>CM037588.1:2562996-3844495 GCA_021018995.1 Chloranthus sessilifolius | reverse complement strand
AAAAATGGCGAACACCATTTCTCTCTCTCTCCTCTTCTCTCTCTTCCTCATCGCCTCCCTCGCTTCATCTCCCACCGTCCATGCCGGTGATTACCAGCTGGGTTGGATCCCCTCGAATTCAGCGTGTGACGGTACGATAGGCGGGTGCTTGTCAGGCGAAGAAATAGAGATGGACTCTGAGATCAACCGGCGCATTCTAGCCACCAGCAACTACATAAGCTACCAAGCGCTGAGGCGTAACAGCGTACCGTGCTCCAGGCGCGGCGCCTCCTACTATAACTGTCGTCCCGGTGCTCAGGCCAACCCGTACAATCGCGGCTGCTCAGCCATTACCCGGTGCCGTCGTGGTTAATTTTTTAATATTTTTTTCTTCTTTATGTGTTTGTTATTATTATACATAGACGAGATTAGTGTTTATAAGATCGAGTAGTTGTGGTTCGTTTATTACTATTATGGGTATTTGTTGAAGAACATGATTTTTTATTCGAAGATCTGATTTGATCTTTTTATTTGTGTTTTTTTTTTTTCATTATTAAAAAATGATAAATAATCTCAATATTTCAAATATTCAATTTTAATTTATTGGTCATTTATATCTGCATTTATGTGGTGTGTGTTATCTGTGATTGCTTTACTTGTTGGAGTTGTATTTGGTGTACGGGCATTGAACGTACACGTTAGTTACACGGATCAATTGCCACTGCCAACCATGGTCAAACTCTTACTTTCAGGACCTTTGAGGCTCTTAATCTATCTCCTCGTTCTAAGAGTTGACTGCTTTGGCGGCACCGTGGGCTATAGTCCATCTTCTTTTTCTCCTAATTGTAGTGACAAATTTCTCTAAATTATTCAAACTTTCTCCCGAATTTGCGGTAGCAGGGTCGGACAAAACTTTCGGCAACATTTGGATAACTTCTCCGAAATTACCAAAAATTCATTAATTTTACGGAAATTAAAAAAATTTCATTGAAATTAATGATTTTTTTAAATTTTCTTAATTTTTAATAATAAATAATATCTTTATATATATATATATATATATATATATATATATATATATATATATATATATATATATATTGCTGAAAACGAAATTTGTCACTATTTATTACAAAAAAGAAAATATTGCATTAGTGTTTGGCATCATAGAGGTCATACTGCTCTCTACTTGTATCGGCTGTTTCAAAATTTTCAAAATTAATCAGAAGTATTGCTAAAATTTTCGGAATAGGTGGTCTACCGCTCTTTTTGCTGAATATAAGCTTTGATTTTCCAAAATTTTCGAAATTTTTATTGGGATATTTGATATAATTATACTTTGAGTGCAATGTCCTCATTTTTCCGAGTACAATTTTGCGTGCTCAGTTCAGTGTAATTTCTTGTTTGAGCCTAAAATACAACCTCCAATATTTTTGACTTACGAGGCTCGCCCTCGTGATGTCTATTTATTGTAGGTAATAATTTCAACGGTCATAAAATGCAACTTCAGTGGGGAGTAAATACACCAAAGCATTTACGTGCTTCACTTTACTCCTTCAAACACGAGAGAATAGGTAATGTTCAACTAGGTCGAGGCAAAAAAACTCTTCTTTGCTTTCAGCCTAAATATTTTTTTCCTTTGAAGATTCGATTGAGAGAGGGAGCGAGAAGATGAGTGGGTTACAATGACCAGATTTTTCAGTGTTACAAATTACTCTATTTAGATTTGAGACCCAAAGAACATATTGACTATTGGGTTATTGTAATGCTCTGTTTTTCTTTGATTTTTTTTATTAATTTGTGGTTTGAATTTTGAGATCTCACAAGTGATATTTTATTTTGTATTTTTTTTCCTTGGTACTGTTATCAATGAAAATGATACATTCGCAATGAACGATAAGAAGGGTGAGTCAGCCCAAGAATTGAACGTGAATAGCTGATACTCTCCCAAATTTTTATGCAAAATGGACACTTTTTTAATGCCCAATGAATTGACATAACATGAACGGACATGATCGTATAAATTAGTCAAGATTATATGTGCAAAATTACACAAACCTATCACTTCACCTCACCGGAAAGTGAATAATAGCCCATTAAGTAGATTTTACACCCTCATTTTACACTAAATGATATTACACCGGAGGTGTACTTTTTTTCAAGTAAAAGGGGCATGTAAAGTGAAGATTACATGCAATGGGATTATAGCAAACTGAACGTGTCCTTTATGTTTTACCGGGTCAAGTATATAAACTTGACCTGGGGCCGGACATGAGGATTCCGACCTAACCTTTAGGTCAGTTCATCATGAGACTTCTGAAATCGAGTTGGGTCGACCAAGAGCTTGTGTCAGGTTGACTTGACCTGATATTTTATATGTACATAAAAATAGGGTCTTTTACCGGGTCGAGTCAGTCGTCTAGTTTTCAGGTCAAGTTGGGAGCCCTATACATGTTGATTTGCCGTTATGCTTATTTTTTATTCGGATTGGTAACTCAGGTTGCCATTAGTGAGTGAACCCAATTCGCAAGGGATAGGATGAGTTTTCTTGTACAAGTGGGCAGTGGCGGACCCATTCTTGGGCGACTGCGGGCGGGCGCCGCAGTCAACAAAACCCTTTTTTTTTTATTTTCAAAACACCTTTAATTAAAAAGCAAGTCTTTATTTTTTTTTTTTTTGTTAAATGCCTATTAAGTTAAAAAGCTCCTCTCTCCAGCCCTATTCTCGCTCTCCTCTCTCCAGACTCCAGCCCTAGCCCTTTCCGTTGCCCTCTCTTCTCTGGCCTTCTCTGTGTCGCCCTCTCTTATCTGGTCATCCCTCTTCAGTCTTTTTTGTTGCCCCCTTCTCTCTGGGTCGATGCCGTAAGCCCCGTCGTAACTCCCGCGCCGAGCCGCCGATGCCCTATCTCTCTCCGTCGCCGGATCAACTTATCAAGCCTATGCCTAGCTATTCTTGCTGGCACTCCATTCGATTGCAACCGGCCACCCCCAAATTTTAAGGTGAGAGAAACCCTCTTCCTTTTGTCTTTTTTCTTTTTTGTTTCTTCTTCTTCCTCTCCTGACTCCCTCTCCATCTCTCTGTTTCTCTCTCTAATGGGGGTGATTTGTCATTTGGGTGGACGAAGCTAGCATTCGGCCGAAATTTTCGGTTTCGGTCCCCTCCAAATTTTGGACAGTCCACTTAATGCTAGCTCCTCATTGACTTATGCAACGCTTCGTCCACCCAACACCTTCCGTAAGAGAAAATGACCAATTTTCTAGAATACAACATACTTGTAGAGTTGCAGTTTCAATGTGAGTATGTGAGTATGTGACACCGTTTTTCCCGGTGCTTGGATGGTGTTAGATTCAATAACTCTCAAATGGATCATGTCCACTACTCACTAGAGTTTCCTACAACAATTTTTCAAAAATTTACAAATAATTTATTATTTTTTGGTGCAATAAATGAATGACGATTCGTAATTTTTTTTTTAAATTGTGTGTTATTTAAGAATATGTGAAATTCGTAATTACTTAATTAATAATTTACGAATTTTTTAATAAATTGTTAACGAGTTTTTAGAGTAACTCTTAAGTTGTGCCAATCAACTTTTCATTGGATTCAATGGCTAAGAAGTGCTCCTTTCAGCCGCTAGGATTTAAAATTTGTATTTGGATGTTTGCATTTGTGGTACCTTTTGTAGTGGAATGCATTCCATCTACTTTATTGTGCATTTTTGTTCTTTGATCTATATGTAGATTATAGTCATAGATGATTAATTGATTATACTTATTACTCTTCTAGGCTACTACTCTAAATCTCTTATGAAGTCTATGTCCCGTATTTGTTCATCTTTAGTTAACTATATAAATACACTTTTATATCAGTTATAATTTGTGAATTGGTTTTGAATTATTGGGATTAAATTAATTTTTTGATTTATATGAGTGTAAACAAGTGGGATAGATATTATATATTTAGATCTAAATTTGAGATCTATAGGTTAGATTTGAAGAGTGAAGATCATGCATATAATTTATAAATAAAAAATAAAAAAATCTAATTCAACTTATGCCCCGACTGAATGAAAATTCTGATTTCGGCACTGCAAGTGGGTACACAAATCTTTGTTATCAAAAGGTTACTTTAGCATGGTTCGGTGTTTGAAAGCTTAGTACGTGGTAATGTTTGAGGTTCTAGTTAGGGATTTAAAGTCTCATATACATCGAGGTATCAGTAGTAGGGTCTGAGGCTGATATGTATATGATATATATTAGCCAAACTAGCTTATTGTTAAAATATTTTTCTTAATTTCTAAAATACTAAAAAAATATAAAAAATTTGCACAAAAGGCAATTTTAGTATTTTGTCTGAATTTTATCAAATATATACATCGGCCGATAGGTTGGACCTGATATTTGACCTCTTATAAAATCAGGGTATATATCCATATAGGGTGGAGTCTACCCTTACGAATTTGGTTAGAATGCCTGCCGCGTGTGATTTGTGATAGTGACACGTATGATGGATTGGCCACCAATTTACCTCCTGAAGAAAAATAATATAAGCATATGGAGGCGGATGAGGAGTAAGATAAAAGACGGAATTATGACGTTCCGCAACATTGGAATACCAGTTTTCTTCTCTTTTGATGTGGCCTTTTTTAGAGGGTAAAAATATCGAATTTTCATATCTAATCGTTCAATTCCAAAATTGACATGTATTGGTTCCGGATGATATATTTTGATATTTTTTCAAAAAAAAAATTAATAATTTAAATTTATCGGACGATAATTTGACTATTTTTTAAAGGGCTCGAGAAAAACTTAATTTATCACATTGTATAAGTTTAAAATCGATACGTATTGGATAATATTTTACCCCATGAGCCGGAAGCTGGCGAGAAGCCAAAAGGGGTCCTTATTTTGTTTATCTTTTATTGAATAAATGAGAAAAAATAGTGTGCTTCTCTAACCACACTATTTAATTAATTTAATATTTTTTAATGGAGGAGGTTTTCCTAATTGTTTTAGGAGTCAAAGGTAGAAAAAAGTTCTTCAAATTTGAAGTAAAATAATACATTTTGGGAATTTGAAGAGCCAGGTGGGCCTCTTCAAATTGGAAGAATAAGGGTAAGAGTGGGTCTTCAAAGCGAGATGGATTTCAAGAACAAGGTTGGAGGCATGATTTTGCAAATGACTAGGATTTGAAGAGAACTTTAGGAATTGCTCTTAAGAAGCGTTTGGGAACGTGGAACGTGGAATTGAATTTGGGGATTTTAAATTCAAATATTTCAAATTCAGGTATTTCAAATTCAGAATTTGAATTTTTTAGATTTGCAATTCTCATGTTTAGATATTTAAGTATTGCCTTATGATTTGGCCCAAGGATTTATAGATACTTTATTTGGTTATTTCTTTTATAAAAAGAATTTATATTTCATTGGTTTCTTTCATATATTCTATATAAGTAAGGATGCAAGTTTGGTGTATCGAATCCGATTTTTTCGATTTTCTGTTTGGTACACCACAAATTGAAATCGAACCGAAATATATCGGTTTCGGTTTCGATACACCATATTCTCCAACACATAAACCGTTCCTGAAACGAAATCGAATTTTTCGGTATTTGATTTCGTTCGATTTG
Source organism: Chloranthus sessilifolius (assembly GCA_021018995.1). Lineage (NCBI taxonomy): Eukaryota > Viridiplantae > Streptophyta > Magnoliopsida > Chloranthales > Chloranthaceae > Chloranthus > Chloranthus sessilifolius. Next base: position 3,838,888 of record CM037588.1, on the reverse strand, counting down.
GTTCGGTTTAGTTTGCTTCGGTTTGGGTTTAGGAAAAAAAAAATTGAAAATGAGTGCAACTAATTTTATTTTTTAAAACTCAAGCCGAAAACCGAAAAATTCGATTTCTGAACACATAAATCGTTTCCGAATTGAACCAAATTTTTTGGTGTTCAGTTCGGTTTGAGTTCACAAGAAAAAAAACAAAAAATGGGTGCAACCAGCAATATTTTTTCAAACCGAATCGAACTCCGAAAAATTTAGTTTCGGTACACTGAATTCCTCCAACACATCTACTGTTCGCGAACCAAAATTGAATTTTTTTGTGTTCGATTCGGTTTGCTTCGATTTGGATTCGGCAAAAAAACTAATATAGGTGCAACTAGTAATTTTCTGATTGCACCTAAGGTGTACTATACAAAAAAGGTGGGTTGCAACTATCAAAAACTAGTCGTTGCAACCCAATAGTGATTGCAACGGCTAGTTTTCTAGCCATTGCATTAAATACTTAAGTTTGGGTTGAGTTAGGTCGGGTCGGGTTTGGTACCAGTTCAATTCGGTCCATTTACCACCGATTCAGCCAGATTTGGTTCGGTTTAATTCGGGTTGCCTCATGCCCAAACCCAATCAGATCGATCAAGTTTAAAAATAATCGGCTCAGATGGGTTGAGTATCAGGTCGAACCGTATCTATAATAACATTGAGTAATAACTTTTTATTCACTAAATATAGCCAATTATATGCTGGTGTAAGATTTAGATTTTCAAATAATGTGTCTAAGAAGAAGTGTTATTTACAAATCCACTTTTTTACAATACAAACATGGATTCTTAAATTCCGGTGGATTTAGCAAAATCTAAATCCAAATACAAAAGCGCGGAGCCAAACGATGGATTTAAATTTAGGAGATTCAAATCCGAATTCCCAAATCGAAATCCATGTTTTCAAACACAGCCTTATAAACATTGATGCCAAATATTGGCATAAAAAACTTAATCTTTCTAAAAAAACATATTATCATAAAATGTGATCTCTCGTATCTGATTCAATGCATTCAACCATTGAATCAGGAGATGCACTCCCGACTAATGACAAGAAAGGGCAGATAGCGTGGGTGATAGATTTTGTAGCTGCCATCAGTTGAGCAACTTATTTTTGTTTTCATTTTTTTATATATTTTTAATGAATAATTTAATGGGAGCGTAGCACGAGGAGCTCTTAGTATTACCACTCGCGTCCAACATGCTCGACTACGGAGTTGTTATGATTTTTAGTGCAACCTTCTCTTTTTCACGTGGGCGTAAAAAGACCATAGAGACGTTAACAAGTGTCCACAACATAATATTTACGAGAAAGTGATGATTTTCCAGCTCAAGCCCGTGATAAAAATATTGGACGGTCGTGGCTGACGAGAGGTGTTTTGAGAGGTTGCAGGGAAGCGTAGCTAGTGACGTTACGCGCACCACATTCAAAAGTGACACTAGTATTTGGGAAATTTACACCTTTTTTCTGGAGAGACCCTTATATTCTTACTTTTATTCAAACCGTCCAGCTTTTAGTCGGACCATTTTTAGCTAGCACAAAAAGTCAGATATACTCCTCTTAGTTTAACATTTTAAATATTTGCACTTTTCTATATTTACGCGGTGTGAAGTTGCATTTATGTTATCTAATTTGAAGGCTTTAATATAAGAAAATCAATAATTTCGACTGCTCATTAAAAAAAATAAGAGTTTTTTTCGTTAAAACTCGACTTTCGGGCAATTTGTAATTCGAATGAACAGAGCCGAGCTCGAGCTAAGGCCGGCTCGGCTCTATAGCTCGATATATATATAACGAGCTAGAGCTTGAAATTTTCAAATTCGAAGAGCCTGGAGCCGACCTCTAGCTTGGCTCGTATAAGGTAGAGTCAAGCTAGAGCTGCCTCGAGCCTTATGCGCCGACCTCGGCTCGTATAAGGTAGAGCCAAGCTAAAGCTGACCCAAGCTTTGGCTCGGCCCAGCTCGGTTGCAGCCCTACCGAAAATTGACACGATAAAAAAGTCGATATCGCCTCTTAAAAAAAAATAAAAAAAATTTGTTTGTTTAAAGAATCGATATCGACTATTTAAAGAGTCGATATTGATTGTGTTAACAGTCGATGACGCCTGTCTAGACAGTCACCATCAACTGTCAAAATATATATTTTTTTAATTAATAGGCGATATCAACTTTTTTTCGTTTTAATCTTTCGCACTATCGATATTTATATTATAGCATTCAAATCAGACGACATAGATGTTGCTTCACATCCCGTAAATATAAAAAAGTGTAAAATTTTAAAATATGTAGGAAGGGGTATTTGAGACTTTTTGTGTTAGCTGGAACTGACTTGACTAAAAGCTGGTTGGTTTGGGTAAAGATGAAAATATAGGGTCTCTGACGGAAAAGGTGACTCTGACAGGATCGATCAAGTAAATTTCCCTTAGTTTTTTTAAGGCCCACTTAAATACATATATTTAAAAAAATATATTTAACTCAGCTGTAGGGCTGTCAATGGGTCATATCGGGACGGGCCAAAACTTTGGCTCTCTGATGAGAAATTGGCATTTGCCTCATCTAATGTACAATCCCGATTTTGTAAGGAGTCAAATATCGGATCAAACAAGTCAAATATCCGCACATTTCGAGTCTTATCGGCCGATATATATATATCCACATGACTAACACAAAATAACAAAATTACTCTTTTTATAATTTTTAAATACTTTTATATACCTATTATTATTTTAAAAATAAAAAAGGTGCCTAAATATTGGCATGGGACCCAACCGATATGCAGATATATATATATATATATATATATATATATATATATATATATATATATATATATGAGACTTTAAATCCTGTAACCATCCATTGCAACATGGCATGTGTGAGGTGTTCCTGTGTACGGGTTGTACGCCTAATATAAACTCTTCTAGATCACAGTCCCAAGGCCGATTAGGGGAAGAAGAAAATTCACATTTGAAATTTTAAAAAAAAAACAAGAAAAAAAGTAGAAAAGTTTGAGAAAAGCTGAGGAAATTTTCTAGAATAATAATAAATAAGAATAAAACATAAAAATATATAAAAATTCTGAGTGGTAAAATTCCAAACTTCAAAAAAAAAACAGTATTCTTTAAATCACATTTTATTCGCAACTTTTTCAAAAAGTCTGAGAAATTGGTGACTGAGATTAACCTACATTGCATCATAATTTCTATAAAAGAAAATTCTCCGACTCGATTAGAATTTTGGTAAAATTCTCTGAATAAGTGGTCTGCCCAACTTGTCACCAAATAATAGCTAGATTCATCGATTCTTTAAATTTTCTCGCTTTTTTTTCTTCTAAATTTGATTTGATTTGATTTGATTTTGTAAAATTTTATCATTGTAATCCATGATCAAAATATCGGTTTTGGGCATGACTGAAATAAAAAATTTGTAATTTCGTCTAAAATTTTGAGCATAAGGCTGAAATTTCGATGCCCAATATTTTTTTTTTTTTTTTTTTTTTTTTTATCAAAATCCAAATTATTGAGGTAGCAAATTATCGGCCGATAATTTGCTACCTCGAAAATGAAACCAATTTTTTGGGGATTTCATTTTGGGTGGCACTGAAACTGATGCAACATTTTGGCCGAAATTTTGATCCTGATTGTAATACATGCTTTATTTGTTATGATTGTAAACAGTAAGTTTGTAAGTTATATAATGAAAATAAATATATTATTTATACATATCAAAGAGTCATTAATCCAGTTGGTAACCTCCCTCTATTACAAGGGAGGAGGTCATAGGTTCGATACTTGTCTTCCACGCTGTTTCTCATCACTGTCCTCCATTCTCAAGGCCTTATAAGGTTAAGGTATATTTACTGATCTGTTGCTATTTTATAATAATTTCAAACTTTTTATTCGAAGTTTTCCCGATCTTTCCAAACTATGATTATCATAAATGTTAGGGTGTGATGGTCTATCGCAATCAACGGCGTACATTGAATGATGTGCGATAAAGGAACGCGGAGAGATTAAAGCCTTGAAAAGATGCCCTCCCCTTTGAATTTCGAATATCTGTACTTAATAATTCTGATGTTTAAAGTTAATGATAGCGACCACACATAATAAAGCCAACTGGCCCCATCGTATAAGGTGCACGAACCGTGCACCATCTGTGGTGGAGCGTTCTTGATTATGCAATGTGGGGACCATTGGACAAAATTTTGGCCGATAACCGAAATGTATTTGAACCAAAATTTCAGTCAAACATATGTATAGAGAGGAAAATTTCAGCCGAAATTTTGGTTCAAAAATGAAACCGATATTTTGATCATTAGTGGCGACTGTGTGATATGACAGACCAATTTTGTGTAGACGAAGTACAGACAGCTGATGTGTCAGGACACAATTGGCTGCAATATCAGTAGAGCTAAGCAATGCAAATCCGGGCGGCTAATCCCATTGCGCCACCTCCGCCGTCTGCACAAAATCGGCCTCCCATTTGTAATTTTATATTAAAATGTCCATGTTGCATGCAAACATGTAGCAGGGGTTCAACTCAAAATTCATGCCTATCAAGTTTTTGAACTATCCACTCATGTTCGTTGAGATCTTGTAGGCATTTGATCAGACGGTGAAAATTATTCGAGGGCATAATCTTTGGGTTGAATCCTTTCTTTTAAAGGAAATAAAAACACTTATATTGAAAAATCCACAGCAATTACATCATAAATATGTGGAGGGGCGTCCTCTATCTAGATTTCATTAGAACCATTGAAAAGTTCAATCTTAGAAGATCAGCGACCCTATTTGATGATCTTCTTGTGAAATGCAATAACACTCTTAAAAAAAAAAGATCTTCTTTAATATCGGCAAACAGAGCTCCTAATTCTGATAGGTCGTTGACTGGCGTCGTCACACAAATTATAACTCTTAAGGAATCACCCTAAAAAATAACCTTCCAAAAGCCACACTATCACGCAAAAAAAATAGTAGTTTTAGAGTAACAACTTCACAATGATCCGGGCTTGAGAGATTCAAATAATTCCTTGCATTAGATGCCATCGGGGATGGAGCCAGAAACTTTTATGGGATGCGGCCAAAGTATGAACAAGCCATGTATAATGTTATAAAAAGTAAAAATAACATTCATTTACTGTTAACAAATTTTTTTAAGAAAAAGAATTCTTTTGTTTATATATATTCGTGCACCTATCAATAGGCATTATGACCAATCTACCATAGTTGGGAGTCATATTAATTGGGTTAAGCCTCATTTTTAACTTTTAAGGTCTATTTCGATAAAATAGTAGGAAAATAGCAAATTTGGATTTATAAATCTAATAAATTCATATGATTTTTGAGGTTGTAGGATTCCATATGATTCTTTTATTTTTTACGATTTTGATGGCCTAATCCTGTGTCAGAGAGAGAGAGAGAGGATATGATTTAAGAAGAGAAGTTTTAGGAGGGTGATTGAACTATTGCGCTAAAAAATATGAGAGACTGAAGTATGATATTTGATTGAGACGCCTAAAAGATAGGAGAGAGAGAAAGAGAGAGAGAGAGAGAGCTCAGCTTGAGCATTTATTTAGACGGGGCCAATCATTTTGGGGTCTAACAAATAGGTAAGATAGATTAAAGAGAGAGAAAACTAAATAAGCGGGGGTGGCTGTGGCCCATGTTAGCCCCCCCTTGGCTCCGTCCCTAGATGTCATCTCCATTCTTGCATGATCACTTATAATAATCTCAATTCCTACATTTTCATCATCTTCGTTCTATGTCCCGTCAAAGTTAACTTTAAACCTATCCATCGGAAGAAGAGACCAATGTCCCTGAAGCACCATAGGTGTCCTTTGAGCGTCTACATGATTGGTAACCGCATTAGCCTGCACATATAATCGGAAGAATAATTCTGCAGTTGTAGTGATCGCCAATGGATCACAAGGAGATGAACCATGAACCACTCTTTCTTTCATTCCATATTGCCCAGGTGATAAAACAAAATTTATCGAAATTCTCCTTACTGACTAATTCAATGATCACCATCGACCAATCTTTGAAGGATGGGTTATTGAAGAAGCTGGAATGAAGACCCAACGAGGAGAGAAACCAACACCAAGGATCAAAATAGCTGTTTCATTTTAATTTGAACCAAAATTTTGGCCAATAATTTTGAATTTCGGCCTATAATTCCCCCCTCCCATACTTTTTTGGAACGAAGTTTCAGTTAAAAGTTTCATTTCGACCGATAGCTTGAGTTATCGGCTGAAATTTTGATCTATGACCATCACTGATTAGCCTTATGAAAATCCTGTAAAGCATGCATAATTGATTCTAGAGTTTGATCACATAAGGCATAAATTGGATGGACAAAGTTAATTTTATTTCGGAGACGTAAAACACAGGAAGAATATCACGACATGCTCTCCACATAAAAATTTTAATCTTATTTGAAATACAAAGTTCCCGTTTCCTCGGATGAATTTGATGATCCAGTCTCTCTACCTATTGATCTAGGTGTTGGGCGACCTTATACGCGCTTTGAACCAAAAATAGACCCCTTTTATCAAAGATCTATACTCTCTTATCTTCTCTTTCATTGGTGGCGATAGGAATTTTCAAAATAATATTGACGTCCGCTTCAAAAAATAAATCCATGATTTTAGTTTTATTCCACCTTCTTGGTCTCTGCAACATCAGCTAGAAAACAACATTCACCTAAGATGCACCATTCAGAGTTATAATCTTGTATGTAGTAGCCCTTGGGTTCCACTTATCATCCCATATATTGATGGAGTTACCGTTTTCAACCCTCCAAACCAGCCCACCTTCTAAAACTTTGATCGCCAACCGGATGCTATTCCATGTGAATGATGCATTCCCCCAAGAAAAGATGAGTTCAGATAGTACTTGACTTTATAGATTCGACACGGAAGTGCGGTAGGATTTTGAATGATATGCCAACCTTGTTTGGCTAGCATACCTGAGTTAAAATCCAAAAGATTTTTAAAGCCCATTCTCTCAAATTTTTTAGGCTTACAAACTTTGTTTCAAGCTTTCCAGTGAATTCCTCTTTCTTTGGCCATGTTGTTGTTCTACCAAAATTTTGCAAGAAAAGACGAGATATCACGAAGAAAGTTAGTAGATAACTTAAAACAACTCATAGAATATGATGGGATTGCTTGAACAACAGTTTTGATTCATATTTCTTTACCCGCTTTTGATAAAAGTCTTCTTTTCCAATCCAATAATTTTTTCCGAACTCTATTAATATTATTGAATCATCTTCTTTGAGCAACCAATAACCATGGGAAGCCCCAAATATTTTTCATGGTGACTCGTATTTTTAATATTCAAAATACAAACTATACACTTCTAGCGATCATTTTTAACATTTTTACTAAAAAATAGCATTGATTTGTCAAAATTGATCATTTGACCCAACACATCTTTATAAAGATTTAGAATGTTCACAATTTTCTCACATTCCGATTTATCCGCCCTATGATAGATAATGCTATCATCGGCAAAAAATAAATAGGAAATCACAAGTACACCACGACAAACACGAATGCCATAAATTTTATTTCGTAAAATAGTCTGATTGAGTAGGTTGGAAAAGATTTTAGCACACACGATGAAAAGGTAAGGAGATAAAGGATCCCCTTGACGAAGACCTCTACTAGGATTGACCTTACTCAGGATATGATTATTAACAAGAAACCCAAAAGACACCGAGGTAACGCATCCTATGATAAGTTTGACGCATTTACAATAAAACCCTAATTTGAGTAAGGCTTTTTCAAGAAAATTTCACTCAACACGGTCGTAAGCCTTACTCATATCCAACTTGAGAGAAGCCCACCCATAATTGTCATTTCTTTTGTTGTTTGGAAAATGAGAGGTCTCAAACGCTACAAGGGTATTATCTGTGATCAATCTCCCTAGAACAAAGGCACTTTGGGATTCTGAAATAACAGTTAGGACCAATTTAAAGCGATTCGCTAAAACTTTTGCAACGATTTTATAAATAATATTAAACAAACTAATCGGCCTAAATTGAAAAAGATAGGTGACATTTTTAACCTTAGAGATAAGCAACAATATATGTATTATTAATCGCATGAAGGTGCGAGTTACCATTTAAATAATTCAATACAAACTTAGAAACAAACTCACCTACACTAAACCAATAAGATTGGAAAAAATTAAGAGGCATACCATCAGGGCCCGGAGATTTGATTGGGTGCATTTGAAATAGGGCTTTGCAAACCTCGTCCGCCGTGAAATCCTTTGCCAGTGAATTATTTTGGTCCAAGGTGACTTTCGGTTCAATTCCCTCTAGAGCTTCATTGATCCTTTGAGAATGAGTTGCAGTAAAAAGTTTGTTATAATGGGAGATCAGAATTTCTTCGATGTCATCTTTGGATGATCGCCAAACCCCCGCTTCATCAACCAAGCCATCTATCTGATTCTTTTTTCTTCTATGAGAGGCCTCTGAATGAAAAAATTTAGTATTTTTATCCCCTTGCCTTAGCCAAATATCCTTTGACCTTTGCTCATTCTTCATTTTTTAAAAGCACGTCCACTTGATTCTTCATCTCATAACCTCCCGTCTATTGATGTTAAAGGACTGCATGTTTTCATTTTCGAGAATTCTTTCTTGAAGAACTCAAATTTTCTTATGAATATTTCCAATTGATAAGTTGCTACTCTCTCCATCTAGTTAGTTTGGCAGTTGTACCTCCAATTTTCCCACAAATATTAGGTGATCTGTTTGTGGTCCTAAGCAAGTCCCAGCTATCACAGACGATTTCTTCTCACTGCCCAAAGTGAGTTGACAGATTCAAAGCGGAAGATCCTTGGGCCCCTCCCCCATTTTTATCGGTCATTGAGGATTTCTGAAATAAGAATGGGTTTATGATTAGATCTAGAGGAGATCAAATGGGTCACCTTAAAATTTTGGAACAATTGAGCCCAACTATCAGGTGCAAATACCGGTCTATCTGCTCTTCAATATACCCATCCCCTTCTTTTTTTATTGCTCCAAGTGAACTTAGGTCTCGAGCAGGCAAGTACCTAAGATCTCGGAGTTCACAGTCATTAATCACCCATATGAACTTGTCTATTTTCCCTTGATATCTTGGAGCATGCCCTCTTTTCCCATGATTGAATAAGATCTCATTAAAATCGCGGCGCATACCCAAGGAAAATTTGAAAATCTATCCAAATTAGTCAACAATTCTCACGATTCTTTTCTCATATGGCTCTCGGGAGCCTCATAAAAACCAATAAAATGCCATTATTGGATTCTCAAATCCTCTGTAAGATAGACATTAATATGATTTTTGGAATAAGACTGAAGTTCATCACAACTTGAATCCTTCCAAAACAGTCCCAAGCCACCTGATCATACGACTGCATCTACATAAAATCCGTGTTGAAATCTCAATCTTGTTTTAGTAATCTCCACACGATTAGAGCCACATTTCGTCTCCATAAAAAAGACGAGAAAAAGGATCTTCATTCCGGAGAAGAAGCCGAAGCACACGAATTGTTCAAGGGTTCCCATGCTCCCGATAGTTCCAACATATAATTTTCATGATGATCAGCTAGGCTGCCGAGCAGTAGTCGCCATTGGATTAGAAATGTCAGAGAGCTCTGCCATAACATGGTGACGTTTGTTTGAAACTAGAGAATCCGACTTCTAAATTTGACGTCGTCTTTTCTTTATTAAAACTTGACTAGAGTCCACAGAATCATAGGTTATAGGAACGGATATAAGTTTTGAAGATTTGTTGATAATGGATAAGGGTTTAAGTTTGGGTAGGTTATGGCTATCAGCTATCTCTAGCGATGAGTTGGTAGAGGGACCAGCTAGGGGTATTTGGTTACATTCCGTTGGTGCCGACTCAAAAGGAGAATGAGAGGCCATAATGGATGGGCAATGGATAGGGTTTGGTTTGGATGGATGGGCTTTTCTGGTAAGGTTCGAGTCAAGTTTGGATGGGCAAGGCTAGATAAAGTCGGAACGAATAGGTCTTGCCATACATGATTGGTTATAATTTGAGGATGAGTGGGATTTGGAACTGTAGACACTCAAATTTAGCCCAAGGCTTGATCTATCTGTATTTCCAGAAAGACGTACTCCCGAGCTTCCGAAAGCACCTGCCAAATCCTTAGAACTTAATTCAAACTATTAGAATCATTTTCAAACCCTTAGGAATCAACCCTAATCTTTCCAAACCCTTAAAAAGCCTAAAACGGACCCATAGAACCCATTTCGAACCAACCAAAATAATTAATGAAAAGAGAAGTGTCAACGTTTACATATATAGTTTCCCAACCTAAGGCTTATACCATTGGAAAGTAGAGGTTCTCAGTTTTCTAACGAGTTAAGAATTGCCTAATTCGGAGTTATACATCAAAAGTTATGGCAAAATGAAGATCACAAATTTGTGCAGAAAATTATAAAATCAGACCCATAGACTCAGTTTCAAAGCAGCCAAAATAACTGATGAAAAGTTGAGTGCCACAATTTTTATAGATAGTTATTCAATCAGAGGCCTATACCATTGGAAAGTAGAGGTTCCCAGCTTTCCAACCAGCTAAGAATCACCTAATTTGAAGTTGCATATCAAACGTTATGGTGAAATGAAGATCGTGGATTTGTCTAGAAAATTGCAAAATCGGGTCAGGCCCCTGCGGGTCTTCAACTTCCAACAGTTTGGGCCTGATTTTCCTTCAAAAAATCACCAAAATTGACATTGGGGGTTTGACTTGTGAACCATCCCAAAGTCTGGGATATATTTCTTTAGGGTCCTAGTGGCCCTATTAGCTAAATTATCACCCTTTTGTCATTCAAGTCACCACTCTATCATCTACCATTAAACTCAAATTTCTCTTCTCCAAGCTCTAGAAAACCTCAAAAATTTTAGATTGCTCATTACCTAATTTCTAAACCTATTAGTGACTTAACCCTTTACTAATCACCTCAACCTCTATAAATAGAGAGCCACCCCCCCCTTCTGAAAGGCTTGAAAATTTTCTAAAAGAGAGAAAAACTTAGAGTGCTCCCTCTCCATTTTCAAACACCATTCCTCCATATAAATTCTATATTTGAGTTTTGTCTTTTGGATCTTATCTTCCATCACCAAACCTTGAGAGTTAGTTAGAACTACCTTTTAGTCTACCTCTCATACCCTCTAGCTCCTTAGCCTTGGAGGTTCAAACTCATTCCTCAACCCATTTGCTATTGGAAGCTCACAAAAAGTGCATCAACGTGAAGGTCCACAATGGTGCTACAAGGGCCCGAGAGCTCTGACTCTCCCCTCTACTTCTCTACCTTCATTATTTTTCCTCTATCCTAGAATTGAGCCATTACACTATCCAAATTTCGGTAGGTGGAAAGGGTTCAATAGGATCGGTGTGCCTTCGGGCAAGAGGAAGTGCCGCCCATTATATATATATATATATATATATATATATATATATATATATATATATATATATATATATATATATCACACATAATCCCGGCCATAGTAGAGACCGCTTATGAGCAAGTAGATCGAGTGCCTAACACCTTCCCGATTGATAACCGAAGTCACTACCAAAGAGCCTTTGGGAAAGATCGGTAAATTGGAGTCATATTTTTACACTTCGGTGCTTGTATATCGATTTTGAGGTAACCCGGGTCACCAAAAGCTCCGGGTGGCGACTCCATCATTGAGTGTATCGTCGCGGCGGATTGAGAAAATTCACAGTTGCACAGGGACAAATACGTGATCTTTTCTCGGTGCAATAAATAAGGACTCTCCAAGATTTTTCCCTCTAACAAAGTCGTTGATCTCTCCCCATCAAAAATGCCAGTTTTCCCAACTCTCGCCATATTACATCTCACGTCCCCCGAATCCAGTGGGATTCGGGGGACGTGAGATGTAATCTTCTCAAAAGGGTTATACATTGTAGTACAAGCCCTCGTGATCCGTGTTTGTATCTCTTTCACTCGATCACGCCGTTGAGGGTACTTTGAAGTTGGAAATGTAACAACCCTGATTTTTTTAAAAATAAATTTGTGGTGTTAGATGTGTTTTGCACGAAGTATGGTGTTAGTCCTCCACACCGGAACCTACCCTTGAGAATGCATGCTTTGATTCTCAAAACTCATATATTTATTTCTGTCATTATTTGACACAAGTAATGTGGTGGCTCACTGATTAAAGGCTTATGTTATAAATAAAAGGTCTACTATGGTTATTTTTTCATCATCAAGATCGAGGCGAAATAGGCGAAGAAAGTGTGGACGGACCATCGCGTGGGCGTCGATGTTATCATCGTAATCGTCATTGTTCAACCGAATCACACTTCAAGAGGTGGGTATCCATCCACCCATCTCGTCCTTCTCAGATTTCGTCGTGTAGGATACGATTCGATAACGTATCGACGACTAATAAAATCGTGGATTTATTTATATAAAATATTGATCTAGGATTGAATAAATGGTTTACTTTAATCATGGTTTAATTTTATTAATTTTATCTATTTTAATTTTCATATTAAATTTTTATATTTTCGTAATCCAGATATGTTCTGAATTCGCAATAGTCTATCAATGAATTTACACTTTCGATTGATCGATTAATTCAAAAAGCGATCAGAAACTCTTTGTCGTATTATATACTCGGTCAATGGGATCGAGTCCATGCTCGATCCATCGACTCTGGGTAAATTAATTATAAATTAAACTGTGTTATCTCATTAGAATTGCTTATGACACTTAATATCAATCCATCAACCCTTATAATCGATTGATTGACCCATCTCTTTTAACTCATCAATCTCTGCAATTGCATGTAGTGTAATTATGAGATCTTATTATAATATTTAAAAATCTTTTATTTATATTATATTATATAATATATCTTATTTGCAATTGCTTGTAGTGTAATGATGACATTTTATTATAATATTTAAAACTCTTTTATTTTTATTATATTATATAATATATCCTATTTACAAGGGAAGTGGATGTAGTGTAATATTATAAAATTCATAAACACATATATGCGTATGAGATTATAAAATTAGATTTTCACGTGAGTCCAGGCATAGTGACAAATTTTGTTTTCGATAATTTTTCGGTGGAGGATCCTTTCGGTACATTTCGAATTAATTTCAATACATTTCAGCAAAATTTCATAAAAAATTTAGGGATTAAAAATATATAAAAATATATATTTAAGCAATTGTTTCAAATGCTAATAGACAAAGTGCAAATAGAACTATAGTAGGGATGCTCAAGCGTAGAAATACGCAATCTTAGTGATTAAGTTTGATAACGGGCTCAACCAAGTTTCAAGGCACTTTCATATTTAAAAATCAAAGGAGTTAAAACAATCCAGCTGGAACAAATGACAGGCCGGTGTCCATTAAATGAGTCTTATTGCATACCTGCCAAGGTGATCAAGACGATTTTAGAACCTTGGTAATGAAAAAGCCCAAAGTGCCGCTGAAGAATAGAGCTATAGTTTCCACTTTTCACCTTGTTTAAGTTGCCGCTGAAGCATAGAGCTATAGTTTCCACTTTTCACCTCGTTTAAGTTAAAAGCCTTTAGTCCCACATCATTTAAGTTTAAAAAGTGGAAACTCCTTTCACCTATATAATAGGCTATCCTTTCCACTTTTCACCTAGGCATGCAGCACCACTTTATGGTGCGCACTAAGCATACTTTGCTCTCGCCATTTAGTATTAAATTATTAACATTAAAAAAAAAAAACCAAAATTTTGAAATTTATCAAAATTTACAAAATTTAGTCGAAAAAACCGAAATTACTTAAAATTTCGAAAAGTCCCGAAATTTTTTTCTAAATTTTCGTTTGACCCTCAATTTGCTAATTTTTGCAAAATTTTGTCGAAATTCGACGAAATTTGTCACTATGGTCCAAGGTACTCAAGTACCCTAATATATAATATAAATATTATATTATTATATGATACCAAGCACTCAAGTACTGTACCTATTAATAATTTAAACTACTACCTAAGGTTGAGCACGCAAGCCCTTCTGAATCAATTTCTGAAACAAATCGATGTCGTCGATCGATCGACATTTATTATCGATTGATCGACTCTCAAACAAAATTGATTGCATTTATTTTATTAAATTCGATCAATCGACCCTAGTGTTCGATCGGTCGGTCTTGAGCAAAACTGAACTGTTATTCACTTTAAATTATTTTAGCTCCACCGAGCGATTCTCGTCCGAACAAACGACTTTAATTACCACTATAATTCCACTTTTGTCCGACCAAAACTTAGTGCACACTAAACACCTGAACATTTTGATCGATGATTGTGACGCACTCCACTTTAAATTGTATTATCTTTTAATTTGAGCACTTAATTATAGTAGCCTATATATATATATATATATATATATATATATATATATATATATGTCATTTTATCGCTTCAAAGCAACCACTTCGATAACTCGAAGTGTTAGAAATTCGATACCTCTTGAAAATTAAACTTTGATATTCTTGTTATCGAGATCACACTTTAATTACTCTATTATATAATTATATTATATGTTGTGTAAATATCTATATACGTATAATCGTAACGTAATCTCAAATGTAAATCTATTCATTGAATATGATTGTTTTGTACTTTCATCTGAATCATGATATGAGTTAAGAGCATGTTAAATCATAGGTACGAGAGGATAGATTATGCCTACGCTTGAGCGTGGTGATTCACTGAGATGGAATCGAAGCAAGGAATATACCGTATTCACATGCCTTACAACTCATGGTGGAATGAGACCCATGACGAGTCGAGTGAGTGTGAATTCACTGTAACCTTGTATATGGCAGCATATACGATGACCCTATCACCTGAGTTCTAATATGATAGGATAAGATATGAGTTAGGGTACAAGGTTGGGACATTCAGATTATAGATGTATGATAAGATGAGTCGATATGATAAAATATGTTCTGAGTATGATAATACACCGCTGTGTAGGTCAGCAAAAGATTAAGAACTTAAATCTCTATATGTGTCATTCCTTACGTAGCCACCATAAAAGCAATAACGTCTTCAGTCAAGACGGATCTCTAAGAGACAGTATGATATGAGTTATGAGTCGTGCGCTGCCCCTGTGATTGAATGAAGTGTATGATATGATATGATATAGAGGGCGTTATGATATGGTGATATGATACTATGGTGACCCTCACATGATAGCTCGAGTAGCGACTCTGGCATAAGTCATGTAGGATTTTATGAGTATGTTAGTTACGTCCATCCGATATACAGACGTATGCGCAAGAATGATAAGATATGGTATGTTATGCGAGATGGTAAAGTGTGCTAGGATATGAGTGTCTAAATCATGATCCTGCATTTATGATATGATATGAGTTCTATAATATGCTAATGATTTTATCTTTCTCTTGCTATTATCATTGAGATACAATGTTTATCTCTCACTTGATGCACCCACAATGTACCTGAGTAGTATGGGGTGGATTGGTGGTGTATCACTGACTTTACATGATTGAGTAAACTCAGCCCACGATAATTTAACAACTGCAGGTGATTACATTGGTTGAGTAGACGTCGGTTATCCTGATTTTATCGACATCGTTTTCATTGATCCAACGGATGCTGAATATTAGGAGCCTCGAGAGGTCGACGCAGCTAAGTACCAGGAGGACCTCGGTACTGATCTTGATCCGAGTGCTGACTATTGATCGTTGTGGACTTGGTATTGAGTTTCATTGATACTAGTATTGCGGATTTTAAAGTTTATTTCATCGAATTTGTCTCCGACTGCTACTTCCATTTTATTAGTAGATTATTAGAATTTTTATTTTATTTATTCCTTATTTATGATCGCTACTATGTTTCTCCTTTAATTGTTGACTTTCTCGGATTTCGTGGCATCCGATTTGCCTGAGAACTCTGATTAGGTGTATGTCCGCTTAGCATATCGGAGATATGTGCGGGTCATAACTCGAAATTCTAAGCCCTCGGGATGAGGTAGAATTTCGAGTCATGCCAAGAAGGGATGAGGTTGATGATACAGAAAACTGATACGTTGTAGCTGAAGCCCTCAACCAAGCACTGTATTAAAGATTCATTTCAAGGACAACCCTATCCAAATCAGTAACTAGACATTCTCTCTTCGTATGACCAATGATACCACATAAATAACAAAATGATAAGAGGCGTTCGTACGCAAATTGAACTCATATGGATGAAAGGTTCTCCACTCTAAGCATCGTATCTAGTCGCAACGGCTTTGTGATATTGACTAAGGCTCGTACTTGAAGGAAACGACCCAACATTTACCCTCTTCATCAGAATCCACCTTGATAGTTGATCCAATAAAATTACCCAATTTTCACCAACCTTCTTGTTCATAGAAGCAATGAGTAGCCTCGAAATACGTATTCAAAAAGTCATTTTCGCGAACTCAATATTCTCAATGGGATCCAAGGCATTATAATCAGCAATGATAATAATGTTTTTATCAACACTTCAGGGCTATAAACACAGGATTCTTTCTTTATGGGTTAACTCGGGAAATTGGAAAAGAAACATATTCTCCACTACATTGGTAACCTTCAACTCTTTCTTCAAATTTCACATCCGACCAATAGTATCCTTGAAAGCTATCAGATTTATCTTCTTTGAGCTTAAGATTTTCCCCAATAAATAGTAAACAATTGGATTTGTGATCTCATCAGTTGAAGTAACAAATTTTTCCTTTTTCATAGATGTGATGATTAATTTCTTCTGTAAATCTTGAAGAACAACTTCCACATTTTCCTTCATGAGATCCGGATAAGAGAAAAGAAAGGAAAAGAAAGAAGACTCACAGTTGAAACCTCAACTGGAGAGGAAAAACTCCCACAATTGGCAAAGCAACTGGAGAGAAGGAACTCCCACAATTGGCAAAGCAACAGGAGCTGAATCCATATTTACAAAGTCGAAATTCGCAAAAGATTTGGCAAGGAAAATAAAAAAGGGGAAAAGATGGTAAAATTTGGAAAAAATCAAGAAATATTTGAGATACAATATTGAAAATGGGGTTCCTCATATCGAACCTTTATTAGCCACACGTGGGAATTTAGAGCTTTTCACATAACCATGCCATGTATCATTTTTTTTTACGACCATTTGGCTGAGATAGCTTGCCACAACCTGAAATTCTACCCCATCTCGAAGGCCTAAAATTTCGAGTTGTGAGTCGCACGCATCCTAGATATGCTAAGTGGACAAAAACATAATCAAAGTTCTTGCGCAATTATAGTTCCAAGAAAATTGTGAACCCAACAATAAAAGAATGAAATAAATAGGCAATCATAAATAATGAATAAAATGCGATAAAAACAATTACGATATCTAATAATCGATGAAGAAATAAATATCAAACATAAATGAAAAGTATGATGCTATAACTCAACAATAATCGTATGAAACAAATCTCAGTACCGAGACTACAACTATCAATAGTCGGCATTAGGATAGAGGTCAGCACCAAGATCCTCCTGATATCCTGCCATGTAATCCTCCTAAGGCTCCTCCTACTCTGTGTCTGTCGGATTAATGAAGTCAGCGCTAATAAGATCAGAATAGCCAGCATCCACTCTGTCAATATAATCACCTGTAGCTGTTAGTTTTCAATGGGATGAGTTTACTCAATCACGTAAATTCAGTTTGATGCACCACCAATTCATCACATTCTACTCAAGTGCATTGTAGGAGCATCACGTGAGTGATAATAATAGTATATCAATAGAATCAGAAAGAGAAGATGACAAAATTACGTGCATAACGTAGAACTCATATCATAACATAAATGTAGGAATATGATCTAGACACTCATATCCTAACGTATCTTACCATGGCTCATGACATTTCACATTTTATTATCCTCGCACATGCATATGTACATCGCATTAGCGTAAGTAACAAACTCATAAATCCTAAACGATATGTGCTAGAGTCGTTGCTTGAGCCTATCATGTGAGGGTCATCATAGTAGCTTACCATCATATCATAATGCCCTTCATATCATACACCCCATCCAGTCACAGGAGCGGGGGACAAATGTAACTCATATCGTGCTGTCTTCCAGAGACCTGTCTTGACTGAAGACGTTGTTGCCCTTACGGTGGCTACGCAAGGAATGACACGTACAAACTTAAATTTTTAATCTTATGCTGGCCTATATAGCGATGACTTATTATCGTACTCGTAACTTATCTTATCATACAGATTCATATCTTAACATACTCTTACAACTTAATTCTAGGACGAGTTATAGTGGGATAACTTTCCTAAATCAATTTTTCCTATTAAATGGTTTTGTAATAATCTAGATGTACTCTGTGTGACAGTAAAGAGACCTATCTATCATAGATGTATCATACTATTATAGAGGGGTTTTATCTATATATGGATGCCTATATTTTGAGTTTTACGTGATCGTAAAGAAATCTCACTACAACTAAAGCCCAAGGCCTGAATTTCATATCTTATCATATCATATTAAAACTCGGGGTGATATGATCATCATATATCCCATCATATACGAGGCTACACTGAACTCGTACTCACCCTATTCGTCATGATGTCATATACTACTATGAGTTGTAGGATATGTTAATACGATACATTCCTCGCTTTGATATCATCTCAGCAAATCACCGCGCCCAAGCGTAGGCACGATCTCATACATTCGTGTACATATGACCTAATATGTCTATAACTTATGGTCATAACAAGGATAGAAGCATAAAATTATCATACTCAATAGATAGATTTATATTTGAGATTACATTATAATTATACGTATATAAATATTTACACAATACACCAAATAAATATAGAATAGGATAGATGTTAGTGTGTGATTTCGAGAACATAGAGGCCATAGTTTAATTTTCATGAAGCATCAAATTTCTAACTCTTCATGCTATCGAAGAGGTCGTGTTGAAGCGATGAAATTGATATATATATATATATATATATATATATATATATATATATATATATATATATATATATATATATATATATATAACTTACTATAATTAAATGCTCAAATAGAAATATATTACAATTTAAAATTGGATAAATCATAGCCATCAATCAAAACCTGCAAGTAATTAACAAGCATTTAAGTTTTGGTCATGAATAAAGTGAGATTATAAGGTGAATATTGTCGTTTGTTTAGATGAGAATCGATCGATCGGTTTTTGGAATTGATCGGTTGAAAATATATTATACAAATTATTCAATTCGGGTCAGAGTCAATCAATTGGAATTTCTAATCGATCAATCAAATTTAAAGCAAGTATAAATAGTGAAACAAAATCGATCGATCAAACATAAGGAAACAATCGATCGAAATTAATGGGTTAGACATTATTCACTTAATTTAAAGTTGATCGATAAACTTCGGAGTCAATCGGTCGAAGTAAATGAAAAGAGAATATAAATAAATAATGTCTCGGCTCAGAATCGATCAATCGAACATAAGGAATCGATCGATCGAAATTAATGGCTCAGACATCATTCACTTAATTTAAAGTAGATCAATCAACTCCTGAGCCGATCGGTCGATGTAAATGAAAAGAGAATATAAATAAACAATGTCTCAACTCAAAATCGATCGATCGATCGATTTATATAAAAAAATGTATAACATACACAGATGAGTCTCGATGCAAAATCGATCAATTGGAACACTAAATCGATCGTTTGATTTCGAAAATTTCTAAAAGAATTAGGTTTCAAAATAGATCTTAAAAGAAAGCATATTAAATAAATAAAACATACCAAGAGTGAAATTGATCTAAAAGAAAGCAAATAAATCAATAAAATATACCCAAAAGAAAGAAAAAATAATTGCAATAGAATCTATGGCTAAGGGTTGGCCATTTCATTAAATTAAATAGCGATTTTTTTTAATAGATAAACACATGCACGGGCAAGATTTATTTATCTTGTTGATACGTGATCGATCGTATTTTACGCGACGGGATCTAAGAAGAACAACATGGATTGACAAGTATCTACCTTTTGGAGTGTAAACGATAGATTTACGGCGATTAAGGTTGAATAGATCGGCATCCAATGCGATAGCCCGTCCAAGATTCTTTTTCTTCTTCCTCCTTGATATTGATAGTAGAAATAAATCACGGTGGTTCTTGAGAAAAAACACAAAAGGTTTTAGGAAAAAGATTAAGGGGCTTGGGAAGAAATAGGTTGAAGAAGAAAGATTGTGACGACTAGAGTTTCTTAAGAAGAAGAAAAGAAAAGAATAAAAAATGGCTAGACTTTCTTAAGAGATTAGAATAAGAAAAGAAGAAAATGAAAAGAGATTCACGTAACTTAAACTTAAAAAGAGTTTTCTTAAAATAGGATTGGTTCCGATGCGAAGCACTAACACTATGCATAATGCAAAACACATCTAACACCATTATAAGAAAGTTAAAAAATTCGGGTCGTTACACAACCTCAAGAACTGAGGAGCAGACACACATACACATGTGACAGTTGTAGAGCAGCATCATAGAGTGCCAACTATAGTGATGAGGATTAAAATCAGTGCATGTGTATAGTTATTATATATATATATAAAAGATTTGTTAAAAATACAATTTAAACATGTTCCCAACGTAAAAACCTGTACTTCAAAAAAACAAAATTGTAAAAAAAGCACATTTTTGATAACTATGGCCCCGGATCTACCTTAAAACATGGCTATATATATATATATATATATATATATAAAAGATTTGTTAAAAATACAATTTAAACATGTTCCCAACGTAAAAACCTGTACTTGAAAAAAAATTTGTAAAAAAAACACATTTTTGATAACTATGGCCCCAGATCTAACTTAAAACATGGCTAAATGCATCCCATGTTGTAAAACTGCTTGAAAAATGTTCCACTTGTACAGAATTGGGACCCGTGCACAACATGTGATGCATGGGGCCTATAAGCTTAGTGGTATGCGTTTGAGTCATCTATATCATCAAAATGGTAGTTCATATAATGAATTAAACTGGGCCAAAATCACTCATTGAAGAGCTGAACCATCTAAATTTCAAACCACACATTAAAAATGAACCGTTGCTTCAGATGGTTAAGACTCTTTTAACGGGCGTGATTTTTTAGCTGAAATCAATCACTGCTAGTTGAGCGTTGCATGAATGCGGACGATTATGCCACAATTTGCTTAAAGGCATTCACAGGAGTCGACCTCTTTAATCAAAGGGAGCCGTTACTTGCACTCGGTTTTTAAGTTAATTGCACCAAAGTTTTAAAAAGACTTTATATTTCAGGCACATGTGAAAATACAACCTAAGTCAACTGATTTAAAATTCATAATCTATAGATCTTTAGTGGATAAAATTCGCACGAAATATTATCTTCATCATGTGAATAAATATAGTCAAAGGCTATTATTTAATTTAACTGTTGACAACAATAAATCATATGATAAATAGTGTTTTGATCTAATCTTATCCACTAAGGATCTATAGATTATAAACTTTACATCAAACGGCCTAAATTACATTTTCACATGTCAAATATCCCTAAAATACAAAGTCTTTTTTTAACAATCACTTAAAAAGCATGTGCGAGTAATGGTTCCCTTAATCAAAACATGCCAATAGAAGTCCTTAGGCCGGCCGGAATGATAGCTCATTCAATATTTTGGAAATTGACATTTTGGTAATAAGTTTGGTTTTAGGGCACGTTTGTGTGTGATTACTTCAAATTCATTTCATGGAAGCGAATTAGCAATTTCATGAACTTTTGAGAATTGAATTCCCTGATAAACAATACCTCTCGTTTGATTATATTGTCACAGAAATGACTTACCTGAAATTACAATTCTACTGTTTGATTAGTCTGTCGGGAAAATATCTTCCTTAGAATTACAATTTCACTCTTCAATCAAGAGTCAAAATTCAAATTATCATCCATTTTTATTAATTTAACAATTAACACAATAATCTAAAAATGTGTGCCATATAGAATTATCATGTGTGCCGTCTCATGAGCGCACCATAATCTAAAGATCTTAGATGCAATAGATTGGGGCAAAACAAAAATCTCGATCATCTGAGTCAAATACCATCTATATTTAGTGCCTACCATGTAAGTTCAAACATATTATTAATATTAAATAACCTTTGACCGGTGTGAATCAAATGATAGAGATCGTGTTTTGACACAATCTTTTTGCAACATAGATCTGGAGATCATGGCTTCAAATCAATCAAAACAAATTATAGTTCCACATGGCATATATCCCAAAAAATGGCCAGAGTACTATGAGCATCAGCACTTGGATTAGGTACCTAATAGCAACTCAAAAAAACAAAGGTGTAGCAGAATAAAATAATTATTTGTCTTCAATTTGCCACCATCGGATGAAAATCCAAAGATGCACCTTACCCCAGACACAATCTCTATAAAATTAGTACCCTGCCTGCAGTAGGGAACACCATTCCAACCTCCAGTTGGATCTCCACAAGATGTGGTAAACATGATATCATTCGTCTATTATAATTGTTGGGTATAACAAAACTAACAATCAAACACCACCAAACACTGTCCAACCCTACTTTTGTTACTTCTCTTAGCATGAAACAGATACCTTAACTGCACAAAACCTTGGCAACAGTGTAATAATACCAATCAAACAGAAGCAATTCTAGTTTCAATATCTACTGATCTTGAAGATAATAAAAAAAGAAGCATCGACTATGGGCTTTGTGTATCATTCCAAGTTAATAGGACCTACCCATTTCAAATGACTTAGGCAGATCCGTCTGCTGGCTTAGTTTCTTCAGGACTCGCTTTAGACGGAGCGATAGGCGACTGAGGGCACTCCGGTCCCATCTCCGCTTTGAGATCATTGATGCTCTGCTCCAACTCATCTATTCGGCTTCCCATTTCGTCGAGTGCATCACAGTTAAAGAAACCAATAATCTCATTCAACAGTATTTTAATCATACAAAATTTTTAGAAATGGGAGCTACATCTGGCACACGAGATTTGTTTCGTGGAGCACTACCTAAAAAGAAAGACTTGCTATTTTAGAGATTTGTGCGATGTAGAACACTCTCTAAGCCCTTTGAGTTGAAGGCAATGATGTAAAGATCTTTAAAGATCGGCATGAAATGTGATCTCTATCATCTGATTCAATACAGTCAAAGACCGTCATCTGATTCAATGCTAATTCAATGGTTGACTGAGACTAATCAGATGGTAGAGGTCATGTTTCGTGCCAATCTTTGGCAGCAAAGATTTTACATCATGGCCTTCAATTCAAACGGCTTAGATGGTGGTCCACATGGAAAAGATATAGAAAATTTCAAGTCTTGTTTTGCAATGTACAATGGTACAAAACTCACGTGCAAGTTGTAGCACCCTTTATAAATTCTCTAACAGAAATCAGAAGATATGAAATGCCAGGCATCACAAATAAAATACAAAGGACTTGGTGCACTATAAGGGACACTCAAAAATTTATTCTCTAATAGAAATCAGAAGATATAAGAAAAACTGTACATATAGGGCATGTTTAGCCATTTAAGGGACACTCACAATTGAAGTCTTTATAAGTGTGTGCGAATTAGGAGAAAGTGAAGGGAGCTTCCAAAATTGTCCAGTGTACAAGCATTGGAAATAAGCAAGCTGAATTCAAATGTTCTACAGAATCCGAGCATGAACCACAATGCCCATGTAGCCAGAATAGAGATCCTTTTGAAAGTTCAAATAGTACTTTTCCTGATCCGATTAATACGATTAAGGTACTTCCAAATTACTCATCCCATTAAAACCATCTATGGGTATAGAACCAAATATATTTCACCGAAAGTAGGAAGACTTACTAGGTCAGCTTGACAAATACCCACGAAGATGAATGACAGAGAAAATGGGACTGGATTTGGGTGATAGTTGACATCCACGGCTTTCGTGACCCTCAAGAATTTGACTATAATCAGCATGTAAAAAGTTAAAAAGAGGATAGATGGGGACTGATCGCCCCAATCCGTTACAGATTGGGTGTGAAAGCCCCACTTTTACACCACATGGCAATTTTTTTAATAATCCAAGTGATCATGGTGGTAGCTCATATTGGGAGCAGCCATAAGCCCAAAAAACGTTCATTAGAGGATTTAAAACGTCAGATCTATGCACTCTAATAGGGATAGTTGTATATATTTTCTTTGTCAATATTGAAGAGCACCAATCAGATGGTTCCAATCCGGTTCCAATCCTCTCATAGGCATGTCCCAATGATAGGCACCTAGTTGGACCACTTGGATTGATCAACAATGTGTGCCACGTGGCATAAAACTTGGCTGTCAGGCCCCTTACATGCGGTCAACAGAATTAGTCTCTTTAAATATTACACGCTTTAAAGGGGATTCAAACTCAACAATAAACTGAAAAAAGGATATTCTTTGAGACAATATTTTCAGACATTGTTTGGAACCTGCTTTGCTGCAAAAACAATTTTTTAGTGACAAATGTGTTCCAATATCTATGTTGTGGAATTCAAATATGATTTTGCATAAGAAGAAACTCACCATTTGCTGAAGGAGATTTTGCACCTGGAAAAGCAATGAGAAGATCATGTGAGGAATTTCATTTTACTCTTTGAAAACCTGAAGAACTAGTGTACTTTAAATCTCAATCTTGAACGTAGGAGACCATGTAATATTCTACTTTAAATCTCAATCTTGCAATAATGGTTTTAAAACGCGAAAACTCAACTCAAAAGTCAGTAGAGTCGAGTTATCCCGAAGACTCGGATAACCTCGACTCGCTCCGACTAGGTAATTCAGTATATATTTTGAAAAAACAGAACCTATAATATATATTACAAGATAAAAGATGGAAAGATCTGTTCATAAAATGTGTAGTTTAATACTTTTTAAAAAAGAAAGGGCTTCTAACACCTTATCTCATGAAAATATTTTTTAAATAAGGAAGTTTATGAACCCTGTTGCATTATCCTACCAAAATCTCGACTCAACTTGAAATCCCGGCAAGTCGAGCAACTTGGCCGAGTTAACTCGACTCGGCGAGTTTTAGAACTATGCTTGCAATATCGTGAAGTACTAAAGTGTGCTTAGTTGAAAAAGAAACTCACAAAAACAGTCATATCAGCAGTACTTTGTTTTGGATCTTCTGATTCTTGTCCGTCCTGCCAGAATAGTAAATCAGATCCTATTTTGCAATTTCTACAAAATGAATCAATAAAAAATGAACCATGTGGAATAAGAGATAGAATTGGCTGCCTTTCAACCTGAAGGGAAGAGATGTCGAAGTTGAAATCCAAGTTAACAAGGAAAATTGCAAATGGCCAATAGCAAATCAGATTAAAAAACAAAGTTTCTTCCAGCATAGATGAGTATTGCTAAAATGACATTTCTTAAAAAATTTGAGTTCTTAGATCAACATAATTAATTCTTCTACTATACATATTTTTTCTGCAATTCGTGTGGGCAATTCATGATCATATTTACTAGCGTTGGAAATTATTGTAATAATGAGAGGAACCAAATCTAATGAAAAGGCAATTAAACGTGGAAATTAAAACGAACCTTAATTTAACAATTCCATGCAGAGAGAGAGAGAAAGAGATGGTGGTTTCTGGGGGAACCCATGAAAAAACCCAAGAGAAATTCTACTTCTCCAGCATTGACTTAAAGAATGACTGTCGCCATAGAGTAAGAAATAAAATATAGAGTAAAAAATATCAGTCTTTTTTTTAGTAATAGAGTAGAAAACAAAATATAGAAATATGCAGTCTCAAAAAGCCTGTTGCAGGCTTTAAGACACTGATTGAGCTGTGAGAGCTCAAACGGGCTCTGAAAGACTGGGATGGGCTCTCAGAAACCCGCCCCAAGCTATCAGTGCTGGAAGCGGGCTCTCATGGCCCACCCCGACCCAATAGTCTCACAGATTCAGGACATTTTTAAGCCATTCATGTTGCACTTCATATTAAACTGCATAGTATTTGATGATCTATTGACGTGAAACTAACAATCTCTTGGACGTACTTCAATTTTAGGAAAAAAACAAAAAATGAAACTGGATCCACTTTTAAAATCTATTGGATCTGCCATTTTAATTTTTTTATTTAAAATAGTAAAGCAAATTTTTTAGTATGGTTTAAATTGAATCGAGGGTATTTTCGATATTTCCTGAAGTGATTTTGGCGGAATACGATGGCACACATTTAAAGGGAAAATAAAAGGTATTTTCGTCATTTTAGAAAGAATTTGGGATGGTTGATTTGGTTAGATGAGGTATTGGTGATTTTGAAAAATTGATAAGGGAAATCATGAAGAGTAAAAGTTAGGTAAGGTATTTGGCAAAAAACCTAAATGTTGAGAAAGACTGAAAGAGCTTCCATGGTGGCTGAAGCATCAGCATTGTCAAGTGGCATATGCAGAGGAACATCAAAGAAGCGCACGGTTTCCATAGATCGATAGTTTTGTATCATTGTATCATATGAGATTATACCACTCTTATATCACCAATAAGGGTTGCAAAAAACAAAGGTCCTCTTGAATGGGTAAAGGATGTCCAAAGGATTTTCCGTAAAGTGACTGAGACGACGAAATCAGATTTCTCTAAATCTTGAAGTAGATTCTGTCATTGTGACAATTCATGTGAGCTCTAAATCAAGGGTAGAGGATCCATTGCTTATTTGTTAGAAGACCAATGATTCACAAGATATTTCATTTATGACATTGAGTTACAGAGTTGTCAAGTAGTGAAGCGTTGACGAGAATTTCTTATTAACAAACTCAATAAGAATTATGCTCAACTGAATAATCAATAATTGGTTGAGGTTGAGGATATCTTATAAATCAGCTCAATAGGAATTACACTCAATTGGCTAACTGGTTGAGGTTTTATGCTTGACGCTAAATCAAAGTGAGTGATTCAACAAGACGAGCAAGATTTGCTAAGTTTAGCTAACTTGGATTTGCAAAGTTTCAAGTTGTCCCGCTTTATCATGGAAAATGACGAATGGAATCGGCTTAGTTGGCAACGTAGCTTCAGTCGATTGAGCACCTCAATTTGGAGGGATATTGCAACTAAGAACAGCACAACATAGGTTCTTCAAGGCTATCGGAATAATATGAAGCATGCTTCAAAGCAATAAGCTCCATAACAAGCTCGAAAGCAAGCTTTAGAGCAAGCATTTGCTTTATCTTCAGAACAAGAAGTTTCATATACTGAGTTATGCAGGGTTTGCCGATTGGCCAATGGACGCTCACAAGGTACTGGACCATATCCCTTACTAGTGCTTCCACAACACAGCATCTCCTTAACAATACAGCAATGAACAAGATGAGGACTCAGAATTTATTGTAGCTCGTCAGTTTTCCAAGATGAAAAAATTATCTTCCATGTAGGGAACTATATCATTGATATTTCCTTTGAAAAGATTCCTGACAAGGCATTCAAAAAGTGACTACCTCGGATCAAGATGTGGCGTTTAGAGGTCACATTTGACAAGCTTTATGGAAGATATTGAGGACAAAGGTGCAGTTTAAAGTGCCTAAATGCAAATGAATGAGCAAATAGAACCTGTGAATGCTTGGGAAATTGTTTGTGATGATTGGCCAGTGACCATGTCACAAATGGGGCATGGGATTACGAAAAATAATTAGCAAACAATAGTTCCATTAGGCTGTGTTAGGGAACCTGGATTTGGACCAATCCAAATTTACTAGTTGGGAGGCCAAATCCAACGTGATTCTAAATCCACGCCCTCAGAGACATTATTTAGAAATCCAAGCTAAACTGGATTTGGGTTGGTCAGGTTATAGGTGCAATCTTTAAAACTCATGTGACAGTACTCTTTAGTTCCACGGTCAAAACAATTTTCTCGCCCTATTCTAAACTCTATATTAAGGATCCTAATGAAAGTAAACCTCCTATTACTATTACTATCTATACAAGAAGGCCTATACCCAAATACCTAGTTTCCTATTTCATCTAGGAGACATAATTCAACAACTTAATAGAAATAAAACAAGTTAAACAAAAGAAAACTCTTAATAGTCAAACCCTCCGGTGATTAAGTATTCTTTGAGATTCAGAAAACATGCAGATTTTTATACATCTATTGCCAAGAAATCACATGATACTCAAACAAAAAAAACCCTGTCTTCTCGAATCTCCAACTCTAAACGAGAGATTTCTAAATCCCCCGATTTCCAAATCCGTGAATGTGAAATCCATGGATTTTAAATATTTTAAATCCACCGGCCAAATCCAAATTCCTAAAATCTCAGTCAAAATATTAAAGAACTCCACCAAGATTTATTAAGCATGTATTAGACCTAGCGGTATTGCTTTTACAAGCTAAAACAAGTGAGGATGCGGAGATGCTTCCGTCCCAAAAAAAGGATGCACAGATGCTTATCATCTTTTGAAGCAGTAATTTAGCCATTTTTGAGTGCTAGAAGCATTTTTTTCTTTTTTTGCTAATAGTAATCATGGATTATAAAACTGGAACAATACCAACAAAAAAAAAGGTTTTAGCAGGATTATCAACTCAATTAATGGGCTGAGAAAAAATGCCCATCATATGTGAGAAAACAGTGAACAGCAACATGTGATACAAAAGGGGCATATGCATGCCCCTTGACTCTAAGAAATCCATGGCGGTGACCTGTTGTGGTTTATTTGCAAAGGAACGACTCTCCCCATTGGTTATTCCAAAGTAAATGCATATTTGATTCAGAATACCATGAAAATAAAATTTTCACGGATCTTAAGGGTGAACAATTTGACTTTTAGCATCAAAATCCATGAAAATCATATTTTTAAAGGACTCAACGGCTTATAGGCATTCAATATTTTTGAAAAGTGAGTAGAAGTGTAGAACTCTAACAACTCCATTAATCTATTGTGCAAAAGGAAAGATTTTTCCTACTAGCTCTTATCATGAGTTAAAGAAGGTTGGGGGATGTAAACTCCTCACCGGTGGTCTCAACATTAATCCTGTTTCAAAATTGCCAACCTCTATGATTGGTTTATCAGCATCAACTTGTCAAAGTCTAATTCTCTCCAATGGGGAGAGAAAGATGCCACCTAAACATCTCAACACCATGGAAAATAAGCAATAGTAAGTGGACAGATTCCCCAAGAAAGTGTTAAAACTGGGCTACCCTTTTTCTTTGGTTCGCTAATATTTCCAGGTGGAAGGCCACCGGTATGCTTGTTTTTGCATATTTTTCAACACAAGTAGATTTTACTAAGCCAAACGAAGGAAAATAAGAGATACTTCTTTCCTCCAAGCCTCTCCAAACAATTCTGGAAAATTTCTCTAACTCTACCAACAAACCCTGTACCTAATATTAAAAGAAAAAAGGTCTTAAGATTTACATATATTTCAACAAATACTCAGCCCTTCCCCCTACACAATGACCGACCCTCCCAACCTCTGTTCTTACACCCATAGTTTTCGTTTATATTTACATTCCAAAGATTATGTTCTAAACCAGATGAACAAAGCCGTTTCCCAAAACAGCGACATTCCAGTCAATCTTCCCATTCTAAAAATTAATAGTTTTTATTACAATCAAAATCCCATTTAATAAAACGTGAACATAGCCACATCAAATTTTCACTTTCCTATGAGAATCATTTGAAACTTCTTCAATTTATCCACCACTATAGCCAGCATCTTTAAAGAATAGAGCAGACATGAATGTTGGTCAAAGTAGATTTGATTAGTTTAATTCTTCCACCAAGGGAGAAGTACTCTTTTGGGAAAAGCTAGCTTCTCCATATTGCACACTACCAGATCCCACAATGATATGGAAGCTTTCCCCAAATATTACTAAAAAAGATGATATAGAGGTGGATGATTTTTTTTTCTTACCATTCTAAGACAAAAGCAACTAGATTTGATTCCAAAACTTCGACACTAACCATCGCCATCGAGCTCTGACTTAAGTTGAAATTGTTTCTAGATACAACTTTTAAAAGGTATTTTATATATAGGATTTAATTTAAGATCGCTTTCAAATAAAGATATCGCCACACACAAATTGAAGAGGGAAATCTTAATGCCTTAATCAATCACTCTAAAATCATCAAGTCAACCATGCGTAATGGCTCAACATGAGAGTTTGCTAAATGTCTCAACAACAACGTAAAAAATAAATAAATAAATAAAGAGGAAGGTGACTACGTGTCACCTCCAACTTCCATAGAAAATAAGACCCTTAATGAGGACCCCTCCAACTACCATAGAAAATAAGACCCATTAACAAACACAAAAAATAAGTAAATGACATTCCACCTTCCAACTCTAATTTCCACAACCCAATTTTCCAAGCATATAAAATAATATAAGAAAATTCATGCTAACTCTTTTAGGTCAACTTTACAAAAGACTTCATGATTATATTTTCATTGTCCCTAGAGTCGATACATTCATTGGCAATGGGAATTGCAGTGGATGATTTTTTTACCTTCGATAAATGCTTATTGAATCAGAGACATAATCACCATAATCATCATTGCCTTGTCACATCATCATTTGCTTCGCTTAAAATCCCAACACTACTCGAAGTACATAGACTCACAGACATGAACTGCCAAGAAAGTTATTGACGGGAGTTTCTACACCCAGTTGTCTACCTCACGCTAACCTACTCTTGTGTATCTGGGCTTGGGACCAACATTGGCAAAGTGAACCAAGCAACATTGACAAAGATCATATTGCACGGAGTTTGTTTGTGGCTTTTATTGTGTCAAGCTCCAATGAGCATAAAATATAGAGAAGCATAGGTCAGGTGAAGCTAGGTATAGGAAAGAGCTTCAATCACAGTGGTAACTAAAACATTTGCAAATTTTCATGATTATTCTAAATGAAGATGGATTTGCATATACATCATCGTCTTGCCACATCTATTTGGAGAATCAAAGAGATGATATCATAAAATTATATAAAATTCAAAACTTCTCAAAGTTCTTACAAACAGAACCTTGGATAGAATCCCATAAATACTTGACATCAAACTAATGGGTATAAAGTCCTCAGCTTCAACTGAACCATTCATTTAAGAATAAGCATTACAAAAGTAGTATGGCAACCGTTAGTCAGTATATCAAGATCTCAAATGAAATCCATTAAGAACCTTGACACAATCATATTTCATTACCACTCAACAATCTCGATAAAACCTTGATTAGAAGACATCAAATCACGGGGCCTTTATCTTTGTCTACAGCAAAGATGAAAGTTTTAATTTTCCTCTCTTCAAACTACTTTACAAAAGGTTGGGCATTATATGTCAAAAATTAAGACGCTGACAAAAGGACCCATACTTATTAGCATAGAGCTTCTTATAAAAACCTACAGAAATCTCCATTTTCTTTGAGATCCTATGTGGTCGCTTATTCATGTAAATATGATTTATGCAGTGCTTCTAGGTTCTAGCATTTGTAAGACATTGGAAAAAGTTGGTACTTGCGTAGTTGTGTCACCTTCTTTAAAACATTAAACCCTAGAAATTTGTGGTATGAAATTTCCAGTTGGCGCATTGCTTTGAAGTAATTATTAAGATAATTTCTCAAACTCATTATCATTGGATAGCAAAGTGGATTCCTCCTTGTGATCCAAAGAATCAATCTCTTGAATAATAGTCCCTTCTACATCATTTATCGTCTCTGGAAGACACTTTATTCCGAAATTTTGATTTCTCTTATGGATTTTTTTATTGTATAAAAAATCTCTATCTTCATATCCATAATATATTTTATTCAAATCAATATATTATTGGGTCGCACAGCCAATCTTGGCATCGGACTGCTATTCTAGAATTGTCAATTCAAATCAATCACGAAAGCATATCATGTGAGTAAAGATTTAAGTGAGTCCCTTTGTCTTGCTTATAGCTCTTTGTTCGTAGTTAACAATAACAAAAAAAATTCTTTTGGGTGGGTCCACTGGAAATATACCTACCACTTCAAGGTTGCAATATGGTCAACCTTCCAGTTATTGTTAACAAGAAATAGTGGTGAAGCATTGCTTCGATAGACTGAGTGGGAAATAGTATGACACCCTTTCCTCTTTGTAGAGAGGGTTGAATGATGCAGTTTTGCTCCTTCTGTCACATTTAGGGAATACAACTGTGGTAAGACAGTGATTATAGCTGCATAAACTAATGCAACACTTGTTAATATACCACCATTTCGGTGGTGGGACCCCTCCAGAAAGTGTACTGGCGTTCTCCACCTCATATCAGTATATGCTTATACACATGCATGTTCCAACATACTAACAAATATCGTATGATAAACAACACGAATAGCGATAAGGTACACAGTAATTTAGAAACAATACATATAGACAATGTCTATCAGTTTCTAACGGTATTGTGCAACACACGATATGATAAAATATGATGCAATAAAACATCTAATACACAATACCATTTTTCATATGACTTTAGATTTTTTTAATTAAAAAAGTTTATTACTTATTTACCACCAATCCTATTCCCCATTTATAAACTTGTGCATCTTTCAAAAAGGAAACGGGCAGAGGTAAGAAAGAAGAGGAAGATGACATTTCAGATTTGGGAGTTTTCTGAGGAGGGAGAGGAAGAAGAGGAAAAAAATGATGGTGAGGATGATGATGAATAGAGGGTGTTGATATTGAGATGAAGAATGAAGATTTGCAGGTTTTTACATTTTTTAAATTTTGGGTTCACAAACTAACAACGTCAAGAAACAAGTATATGGATACATAGATAACTTGTATAATCTTTGGAAGTAGCTGAAAGACACACATTATACAAATGTACAATACATGTATTCAGTATACACCTCGCCACCACACTTAGACGTGTACAGTTATGGGGTTTTTGAATAGATAGTCAAAAACTGGAAAAGTGTATGATTTTATGTAACTTGGATTTCTATAAACCAATCCAATAAAATTGTCTTGTTTTGGGTGGTTAGCTCTTTTCTTTTTTTATCAGTAAAAAAGCATTATATTGAAACACAGCAGGGCGCTGAGAGCCCAATACAACAGACACCACAACATGATCAAAAGGAAACGGGGGAACCCGACAACAAGAAAAAGGAAAAGAGAAAGAAACTCAGCACCAGCCAGCACCTAGCCCGGATCCCACACCATAGAAGTTTGCCCTCTCCCCTCCGCAACTCCCCCGTCCCAAAAATCAATTAGGTCCATGACATATTTGACTATGAACCCTGTGGACCTGCTAATATTCTCAAAAACTCTGGAGTTGCGCTCAAGCCACATACACCAATAAACCGCGAAGACCACAAATCTAGACTGCACCCGTCTGTCAGCGTCTCTCATCCCAGAAACCCAACTCAAAAGATGCTGGTATGGGGTCTCCGCCATAGCCCAGCTCAGGCCCCAATATTTGAAGACCACATTCCAAACAGCACAGGCCGTCCGACAATGAAGGAAAAGGTGTGCCGCAATCTCCTCCCCTGCAGTGCACATAACACAGGAAGCCGCAACATCTTTCCCCCTACGTATTAGCTGGTCCCACGTGAGTATTCTATCCTTGCAAAGCGTCCACACGAAAAACCTGATCTTGTAAGGAATAGGAACCTTCCATAGCCATCGCCCCTCGAACATAATTAGTGGGCGACGCATCTCCAACTTATATAAGCTTTTGACCGTAAAGTTGAAGTTTGGGTTAGCTCTTATAAGAGCAGAAGCAACTCTTTACTTGCTCTTTGTCAAAGTAGATAAAATCTGCTCTGACAGAGAGCGGTTTTATCACTTAAAACAGCTCCCCGCCAGAGCAAATGATGCGAGGAGCTGTGTTACCAAACATGACAGCAGTTCTCTATCGGAGACAAAGAGCAAAAGAGCTGCTCTTTGCCCTAAAAGAGCTAACCCAAACGCACCCTATATTTATTTGATCCAAATTCCTAGAGTTACATTGATAGAATGAATGTCATGACACTGTACATAGTACTTTATGGACATGATCATTGATTATTGTATATATTTTATTTTTATTTTAAAATATATTTATATAGATGGCCCACAAACTGAAAACCGACATCAATCAGACAATTTAAACCATAGTCAAAAAGTCAGGAGTCGGCAATAAATCGGCAAGGGTCAAAAATGGGTCAAAGTCGGTCAAAATCGGAAAAAAATCGGGAAACTTAAAAAACTCACAAAACTATAAAGATTAAAGAATATATCATAATATATTGCAAGTTATAAAAAATTGTTTTAACTGACAAAATGGAGAAAAGGAGTCAAAACCTAAAGATTTTTTATGAACAAAATAGTACAACACCTAAAGGATTTTTTCCCTTTCAGTATAAGTGAATAAAACGAAAAAAAGATCGGCCATCACAAACATTAGTAATTAATCGGCCGAGCCACAACTTGGCCGATAATCGGTGATAAAGTCGGGATGACTACAAGTCGCCGACCTTTTCCGATTTTTTTAAAAAGTTGGGTGACTTCTGTGACTATGATTTTAACCACCCGGTAGATACATGATGTGTTTGTACCTCACAAGCTACATGTTTGCTACATGTTCACACATAAAATTACAAACTTAGTACACATTGGGCACATTTAAATGTTGGTAACCCAGCGACGCATTTAAGCCACAAAACGTGTTGTCTATGTAACCAGTGTTACAAGTACCAACGAGGGCTTCCGAGACCATAAGCCTGTACTTATATTCTAGTAAGCATAGTGCAAAAAGTGACAACGCATTTAGATAGAAAGCCATCAAAGATGCATTCATGGTCACATTTGAATGTTGGTAACCCAGCAACGCATTTAAGCCATAGAATGTGCTGTCTGTGTAACCAGTGTTACAAGTACCAACAAGCGCTTACGATGCCATAAGCCCGTACTTAAGTTCTAGTAAGTGTAGTGAAAAAAGTGGCAAAATGCATTTAGCTAAAAAGCTAGCAAAGATGCATTCATGGTCAACAGCACGTGAGAAGGCTTCTAAGCGGCTTTTCGTGGAGGCCTTACATGCTAGCAAAGGTGCCCATTGTTACATAAGTTGGAATTAGGTGCATAGGACGTGCACAGCACAAATTACTTTCAGCACGCGAAGAAGGTAAAAAGCATTTGTTCACTGATTTCAAACCCCTAAATATCCACACATCACCCGACCCGTTTGGTGGAGCGTAATGCAGGTGCACATTCTAGGCACTATGCCACACCCGCACAGGGTGTACATTTTTATAGGCTCTCAGAACTCCCTTCAACTTCTATCAGATTTAACCGATCAAAAAAAAAAAAACTTCTATCAGATTTACACAAAAAATATATATCAAAAGCACACAAAAACTCAAAATCTTATACAATAAAAAAATTCATCATACAAATTGGGAGTAAAAAAACCTAAAAATCGAAAAAGCAAGCCTCCAATATTCTAAAAGACAAATGAGATAATTCTATTCTAAATTTAAATCCAACCATCAGATTTGATTCGAAGACAGATGGTAAAATCAAACGCATTGTAATCTACAAAACCCTAATTCTACAACAAAACATTTACCAAAATAAATCGCGAAAAAAGTAAGAGATAACAAAGAGTGTCAGAGAAATTGATTAAATGGCTTATCATGAAATAACGTAGAGGAATCAAACAAACCATTTTACTCGCAAATCAGTGGCTTTTGCTATTCAAATCTGGCGCAAAATACCTGTATCTGTGGATGTTTATAGCTTAAAAAGACATATATACTGAACCTAGGAGAGAGAAAGGAGGGGTAAATCCGTAAATTTGTTCAAAAAAGTAGGGGCATATCGGGAATGTAACGAATAAATAGAGGGCCATTGTGGCAACATGACATTAGAGAGATGCTATGAGCACACGGCTCAGGGCGAAAACGGTCACGTCTCAGACCCATTGAAAATCATTGATTGCTTCCGATCAGATGATGAATAACGTACTTCACCCAGATTTTCCATATAAGAGATCTTTAGATCATTCATCACCTATCTGACGGTCAGTTTTTTCTTTCATGTGCCATATATCCTCAAACAATGATCATAAATTCACATTTGAGTGTTATATGTGTCATATGATTTAATGACCATTTTTTGAGAGATTTGTGACATGAAATAAAAACCTAACCGTTTGATAAGTGCGATATAATCAAGGGTCAAAATCTCGGGTATCTGATACGTTTCTTCCAAGCTTCAAACCGATGCGTATCGAACGATACGTATCGGAACAGTAACTTACCGGATGATACATTGAATGTATTGTCCGGGCATTTATATGTAAAATAGATGATACGGTACATTGAATGAACCGTATCGTCTTGGTCCAATACCAATACGTATCGTCCGATACATATCAGTATCGGACGAAATTTTGATCTATGGATATAATCTCAAGATCTATTTTGTAGAAGATTGGGGTGAAGCACGAACTCCATTATTAGCTGATCCAAAGCAATTAATGAATTTCAAATGGTCTAAGGTATAAAAATGTACCTCAAAACGAAAAAAAAAAAAACGATTTAAGAATGATAAAGTTGCTGTGTGCTTGAAATAGCTTATTTAACTTAACTGAAAGATCCAAGAATGATAGTTTTAATCCTAATTTTTCTAAATAATTGTGTTGTTCAAAATGCTAAATTAACTGAGAGTATTATTAAATTATATATTTTGGGAGATTTATTTAACTGAGAGATTATTAAATAATATTTAAGATTAGACTAAATTAACTGAGAGTATATTTAGAAAAATTAGGATTAAAACTATCTTAAGAAATTGAATTTAATTAGGATTAAATTAGCAAGTAGATTAATTTAGGTAAGTAGTTTGTAATCTCGTCTATATGTTGGAAAATTATAAACGTAGGACAGATTTATTGAAGATAAAGTATATGCGGCTGATGTGTCATGGTGTAATTGGCTACACCTATTTGCATTAATTAAGCCACACCCTACTTACAACTAATTACATCACGCCACATCAGCTACCTTCACTTTGTCTCACAAAATGTCTTAATTTAGCTGGCTCTCTCTCTATTTTCTTTCACAAAATTTTACACTCAAGTAGATTGGTTATGGTTGGTGAAAGATTTGCGAGTATATCAGCAGCCAAGTGCATCTGCTACCATTAAAAATATATTATATATAAATCCATTCAAATTTTCTAGGCACCTACCGAAATACTAAGGGCACCTTCTTTCGGAACCAATATACACTTTCCCTTTGTTTAGAACCATTGTCAGCTTTATCAAACTATAGAAATCATTTTTCATTCCAATCTCCGGCCTAATGAATATTGTTCGACGGTACATCCATGATCTCAAGATTCATTATGTGGAGATTAGGGCGGAAAATAATCTTCATCATCTGATTCAAAGAAGTCAATAGTTTTCAGCGTAGATTCCCTCAATAATTTGATAGGTGTTCATTATGTCCCAAATCACCTTGATATGATATTGTCATGCTCCATAATATGAAGCCCTCGCTTTTACGATGAGTTCGTATTTAGAAGGGAAAGGGGCTCACTTACAGCCAAGGATGAAGACAAGTTTGCATCCAATGTAGAACTAAAGCATCATATTAGGTAAGAATAAAGCATCTCATTAGGCGAGAATATACAACCTCGTGGCCTCTAAATCTCTCCGAAGCCTTAAACTCCTTTCTACTACTTGATTGTAGAGCCGTCATAAGCTTTGATACCATTTGTTTCGTAGAGGCTCCAAGGAGTTAGATGCCGTAAGGTTGTGACTATGTTCCCGCCTAATTGGATGTTCTTTTCCTACTTAATAAGTTGCTTTAGTCTCACATTGGTTGCAATCTTGTCCTAATCCTGGGCTATAAGTGAGCCCATTTCCCTTCCAAATATGATGCATCTTAAAATTGAGAGCCTAATGAGGAAGAATTAGACAATTTTATATCGGGTCGGGTTTAGTTGTCACTTGTGGAAAATGATCAAGCAATTATCCTTTTTTAGGCTTGGCCGTAATGGACGGTTGACACTTTGCAACCTCTAATTGCCTATTAAAAACAGGTCAAATATTAGTGAAAAATAAATTCAGATTTGCCTATGTTTCTATTTGATAGCAACATACATGGATGAAAGGAAAATTAAGTGGCCCCGAAACATTCATCTCTATATACTAATCCATTTTAGGAGAAAATCAATTCACCAATTTTCTCCAAAGCCCTATCTTGAAAATGTCAAATATTAATTAGTAGATTTTCAAATATTAGTAGAAACGAATGTCAATTTCCATACGTTCCTATTCAGATAGCATTATAATTAAGGTATCAAAAATCGACCGATACGTATCGGTAATATGAATCAGTTTTTCAGGCAAACCGATACATATCGACACCGATTCATCCCCCAACTCGGTATCGGTATCCGTACCGGCCGATACTTATCAGTTTGAGCCGAGACATGATTTTCTTTCTTAAAGGGCCAATCCGTGGCCGACTCGTATCGGTCCTCCATGGACCAAAACCCGATACCGAAACCAATTTTGATAACTTGATTACAATTATAAGGAGATGGACGCGAAAGTAAGTGGGTCCCACACAGAAATCCATTTTCCATACAACAGGTCATTTTGGGCGAAAATCAACTCTATTGTCAGGTGGCTGAAACTAAATTTCTCTTTGTCATAGTAAGTGTTTTTTAATTATTTTAACACGATTAATAAAAATTAAAAAAAAATTCGTTTCCATATAACAAAGGATATTGTTTTATTGTTTGGAAAAAAAAGCTAACAGAAGAATAAATTTTCGAATTTCATCATTGGAAGGATGGTTCGTTTTTTAACTCTGGCAGACCTTATACGGTAACAATTGACAATTTCTCTTCCAGTTGCATCCAACGATTAAAAAGTCAACAATGATATATATATATATATATATGAGAGCCGATTAGGTCCTTCAAGATACACATGGAGCTCCATGTGGCACCCAAAACACCGTTTGGGTGTCACTTGGAGCACAAGTGGACAGAATAGATCAATATTAAAAAAAAAAAATTCAAAAAAAAAATTTTAAACGCACAAGTCAAACTTTGTTTCAGTGGTCCACATTTTACGGTTCAAAAAACACACTGTAGAGATGAGTTTTCAAAAAAAAATTTCAAAGATGATTAGCAATGCACTCGAGCTCCATGTGGCATTGAAAGAAATTTTGGGTGCCACGTGGAAGCTTGGAGGACGGTGCCCGTCCTCTCATGGAGGGCGTACACCTTTTCCTATAT
Organism: Chloranthus sessilifolius; assembly: GCA_021018995.1. Lineage (NCBI taxonomy): Eukaryota > Viridiplantae > Streptophyta > Magnoliopsida > Chloranthales > Chloranthaceae > Chloranthus > Chloranthus sessilifolius. The sequence goes on along the minus strand of CM037588.1, from coordinate 3,799,570 downwards.
ATATATGATCACCTCACCTGATTGGAGACATGGGTGACTCGAGCGGGTCACCTCAGATCACGTAGTGGTAAATGTTTGACTGCAATCCGATGGTCACCCACTCAAGTCACTTGGTGACTCGGGTCAGGTGATCATTACCCTATATATTCTTGCAAGTTATATCTGTGTGAGACTCTTAAAGATGGGTTAGGGAGAACAAACCTTATCCAACTGGAGTAACCAACATGACATGCAGTAATTTGACATTTCATGTGAAAAGTTAGTTGCTTATAATTTTACATGGAACAAATATAACCATATAATAGAAGAGTTCATTCCCCCTTTGTTCTACCTAATTTATTTTTTTCGTTGTTATCCACATAGGGGTATTCAGATGGGGCTATCCAAAGCCCCAATAATATAGCTAAATGGATGCAAAACAGCAAACAAGATGAGTAGAAGTTTGAGGGATATATGTTCCAGCAAATCTCCACCCCTCCAAGCAAAATTAATCTGCATGGGGAAAAATAATTAAGAAAAATGTCACCCTGAGCTGCATGAAGGATGATTATAAAGAATTTAAGACTACATACTACACAGTTAAGCTTCTTTTGGATGCAAAACTACAAAATATGGAAAATAATATTAACTATAAAACAGTATATTAGATCGCAAACATTAATTACTTTACTAAACAATACTAAATTAATAGAGTTAACTAAACACACTCAATTAAATTAAGAGACAGATTTCGGTGAGACTCATCTTCTACAGTTTTATATAAGACGAGTTTTAATTGGTTAGTGGTAATAATGGGGCCTACTACAGACGAGTTATACATATATATATATATATATATATATATATATATATGCACACACACACACACACACACACACTTAAGCAGGGGATTTGAAACCCCTCAACACCTACACGCTTGTGGGCATCACCAATGGGGTAAAGGTCCAATCCCTATTTTATGCTCATATAGGCTAGTCTGCCCATTTTAATAGCTTCTTGCCTAAATTGACAAGTGATTGGTTACCTCGTTACAATTAGTGGGTCCTATTACCATCAACTAATGACCCATCTTTTAGAAAACCGTATAAAAGATAATTCCTACCATAATATATCTCTTAAACTAAGTATCTTTGTAAGCTTTTTGATTGTATTTTTTTTCGCAAAATATGTGGGTGTCCAAAAGAAGCCTAAATGACAAGCCACGTACCTTAGGGGAGTAGGAAAAGGAGTCTTCCATAGAAGAAATGGCAAACTGTAAAAGTACCTGCAACAGATCAGGGCACAATGTGGTCATGTGTTCATATAAACAGTTATCTGGCAATCTGAATGAGTTGTTATATGGTAACTGACACATTCGCATTCTAGATAGCAAAAGGGTTTCTTTTTTGGACGCGTGGCACTATTTTTCATCTAGTATGCTAAGATGCAAAGAATCAATTAGGGGAAGTTGGGCTTACTCTCTCCTATGAATTCATAGGTCATCCGATGGATAAAGAATAAATAGTGGTTGCAGCTACTACAGTGTAATCTCCCTAGTTCCCACCCAAAGAACCATGGGGGGGGATCCGAGTCAATCCCACTGTTTTAACTGGTCATTTGTAAGGCATTTGACAGCTTTGAAGCACACCAAAGAGATGTTCTTTCAAGGCAATCTTTGAAACCACAGATCTTTTAGATCATGGCCCTCTCCTCTTCTCATCCTCTCTTCACTCCAAAACCCTACCCCTATTTTCATCAAACTTAATTTGGTACCAGAGCAATTTCCGCAGCTCAAATCAACAGTTGATGTCATCGTCTATTAATGACGTCAACATCGAACAAAGTTTGACCTCAGATTGAGAAAAAAATTTACATATTCTTGATCGGTGTTTAAGGAGCACAACTTTAATAAAAGAATCTATATGATTTGAAGTGGTTCTGAAGGTGTTTCAAAAGGCTTTCTAAAAACATAAGGCTTCACAGTTTTTTTGTGAAACTGATCTTTGCATGTTCAGAAGACAGATGGTATTGATACAGATCTGGACCGAAATCCCATGATAAGTCTAGTGGTGATTGTATGATTTTTTAGTGAAAATTTTGCATTTTTTGTTTGAATCCGGTATATATCAATTATTTTTTACTGATGCACAGATTTTCAAGATCTGATGACAGTGTCGTAGAAAACTATGATTGTTACATTATGGAACGGTTTTCCCTCCTCTTCATTGCGAGTTGGTCTCATGCCATATGGACTCTATTTGAAGGAGGTAATGGAATTCTTTCTGAAGTGGTTGGTTGGAAACGTGGGATTTTAATTTGACTGCAACAACTTGGCCCGCAAGCTTTAATCTGATGTGTGTTATACCTTATACTAGATTAATCATAAGGGATTATTTGCTCACTAGATGATGGTCTATGTTGTTTTTGTCGGCTCGATAGAGTGGGATTGGAGGTGAAACCCATGTTTATGTCTGTGGCGATTCTATAAGGATATTAATGTAGTATTGCAGTGTGGTGCTGGTTATTTTTGTGGCTGGTGAGGCTTTTTTCTGTTGTTGTGCTGTTGTATAGCAGTATTCGGATGAGGTATCTCAACAACGGGAGCCCAGTTGTTGAGGTATTGGTGTTTCGACTGCTGTATTGTGGCGTTATTGAAGGTTACACTTGGAAATATTCCCTGCTGTGCACCCTGCATTGGGTGAACTTTTTTGCAATATCATAGTGCAGAGTCATGGTATCTCAACCTTAGAAGATTTTGTTGGAAAGTTTGTCAGTCTAAAAGCAGTGTTATCTGCACTAGGAGACTCGTATTCCTTTACTAGCATCAGTGCTCCTAATTATGAAGATGTGTTATTTGCTTCTCGATCCTATGATGCTGAGATAGATATTGTAGGGTCAGCTCATGCTTTTATATCTCGGAGATCCTCATGGATCATCGGCTCTGGAGTAATTGATCACATGAATGGTAAATTCGCTCCATTCCATTCTTTATCTCATTTGCTTGCATCTTATAGTGTTTGTCTGGACGATGGATTTCATGTCCTTATTGTTAGTAAAGAAATTACGCATGTTGGTCATTTGTCCTTACATTCCACCTTCCATGTTTCCAAGATGCAAGCTAATCTTCTTTCGGTTACTAGTATTACTACACATTTTAATTGTAGTGTGGCATTTCCTTCTCAATGTCATAGATCAAAATATCGTCCGATACCGATACGTATTGGTTTTGGACTTGGACGATACGATAAATTGCGTTTTTATTGGCCCCCTTAAAAAACAGTCAAATTATCGTTCAAATTATCGTCCGTATCGTCCGATAATTACAAATTCTAGTTTTTTTTGCTTTTTTTTGTGGAAAAATACCGGAATGTATTGTCCGGAACCGATACGTATCATCTGGTACGTATCGGTTTTGGGGCTGGACGATACGTATCGAAAATCCGAAATTTTGATCCACGCTTAATGCGTCATCCAGAACTTGTCAACGACAAAGATTTTTGGTCGTAGTCGTGAGGAGAGAGGATTATATTGGTTTGAGGATCATCATATCTACTAGAGACCGATAGTTCCAGTTGTTGTGTCCACTGAGGATGTTCGGCTATGGGCATCTTCCCTCCAACGTTTAAGTCCTTCGTTTTCACAAAACTCAGTTCTTTTGGTGTTCCTTCAAGTTTCAATCTGATGTATGTCAAATGGAAAAACAGCATAAAACATCCTATCCTTTTAGTGATAACAAAAGTACTACTCCCTTCCGCATTGTGCATTTTGATGTTTGAGGGTCATCTCCCATTGTTGTTTTCTATGGGAAACATTATTTTGTGTGCTTCTTCGATGAGATTATCCTCGTTTTGTATACTCGTTAAAATCCAAAGATGAAGGCTTTGATTTTCCCTGCCATTCACAAGTTGGTCCAAACTCGGTACCATGCTACTACGAAAATATTGAGATCTGACAATGATGAGGCCTTTTCTCATGAAGTATCATGAGTGTGCCAAGGCAATACATGATCGAGGTGACCGGTGGTAGGGCCTGAGCAGCTTCGTCGGCCTAGATTGGAAGGAAGGGCTTCACTTCTAGATCACTTTTTGAGGTTGGTTTGGATGACGTGGGCACATTTAAGATTGCTATTGCTTTCGGTTAGGAGCGGCTCACCCTACCATAGAAAGCAAGTACCATGCAACTATGAAAATATTGAGATGTGAAAATGGTGGAGAGTACACCTCCCACCATCTTCAGTCCTACCTTTGCAATCCTGGAATTGAATGGCAAACCAACCGTCCCTAGACCCCACAACAAAATCGGGTGGCTGAAAGGAAAAAACAACATTTACTTGAAGTTCCTCATGCTTTATTGATTGGTATGCATGGTCCTAAATGTATATGGGGTGGTGTTGATAAGTGTTGAAATAAGATGATATTTCACACCATAGGATGTACACTTAGCCGTCCGATAAGAGTAATCTAACGATTTCTGTAGAGTTTTAATGATTTCAGGAGATTCCGACCCTTGGATCAATTCAAGAACATAAAGGAGTATAATGAAAACATTCACCAAAATGTAGACTCAAGACTCAAGAGAGCACTGAGCACATAAATCAAGAAAAATTGATCAATTGATTCTGGAATCAATCGATCGAAACTTAAAGAAGAAATTGCATAGTTTGTTCGGATGAAAATTGATCGATCGAAGCTTTTATAGAAATATGTAATTTCGGTTTGGTCTAAAATCGATCGATCGATTTAAGTATTTTGGAATACGAAATTTGTAGTCGAAAATTAAGGAAATTAGGGTTTCGAAAAAAGGGCCCTATAAAAGGCAAGCTAGAGTTACGGTTGGGGAGTTCTTTTTTTTACACATTGTCTTTATTTTTATCTCTATTTTTCCATTATTTTTAGCTTTTAGAAAGGGGAATAGCCCTAATTTTGTAAGAACAATTGCACAGAAGGTTGAAGTGTAGTCGTTTTGTTAATCAAGTAGCACTTTTGTGGATCGTAATTGGGTAATTTTAATGAATTTTTATTATTTTATTTCATTTCATTCTATGATTTGTGAAGAGATGCGTGGCTAAATTTCTAGGGTTTTAGGATCTAATGAATCTCATCTTAGGGCTTATTCATAGATTAGATCCATGGTATGATTTTATTGACATTTGTTCTTGCCTATTGTTGGAATCTAGTCACAAATTCGAGATATGAGATTTAGTCATGCTCTTCCCATGATCTTAGATTTGTGATTAGAAATCCTAATATGGATTCTATTGAATAGAATAGACTCTTTTATTCATTGTCATCTGATTTATTTCAAATACAGTGAATGTCTAGGTTCTATTGTTTAGAGATTTGGAAGGGTAATACATTAGAGATTTATTTTAATTTAATTGTTATATTTTCCATAGCTTATTGATTGGCTTTGATAATCTATGTGGTTTTGCATCTAATTAATTCCAACCGTCGGATTTGATATTGTGAGTAATGAACCAAGGATGGGAGGATTTAGTATCCTAACCCTTTCTCCATTCTCGTGATTATAGTCATTATTGTGCGTTTTGTTTATATATCCATCTTCAAATCTTTGGTAGGCTAGGTTAAGATTGTTTTTAGTTCAAGGAAGCTCTTAGATAGGTATTTGAATCCTTTTAAATTCTATCTGACATCTTCGTGGGATGGACCTCGTACTCTGCACTCATTTACTACGGTACGACTCGTGCACTTGCGAGTAACACTTTCAAATTCACATCAGATGTTGTTCTTACTGCCAACTTCCTTCATAATAGAATGCCTACACTTGTGCTTGAGGGTGACTCCCTCAACCAACAATTTTATCCTCAAAATCGTCTCTTTCTTGCTCCTCATCATGTCTTTAGGTCTCTCTATTTCACTCATATCCCTCCTCTCATTGCGATAAGCTATTCCCAATGGCTATCAAGTGCATCCTCATTGGTTATCCTCTCACTCAAAATGGATACATATGTTATGGTTCGATCTCGGGGAGTGTTTTTTACAATGGATGTTACATTTTTTGAATCCACTACGTTCTATTCTTCTCCAGAGTGTGCTTTCCAAGGAGAGTTCTAAGGAAGAGAACACTATGCCTCATGGTAGTCAAGGCGATGCCATGGCGTCATCATAGTTAATGGCGAGAGCTTGACAAATGGGGACGCTATGGCGCCATAGCGTCGCCATATATGTTATTTATAAAAAATAATATACGCTATCATTTATATTATAAGATAAGTCACAATACTTATATAGTTATTATATGTTATAAGATATAACTTATAAGTTATTTAACTTATAAAATAACTTATAAAACTCATATAAAAGGGTTGGGAGTTGGGACTTAGGGCTATTAAAGTTCTCTTGCTCTCCGTCTCTCGCTCTCCCTCTCTGCTCCGTCTCTCATCTCTCGATCTCCTTGCTTCGCTAAGACGCCAACAATGACTTGATTTCAGCTTCACCAACAAAGAACTTCAACAACTACTTCTATTCAAAGCAGCCTTCACCAACAATGTTTTTTCTATTTTGTTTTTTATTTTATTATCTATATTGTTATAATTTTTTTTCTGTTTTTTTATTTATGTTTTTCTTCTCTTTTTTTTTTCTATTTTTTCTTCTCTGTTTTTTGTTTCTGCTTTTTTGTTTCTGTTTTTTTTTCCTCTATTTTTTCTAGTTTTTTTGTTCTATTTTTTTGTTCTCCGAATTCTTATTTTTTTTCTGTTTTTTTCTCCGGTTTTCTTTTTTTTTTTTCCTCTGTTTTTTCTAGTTTTTTTCTGCTTTTTTGTTCTCTGTTTTTTGAATATGACTTGTATGTTCATTTTTACTTTATATTTGTTTTACTTTAAAAACCATTAGCTATAGAAATATATATTTTCTTAAATTTTTCTTGTGCTAAGCCTTCCAATTCTAAGGGAAATGAATGAGGTTGTTTAGGATATTAAAATAATAATGATTAATAACTATAAAATCTTTTAAAAATAGTAAAAAAATTAGAAAAAAAAAAAAATAATGATTAATAAATATAAATAAAAAGTTATAAAAAATAAAAATAAAAATAACAAATAGCCTCGCTATGGCCTCGCCATTGCCTGGCGAGCCTCTTCGCCATGTACTTGCCACACCGCCTTAACTACCTTGCTATGCCTATGCCATCTCCCAAATGATGTTGCAAATGATGTTCATAATGAAACTGAAAATTGAAGATGAAGATCAAGATATCTTACGTAGACAACAAAGAGAGGTAGTTGCTATAGAGAGTTGATGCATTTAATACATTTGAAAAGGCAAAACATGCATCCGAGGTGAATCCTTTAAGAAGATGATGAAGAAGGCCTCTCTTCCTCGGACTATTGATCAAGTTTCTTTTCCTGAAGTTCACCAAGTAGTGATCATTCTCCACCAATGATTTGGATCTTCCTATTGCCATATGCAAAGCTTCCAGGTCATGTGTACTTGTCATCCCATCAGTAAGTTTATGTCATATATAAAAAAAATTCTGCATCACACCTATCGTTCATTTCTTCGTCAAACTCTACTATTTATGCTATTATTTCTAATGCACTATCTCAGCCATAATGGGAGGAGGCCATGATGCATAAAATGAATGCTCTACAACAAAATAATACTTGGGGTGATATAAAACACACTGAATGGAAGAAGATAGTCGCCTACAAGGAGATCTACTATAAAGTATAGACTGGATAGTTTCATAGAAAGGTAGAATGTCAAGTTGGTAGCCAAGGCGTTCACAAGGGCACATGTCATGACTATTAGGACGCATTTGCTCTTGTAGCTAATGTGCAATTTGTTGTTGAGTTTTTTACTGATGTCGATTGCACTGGATCACTAAGTGATTGGAGATCTACTTCAGGCTATCCAACCTTCCTTGGTGGGAACTTAGTCACATGGAGAAGTAAAAACAAATATACGTTTCGAACTTTAGTGCAAAACGAGAGAACAAAGTCATGTCCTAGACTGTCTGTGAAGGAATGTGGCTTAGATTTATGTTGGCCGGTCTTGATATCCATCTAAAGCTTCCCATGACACTCTACGGAGATAATGAAGTCGCACTTCATATTGCAGAAAATTCAGAAATACCATGAACAAACCAAGCACATTGAAGTGGACTGTCAATTCATACGGGATAAATTGAGTCAAATGAATTTTGTACACCCCAAGTAAGCAAGATCAGTTGGTTGATACACTCACTAAAGTTGTCGGGAGAAATTGATTTTATAACATGACTTCCATGTTGGGGATGATATATATCTACGCCCCAACTTGAGGGGAAATGTTGGTGGGTGTGTCTGTAGTCAATGAAAAGTATGTGTGCGTGGGTGGGCCACATTGGATCCTTTTGTAAGTGGTATATATGATAAGAATGAAGAGTGTGAGAACTAACTCACAAACCTAATTTTCTCACCTACTGCTTCTCTTCTCCTCATCTTCTCCACTTCCAAAACCCTAACCGTATTTTCATCAAACTTACTGTGCATCACATGGCACATCTGATGCAAAATAGTACAATGACCCATTCACAATCTGAATTCGGAAAGGGTCGACCAGCCTGTACAAAATCCAATCTGAATAGAGAGTATACTATAGAAAGGATTCCAACAATTAGGTTTAGCGCTGCACCAACCCCACAACATGGTAGTTCCTTATTGTATTAACCTTAAAATAAGGAGCTGGAATAAGGTATCCGACCTGAGTGCCAAATGACTTGGTTCACAAGTCACTTTTGGAACACGTGGCATGTGCTTTCATCAAGTGTGTCGTATGATTTGAAGACCATGATATAAAGATCTACGGTGTAAAAGATTAGGACGAAAGAAACATTTTTATCCTGTGATTCAAAGTAGTAAAGTAAGCGCCTTTTAAAGATCTATAGTGTCGCATATTTACATAGTAGCCGTTAATTTTAGAAGTCATTGACCGCTTTCAATCATATAATGGAGATGTTGTTTCATCCCCATCTTCTACACCATAGATCTTTAGATCATGGTCTTCAAATGACACAATGCACATGATGAAGTCACGTGCCATATGTCCAAACAGTGACCTGTGAATCCAGTCACTTGGCGCTTATACCGGGTAACTAATACCAAATCTATATTAAGCTCAGAGCATAAAATGGTGTTCCCTACCACTGACGCAATGTGGTACAAGTGGACATTGCAGAAAAGACCATATAATCGCATCATATTAAACAAGGAAAAGTGCATGGCTTTACATATGGTGAACCCAGCATAATTTTCAAAAAACATTCCTCTCAACTTTTGTAAAGACGAAAGCTGATAGAGAACATTTTTGAGTTCTGAACACCTTTTGGCCCAATAAGAAAAACTCTTTACACTTGAAAGCTGAATCCTTTTTGGGAAGAGAAACTTTGTATCTGTAGGTACTCATGAAAAGATTACTCATAATTGCCACGCATCAACTCTAATAACTAAATACTGAAGTATTCAGGATACATAAGGACTTTTTTTTTTTTGATAACCTGGGTATCCGGGCCTCTTAGGGCACCCGCCTAATCCCACGGGCAAGATATGTTACAGGTAAGGACAGATTTTAGATAATAAATCTATGACAAATTGGCTAAATGAGATTTGACTCTGGTCAACTACATCAATATATAGCAACCTCACCATCATACTTTTAGCCATGCGATGCCACATGACATCATATACTAATGCATGCAAGTGGCAGGACATCATAAATACTAAACTCAGCCCTAAAACCGTACTTGTAAGATGATTCAGAGCATCCAGTTCGAGCATTTACATTGGACCTATGTTTTTTTACGAACAGCATAGGGTTTGAATCCTGGATCGAATAGTTTGAATCCTCTGATGGGCACACTTTTTAGGCTGACATTAGCTCTAATGATGTTCTTCTTCTTAGACGACTTGGATTGGTAAAATATGTGGCGTACAAATATGTGGTGAAAAGGTTATACCTACTAACGTAGGTGACGCTTCATTAATTCTAGTTAAATTAGTTAATTTTTGTTCAACAAATCTTACCATGAATAAAACTGATAATGCAATGATCGGGCGCAAACGATGCCAATGAAGTTCCCAACAAACATAGTTGTTGCAACATCTGCACAGATTGCCCAACCATATTTAGTCTTGAAATTAAGAGGAAACCATACAAAATTACCCATATAAAACCTCGACAAGATAGGAGTTGATGGGTTCTGGAAAATTGATCTCTAGAGAAGTTCAAACTTACGTTCTTTATTGAGAACCTTGACGGTTGACTCCTGAGTAGAAGGTTGATGAAGAAAGAAGGATCTTGAAAAAGCATTACTTAGTTTCTCGAAGAAAAATTCAGAACGCAAGAAACTAAGAAGTCCTCCTTCATGTCTGCAAACATTCAAAATAGTTAAGAAACGACGTCAGAAAAGTTGTAACCATGAGAAGACTATTTTGCACTCAAACCACTACTGCATATTTCTCCGCTCAGAAGCAAACAATTTATTCTTTAATTATCAAAACCATAGTAACGAAAAATATCCATTTTTTATAACATGCCTTGCTTAAATTGCAATTTTTGCTCAGAAGTATTTTTTACGATTTAATCACGACTTACTGAAAAATATGCATATGTTTCTATTTTTTCGAACATCATGATTAAGTTACGAATTTTACGTCTTAATAACGATTTTTTCACCAAGTGTGATTTTCCTTACTAATTAACTTAGGCAAAAATTTATTTATGATTCTCAACTTTAAACTTTTACTTTAGTTTTTATTTTTCAAATCCGATAAGTATAAGTGAACTGATGTTTTAAATCCTATGTTCCATAATTTTATCATATTTCATCCTGATATTCCTCTGGATTTTGCAGATTTACCCCGAATTGCAGTTGTTTGATCTCATCGAATAATTCCAAATCCAAGTTTTTTTTCCCGAATGTTTCTGATATTTTTTTTCTAGATTTTGACATTTTTGTCCCGAATCACAAATTTTGCGCTCTCTGAATAATTCCTGATTCCTAATGTCGTGACGATGATCCAAAAAAAAATGCTGAAATACCAGCATGGATGAACTTAAAAAGAATCTAGATGGAACTAGGAAAATATATGGAAAAAAATGGCATTTGCTACTGGAAAGAAACATATAAAACTCAAATACTTACTTGCACCATTTAAAATGAGCAAAAACTATAAGGAGCACCAGTTGTAAACCCAGTAAGATGCTAGCAAATTTCTTTGACACAAAGACCTCTTCAGGAACAAATTTGAAGTTCACTGACCTGATACATAACAGTGGAAAAAGAAAATTCAGTTCGCGCCACTTGTAACGTTTCTGGAGCAGATATGATAAAAGATAAATTATACGTCAAAATATTAAAAAACACTACATGGCAAATTGACCTCTAGGGATCAGTTTGCCATAGCCCGTCAACTCCTTCCGTCTTATCAAATACTAGATGCTCAAATAAATTGGTGGTAATATTGCCACTTCAGGCATCAACAGGACAAATCATGAGGTCCAGCAACCAGCACCAAATAACAATTCTGATTTGGGAAAGTAGAACCCCATGGTGGCACAACCAAAGTTGATATGGTGAACCTAGCGGCACTTGAAAGGGTATTTACTATAACAAGTACAACATGAGCTTGGAAATCACATCAATTTACATGTTGGGTGTAAGAACATTTAGAAACAGGTAATAGTCAGAAGAATGGTAGCAAAACTTGGCCGATATCGATATGCATCGGTTTCGTCGAGGACTGATACCGATACCAACCTGATACAGGTATTGGGGTGGTAGCGGTATCGGACCGATACTGTCTCGGTATTGGTCAATTCTGACAGATGCAATCAATTTTTTATATGTTTTTTTTTACTTTTTTTTCCAAAAAAAATAATAATATCGATACCATATTCGTATCAGCCGATACCCTATCCCGATACTGATTTTGACACCTTGGTCAGAAGACCGTTCAACTGGATGGGGAGCATATCAGCATGTGTAAACTGGCCAGATCATATCAGTATATGCTGGTGAAAATAATTCATCCATACAATTATAACTACAACTAGCATTATTTTACCAAGATAGGGTGTGGATTTTCCATGGTGTACCAATATGGCCTTTACATTGAAGATTGAAATATAAACTAGAGGAAATAATTCATCCATAAGATTATGGCTACAAGTAGGAACATTTACCCCTATAGGGCATAGGTTTGCCATGGGGTACCTGTATGGTATTGACACTTATAGATTGAAGTGTCGGACGCTAGCATGAAACCTATTTTTGGGTGCCTGGATAATAGAAAATTTTTAAAGTGAACAGTTACCAAGTAAATCTCTATGACCTGTGTTAGCCGTTCATTTTAAAGGTGTTTGACTGACCCTAATCGCACGATAGAGATGTTTTTTCAATCCAACTACAAACCTAAACATTGTACGAAAAAATGAGCCGATTACAGTTATACCAGCTTTCAGAAAAAATGTGTACATGTATCACAAGAACACACATGATTGCAATCAAATTGAACCATTTATAAAAGGATTTTTTACCTGAGAGGGTCCCAAACTTTTACATAATTACAGCGTCCGAACTTTTTGCTCATTACCTAGCAGGGTCCTAGACCCTCTATGTTTTTCCAAAAAATGTGTGTGCGCGTTTTGTTCATTTTTAATGGGCGAAAAATGTCCTTTAACTAAAAGCAAGTGCGCATTTGTTTTTACATGAGACCGATCGGTCTGTAATTCTGTATGAAACCATGACCGACCAATCCTACGAAAATGATTGGTGGCGGTCATTTGCGAGACCGATCAGTCCAATACGAGTACCTTGCTGTCTCATACGAGACCTAACAGTCTCGTACTCATCATGGTCTCATATGAGACCGATTGCTTGCGGTCTCATATAGGGCTAAGCGATCTCGCTTTAAAAAAATGCTCACGTGCTCTTAATTAAATAGTATTTTCTCCCATTAAAAGGGAACAATACTCACATGCGCATTTTTTTAAGAAAAAGCAGAGGGTCTCAGTCCTTCAGGTAATAAGTGATACATTGGACCCTGTCAGGTAAAAAGTAAAAATTTTGGACCATGGTGGGTAATTCGCCCTTTATGAAATTCGTATCACTAAGTAGGTGCTAATTGTATCTTCATGATGCACCCAAGATATAAAGTACCACTACGATATTCCTAGCCTTCAATTCCATAAGCATCATCCATTAATTGTTTTAAATACTTCATGAGTATCTGCATACGTGTTAAAGTTCCCCAAGTATGATTTTAGTTAGTCTGAATATCTTTCAAAGCTTTGAGTCTGAAGATGCACCAGAAGTGGATAAAGACACGCCCAAGATTGAAAGATCTTGATATGTATGCAAGTGGATGTGATAGCAAAAAGGGCAATCCCAACAGGATCTGCACAACAGTTCAGCAAAAGATAAAAAACCTTTAGATCGGGAAATAAAAAGCAGACAAAAATGATAAATTTGGTTAACACATTGCTCTAACACAAATCATACGATCAACTTTGATGGAAACAAAAAATCGATCAAAAAACAAAATAAAAACTTTCCACGCCTGACATCTCGTATCCATGTCCAACACCAACATACATGTCCGTGCTAAATAAGATCTCCCCATATTTAGCATTACTCACTTCTCTAAATTTGGGGAGATTTCCAGTGCAATGTTTTTAAAAGACATGAAAGGTATATGCCTAACCTCTAGGCATTCCCCTTTTGCTTGAAAGCATAGTGACCAAATTCTCCGACTTTTTGAAAAAGTCGCAAATAATTCATGATTTTTTTTAAATCGAAAAAAATTATAATTCTCCGCGACTTTGTCAAAAAATTATGAATTTCAAGAATTATTCGCAAATTTATAGAATAATCCATGAATTTTTTTAAAAATTTCGTAAGTTTTTAAATTTTTTTAACTTCTATAGTTTTTAACTACTATATTTTTATAATTATTTTTCTTCCTAATTTTCACCGTTTCTTTCCCGGATTTTGTCAGAATTTTTTGGATTTTTCTAAGCCGAATTATTCCCGAACCACGACTTAGTCACTATGCTTTAAAAGTGTAAGGCAGGCGTAGATTTCGTCTTGAGGCACATTTTTTATCAGATTTGTATGCCTCACGAAAAACAATGTTATTATTTTTGGCACTTTCTTCTTTAAAATTTTTCCTTTACCATTTTTAGTCCCTAAAGACCTAAACAATTAGAAAAGGTCTCTTAGACCCCACAAAATAAAGGTGGGGAGAAAAACACCTAGCTTTAATGTGTTCGATCTTATAATCAAAGATCAAAAGCACTTTTCCCTCGTCATTGAGTGTTTTTCTTGAACTAGAGTAGTTTTGTGATGTTTCCACAACCATCCAACAAATATATGGACCTTCTAGTTGTGCTTTCTTCAAGGTTTCTCTACCTAAAAGCAAGGTGAGAAAAACCCAATACATAGTTACACACTTTTCTTTTTTTACACTTCAAAAGTTTATATAGAACTTACTTCATTTTTTTATTGTTATTTTAATGTATGTATTTCTATTTCTTTGTGATTTTGTAGATGTTTTTAACCGTTTGAACTTCGAAGAATGTATTGGAAAGGTTAGTGTAGGGAAGTATGTAAATGAGGACGATGGATCCATAAGCCAATAGGTTATATAACTTGATCTCTTTGATGTTACAATTTTTATGGGTTATGTTTGGTAAATTTTCTCTAATTGCAGCATGAAGCTGAACTGGAAGGTTGAAAATATAGCAACAATTAAGGTTGCAGGTTCAATAACTGCTTACCAGTAAAAAAACAATTAAAAAAGGGAGCTAAAATTTGCACACGAGATTTGTCCTGTTGCACATGATTAAAAAGAAAGACTTACTTTTGGGATTTGTGCCCAGTGAAACACTGTCTAAGCCGTCAGACTTGAAGACCACAATGCAAAGATCTTTGAGGCACAAAATTGGCACAAAACGTGATCTCTATCATCTGACTAAATACAGTCAAAGGCTATCACCTGATTCAATGGGTGACTAACAAATAGGATGATAGAGATTATGTTTCGTGACAATCTTTGGCCTCAAAGATCTTTACATCATAGTCTTCAAATCAGACAGCTCAGACGGTGTTCCACATGGCACAGATCCCAAATATGTATATATATATATATATATATATATATATATATATATATATGAATGAGGCCCGGGGATATGGGTTGGAACGCTTGTGCATACATGATCAAGGGGATCAGGTGAGACGGAAACTTGTGCATACATGATCAGAGGTCACTCAAAATTTTGGGTATGATCCGATGCATATACACCGTACAAAATGGTCAAAGGGAGAAAAATTCAATGCACCAAAATATGTGGGGCAGTACCCAAACTTTGATCACGGTTTTGCTTAATTCTTATTTTTTTTCTAGATCGCATGTCAGATGTTCTAGATCACATGTTAGATGGAACCTGATCCGAAAACGGGCGTTGTTTTGGGATCACCTACCACGTGGGAAGTGATCCGGGATTGGAATGCACAGATTCATCGATGTATTCCAACCCATATGCCCTTTTTCGTATATATATATATATATATATATATATATATATATATATATATATATATATATATATATATATATATATATTATATATTGGGAAAAAGTAATACAAGTGGTCTCTTGGTATCTATATTAGTGGTCATCTAACATGTAGAGCATTAAAAGGTATTCAAAAAAGACCAGATCTCTTTCAACTGGAAGTAATACAAATATCCATTAGAAACCCCTAACATGTTTTGCACCTTTTAAATTTTGACACATAAAAGGTGAAATAAATGAAAATTCCTGCCCCATTTTGTTATAAATAATTTAATATCAAGTATACTCAAGCAGCCACCGGAATTAAAACAAAAGTTACCTGCACTAATGCTGCACCTAATAAGGCAGACAAAACTCCAGTCACACTCATCCCCTATACCAGAAATGTTTTGCAAACATAAAAGAGGCTAGTTAGGTAATTCCATAGTGCACGGCAAAATACAAACAAATATGAAAAATGATATTTAACAGAAGGATTCATGGACTGTAACCTGTATCAATAGGTGGGACGCCCACTTGTGCATTAGTTTTGCCACATGGCACACATCCCTGACCAATCCAAGTGGTCCAAGTTGCAAATCATCATTTGAACTGATGTTAGCCTAAAATTGGTGCCCATGAAAGGATTCAGACCATTCGTTCCGGGCTCTTTAATATAGACGGTTGCTCATATCTAACATAGGGTCCATATTGAAGTGTCGCCTATATTCCTGGGCCAAGTGAAGTTCATATGAAGCCTAACCGCTTGGACAAAGTGGATTGGTCAAGGATGCATACCACTTGGCAAAGCAAGTGCACAAGTGAGAGTCCCATCTATTGATGCAGGTGACCGGAGTTGATCTCTTAAAGAAATTGAATTACCTTCAACATGAGTAGTAAAAGGGGTGGAGCATAGAGGAGCACATTCATCTTTATTGACACTGCTCCACTATATGAGAAAGAAAGTCAAATCAACTGTTATAGGATTGCTTAATGTGCGTCACGAGATTTGGAAATCACCTGAATATTATCAATGCCAAATGCCATTTTTGATATAGAAGCGAGGCCAGTGCAGCATGGAGCAGGGTCATCGCAAAACAGTCATTAAAGAGCCGAAGCATAAAGATGGAATGGATTCTTTTAGACAAGCAAAGCAAGCATAGGGCCCACCATGGAAGCTGGAAGATCAATTTAAGGCAATCCAAAAGTCGGGATGAGTAGAGACATGGTATTAAAACCAAAATAAAAACTGGGAAAATCAAAAAAGAAAAGGGTATAATGCATCAAATATATTATTTTCTTAGTATTATAAATAAAGATCTAATTAAAAAGAAAGAATAACATAGTACAACAAAAGCATACATTAAGACAGGAATTCCACCATGGTATCAAAACTCGATACCGATACGAACTGGTTTCGTCGAGAACCAATACCGATAACACCTCGATATAGGTAGCGGGGTGTGGTATCAATATCCGGATCGGTATTGGATTGACAGGGGTCAGTATCGGCCGATACTGACCGATAAAAACCTTTTTTTCTCTTTTTACTTATTTTTCACCAAGAAAAAAATCAACCAATACCCGATAGTATCGGCGGTACTGTATCCGTATCGGTAGACACATAACAATCGATAATGAACCGATCCCTAATATCGAAATAGATACTGATACCTTGGATTCACCAAGTAATAGGAGAATCCACCACACACTTCGAAACCCATTACTCCAAAATTAATGTTCCCATGATGACAAGTGAACCTCTTTATCCCTTCCCCACCAATCATACCAGCAACCTCATTTGTTGGTCTACTAAAGTGATGCAAGACATTTAACATATTCAGCCTCAGTATTGACAATAAGTTTTTTTTTCTACACACATTAGAATAGGATAATTCACTTATTACTAGAACTTCCATAAATGACAAATGAATCCCTTGAGACTCCTTTCCTACCAAGATATATTTAAATTTTGTGAGGATACGGGTAGGGTTAGGTAAGGAAGAAGAAGGAGAAGAGAGAAGAAAAAGATTTAGGGTTCAGGTTTTTAGCTTAGCACACTCCCCAGTGCATTAATATCTTATATATAATCTACACTACATCACGAATATCAATAACAAGGAAATATGCAAACCTGATTAAGTCTATGTACTTACTCCACACACACCCAATATGACTAGATGCACCCACACAAATAGAACTAATTACATCACTGACATATATTCCTTCTCAATATCGACGAAATTTTGTTTCTACCCATATTAGAGAGGGATGATTCAAATATTCTCGAATATTGCAAGATTATATTTTGTTCGAATATAGCATACTCCTTTAAGAGGAAAACCGATGAAGATTTTCCAAGTTCCCCCACCATGTGAATTTGTCAAAGGAGAATTGACATAAATGGAAAATTGACATGTTAATTAGCAAAGTACTTTTCAATTCATATAGGGTTCATCTATGAAACTTCTGAATCAAAAAGGGACTTAGCATACCTCTGACAATTGAGACTCATGAAAGTAAATGAACCATGAAATCATCTTTTGTATGAGAAAGCTAGGAAACTTGGTGGATAGGAGAAAATATGCCACCAGCAATCCACAACAGAGCAATAAAACCAGCAAGCCACTGAAATTTCACAGATGAACTATAAAGCAATAATCTCCTTGTGTTTTGCCTCTTTGTATTTTTTTGTTTTAACTTTTCCCTGTGGGTCAAAAGTACCATGCTTTTGCTGTAAGAACCATCTTTCTAACCCTTTCTTTTATTTATTTGATTCACTTTGAATGCTGAGAAAAAAAACTTAACAGATTAGAACCCTTTTAATGGAATCTCCTTAGACATTTCCCTCAAGCATAAGCACAAATCTGTCAAATAAAGCTTGTTAACTAGCAACTAGGACTTGGAACTCATCCTAGTTACTTAAATTGACCCAGCTCCAAGGACCAAGTCTTAAAACTCACTAAGGTTACGAACATGTCAAAGAATCAGCAGAAAACCTCCCAGTGATTATATACATGTCAAAGAATTGACAGAATCAATAAGTCGCACATCAATTAGACAAAGTTTTCATAATATCAGACTGAAACTATTTTTGAACACACAAATCACACCTCTCCCTACAAAAAATTTAAAAAAAAAAACTTTCCTTTACTCCCCTATCCATCACTAACAATAAAACTCCTCTATTTTGTTGTCCATTCCTTCATTTCTTCTGTCTTTCTATGTTCTCTTGAATCAAAGAACCCCTTGTGTCACCATTCTATTCCTCTCCTTAAACCCACACTATCCCTCAAATCCGCTCTTCTTTGAACTCAAATTCATAAAAGGTAGGCAAGTCACCGTTTATCTCCTCTAAAAAAGGGGGAGTTCCATTGGACTAAGGAAGGAAGCAAGTGGATCTGCTAATTCCTCATCCTCAAATCAGTCCTTCCCCAGGGGTATTGTCCCAACGAATAAGTGATTTTCACAGTGAAGTGTTCATAGAATTCGAAGAAGCAAGTGGCAAGTCCTCCAGTCTCTATTATGGCAGAGCTCTAAATCAATAATTAGAAGAGCAGCCAACATGAGATGATCAAAGGTTTCAAGACTGGTGTATCGGTATGCAGATTGCCCTCCTTTGGTTGCTTACAATACGTTTGCCCTATAAAATTTCGACATGACAGGTACTCAATTTCTATGGCATGTTTAGATCCTAAAAAGCTGTATCTAGTGAGAAGGTTGAAATTGATCAAAGATGTGAATCTTGGGGTTCAATTGAAATATGGGTTGCTAGCCAATATAGAGAAAAAGCCCTCTTCAAGTGAAAGATGACTCCCGCCATCTTTGAGAGCTTCAGACTTTTTGTCATTGTTGGAAGCAAATTACTCAATGGGAAGTGAGGTTTGACATCACTGAATTCTGGAAGACCTCTGCAAGGCTCCACAAGGTTTAACTTTATGGGCACTCTAAAGCAACTGAGATTGGAGGCTTATCTTGTGATCATGAGGATGGTGTGAGGATGATATATTTGAGGACATTTAGCATTAGTAACTCCACTACATAGGCAAAAGCCCACGTGCTCCTTGACTAACAAACTTAGGATTCTCAAGAAATTCAAGTTATCTTGGAATGTATTTAAATGACTTGTTGAGAGGACAGGTTTTCGTGGCAATTGGAAGATGTTGTCAAAGATATCTCGGAATTGTGTGATAACGAGGTCTCTTTCCATCATGTCCATCGGGAGGTTAATGCCAAAGTACATGCCCTCGCTAAGGAGAGTGTGAGTAGAGCAACTTTGATTTCAAGACCAAGCTCCACTCTTTAGTAACTCCTTTTGTCCTTTGCTTTTGTCTTGCTTTAATCACGTTGTTTTAGCTTGGTTTTGTGTGATTCCTCTTTTTTCCTAGAAATTTGTTATGGGAAAAAAAATGTCAAATGAAACTTATAGTCAATGAAGGTGGCCTTTACAAAAATCCTGGAAGACCTCTTCCCTCACCACACTGATTAGATTATAGTTCCATTTACCACTGCCGTCAACATATATTTCAAACTTCAAACATTGTTTGAAAACCCAAACGATAATAAATGACCAGGTAACTTGTGTCAAAGACCACTTTTTTTTTTTTTTTTTTTAAACGAATGTATAACCAAGCTATATTCAACCCAGTAAGAAATTTTCTGAAAACAGTTCTATTTTAAAACTTTAGAATGCCAAAACTCTCCTTCCATCTATAAAATCCATAAATTTCACCAAGCACCATTCACATTTGACATAGATATTTATTAAAAAGGAAATCTGCACCAGGTTCAGGAAAAATGAAATCCAGTAATTAGCCAACATATACTGAGCTGTATGGGTGTACAAATCAGCAAATATATCATTAACGTTACATTCTTGAACTTGCAATTCATGCATACATTATGAGAATCAGAGAATTCACAATATCCTTGATGAATTTGTGCATTGACAAGATCAAGCTAGTGACAATATGATATATGGAACTACAAAAAATCAGAAAACATATATATAAAACAATGGTAAAGAATGAATTTGTAATCTAAAACTTGATAGTTGATAGAACTTCTTTCAATAAATTCTTGATAGGTTAACATACCACATTGGTCTTTATGTAGATGAACAAGATGATTCCCAGATTTACAATGTAAAGAATGCCAAAAAGAATCTGCAACAACATAAGAGAGCACGAATCATAGTCTAGTCCAATAGTGGAGATGAAAACAAGAAAAAAGAGGAGGAATCTTGAAGAGTCTAAACTATAACAAATTTAACTAGCTAAGCACAATAATCCATTCTATCCACTAAAGCAAAAATCAAGTACAGGATATCAATTAGATAAAATGAAATCATAATTTAATACAAGAGAACAGATTATAAACAAATAAATAAAAAGGGAACTGGATGCAACTAAATCCACTCACAATGGAAATATCTTCATGACTGAGAAATGAGGGATAATTTCTCCACAGGAGTGCCACATGCTCACGTCTTTAGAGCCATTTTTCATAATGTTTCCATGTGGTTTTCTGAGCAGACACCATGTCCAGCAATCAACCTTGTGGGCCTTTGTAAGAATATATTTATTTAATAGCTATGCTACATGTGTATACTAGAGAAGCTAATACCAGTATATTGGGTGGCTTCATAACCACTCATATGAGAGTACAAATGCCTCGGAATAAAGATAATACTTTAAAAAACAACCAGGGAGACTAGTATGTACCAGCCCGCACGTACATACTATTACCAGCCTGTATTGGTACAGTACATACCAGCAATGCACAACCATTAAAAAAATCTAAGTTTACGCTGGTAAATTACCGAGGTACCAATTTGTAGTAGGTGTTACCTGCCAAGTAGTGGTACCTAGACACGTGGCACAGGTGTCAAGTGTCAAGGTGTCATAGATGTTTGGCACGCCAATTTCTAAAGATTCCAATATGGCGGCATGAAAATTTTGGAGAGCCAATTGAGATATGTAATGATAACATACATAATGTATGTCATGACTGTAACTAAAAGTACACTATGTCATACAAATTTTCTTCAAGGACCCGAGCTCTTTATTTTATAAGTTCCTAAACTTTACACATTTTTTGCTTATAAAACGACGGTTTATTTTATCGTGTCAAATCGAGGATGGTATGATGTGGCATTTTCATGTCTTTAGGATTGTGTTGTGTTTACAAGTGTACAAGTGTCGGCACGACAAAAACTCCAAAGTAGAAGCGCCTAGGTAACACTGCTGCCAAACCAGTTATAACTACTGAAAACATTATTTTATTTAAACCATGGAATAAAGCCAGGCACTTTTAAAAGAAACAGCTACATAAGAATCTTCATTGGAGCATTTTGGTAGTAGTCAACAGCCATTAGCAATCCGCTTGTTGGTAGGGCGAGAGCTTCAAGCCCAATTTCTGGTGGCACTCCCCCACACAAGCACCATCCAAACAAAGGGAATCTGGGGAAACACGCACTCGTAGACATCTACCACAATGCAAAATTGACGGGGACGCCACCAACAAGGGCCTAGGTTTCAAGCCATACTACTTGTACCGGCGGAAGAAGTGACCAGAGACGCCTTAAGGATCAACCAATGAGCCCTGCCAAAGTCGCTCGAGCGAGCACCATTCTCGCTTGAGCGAGCTTGCTTCAGAAAAGTCGCTCGAGCGAGAATGCTTCAAGTTTCATGCCCAAAACTTTCGGGTTGAACTCGCTTGAGCGAAATCCAAAAGTCGCTCGAGCGACCCTTGGTTGTCGCTCGAGCGAGCATAGTGACGCACTTGCCCGATTTGAGCCTGTTTATTCTTTTGTTTTTGAGGTTACCTTTAAGGGTAACTTTGTACTTTTCTATTTTAGGGTTATAACTTTTAGATACTTGATATAAAAGGTTAAATGTAAGCCATTTTTGGCAATGGTTATTAATTAATGAAAGTGCATTGCATTTGGGCTTGTGGGGAGCTTTGAAGAGTGAGTCTTCTTCCCCATTTGGGGTTTGGTGTGAGGCTAAGGATGAGATGCCCATTTATCCCCTTTCCATTGATTGTTCAAATTCTCAAACCCTAGATATAGAATACCAGCAATGTTCATCATCGTGGATTGAATCCAACCCTAACCCGTCGATCTACGACCGTTGTTGGGCTTAAGCGTGCTCGATTCGTGTCGTTGATCGCTTCCCTTCAAAGTCCTAGCAAAGAGCTATCGATTCCATCGTGAGCTTCGAACGAACGCCCAGACCTAGAAGAAGCTAGAATTCTATCTCTAGGATCACCTCTTCCGTATCTCTTGATGGACCTCGCACGTTGGATTGGGCCCTACTTGGGCCTAGCATGGTCATTTAAGCGGAATCCCAAGAAACCCCAAGGTGTCGCTTAATTTGTAGTTAATTACTCAATTAATTAGTTTAATTTTGACAAATTGGCATATCATGGGCATTCACGGATTTGAGGGACGTTGTCCCACGTCAAAAACACTTGCAGAAAAGAATTAGTGCAGCCTTACGTAAACCAAAAACAACCTCCAAGGAAGATCCATGTAATGATTTTCTTTTACAGTAAAAGCTTCATATTTTAAACACTCCATTATTTCAGATTGGGAAGTTTTTCTTTTGATGTGGAATGAAAAGTAACCATTTTGGGTATAATTAGTAGTCCTATCTGTACTGAAAAGACAATTTCATAGTTTTTGTTTTCACATTTTGTGATTTTTCTGCATAAAATGTGTTAGATTTATGGAAACAATTCAGAAAGCACAACATAATATTTCCATTATAAAATTTGAAAGATAAATAATATCAGTAAAATAGCAAAAAAAAAAAAAAAAAAAAAGGTTACGTAATTACCTGAGCTGGGTAGACCTCCCCACCAGTTATGAATTGGATCGCAGAGTAAACATAGAGAAATCCAGCAGGATAAACCAAAGGCCCTGTGTCTCCTTTCAGTTTCTCGTAATCTCTTTCTCCTCTAAGAAACCCACTTACCTGTTACAATCCCAGTCCATCAAAACCATAGCCACCAAATTCTCCTACTTTTTGTAAATATTGCATTTAAATTGCAAAAAAAAATCATGTGTGGAAACCCGCTCTCAATCTTATATGGGAGCGGGTCAGTTACAATATCCGCAACTCATGTGGCTATACCATGTCTTAGTAAGAGTCAAAGACATGCATGCACTGATTCATATGATGGTTCTTTATCCTGTGATTGTTTACTTGTAAGAGTCTTTTCGAATTTTTTACGTGACTAATTAAAAAAGTTCAACTTTTTTTTTTCTTTTGTGAACTTTGCATTTAATAGTTGCTTAATTAGTTAAAACATGATTTTTTCCACTCTTTGAAAATAATGAAAAAATGACAGTAATCTTTTATTTTATTGTTATCGGTAAAGGCAAAAATGTATTAAAATCAGCGAGGAGTTGGGAAAATACAGGAGAGAACCGACCAAAAGGAAAAGAGCAAAACAACAAAATACAGCCTCCCAAATTCCCCAAACAGGGGAGGCAAAGGCCCAACCTAACTACCCAAAATCAAACACCGCTGGAATATCAATCGGTCCTTTCTTAACAAGTCTAACCCATAGACACATCAGTTCCATGATGGCCTTCAAGATGAACCCACCGGATGCCTTCTTCTGCGAAAAATGCGATCATTCCTCTCGAGCCAGATACCCCACAGGAGAGAACCGACCAAAAGGAAAAGAGCAAAACAACAAAATACAGCCTCCCAAATTCCCCAAACAGGGGAGGCAAAGGCCCAACCTAACTACCCAAAATCAAACACCGCTGGAATATCAATCGGTCCTTTCTTAACAAGTCTAACCCATAGACACATCAGTTCCATGATGGCCTTCAAGATGAACCCACCGGATGCCTTCTTCTGCGAAAAATGCGATCATTCCTCTCGAGCCAGATACCCCACAAGACCGCAAAGAAGCCCACCTTCCAAAAGGCCACCTGCTGGCCCTCCAATTGAGACCCATACCAGGCAAGAAAATGGCGCGGAATAGAACTAGGGATCACCCAGAGCATACCAAAAGATCTTAACAGGACAGCCTAAATCTCTGACGCTACCCAGCAATAAAGAAAGAGATGGTTAGCGGTCTCTTCCGACTGAAAACACATCACACACCTATTTGGCACGTCCCTACCCCTCACAATCAAGTGATCCATAGGCAAGATCCAACCCCTCATCACGGTCCAAGCAAAGAACTTCACTTTGGAGGGGACCGGGGACCGGGGACCGGAGCCTTCCCCAACGTCACCCGTCCACTTTAATAAGCGGTATAAAGGATAACATACGGTAAAAGGAGCAAACTGAGATACTGCCATTGATACTCGGGAACCAGCACCGAGAATCTCTACGCATTCGGTTCCTCCTCACTTCATGCACCAGAGAATACAACTGGAGAAAAAGTTGAACCTCCTCATCTTTCAAATACCGCCGAGTAAAAATATTCCAAACCGTCCTTCCCCCTTGATAAAAAAAGAGCACATCCACACAACAACTAGGATCCGCAGAAATCCTAAAAATGGTAGGAAAGGACTCTCTCAAAGGTCTACCATCAATCCAAGGTTCCAACCAAAACTTCATTCGAGACCCATCTCCCCAACTAAACCGGATCCATCTAGAAAGCTCCAGCCAAACGGAGCAAACTCCCTTCCACCAAGCCGAAGCACAGCGGAGCCCACTGACCCGGATACCCCAGCCACCATCAAGGCCAGCACCTGCAACCATGGATCAAAATTTTGTCCGATACCAATACGTATCGGTATCGGTATCGGCCAGCACCTGCAACCATGGATCAAAATTTTGTCCGATACCAATACGTATCGGTATTGGTATCGGTATAGGCCAGCACCTGCAACCATGGATCAAAATTTTGTCCGATACCAATACGTATCGGTATCGGAGGTCACCGATACGGTACATTGAATGTATCGTCCGGTACGATAAATTCAATGTATCGTCCGGTCATATATATGTATTTACCCGGACGATAAATTCAATGTATCGTCCGGTACAGTCCGATACCGATACGTATCGTCCAATACGTACCGGTTTTGGGCTCGGACGATACGTATCGGTTTTCCGGCATTTTGATCCATGCCTACAACCACAGGTTGTTATCTTCCTCTTCCAGACCCGCTCTCCATAACCATTTGCCAATCAGTGCTTTGTTAACCAACCGAAGATTGCGAATCCCCAGACCACCAACAACTTTAGCCAACTGACAAGTCTCCCAATTAATCAAGTGATTCTTTCTATCTAGCCCAGACCCCTCCTATAAAAAAATTATGCTGAATCTACTCCAGCTTCTCAATAACAGCTATCGGACATATGCACATCGAGAAGTAGAAGACCGGAAGGCTAGCCAAAACAGATTTGACTAGAGTCAACCGACCACCGCTACTTAACTGCTTACCTTTCCACGCAGCCAACCTGCTTTCACATCTCCGAACCACTGGATCCCAGTCACTAGCAGAAGGATCCCCAATACCAAGCGGTAACCCCAAATAGGTCACAGGCAGCTGTTGGGGACACAGTTACTCGCATCAGCCAGCTGAGTCAGCAACCGAGAATCAATACCAATGCCGGTCATCGAGGATTTAAGGAGATTGATCTGCTAACTCGAAACCGCCTCATAGATTAAAAGCACATCCGCCATGATCTTCATCTCAGCCGGATCTGCTTACAAAAGATCACTGTATCAGCTGCATACTGTAGATGACTCACAACCTGACCTTGATTACCCAACGGTAATCAAAAGATCACTGTATCAGCCGCATATTGCAGATGAGTCACAACCTGGCCTTGATTACTCAACGGAATACCAAAGATCAGGTTTGGCTGACGAGCTTAGGAGATAAGACCCCTAATGCTTCACCAACCAAAGTAAACAACAGGGGTGAAAGGGAATCGCCCTGTTTCAAACCTATCAAGCTCTTAAAATAACCTGCCGGCGCACTGTTTACCAGAATCGAGAACCAGGCTGAGGAGACACAGGCCCTAATCCATCTCCTCCAAGAATCACCAAACCCAAACCAAAGCAACATATAGTTCAGGCATTCCCAACTGACTGTCATACACCTTTTTCCATGTCTACTTTCCAAACCATTGCAAGGACTCTACTTTGGTGAGCAGCATGCACCAATTCATGCACCACCACCACAATATCAGTAAAAAATTTACCTTGGACGAAAGCACCTTGATTCACCAATATAATCCTACCCATGAGCGGCTTAATTCGATTGGCAAGAACCTTCGCCAAAATCTTGTAAAGGCAGTTCAAGAGACTTATAGGCCGAAAATCCTTAAGATCTTTCGCGCCTCCTGATTTCAGAATAAGGGAAATGTAGAATTGAGACTAAGACCAATAAAAGAATTCGCATGAAATTCCGCAAAGAATTCCATCACGTCCCCTTTGAACAGCTCTCAAAAGGCACAAAAGAACTCCATGGCAAAGCCGTCTGGCCCCGGGGACTTGTCCCTCCTACTATGTTTGATAGCCTCCCAGATCTCACACTCCCCGAACTACCTTTTCAACTCAGCCCACTGCTCCAAGGAAATACATGGGAACTCGAGACTGTCAAGGTGGGGATGAGGCCAACCCTCCAACGCATTCAGCTCCATGTAGAAACCAATAATCTGCTTAAATGATAGTAATAGTGTCTCCATGTGATTACTAATCTGCCACGTCTCTCAAAGATTGGTAACTTCCAATACACCAAGGCATAAGTCACACGTTGTAACTTCTCTCCAGTTCACTCTTGTTGTAACTTCTACGTAATTTAACAAGTTGCAACCGCCTCAAGGATTGTATTATATATAGACCCATTTTACTAGGAAATATGCAATGAAAATCTCCTTCGATTTCAAATTATTTCATGGTATCAAGAGTCCTTTTGTCTTGCTACAATGTACCAATCCTAATTTTCTAGCCGTTTCATTTTTTTTTCTTTTGTTTTCTTTCGTCTCTTCTATTTTTCTCATGGCTTCTTCCTTCTCCCAACGTATTACTAACTTCCCATCCACACCCATTGCCGCCCATGTTGTATTGACCCACCTCGACCAAACCAACAACAACAATTGGTTCACACACCCTATTCTACGAAGTCATCAGTTAATGGAACTAACCTCTACCCAGAGAAATTTTAGCCGACGCTAACGGCAACTTAACGACTACTATATCACCTGCCTATCTAGAATGGCATCGTATTGATCAGCACATCTTGCGTTGGATTAACTCAAAATTGTTGACATGTGTTCTCCCAACTATCACTTGGCTTCAAACCTCTAAAGATGTTTAGACCACACTCGAGAAGCGCTATGCTTCAACCTCTCGGAACCGTGTCACGCAACTCAAACTCAATTGCAGACAACAAAAAGTGGGACTCGCTTCATCACCAACAGAGAAGATGTCTCTCATTGTTGATAACCTCGCATCGGTTGGCAAACCAGTGGAAGAGGATGAGCTTGTCACTATCATAATCAATGGCCTAGGCGCACAGTATCAAGCAACTGTTGAGTCGATCCAAGCATGGGACACGCCCATCACTTTGAACGATCTACACGGTATCCTTCTTAGTGCCAAAACGTGGCACACCAAATACAACTCCATCATCAACTCGGATGGCCTACCACCACATTATTTACTCCCGAGATTAATGAAAAGCACAAACACTCTACAAGTCATCGACGCAATGAGCAGAAACTTAAACCTTCCAATTATCAAGAAGGGACGTTCAACTCTGGCACATCTACCAATGGAACGTGGTCATCACCGAAGGTTTGTTGTCAGATTTGTGGTCGCCCATACCACAGCGCCATCGATTTTTATCACAGGATGAACCATTCGTATCAAGGAAAAATTTCCCCTCAAAAATTAAAAGCCATGGTCGCCAGGCAAATCATCCACCTAACACCACCTGGTATACCGAGAGTGGGGCATCTGCTCACGTCATTTCGGATTTCAACACTCTGACTCTTAGCAGTGAATATACTGGTAATGATCAAGTTGTAAGTAAGGGATCAGTTTTGTCCATCTCTCACATTGGTTCCAACTCCATTCAAACGCCATCTTCGTCATTCTCTTAAATGATATACTTCATTGCCCCAATGCTTCTGGAAATCTCCTTTATGTTCATAAATTTATTAATGATTGTCATTTCATATTCTCGTCTGATGGTTTTTGTATGAAGAACACAAATCGGGGGAAGACGCTTTTCCAAAGACGGAGTGATAATCGTTTATATCTCTTCTATATACCTCAACGTAATCAACAAAGCAATAAAAACGGCTCTCCCTCCACAGTCGTCTAGGGCATCATGTCCGTCCTATCCTCAAACAAGTTATTATTACTAATAAATTAGTTGCTCATGGGTGCATGGACAACTTACCCTTTTGTGAATCATGTGTTGTTGGGAAAGGCACATATTTACCCTTTGCTTTATTCACTTCTATTTCTACCTCACCACTCGAACTTGTCCACACGGACATTTGGGAACCCGCCCCCACCCCATCAATAAAAGGCTTTGTTTATTACATGTGTTCATTGTTGATTTCTCAAAATATAGTTGGCTATTTCCTTTACAACATAAGTCAGATGCATATGATGTTTTCATTAAATTTTGCACTCAAGTTGAGGTACTATTGAATTCGAAAAATTAGATCCGTCCAATTCGATGGTGGAGGAGAGTTTACAAGCAATCACTTCCAAAAAAATTTATCTACATGTGGAATCTCACATCGGATGTCATGTCCACACACCCCTGCAATAAAATGGGACATCTAAGAGGAAACATAGGCATGTGGCAAAGTATTGGGTCGACACATTTCACACAAGTGTATACCTTATCAACCGTCTCCCTACAAGGGTTTCAACTACATGTCTCCTTATGAAAAAATTGTTCAACAAACCACTGGATCTCACAATTTTTTGCACATTTGGGTGTGCTTGCTACCCATATTTTCCCCCATATAACAAACACTAACTCAAGCATTGATCTAAATTGTGTGTTTATGGGCTATAGTCTCCACCATCAAGGGTATCATTGCTTAGATCTCAAACGTGGACGGAATTATTTGTCACACCATGAGGTCTTCAATGGGTCACACTTCCCTTTTTCCTCGCATACCATTGTCACTTCTCCAAAGGAAAATATGCAACTTGACGTCTCCTTTACCACTACCACCTTCTACCCCACCGCCTACACCATGGCCGCCCATCATTCCGAGCACTACCTCTAAGTATCTCAGCACTCCACAATCATCATGTTAACATCTCATACTCCTACTAACAATTTTATTGGTGTGGCATCACCGCCCATCTCCACACAACCTTCGATTCTTATAGTCGACCCATCCATACTAACCCATACTCAAACCCACTCTATGGTGACCAGGAGTCAAACAGGCACTTCTAAACCATCCGCCAAATATGCTTTTGACTATGCCCTTACTGCATCACTAGCTCCATCTGAACCATCATCCTACAGCCAAGCAAGCAAATCCAAAGAATAGTTCGACGCCGTGTCCCTTGAATTTGCCACTCTCCAACAACTGGGAACCTTGACACTTGTACCCTACGACAACCAAAACGTGATTGGCAATAATTGGGTATATAAATTAAACATCGCTTTGATGGCACCATTGAAAGATACAAAGCTTAGTTATGCAACAAAAGTTTTCATCAAAGAGAAGTTATTGACTATCACGAGACTTTTAGTATGGTCGTCAAACACACATCTATTCGTCTTGTTCTCTCTCTGGCAATGACCTGGTCATGGTCCATTAAGCAACTTGAAGTCCAAAATGCCTTCTTACACGACATTCTTTCAGAAGATGTATACATGGCGCAACCACAAGGGTTTGTCGACCCCAACTATCCCAACCATATATGACAATTCCTCCATTGACTTAAACAGGCCCCATGAACGTGGTTTCAACGAGTTACTTCATTGAAGATCTTAGGTTTCAAGGTTCAACAACCAATCCATCTCTATTTACCTGTCATCGCAAGGGGGTGAGATTTGATCATGCACATTTATGTTGACGATATAATAATCACTAGAAGCATCAATTTGCACTTACAACAGCTTGTTACATTGCTTGGGACATGTTTTGCAATGAAGGACTTAGCTATTTTTTGGGTATTGGAGCCCAATTTACATCCAATAGCCTATATCTCACACAAACCAAATACACAATGGATAACCTTACAAGATCTATGGTGCAAAACTTATTTCTTCTCTTGTTGTTACAGGTACCAAACTCTCTAAAGATGATGGAGACCTTCTTGATAACCCTACAACATATCGTAGTGTCATAGGCACACTTCAATATCTCTCTTACACGCCCTGACATTGCTTTCTCGGTAAATTAAGTGTTTTGCATGTACCCACCAGAAGCCATTGGGCAGCCGTTAAACGAATCCTCTGCTACCTCAAAGATTCGATTGATCATGGGTTACTCATGCCACAAGGCATCGTCAAAATTCAAGCATTCTCCGACACCGATTGGGCGGGAGGACCAGATGATAAGAGGTCCACTAGCGGCTACTGCATATATCTAGGTCCCAACTTGTTTCTTGGGGTGCCTAAAAGCAATCAATAGTGTACCGCTGATGCGGGAACTTACTAAATGCAATGTTAGGGCTGAGATTAGGATTAAAATTAATTTAATCAATTAAAATAACAATTTCTCATAACAAATTATCATGAAAATTCTAGAAATTCAATTAGGTGATTTAATTTCGGCCCAAAATAGTGTTGCTTTCGTGTACGTTCCCTATCGCGGATCTAGAAGACTAGGGTTCTTATGAACGGCTAAATCTCCGATAGTTTTAGGGCGTCGAACGAACTCGCAAGCGGGTTCTCTCGATACCAAACAAAAATTAAAGGCTAATAAAATTAATGATGAATAAAATATTGATTTAGGGCGTTTATGATATTAATAAAATAATTAGAATTACGCTACTTACGCAAACCGTAGATCTAAAGAAGATAGAGATGGAAGAAGAGTTGGCCTTGCACCAAACCGCAAGCAGGAATAGAAAAATCGCTCTCCGTTTTGAGAGAATCATACCCTCACGAAAGTTTAGAACTCTCAATTTACATAAGCAATTTTCATTAACCAAAAACTAATAATAAAAGTGTTTACAAGCCTTTAAATAGGCTAACCAATGTATAAAATTAGAAATCCTATTATAACTCTAATTCCTAATCCAAATAAGAGAAATATCCTAATTCCTCTAAAACAATCAAGTCCTAAAACAATAAGGAAACTAATCCTATTTCTAATAAAAGAAACAACTCTTACTCTCTAAAATAAAATAATAAAAGATATTAATCCTAATTCAATTAGGATTCTTGAAATTCATCATTTTATGTCCAGCTTCCGAAAACTAACCATAACTTCTTCAATACTTGTCAGAATTGCTCAAATTTTGGCTCGTTGGAAAGCTACTTCGATAAGCTTTCAAATATGACCAATTTCGTATCAATCTAACTTCGTTTGACACTTCAAAATAAGCCAAACATAAAAGTGACGGGATTAAAAGTTAAAGACCCTAATAAATTTTAGATTTTCTTCTTTCTGATCAAGCGGGTCTTTAACGGGCCATTTTTTAAAAACCCATTCGTGGGTCCACTTTCTCTTTTGACGTCTCCTCTTTATCTGACCACAATTCAAACAAGCGGATCTAAAATACGCATCAATCCCCTCTACTTTAAAAAAGTTCGATCTCGAACTTTGGTTAGCATGGATTTTCACGATCACAATCACAGACAATATATAAGGAACTTCGATCGGAAGTGGCTTGAATCGGACGTCCCCATCAACTCTCCTCGGGTTAGAAGGATGCATTCCTAATGAATACTCGTTGTGATAGAGCTCCAAGAGATCCGAGTCAATCTGCTGAAACTCTTGTGTAATCCATGTGCTCTCTGAATTACTCTTGTTCTTCCACTTGACCAAATACTTCTGAAGTCTCCCGTGGTTGGTGGACACAATCTGATCTTCCAACACATCTTCGATGATCTCACGGATTTGCTGAGTAGGTGGGGGTAACGGTGTAGGAAGGGGAATAATTGGATCATCGGATGTAGAAAGCTCAAAGGGGTTGGCAAAGATAGTTGAAGGGCCATGGAATGGAACAAGGTCCTCCACATTAAAAGTCGTGCTAATCCCCAATTCCGGCAGAAGATCTAAGATGTAAGCATTAGAACCGGCACGCTTCAAAATCTGATAGGGTCCAGCACCACGAGCTTATAATTTCTTTGCAACTCCTTGCGGGAATCGCTCGGGTCTATTTCGAACCATTACAAAATTACCCTCTTGAACCGTCTGTAAAAATCTGTAGAGAACTTATATTTCTCATTCTTTAAATTAATTATTTTCTTAATCTCAGCATGTAATTCATAAATGCAATATGCAAAAGTGGATGCAAACTCTGATGACCTTTGATGAATGGACATTGGGAGAAAATCTATGTGTTTTCTAGTATTCGGCTTACCCTTCCACTGGATGAGGTATGCCTGATGTTTCTCAGATTGTGTTCTCCTTGCGGTCAAAGTGTTGTCAATTTTCGATTTACCTTTCCACTTAAGAAGATACTCTCGATATGCTCGGTGTGTTTTTACCTTAGTAACAAAATATGGATCTCCCAAAAATTTTCCTTCTAACCTCTTCACATATTGTTCAGGCGGGTATTTGGAAATCAATGAGTAGATAGGATTGGGCTCAGGTGGATGGGCATCAAGGCATGGGTTTGAAGGTTTTTTTACTAGGCCTAAAAAAGTTGTACATGCATCTACAGACTCTATAGGCTCATGTGTAAGTGACACTAACGACTATTGTGTGAATAATGCAAAGGGCACTAATGGCTCATGTACACTCGACTCGATTAACTCGTGTGTACTCGCTTCAACCAAAACCAAAGACTTTGGGGTATTCGATTAACTTGACACTAATGGTTCTTGTGTATCTAGTTCGATGGACTCACATGTATTCGACTCAATGGGCACCAACAAGTTGTGTGCGCCCAACTCTACGGGTACCAATGACTTATAGGCAAGTGGCTTGATTAGTTCAAGTGTGAGTGACTCAACATCACTATTCACAAGGAAAATAGAAGTCTCTTTAACACAAACTAGACTTTCATTAGCTTCTTCTATCTCCTCTTCACTCAGCACGGTACTAGGATCGTACACTTCTTTCACTTCCCTATTTTCCGACTCCTTAGGACTCACTCTTTTAGTCAATAAATTCATAGTGAGAAATTTTGTGGGACATTGGTATGCAAAGTGTCCAAACCCTTGACACTTAAGGCAATCAGAACACTTATCCGTCTTGATTTTCAAACTCCAAAGAAGGTGACGGTGTGTTAAAGGAACATACTTTTCAATAAGTCTCACCTTCATGTCCCCCCATGTGAAGACGTGTTTATTTCGAAAAGATTCAGTACGACATTCTACGCGAGTCCAAAAAATTTTGGCATTACCCTCCAACTTTGTTTTTGCTAGCCTAATTTTATACTCATTTGGTATGTCATACCAATCAAAATATTCCTCTACACTAGACAACCACTCTACGAAGGATTTGGGGTTTAACCATCCCTCAAAACTTGGAACCTCATTCCGAATAGATTTGAGAAACTTCTTAGCCGGGTCGTACTCGGGTTCACAATAATGAGGGTATCCCCTAACTCTAGTCTCATTACAATTTTTGGGACTTTGCCAAGAATTTAGAGTGTAGTGGTTTCCTTGTTCGGTTAATACCCTTTCATGACGGGTAAGAAATTCACGATGACATGTAGTGACTCATACATGATGCTTGACACAAATACAACTCATACACAATACTAAAAAAGACAAATACTATAAACCAACAATGGATGAGGACTTTTGTCAAACACTAGACGTGCACACTAATGAAATCAAATGCAATAAGATTGAAATGATATGCAATTATGCAACGAAGTGATGCAAGACAAAAGTTAGACCAAGGCTAGACTAAATTTAGTAAAAAAAAATACTAGACAAAAATTTCAGACAAAACTAGATGAAAATTTTTAGACAATTTTCAAACAAAAGCTAGACAAAATTGCAAACAAAAAGTCAAATGAAAATTTTCAGACAGAAGCTAGATGAAAATTAGACAAAAGCTAGACAGCTCTGGAATAATCAATCTAGAATGACGTAAACAAAATAATAAAATAAATAAACCCTAAAACTAAACTGACTCTCTGATACCAATTTGATGCGGGAACTTACTAAATGCAATGTTAGGGCTGAGATTAGGATTAAAGTTAATTTAATCAATTAAAATAATAATTTCTCATAACAAATTATCACGAAAATTCTAGAAATTCAATTAGGTTATTTAATTTCGGCCCAAAATAGTGTTACTTTTGTGTACGTTCCCTATCGCGGATCTAAAAGACTAGGGTTCTTATGAACGGCTAGATCTCCGATAGTTTTAGGGAGTCTAACGAACTCACAAGCGGGTTCTCTCGATACCAAACAAAAATAAAAGGCTAATAAAATTAATGATGAACAAAGTATTGATTTAGGGCTTTTATGATATCAATAAAATAATTAGGATTACGTTACTTACGCAAACCATAGATCTAAAAAAGATAAAGATGGAAGAAGAGTTGGCCTCGCACCAAACCGTAAACGGGAATCGAAGAATCGCTCTCTGTTTTGAGAGAATCATATCCTCACGAAAGTTTAGAACTCTCAATTTGCATTAACCAAAAACTAATAATAAAAGTGTTTACAAGCCTTTAAATAGGCTAGCCAATGCATAAAATTAGAAATCCTATTATAACTCTAATTCCTAATTCAAATAAGAGAAATATCCTAATTCTTCTAAAACAATAAAGTCCTAAAATAATAAGGAAACTAATCCTATTTCTAATAAAGGAAACAACTCTTACTCTCTAAAATAAAATAATAAAAGATACTAATCCTAATTCAATTAGGATTCTTGAAATTCATCACTTTATGTCCAGCTTCCGAAAACTGACCATAACTTCTTCAATACTTGTCAGAATTGCTCAAATTTTGGCTCGTTGGAAAGCTACTTCGATAAGCTTTCAAATATGACCAATTTCGTATCAATTCTGACTTCGTTTGACACTTCAAAATAGGCCAAACATAAAAGTGACGGGATTAAAAGTTAAAGACCCT
This sequence comes from Chloranthus sessilifolius, assembly GCA_021018995.1. Lineage (NCBI taxonomy): Eukaryota > Viridiplantae > Streptophyta > Magnoliopsida > Chloranthales > Chloranthaceae > Chloranthus > Chloranthus sessilifolius. Next base: position 3,763,847 of record CM037588.1, on the reverse strand, counting down.
AATAAATTTTGGATTTTCTTCTTTATGATCAAACGGGTCTTTAACGGGCCTTTTTGTAAAAACTTATTCGTGAGCCCACTTTCTCTTTTGACGTCTCCTCTTTATCTGACCACGATTCAAACAGGCGGATCTAAAATACGCATCAACCGCTCAAGCATGGAACCAAAATACCGTTCTTTAGCTAATACAGTTGTCTACCTTATGTGTCTATTCTTTGGTGTGACAATATCAGCACCATATCGCTCGCATCCAACCCACGATTTCATGCACGTACAAAGCACATCATAGTAGACTATCATTTTGTTCAAGAACTAGAGATCCGATATATATCCACAACGGATCAAATCGTCGACATCTTCACCAAAGGCCTCACTATAGCATGCTTCCAGAGGCAAGTTGATGGTCCGCCAGTGGCCCACTTGCTTGAGGGGGTGCGTTGAACGGTAGTGTCACTATCTGATTACTAATATGCCACGTCACTCAAAGACTAGTAACTTCCAATCCTTATCCGCTACGCCAAAACAAAGACACACATCGTAACTTCTCTCTAATTCATTCACGTTGTAACTTCTGCCCTTCACCCACGTTGCAACAGCCTCAAAGAATGTACTATATATGGACTCATTTGATTGGTAAATATGCAATGAAAATCTCCTTGGATTTTAAGTTATTTCAAATATTAAATCAAGGAAAAATTCTATCTCTTCTTTTTTCTTTTTTCTTTTTTTTTTTTTTTTTTTTTAGATGAAACTATTATCATTTTCATTAGAAATGGAGAACAGTTACAAACTAGAAAATAAGTAACCCCAAATTGACGGTTACAGAGTAGAGGGCCACAATCCAATGAGTGGTAGTTACAATCACCAACATTAGAATAAATTGAATGGCATCCAAGATCCATCTAATAATAACACGGAATTCAGGGACCTTCAGAGTAAGGTAAAAATTCGAGAATCCACCACCATCCTGAACATCCGCTGGTAACCAAAACCGAAGATCCACCCGAAGAGACGCCACCACCATCGACAAATTCACGATCCACAAAAACTCCCACCACGTTGAAAACGGAGGCAACAACCAACCAAAAGCTTCACACATCGCTTCAACCGAAGCTTTTAAACAATGTTTCATGGCGTAGATATAGTGCAAGTGTTCACGCAACAACGAAGCCACCAATACGTCAGTAAAACCCGTGACCAAAACCGTTTCAAAAACAAATATGGACTGCAAAAAAGCCTTCCTAGAGGCGATCTCCTCGAAAAAGAAGACTCTCATCAAGAAGAGGATAAAACTCCCATATTCTAACCCTAAAATAAGGAGAGAACAATAGAGCACCGAAGCCTTCAAGCAAAAGACTACCCCCAAAGGATCAATTTATTGAAAGCATGAAGAAAAGTAGATGGAAAGGGGTTAAATCCCCCCTTCCCACCCCCTCCCATAAATCGCCTCTGGGATATATCCACCCGTTTGGTTTTTGTAATTTTTTTTTTCTTTTTTCTAACCAAGTATAAATGAAAAAGGGTTTAGAGCCCATTCCCCTCCCTCGTTCGCTGTGTATGTTTTTTCTACTTCTTTAATCTTTTTATTTTTTCTCGACTATTCCCATTTTTTGCAGAAATAATTCACCAAATGTGAATTGATGATTAAAACCTCACCCAGATCATTTCTAACAATCTAACATGAAAATTTAAAAACCCATAAGGAAAAAAATTAAATGACAATAATAGTAAATTAAAATAGGGATACCTGTGACATGTAAGCATCCCAATCAATCTTTGTATCTGAGATCAAAGAAGAACCGAATACCAAAAACCCATCAGAAATCAAAGATCTCTTGAAGAAAATGAGCAATGTAAAGAAAACAGAAGAGATTGAAGGATTAATCTTACATGGGACGTAGGCGATGATGAGGGAGACGAGGAGGGCATCCATAAGAAGCAAGGTCGAAGCAAAAGCTACTGATTTTGATATTTTATAGCCGTTGAGATTGGAAATATTTGAATCTTTCGGGACTGGTTGGAGTGCCATGGCTTTTTGGTAGTATCGACGGCAATGAAAGAGATGGCATATGGAGAGATCTCAGACCAGGAAAGGGGCGATACTAATTCTTTAGTGGGAACCTATGTTTAGGGCTCTAAATGGACCGGGCTGGACCCGATCCGGCCCGGAAAATGATATTTTTGCCTTTAACCTCGGCCCATGATTAACCCCAGCTCATGCTTGAATTAGATATCCAAAAGCAAGCCCATTTAAGGCCCATATATATATATATATATATATATAAGGGCTGAAACTATACAACCAATTATAACAAAAAATGCTATAATTGGACCATTTGGGCACCATGTACATCAATCACGAGAATCAGGTGTGATGGCAACTTGAATAATAATAATCAGGTTTCACCTCAATCACGAGAATCGGGTGTGATGGCAACTTGGATAATAATAATCAGGTATCACTCAAAAAATTTGGGCTCTATCGATGCATATTCACCATTAAACATGTAGTCAAAGATGTCTAACATCAATACACCAAATTGGTTGTGTGTTACCTTATCTTTGACCTATCAAACGAAAGGAAAAAAAGTCAAAAAAATTATTATTATTTTTTAAATCACGTGTCTCTTGGCTGAGCAACCCAAAAAAGATTTTTTTTTTTATCATTCCACATGGAATGTGATCTGACATCTGATTGTAACTTTTTTTTACTACAACCGGTTGCATTACCGCAACACTCTCTCTCTCTCTCTCTCTCTCTCTCTCTCTCTCTATATATATATATATATATATATATATATATATATCACGTAATTAAAGCAATGCACCTGTAATTAAGGATCAAAATTTCGATTTTTGTTTCGATTTCGATCCTGCTCGAAACCGAAATTTTGAAATTTCGGTGCACTTTTTTTTTTCAAATTACTGAAGAAGCAAAATATCGGCCGATAGTTTTGTGATTAGCATATTATCGGCCGATAATATGCTATCTTTAATTCGATACCGAAAATACGAAAATTTCGTTTTGGGGGCCAGCAAAGCTGATGCGTTTCGGCGAAATTTTGAACCATACCTATGCTCTATGTGACATCAAAATAATGTTACAAGTGCTACATGGAGCTCCATGTAGGATTTTGGAGGACGAAATTTTCATATATATATATATACTAGTGGACCATGCATGTGAGAGCCATTTATTTGGATAATGAATCGCTACAATGTAAATTTCGAAAATATTTTTTGTATTTCATTTTAAATTGGGCAAACTCTTATTTAAATATCTATGTATTTAATTTATTAAAGTATCATTTTATCATAAGTGCATTAGTTCACGAACCTGATACTAACTCATTGGAAAGAGAGTTGCAATTAAGTTGCACCGATATTGTTTTTTTTTTTTTAAAGATGTTATACCTCATAGACACCCTGGATGTAGTGTATGTACAAACTTGCATGCATAGAAGATCCACTATTGACTTAACACATTGAGAACCCGCACAAAGGGCGGGAGTAGACCTAAAGATTAGAATCCACGACCTATGCTTCCACAAAGGAAGAGGATGTTAATTGAGTTATTGCTCAATTGGTGCACGAATATTGTTGAGCACTAAATAAGAGGATATCAATTGAGTTATTGCTCAATTGGTGCACAAATGTGTTATGTGCTCACATACATCAATAAATTAATTAACACTTATTATGTTTAAAAAAATCACTGTTGTTAGATATTCTGCTTCTCAATAAATTTATTAGGTCTATTTTGACACAAATGGTCAAAATAGTTTTGTTATGTCTCTATACTCCATTTTGAGCAAACAAACAAATTGCAATTCAAGCTGAAGTAAAATGCATATGATTGGAGCGTATAAGATGAAGACAATATGACTTAGCGGTAAACCGTAAGCAAGATGCATATGTTTGAAGATGATTCACCTAGCTTGAATACTCTTGAATTGGATGGAAGGTTGTGTGACATCATTGACAAGAAAAGCATATGTACTATAGTTTTGAACAATTAACTATTTTTAAGGTGGCATTATTTGCACCCATTTTTCTTGAGAAAAGCACACAATCTTTCAGAGGAAAAAAATATTGACTACCTTGAATCAGACAATAAAGATCATTTTTCGTCTCAATCTTCCACAAAATAGATCTTGAGATCATGGCACACCTATCAAACGGTCACTTTTGGGGATGTGTACACCATGTGGAATAAATATCTAACTGTCTAATAGGTGCGGCATGATCTCAATATCTATTATGTAGATTATTTGGACAAAAAAAGATCTTCATCGTCTGATTCAAGGCAGTCAACAGTTTTTTGGTGTGAAAGAGAGTGTATTCTGGAAAGACAGGTGTAAATAATCCTCCCTTATTTTTAGTTTTATTATTAATATTATTATATCTTAATATGATTTCATTTTTATCATAAATTGATGAGTACCTCTATTTGCACCTACTCATTCTTTGAAATCGCCCACGTCCTAGACCCTTTGAAAATCATTGATTGCGTCGAATCAGATGATGGTTTCACCTCGATATTCTACAAAATACATCTTTAGATCCTGATTCATCTATTAGATGATCATTGTTTGATTCCATCTATCACAGATCCCAAACAATAGCCCTAAATTTACGTTTGAGTGTGATGTGTGCCATATGATTCAAGGGCCATTTGGTTTGGGATATGTGACATATAGAGTAAAAACTGATAGTCTAATAGGTGAACCATGATATCAATAATTATTGTGTAGAATATCAGGCTAAAACACGATCTCCATCATTTGATTCAACGCAATCAACGATTTTGAAGGGGTCCAGGACATGAGCGCAAACAGAGGTACCCCAACTAAAATGAAGTCTTTATCTTTTGAGATTTTAATAATTACGTTCTATTGCACGTTAATGAAGTTTGTATGGTTTGAGATTTTGCTACAATAAGCATGAGCTTTACTAACTTGCACCTAGCATTTATTGTCCTCTGTGATAGAATGAAAGAACATTCTTTCAATAGAAAGGAATCAAACTAGTACCAAATTTTGAATTTTTTTCTCTTTTATAGGTAGGTGAGATATATATATATAGGAATCATATGTTAGGAAAGTGCAATGCACATGAGCAGAAAATAGACATGTGAATCATCGATTAGGAACACAAAAGGATTTTTTACCCAAGAGGGTCTTAAACTTTTACATAATTACTTGATGGTTCTACCTAGCAGGGTCCGATATCGTCTACTTTTAAAAATAAAAAAAAAAAAAAAATATATATATATATATATATATATATATATATATATTGTTCATGTTTAATAGGCAAAAATGTCATTTTATCTAAAAGTATGTTTGCATTTTTGTTTTAAGTGAGACCGGATCGCTCCCGTATGGGACGGCAACCGGCCAATTAGTCTTGTATGAGACAGATTGGTTGCGGTCTCATACAAGACTACACGATCATATATGGTTGGTAGCTTGCGGTCTTGTCAGAGACCGACCCATCTTGGTCTCATTTGAGACCGATTGAACGCTGTCTTATAATAAGACCGATCCATCGATGTCACAAGAAAAACATGCACAAGTGCTCTTAATTAAAGGACCCATTAAAAGTGATCACAATGCACTTTATATATATATATATATATATATATATATATATATATATATATATATATATATATAATCAAATATAAGATATCCGAATCATAGTTTTAATAAATATCATTTGACACAAGACGTCTCGAACGATATGTCTTGCATGTATCTCGGAGTTAAGCGAGACGATACAAATACCACGTCAAATATAAACTCTTTTAAGGATGAGCTTGTATAGAATGTTATTCGAGGGCGTAGATCACATCTAATGAGTTTTTGTTTTTTTTTATAACTTAGGATAATCCCAAGCTTACACTCGGACTAATCCTTAAGGGATGTCCTTGCCCCCACCATGTAACGGGTATTTCACGATTTACACACGCTATGGGACATCCTTTTAGATACCAACACTAGATTCATGACCTATTTGTAATAAACCAAAGTCTCCTACCAACTGCCAATGAGTTTTAATAATGGGAATGGTTTCACCAACTTCTGTTCCTAATCTTTGATATATCTTTATGCGTGAAATATGGGTGTGATCTAAGTTGAATATTTTCCTAGAGATTTTACTAGTAGAAACTAGTGGGAAACATTCAAATAATTAGATTTTTTTTTATCCCCTTCATGTTAGAAATGTAATGATCATGTTAGAAATGTAATGAACTTGGTAATGATTGCTGTTCTTTTTTCTATTTTTTTGGCTTAAACAGGACATTCAGAAGCAGATGATGCAATTGTATTGCTGATGCTCAAAGTGTTGATTTTTGGACTGATCATTGACTTAATCAAGGCAGTGTTCTAATGGATAGGAAAATTTTCACTTTTGAATTTTTATTTTTTTTTTAAAAATCATTGAATTGGTTATATTTAATTAATTTCCATATCTCTTCCCTTTTAGTGTAAGATACTTTTGCCCAATGTTGTGTCCATTTTGGACTGTAGCGAAAGGGTCACTGATGTGGGCATTCCCTTAGAAATTGATTAGTGGCAGTTATGGTTTTGTACCGAAATTTCGGCCGAAAACTATAAAAGGGGCCGAAATTACCGAAAATTTAGGTTTTTGTATTGAAACCGAAATTTTGGTAATTTCGGCCAAAATTTTGAACCTTGAGTAGGACCCTAAATCGAGTTCTACTTATCTCTTACCATCCAAAAGATGAGATATGACGTTGGGTTAATCGTAGAAACCAATAAATGTTTGTGAGAGAAATTAAAAGAGTAAGAGAAAGAAACTGATCTAGAGGAGAGAGAGAGAGAGAGAAGAGATATCCAACCGATGTGGAGGAGAGAGAGAAGAGATATCCAACCGATGTGGAGGAGAGAGAGAAGAGATATCCAACTGTCTCTTCAAAATTTTCTTCTTCCTTCCAACAAAATGGTAGCCTTATTTTGGGTAAGATTTTAGGCAAAACAGTAAATTAAAATTTGAAAAATTTACACTTTCGGCCTATAAGTTTACGTATTTGCAAAAACAATCCTATAGTTTCAAACTTTATAAAATAGGCCAGCTCCAAGCCAAGCCGCTTCCACGTTAGCACAAACCTTTTAAATGTCTAAAAAACACTTGACTTTTAAAATCCTTTATATAGTTAACTTTAACTTTAACTTTTCACTGTTTACTTTTAACTTTAACTTTTCTGCAAAAACCGAGAGAACGACGACAAAGCTGCAAAATAGCGAGAGACAATTTTCAAGTATTTTTTTTTACTTTTAAACAGATATACTCTTCCGCCATATTCCCCACTTAAGTTAGCGGCCGCTAATGTAAGTTAGCAGTAAGATAACGGCAACATAACGGATTATTTTTATCCTCTCTTTTTTTGTTAATTAATTATTGTTATATTTTTTGCAGTTCCCACTAACTGATTCTAAAATGACGAAGTCTCTAAAGGCCTTTGGAAAGTGTAATAGAGTTAGTATTAGAAAATTTTAGATGTATTGCAACGAAGAGAGAAGGGGATACTAGATGAATCAATTTTCGACCATCTATTTATGATTTCTAAGAAATTAGTGTTCATTGGAGACTTGATTGACGCGATTTTGAGCTTCTAGGTTAAAGAGAATGTTTTCAAGGTCAAGAACATCAATGTACTATTGCAGGAGTCCAATATATCATTGATTTTAGGCCTTAATATGTTGACGGAACTTGAGTCTGAGTATGTGGCAGTGCCAGAGAAAGACACCATTCGATATAAGTTCTTTCGGGGGCAGCCGGCTAAAAGAAGTCTTATTGAAGAAATAGTGAATAGTGCTCAGCTTTCTAACAATGGAATTTTGAAATTATCGTTGTTGTTTCTCGTCTGTTTGTTCCTACTTCCGGACACATACCAGGAAGTGGATACTTAGTACTTTAACTTAGTCAATAACCTTGAAAAGTTTAACGAATTTCCGTAGGGCCTAATAGTTTATAAAAATTTAGTGGAGTGTATATCAAAGGCGATTGTTAGAAGGGAAGCGGCCAAAACATCACCAAAGGGGCAATATAACATCTACGGATACACGATCGCTGTACAGATTTGGGCGTTGGAGCACTTTCCAGGAGTTGCCCCCCCTCCCCCCAGCGCACTCCTCTGAGAAATCCATTTCCAAGGCTGATGAAATGGGAAGCCCTGAAATTCAGCCGGACTCTAAATTATTTTCGAGAAAAAATTCTTAACTCTACGATTATCGTAGAACTTGATACTGTAAAACATGAGTTACAGTATCGATCAATTTGACTCTTCCTCATGCAAAGAGAAATGGAAAGGGAATGGGAAAGAGAATATCCGACCGAAGAAAAGATACATGAAGAAGATGTCTCAACTTACGAGACACGTCTCCAAAAAAGAGCTGAGGAGACTCACAATGATGACAGTGACAATAATGACGAGTACGAGGTCGTTATACGTTAACAGTCAGAATCGAAGGGCAAGCAAACAGAGAGTAGGCACCAGCCAACCAGGGAACAGCCGGCTAGGGAACTCCATCTAATCAAAGAAGTAACCGAGATGAGGAAAGAATGCACATCTCTCCGTATGACCGTTAAACAGATAAAAGATGAATTTAGGCGTGCATTTACGGTGCTGAAAGGGCAAGTTATGGCTATTGAATAACTCGGGAGAGAGAAGAAGACCCTACAAAAGCAAGTAGGGTCACTACAAGATCAAGTAGCTAATTTAACAAGCGAAAATATTACAATACAGAAGGATATTGACGCTGTCAAATCTCATTTGACAAAGGTACTAAATCTCTAACTTAAATCAATTTTTAAATCTTTGAAATAATATCGCTAACTTAAGATAACGAACTGCTAACTTAAGATAACAGATCGCTATCTAAGTTAGCGGTCCGCTATCTTAAGTTATTTTTGTTAATGTCATTTGAATTCAAATATATTTGGCAATCAAATTTTTATTAATCTAATATTGGAATGATGTAGGATGATATTCTTTCCTCCGTTTTCTTTGACACCTTTGGTTTCGCTCAACCCATTACCACTGAACCCGCCGTCCCTCAGCGTACTGCCCCTGAACCCACTGCTCCTCAACCCCCTGCCCCCCAAACTTCTGCCCTTGAACCCCCTGCCAGCCAACCCCTGGTTGAGGCCTTGCACGAAGTGGGTGATGAAGGTGCTACACTTACCCAGCCTTCTCGCGAGTCGCAACCGACATCACTAAAATCAAAATTTAAAGAATTGTCGATGATTCTTTTTGCAAATACGCAACAGCACTGCGTATTTGTACTTTCGGCCCTATAAGTTTACTTCTTTACTGAATCGTCGGCTTGCCAACGTCAGCAGCACTGGCTCTTCTTGTAATTTAGATATTTTAGTTTTTTTTTTCCTTATTATTGCTGTAATTCTAATTGGTTTAAGTTTCTTAGTTTTGCTATGAGTCTAACTATATGAATCTGTTGATTAATATTCTAGTGTCCCAATCATAGTGTGGTTTTACTTGGTTTAAGTGTTCTAATCTTATTAGAAGTCTAATTAGTTTAGAATCTAATTACTTTTTAGTGTCCTACCTTTATTAGAATTCTACTGTGGTTAGGTATCCTAATTCTATTGTGATTCTAAAGGTCTTCTAATGCTATTAGAAGTTTAATTGATTTAATATTTTTAATCCTTTTGAAAGTCTAATTAATTAAGTCTCCTAATCCTACTAGGAGTCTAATTAACTCAAATGTTCTAATCTCATTAGAAATCTAATTAATTTAAATGTTTTAATCTTATTATCAATCTAATTAATTAAATTTCCTAATCCTATTAGAAGTCTGATGAATATTAGCCTCCTAATTGCACTAGGAATGGGGATATGCTAATTCTAGTGAAACTCTAGTCAAAGCAAGTATACTAATTGTACTGAAATTCTAATTGAAGCAATTATACTAATGACTAAAGTAAATGAACTAATTTTAGTAAAAAAAATTTAAAAAAAAGGGTTTTAGGCCCGCTATGCTAAAGAGGATTGGCCTCGTTCCCAAATACCTTCCATAAGCTCCATTAGACAAATCGGATGGCTGAGATTAAAGTAAATTAGATTTTGGATTATAATATAAATTTTTTTATTAATTTTTAAAGTCAATTATTTTGGGTTATAATTATGAATTAAATTATGAAACTAGAAATTAAAAACTGAATTATAAATTGGGATTTTAGAAATCTTAAATTGAGGAATTAAAACTAAAATTTAAAATCTAAGGACTGCATTCGGGGCCAAAATTAGAAAATCAGACCGTATAATTAAGGATTGGTTCTAGAAATTAAGAACTAGAACCAGAGATTAATAATAGGACTGAAGATCGAGATTTCAGAACAAAATTAAGATTTAGGGTCGGGAATTAAGTCGTTTGATTAAGGACTGGTTCTAGAAACTAAGAACTAGAACCAGATATTAAAATTACGGTCTAAAAAAAGTGGTACTTCGGTCTAAGACTGAAAAGTTAATATTAATAGTTAAAACTAAAAAAAAACCTAAGTCTAAGAACTAAAAACTAGGGTCGAAAACTAAAGACTAAATTTTTACCTAAAGTCGGTGCTGTAGAGAGGAATCTCGAAATTCGAAGCTTGGATGCGGAGGACTTGAAACTCGAATCCCAAAGTCATTGTTGTGTTTCTCTCTGTGTTCGCTTTGCTCTTTCTCTCTCTCTCTTTTTTCGTCCTCTCTTGGGTCGAATTAAAAAAGTCTTTTATAGGTTTTTTTTTTATTACGCGCCCTGTTTCAAGCATTTAACTGAATTGCGCGCCGACTTTTCGGCGCTTATTCGCTTTGAGTCGGTCATCGACTCAATGAGCGATTGGCTGACTGGCTCAGCCGAGTTTTCTAGTTCTAATCACGTTAGAACTAATTGCGCGCCTTGTTTGGAGTGCGCAATCCGATTAAGCATTTCGTCTGAAGCGCTTAATCGTGGAATCTTGGAGGTCAAGGACTGTGAGACTAGGTCGGGCGTAGGCCAATTGCGCGCCTGTGATGGAGCACTCAATCCGATCACGCGTGCCATATGGAGCGCGTAATCGAGTCTCGAGGTGGTCTAAAGAAAGGGACTTTGGTCTGAAATGAGACTGATTGCACGTTTGTGAATTGGCGTGCAATCGAATTACGCGCATTGTATTAGGCGCGTAATTCGGAGTTGTCCGGGTCCGGGTCAGGTCTGAAATGCCTGACTATTATTTTAGTTTGCATTTCGACTATATACTATTATTTCAGTATATAGTCTCCTTACGTTGGGATCTGAGCCACAAAGCTATTATTTCAGTCTGTGTTCAGCCATGTACTATTGTTTCAGTGCATGGTTCCCAATTTAGGGTTAGGGGGTCTGAAATGCCAGACTATTATTTCAGTCTGTATTTCGACTATATACTATTGTTTCAGTATATAGTCTCCCTACGTCGGGATCTAAGCCACAAAGCTATTGTTTCAGCCTGTGTTCAGTCATGTACTATTGTTTCAGTGCACGGTTCTCACGTTAGGATCATGAGGCTTGAGCCACAGAGCTATTGTTTCAGCTTGTGTCCAGCCATATACTATTGTTTCAGTATATGGTCCCACATTAGGGTTGTGAAACTTCCAGAGAAGGTAAGTCCATTCCGAAAAGTCACGGGCGAGGTCCAAGGTTGACCGAACAAATTTGTATATTCCGAAAGGGCAAAATGGGGGTGTCTACACACAAGACGAGCATTTTGCACCTCGAAAAGTTTGATTTGATCCATTGTGAAGCTTCCATTGCAAAACCCTAGCTTTTGGGAAAGTTTAAAGGTCTTTCTCAGCCTGTGCTTTTTTTCGAAATTCTTTTACTAGGTTGAGTTATTTGGATGAGGATTAGTTGTTGGGTAGAATTTGTGAAGTGGTGGACAACCTAGGATTTCAATTTGGTGTGATTCGAACTAGGGTTTAAATGGCTGAACCATCAAAATTTGGAGAAACCCTGTAGGGGCTGTTGAGCCTGACCCAAACTAACCCTCCCACTCCCACCAGGAAATCCCACAGGATTGCTACATCCTTCACCCTTGAATCCCCATAACCTCGAGTTAAAAAACCTAAGAAGAGGGTTGCTCCTAAGAAAAGGGCAAGGACTGCCACCATTGAGCAGAAAAAGTCCAAGAAACAGATTGAGGAAGCCACCCCATAAGCTGATCTACTGACTACTGACTACACCCAATGATTTTATGGATGCCATGGGTTTGGAGCCTGAGACTGCCTTTAATAAGGCATTTTATCAAAGGAAGCCTTGGTTGTTGGAGCCATGGAATTTTTTACCAAGGCTTCCTTGGACTCACTTTTGATACCTTTGGATGAGTTAGTATACCTTAGGCTAATCAAATTGTGGTACTAAAATATTAGATGCAAGGAATCCAAGGGCGCACCTAACAAAGAGGACACTGTGCTGGTCATTTTATTGGATGATTTTGCAACATTTGTGGATACAACTGATATTGCAAAAGCTTTGGGTATCCTAGTTGTATATGACCCTGCCTGTAATTTGGGGGCTCCACTCACTGCCTCCATCACTGAGATTGCCCAAAAGTTGACTAATGGGAAGAAAGCTTCAGGGAACTCACTCATGAGGAGTGACTTCAGTCTCAACTTGCTTTTTATAGATAATGTTCTAAGGAAGAACATATTTGTAGCTGGGCACCAACAAGAGAGAAGACATCCCATTGTTGATGCTCTCTACTCCTCTCAAGGTCATTGCTTCAATGTTGCCCAATTGATTTTTGAGGGGATGAAAGACATACACATCAAAGTCCAAAAGTAGCTGAAGCCACATGGACTCCCCTATAGCAGGCTGATCACAGCCCTACTCAAGCAAGGAGGCTATGTATGGAAGATGAGGGAGCCTACTGAGAAATTGCCCCCTTTGGTGTTTGGGAAGAAATTATGGAACATCAGCATGACTCTGGTGAGTAAGAAGAAGAGGAAGGGATCAGGGGATTCGGCAACAACCCTTTCAGCAGAGACCTCTACAGCTGCCATTCCTACAACTTACTCTGTGGCAACAACAGCAGGAACCTCAGTACCATCACATCCAATCCCCACTATCATGCCTGCCATCCCATCTCCAATTCCTACTCCCCTGCCTATCATTCCATCTCCAACACCCTCCACAATCACCACTACCATCCAAGTGCCAGCTCCAACTCAAAAGACAATACCATTCCCATTTAACCTACCCACTCCCACCATCAAAAGAAAATATAAAAAGAAATCCCATCATCCAACCACAACACCCTCTGAACCCAGCTTATCCATTACCATACCTACACCCATTCCAAGCTCAGAACCCACTACTATCTCAAGCCCCACACCAGACCCACGTCCCCCATTTACTTATGATGACAGTGATCCTATGGCCACTGACATTGATCCACCCAACCCCACTGACCATGTACCCCACATTGAACCCATCAACCCCACTGACACCATTGAGCAATTGACCCTATTACCTCACCTACCCATTCCCTTCGCTCTACACCCGCCCATGACCAGCAACACTTCACCACTGAGGGGTACTCAGCCAAGATAGACTCCATTGTGAAGGATATCAAGCATGAGTACACACCCCTCCCAGACTCTCCACAGCCCTACCACTTCAACCATGCTCCCACTTCCCCTTTCCAACCAATCCCACCCACCCAACCTATAACCCCAGCCATACCAGACCCATTCTCCCAAATAGTTTCCCTCCTTACCTCTCTCCAAACCCAACTCAATACCAACACTGAAAACCAAGCCACCATACAAAACAACCTCCAATCCATTCAAACAACCCTTCACGCATTAACCCCAACCACCTACACCTATACATACCCCTCCTCCTACACATCAGCCTTCAACTTCAGTGGCCACAGCTGATGCTACCACACAAACTAATTTCGAAACTAAAGAGCTTGCTCTAATCCCATATACCTCCACCTCAACCTTCACCCAGACTGAACCCCCTAAAGAGGAGCTGGCACCTCTCCTTCCATCTAGCCCACCATCATCTCCCACCACAGGTACTGAGTTACCTATTATTTCTGAGGACCTTGATGGCCCTGCTAACTAGGTCATTGTCCCTGTTGATGCAATTCCCATACCCAAGTTTTACACCCTCAGCAAGTCTATGTATGTTGATCCATATGTGCAGAGGGATGTACACATAATGGTGGAGTCTATCAATGAAATGGTCTAGAATTTTTATGACAAGTAGATTTCACTGATGAAGTCTGATTACTGGAAGCTGATGGAGAAAGAACAAATGGCAGAAGGAAAGGAAGATAATGCAGAAGCAGTTATACAATGCACTGTCCCTGTACAAAGTTTATGAGCAGAGGGCAACTTAGCTGGCCAAGATGGTTGAGACACTCACATCCACCATCTCAGTCATGAACCCCACATTCACCAAAGGGGTATCTGTCAAGGAACCTTCCCAAGAGAAGAGTAGCACCAAGCCCAAGAAATCAGCTGCAACAAGATCAAAGGCTAGTGCTGCACAAGTTGATAGTGTGAAAAAAGGAAACGAGAAAGATGCAGGGGACCCAATTGACTTAGATCCTTATTTAGATCACTAGGAGTTAGTGTAGTTAGTAGTTTGTCACTGTTTTGTAATAGTGTGTTTTGTAAAATTATATTCAGTTTTCTCTTGTATCATATTAATTTTTTCAATGGAAATTTCTTCTGACTGCCAATTTGCAATGTGATTATTTGTCTCCTTTCTCATTTCTCATGCAAATTATTTTTGTTTTCTGTTGTATCTTGTTAATACTTTGCATATCCTACTACCCCTCACTTCATGGAAACTAAAACAGTGAGGACACTGTTTATATTAGGTTTGGGGGTATGGCAGGGTAGACCAATGAGATGGTTAAGCTAAGTGCAATAGTTTTAGTCATGATTGAAACAAATAAAGTAAAGTTCCACCTAAGGAATTTTGAAAAAGGAGAATTAAAATGTATAGTGAACTACTTAATACTAAAATCTTCTAAAAATTCAACACTTCTATGAAGTGATCATTAAGAAAAAATTTTACAATCAGTACATAGTGAACCAGTAAGGAGAGAAAAAGGTGAGAACATGTCCCATGAGTTCAAATGAAGACCATACACAGTGAGATTTGGGCCTACAAATTTTTTTTTTTGTGAGGAGTGTCTTTGGCAATTTTTGTGCTCTAAGAACTGACTGACTCAAACCTTTTCGCTAGGAGTAGGCATCCCCAAATTAAAACTGTTTAGCATAACTCATGACATGAGGGAGATGATCTAAGGCCATTATTTGGATAGTTTGAGCTTGAAAGTATTATCCAATTAAACTGCCCTTTTGCATACACTCTTTGAGCCTAAAAAAAATTTTAATGTTGTTTGAAAAACACCATGGTAGTTGAACTTGAAACTCTTAACCTGATTCAGCCTTACTCTCTCTCTGAAAATTCAAAAGGTAAAGGAGAAGATGTTGAAGATAGGTGAGCAGGGTTTGACATTTGGTGTAAGGAGAAGGAGAAGGGAGAAAATCTAAGGAAGTAGTGTATCAGTTGTATGGCTGTGGCAACCATCATAAAAAATAAAAAATAAAAATAAAAAAAAAGAGAAAGAAAGAGAAGTCAAAAGAAGTACTTCATCTGAAAAATTGGAAATAGGAGAAGAAACTGGCCACTTCAGATCTGAAAAATACTAATGAAGATGAAGTTGTGATGAAATGAAGAAGGTGAAGTCATGAATCACCTCCTACCTCTTGATTAAATTCTTGATTTTGAACCTTTTTACCCCCCCTCATTTTTTTTAAACCTTAACCCAAGCCACATTACAACCTAATAAAAGTCCTTAGGTGACTCAAAGGGAATTGAGTTGCTATGAGGAGATGAAGGGATGTCTAACCTAGGGTGAAGTGAACATGATAAAGTCAGGAAATAGAAGCAAATGCCTATGCTCATGCTTGCAGGCCTATTTGAGGTCTGAACTGATCTTAAGCTGGAGTGAATTTGAACACCCTTCAATTCATTTGTAAGAGACAACCCTGGTGAGGATTGGGTCTGAAATTAAATTTATTGGGCACTATTTGAACCTGATTTTTTTGAATTAATGGTGAACTTTATACTGATTTGCACATACTACACTTTTGATGTGAACTGATTGATAGTGATGAGCATGCATGAGAATTTATGTATTAAATTGTTTGTATTTACTATTTTAAAATTCCTCCAATTTGAAAGATTAAGGTGTGGAATGAAACTTTATATGTGAAATTTAACTTGCCACTGTGTGCACTTGGTTTAACTGTTTTTATTGAGAAGCTTGTGGCTACCTTCACTGAAAACCCTCAGGAGAATTCACTCCTCCACTAGGGATCACCTAGGGGTTTAAAAGGCTTGATGCATAAGCTCAATGTATCTGTGCTCCCTACGAAAGTGACATTTAAATTTTTAGAGTAATTATTTAATTTTTATTTTGCTCGAGGACTAGCAAAGATTAGGTTTAGGGGTGTGTTAATCACTGAAAAATACCATTTTTCACCTCTTAACATAGCCTTTACGACACCTTTGAGCCATCTAATAATTATCATTTGAGCATGTTTTTATAGTTAGAAATAAATCACAGCTTAAGTGCAACAGTCCACATAATGGATGCCAAGAAGAGAGTATTTTAAGGTCAAGTCTTGAAGTTGATGGAAGAACTGAGAGTACACCATAGGTGCCATTTGTCATGCATGAGGACCCTAGAAGTCCAACAGTCAAAAGGAAGATGGGCCCAAGCAGTGAGGAGTGCTGCAACAGGCTGTGCACAATAGCAGACAGACAAGAATGCAAGCTCGAGCAGTTAAACTCCCAGCAAATTAAGCTCGAGCAGATCTCGAGCACTTCAGGCCTGCAGCAGATCAACAGCTCGAGCAGCCTCGAGCAATTCAAGTGAAAGACAGTTTCAAATTTCCTATCTCGAGCACACCTCGAGAGGTTCATAGCTTCAGAAACTCATCTCGAGCACATCTCGAGAGGATGAGTTAATTCAAAGAACATCTGCTCGAGTGGTTCCTGAGTAGATACACCTTCAGAGATCCTTCTCGAGCAGTTGATGCTGAAGCAAGCAGCCTGTCGAGCAGCTAAAGCCTGAAGAGATATAACCTGGCGAGCTGCAATTTCAAGCAACTCAACCTGTCGATAACCACTCGAGATGCATAATTTGAAGCACTTCATCCTGTCGAGCTGCAGAATTAAAGAATTCCAGCCTATCGAGAGCCTCTCGAGTCAAATTATCTGAAGCGCCATCTAGTCGAGATGCATAACCTGATCCAGTCTAGCCTGTCGAGCAAGCTTCAGGAGCTAATTCAGCCACTCGAGAACCACTCGAGATTCATAATCTGAAGCCCCAATCACTCGAAGCACGAGTTCCAACATCCTCATTCAACCTTCAGGGGTACTTTTGGGATTCCACTGTTTCTAGGGCACACATCCCAATATGTTGAGTTATTCCCCACTAACCAAGGCAACACTTGGCTATAATTGGGCCACATCAGCAGGATCCTAACTAACTTGATCCTCCTTCTTTCTAATTGGCTAAGGCACAAAGTTATTTTATGTGGATTGTATAAAAGATGTAAAAATAGCCAAAAATAGGCATCTAACATTACCTAATTTGCTCTGAGCCAGGAGGAGATTCTGTGCTTAGGTCATTTCTAGGGTTAGGTCATCTTTTTTTCCTTTTTCTTCCCTCCTTAGCTCAGCATTTGCTGGCTAAGTCCTTTTGTAATAGTTAGGACTGATTTTCTGTTGTAATAAGGATTGTGTGAAGCTTGTAAAGATTTTGGAATTTTGCATTGACTGTAGTTTTGAGGGCTGACCATTGTAAGTATTTTGTATGCAATGAAAGTTGTATTTCTTGTCACATTAAATCTATAATCTCTCATGCTTGCATATAGTTTATAGGTTTTCTGCACCTATGGATGCATAAGCTTATAGTCACGCACACATAGTGGCTGCAGTGATTTTTATGTTCTGATTTTAACCCCATGATTGGAGTATATCTCTGGGATGATTTGTGACCACTCAAGTGGACAGATTATAACCCTAGGACTAGTCCATATCTCAGGGTTAGATTGAATTCTTCTCCCTTGCATTTGAGCTTGTAGCCAAATGAAGGATAGAAGTAGATCTAGTCTTTGCTCTGCTTGATCAGCGCCTTTTTCAGTAAAAAAAAAATCAATTCCTATTATATTACTTCTCACCCATTTTCTATTTGATTTTTTAAATTCATTTCCATCCCTTTCTAAACCTCTTTCATGTAGTGTATAT
This sequence comes from Chloranthus sessilifolius, assembly GCA_021018995.1. NCBI lineage: Eukaryota > Viridiplantae > Streptophyta > Magnoliopsida > Chloranthales > Chloranthaceae > Chloranthus > Chloranthus sessilifolius. The sequence goes on along the minus strand of CM037588.1, from coordinate 3,745,519 downwards.
TTGTAATTTCTTTTTCTGTTGTAGCTTAGTTTGTGACACCCCAAAACTCCCTTTCTTTACCTTTGCTTTCTAGTATAGGTTAGTGCTGTCAGATCTGTAGTCAGATCTAGAGGTCTACTATTTAACCTTGTATTTTTAAATCAAATTTTTCTGTGTGACAAACTCTTACTTATCAAAACTTGCTACAACGACCCTGAATCTTGCAGGACTGTGAGTTTAGATTGTTGTTTTTGTGTTGTTATACTCCATTTCACTCCCTTTCTTCTGATTCATTTTGTTGTCATATTTTACCACATTTCCAATAATAAAACAATAGCACAACAATCAAGCCAATAGAACTCACCAAAGAAAAATCAAGATTAATCAAAGAAGTTTCTGAATTGAAAAATACAATAAGTAATCTTAACTCTCAACTCGAAACTTTCATTCAAGAGAAAATTTCCCTTGAAAATTCTTGTAAATCTCTTGAAGACAAAGTGAGGTTTTTGAGCTCTGAATTAATGGAACAAGAAATTAAAGTCAATTCTCTTACTCTAATTAATAATGAAATTGAAAAAGTGAACTTGGTTCCATTTGAGTTAAGTATTCAAAATTTTACAATGCAAACGAGAAAATTGAGAAACTTCTGAGGACTGGTCAAAGAACTTCTGATAAATCAGGTATTGGGTAAAATCACTCTTTTATCCAAAAGTCTAAACTTGAGACCAGTCATGCTCCTAAATTCGTAAAGGCAACCAAACAAAATCAAGTAATTTCTAAGCCTGTTTTGAAAAATCTAAAGTCTAATGTTCGTATTGTCTCTAAAAGAAGAGTTCCAATCTGCTATGCTTGTGGTTGAGAAGGTCACACTTATGTGCACTGCCCTTTTACTTTTGAAAAAATTTTGTATCCTAGTCCAAACTTTAGCCAGTGAAATAATCATAAAAGTGTTCAGTGTACAACTCAATTAACTACTCCTGTACATTCTAACATTGTTCAAAACATTAGGAAACAAGTAAGTCAAAGACCAACGAATCTTAAATAATAACGTGTTTGGGTTAGAAAATCTGACTTGCAGGCTCAGGTTGCCCATATTTCCCTCAAAGCGAGTGAATCATCAAGATGGTTCCTTGATAGCGGTTCTTTTAGACATATGACTCGTGAAAAACTATTCTTTTCTCACCAAAGTCCTTGCTCGAAAGGGAATGTCACTTTTGGAAACGGGAGCTCCTGTAAAATTACAGAAAAAGGCATAGTGGATGCTCCTGGTTGTCCTAAATTAAATGAAGTCCTTTATGTTGAAGGACTTAAGGCTAATCTTATAACTATTAGTCATTTGTGTGATGATGGGATAAATATAAATTTTTCGAAGAATTTGTGCGTTGTAATTGATCTTAGTGGAAACGTTGTTTTTGAAGGGATTAGATCATCTAATAATTATTATACTTTCAAAGATCCTTTCAAGAACGCTTGTCTTGCATCTAGGACAAATGAGATTGACATCTGGCATCAGAGGCTAGGCATATGAATAAAAATGATCTCTATAAATTAGCCTCTGACCAAATTGTTAGGGGATTACAAAATTGAGTAAACCTGACGGGTCTATCTGTGGTGTCTGTCAAATGGGCAAACTGACCCGTATTCCTCACAAGAAGATAAATGTTTCTACCTCTTCTAGGGTCCTAGAGTTATTACACTTTGATCTTGTGGGTCCTACGCAAACGAATAGTCTAGGAGGAAAGAAATACATTCTTGTTTTGGTTGATGATTTCTCTATATACACTTGGGTTGCCTTTCTATGAAAGAAATCACAAATTTTGATGAGTTTGTTATTATTGCCAAAAGAACTCAGGTTGAAAAAGATCTTTCCATTGTTAGAATCCGTAGTGATCATGGAAGAGAATTTGATAATTCATCATCTGCTCAATTTTGCTCTTTTAGCGAACTAAAACATAAGTTCTCTGCTCCTCACACACCTCAGCAAAATGGTGTGGTTGAGAGAAAAAATCGAATCCTTCAAGAAATGGCTCGAGTAATGATTAATGCTAGAAATGTGGCTAAAAATTTGTACGCTGAGGCTATAAGTATTGCATGCTATATATCTAATTGAGTGTACCTTAGACCTAGCACAACTAAGACCCCATATGAAATATGGAATGGGAAAAGTCTCAAGTTAGTTACTTTCATGTTTTTGGGAGTGTGTGTCATATCTTAAGGGATCGAGAATCCCTTGAAAAATTTGACTCAAAAACTGACATCGGGATTTTTATTGGTTACTCGTTAAATAGTCGAGCTTACAGGATTTTTAATTTAAGGACCCTAACTGTCATTGAGTCAATCAATGTCGTTGTAGAAGATAACACCTCTACTTCTACAAATTGTCTTGATAGAGATAGAGATGATGTGACACATTATTCCTATCACACGTGAAAAACATAGACATGAGAACATTACTTCTACTTTTGAAAATTTTCCTTCTTCTACACCTCCATGTATCACTGAAAACTTAAGTAGAGGGGAAGCAAATCAGCATGCCTCTGAAACTCATGCCTCTGAAACTCGGCCTATAAATAGGCCTACTTATACTTGTGATATGAAAAGTCACCCTTCTAGTGCCATCATTGGTAATGCATCTTCCAAAATAATGACCATACATAGGCTTAAAATTCTTACAAATCTTCTATGTCATATGTACTACACCTCTTCTCTTGAACCTAAAAATGTTAAAGAGGCTCTTCTTGATGAACACTGGGTTATGGCTATGCAAGAAGAGCTCACTCAGTTTAAAAGAAATGAAGTGTGGGAACTAGTTTCTCGACCTTCTAATATCCGAATCATTGGTACAAAATAGATTTTTAAAAATAAAACAAATGAAGAAGGTAAAATTGTGAGAAACATGACACGTTTTGCGGCTCAAGGTTATACACAAGTTGAGGGCATTGATTTTTTCATGAAACTTTTGCACATGTGGTTAGACTTGAGTCAATTCGTATCATTTTGGCTATGGCTTGCCATTTGAAGTTCATGTTATATCAAATGGATGTTAAAAGTGTTTTTCTAAATGATTTTCTTTCAGAGGAAGTGTATGTGAAACAACCTAAAAGGTTTGAGGATCCACATCAACCTCTAGATGTTTTTAGACTAAAAAATGCCTTATGTGGCTTGAAGCAGGCACCTTGTACCTGGAATGAAAGATTAACAAAATATTTGATAAGTAAGGACTTCAAACGTGAAAGTGTAGATAAAACTTTATTTTTTAAAAAAGAATCATCTTATTTAATTGTTGGACAAATATATGTAGACGATATCATTTTTGGATCTACACTTGATCAATTTGCAAATAAATTTAAAATTTTGATGAGTAAAGAATTTGAAATGAGTTTGATTGATGGATTAAATTTTTTTTTTGGTCTTCATATAAAACAATGTTCCACTAGTATCTTCATTAATCAATCTAAATATGCCAGAGAGTTAATTAAAAAATTTGATTTAGAATCCAGCAAATCTACGTGCACATCAATGAGTACATCAGTCAAATTATCTAAAGATGTTTTTGGTAAACCCGTTGGGAAAACTCTTAACAACGATAAATTAAACAAATCAAACATAGCTTATAGTGTTAGTATGTGTGCTAGATTTTCAACTGCACCTAAAGAATCTCATCTCACAGTTCTTAAACGTGTTCTCTATTATCTTAACGGAACTCTAGATTTAGGTCTCTAGTATCCTTTTGATACCACATCAAAAATAGTGGGATTCTCTTATTCTGATTGGGCTGGTAATTCTGATGACCGTAAAAGCACTAGTGGATGGTATTTTTATGTAGAAAATTATCTTGTTTCTTAGCTTAGTAAGAAACAAGCATCTGTGTCATTGTCCACTGTTGAAACAGAATATATTTTTGCTAAAAATAGTTCTACACAGCTTCTTTGGATTAAGCAAATGTTGTATGATTACAGAATTTCTGAAGGTGTTATGACCTTGTTCTGCGATAACACAAGTGCTATTTGTATATCTGAAAATTCTGTACAACACTCTAGGACTAAACACATATATGTCAGGCACCATTTCATACATGATTTGGTTGAAGATAAAATCATTCTCCTTGAGCACATAGATACTAAACTTCAATTGGTTGGTCTCTTCACAAAACCATTGGATCTTGTTCGATTTGAATTTCTTTGAAAATTCATTGATTTATGCTTTCTCGACTAATCTATCAGTTGATTTTTTTTATAAATAATTTTTTAAAAAAAAATATTTATTTTTATGTGCTATTTGCTCAAAGAAACTTGTGCTCCACTTGAAGTGTCTTTGTCTGATACAATTTGATTCACATAAGATATATATATATGATCAGATATCATGAGGTCTAATTTCATTGATTTTGAGTTAATCTTATTTCACTATATTTTAGTTTAATCAATGTTAACTCAATTTTTTTAATCTATTTTCTGTATAGAAATATGCTCTTCTCAATCATATATATCATTGCAACCCCTTCAAAACTAATCATAGGGAATTGTCAATTTAATGACTATTAATGTTTGTTACTTACCCATGCCTATTCGACTCGAGTTAATAAGCTCGTAAGAGTATTTTATACTAAATGCCCTGAGCCAACTGGATTGGGAGTCATTGGCCTAACACTCGTTACATGGGTTGATTAGAAAGCACGTAAGGTTAAGCATTTTTATTTCTATCAACTTTGACTTACTCAACCTTGTAGTCTTTTTTACTCGAGCAAGTAAAACCGTAGGGATGTTTGAACATCTAATGCACTAAACTATCTAGTTGGGTGTCATTGTTCTAAAGCTCAATACATAGGTAACCTAGAAAGCTTAATAAGGTTGGAGTCTTACCCTTGTCTATTTGCTATTATCTCAAAAGATTATTTATATACCTTAGCAAGTGAATTTCTTAATACATGTTTTTGACTCGGTTGCCAATGACATAATTCTCATCATTTTCATGCATATTTCTCTTTCAGATTACATGTCTTTAAAACGAGCAAGCAATGATTAAATTTTTTTTTATGTGTGAAATTTTGATCATCTCTAACATATCAAGTGAAATTTCATGTTATAGGGTCATTCTTTATTTCATTATGTGAATTCATGTTGTTGATTACATAATTTATGGAATATGTCATGTGTGATTGATTGATTCTTTGTATAAATAGCATTTAGGTCCTCTTGATGCTTCTTAAATTTTATTAAAATTATTTCATGAGGATAGTTGATTTTTATCAGATTTCTTAGTTATTTATCAAAAAAAATTTAGCTGTGTACACTATTTTTTTGGACATCCAAGTTTTTGGTCTCAATCTCGTGTTACTGTCAACTCAAATTCGCATGGACGTCCGTTGTATTTTCACGGACGTCCGAAATTTTATGCTCTTACTAGTTTAGTGTACACGAATTTGGACAGACGTCCGTGGAGCATTACGGATTATCGTATTTTAAGAGCCTCACTGTTTCAAAATTCATGGACGTCCGTGGGGCATTATGGACGACCATGAACTGACGGTTCAACTGCCACCAACTACATTTATTGTCTGTAATCCGTCTATCACGGACATCTGTTATTCCATGATGGGCGTCCGACGTTTAAAAACGAACGACTATTATTCAATTGTACTTTCGTTGAATGGCTGAGATTATCGTTTCATAGGGATTCTCCTTTTGACGGACGTCCATGGAAAAACTTACGGACGTCCATGAACATTTTTCAAAAATCGTCTGGTTTGTCCTTTTAAAACAATTTTTTACCGGACTCTCTATTATTTTCACCAGAGTTTCAAGTTTTCTTCTATTTTTCACCAGATTACATACTAAAATGCCACTTCAACATAAAAATTCAAGAAAAAATACTGCTTCCACTTCTGCGTCGGGATCGGCAACACCTTCATCTAATGTGCAAGGATTCCCATCTCCGGTGAATGAAGACCATTTTAATCGTTTATTCGCAATGAGATCCTTGATTGTTGAACGTGTAGTTCTCGAACAATTTCTACGTTATCACAATCTTTTCACTATGTTCGAGACTCGTGGTTGGACTTCTTTCTTCTCTCTCACTGGTCCAGCTTACACTGATCTTGTTCGGTGCTTCTATGCCAATCTAATCCAAAGCAATATTATCGAGGACATAAGAGAAAGTTATGTCACTTCCTACATTTTCGGTAAAAAGATCCGACTCTTCCCGCTCATTATTTCTGAAGTCATTAATATTCCGTTAAATTTGGATGGTTATATATATCCAGTAGAATCAAGTGATATTTATACGCTTTTTCAACCATCTACGATTTATGACTTCGTGTGTTAACTTCCTAATCATTCTACTAGTGTGGCCCTACACTACACGTCCCTCAAAACGCGTTTCCAATGGCTTCAACATATACTATTTGCCACGCTTACACCATGAGCAGGAAATAAAGTTCAGATTTATTGGGAAATAATTTACTTGATGTTTCTACTTGAAACGGAGCGTCCTTTATGTATTTCGACCATTATTTTTTAGAGGATCGCTCATCAAATGCGTGATGAGACTTCAAAAATGTCTCTACCCTTTCCTATCATCATCGGTAAGGTAGTATCTTCTCAGATGCCTCTTCCTCCGCATTTAGCGACCACACAAGCAATGGCTCCTCTTGGGAAGCTGACCAAAATAGGGAAAAGAGTACGGCTTAATCTTGATGATGTTGAGTTCATTGATGAAGGTAGTGACGATGAGGATGTTGGAGTGGATGCCCAGGGAGATGTTGGTGCTAGTGATAATCCGGTTCCCCCTCCATATCAGGGACCTGAGGCTCAGTATTACGATCCACGGTTTGATCGTATTGATTCGGACATCGACAACCTCGCAAATCAGGTAGAGACAGGATTTACTTTGTATGGGGAGCAGTTGTCTTCCCTCTAGATGACTATGGCAGATGGGTTCGCTGCGATGATGCATCGCTTTGATAGTGTCTTCCCTCTGCCTGGATCTCAGTTTCCTCCTTTTGATGCTCAATTTCCACCACAGTGATTGTGGTGTGTTTGATTGACTTGAGTGGTTGCTTGTTTAGATGTTTGTTCAATGGCATGGATGGTTGTTGTTTAGTTGTGAAAATTTTAGATATATTTTTTTCAATGTTATTGTTTAGGATACTTTCTTAAAGTAACTTTTTGTAATCATCATGTTTATAAATTATCATATCTTTTATCTAATTATCATTGTGTGCTCGTATCTCATGGTTGATTGTTTTTTAATCCCATTGTCACATTATGACAAAAAGGGGGAGATTGGTTAGTTTATGAATATATTTGATCTTTGGTTAATTTTTATTACTCTCTTGTACACAGTTACACTTGATTTTATGTTTTATTGTTTCAGGTAACAAGTAAGAGTATCAATGTGAAGACATCAATATAAAGATAGTCTTTAGGTTATTCAACTTACGTGGTAAATGTTTTAGGGGGAGCAAATAGAGTTCTAATTTGTACATTGCATGCTAGATTGATGTATAGGACTTAGATGAGAGATAATATGATGTAATTTTTAGTCTGTTGAGTTCTTGTAAGCTAGGTTTTATCATGATTGTGACAAAAGGGGAGTTTGTAAGTTATTTTGTCAAATTCATGACATAACTAGTAATGCTCCCAAAATAAGTTTGAATGCCAAGTAAAATAGGAGTGACAGATCTGTTGTCACGGTCAAATGTACGGACGTCCGTGACTGACCTCACGGACATCCGTGAGTGATTCGCGGACGTCCGTGTCCTAACATTTTCAAATGGGTTTTCAGTTTCGGGAAGTTAGAACTTCCAGGAAAAATTTTCTATCTCGAAAAATTCTTCTGATTCCCATTTTCCCTCTTTGAGATAAAATTGTTTTACTCATATTTGATATAATTCTCAAAGAATTCTTTTTCTCTACGATCTGAGGTTAAGAGTGTGGACTCGAGTGAAACGAGTGGATCATCATTAGTGACGACGATTGAAGGCGATAGCTTCACTATAGAAGGAATGATCGTGAGATGCGATTGTTGTTGGTGAGAAGAGTGCTAAGACATTTCATTCTTCAAGCACTATAAGAAACTTATGTCTCATGGTTGATTATTTGCCTTGGATCTGGCATAGATCCCGTGATTTTTACCTGTGATAGGATTTTCCACGTAAAAATTGTATGTCTTTATTTTATGGGTGTGATTAGTTCTATTTATTATTCACAATTTGTGTTGTTTGTAAGATCATTGATTAAACCAAAATTTCACATATATTTATCTAAGTCAAATTTTTTTGTTAATTGTAAATTCCAAGTTCCGCTAATAGAATCTAATATGATCTTCTCTTCTTCTAGAATATGACTAGATGCAGTCAGCCTATTCCTTGCTGCACTTTTGACATTGATGGTTCAATATTTACGTATGTCGTATATCATTCTTCTTTGTTATTGGAGCCATGAATCTTCTGACCATGGTATCAAAAATCGGTCGATACTGATACGTATCGATTTCTCAACAAACCGATACATATTGGTATCCTAACTCAGTATCGGTATCGATATTAGCCGATACATATCGGGTATTAGCCGGCATAACCTTCATCAGAAGGTCTTACTCCCCAAGCTAACCTGGCATCCAAAGTCCATGTCTCCTCCTCTAACAATGAATCCAATCGGTAATTCTCTGGTGATAATCACGCGGACGTGGACGTGGTCAGGGTCGCCAATCTCTCCCCAACTTTGCTACCCAACGTGGTGATGATAGTGTGCAATGCCAATTTTGTGGCCGGTTCAATCACACGATACAAAATTGTTGATGCCACTTTGATCAGTCCTTTCAACCACCCACTACTACTCGGCCTCAAGCAATGGTTGCCTCCAACTCCTCCCCAATCATTGACAATGCTTGGTATTCAGATTCCGATGAGACAAATCATCTCACTGGAGATTTAAGTAACTTGTCTTTCAAATCAGAGTACCAATTAGGTGTGGCAGTGAATTCATTTCAATTTACTATTATTGTGCATAAAGCCTTTTATTAACAAGACTTAAATATCAAAATAACCGGGCTCCTTAAATTTTTCAGCAAACTTTTTGGCAAAAGGATTTTGAAAGGGATAATCTTAGATATGCCTCTCCCCCTCTTTCTCCCACATTTGAATCCCAGATATACACTTTTTTTTTCTTTTCAATGATGGGGTATCTGGGCCTCATGCAACACCCTCATTGCATATATACATTTTTCTGATTTATTTTGAAGAGTTATAATTCGAAATTAGATTCTCTATATATGTTGCTCTAATGCTATTTTAATTTTCTATCTATGCATCTGTTTGTAACAACCCGATTTTTAGCACACTTAATCTTGTGGTGTTAGATGTGCTTTGCAGCATCCTTGGTGGTAGTGCTCCACACCGGAACCTACCTTAGTTGAAAAAGTACACGTTTTGATTTTTCAAAAGGTTTAATATTTAAAGTTATATTTATTTATCACAAGCTATGTGATGGCTTGCTGGCAAAAGGCTTGAGTTGTAAACAAGAGGTCTAAAGGTCGAAACGTGTTACAAAGGCTTTAAATCTTTATTTTGGACCATGAAGTAAAAGCCCATACACCCTTATTTGGTGTGACAGCTTAACACCAAATTTCTTCCCATATATCTTAAATAAGATGTTACGGAGGAGCTGTCTCCACTCCCTGTGGGTTATTTTTCCACCGTCAAGATCGTGGTGAAAGAAGGCAAAATCATGGACGGGCTATCGCATGGATGCCGATCTCTATCGCCCTAATCGTCGTTGATTCGTCGAGCACACTTTAAGAGGTGGATACCCATCCATCCATCATGTCCTTCTCAGATCCCGTCGCATAAGACACGAATCGATAGACTATTAAATAAATCATAAATTTATTTTGATATAATATTGCTTAGGGATTAAATAAATGGCTAAACTTTAATTGTGATTTGATTGGTTTTATCGCTTTTATTTTGATATACTATTGCTAAGGGATTAAAAAGTGTAGTTTAGAACTCGGATCTACTCAAAATATTGCGACAATTTGTTAATTGAACAATGTTAGTTTTCACGCTCTATCGATTTACACCTCCATCAACTACTGTATCTAATGTCCCTTTCAAAAAAAAAATCACTATATCTAATGGTTTTTTTTTTTTTGAAAGCACTATATCTAATGTTGGCATGCAATAAATAATATTAACATATTTAAGACACCTTTTAGAAGATGCCATTAAACTATTTAAAGTAACTTTTATATTATGATATAATATATATTTAAATAGAAAGTGATCCCATACAATATTATAAAATTAATAAATATGATACACTTAATACTTTATTATTATTATTATACCACCATGTAAAACAATGTACTTAATTACTATGTTACTTTAACATTATAAAACTATCCTATACAGTAGGTCGGTAGCAATATTCCCGTCGGAACCCAATTAGTTTCAATCAAACCAACTGTGTAAACTTTATTAAATATCGAGAGAGTATTTTATTTGGTACCTAGGAACCCTATCAAACATCCCTCTCTGCACACCAACACAGTCGTAATTAATTGCATTATAATTAATAATAATTTAAAAATAAATTAATATAAATTCTCCATATTTGAGAGAATAGGATTCTCCTAGTCCTAGCTACTAGCTATCACCCAGTTATCTACTAGTAATCTTTGTTTTGACCATAGATATTTGGACAGTCCAGATTGATGTACAAGCTTAGAACTTGTATGCTGGAAATAGCCAGTTCCAAGGCCAGCTTAGCATAAAACAACCTATAATCCTATAATGTTGAAACAAAAGAAATATAGTTGTTTATTACTTCAAAAATCACTATATTTGCTGGTTTGAAAAGCTATTTTGCCTGGGCAAGCGCAGGTAATACACGCACTGCGAGTTGACCCCTTTGGTTCTTCATTGTTGTCGTTGCACAACAATTGTTGTGATTTCTTTTATATTATATGCATTCTTTTGCCTTTGGATTGGATTATAATATTATTTTATATTACAGGATGTTACCTTATATTATATTCGATTATAATAATATAATTCTTATTTTTATATAATATTATAATCAAAGTACCTATAGGGTTCTAAAGCCCCTTTAACTTGTGTTAAGTAATCTAATAAAATATTATATAATTTATATTATATGACTATTATATTATTTTATATGTCATGACACTCAGGTACTAGGCTATTTTTATTAATATAAATGGCCTTATAATACACAGATGCAACCTTATTATATCAAACCAACCTTAGATTCGATCAATCGATTCTGAGCCAAATCTGCTGAATTTATGTTATTAAATTAGACCGATCGATTTACACTTTTCAATTGATCGATCCTGAGCAGAATTGAACCATTATTCACTTTAAATTATTTTAGCTCAACCTAGCGATTCTCGTTCGAACGGACGACTTTATTTAACACTATAATTTCACTTTTGTACGACCAAAACTTAGCGTACACTAAACACTTGAGGTTTCGATTCATGGTCGTGATGCACTCCATTTTAAATGGTATTGCATTTTTAATTTAAGCATTTTAATAATATATGTATATGTATATATCACTTTTATCGCTTCTACGTGACCACTTCGATAACATGAAGTGTTAGAAATTTGATACCTCAAAAAAATCAAACTCTGACCTTCACGTTATCAAAAACACATAATTACTCCCCTACTCTATATTTATTAGTGTGTTATGTAAATAAATATATGTATAAATATAATAATAATCTAAATAAAAACTTTTTTGTACATGTGATGATTTTGTATTTTCATTTTAATTATGATACGAGTTAAGGATATGGTAGGTCATATGACGCGAGTATATGAGAATATGCCTATGCTTGGGCGTGGTGATTCATTGAGATGGTATCGAAGCGAGGGATATATCGTATACCTATGCCTTATAACTCATTGTGGTATGAGACATCATGACGAGTAACATAAGTGTGAATTCAGTGTAGCCTCGTATACGGTGGCATATACGGTGACCCGATCACCCCGAATTCTAATACGATAGGATAAGATATGAGTTAAGTTATAAGGTTTGAACCTTTAGGCTATAGGCATGATGGGGTTCTTTTTACGATCACATAGAACTCAAAATATAGGCATTCATGTATGGATGTAATACCTCTATTGTAGTATGATTGCCACACGAAGTACATCAAGGTTACTACGAAAGTCGTCCTTGAAAAGCGTGGTTTGTGAAGCTTATCGCACCATGTTCGTTGTGAATTCAGGTCTTAGAGGTATGATATGATATGAGTATGATAAGATAAGATAAGTTATGAGTGCGATGATAAGATACCGTTGTGTAGGCCAATAAAAGATTAAGAACTTAAGTCTCTGTACATGTCGTTCCTTGCGTAGCCACCATAAGAGCAACAACGTCTTTCAACTAAGACGGATGTCTCTGAGAGACATTATAAGTCGCCGGTCGCTCCTGTGACTGGATGGGGTGTATGATATGATATAATATAGAGTGCGTTATGATATGGTGGTATGATACTAAGGTAACCCTCATATGGTAGCTCGAGCAGCAACTCTAGCACAGGTCGTTTAGAATTTTATGAGTATATTAGTTATGCTCATACGACATACAGACGTATGTGCGAGAATAATAAGACATGGTATGTTATGAGGTATGATATGATATAAGATATGATAAGGCACATTAAGATATGAGTGTCTAGATCATGGTCTTGCATTAATGATTAGGATATGAGCTTACAATATGCACTTAATTTTGGTATTCTCTTCTAATTTCTTGAGATATTATGTTTATCACTCACTTGATATACCCACAATGCACCTAAATAGAATGGGGTAAATTGATGGTATATCCATTGAGTTTATGTGGCTGAGTAAACTCATCACGCGATAATCTAACAGTTACAGGTGACTATATTAACAGGGTGGACATTGGTTTCTCTGATCCGATTGGTACTGAGTAGTTGACCTAGTGGACGTTGATTACCAGGAGCCTTTGGAATGCGACGTTACCGGTTATCAGGAGGACACAGTGCTGATTTTGATCCGAGTGCCGGATATTGATTTTATAGACTCGGTATTGGATTTTGTCTTATATTATTATTGTTGGCTCTATGATTTTACCTTATCGGATTTGTCTCCGACCTCTATCATTGTTTTAGTTGTAGATTACCTGGATTCTTTTTATCGCATTTATTTAGGATTTATTATCGCTTTTATATTCAACCTTTATATGTTGGCTTTCATGGATTCGTGGAACCAGATATGCACGAGAACTCTGATTAAGTGTATGTCCGCTTAGCATATTCGGAATATGTGCGAGTCATAACTTGAAATTCTAAGCCCTCAGAATAGAATAGAATTTCATGTCGTGACACTGTTAATTGTAAAAAATTTAAGAGAAAAGTACTAGAAAACGCCCCTTTAGTTTTCTTATTACCATTTTGGTGACTTTTTCATTTTTTTATCAATAGGCGCCCAAGCACCTTCAAAACACTCCGCATTAACTAGTTTACAGACTTCCTGAAATTGTAAGTTACTGAAATACCCCTCAAAAGAGAGGAAAAATTGCTCGAGAGCTGAAACCTGCCTACACCAAAATCCCTAAATCGTTGGTCGCACATGCATCGTCTTCTTCGAACCAAGCACGATCCCCCTTTCCAAACATCAAATTTGATAAGCCCTCTCTCTCTCTCTCTCTCTCTCTCTCTCTCTCTCTCTTCTTCTCCTTCTCCTTTTTTGGCGAAATCCCTAGCTACTTGAATGCAGATAGATGGGTGACGGTGATAATGGTTTGAAACGGTTCTCATGCTCCAACATGTGAATCTGATTAAAGATTTTCTTGTATGGGAAAAAAAAAGTAGGTTCTATTTTATTGCTTGAGATTATCTCTCTTCAATTAAAGAGATTTGATATGATTCCAGAGCTTCAATCAAGTTTTTTGCATCCATCAGTTCTCGTTAAGCATCAATAAGCGGCAATGTGAAGCATATTATGATCATCTTTAATCTGTAAACTGTTGTCTTTCATCCATTTATAAGATTCTATCTCTTCTTCTGAATCAGTTGTGAGAGATGTGTGTTAGTTGAGTGAATAGTTAATGAAATAGGATCCCCCCAATAAGAAAGAAAAAAGAAAAAAGACAAAAGCTAAAAAGATTTTTAGTTTTCGACTCATCATTATAAACCTAGAAAAAGGTTGAGAGAGGGAGCTTTAGGGTTTCGAAAGACACGTTTTAGGGTTTCAAATGGAGGCTTTTTAGCCTTTATAGTAATGGCAAATTTAAAATTAAAGTGGCTAATAAGAGGATAAAATAAAAGGGATAAAATAATAAACAAATTTCTGGATGTGCGTGAGTTTTTATCGCCGGAAAAATACGTTCACGTTTTTTTATAATATAAAATGATGCAAGCCACTTTTTGGTACAAAGCCCAAAATTTAATGGCCATTCAGAATTTCAGATGCTGGGCTACGTATTAGTGGGTCTATCACATAAAAAGCATTAAAACAAGTGGATTTCGATACTTGTTCCTTTGTTAATGATTCAATTGCTACGGAGAAATCATTATCATTTCGAGGTGAATTTTTTTAGATATTATAATCATTCAACTTATATCAAGTCGTCGAAACAAGTGGTAGGATTTAGACGAGCAGAGCTAAGTGCTTGTAACTCTGTCTGATTTGTGTGTATATTCTAGAAATAATGAGAGAAAAGTGTAAAAACGTGCCCCATTTATATTTTTATTATAAAAAGGGTTGAAATATTTTTTAATTATGAAAATGCTCTTTATATAGGTCTGCCTTATTTATATTTTTATTATAAAAAAGGTTTTTAAAAAATTTAATTATAAAAATGCGCCCCATATAGGCCCGTATTCATACACATTTTTTATGCATATGTCGAATGCCTAAAAAAAAGGTCAAAAAGAATTATAAAAAAAAAAAGAGAAAAAAAGAGATTTTATTGACAAAAACAACATTATAATTATTCATTAAAAATCCTTTCAAAAAAAAATTATTCATTAAAATTTATCAATGCCTTTAGTGGTTTGATATGTATATATGGTTGCCCGTTTCAAGTACATGGGGCTGTTGTTTCAAAAGAAAAAACAGACATTTAATTTTTCAGCTTTCGTCATTTTCTCCTTTCTCCGTTCATTCAATTGGGCAGTGTGGAAACACTCTTTTAAATGAATAGTGAAACCATTGCGGAGCATAAAAAATTTTTGAGATTATTTGAGTTCTTGAATTAATCCCTAATTTGTAATAAACAACTATGAATACTTAAAAGAAGCATACCCAAGATTGATATCAAATTTAGGAAATATGGTAAAGTTTTTAAATCGTAATCATAAAAAATGTTAGATGAGCATAACTAATAAAATTTAGATCATGGGAAATGATTGTAGCCATTGAAACCATGTCGGGAGATAGTTTTTGGCCAATCGCATCTATTCACGGTGTTTTTAGTTGAATATTCCTTTTCTCTTGGCGTTTGGTGTTGGGATTCTTGCGATCTCATGCCATGGCTTAATATTTTTTTCACTAAAATTTGGGTGAACCTTTTGACTACACATATCTCGAAGTAATAGGCTTAATTGCTTAACTAGAAAGTGATACAATCTGTAATCGATTTCGTCATGAATTAGAACTCTTTGGATCCTCTATAAAAGAGAGATCATCTTCTCCTCCTCACTCAACCTAACCAAGCCTAGCCAATTACTGTTATATTTATTATTAATATAATAAATATTTTAATAATTTAAAAAAATAAAATTTTATTTTGATTTCTTAATTTTGAGTTAGATTTTAGATAATAGATATTCTCAAGTTTTATATGTAAATGAATAGTCTCACATTGGTAAAAGTAAAAAAATATCTAGGCTATATATAGAATCTTTCACCTTCTATTATTATTTGACAATAAGAAGAGAAGAGTGTGTCTATTCGCGCATGCGTGCGTATGCGTGACGATTAACATTTAGGCGCCTCAGCGCTTTAGGCGTGTACGCATTTCGCATGTGCGCATCATCGCAAGGAAAGGTTTGACTTTTTTGATCAGGTAGATCCGACGGTCAAATTATTCATGTGTCGGGTCGGACCTAATGGGCTACTAATCAGTAGGTCAATTCGGTTCTATTAGGCCAAACGGATTGGTCAAATGTTGATCGTTTGACAAAACCGTTTCATAACCGTTTATAAATGTGTGCAATTGTTCGAATTTGAATTCGAAAAGTTACAACCTTTCATGCAGCCATTGGATGTAGCGGTTGAGATCTTTGAAAGATCTGAGTCGTCCAAAATATGACTGTTGGTCCAACAGTTATATTGAAAATTCTATATAAGGAGGCCTTAGGACATAGATTCGGATACTCTGAAATCCATCGGAATCCTTGCAGAAACCTGAGAATTTTCTCTTGCTTTCTTCTTTTGGTGGCACTTTATCAGATTGAGTTTTCTCGGGCGATCCTCTACTGTTGCAAAGTAAAGGATTGCATCCAAGAGATTAGGTTTGTTGTATTTTGGAAACATCTCGTTGAAACTCTTTTGTAAATTCAAGAATTTATTCGAATAGGGAGCAAATAGCGTTTTAAAGACAGTGATTACGTGCCTCAAGTCCAATTCTCTTGCCCATTTCATCACTTTCGAAATTCTGTTCCTAATTTTATCTAACAATTACGCCATTGAAAAACTTTCGATGAAAACTCATGCTCTTCTTAAAATTGGTTGTTTTCCCTATTTCAAAAGACTCATGTTAGTGAAAATAAAGCCTAACTCAACATCACAAAACCGACTTGCAAGGTGAGGCTTGCTCAAATAATATACGATCCAATGCCTCCAACCCACAACTGATGTGAGACTATTCAAACAGTTTGTGTTAATAAAATTGGTATTGAAAATAGCTCCGAGTTACGTAGTTCACTACATTGTCTTAAAGACAATAGATACTCCCACTCCGTCAATTAAACAAATATGTAATAGGATTCCCAGCGAATCTGCCTTTAGGATACAACAGAGCTCGATTTTGCTAAGAACCGTATGCTCTTTTCGAGATCGTATTTTCTAGAGAAAGAGCCTGCCTTCTGATACACAAAAAGATTCTTAAAAAATAAGAACGTAAGAGAAGAGGAGAAATAGATATTATTTTTGTTGTGTTTTATATGTCTTGTGTTATACTTCTAATAGAGATCTTATCTATATTTATAGAGAAAATTTTAAACCTTCATATCTTTTCAGATGACTTTGAAAAGATTTCAAATTTTTATTTTTTTACGTAATAAGATAAATCAATTTCACTTATGACTTTTTAGATAAGGATAAAAAGATAAATCGATTTCACTTATGTCTTTTCATAGAGTTATGTCTTTTTAAATAACAGTAAAAAGATAAATCCATTTTGGATAAATTGATTTCACTTGCGTCTTTTCAAATTTACGATGAAGAGATGTTAAACTTGTGTCTTTTCAAATAATGGTAAAAAGATAATTGTAAAGAGAAAATCGATTCACTTGTGCCTTTTTAGACTTAAGATGAAGAGATGCATGACTTATGTCTTTTCAACTAACGGTAAAAAAGATAAATCAAAATCTGAAAAGACACTTATTTAGATAAAAGATGATTTTTACAAGTTTGTCATTTAATTATTATCAAAATATATAATGATAATTTACAAACTTAATTTTGAAACACTAAAATATATATTACTACACTAATATATATAACATTCCTCCACTTGTTTCAAAAAAAAAAATTATGTATCAGAACGATCATATTAAACATCATCAGAGGTACCGATCGATTTGAACTTTTGACTAGCACATACAACTCAAAGTTTATAAGGACTTTAAGTAGCTTATAGCATTGAACTTAAAACCTGTCTAACAGATCAGAATTACATATACACTTACTATGACCTAAATTATTAGTGACATAAGGCTCGTGCTTTACAGTCATGTGCTCAAATCCTAATTTCATGAATATCTCAGAGAGATAACTAAATCTCTGTTGAAGCAGCTTCACTTCTATACTCATATAGATAAATCTGTCATGAGTGCTCTTGTAACTACTTTATCACCTCAGCAAATGAATGCCTACAGAATCATCAAGAGTAAAATTCATCCTCTCATGTTACAAGAGATGTGTACGAAATTTAACATCATAGGGATGACCAATAGATAATATACTTTGTGCACGTTCAAGGGTTACGGAAGAGTTTCTTGTCTAGTTGAACTTAGAATTTTGGATCTCCAACTCTACTAAGTTGAGGTTTAACCATTGTACATTTAAAGATAGCGGTCTTAGGCTCATCTCCCTTGATGTTTTCAACACTGTATTTCTGGGTAGTATTTTTATAAGCTTCAAAGTCACTGTCTCTTTTGCTCTCGTAAACAATGTTATATACTTTGATTTCATACTTGAATCAGAAAGAGATGTCTGTTTCTAGACTCCCACGATACTGC
Source organism: Chloranthus sessilifolius (assembly GCA_021018995.1). NCBI lineage: Eukaryota > Viridiplantae > Streptophyta > Magnoliopsida > Chloranthales > Chloranthaceae > Chloranthus > Chloranthus sessilifolius. Next base: position 3,727,063 of record CM037588.1, on the reverse strand, counting down.
TCCTCCTATCAAAGTAAAAAATCCATTCACTTGTGAATTTTGAATCAAAGAAGTCAAAAATCCAAGTAGCATTGGTAAATCCCTCTAAGAGTTAAGGTTTGTCATTATATTATAAAACTATAATGCATAGTTTCTTTCAAGTATCTTAATGCCCTACGAATAGTTTCCTAATGTTCCAACCTTGGGTTGCTAGGTTACTCAATACCCCCACTATAAATGTTATATTGGATCTAGTACAATTCATTAAATACATAAGACTTGTATCTCAGTGATGATAAACTATAATTCTTGAACTTGTTAAAAAATTGATTTATCTCCAACCATTTTGAAATCAAAATATTAGAGACTAGAAAAGCCTTTATACATGTATCTGCAATTAGATACTTCGTCGCTAATGAATCTCAAAAATCTTTAGTAATAGTGTACTTACAGAATGTGTTGTATAACCTATCGTTTAATGCATTGAGGATGTGGTCCTGACAATCCTGATCAACTTTCAACCATTTGAGTCGAGCATCTGATCTCCCACTAGTCGTACTTTATATTGTTTCCATCAAAGAAATTGGTGAACACGGTATAATGAGGATGTAAGCAATCTTGATTTGTTACAAGATAAATTATATTTTTTATTATCTTTTGAAATTTGATCCGCTAAATCGGTCAAGTTTGATGAGATTTTGATTCATGAACTTTATACTATAAGTTATTAGAACAATCTATTGTCTTTAAATTATTGATAAATTTGGTATTAAAAATAACTTCGAGACACGTAGTTCACTACATTTTCTTAAAGACAATTGACACCCCTACTCCATCGGATAAATGAAGAAGCAATAGGATTTCCAGCAAAATCGCCTTCAGGATATAACAAAGTTCGGTCTTGCAAAGAAAAATTATATATTCTTTTTGAGATTACACTTTCGAAAGAGAGAGAACCTGTCACATAGATTTTCTGATATACAAAAAAGTTTTAAAAAAAATAAGAACGTCAAAGAAGAAGAGAAATATATGTTATTATTTATATTGTCTAGTATGTCTTGTATTGTATTTCTAACGGACATCTCATCTATATTTATAGAGAAAATTCCGAATCATTATATCTTGTCATATGACTTTGAAGAGATTTCAAATCTGTATTTGAAGATTTCACTTATGCCTTTTCTGATTTACGCTAAAGATATGTTAAACTTGTGAATCAATTCACTTGTGTCTTTTCAAACTTGATGAGTGAAATACATGACTTGTGTCTTTTTAACTAATGGTAAAAAAGATAAATCAAAATATAAAAAAATACTTCTTTTGAGGGAAAATAATTTTTACAGCTTTGCCATTTACACGTCTCACTTTTGGGTACGTGAGACACGAGTTTTCTAATAGTAAGGTCATAATCTCAGTGCATATGGACCCTTTTAACTTGAAAAGGTTACACTCGTTGACTCTTGTCATAAGAGATTTCCTATACTTACTTTAATGGGTCCCTTTCTCTTTTTCTCGTTTCTAAATCTATGTTACTTATTTAATCTGACAGTAGGAAGGTAGCTGCTAGAGTCAAAAAGGATATTTTATTTTATCTCACAGAGAACCAACAGCTGCTAGGGGCAAGTATACCCGACTCTGATAGGGAGCTGACAAATACCAAACGAAGCGTAACAGATTCACACACCAGAGTCACGAGGAAGTCAGCTTTCAACCGGATTGATGAGAAAAAGGAGCTTCGCATCCATTATTTACGGCTATGCGCCCCATCAATGGAGCGTTAGCAGCATCACAAAGTTTTTCAAACTTCATGAACATCGTAAAAGCACAGCATATTTGACAAGCTGTCAGTCACGGATTTCATGGCCTCCATATCTGTGAATTTTCTAGATCGTCAAATATGAATGAACCATAGCCCTCTTAAAGCACTAATTACCACAGTAACCAAGTTAAATTCGAATTCTGTGGGTGGGTGTTGTTCGGATTAATTCGGGGAAAAAACTCAGAAAAAAAAAAAATTGAAGACTATAAAAACTAACAATAAATTACTAAAATATAGAAAAATTATATGTCCAACCTATTTTAAAATTAAAATAGGTTAAAACGAAGTATCATTAGGGTGCCTTGAAGGGATTTACCAAATTTCCACAAAAAAGAAATTAAATTCTGCAAATTCCTAAAATGTCTAAGATTTGCTAAGGTTAGAGATTCAATGAATCAAGCTTCGACAAAAAGTTGTGGCAGACCCGTCTAAAATTTTAATCTAAGAGATTTTTAAATTTATTTTTTCCCTCTATCTATCAAGATATATCTTGAGATCATAAGCATATATCTTGAGATCATAAGCATACCATCAAACCATACCATCAAACCATTCCACGTGAAATGATATGCCCAACAAGCGAATCTAATATCACTAGTATCGCATGGTTTTAAGTTCGCCTATATGAAAAATAGTTTTAGGGTCTGATTGGATAAAAACAAGGAAAACGGAGGAAAATAAAATAATATTTATATATTTTTTCACGGATACCTAAGTTATAGAAAATCATGGGATTCTTTTGCTTTTCGTTGTTTGGATAATCACATTGATAGTTGGGAAAATGCTGGATTGATCAAATCCTATGTTTGAATACATATAACGGAAATTGTTGGAAAATAATATATCCTAAAAAAAGCTATAATATCACAAAAATGACTTAAAAAATTATATATATATTAAATTTTTTTTCCTCTCTTTACATATCTTAGTGAATTCCTGCTTTCAGTTGACATTTTTTTTTTTAAAGAGATAGTGATCGACTTAGTGCTTTGTGAAGTTTAGGTTCTAAATTCAAACCTTATTATATGTAATAAATTATTTTTTTTTTTAATTAATTATACTAAAACATATACACCATATAAAAATATTTATTATGAAAATAAATATCATAAAAAAAAATTGTTTGAAGATTTTTGATAATTTTGGATGGTCAAAAATATCTTTGGATGGATGAGAATTCAGTAATATAAATTAGGACACCTAAAGCTTAATAATAAATTTTTAAAAAGTTTTGGTGGTCAATTACTTTGAAATTTTTTTATAATTTTGGGTGGTCAAAATAATTTTAGATGGATGAAAATTCACTGATATAAATTAGGACCCCTGAAACTTAGTAATAAATTTTTAGAAATTTTGGGTGGTCAATTAACCGATTTTTCGACCGTAAAAAAATTATATGGTATTACTAAATACCATATAATTTTTCCGTTGGTCCTAAAGGATGACTTTTTGAGAAAAAAGTGCTTCTGTAATAAAAACCGACCCTTAGATGCTACTCATGATCTCAAGCATTTATGTGTCAGATGTTAATCATGATCTCAAAGTATTTGTTGAAAAAATAAACGATCGAACTTGGTCATTAAATAACGACCGGAGGACATGGGTAAAGTCACCATTTAATGGACGTAAATACCAAGTACCCTTGATGTTTTGGACGGTTGAAAAAAATAATAAATAAATAAATAAAAATTGCCAAACAATATTTTGACCGGATCCAATCACTAAAAAGCCATTAATAAGCTTCATAATTTATTTACACTTTTTCAAAATAAGTTTCATAATCTTAATCTTATAATAATATCCGTGACGAAAATTCATCTATATGAAAACAAAAACAACTTTTTAACGCATCCAAAGACCTTTGAATCTATAAAATTACATTATATATAACCAGCCAAACACATCCACTATTCTAGCCATATAACAACAAATCTAAAACACGAAACACATCTTATCAAAAAAGAAACACGAAACACATACAAAAAAACAGGTATAAACCTGACTTACACACAATCCATCCTTACAGAAGCTTATAATTCATCAACCCAAGAAACACAGCCCAAGCCAAACAAGGCTTAAGCAGATCCCCAGCTATCGGATTCACCCGTCCAAAACTCCGACTACACCCGAACAACGCCCAAAACAGCGCAATGCATACCCCCAACCCCGCACGCGTTGCACCATGCCCGAGCACCAGCGGCCCCCACAGCAGCCCCAGAACCAGCGTAGCCACGTACAAAAGCAGCACCATGGGTTGCCTATGAATCCCACCCTCCGCCCACACCAGCCAAGCCGAGAGGCCCAAGAGACACGAAGAAGAAATAGAGGCTAGGTGAAACGCCCATAAAGGTGGTAACCAGAAGGGTGGTTTGGCTGAGCCAGCGACCACGCCGCGGATGCTTGAGCAGAACAGGTAAACGGTCATGGTGGTTAGGGTGACAGGGACCAAGATGGCTATGGCTAGTGATCTGAGACCTCGGCGGGCCATGGCTAGCTTTTTGGCTCGCTTGGTGTGGATGTCATCTTGGTCTGCGGTGGAGGTGGGTTCGTCTTTGTGACGTTGTTTGAGCTCTTGGGTAGCCATGGAAGCTGTTTAGAGTTGCAGAGATAAGAGATGAAGGAGAGAGGGAGAAATTTTAGGTGATGGGTTTCTATATAGACAGGAGCTTATTTTGCTCTACGGGTGATACGTGGGTGAAGGCGGTGGGAATAGGTGGATGCTCTGTTTTAACTTTAGTGTGTTTCGTTGACACGTGTAATTTTACTGCCAGCGAGGATATGAGGCAGTGGTCGTGGCCTCATACGGTTATGATCCAATAGTTTCCCGTAGCGTTATAGTATGGTGGTACTTACTGTATTGTCATTGGATTAAAATCAGACGGATGCAGGCAGTTTCTGAAACAGATCACTTGGCTTGACTGCCTTAATCAGATGATGGAGATCGATTTTCTTACCTTAATCATTCGAGAATGCGTTTTTGTTATGTGCCCATAATCATGATTAATTTTTAATATATATCATTTAGAATAGAATCTGACCGTCTGATAGGAGGACAATCTCAAAATCAAATGAACGGAAGATTGGGATGAAAAATGATTTCCATCATCAGAGCGATCAACGGCTCACACTAAGGAATACTCTGGTTGGCCTTAACGAATATTCGGTTGCAAAAACTTGGCTAGCATCCAGTGGAGAGGATTCAGATCATTACGAAATTATAGCCGTTGGATTAAAACTTTTTTTTGTATGCAATGTGACTTACAGCTGTCCATTTTTAAGCTTTTCCAGGTCCTGATTCAATGAATGATCTCTTACTAAATCAACGATACAGCTACATCCGTAGAATTGCTTGCCACGTGGATGTCTCTGAATGTAACACGTGTAAGAGTGTAGTGTGTTGTACTATGGCAACATCTACTACCAACTCCCTTGAGGAATATTGCAAATGAGACTTTACCAATATTAGGGCTCTCAATGGGCCGAGTCGAGCCGAATTTCGGCCCACACCCGACCCAAAATTAAACCTTCTTTAGTTGTACACCAGGCCCGGGACCAAACCTGGTCGAACATGCTCCGATCATACTAACCAGTGCTGGTTTTGGATCCAAAGCTCCAAATCCACGCCCTAATGTTATATATATATATATATATATATATATATATATATATATATATATATATATATATATAATACTTAGCCTTTAGGGCCATTCTACCAAAATGTCATGAGATTAAACCATTCACTCTGTTTAATTCTAAGAAATCCTCCTAACACTCTATAATTGCAAAAATCCATCCAAATCTTTTGGGTGACCCTCTCTAGGCAAGTTGTCCCTAGAATGGGTGCCCATAGACCCCAACTGAGTCTAATCCTGCACTATAATCCAGGCCTCATTATATAAATTACAAAATATACATGTAACAAAACACTAAGTTACAATTTTAAATCACCTTGTAACGTACATATTAATTATCATGTCCCTTGTTGTAAAAAATATTGAATTTAAAACAAATTAAATTATAACTTTGAAAAAAAATTGGCCCATGTTCAGGTCGGGTCTGACCCGGCCTTGTAGAAGGGCAGAGTTGGGACCGGGCTTCGATCTTGCCCGTTGAGAGCCATATTTACCATGAGATTATTAAAAAAAAATTGTATTATTTGGAAGAAAGTCAGCTTTTTAGTATAAGTCTTGAGATTATTAAAAAAAAATTGTATTATTTGGAAGAAAGTCAGCTTATGATTCTGTGGTGCCCCGTAACGCAGTAATTTGTGGTACTCATTTTATTGTCATTGGATTAAAATCAGACGGTTATATGCATTCCTTCGTAATTGCAATATGGAACGAGGAGGATGATATCACTCATTCTCTGGTCGTGATCGATTTCAAGAGTTGCTACTTAGAAATGCTCTGATTACTTTTATATTAGATCGTGGCGTAGATATTGGAAACGTGGCAAGCATCCAGTACGGAGGACTCAGATCATCTTGACGTTTTAGCCGTTGGATTAAGAAAATTTTTGATAGCAAATTAAGGTCCTCATTTTTAAACTTTTCCGACTCTTCATTGAATGATTACTTAAATCAAACGGCTCAGCTACATCCGCACAAGCCTGCCACGTTGATGCCTTTAGATGTAAACACGTGTGTAGTTTAATGAGTTAAACTGTTGCTGCATCTCATACCGTCTCCATTAGCGCCAATGTGGCTTCATCATATTATCGAATTTAATGAAGCGCCTTTAGGATGCTAATTTTATCATGAGTACCTTTATTTCCACCAATGGATTCTTACGATCCACTTACATAAGTCGGTGCAAGTTTTAAGCAAATAAAATATTTCTATCTACCCACATATTCAAAGTACAATTCAAATGGTTTAGTGCACTCACAGTTATCTTTTGTCATATGCCCACATCGTCTTTCGCAAGCTTCTTCTCACTTGCGTCATTTTTGAACTCCTTTCATCTGAGGCCCTTTAATTCACTATAGGTGTCTTCCCCCATCTTCTTCTCGCGCTGCGCAAGGTGAGGAAGAGTTTGTGGGGCATTTTTGAACGCGATTCCTCCAAAGTCATCTAATTCATTGAGATCCATGCGGTTCCTCCGAAGTCGTCAGATTCATTGAGGTCCTTCAGGCAATATAAGAACATGTGGAAGGACGAGGACTGGGATTAGAAGAGTGGCGAAGAAACACTCTCAGATCATATTGTTAGGGTTTGTGGAGCAACGGTTCAAGATATTTTCAATTTTCATATTGAAGTTCTTTACAGGGTTTATTGACTGTTCAATATATTTAAATTTTTTAATATTTTGAGTATATTTAAATCCATCAACCAAATCTTTGAGTTCAAAGAAATCTATATGGGTGACTCAAATAATTGTTTAATGGATTTAAAGGTACTCGCTGCTGTTATGGTTCCAAACTAAGCATCGATGATGTATGTACATATTGACAGTCAGAGTGAAAAATGGATGATCGAAAACGGCCTACGACTTCCTATAAAAGAAAGCGTACAAAAACTCGAATCGAATGAGCATCTGAAGAGAGGACTTTAAATTCTGAAATTACTGAAATTATTATTGAAACTGTAGTGGCAATTATATCTTAAGCATAGAGTGAAGTGACAATAGTAGAAAAGAGAGTAGAAGAAGAGAGGGTAGAGGAGGGGAGTGTGGTAGAAGGGTTGGAGGAAGAGATTATTCTAGAGGGGAGTATGGATGATAAGGGAGTAGAGGGGAGGGTTGAAGAAACTATTGGAGAGGGGAGGGTGGAAAAAATTATTAGAGAGGGGAGAGTGGAATCCGTAGCAGTAGAGAGGATGGTTGAAGAAATTACTGGAGAGGGGAGGGCGGAGGAGAGATTCGAAGTGGGTGAAAGAGAGGGAGATGAGAGGGTGGCAGAGAGAGTGGCGGAAGGTGGGGGAGCTCAAAGGGTGGAGGAGAGAGTGGAAATAGGTGAAGGAGAGGGAGATGAGAGGGTGGTGGAGAAGAGAGTGGGTGAAGGAGAAGGAGATGAGAGGGTGGAGAGCGTGGGTGAAGGAGAGGAAGATGAGAGGGTGGAGGAGAGAGTGGGTGAAGGTGAGGGAGCCGAGAGGGTGGAGGAGATAATTGAAGACGAAGAAAAGGGAACTTAAGTTCCTAAAAAGAAGAGAAAAATTAAAGAAGTTGACATTGAGTCAACCCAAATTAGAGCTGAAAATAATGTGACACCATTTCCCGTAAGCCCTACGAACACTTCGCTTCTACGATGGTATAAAAATTATGTTGCCCACGATCTATAGGTTAACAAAGTAAGTAAGAAACAACATTCAATTAATATAATGTATTTATTTTTTATTTAAAATATATATACATAAACACAAATTTCTTACTATTTTATTGTTAGTTGATATAAGATCGAGGAACACTTCATTGCATCCAACATTCAGCCAAACTCGATGCCTGGCCCATCATTGAAATGTCTGGCAAATTTAAAAGTACGATCAAGATGGCAAAGTTTTAGTTGTTGGCTAGGGTTGCATTCAAGACCATCAACTGTGGCTTAATATCTGCCTTGATTGAGAGATGAAACCCTGAGACAAATACATTTCACTTTGTTACCGGTGAAATGACTATCACTTTTGACGATATGAAGCATCTCATTGGCTTATTTGTAGTCGGCAAGACAGTTGTTACAAACCCTTGCACTACAGTTGAATTGGTGGCAATGTGTGTTCAGGCATTTGGTATTGATGCCGATGATGTGATGAAAGAATTAAATCACAAAGGATGCAAGGGAAAAGCTTTTTGCTTGGAATGGTTGCGTCTTCATTTGAGCCAGATACCTGATGATACATCTGATGATCAGATTGACTGTGCTACGAGGGGATATATTCTTTATCTGTTATGCTGCATAATTCATGCCGATAAATCAAGTAGTATGGTGCCGGCTCGGTACGTAAAAGTGTTGGTCGATCTGAAGACCATTGGGGACTATGCGTGGGGAGCAGCTGCATTCGCTTATCTTTATAGGCAGCTCAACATCGCATCAGGAAAGAAGGTTGCGCAAATTTCTGGGTTGCTTACGTTGGTTGAGGTATACTAAATCAATGCACATAGCAATGTCTTACTAAATTGCGTTTCTAATATTTAATAAATAGTTGGTGTGTGTGTTGTTAATCTATATGTTTTGTATTTTCAGGTGTGGAGCTATAAGCACCTAGCTCTTGAACGTCCAACTCCTATACAAAAGTCTTTTGATAAGCTGTCTTTGACCTTTAGATGGCAGCAACCTTTATGTCAACCCGCGCATCCCAAATCAAAGTTGGTTCTTTTACGTGAAACATTGGATGACTTACGAATGGATCAAGTATCATCATAATTAGTTATTTTACGTGAACTTATATAATTATAATAACTCTCTCTCGTTCAAGTTATTTGAGATCCATATTGTAAGATTAGATCGAAATTTCCGTTTACTCCTACGACATTTTACACCGGAAGTCTATTTTGTTTCGACATTGTTGAGCTGTATTACTCAGAGCAGGTGTTGAGACAGTTGGGAGACGTGCAATCAATCCCCCTGACACCCATAGCAGTTGCAGAAGGGAGCATTAGAGGGAGAACTGCGAAGACATATATTATACTCTACTGAGCTCCTCCGGAGAACTTTGAACGTCATCGCAATCACCAATTATCTGTAGAGGATCGCGGTAATCTAACGTTTAGTGGGGCCACTACGGAGAGTTATATAGAGTAGTACAAGAAGTCCTCTCATTTGTACCTCGTGGAACTCAACCACCGCAGGAGCTTGAGGCTATCCCAAAGTAGAGATGATGTCCAAAGTAGATCCAATGTCGACAATGTCTCGGAGGGATGGGTACTTATTTGTGTTATTATAATGTCTCTCATTTAAAACTGTTACCATATATATAAATTTATATAATGTATAATGCTCATTTTGAATACAGCGACGTCACAGAGATAAGGTGTTGATGTTATTAGAGGATTCGATAGCTGTTGGTGCAAATCAAGACCCTAGGTACCTGATTGATGTCATGAAGAGGATACGTGATGAGCTTCGATTCGATTGTTTGCCCTCCTCAGAGATTGCTACTCCAAGTCCGAGAGTCACACGCTGAAATCCTCCACGGAAAAGAAGTCTACCGAAGAAAAACTTGGAGTATTATGGGATGTAAAGTCTTTTTTGTATAGATATATATATATATATAGATTTTGAAAGTTGGAGTGTTAAGGCTTCAAGATATCAATTTTTTGTATATTGCTTGAAGATATTATTTTTTATATAAATGAAGACATTGTTTATATTATATGTATATGCATGATTGTTTGATCTCCAAAAATCAAATGTCCATCACTTTTTAATTTTAGTTAGTATCTGTTGAAGTGAAATAGGTGCCCATCAATTTGTAGCTCATCAAAGACTTATATAAACACTGTTGGATGATAAAAAATTCTCATGTGTGTACAAATAGACCCTTATTAAATGGGTGTCCACCACTTTGTAGCTCGAGTTCCTTCTCCAGCTCTTTCACTCACTCATACAGTGTACTGATGGGTGACTGAAGGAGCTGGAGAATGAACTGGACATCCTCCTATGATTTTAAGTCCATGATTTAAAGATCCTTGTGCAAAAAAATAGCACAATTCAGGTTCATAACAAAATTAACAAATTAAGTGTGTGATTGGTAAAAGAAATTGTTCATAACAAAAAAAGTGTTAGTGGTGTGAGGACCAAACAAATTCTGCTATGGTCCTGAGAGTTTGATTGGAATTCACAAAAAAAAAAAAAAAAATCACAATTCAAAGATCCTTGTGTAAAAAAACCACAGGATTGAATTGAACAAAGAATGGCATCCACATGATTAAATAAAAAAAAAGATTTAATTAAATAAACCTTTAACAATATGGGCAGTGATTGAATATAATCACAAAAAAAAAAAAAAAAAAAAAAATTGTTTTGTTGTTCGCCTAAGGGTGGGCACCCACTGTCACATAACCTTAATTGATGGTGGGTACCCACTGTCAAAGAACAAAAAGCCTAAAAAAAATTTGGCCTGACGGTAGGCACCCACTGCCAACTTGTAAGCGCTGACAGCAGGCCCTCGCCATCAAGGCATCAAAGTTTGATTCCCAATGAGGAGTGCCTACTGTCAGACCAAAATTTTTTTGGGCTTTTTTGTTCTCTGATAGTGGGTACCCACGGTCAATTAAGGGTATCTGACAATGAGTGCCCACTGTCAGGCGAACAGTAAAGCCAATTTTTTATATTTTTTTTGTGATTATATTCAATGACTGCCTACATTGTTAAGGGTTTATTCGATTAAATCCTTAATAATGTTGATGTCATTCACATATTATTTGATTAAATTATTTTTTTTTATTTAATTCTGTTGATGCCATTCATTTTGATTCCATTAAATTATATCAACTGTTAGATTGTGCTATTTTTTGCTCAAGGTTCTTTTAATTGTGTTTTTTTTTTTTTTTTTTGTGGAATCCAATCAAACCCTCAGGACCACAACACAAACAATCACTAACACTTTTTTTGTCTGAGTTATTTACTTTTTGAGATGGTATGAAAATAAAGAGTACTATTGTCTCACCTTATTTCCACCCACATATTTAGTTCAAACAAGGTAGATACATATTGAATGGACAAGTCTCCCATTGTCAAATCTTTCTTTCAAACTATGTGTTAAGGCCAATTTGTCACCTTATAATTCGAAACTGTTCAAATGATAGTTAAAATCTCTTCCGAAGATGATTCAATTAATTTAACAAAAGTATATTCCTATTTGCTTATTCTCCAATTTGAGTTACTTGTGGTTGAGACCTACAAAATTTGATCAATAGACAGCACTTTATTGACTTTGAAAGCTGCTCGCAAGCAAGTTAGATCAGTTTACTCCATCAGTCTAAAATTACAAATTCAAAGATTGAGTTCACAGTTACAAATTCTAGGGCCTAAGTTATTCAATGCATCTCTATAAGTTCGAAGTTGATCTATGTTACAAGTGTCATTCATCCACATGCCTACATTATTCTCTATTACACCATTGCAAACTTTAAAATAAAAGATAAAATAAAAGATAAAATAAACACTTTAACAAAAGATAAAAAAAACACTTTAACAAAAATTTTATTTCTGTATCATTTCATAGTATCTATATTCATACCAGTTACAAAAAAATATGTTGGTATGATCATAATATTTTTACCATTTACACGAATATACACCACCCCCAAATAAAAAAATTGTCAATCCAGGGCAACCACCAGATAATCTTTGATCAAAACTTTTTCACCATCATTACCAGAGTTAAAGCTCTTCGATCGTTCGGCGAACTGAGACGCCCATCCCACTGCACAATCATCTCGGTAGCGCCTCTATACAGTCGTCGATGATGGAATGGGACTATCTTTAATCAAGGTCACTCACACGAAGTGACAATTATTCACGTGAGTGATGTAAATCACCTTATTCATTGTGTCTGCTGGTATCTACAATGAAAAAAATGTCATACAAAGTTAGGTGCTAAGAAGGACTAAAGGGGTACTATAGCATGACGCTATTAGGTACCTCATGTCCGGCACAGTCATCCAATAGGCACTCCGAGCATTGTCAGTGAAGTAGTTGAGGATCATACGTATATGATTCATTCGTTCTTCGCTGCCGAAAATCGATAAATAATTCGTCGCGCGGGAGGTCAACTCAGCCAACAAATCAGCTCGCACTATCTCCCACCCATCCGTAATCAGTGTGCAACAGCTTTAAACTCATAGTACCCATCTGTCGTTACTTCTGTGATATTAGCTACGAAAGGATGCACAAACTCAGGGAGTATTTTCAGATATACTTTTATTTCAAGGCTCTCTTGAAGCTTCGGAACTTCAACGACTGCAGCCTTCTTCCCTTTCTCCTTTGCCTTTTCCTTCATATTAACTTCTTTTGTTACATGCTCAAACCCAGATTTCTCTCTTTTCGATGACGCATCATGTTTTCTTTTGTTCTCCTCCCCCTTGGCATGTCGCATTTACTCTGCGAAAACTTTGGCTTCATCATGTGAATCGTAGTGGGGTCTGCCATCTCATGTAACTGTCTATAAATTTAGTCCTTGACAACACTGTCGGACCTCTCATATTTTTCGTAAATGCGATGAAAACATTCTAGCTGTTCAACACCTCTTGATGATGCACCAACTTTAAGGTAATAGAGTTTTTTCCATCGTAGATGAATGGATTCAAGAGGAATTCTGTCACCGACTAATAGCCACAAAGAGAGTTCATGCAAGCATGGAAGCCCATGTGTCTTGCGTAGTACATGCGTGCACTGAGATTCAATAACAGGCTGCATCTCAACTGCAACTCTGTTTACTTCAATAATTTCCAGCGCGGCTCTTGACACGTGATCGACTATGAGCTCGTAAAAATTAGAGGAATAATGATGCCCCCTCTTCAATTTACTTTCCTCAAATGACGCTCGTATGTGTATAAGTTGCAGCTCAACAACTCCATCAATCTTCTCCCACGATTGCAGAAGGTCAACGATAGAAGATCTCAACTCGCGCTTGATTTGGGCATGCGCGCTCTCCACTCGGTTTGAAGCCGTGTTACCGAAATGCATATATTCATTCGTCCATGCTGACACGAACTTTTCTTTGTACGGTTCTATCCAAGTGGCATGCAAATAGTAGAGGATACTTTGATGATCCGTGTACCTATAGACCAAAGTACCTATCGCGGCTTCGTATTCGTCTACGGATGAACTATACATCACACGATTTCACGTCTGGTAGAAGGCATCCCATTCTTCCATAGTATCAAATATTTTTCTACAGTTCTTTAGTACACCCATATTTATGTGTCATACACCTAAAATATGTTTGGCTTCTGGAAAAATCACTTCGATCGTATTCATGAGTGCTCGCTTTCGATCGGTGACGAATAGAGACAGAAGCTCGCCTCCCTTGAAAAGAGATTTGAATGATTGCAATACCCACACATAAGCGTTCTAATTTTCTCGGATGACATGAACGCGAAGCTAACGTAAAAGTTTTTTTGTGTGGAAGTCACTTCGATGATGCTCAATACCGGGAATTCATATTTATTCGTGTTGTATGTGCAGTCCAAAACAAATACCTGAGGGAGGATGTTCACTAGCTCTATCGAATCCGAATGAGCGAAGAAGATGTCGGTTAATTCATCTGTTTTAGGATCTTTACAATGAAAACATACGTATTTGGTTTCTTGAAACCTGAACATCAACTGTTGGAGGTGAGTCCTCCCTTCTCTCTCAGTCAACCGCATCGCATGTCTCGCATTGTAGATGACTTAAATGGTCGTACAATTTTTCAGATTCTTCTTTCTAATGCTATGCAGTACGTGACTAGGCTTCACCCTAACAGCTGGCATCTCTTTTAAAACATGTCTCTCATTTTCTTTCAACCATCCCGCATACGAATGACCTTTCCCAAATTGTCCCGGGGGGTGATTGTAAACTTCGTAAAGTACCTCCATCTTCCATACAGACTTTCCTTCTTGTTTAATCTCCGTTCCTCTTAATGAAAATGGGCAGTCTGACTTTTTCGTAAATGTTTGTCTCATTGCTTGAGTCTTGGATTGTCCCTTCTTACGATTACGAAAGTTATCTGCTCTCTCGTAAGTCAACTTCACCCTGGCACTGCGGCCTTAAAATCTCTTATCGGACTTCTGTATCGTTAGCACAGTTCCCGCTTTATTAGCGACATTGCGTGCCAATTCTATCATTTTATCGCGGGTGCTAAAGTGCTCGTTTGTGATAAAAAAGATAATAAGATCTGTATTCTGTGCTTGGATATTGTCCACATGAACATAATAACATAACGTTCAAAATATAATTACTATTGAAATAAACGAACGAATTTATGCACATAATCTTAAAGAGAATGCTATTTTTGTACGAGTCCCTCTCGTAACTACTTCACAATCATTTTTTAATCAAAGTCAATCCATCAAAAATCACGAGAGGGACTCGTAGCAAAATGTATTGAAATAGAATGAAATTCGATATAAAAATGGTTTGCTAGGTTTCATTCCATTTCTATGGGTGAAAATAAAGGTACTCAAATGTATATTACTCCTTCATAAATAAATTCGATATAGAAACCCTAAATTTATTTATATTGAAACTCTAGCAAATCATTTTTCATTAATGCATAGAAACCCTAAATTTACTTAGATTGAAAAATTATATAATGAAAACTAATACAAATAGAATAAAAAAGAGAATAAATGAAAACTAATGTAAATAGATTGAAAAATAACCCTCTTATAAAACCATAAATTTACTTAGAATGTGAAATTATATAATGAAAACTAATACAAATAGAATGAAAATTATGAAATTAAAATGAATACAAAACGAATGAAAAATAATATAACGAAAAATAATCCAAAATAAATTCACCCCCATTACCAAACTCTAACTTTACTTTGAATGAAAAATAATATAATATAAATTATATTATTATAGAATGAATAATAATAGAATGAAAATGATTATTAACTACATGAAAATTTATTTAATAAAAATAATATATAATGGAAAATGAATGCAAATAGAATGAAAAAAACTCATTTACCTGTACAAGAGGTTGTGGATGTTGTGAATCTGTCCAAGAGAGTTGGATGAACTCCAAGTCATCATCGTATGATAACAGCTCTTCGGAGCTATCATCTGTGTCCTTCAAACTTATATCAAGCAAAGCGAAGTGAAGAAGATGGTCGTCGGTGTCAAACAAAGCGAAGAAGAACGAACATAAGAGCATGGAGAATGCTCACTGTTCAAAAGGTCGTAGTGCGGGAACGAGAGCGAGAGGAAGAGGAAGAGGAAAAAGAAGAGCTCGGTTGCATGCATAAATAAGTGGGTGGAAATAAAAAAAAAAATTATGAGTGTATTAGGCTCACGACTTTGAAGGTGAGATTTTTTTTTTCAGAAAACTTGCACGTGAGAGCGTGAGTCGGTGGCAAAAATCCGTTGGTGGAAATAAAGGTTCTTTTTTTTCATTAGCTGACGCCTACTGTTGCCATGGCACTTGTAAAGTGTAATACATGAAAGTCAGCTTTCAAATGTAAAGCTATGTTCAGGTATTGATGATCGAATGGCAATGATTCGGTCAAGATGAAGTGGCTATGGTCAAATTGCAATGATCAAATGGCTTTGATTGATCAATATGGTATTATGATACAATTTAGTGTTCCTGCTTAGTCCGGTCCGTTAGGCTCGCCGGGCCCGTTAGGCTCAATCCATTTTACGGCTTCTGACCCACATTTAAACACAAAAGTAATGATTAAATGATCTTACACCATTAAAATTATAATATTTATCTCTTATCATTCAAGTGTGATTTATCATTATTATGTCATGTGGTGCATATTTGTGACCAATCTAAATGGTCCAAGTGCAATCCATCATCAAGACATATTTCAGCAAAAGAAATTTGCCCATAAGTGAATGTGAACCATTCAATTGAACTTTAATATCATCCATTAAAAATAAAAGCAATAATTAATATTATACTCAACACAAAGCGGATGGTTGAATCTCTCTAAAATACCATTCTTTAGCATGTTGCATTTCAATTTATGATCTATCACTTAGACAGTATGAATCACCCACATCTTAAACTATTGATGGTATAAGATTATTTAAACACCATTTTGGTGTTTAAAAGACAATCACAGGATAGGATAGCCTCAAGGGGGAGGGGACAAATGTGTCTTATGAATTTGTCAAACGTACCCATACTCTTTTGGGAGTTGGTATGAGCTAACTCATTCGCTTTCTCTAAATTAAGTCATCGTTAATTTTTATAGTAGATTTGAACCATTTGTACAGAGAACAAATTTCATTCCAATTGATACAGAGATAATAGATTTCCAAAATTGATATCAAAAGCCACTAAATTTTACTTTTTCAAATACCAATCTCATCGATAACGGTGCACATGGGTGGTTAGGTCCGGGTCAAGGTTGAATCGGCCCCTATGCATTTGAAATCAAGTTGGACCCAAGTCGGGACCAAATGAAAAATTTTAGATCTTTTGCGGGGTTTGGGTCAGTGTATGAGTCAAGGTAGACCCAAACCCGGCAAAATGAAGTTGGCGTCGGGTTCGGTTGATGTGTAGGTCGGGTTTGGATGTGAGTCTGAGTATAATCTATTAATTTGAGTTACTTGTAAAAACAGGAACAGTCATGTAAAAATTAATACAAACATTAACTAACTAGTTTGCCAACTAGATGAATAGCTCAAATATGCTTATATTAAACATATAGGGCATGGGCATGTTTGATTGCTCACGCGTATTACGGTTATAACTAGCAACGCAATGATGCGTAATGATGAGGTGATTCGAGGATGGATCTTTATATGCGATTTTCGTAATTGTAAGCCAAAAAGCATCGAAATGCGTCGTCTCTTCGGTCTATCAAACGATCACTCATGGTCAACCTGCCAGTTATAACCGTGAAACACGTTTCATTTTATAATCAAGCGTACCCATATAGGCTTAGCCAATCGTGTAAGAGGAATGCTACTCATATTACCTTTATTATCTTCTCTCACATTCATTCTCTATCTAAAATAGGCTAGGAATATAGACAGACTACAGACATTTAACTGAAAAAGAATAAAAAAGGATTAATATACACACATAATAAAACTTAACTAAATCTATAACACAAATGTAGACACATTTGGTCTCAGTCGGCTCTGGGGCAGGTCGGGTTCGGTCCGGATCTTAAATCCAAAGGATGGGACCCAACATGGGTCGGGTTTGGGTTGATTGCATATCCTCCAACGTGTATTGGATCCAGACCCCATTTTTAATCAGATCCATTCGATCGAGTCCAGTTCGGGTCTAATCCCAGATCGGGTCCGGGTTGACCAGACTTATCTGCACCATGGTTTACGAATTGGCCTTGGTCAAACAAGCTATTTCACTAGGCAGTGATCAAGATAAGTTTATGTATTGGTTGACGTTTGCAGAAATTCAACACAATTTCTAATGTCAAATGAATGGCTACAAGTACATGGCTAATGTTTCACATTTGAGGTACAAAAGTGCTCTGATGCTACAGTTAGAAACCTTACTCAAAAATGAAGTTTGTGCTGAGTTTCTTCTATGCATTGGCTTCCGGGACATCTCAATTAATAAACTGCACCAAACACCAGCTCTACCTCTTTCAACAATAACTTATTGCCTCCTACCAAACTTTGACCCAGAATCAGAACTTAGGATCTGTTAGATCATCTCGTCTTTGCCGTTGAACATGCGCTCATTCATTCGGGTTTACAAAGCTTTCTGAGAGTTACAGAGGTCCTTTTCTCTTGATGGATTTCCTCTCCTTCCCACATCTGAAAGCTGGGTTTGCGATTTATCTCGTGCTTCCATAGATAGCGAGCTTCTCTATACATGATAACCAGAGATCCCGGTGCCAAGAAAACAGGGACCTTTGTAGTTGGAGAATTTTCATTCGCTTCTCCATTTTCAGCACTGCAAGAAGCATCTCTTTTAACCGGTGTGAAGTGCATCACACATGCGGATTCTAGGGAGACTATGGCAATCCCATCCTCAAAGCGCATCAGGTCCACATGACCGCATATTCCCTGCATGCAAAAAATCTAGCGTTAGCTCGATGACTACTTGAACTAATTTCCTCCAGTTTATTTCAATTGATTCAACGTAAGGACAGAGATTACATTATATACTTTTCATGTTGCGGAAAAGAAAATATGCACATATCTGACATTATTATATATCATATGCTTAGAAAAATAAGGAAAAAAATGCCTAAAATATGAGCTGGTATCAGCTAACTTAACCAAGCACTGCCAGCGGTGCTCAGGTAAATCTCCCTCCACCAATCTTCAGACATGCACAGATATTTTTGAGAGCTGAATCAGTGAAGGCCAAAAGGCATACTTTCACTTATTTGCATGCTCATAAAACACTGCACACCTGCTTTTTTTGACAGGAGATTGACTCAAGCACTGCTAGAGGTGCTAGGGTCGGAACTTAATACCATCTCAAATAAGGCAATGTCACATGCATGTCATGCATAAACCTCCAACACCTGTCTAAGTTGCATCAATTCTAAACTATTGTGACATAAAAAACGCAGAGATCAAAGACCCAGACAAGTAACCAGAGTGATATTTTTATAAATAAAAAAAAAGAAACTTGTTCTCTTTATATAAGCGCATGCTATCAACCACCAACGTAAACTCTTACCTAATGTCTGTATATAAGAAACATTCCAAAACTCTAAATTTTTGAACGCATTCCTGCCAATCATTGGCGCATACGTGCAAGATGTCCTCGGCCATATAACTTGTACAAAACTTTTCATTTTCCAATTCGATATGCCCCATTTGTTTGCAGAGCTATCAACTCAATTGCAGCCTTTTTTGAAACGCTTCTAATAGAGGAACAAATATGCAATTTGGAAAGAACTATTCATCACCTTTCAGATATGAATCTCTTGGGTCTAAAACTCACATAAGGATCTAGGTTTCAATTCAAACGAGGGTTTGATTCAGTCCCCTAATCCCTTCTAAAATATTTACCATCCAGAAAATGAGAAGCATGCATTGTTTTCAGAACTGGAAAGACAAATACATGCTGATAGGGGTGGCATGAAGTGGAAGCTGTTACAAACTTTTTCACGGTTTATGAAGCGGTGTAGGGGCAAAAAATGAACTTTCACAAATCCAGATTGGTGGGCATTATGGTGGACAGTGAGAGACTGACTGAGAGAATCAGATGTGTGAGTGTGAAATTGCCTATGTTATAGCTTGTCCTTCCACTTCGAATAAGAAAGCAAAAGGCACATATGTGAGAACCCGTTATTACTAGGTTCCAGAAGAGGCTTGCAACCTGAAAAAGTATGATGCTGAGTAATGGGAGCAGACTCAACACTTAAGTTCACGTTTGCTACCCTCCTGGTTTACTACATATCCATGTTTGTTACTCCAATTAAGGTTGTCCAGTAGATGGAGAAAATTGTTCAAGACTTTTTGTTGTAGGGAGGGAGTCAAAGCAAAAAACTCCATCTCATCAATTGGGAAGTGTGCTGTTTTGCTGGTATGGTGGTGGTTTGTGGTGTGTGCCGGGGTGTGTGGGTGGGGATGGGAGGATGATGAGGACATCAACCCGTGCAAAAGTATACGGAGAGCACAAGAAGAGGCCCAAAGCATCGAAACCCTTCTTAGCACCTCGAAAGGAGATGGAAAACCCGCGTACAAGTGAACGTCATGCAAGAAGACCCCACAATGGGAAGACATGCACATGGGAAGAGAATGGAGCTGAGAAGAAGCCGAAATGAAAGAGGAAATGCCCTGAAAAGTGCATTTTGCGCAATCTCGTGCACGAGAATTCCAATCTCATGTGGGCGAGATCACACAAAGCCAGGGAAAAACGCTTCTGGTAGATTCACGTGCGCGAGCCTAAATCCCGCTCGAGTGAGATCGGGCCGAAGCTATATCGGTTGGCCAATTTTGAGTCGAAAATTTCTATTTGTGAGTCCAATTTAATTAGGAGTCTCTTATTTTTGGAAGTTTAGGTTAGATTCGGGTTTTATGCCTATATAAGGCCATGTAAGACCATTTTAATTAAGATTGATTGATTATAAATAAAAAGTTTTGCGTTGAGCGAAATTTAGAGAACTTGCGACGCGTTTTCATTGAAAGAGCGATTCTTCCAAAACCTAAAGAGCGATTCTTCTTCCCTTTGGTGTGAAGCCAATATTTTCCGTGGTGAAATTCTTCAGATTTCCTATCTTCTTATCTACATTTTTAATTATTGTAAGGTAATTTTATCATTTTTTACTTCTTCCATTAAAATCCAAAATCATAAATCTTCTTTTCTAGTTTATTGTTGTTGGAATTAATTTCAATTCCAAACTTTCAACTTTGTTTAATTCAATCTATTGATTTCCCTTTGAACAATTTAAACCCTTCGGCCCTTAAATTCTTCAAACCTTAGAGAGGAGTCGAGAGACAACACCTAGATTGTCACTTGGTCCCCTAGACTAGATCGAAAATCGAGTTCTATCATTAGAACCCTATTTTCTAGATTGGGAATGGATCGAATGGAGACAAAGCGCTAAACCGAATTAACCTAATTGCCGAGTTGAATTCATTAAATGCTTTGTATTTTGGGATGATTTTAATATTTCGTTTGCTCAATAAAATCTAAATTTGATTTTAAATCGCATATTTAGGGTTTAGTATTTTTTTTGTCCTGCATCAGGGGACCTCAAAATAAGGAGGTTGGATCAAATGAACAAAGCCCTGCTCAGCAAATGGTTTTGTGGATGATGACAAGCAGAAAGAAAATTTATGGTGGTAGGTGGTATCGAATATATATGGTAGAAATGATAATGGTTGAGGCATTGGTATGGAGGGACAAAATGATTCGTGGTGGTGGAAAGGGGTTAAATTGGTGGCCTCCAATTTCCATAAGCGCATTAAATTTAGTTGGGGACTAGGGGAGAAAAATCAGGTTTTTGAAGGATAGATGGATTAGAAATAGGTGCCTCAAGGAGGTCCTGAAAATTTTCCAAATCTCTGCTAGCCCTACTGCTAGAATTGAGGAGATGGTGGAAATGCACAATGAGGACGTCAGCTAGAACATCAGCACTATAATAGAGTTAAAGGATGACAAATGTGAGGAGTTTGGCATGCTCGTGAACTTCTCAACTCGACCAACAGAAACAGAGCAAACAGAGACCTTCGGATTTGAGACCAAACTTCCAAGGGGCTCCTTTCCCAAGATCAAAAAATAAATAAGAGTAGAAAAAATTGCAATTTTTCACTCAAATAAGTACGACTTTTTATATTCAAATAAAACTTATTTTTTTACAAAACTTCTTAATTTTTCATTTCACTTTTTCTTCTTTTTGGATGGGATAAATAAAGACCTTAAATAGGCATCACAATACAACTAGAAATAATTACATCAATAAATGCTACTCTAGAAAACCCAAAATAATTTTCAACTTTCTAAGTCGCTTTTCATTTTTCCATGAAACACTTAATGCCTCCTTGGTCTTTACCCAATAAATAATTTCCAAAAGCCTTCTTTATAAATTCAAGAACATAGAAAAACTAAACACTTTCTGGTTTGCCTTAAATGCACGATTTCCAACACCTTTTCAAACCAAAAATCTTTTTCTTTTCCTATCATTCCTAGCATCGATCTTAATCTTTTGAATGTTCCAATTGGGGTAGAGCTTTGGTGAAGATATCGGCAACTTGATCAATGGTATTGCAATACTCGAGCCTAATAGTTCTCTCCTTCACATGATCCCTTAAGAAATGATACCTGATTTCAATGTACTTGCTTCTTCCGTGTTGCACTGGACTTTTGGCAAGTTCAATAGCAGACTTATTATCAACATAGATAGAAGTTATTTCAACTTGAGGGTGATAGAGTTATTAGAGTAAATTTGTCAACCAAATTGCTTCACAAACCGTGGCAGAACTGCCACATAGTCCGCTTCACATAATGATATTGCAACAATACTTTGCTTCTGAGATGCCCATGTTAAAGCCGCTGATCCAAGAAAAAATACAAAACCTGTGGTTGTTTTTTCTTTCATCTTGATCACCTCTCCAATCACTATCCGAGTACCCTATAATGTAGCATCATCATTATACGAATAGAAAACACCAAAATCCAAAGTACCTTTTATGTACCTTAGCATTCTTTTTGTTGCAAGCCAATGAGATTCTTTTGGTGTCTCCATGTATCTGCTTAGAAGTCCGACACAATAGACAATATATGGCCTTGTGATTGTGAGGTACCGTAGGCTTCCAATCAAACTTTTGTAAAGAGTTAGATCAACACTCTTTCCTTCTCCTTTTATTATTTTCAAGCCCACTGAAATAGGTGTATTGGTGGCATTGCAATTGCTCATATGAAATTTTTGTAGCAACTTTTTAACATATTTTTCTTGAGAAATTTTCAGGTCATCATCTTGTTAGCGAATGCAAAGAAAGAAAGACATGAGTCTAGAGTCAGTCATCTCGAACTCCTTGAACATAGTTTGCTTGAACTCTTTAAACATTTCCTGACAGTTTCCTGTGAATAGCAAATCATCAACATAAATACAAAAAATAACATTTTTTCTTGAGAATTCCTTTTTATGTAGAGAGCATGTTCATGTAGACACTTGATGAATTCATTTTGTTGAAGATAACCATCAAGCCGAGTGTTCCAAGAACGCTGGGCTTCCTTCAACCCATATAATGCCTTCTTAAGACGATACACCTTGTGCTCTTTTCCTTTGACTATGCAGCCTTCGAGTTGCTCAACATAAACTTCTTCATCGAGAATATCATTAAAGAACGCTGATTTGACATCTAGTTGATATATTTTCCAACTATGATGGGCTGCAATAGATATCAATATTTTTATTGTGTCAGGTCAGGTAACTGGTGCAAAGACTTCATCATAGTCTATGTCAAACTCTTATTTGTAGCCTTTAGCCACAAGCCTTGCTTTATAACGTTCAACCTTGCCTTCTATGGTACGCTTGATTTGGTATACCCACTTCACACCTATGGATTTTTTACCTTGAGGAAGTGAGGTTTACTCCCATGTGTAATTCTTTTCAATGGCATGGATCTCATCTTTCATGGCATTCTTCCAGCCTTCTTCATTTATAGCCTCTTGGAAAATTAGAGGATCGTGATCAGCATAAAGACAAAAAAGATTCATTTCTCCAATTGGATCATATATATCACTTAAACTTCTTCTCATTTTGATTGGTGTTACTGATGATCTTCTTGAGTTTTGGGTTGATGAGGTAGCACTTTGAATAGTGCCAATACGAGTCCTTTGACTTGAAGATGGTGCTGCTTGCAAAGGTGTGGAGATAACTTTTTATGAACTTTCTTCATTTGTAACCTCTTCTATCTCAAACTGGTTTTCTTTGCTTTTGTCATTTTCATTCCATTTCCACGCCTCTGCTTCATTGAAAGCAACATCTCTACTCACCACTACTTTATTAGTAAGTGGATTATAGAGCTTGTAAGCCTTAGATTCTTCACTATATTCGATGAAGATGCACTTTTCTCCATGATCATCAAGTTTCTTTCTTTTAGCTTTCGGAACTTAGCATATGCAATACACCCAAAGATTCTTAGGTGTGCTAAACTTGGTTTGTATCCACTCCACGCCTCTTGTGGTGTCATATACTTAACACTTTTTGTAGGGCACCGGTTGAGAAGATAGGACGTGCATGCTACTGCTTCAGCCCAAAAATTCTTTGGTATACATTTTTCTTTTAACATGGTTCTTGTCATGTCAAGAATGGTACGGTTCTTTCTTTCTGCGATGCCGTTTTGTTGTGGCGTATATGTTGTAATAAATTGATGTCTAATGCCTTGCTCTCTGCAAAAATCTCAAAATTCATTTGAGGTGTACTCACCACTTCTGTCAGATCTTACTGTTTTGAGTTTATAAAAACTTTCCAATTCAACATATGCTTTAAAAATTTTAAAAGTAGTAAAAGCGGCTGATTTTTCTTTAAAAAAATAAACCCATAATTTTCTCCTGAAATCATCTATGAAGGAAATGAAGTATCTATTACCCCCATGAGAAACTGGTTCAATTGGTCCACATATATTTGTGTGAACAAACTCTAATGGTTCAGAGGCTCTCCATACTTCCACTTGAAAAAGGATTTCTTGATTGCTTGCTAAGAGTGCATGCTTCACATACAAATTCCGGTTTTTCAATATTTGGCAATCCACGCACCATGCTTGAGATGGCCAAGAGCTTTAGCCCACTAAAGTTAAGATGCCCCATGCGGAGATGCCACATCCATGACTCAGTGTTTACAAGTCCATGATAGCACTTTTCAAACTTTTTCCTAAGAGAGGGGAAACATGTGGTTTGGTGCCATTTGAACTTTTGCAACGTGCCTTCCTTGGTCATCTGTTAAAGAGAGGAAAGAATTCACCATGTGTATTATGTACACATTAAAGACATTGAGGTGCACCATTCTTTTGATAAATTTTAATTTTTCTTTTACCTCTTACCGGCAACTTTGATGTAGCTCCTAGGCTGACGTTCCCTTGAACATCTTCAATGAGCTCTTCAAAGTGTTCCTTTTTTCCGCACATGTGGTTGCTAGCACCCGAATCTAGGTACCACACATCTTGTTTGTCTTGAGTTTCTTCCTGTGCAAAGAGGAGTGTGTCATCCTCTTTCTCTTGATTTGATGCATCTACAAAGTTTGATTGCACACTTTGGTTTGTAGAATCTTTGTGCCAACACTCCAAAGTGAAGTGACCATGCTTGTTACAATTGAAACATTGAACATTCTTTTTATCATTGGATTCATTATGCCAACATTTTGAAGCATAATGTCCAAACTTGTTGCAATTGCGACATTGGACATTCTTCCTATTTCCGCATCCACGAGCAGCATTTCCTCTTCCTGTGCCTCTTCCACGACATCTATGATTTTCATTATTGTTTTGAAAATTTCCTCTCGCAACCTCTTCCACGACATCCACGACCATGTTGTGAATGCTCGTTTAGAGTCAATTTTGACTCTAGTGCTTGCTCAATTACTGCAGAAGTAGACTTCTTTTTCATCCGTTGTTCATGCACTTGGAGCAATCCCATGAGTTCCTCAATTGTGAAAGTTTCTAAATCTTTTGACTCTTCGATTGCCACAACCACATGCTCAAATTTATTTGAGAGCGATCCCAACAGTTTTTCCATAACCCAAACTTCCTCAATCTTTTCACCATTTCTTTTTAGTTGATTGACTATTACGAGTGTACGGGAGAAATACTCATAAATAACCTCACCTTCCTTCATGTGAATGGCTTCAAACTCAGCCCGAAGAGTTTGTAGACGCACTCTTTTTACATGATCAACACCCTTAAATATGGTAATAAGAATGTCCCATGCTTCTTTGCTTGATTTTGCTTCAACAATTTTTTCGAATATTGTATCATCAACCCCTTGATAAAGTAGGAACAAAGCTTTCTTGTCCTTCTTCCGTAGCTCCTTAAGAGTGTTCTTTTGCTCCGTTGTGTAGGTGGCCTCTTGCTCGGTAGTGGGTTCTACATAACCATCAGTGACGATTTCTAACAAGTCTTGTGAACCAAATAGGGCCTTCGTTTGGATGTACCAACAATCATAGTTGTCTTTTGACAACTTAGGAATTTGAGGTTGAACAAGATTTGATGTCATCTCAACGATCGGACGAATAAAATCTTGAGAAAAAAAAATCGGGAGAAACCAGGCTTTGATACCACTTTGTTGGCTTTGCTAAGCCTTTCCCGAGATCAAAAAACTAATAAAATAGTAGAAAAGATTGCAACTTTTCACTCAAATAAGTACAACTTTTTATATTAAAATAAAACTTGCTTTTTTACAAAACTTCTTAATTTTTCATTTCACTTTTTCTTCTTTTTGGATGGGATAAATAAGGACCTTCTTAAATAGGTCTCACAATACAACTAGAAATAATTATATCAATATATGCTACTCTAGAAAACCCAAAAGATTTTCAACTTTCTAAGTGGCTTTTCATTTTTCCATGAAACACTTGATGCCTCCTTGGTCTTTACCCAAAAAACAATTTTCAAGAGCCTTCTTTATAAATTTAAGAATATAGAAAAACTAAACACTTTTTTGTTTGCATTAAATGCACGATTTCCAACATTTTATAGATTCATTTGTAGGAACCTTTGACTAGACAGAATTGGACCAAATTTTTCAGTTGTGCCTGGGGGAGAATTTTGACCATCGACCGACTAGCAAAGAGGGATGTTAACTAGAGATATAAATGTGTCATGTGCCTGCACGAGGAGTTCATTAATCATCTCCTAATTCATTGCTGCTTCGGAAGGGAGATTTGAGGGGCGGTGCTTGGCACTTTTAAAATTTATTGGGTCTTTCAGGATGATTGTGGAAACTGCTTGAACAATGGGGTGGCACAAAATTTAACAGCTTCAAAGATGACTTCTAGAAGATCATTGTGAATTCTGTCTTTTGAGCTATTTGGTTGGAAAGAAATGAAAAGTGTTCAGAAGAATTAAGAGACCTTTTCAGGTGGTTACAAAATCTGCTACGGACTTTGTGCTCAATTGGGTCCAGCTAGCTTACAAAGTAGAAGAGGGAGGGGGGCATCAATTTCCTGGATCAGTGGAAAACTTGCATTTAACCCAACAATCCTTCCGCTGGAGGAGGGATGCCTGGCTCTGGCTTCAGGGTGCTTTTTGAGGTTGGGTTGTGTCTGTGTGAGCTTAGGCTCTCTTGGGTTGCTTCTCTGTACCCTGTTGTGAACCTTTTGTTTCTAACAAATTTCTTTGTTACCGATCAAAAATAAAAAAATAAATGCCAATAGGCTTTCTCCCTCCTGTTGACCGCATGACATGAAAATTGGCAGGCAAAAACACTAACAAACATGAACAACAAAAAAATGAGCGACAAACACAAAGCAATGAACACGTGAAGCAGCTCTTCAAGGATCCATATGGTACAAACGAGTATGAACAATGTTGGTAGGAGTCCATGAGTTCGGCCAAAAATGATGAGTTTGCAGCTCTGATAGCTTGCCCGCTTCTAAACTGCCTACAAAGTAAATTTGATAGAAACAGCAGTCTTCGTAGAAGTGGAGTTGATGGAGAGGGCGGTCCACCCGCGTGAACCTCACTACGAAACCGAGCGCTCCGGGATTCCCGAGATAAACATATTTTGTGGTGCCACATAAGAACTCTCGTCAGAGATCAACCCAGTCGGGTACGGGATACCAAGGGCCGTGTTGCACCCTGTGCAAGCCTCGAAGAGTGGCTCGTCCTCGGATCCGACGCTCCATCGGAGGCCAACCATGCGGACGGATGTTGGGGTTTTGCTGACCTCGCCGGCGGGATCTCCAAGCAGATGTAGGAAAACCGAGAGGCAAGACGAGGGGTCTAGATGGTCGATCTCGCCTACGGAACCTTCCAGCATAGGCAAAGGCATCGAAAGAGGCCATGAGACGGGGATCTTGTTGATGGAGCTGGAAGAAGGGAAGATTGCTGATATTTCGACCGAGCCGGAGACGCCTTTTTCTGGTCACGATGCAACTTTCAGCCCATCTGCCTCGACGTCGATGACACAAATCTCTTCTCCGATGACGGATCTCGTGCTACGATCTCCGTTGTTGGACATGCCAGCTCTCTCACTTGATCCTACGGTGGAGATAAATTTTTCCACTTTGGGTATCATCTTCTCCAGAGTTGCAGGCGGGGGCGCTGACGAGTCGGAGGATTGTCTGGCTGTTTATAGCCTCTCACCTTATCGAGATTAGGACCCGATGCTCCTTGAGATCACACGTGGGCAGTGGAAGACAGATGGCGACTTATGGCTAAATGATAGAGAGGAGACCTTTCCTGATGAGGCTTCTGGAAGCCTTTTGCGGGATCCTAGCTGGTCAGGATGGGACGTCGAGATACAAAAACCAGCCCACGGTTTTGACAAGCGATTTTGACCTCTCTCTTTCCCCTGCCGCAACCTTCCTAAACCGAACTTCAAATAGGCTAGTGGACGGGCCTTCTTATTTTGTGTCCCTTTCACTCGGGTCGATCCGGTTCTTTATCGCTTTAGACAGGATACCCTTTTGGTTATGTAGACTCAACGGGTTTCCTGGAACATGTCAACTGGCTTGATACCATTGTCAACGGGGCCCCAAGTCTTGCCGGGGCAATGAGCGTGGATCTTTGGAGCTCGAGTCTGAACACTTGTTGGATGGTTCTCACGACCCTCAATCCCACAACCACTATCTATCACCTCCCCTGGATACTCTGTTATCCTACCCTCCTATGCTTTGGGAGGATGTTTCTTCTTCGTCCTCGACAGCGTCATCGGAAGGGAACCTGTTGAACGTGGCTAACACCTCATCTAGTGACTTAGGGGAATGCTCATCCTCGGCGGATGAGACTCTTCCGCTACGATCGATGCACTATAATCAGCAGGGACGTTGGGTCAAATACTATCCGAACCTTGATCCTTCGATCCTGCCACTCCGGAATGTCCACCCTACTGATAAGAAGAATAGTCACATCTTCGATGCTCTTGATGCGATTATTGCTTTCGAAAAGGAACTTGGGATGTCGTACTCGGGTTCTAACGACGATCTCAAAGAAATTTTCAGAGTCATATCGAAGGGACGGCGAAACTCGGCAGCTCATACCCCTAAAAAGAGAAAAGTTAAGTCTAGAGAATTGGCAAGATTCGAGTGGGGCATGTCGGATGGGAGAGGATCGGGGTCCTCATGAATCCTGGTTTGTCTGTCGGGTTGGATTCATCTCTTTATGAAGATCCTATCATGGAACGTAAGGGGCATATGTAATGTGAAGAAAAGATCGAGAGTGAAGCAGGTTATATCGTCGACCAATCCAGCGGTCATCACTCTTCAGGAGACGAAATGGGGAGCTTGTGACAACAGTAAAGTTTCATCGGTTTTGGGCGGCAACAGATGGGACTGGATCAATGTGGATTCACTCGGGGCTTCAGGGGGGATTCTCCTAGTGTGGAATTCGTCCCTATTTCAAAAAGTTGATGAGGAAATTGGTCGCTTCTCAGGTTCGGTCAAATTGATTAACAGGGATAATGGCAAATGTTGGGCCTTTACAAGTGTTTATGGGCCCACTGCTGTGGGTGAAAAAGATGATTTCTGGTTTGAGCTAGCGGCGATGGCTGCGAAGTGGGATGTCCCTTGGAATATAGGGGGGATTTCAATGCCTTGCGGTTTCCTCATGAAACATCTAGTGGTATGCCGGATCGACAAGACATGACCAACCTTATCTCCTTTATCCATGACTGGGCGCTCGTAGATTTGCCTCTCCTGGGTGCCCGGTTCACCTGGTCCAACCTCCAACATGATGCTTCTTTCAGTCGGCTCGATCGCTTTTTAGTTTCTACCAAACGGTTAGATTGTTTCCCTCACGCGTCACTACAAGGTCTTGCCAGAGCAGTCTCGGACCATCAACCTCTCCTCCTTGATTGTGGCGCCACAAGCAGAGGTTCTACCCCTTTCCGTTTTGAGAACCAGTGGCTGCTCAATGACAATTTCAAAGCCCTTGTTCCAATGTGGTGGACTGAGACAAATCCCCGCAGATCGGCAGCCTTTCGATTAATTTTTAGATTGGGACACCTCAAAGGCCGCATCAAGCAATGGAACAGAGAGAGCTTTGGGCTAACGCACAAATGGAGAGCGACTATCCTTGAGCGTCTTAAGGAGTTGGATCACGTTGCGGAGGATAGAAGGCAGACTGAGTCTGAATGTGCTGAAAGACAGTGTTTAAAGATGGGATTTAGTGACAAGTTTTCAGGAAGAATTAAGTTGGAAACAAAAATCTAAAGTCCAATGGTTAAAGATTGGGGATAATAATACTAAGTACTTCCACATGGTCGCGAACGCCAAGTCTAAGAAGAAGATCATCACTAGAATTGTGGTGAATGGGGTCGCTTTCTCGGAATCGGAGCAGATTAGGACACAAATTGCTGATTTTTATTGCAACCTGTTCAAAGATGAGGGCTGGAAGAAACCACAATTGGATGGCCTCTCCTTTCCTACTATTGACCAAGTAGATGGAGAGGGCCTAGAAAGGGCTTTCTCTGAAGCTGAAATTTGGGACGCTATTAAACGGAGTGGGAAAAATAAGTTGCTAGGCCCGGATGGTTTTAACATGGAATTTTTCGCTACCTTCTGGGCATGCTTAAAACCTGACATTCTTGACTTCTTCAACGAGTTTCATTCTAGGGTCGGAATAGGCAGAACTCTAAGCTCGACCTTCATCACTCTTATTCTAAAGATTGAAGGGGCGTCCGATATTAAAGACTTTCGCCCAATTAGCTTCATTAATTGCCTATACAAAATTTTGGCAAAGGTCCTCGCTAACCGTTTAAAGCTGGTGTTACACTCGATTGTTTCTGAAAATCAAGGGGCATTTATTAAGGGCCGTCAGCTTATCGATATGGCGGTCATTACTCATGAGGTGGTCCACTCGGCTGCCCTCTCTCGTGCGCCGAGTTTTGTTTGGAAAGTCATCATGGATCAAGTCAACTGGGGTCTGGACTATATGCTGAAAGGCTTTGGTTTTGGCGAGACATGGAGAAAGTGGATGAGAGCTTGTGTCGAATCTCCCTGGTTCCCGGTGATAGTTAACGGTACCCCCGCGGGGTATTTCAAAAGTTTGCGGGGTTTGAGGCAGGGCGACCCACTATCTCCTCTTCTCTTCAATCCGATGGGGGAAGCGATGGGGGCCCTCAGTTGCAGAGCCCAAGCTCTAAAAAGAATTTCTGATATCTCGGTGGGTAGGAATGGGTGCGCGGTGACTCATCTCAAATACGTTAATGACACTATTTTCTTCGGTACAGCTGACCATGAAGTTATCTCGGCCTTTGCCAATATTCTAACTATTTACAAAGTTGTCTCTGGGCAAAAAGTCAACTTCATGAAATCCACTATATCTGGCTAATCCTTGAACCCGAGGCGTCTGATGACTTGGCTGCTAGGACTTCCTATTCTGCTGCCTCTCTTCCCATCGTTTATCTAGGCCTCCCGCTTGGGATTGGGAAGCCAAAGGCCAGTGATTGGGAAGATGTCATCCGGAGATTCCAAAAGAAGCTGACGACTTGGAAAGAAAAGTACCTACGTTGGGGGGGGCGTCTCCAATTATTGAACTCTGTTCTTTCTAGTCTACCGATTTTCTTCATGTCCATGTTCAAATGTCCAATGGCGGTCATCCACGCCCTCGAGAAGATCGAAAGAGATTTCTTGTGGGAAGGAGCGAAGAGAGAGAAAAAATACACCTTGTGGCTTGGGAGGTGTGCCAACTCCCTAAGATTTTTGGAGGCCTTGGCAACAAAAATCTGCTTCGCGCCTATATTGCGCTTCTTGGCAAATGGCTATGGAGGGCAAGGAGTGATACGAACCAAAACACGCTATGGAGGACTATTCTCAAGCAGAAGTATGGCAGCTTGCCGGGCTTGTGGGGGATCAATATCAACCGAAACAGGAACTGTTCTGCTTGGTGGAAAGACATCAATTCGATTTTGAGCGATTACTCTAGATGGATCCGCTTCAGCTGGGGAGACGGCTCCTGAATCTCCTTCTGAGAGGACCCGTGGCTACTCTTATATCCCTTAAAGAGTATGTTCCCTTCGATATTCAGAGTCTCGATGACACCACAGGGCCTGATTACCGATGTCCTATCGCTGAATGGCAGCAATCCTGTTTGGGAGATTACCACGAGGAGGGCTTTGAGGGAGGAGGAGATCGACCATTACCTTAGGCTATTAGCGGAGTTATTCAAACCTGCCCCAAATCGTCAGCGACGTGACGCAAGGATCTGGTTGGGCAGCCATAATGGGAGCTTCTCAATCAAGTCTTTCTACCGGGTCCTCTCGTACCGACCGCTAATTAGAGCTGCATGTTTCTTCATTTAGAGAGCCCCGATACCCCCCAAAGTCCGCTTTTTTGTCTGGACAGAGGTAAGAGGGCGCATCTTGACTATGGATCAGCTGATCTCTCAGGGTAAAATTCTTCGAAACAGATGTCTCATGTGCCTACAGATGTCTCATGTGCCTGTGGACGGAAGAAACTACCTCTCACCTGTTCTTACATTGTTGGGTCGCCAATAAGATATGGGGAACTATTATAAACTCTTTCGATCTCAGCTGGGTAGCCTCGGAAAACCTCTCTGATTTTTTGATCGCCTGGAATGGTATAAGATGGAGTGGGCCAGGTTGGTGCTTATTGGAGAGTGGGGGTCTATGCGGTCCTGTGGAGCATTTGGCTGGAAAGAAATGCTAGAATTTTCCGTCGCCCCATCGCTGCCATTCTCAATCATACTAAAGACTTGATGTGCCATTGGATTTTCCTGGACAAATATGGGGGCCAGGGCGTTGGGGACCTATTCTTGTGACACGCTCTCTCTCCCCTTATATGTGGGATAGGTTGGGGGTTTTTGCCTCGTGTTTGGGCTGGGGGGTGTTTTGGTTTTGGGTCCTTTTTTGTTTCTTTTTCCTGCTTTTGGCAGTTTTTTTATCGTTTTGTTCTATTTCCAACTTCTCACTATTTTTTATAAAATGATATCTCTTTTACCAATTAAAAAAAAAAAGATAGAAACAGCACAAGGGACACCTCCAAATGAACTTGGATAAGCAACAAGGAATGACCAGCAAGCACTGATGGGTAGATGCAGCCTTAGCAGAAGATATAGCTTACGATGTGCGCTCAACCCATTTCTAGCATCACTTTTTAAATCATGAACTAATAATATCCAATTGACTATCTAGGAGGCCGTTGGAGGGCATTTTCTGCATGAAGTTCACAGACATCAAGGTAAGATTCTCGGTTTCTCAAATACAGGTTAGATCAGAACTTATTGGAATCCGTTTATGTACTCATTTATCATAGGTTCGCTGCAGAAATATTTATTCATGCTCTCATTAACCATAGCTTACCTGCAGAAAACAAATCAATGCCATCAAAATTGTTGTTTACTTTCTTTTAAGGTCAAATAATACTCTGGTTACTGGACAAAATTGGTGCTAAATGAAGGTAAGAACACCGGATCACAGAAATTGAATGGATGTCTTGCAAGTAATGTAGCAGTAGGAATATCCCTTAGTGAAACAGAATACCTCTTCGTAAGTGCTGATGTCTACGATACTTTACATCAATCAAAATGAATATCAATGACAATTTCCAGAAGAAATATTTTATAAACATATTTTCACTTTGATTCCATTGTCCAAGAAATTATCCCTAATATGTGATACACAGTAGGAAAAGAACAAGATAAACAGTATCTAAACAGTTGTTAATAAAGTCACAAGAGTATATCCATTTGAACATGTCAATAGCCAGTTCTATATTAATGGAGAAAATAGTGCCCGCACCTCACCTGGTTCGTATACATTTACAATCAGTTGATCAAAAAGTGGCTCTCTCCACAATAAGTCAGAAGGCAAGGGGCAGGCATCCTCTTTACCTTGATCATGAGTTGCTGCACCTCCAAATGATTGAGAAAAGAATTCACTAGAGCACACCGTTTCACGAATAAAACCAGAAAGTTCAATTGCCCAATGTGGAAGATCTCCAAACCTCATGGCCTGCAAGGGAAAAGAGAAAAAAAATTACAACGCTCTGCAGGGTGCGGGTGCATTTATCAAGCAAAACTTGCTTGTGATAAGAATAACAAGAGAATAATTAAAACCGGAATACTAAAATGATGTAAAATCATCATTCAGAGACATCCTCTCATAGCAAGCATGAGAGAACAAAAAGTTAATAGCTGCTACCTCACACTTAAAACTATCATAAACTTATCTAGTCTTAAGATTGTTTTGTCTTCACAATTCATATCTGGCAAATTTATGCTGTAATATGCAATAATGGACAAA
Source organism: Chloranthus sessilifolius (assembly GCA_021018995.1). Lineage (NCBI taxonomy): Eukaryota > Viridiplantae > Streptophyta > Magnoliopsida > Chloranthales > Chloranthaceae > Chloranthus > Chloranthus sessilifolius. The sequence continues at coordinate 3,692,801 of CM037588.1, read as the reverse complement.
ATAGAAGGCTGGAATAGTACATGAACACTAATCAATCATGTAGATCCATTATCTGGAGTCGAGGCTTTCATACCAAGTATAAGAGAGCTAAAAGTCATAATAGCTGCTACCTTAACACTTTGTAGTTAGTCATACTATCAAAATAATAAAAGGGCACAGAAAAGGAGAATAAGTTAAACCGACCCAAAACCTCAAGGGGTTTGGCAAGCTGGCCAGGTACCCGCCTCAGGAAGAGGGAGACCTGAGTTCGAATTCCCCCCTTGAGGCCACCCCAGGGGTTTATATCCCGTGCTGATCTGGCATGTGCTAATTTGTGGTGCGCATGTGCCCCTGGGATTAGTCGGGTGCTCTAGGAGGCCCGGACACCCAGGTTATCAAAAAAGATAAAAAGTTAAACCCAAATAAATGAGATGAGGCAAGGATGGTGATGGCCAAAGGCGAATAAATTAGCTACTTCTGCCATCATGTATAACATGTAATAATTGTGAAGTATATGATATTATACAAAGGGAACTATTGCTTTATTATTTGGTATAAAAAATTGGCACAAAACACGATCTCTATCATATGAATCAATCCACTCAAAGGCTATCATCTAATAGAGAACATGTTTCGCGTCAATCTTTTGCACCAAAGATCTTTAGATCATGGTCTTCAAGTTTAGATTGTGTTTCAACATGCCACAGGGGCCTAAAATGACAAAGTTTTTCATTTAAATTGTGTGCAAGTGCCACCTTTGTGTGTGCAAGTAATAGCTCCCAAGAGAAATAGGGCACGACATGTGGCATGTGCCTAGCACTTGCCCTTCACTAGTATGAAGGAAAAGAAAACATCATGAACTAAGTGTTTAATGAACAGATGAGGATAACAGACAAAGTGTTTGTTGATCATTAACATAAATCTACATTTAGATACCTTCCCAATGTCTATATATAGTAAACCATAATGTGTGATAAATCTTTAAATAAAAATGCCATAATGCAACTTTAATGAATATGTGAAGTTGTGAACTAAAATAAATTCAATTGTGGCAACAAATTTAAAAAAAAAAAAAAAAAAAACTACAAATAAAGAAGGAATAATAGGATACGAGAACTGAGAAGCATTCATTTTTATTTTTATTTTTATATTTGTGGGTGTCCGAGCCAGCTTGCACGCACCTCGACTAATCCCACGGGGCCTTGGAGCTAACGACCAGGTAATATACTCCAATGGCCCTGAGGGGACTTGAACTGGTGACCATTGGGGAGTAAACCCAAGGCCTGACCAACTAAATAGAGAAAATGAGAAGAACCCATTTAGTCTAGGTGGCATACGTCTTTGATCATTGTAAATGTTTCATATGGATGGCCATCACATGCAGTGTTACCTTGGCACTTCTACTTCTGGGATTTTTGCCTTGCAGACACTTGATGGCACTTGGGACACGTGCCGACACTTGGCAGCACTTGGACACTCATCAAACAGCACGAAACATCTAGACATGTATGAAAATACCATCAAAATGTTCATCATTGAGAACGATAAAACGAACTTCGTTCCATAAAGAATCATGCAACTGACCAGGATTTAAGTTCAGATATTATAAACAGGAATCCCAGTTTAATAACATAGACAGAGTGAGTCCACAAGTGACCGAGAATTGAACTTCTAAAAAGCAAAGTCCTCTAGAACATGTAGTAATCTTTAGGACAACATGAAAGCTTAAGAATACCTGATTATGGGAAGCTTCAGTGAACCATCCTTCTGCAAGCACATAATATACAAAATTTTAAGTAGGGCTTTGGCATTAACGAACAAAGAAGGATAAGACCTTACAACCAGTGTGAAAAAAAGCTCCATTTTTATAAAAAAAATTGTGTTCATACATGTTTTTTCCCTCAGCAAATAAACATGTTTTAAACTCGACCTCTTAAAAAATGAATTTAATTAAAAAAAACTCGTTCTATTCGTTTCAAACACGTCTTTTGCAAAGAAAAAAAAAAAACAACAAAATATTTTAAAACACACATTGTTGTTCTAAAAGACTGAAGGGGTGTTGGGTTTATACAGGATTTTCAAAACAAAACCCTCATCCTTCTTCTCTCGTTCATTTCTCTTTCATCAAAACCCTAAACCAAAGATCGGGGACGCTATAAGTTCCATGTTTTTTTTGTTGTTTCTTTTTGTGTTGTTCTCCTTTTGGTCGGTTTCTTGTTGTATTTTTCCAGCTCCTTGTTGTTTTCTTAATACATACTATTTCTACCGATCAAAAAAAAAAAAAAAAAAAAGTTGATATCAAAACTCAGTGCATTATTAATTTATTATACTAAACAAATACTTTAAAAACTAATGTTTTTTTGTTCTTTTTTTCTATTTCCTAGCCTCCTATGTAGATGCTACAATTATATAGATGTGAAAGGAGAAGATAATCAAGCACCTTCTCCAACCAATCCAAGTTGGAGAACTTGCAACATTCTTTTGTAGAATCCTTGACTTTCTCCTCTTTCTATTGCCCTGTGGATTATAGCAGGTGGTTTATGATATTTTGGCTTGCCATTTTATGATCATGCGTATGACGAGATATCTACTAAATGCAGTCAAGACTTCCTGCAATCAGCGTCCTGAGCAAATGCTAGAACAGATAATGTGAGTATTTTTCAGGTTCCCTTCATTACTGAGGAGTAGGCTCCATGACTATATATATCATAAATATTTTAAACTAAAATTCAGTTTTTATTTATAAGTAAGATGCTTGGCCTCATAATTTTTTTTCCCAACTCACATGCTAGCTTAGAATGGTCCTTGATTAGGGACCTCCAAATTCTGCTCAGAATGTGGGGTAGGAGGTTAGAAACCTGATGGCCTATTTAACTACCATACTACATTGGGAATAGCAAAGTTTGATATTGACATATTGTTGACATTGATTCAAATTGTATAGATTGGCTACATTTATTTACACTTTCGTTTCTACTATCTCCAGCTATATTACTCTTGGAAGGCAGAGTCTAATGAAGAAGTATAATTTGTCTTCTTTGACACGGCTTGGCTCTGGTGCATCCCCTTTGGGGGAAGATATAACGGAAGACTCTGCCAAGAGCATCCTCCATGTTGTTTTTGTCCAGGTACTTTGGAATTTAACTTGTGCTTTATGGACGTGGAGTAGAAGAAGCCCATGGACTTATTCAACAAAGATCACTTGAATTGATATAACTTATCAGCCAAATCTTAAGCTGGTATAAACAGAACTATTAATTGATTGAATTCTTAAAAGCGGTAAAATCAATATCTCAATTTCAAGTACTTTAGAAAATAATAATTGATTAATAAAATGTTATAATTTTGGTTTGAATCCTTTTCGTACTCCACGAGAATATCAGAATGAGCATTTATATCATTAAGCAGATAAGCTAATTTTTTACATTTTGCTATTCTAACTTCAATGACATCATTCACTCCATTGGAACGAATGGTGATTGGATCACCATTGAGAACTTCAGGTCATGGGTCAAAATCACAGAAATCCAGATCACGATTGCTAGGATAACTTCTATATTTTGCACTTTAAAAAAAAAAAAAAAAAGGAAAATACCTTGGGGGGGGGGGGGGGGGGAGGGAAGGCTTGAAGTATGATGCTAGGATCGAGCCCGAGGTGTATGGGAAGATGCCACGAATACATCAGTAAAATGGTGGCAGTACTGGGGATGAATGTTATCTGGGTGAAGCCTGATTGCAATCGATCGGGAAGTATGATAAAGTTAAATTGACGGGGACGCCACACACAAGGGCAGGGCCTAGGGTTCAAGCCGTACAAGGTGTATCAGCGGCGGAAGAAGCGACGGAAGGGCCAAGGAACATCAAGAACCACCGAAGAAAGGCCCTAGAGATCAGCCCAGGGGGCACCAGGCGTCATAGGCGACGGACGTCCGTAGTATCAGGACGGACGTCCAGATTTTGGAGTGCTCACTGTTTTAGTGAGCACGGATGTCTGTAGTATCAGGACGGACGTCTAGATTTTGGAGTGCTCACTGTTTAGTGAGCACGGACATCTGTGACCATCACGGATGCTCGTGACCTCCAGCAACGAACGTTCGTGGAGATCTCCGCCCCAGCGACTTAAGGGACGTATTTGTCCTTTTTGTCCTTAAATTTTGTTCTTTTGTGTGCAAGTGTAAGTTACCACTTAGGGTAACATAGCACTTTCCTATTTGAAGGTATTCTCTTTGTAAGTGCTATAAAGCACAATTTTGTAAACCATTTTGGGGACTTGATGATTAATGAATGAGAATACATTGCATTTTGGCTTGTGAGAGTTTGAAGAGTGAGTCTTCTTCCCCATTTGGGGTTTGGTGTGAGGCCAAGGGTGAGATCATGGATCAAAATATCGTCCGATACCGATACGTATCGGTATTGGACTCGAACGATACATTCAATGTATCGTCCGATACGGACCAATACCGATACGTATCGTCCGATACGTATCGTTTTGGAGCTCGGACGATACGTATCGGTAACCCGATATTTTAACCCATGGGTGAGATGCCCATTTATCTTTGATCTTCATTTTTATCTCTTTTTCTTGCTTAATTCCCCTATTTTCCAACAACCTCTTACATCTGATTTTCCTTTCATTTGATTCTTTCAATCCCCAAACCCTAGATCTAGAATACCCTCAATGCTCATCCTCGTGGATCGAATCCAACCTTAACCATCGATCCACGGCCGTTGTTAGGCTTGAGCATATTCAACTCATGTCGTTAATCGCTTCCATTCAAAGTCCTAGCGAGGAGCTACCAATTCCACGAAGAACTACGATCTAACGCCCCGACCTAGACGAAGCGAGAATTTTATTTCTCGGACCGCCTCTTCCGCCATCCTAACGGATCTCGCGCGTCGGATTGGACCCTACATGAATCGAGTATGGTCACCTAAGCGGAATCCCGCGAAACCCCAAGGTATGACTTTAATTTGTGATTTAATTGTTCAATTAATTAGTTTATTTTCGGCAAATTAGCACACCATTGGCATTCACAGATTTCAGGGTCGTTGTCCTGCGTTAGTTTTGGTATCAAAGCTTAGATTCTAGGTTAGGGCATACTTGCATGTCATTTTAATTTTATTGTGTTTTGTTCCATTTGTGTGTTCAATTGCATGCACGTCACGTGTTCGATAAAATCACTCACTCATTTGTGTGTTCATATTAGTATGCTCATCTGTGTGCACATCGTGTGTTTGGTAAAATTCCTCACTCATTTGTGTTTCATAGTTGTGTGTCATCCTAAAACCCGCATAGTGAGTCATGGTCACCATGGACACGAATGTGCTTGTCGATGCTCTTAAAGGTATCCAAGCCTTGATGATCACCATGAACGAGAGGTTGAATGCTATGAAAAGGGCCCAAACCGCTATGGCCATCAATAATGAGTTGCTCTTCGACCGCTTGGGTCGATTGGAAGAGAATGAGGAGCACCGCGACCGATGCAATGAGCGTCGTGGTATGCGTCTTGAACACGGTGATCGACCCGAGGGTCGAAACCGGAACCAAAGGGAAATGGGGCATCGTGGAGATGATTACGATTCGGATGAGAAACTCCTCAAGAATGTTCGAGTTGAGCTCCCGACCTTCGATGAAAGAATGGACCCTAAAGTCTTCCTCAATTGGGTCTCCGACATGGAACACCACTTTGAGTGGTATGGCATGGACAATGAGCGATGTGTTAGACTTGCCAAAATGAAGCTCATTGGTCAAGCTTGACTCTTTTGGGTCAATGTCGGGCGTATGCGAGAGAACCCCATTACCCATTGGGAGGACATGAGGGAGCGACTTACGGAGAAGTATGTTCCTTTATCATACTACCACCGCCTAATTGACCAATGGCAAAATTTGTGCCAAGGCAGTATGCCCGTAGCCGAGTACATTGGTAACTTTGAGGAGTTCATGATGAAAGCTAATGTGTCGGAAGATCCTCAAGTCACTCTTTCAAGATTCCGCACCGGGTTGCGATTGGACCTCCAAAAAGAGTTGATCTCCCACCCCGTCGACACTCTTGAAGAGTGTTACACCGTTGTGCAAGACCTTGAGAGGTACTTGAAGACGGCGGTGGTGAGACGATTTGAGTCACATGCCGGTAGCCATAGAGTCGGAGAAGGAAGGCCAAGTGCTGGAAATCCACCTCCCAAACCGACACAACCTACTCCTACAAATGTTCGGTTTGACAAAGGAAAAGGTGCAATAGGTGAGCCCTCAAAGGGTGACACTCATACCAAGTGTTATAAATGTCATGGGTTTGGCCACTTTGTCGCCCAGTGCCCTACAAGAGACCCCCAAAGGATTCTCTTGGTTGAAGGAGAAGTCGATGAGGGAGAACGTGAGGAAGAGGAAGTGTATGAACCGGAGGTCATGCCTAGCGATGAGGACTGTGATGACGGTAACCAAGCGCTAGCTTGCATCCAAGAGTGTTTAGTGGTGAGGTGTGCCCTTGCACAACCTCAACGTGAAGATAAGGGTGATTGGCATACAGATAACATTTTATATACTTTCGTCAAGTGTGGGAAGAAGAGTTGTAGAGTCATCATGGATAGCGGGAGTTGCACGAATGTTGTATCGACACACACCATTACCCGTTTAAGGCTTACACCCGAGCCCCACCCGAGACCGTACAAAGTCACATGGGTCAACTCCTCTTCCATTCTCGTGTCCCAAAGGTGTCATGTGCCAATACAATTAGCTTCATATTCGGACACCTTATGGTGCGATGTGGTGTCGATGGATGTGGGCCATATCATCTTGAGAAAGTCGTGGTTCTATGATATGGACATGACCCTCCTTGGGCGATCAAATGTGTGCATGTTCATGCATGAGGGCAAGAAGATAAAATTAAACCCCTTGCCTCCCAAGACACCATTGGACAAAAGAGTTGAGAAGGGCAGTCAATCAAAGGCCATCAATATCGTAAGCCCTTCGGAGTTTGAGAGAGCGTTGTTAGATGAGAGCGTGGTGTATGTTGTCATCACCGTTGAGCGTGCTCTCGAGTCTATGGGCGACTACCCCAAGGAGGTTGAGCCAGTTTTGAAAGAGTTTGTGGATGTCTTCCCGGAAGACTTCCCCAATGAGCTCCCTTCCATGTGTGACATTCAACACGCGATAGACTTGATTCCCGGATTTACCCTACTGAACCTACCTTGTTATAGGTTGAATCCGGTTGAACATGCCGAGTTAGAGCAGCAAGTTGATGAGCTCCTTCGGAAGGGGTTCATCTAAGAGAGCTTGAGCACATGTGCCGTACCCACACTACTCACACCCAAGAAAGATGGCACGTGGCGAATATGTGTGGATAGTCGAGCCATCAACAAGATTACGGTCAAATATCAGTTCCCTATACCGAGGCTCAATGATATGTTGGATATGATGGTTGGTGCACTATCTTCTCTAAGATAGATCTTAAGAGTGGCTATCATCAAGTCCGAATCCACCCTGGTAATGAATGGAAAATCGCCTTCAAGACCAAAGATGGTCCTTATGAGTGGATGGTCATGCCTTTTGAGCTTTCAAATGCCCCTAGCACCTTCATGAGGCTCATTACCCAGGTGTAGCGACCATTTATCGGGAAATTCCTTGCGGTGTATTTTGATGACATTTTGATCTATAGTCGCAACAAGGAGCCACACTTGATCCACCTTCGGCTGGTTTGTGAAACCTTGAGGGGAGAGAAGCTCTATACGAATTTCAAGAAGTGCACATTCATGCAACGATCCGTTGTTTTCTTGAGGTTCATTGTCTCGGCCGATGGGATGGTCGCAGACCCGAAAAAGGTAAAGGCTATTATAGAATGACCCAAGCCTAAGAACATCCACGAGGTCCATAGCTTCCATGGATTGGCTACATTTTATCGTCGCTTCATTCGAAGCTTTAACACCATTATGGCTCCCATCGCCGATTGTATGAAGAAAGGGGAGTTTCAATGGAGCAAAGCCGCGACGAGGGCCTTTGTCGAGATCAAAGAGAGAATGACGAGTGCACCTGTCATGTGCCTACCGGACTTTTCTAAAGTCTTTGAGGTCGCTTGCAACACTTCGAGTGTAGGCAGAGGAGTGCTTAGCCAAGAAGGCCATCCCGTGGCCTACTTTAGTGAAAAACTCAACGATGCAAAGTAGAAATACTCCACCTATGATAAGGAGTTCTATGCAGTCATCCGATATCTTTGGTATTTGAAACATTACCTTAAACCACAGGAATTTGTGGTATTTTCCGATCATGAAGCCTTACACTTCCTTGCTTCCCAAAAGAAGTTGAACCCAAGGCACGCGACGTGAGTCGAGTACCTTCAAGGGTTCACATTCGTATTGAAGCACAAGGCCGGTACTGAGAACAAAGTGGCGGATGCGCTTAGTCGTCGGGTAGCGACTTTGCAGGCCATGAGCACCGAGGTCGTGGGATTTGAGCAATTGATCCAAGACTATCCCGAGTGCCCAGATTTTGGGGTGGAATACATTGCCCTACTGGACAATCCGCCCAGCGCTAACTCCAAGTATACCCTACAAGATAGGCGTTTGTTTATAGGTCATCGCTTATACATCCCTCGCACTTCATTGCGTGACTTTCTCATTTGGGGTTTGCATGCCGGAGGGGTTGCCGATCATTTCAAGCGCAACAAGACCATTGCGCTCATTGAAAATAGATTCTTTTGGCCTGGTCTTATGCGAGATGTCGCCCGGACTGTGCGACAATGTCGTACTTGCCAAGTTTTCAAGCAAAGAAGGCAAAATACCGGCCTGTACACTCCTTTGTCGGTACCACACATCCCTTGGCAAGACATCTCAATGGACTTCGTGTTGGGTCTCCCCAAGACCTTGTGAAAGCACGACTCCGTTTTTGTTGTTGTGGACTGTTTTTCCAAGATGGCCCACTTCATATCGTGCAATAAGACCTCCGACGCGACCCATATCGCAAAGTTGTTTTTCCAAGAGGTGGTACGCCTCCACGGGCTACCTAAGACCATTGTGTCTGATCGGGACGTCAAGTTCACCAGTTATTTTTGGACAACCCTATGGGACATGATAGGTACTATGCTCTAATTTTCATCGGCATATCATCCTCAAACCGATGGTAAACGGAGGCTACCAATAGAAGTTTAGGCAATCTCCTTCGTTGTCGTGTTGGTGATCACATTAGGACCTGAGACCCCATTCTACCATTAGCCGAGTTTGCATACAACAACTCCGTCAATAGGTCCACAGGTAAGAGTCCATTTGAAGTTGTGCAAGGTCACAAACCAAGGACACCCCTAGATTTGAACCTCATGTCCGCATCTCGCCGCACATCCGAGTCCGCAGATACATTTGCACAGCATCTTCATAACTTGCATACCGAAATTAAACATAAAATTAATTCGAACAATGATAATTACAAATTATCGGCGGATTCCCACAAGTGTTTCAAGGAATTCCAAATTGGTGAGCATGTGATGGTTCAGGTTAGGCCTGAACGATTCCCATCGGGAATCGCGAAGAAGCTCCAAGCCCACGGTGTCGGACCTTTTAGGATTGTGGCAAGGAGTGGTCCGAATGCATATGTTCTTGAGCTTCCTCAAGAATTGGGGGTTAGTTCAACATTTAACGTGGAAGACCTAGTTCCTTATCTAGGCTCAACCCCACCCCTTTACAATCCTTTCCAAGCGTCCTCTACTCATGAGCCAACCCAAACCTTGCAACCTATACCACCTCCTCCTCCAAAAGAACCTAAAAGAGATGTGATTGAGAAGATCATAAACGATTGTGTGGTCTCCACCCATGATGGAGGTTTCAAAGATACTTGGTGAAGTAGCTCTATAAGCCAGAATCCAAAAATACGTGGGTTAATGAAGGCGTAGTCCGCCACCTAGACCCCAACATGCTTGATCACTACCATGACCATTCTTCATCGGTGATGAAGCCCTTTCGGTTTGAGGGAATTGACGAGGACGCCACCCACAAGGGCCTAGGGTTCAGGTCGTACAAGGTGTACCAGCGGCGGAAGAAGGGACAGAAGGGACAGAAGGGCCAAGGAACGTCAAGAACCACAGAAGAAAGGCCCTAGAGATCAGCCTAGGGGGCACCAGGCATCCTAGGCGACGGACGTCCGTAGTATCAGGACGGACATCCGGATTTTGGAGTGCTCAGTGTTTTAGTGAGCACGGACGTCCGAATTTTGGAGTGCTCATTGTTTAGTGAGCACAGACGTCCGTGACCTCCAGCGACGGACATCCGTGGTGCCCAGGACAGACGTCCGTGGAGAACTCCGCCCCAACGACTTATGTGACGTATTTGTCCTTTTTGTCCTTGAATTTTGTTCTTTTGTGTCTAAGTGTAAGTTACCACTTAGGATAACATAGTACTTTCCTATTTTAGGGTATTCTCTTTGTAAGTGCTAGCACAATTTTGTAAACCATATTGGGGGCTTGATGATTATGAATGAGAATGCATTTCATTTTGGCTTGTGAGGAGCTTGAAGAGTGAGTCTTCTTCCCCGTCTGGGGTTTTGTGTGAGGCCAAGGGTGAGATGCCCATTTATCTTTGATCTTCTTTCTTATCTCTTTTTCTTGCTTGATTCCCCTATTTTCCAACAACCTCTTATATCTGATTTTTCTTTCATTTGATTCTTTCAATCCCCAAACCCTAGATCTAGAATACCCTCAATGTTCATCCTCGTGGATCAAATCCGACCCTAACTGTCGATCCACGACCGTTGTTAGGCTTGAGCGTATTTAACTCATGTCATTAATCACTTCCATTCAAAGCCCTACAGAGGAGCTACCGATTCCACGAAGAACTACGATCTAATGCCCCGACCCAGACGAAGCGACAGTTCTATCTCTCGGATCGCCTCTTCCGCCATCCTAACGGATCTCGCGCGTCGGATTAGACCCTACGTGAATCGAGCATGGTCACCTAAGCAGAATCCCGCGAAACCATAATGTATCGCTTTAATTTGGGATTTAATTGTTTAATTAATTAGTTTAATTTCGGCAAATTAGCATACCATAGGCATTCACGAATTTCAGGGTCGTTGTCCCGTGTCATAAACTCGCATTCACCCAACAAGGTATCCGCAGCAAAGTTGCTCTAAATCCAGTTGCAAGTTTCCAATTGAGGTCATGTTTCCTTTTTTCTTTCATTCTTAATTAGTGAGATTCCATAGAAACAAATAGATGAGCTATCGTCAATAGTTTTGAGGGGAAAGTAACTTGCGTATTAGTGTCATGACTTCGATGATGTGATTCACTGAAGTATTAGTGTCATGACTTCAATGATGGGATTCATCTCACGACTGTTTATTCTTTCTTTTTTTTTGGGAATGGATTGTTAAATGTTGGTTTCCTTAATTGGGTAAGCGCTTGCTCACTTCATCTTAATAAACTATTGAATGCTTCAGTTTTTGGGATATTGCAAAATAAGTACTGAGCCTTTTATTTTAGATCATTTATTTTTAACTTTGCTTCAAAATAATCTTAAGAATCAAAGTTTAAGTACTTTGGGTCAAGGTATCAAACTGGGACTTGGTATCAGGTATTGGTCCATGGAGGGGCCATACGTACCGATCTCAGCCGATATGCCGATATTGTATATTTTTTTTAAAAAAATGTTAAAATATAGAAAACTAACCCAATAAGGGATGTGTTGTAGTCTTAAAAGTATCATAAAAGACCTATCAATAAACTATTACCTGAAATTTTCAAACTTGGTTGGTCTCGGCCGATACCCGATACATATCAGCTGATACAGTGCTGTATCGGCTGAGACACCGAAAGCAAATACCAATACCACCCCGATACTGGTGTCAGGGTGGTATCACTATCGGTTTGCAAAATAACTGATACGGCCTAGTATCGGGGTGGTATCGCTATCAATTTGCAAAATAACTGATACGTATCGACCGATACTTGATACCTTGCTTTAGATCATGTGAATTTTACCTTCATGAAATAAATCTGCACAATCAACTTGCCTCAGCTCTGAGGTGGGTCACTTTGTTAAATTAAGATTGGCAGCATACTTAAAAATGTTGGCCATCTTTTCAAAATTCTTATATCCATTGAAGATACTGAGAGTTGTAACAGACTTCTTTTACCCATTGAAGATATTGAGGGTTGTGTTCAAGAGGTGATCCGAAGATAGGATGGTCCGGATCGATTTGCATGTGAACAGAGGTGGAAAAAACTGCTAAAATAATTCACCATTTGAAGACACTGGACTGAAGATTGTGCACATAGATTAATTATTTCCAATCATTTATTGTCATTTTATTTCAGATAGAGTTCACTTTCTTAGTTTTGTTTAAAGATTGAGATTTTAATATTGTGATAACTGTAAAATAATTTATAAAGTCTTGGTTCTTGGGCATCTATTCCCTTTAAACTTGTGTGTAAAATCACTCTAAATTACATGAATCTGGTGATATTTTTTCAGGGGTTCTCCAGTTGTAACTTTAATGGATTGCACAAACTATTGGGAAAAACAAAATAATCTAAGGTTTCTCCAATAGAAACGTTAATGGATCGCACAAAATATTGCTGAAAAATATAAGGCTACGGGTTCTCCAAAAGAAACTATATGGGATTATACAAAATATTGCTGAAAAGAATTGGGAAAGGGTTTTCCGATGGAAACTTAAATGGATTGCCCAAAATAATGAGGGGAAAAAAAAGAAAAGAAAAAAAAAAGAGAAGGACGTGCATGGCACGTGCCCTTCACTAGTATGTATATATATATATGTGTGTGTGTGTGTGTGTGTGTGTGTGGGTGTGTAACGATCCTCTCACTCGAGTCATTTTGACTCAGAGTATATATATATATATATATATGGAAGTGACTACTTGCACCTAAAAATTGTGTTGGTGCACCTTACTTAAAAGAAAGACTTGATTTTTTAAATTTGTGCTACATGGAGATACCGTCTAAGCCATCTGATTTGAAGACCATAATGTAAAGATCTTTGGCGTAAAATATTGGCACAAAAAATGATCTCTATCAATTGTTGAATCAGACAATGGGCTTTGACTGTGTTGAATCATATGGTAGAGCTTGTGTTTCAGGCCAATCTTTTGTACCAAAGATCTTTACATCATGACTTCCAAATAAGACGGCTTCTATGGTGTTCCCAGGTAGTACAAGTCCCAAAAGTATCAAGTCTTTCCTTGAAATAAGGTGCAGCACGACAATTTTCACGTACAAATAGCCGCTCCCTATATATATATATATATATATATATATATATATATATATGAGATGTATGAGATATATGAGTTCTCAAGATCCATGGAACTAATTCCAACAATGGAAGTCCAACATTCTCCAGATAATAATAATAATATAACTTTTCATAGTTTTTCGTCTGAAACAATTAAACTATCTCTAGGGATGTCAATGGGCCGGGCTAAGTCCGAACCCGCTTATATATATATATATATATATATGAGATGTATGAGATATATGAGTTCTCAAGATCCATGGAACTAATTCCAACAATGGAAGTCCAACATTCTCCAGATAATAATAATAATATAACTTTTCATAGTTTTTCGTCTGAAACAATTAAACTATCTCTAGGGATGTCAATGGGCCGGGCTAAGTCCGAACCCGCCCTGCCCGGCTTGCGTTGGATTTGGGCTCAAATAAAAAGCCCGAGCCCGAATGCACCCGGGTCGGGCTCGGGCTTCACCTTTAGGATAAAAAATAATCTAGCCGCTCAGCCTGACCACACTCGATCAGTTAAAGGGAAAAGGCAAGGCTGGCCCGAATCCGGACCGGCTTGAACCCAGTTCGAAATAGGGTTTGTGATGGGGACATCCGATTCAAGCAACCCCTATCAAAGGCGAAAGAAGAATGCGAAAGTGTGTCGGAAGAAAAACCACTCGGATTTACGGACTCTAATTGATCGATCGATTGTAGACAGGCTCTTCTGACGAACTTATTCTTCTCAATCGAATGATCGACGCTAAAGAATCGATTGATCGATTGTGAACAGGTTCTTCGGGCGAATTTATTATTTATCAGTCGATCGATTCTAAATAGTCGATCGATCGATCGACCGCGAGATATGTCCGCCAAAAGATGGGATTTTGATTTTCTTTGGCAAAACTTGTCATTTGTCTTTTAAGTTTTTAGGACTCTTTTATTTCGAGTTGGGGTTTGTTTTGCCTATTTAAAGGTTTGTAAAAATACTTTTATTCATTGATGGTTAATATATTATTGCTTTTGTAAAGTTTGAGAGTTTTTTATTAAGTTTTCTGTGAGGGTGTGATTCTCTCAACCGAAGAGCGATTCTTCGTCCCGCGTGCGGTTTGGTGCGAGGCCAACTTTTCTCTCACTTCTATCTTTCTTGATCTATGAGTTGCGTAAGTATTTAAATCATAACCTATCCATTTCATCATTAAATCCATTATTTACCTTTCTTTTCGCATGGTTTCGAAAGAACCCACTTGTGAGTTCGTTTGAAGCTCTAAAATTGTCGGAGATCTAATTGTTCGCTAAGAATCCTAATCTTCTAGATTCGATAGGGAGCGTACGAGAAAGTAACACTAGTACGGGCTAGATTTAAATCATTTAATTGAATCTTTTGTTATATTATGTGATAAACTGTTAAGGAGATTTGCCTTTTAATTGTTCATATTAATTTTCTATTAATCTCAGCCCTAGCATTACATTGTGTTAGTTTCCGCATCAGGTTTGGTTTCAGAGATTTGTCAGTTTATGGTTGTTGATGTTCATATAAGTGCTAGGGTTCATTTTTTTTTGTCTTGCATAGTAATGGATCCCATTAAGATGGAATCCCTCATTAATGAACTTACATCTAAGTTGACTGCAAGTCAAGCCGATCTCCAAGCCCAAATGATTGATCACGACAATCAATTGCAAAACCAGTTGCGTGATCAACAAGCCCGGCAAGAGGCTTTGGTGACTCGTGTTGAAGAGATGAATGAGGACATCACTAAGAATCATTATCGAGTCCACATTAATGACCGTAGGAGAGATGGTCCTCACCGGTGTGATATCCAAACCAATCAGGACAACAAAATCATGAAGTTCGTTAAAATGGACGGTCCTACTTTTGATGAGAAAAGACAACCTAAAGTCTATCTCGAGTGGGTGGCTAGCATGGAAAACTACTACGAGTGGTATACCATGTCTAAGAAGCATAAAGTCTGGATTGTCAAAGTCAAGCTGATTGGTCAAACTAGGCTTTATTGGATGGGGATAGAGCGCCGTAGGCAGTCCCTTGGTCTTCTTCCCATTTCCACTTGGGATGATATGAAGATCCCACTGAACGAGAAGTATGTTCCCCTTTCCTATGATGAACGTCTTTTTTATCAATGGCAATCACTGCGCCAAGGGAATTCACCAGTCACAGAGTACATTGATAAGTTTGAAGACCTAATGTCCCAGACCAATGTGGGTGAACCGGAAAGAGTTACCTTATCTCGATTTTGGATGGGTCTTCGCCTAGAACTATAAAGGGAACTCATTTCATACCTTATTACAGACCTAGATGAGTGTTTCTCTGGAGTCGAAGAGTTGGAACGGTACCTCAAGACCCCTCAAACTAAACATTTCGATACTAGTGGGTCCGGGTATAGGTCTAACTATTCTGAGTCAAAACCCAACGTCAATACCCCGTCAGCTAGGTCCAACTCAGTTGCTACACCAGTAACTAGAGTTGATAAGAGTAAAAGTCCAATACTTGAAGGCCCCAAGAGGGGTGGTCAAAACAAATGTTACAAGTGTCATGACATCAGACATTTTGCTACACAGCGTCCATCACAAAACTTGTTCATAACCGAGGACCCTGAGAATGAGCACGATGAGGGAAAAGAAGAGGTTTATGAGCCTGAATCGTTCTCAAGTGATGAGGAAGATCTCGCAGGGGAACGGACTGTGGCTTGTCTTAGGGAAATCTCCTACCCCGTTGAGGAAGGTAATACCTCGCGGGCTCTTGTGGTTAGATGTGCTCTAGCCCAATCTAAGGAGAGTGATGATTGGCGACGGGATAACATATTTTATACCTTAGCCACGTGTGGTTAGAAAGTTTGTCGAATCATAGTCGATAGTGGAAGTTGTACCAATGTTATTTTTGAAAATACAGTTTCTCGCTTAAGACTTGCACCCGTAGCTCACCCGCGACCCTATAAAATTGTTTAGGTCGATTCATCATCAATCCCAGTTTCACAAAGGTGTCAGGTTCCTATACAATTCGGTTCGTATAAGGACACCTGGGATGTTGTGCCTATGGACGTGAGGCATATCATCCTTGGGAGGTCGTGGTTGTATGATATAGACGTTACACTGTTCGGGAGATCGAACGTGCGTTCTTTCACGCACAACGAAAATAAGATAAAGATAAATCTTTTACCTCCAAGAGCACCTACTATGAAAACAAACAAATCCAATGATAAAGGCCTACTTAAGAGAGAGAAGACATCTAAGGTCGTTCACATCGTTAGCCCTTTAGAGGTTGAAAGAGGTGCTAAGACCGAGGACATTGTCTATGTCCTTGTTACAATGGAGTCACCCAAAGAGTTTAGTGTTGAGTTTCCAAAGGAGGTTGGACCCATGATGAGCGAATTTCGGAATGTCTATCCCAAGGACCTTTTGGATGAATTACCACCTTTACGGGACATCCAACACACCATTGACTTGGTTCCCGGATCTACTTTACCTAACTTGCCCCGTTATCGCATGAATCCTTCCGAACATTTGGAGTTAAAAAGGCAAGTTGATGAACTTCTCCGAAAGGGATTCATTAAGGAGAGTATGAGTCCATTTGTCGTAACAACACTGCTCACACCCAAGAAAGATGGATCTTGGCGGATGTGTGTTGATAGTTGCGCTATTAATAAAGTCGCGGTCAAGTATCGATTCCCTATACCGAGATTGGACGACAAGTTGGACATGATGGTCGGTGCCACTATATTTTCAAAGATCGATTTGAAGAGTGGATACCATCAAATCCGAGTTCGTCCCAAGGACAAATGTAAAACTGCCTTTAAAACTAAGGAACGTTTATATGAGTGGTTTGTCATGCCTTTCGGACTTTCAAATGCCCCAAGCACATTTATGTAAATCATGACATAGGTGTTGAGGCCTTCATAGGCAAGTTCCTTGTGATTTATTTCAATGGCATCCTTATTTATAGCCACAACAAGGAACAACATTTAAGCCACTTAAGGTAGGTTTGTATGACTCTCAGAGGAGAAAAGTTATACGCGAACCTAAAGAAGTGCACTTTCCTGTCACAGAGCATTGTCTTCTTAGGGTTTGTCATAACCTCTGAAGGAATGACTGCGGACCCGAAAAAGATCAAGGCTATTGTGGAATGGCCTGAACCTCAAAACATTCACAAAGTCTGTAGCTTCCATGGGTTAGCCACTCTTTCTAGGCGGTTCATCCGTTACTTCAATACGGTAACATCTCCTGTCACCGATTGCATCAAAAAGGGAGAGTTTAAATGGACACTTGTGACAAAAGCATTTAAGGAGATTAAGTCCCGAATGACAGCAGCTCCTGTCATGCGCCTTTCGAGCTGTTCTAAGGTCTTTGAGTTAGCGTGTGACGCGTCAAGCATAGGTACTAGGGGGAGTGTTAAGCCAAGAGGATCACCCAATAGCTTATTTCAGTGAGAAGTTAAATGAGGTCAAACAACAATATTCTACCTACGATAAGGAGTTCTATGCGGTAGTGCAATCTCTCAAATATTGGAAACACTACTTGCTACCTCAAGAATTTGTTTTGTTCTCGGATCATGAGGCCCTACGATTTTTGAGTTCCCAAAAGAAGTTAAGCCCGCGACATGTGAAATGGGTTGAACAACTTCAAGGGTTCACCTTTGTGCTGAAACATAGGATTGGGATAAAGAATAGAGCTGCTAGCGTGCTTAGTCGTAGAGTGACGACGTTGCACTCATTGAGTGTTGAGGTAACTGGATTCGATCGTCTTATAGATGATTATCCTGCGTGTCTAAATTTTGAAGAAGAGTACAACACTTCTGAGTAGACAGTTTGTGAAAGAGAGTAAGTATACCCTACAGAAACGGGTATTTGTTCCTAAAACACCGCTTGTGTATTCTCTGCACTTCTCTACGAGATTTTCTTGTTTGGGAATTACATGCCACTTTGGTCGCAACAAGATTGTTCATTGGTTGAAGACCAATTTTATTGGCCCAATCTCACCCGAGATGTTATCAAAATTATCAACCAGTGTCGTATTTGCCAACTGGCAAAACAAAGGAGGCAAAACACTAGGGGGTTATACACACCTTTACCTGTGCCACACACCACTTGGCAAGATCTTTCTATGGACTTTGTGTTAGGCTTTCCTAAGACCCTCCGCAAGCACGATTCAGTGTTCGTCATCGTGGATTGTTTTTCAAAAATGACCCATTTCATCGCGTGTTCACAGACCTCAGATGCAAATAACATTGCTACACTCTCCTTTAATGAAGTTGTTCGTCTGCGCGGTTTACCTAAAACCATAGTGTTTGATCATGATGTCAAGTTTATCAATTATTTTTGGAAGACCTTGTAGCATAAAATAGGGACTAGACTTCAGTTTTCGGTAGCATATCACCCCCAAACAGATGGGCAAACCGGGGTAGTGAATCAGAGTTTAGGCAACCTTTTAAGATGTGGTCGTCAGAGTCTGCATCAGCATTTGCACATCGCATTCATGAACTTCATGCTGAGATTAAAAGACGAATTAATGTGAACAATGAAAAATACAAAACTTCTGCAGATTCTCATAAAAGGTTCAAAGAGTTTCAAGAGAATGATTTTGTGATGGTTCGGAATAGGCCTGAGCGCTTTCCTCGGGGGGTTGCTCAGAAGTTACAAGCTCGTGGTGTTGTGGACCCTATAAGATTTTGAAGTGTACCGATCCTAATGCTTACGTCCTAGATTTACCACCGGAATTGCGTATTAGCACAACTTTCAACGTGGAGGATCTCGTTCCGTTCCATGGCCATTTCCATATACCACCTAGCCCGTTTGAACCTTTCACATCTGATGTTACCTCTATTTCCCTCCCCATCCCATTACCTCCATCCACACGACCATCTCGTGAGATCATTGAAGATATTTTGGAGGATCAAATTGTGACCACTAGTCAAGGGGGACTCCAGAAGTACCTTGTCAAGTGGAAGAATAAAGCTGATTCGAAGAATACGTGGATAACAAGGGAAGAATTTCAACAAATCAATATGGATCTCCTCGAACTCTATCACAACCAATATTCATCGGAGATGAATCCTTCTATCCCGGAGAGAATTGATGGGGACATCCGATTCAAGCAGCCGCCTGTAACCTATCAAAGGCGAAAGAAGAATACGAAAGTGTGTTGGAAGAAGAACCACACAGATTTACGAACTCTATACAGACTTTAGTCGATCGATTGATTGTGGACAGTTCTTGACTAGGGTCATTAATCGAGCCGACTGGCCGGTTCGCCCAATTTTTGAAATTTAATAAGCAGGTGTCGGCCTCAGATAAGAAATGGGCGAATTGCCAGAGTTAAGGCCGGCCCGTTTAGATGAGGTCCTTTAAGAAAAAAATTTGTTAAAATTTGTTTAAAACTCGGCCCGAACCTGGCCCGACACGGCCCGTTTAGCTAAATGGGCCAGGTTCAGGTTACATAAGTTAAAATTGGGTTGAGCCCGGCCCGGCCCATTTAGCTAAACGGGCCGGGCCCAAATTTAAAAATAAAAAAAAAACAGGCCGGGTGAAAACCCGACCCGAACCTGGCCCGGCCCCGACCCGTTGAAAGCCCTACTTCTGACGAACTTATTCTTCTCAGTTGATCGATCAACGCTAAAGAATCGATCGACTGTGAAGAATAAGTTCGTCAAAAGAACCTGTCCACAATCAATCGATCTAATGTTTAGGAACGATCGATCGACTAGAGTCCATATAGAGTCTGTAAATCCGTGTGGTTCTTCTTCCGACACACTTTCGCATTCTTCTTTCACCTTTGATAGGTTACTGGTGGCTGCTTGAATAGGGCGAATTTATTATTTATCATGGGTCAAAATATCGTCCGATACTGATACGTATCGAACGATATGTATCGGTTTTGGAGATCACCGGTACGATACATAGGGTATGTATCATACCCCATATAAAATAGGTAAATTATCGTCCGATACGGGCAAAATATCGTCTGTATCGGACGATAATTTGAAATTATCGTCCGATAATTTAGATAAAAATAAAAAACCAAAAAAAGACTAAAATTATCGTCCGATACAAATGATAATTTGAAATTATTGTGGGCCCCACCCTTTGACCGACTAAAGGGTCGGGTTTTCTCATTTTTTCCCCATTTTCCTCCTTTCTTCTTCCTCTCTTCTTCCTTCTTCCTCTCTCATTTTTGGGTTATTTGCACCCTAAATCGCCGCCGAATCGTAAAAAAAATCACGGGATCAACGTAGAAGGTACGTGTTTATCATTTTACCATCATTTTATTTCATTTTAAATACTAAAATAAGATAGATCTATCTTATATAAGTGTAGATCTACCTCATTTAAGGGTAGATCTACCTTATATAAGAGTAGATCTACCTCATTTAAGTGTAGATCTACACTTATATAAGGTAGATCTACCTTATATAAGGTAGATCTACACTTATATAAGGTAGATCTACCTTATATAAGTGTAGATCTACCTTATTTAAGGGTAGATCTACCTTTAAATTTTATCATTTACCCATAATTTTAATTATTATATTTATTAAAATTATTTAAATTTATGGGTAGATCTACCATTAAATATTGTAGATCTACCTTATATAAGGGTAGATGTAGCCATAAATTTGGTAAATCTACCATATTTAATGGTAGATCTACCATATTTAATGGGTAAAAAATAATTAAATTATTTAAATTAAGAAGAGGGGAAAAATAATTTAAAATATTTAAATTAATTAAAATTATGGGTCAAAAATAATATAAATAATTATAATTATGGGTCACATGTAATCAATATGGGTCACATATAATATGGGTCACATATCATATGGGTCACATATAATTAATAAAATAATGGGGGTCAATATGTGTCACATATAATTTAAACTTAAAATTAATATGGGTCACATATAATTAAATTTATGGGTCACATATTAAATTATATGTGACCCATATTAATTTTAATAATAAATTTAATTATATGTGACCCATATTGATTATATGTGACCGTCACATATAATTAAAATAATTAATATTATGGGATATGTCTCATAAAATATTAGAATAATATGGAATAAATTTCAAATAAATTTTTAAAAATTATAATAATATCAAATAAACATTCAAAAATTATAATAATATCAAATAAATATTCAAAAATTATAATAATATCAAATAAACATTCATAAATTATAATAATATGAAATAAATATTCATAAATTATAATAATATCAAATAAACATTCAAAAATTATAATAATATCAAATAAATATTCAAAAATTATAATAATATCAAATAAATATTCAAAAATTATAATAATATCAAATAAATTTGATAAAATATAATCTAATCTTTTAAAAATTAGAATAATATAAAATAAAATTTCAAATATAGTCTAAATTTTATAAAAATTAGAATAATATCAAATAAATTTAATAAAATATAATCTAATATTTTTAAAATAGCAATAATTAAAAAATAAATTTTATTTTCAAGTGTAAATTAGATGTTTACTTTAATGCAATCGTTTGCTCATTCATGCAGGTGAAATAAATAAATATGGTACGATCGATGATCCAAATAGGCAATACTACAAAGAATAGATGGTAATAGACTCCAGATACAATGTAAGCTTTGTGGAAAAAAACTGCTGGGAGGAGGTATCACACGGTTAAAGGAGCATCTGGCTCATGTAAAGGGAGAGACAAAAAGGTGTCCCAGTGTACCCAGAGAAGTAAAAGAAAATATCAGAGCTAATTTACAAGTGGCAAAGGGAAAGAAAAAAGCTGAAGTCGATCGTGATAGGGAAATGTATGAGAGAATCAGGAGGCGGATCGAGTTTACATCACCGCACCGAGGATGATGAGGATGAGGATGAGGATGAGCGAGATAGCAGAGCTATGAGAGAAAGTGCAGAGAAGCACAACAACTGAGATCGGGAAGAAGCGATTATCTGCTTTGGCCTGTGTTGAGGGGCCCATCCATGCCTCACACACTGGTGGTGGATCTAGTCATAGGCCACATGTTGTTGAGAATGATGTGGGTCGTGATCTGTCAGGGAGGGATTATAGATTATAGGTCTACTAGAGTAGTACTACATCCTCCATGGATCCATTCATGTATCGCACTGAAAGCTCCAAACAAACCAAATTGAGTGCAATCTCACTTACAAAAATGGGGAAGAAGCTTGGAAAATCCATTGCCAAGTTTTTTATATACAACCACATTCCGAGCCAATGGTGAGTCAGACTTCAAAAGCATGATTGATACAAGTGCAGAAGTTGGTCCAGGAGTTAAAAAGACTTCTCCATACGAGATATCTGGGCCCTTACTAACAGATGAGTACGATGAGATAACTGCCTATGTACAAAACTTTGAGGATGTATGGGATGAGAGGTTGCACAATTATGTGCGATGGATGGACTGGTCTTACAAAAAAGAGTTTGATCAACTTTTTGGTTTACAGCGATGTCGGGACAGTATTTTTGAAATCAGTTGATGCTTCTAGACACGTAAAGACTGCTGACTGCCTCTTTAAACTAATGGATATGGTAATTCAAGAGGTTGGAGAGCAACGGGTTGTGCAGGTGGTAACAGATAATGCGGCAAATTACAAAGCCGCCGGATTAAAACTAATGACGAAGAGACGTCACCTGTACTGGACCCCGTGTGCCGCTCATTGCGTGGACCTCATTCTTGAGGATTTAGGAAAAAGAAGCAAGGCACAGGCAACTATTCAAAAGGGAAGAACGATTACTTCCTACCTGTACAACAGTGAAAAGCTGGTCAATTTAATGAGAGCCTTCACGAACAGTGAGTTGCTCCGACCTACGATTACACGTTTTGCAACACAGTTCTTAGCCCTACAGAGTTTAACTAGATATAGGCGTGAGCTGAAAAGCATGGTGTCGTCGGAAGAATGGAATCAACATGAAATAGGACTCCCACAAGCAAAGAGACTAACTTGCACTGAAGTTGCTGACTTGATCTACAGCATGCAGTTTTGGGCAGATGTCGACCACCTGATCGCCGTCACTACCCCATTGGTGCAAGTGTTGAGATTGGTTGATGGTGATGAGAAACCAACGATGGGGTACGTTTATGAGTCAATGGATAAGGCAAAATTGGCTATAAAAACCAAATGCCCTACAAAATATAAACGATACTGGGCGATTATCGACAAGAGGTGGGATGCACAATTTCACCAGTACTTGCATGCAGCAGGTATAACATGTTGCACAATTATGTAGTGATTTTTATTTATTTATTCATTATTTTCATATACTGATGAAATTGCTCATATTTGATGTGTAGCACACTACTTGAATCCACCTTCCAAGATTATCTGTGACGCTTGGTGGTGACACTGATGAAGTGTATATCGGTTTGCTGAATGTAATCCAAAAAATGCTCCCTGAGTTGGCAGACCAAGGTCAAGCCATAAGAGATGTGAGTAATCATAGTATCATATCTTATAACTAATAAGTCAAATGTCATGTGATATTATCATCTACTTATTGATATGTGCCTTACTGTGTTTCATCTTTATAGATTGACATATTTCGCAAGAGACATGGGTCATTTGGGACCCCGTTGGCACAATCCCAAATTAAACACGACAAACCCGCTGATTGGTGGATGCATTATGGAGGTGATGGTTCGATATTGAGGCGGGTAGCAATGAGGGTATTGTCGCAAACGTGTTCCTCGTCCAACTGCGAGCGGAATTGGAGCACTTTCTCTCTCATTCATACTAAGACAAGGAATAGACTAACTATGGTAAGCAATTACATGAAGTCTTAGATCCTCAATTATATGAAGCCTTACTTACATATTATACTAATTCATCTATCATATTCTACCTTGCAGACAATGAATATTTTGATCCCATCCAGTTGGATTATATATTATAGGAGGATGACCCTTTGAATCAATGGATCGAAGAGAGAGAAGTGCCAGTCTTGGATACTGAGAGCACTGAATGGCTGGACAATGCTGAAAGAGTAGCGGATCAGCAAGCTTCCCAACCAGCGAGGCAAAAAAGAAGATTGAATCGTCATTCAGTGGTTGGATCTAATGACGAAACGCAACCCGATAGTGATGATGGGAGTGGTGAGGATGATGGTGGAGGGCATGATGGTGGAGGGGACGTTGGCACTAGTGGTGGAGGGGAGGATGCTGGTACCTCTGATCCTTATAGAGATATGGCCGCATGGGACGATGACTCAACACCGTTAACACAGTTCGACACTCCTACATTTAGAATGGGAGGGGTTGAAGGAAGAGGAGCATCGGAATCATATCAAACACCACCACCACCACAAGGTCCACAAGATGATACGAATATGGGTTATATGACTTCTAGCTTCGGGGGATTCAGTTTGCAAAATACCGAAGATTCAGCAACTAGTAACCCATACTACCAGCCACAACAAACCTACCCGGTGCCATATGACTTCATTGGTCAAATTGCCATATTATTTACGCTTTCTGACCTCAGTTTCAAGGGGGCACATATGATCATGGGTATCAATATGGCCAACATTATAGGCAAAGGCCGGAAAGCTCGCGCACCGATGACGATGATGATCATGAGGGCCAAGAACCACCACGAAATTCAATGTGGCTCTAAAGTAAGTTTTTCATATACAATTAAATTTATTTTTATCAACATAGCTATTAATTTTGACAATATATAATTTATTTTTGTCAATATACATTGTAATTTAGTTTATGCGTGGCTGCGTCGGTCAAATTATGAAATATTATTAATAAAATAGGCATGTGATCAGTTGGTCAAAAATAATGTTAGAAGATCTATTACATTAAGTCAAAAATGTGATCTTCAGTCAAAAATAAGTCACAAAATAGGCATGTGACTTGGGTTAAGTCGCAAAATAGGCATGTAACTTATATATTCATCTAAATAATGCATCAAATAAGTCAAAAATAAAAGCAAAAATAGTTGAAATAAATACAAAATAAATAAATATAATTTTTCAGATTTTTTTGGTATTTTTTCAGATTTTTTTGAGATTTTTTTTTTTTTTTGAATGTATCAAACCGATACATTCAATGTATCGGACGATACCCGATACGTATCGTCCTAGAGGTCAGGACGATACGTATCAGATTTCCGGTATTTTGACCCATGTTATTTATCAATCGATTGATCGATTCTAAATAGTCAATTGATTGCTCGACCGCAAGATACATCCGCCAAAAGACGGGATTTTGATTTTCTTTGACAAAACTTGCCATTTTAGTGTTTTAAGCTTTTAGGACTCTTTTATTTCGAGTTAGGGTTTGTTTTGCTTATTTAAAGGCTTGTAAAAACACTTTCATCATTTATGGTTAATATATTATTGCTTTTGCAAAGTTTGAGAGTTTTTTATTAAGCTTTCTGTGAGGGTGGGATTCTCTCAACCGAAGAGCAATTCTTCATCCCACGTGTGGTTTGGTGCAAGGCCAACTTTTCTCTCTTTTCTATTTTCCCTGATCTACAAGTTGTGTAATTATTTAAACCCTAACCTATCCATTTCATCATTAAATCTATTATGTCTTTCTTTTCACACGGTATCGAAAGAACCCACTTGTGAGTTCGTTCGAAACCCTAAAACTGTCGGAGATCAGTCCTTTCCTAAGAACCTTAATCTTCTAAATCCGATAGGGAACGTACACGAAAGTAACACTAGTTCGGGCTAGATTTAAATCATTTAATTGAATCTTTTGCTATTTTATGTGATAAATTATTAAGAAGATTTGCCTTTTAATTTATAATATTAATTTTCTATTAATCTCAACCCTAGCATTGCATTGTGTTAGTTTCCGCATCAGTTTGGGGTTAAATAAAAAGTCTGAGCCCGACTTGAATTTCTATCCCAGCTGGGTCCAGGCCTAGTTTTGCGGTAAGAAAATAATCAGGCAGACCAAAAGCCCGGCCTGTTGACAACTCTAGCTATATCCCGGTAGATCCTCATCAGCCCAAGTCTTCTAGTCAAAATCATTGCGCCCCTAATTGCATGGTAGCGACAATGATCAAAAGGGAGGGGGGTGGTTGGTGCCCACCCAGGTCATGGGGCCAAGCATCTCGAATACCGACCCTCTCATGTACTCTAAAAGAACATTTTTCGCCTAGACACATAGGGATACAATCCCCGAGGGTCCATCAAATCTTTGAGGAAAGGTCGCATAGGAAAATTTGAAAATATCTACTATAGAAGGCGTGCTACGACGGAGTTCAATTGTAGTGAGAAATAGGCAAGAGTTCGCTAGGGGATTCCCCGTTAGCGAAGATTAGCAACGATAACGATGTCAAAATTGTCACGCATAGTAGGAAAAGGCTCCCACATCAACGTAGATGTGTGAGGGTAGGGAAGGTCCAGAGGCTACGAATGACTTCTTCAAATATAGGTACATTAACTGGGAAGAGTGTAGAACTCATAGATGTCATGAGAAGGAAGATTAATGTAACGTGCTTGCAAGAGACAAAGTGGAAAGGAGAGAAGCTAGGGAACTGGGACATGGATTCAAGTTTTACTACTCATGGAAGAGTAACTATTACAATGGCTAGGCATTGTACTGGAAAGAGATTTGAAGGATATGATTGTGGAGGTCAGGAGAAAGAATAATCGGATTATGATGATTAAAATTGTTTTTGAACAGGTTTGCTCCTACAAATCGCAGACTGGTTCAATACAAGCCCGTTCGCAGTTCGGTTCACTCAAAACCAGCGAGCAGGACTACTTTTTCCATTGTCTCTTGCGTTACAAAAAAAATTGAAAGGCGACTCGAACCAAAACCATGCAAATATAAACTTTCCCGCATAACCAACTCTCTGTGACTATGCTTTGTGTAACATTATGAATAATTTAATATATAATATAAATATAAACATATAAACATATATTTAAAAACTCATCCTACCCCAACCAAATAAAGAGACGATCAACGAAATACTGGAAGCTGAAGTAAAAGCAGCCTTAGCAAAGATGAAGAAAAGCATCAAGACCAAATGAAATACCTACAAAAGTTTCGATTGTGTTGGGAGAGAATGGAGTACATTATTTAATATAATACTCAAAAAGGAGAAACCAATCAAACAAAAAAGCACAAAGAAAATGTCTGAGGAATGGAAGAAGAGCATTGGGTTCCCTTTCAATAAGAACAAAGGAGACAAAAAAAATGCCAACTGTCAAGGCAGTAAACTAATGAGCTAGACTATGACCGTTATGAGAGAATAGTAGAACAACAACTAAGACAAAAATCAAATGTATCAGAGAACTAGTTTGGATTTATACCGAGAAGATCAACAATTGAAATTATTTCCCTCGTTGAGGCAACTTATGGAGACTTCAAGAGAAAGAAGAAAAAACTTGCATATGGTCTTTATTGATTTGGTGACAGCTTATAAGATAGTGTCAAAATAGATAATTTGGTGGACACTGAGGAAGAAATGCATCTCGAACTTATATATTGAGATCAATCAAGACATGTATGAGTGGGTGGTAGCCAGTGTAAGAATGATGCATGGAGAAACAAGTGGGTTCCATGACGGAGTTGGGTTGGATCACGGATATGGCTTGAGCCCTTATTTGTTTGCCCTGGTCATGGATGAGCTGGCATATAAGAAGAAATTAGTGCATGTTATTTTGTGAATCATGTTTATTAATTGCTCAAACAAGGAAAGAAACAAATGATAAGCTGAAATTATGGAAAAGAGCCTTGGGATGAATTTGGAATTAACATCTAACCGAATGATTGTTATATATATTAGTGTAGTAATATATATTTTAGTGTTTCAAAATTAAGTTTATAAATTATCATTATATATATTGCTAATAATTCAATGGCAAACTTGTAAAAATCTCTCTCTAAAGAAGTGTCTTTTCAGATTTTGATTTATCTTTTTTACCGTTAGTTGATTAGGCACAAGTCTTCCATCTCTTCACCGTAAATCTAAAAAGACATAAGTGAGATCGATTTATCTTTTTACTGTTATCTAAAAAGATACAGCTCTCTAAAAAGACACAAGTGAAATCGATTTATCTTTTTACCGTTATCTGAAAAGACAACTCTTTGAAAAGATATAAGTGACATCGATTTATCTTTTTACGTTATCTGAAAAGACAAATCTGAAATCTCTTCATCTTAATCTGAAAAGACACAATGGTTCGAAATTCTCTATAAATAGAGATAAGATCTTCGTTTGAAATAACATAAGACATACAAGACAAAACAAAAAAACATATGGTTCTTGGCAAGACTAGGCTCTGTTGTATCCCGAAAACAAATTCGCTGGAAAACCTATTGCATCTTCGTTTATCCGACGGAGTGGGGACATCTAATCTCTTTAAGACAGTATAGTGAACTACGTGCCTCATAGCTATTTTCAATACCATTTTTTTTCAACAATCATTATCAATACCATTTTTTATCAACAATTTAAAGACAAGAGATCGTTCTAATGACTCAGAGCATAAAGTTCATGAATCAAGATCTCATCAAACTTAACCGATTTAGAGGGTCAAATTTCAAAAGATGACAGCAAAAGATGCAATTTATCATGCGACAATTCAAGATTGCCTACGTCCTCACTACACTATGTTCACCAATTTCTGTAGCGGAAACAACGAAAAGTACGACTAGTGGGGGATCGGATACTCGATTCAAATGGTTGGAAGATGATCAGGATTGTCGAGACCACATCTTCAATGCATTGAACGATAGGTTATCCAACACATTCTGTAAGTGCAATATTACTAAAGATTTTAAGATTCACTAGCGAAGAAGTATCTAATTGAGGATACAGATACAAAGACTTTTCTAGTCTCTAATATTTTGATTTCAAAATGGTTGGAGATAAAAGTCTTATGTATTTAATGAAGTGTACCCAATATAGCATTTATAGTGGGGGTATTGAGTAAACTAGCAACCCATGGTTAGAACATTGGGAAGTTATTCGTAGGGCATTAAGAAACTTGAAAGGAACTATGCATTATAGTTTACAATATACAATATAGTGGCAACCCTGAACTCTTAGAGGAGTTTACTGATGCTACTTGCATGGATCAAAATCTCGAAAAATCGATACGTATCGTTCAGCCCCAAAACCAATACGTATCGGTACCGGACGATACTTTCCAGTATTTTGCCAAAAAAAAAAAAAAACCACAAACAAACAAAACGATAATTTAAAATTATCGGGCGATACATTGGACAATACGAACGATAGATTGAACGATACGAACGATAATTTGACTGCTTTTTAAGAGGCCCGGTAAAAACACATTTTATCGTATCATTCATGTCCAAAACCGATACGTATCTGTATCGAGCGATATTTTGACCCATGGCTACTTGGATTTCTGACTACTCTGATTCAAAAACCACAAGCGGATGGATTTTTACTTTGGTAGGAGCAGTATCGTGAGAGTCTAGAAACAAGTACAAAATCAAAGTATATAGCATTGTTTGCGAGAGCAAAGAAGGCAGAGTAGCTTCGCAGCTTACAAAAACACTACCCAGAGATACAATGTTGAAATCATCGAAGGGGGTGGACCTAAGACCGATATCTTTAAAGGCACAATAATTGAATCTCAACTTAGTAGAGTTAGAGATCCCAAATCCTAAGTTCAACGAGATAAGAAACTACTTCGTGACCCTTGAAAGTGTATAAAGGTATGTTACTTATTGGTCATCCTTATGGTGTTTAATCTCGTTCATATCTCTTGTAATATGAGAGGATGAGTTTAACTCTTAATAATTCTGTAGGCATTCATTTGCTGGGGTGATAAAGTAGTTACAAAAGCACCCATGACAGATTCACCTATATGGGTATGGAAGTAAAGTCGCTTCAACAAAGATTCGGTCCTATCTCTGAGATACTTATGAAATCAGGATTTTAGTGCGTGATTGTAAAACGCAGGCCTTATGTCACTAATGATTCAGGTCATAGTAAGTGTATATATAATTCTGATTTGTTAGACAGGTTTTAAGTCCAAAGTTATAAGCTACTTAAAGTTCTTACAAACTTTGAGTTGTATGTACTAGTCAAAGGTTCAAATCGATCACTACCTCTAATGATGCTTAGTATGATCGCTCTAATACACACAAAAAAAAAATTATAATTTTGAAACAAGTGAGGGAATGTTATATATATTAGTGTAGTAATATATATATTTTAGTGTTTCAAAATTAAGTTTATAAATTACCATTATATATATTGATAATAATTCAATGGCAAATTTGTAAAAATCTCTCTCTAAAGAAGTGTCTTTTCAAATTTTGATTTATTTTTTTTATCGTTAGTTGAAAAGACACAAGTTTTGCATCTCTTCACCGTAAATTTGAAAAGACACAAGTGAAATCAATTTATCTTTTTACTGTTATCTAAAAAGATACAACTCTCTAAAAAGACACAAGTGAAATCGATTTATCTTTTTACAATTCTCTGAAAAGACACAAGTGAAGATATCTTTACCGTAATCTAAAAAGGCACAATGGTTCGGAATTTTCTCTATAAATAGAGATAAGATCTTTGTTAGAAACAACACAAGACATACAAGACACAACACAAATAATAACATTTATTTCTCCTCTTCTTACTTTCTTTTTTTTTTTTTTTTTTGGTATCAAAAAATCTGTGTGACAAGTTCTTTTCTAAAAAGTGCAATCTAGAGAAAAACATAAGGTTCTTAGCAAGGTCGGACTTTGTTGTATCCTGAACGAAGATTCGTGGGGAACCCTATTGCATCTTCGTTTTTCGAACGGAGTAGAGGCGTCTATTGTCTTTAAGACAACATAGTGAACTACGTGCCTCAGAGCCATTTTCGATACCATTATTTTCAACAATCATTATCAACACCATTTTTTATCAACACTAATGGTAGTCCCATCATCTCAATACCACTTGTGTCAAAGATTGGAACAAAAAGGATCTTCATAGTCTGATTCAAAGCATTCAACGATTCAAAAACGTGAAACCTGGGTTGAGAAGGAAGAATTTTGAGTTGTGTACAAAGGTACCTTTGATTTAAACATCATTTGGTTACAAGTCACGTTTTATGTGATTAATTATGTATTAAAACAAAAAACAGAAAGAGAGAGAGAGAAAGAAACAAAACTATTTTCTGCTATAGGAATTAAAAGAGAGAGAACTAATAATCAAAAGAGGAAATAAACTTTAAATTTGATGAACGAACTGACTGCTCGTGTTCCATTTAATCAATGGACCGTAACTAACATCAGCACTTTGGATCTACTGGTGAAATCAAACTACAAGATATATATATATATATATATATATATATATATATATATATATATATATATATATATATATATATATGCACCTTGTTCGATTGCAGAGAGTATCACAGATTGTTGCTCCAGAGAAAGAAAATTTTTGCACAACCATAGGCCTTTGATCTCGCTAACTCGTTCCCAGCTACAGTTTGTCTTGCCCTACATTTGATGATGGATTAAACATAAATATTCAAAATAATACTTTGCAGAAAAAAACAATAGTCATAATAATTAATAAATAAGAAATGTGATTAAAGATTAAATTTGTACCCGAAAAATAAAAAAAGAAAATCAAACGAAAGTGAAAGAAAACCATAATAGAATCGATGGATTGCACTTCGTCTTCTTCGCTTTCGGATGATTCACCAAAGACTGCTTTCAAGTTACGTTTCTCTTCTTCCATCTTCAAAACAAATAAACCCTAATTCTAGGGTTTATATTTTATATTTTTTTCGTTTTTACTGCAGTTGCTGGGCTTGCTGGTCAGTGGTCACCATGGTGTTTTCGGTACTATTTGGGTCCGAGTGTCATTTCGGTTAATTTCCGATAAATTTTGGAAAAAATCGGTAAACTTTGACTTGTCGGTTTAAAATATATTTTTCAATATTTTTTTGGGTGTCACGTGGACCTTAGATCATCTTTGAAAAAAAAAAAATTTTAATTCATCTCCACCGTGTATATTTTGAATCATGAAATGTGGACCAATAAAAATCATCAAACTTTAACTTATTAGTTTAAAATATACTTTTCAAATTATTTTTTTTAATATTGATCTAAACTGTCGACTTGTGCTCCACGTGGCACCCAAAAAATAGTTTGGGTGCCACGTGGATCTTAGAGGACAGTCATCGTCCTCCATTGGAGGACCTAATCGGCTCCTTATATATATATAGGAATGGGAGGACAGTCACCGTCCTCCAAGCTTCCATATGGAGCTCCATGTGGCACCCAAAATATTGTTTCGATGCCACATGGAGCTCAGGTGCATTGCTTAGATCATCTTTGAAAAAAAAAATTGAAAACTCATCTCCACCGTCTGTTTTTTGAATCGTGAAATGTAGACCAATGAAAATCGTCAAACTTTGACTTGTGGGTTTAAAAAGTTTTTTTCAATTTTTATTAAAAAATATTGATCTAAACTGTCCACTTGTGCTCCACGTGGCACCCAAAACAGTGTTTGGGTGCCACGTGGAGCACAAGTGGATGGTATAAATCAATATTAAAAAAAAATCGAAAAATAAATTTTAAACCCACAAGTCAAAGTTTGACAGTTTTCATTGGTCCACATTTCACGATTAAAAATATAAACAGTGGAGATGAGTTTTTAATTTTTTTTTCTTTAAAAATGATCTAAGCAATGCACCCAAGGTCCACGTGGCACCCAAAAAGTATTTTGGGTGCCACATGAAGCACCACATGGAAGGTTGGAGGACAGTGACCGTCCTCCCATAGAGGACGGAAGCTTTTTCCTATATATATATATATATATATATATATATATATATATATGAAACCATTACTTGCACACGCTTTTTAAGTGATTACACCGAAATTAAAAAAAGACTTTACAATTTAAGGGACATGTGACATGTAAAAACACAATCTAGCCTGTATGATTTAAAGTTCATGATCTATAGATCCTTTGTAGATAAGATTGGAGCAAAACGCAATATTTATCATATGATCTATTATTGTCAACCGTTGAATCAAATAATAGCCTTTTACTATATTGAATCATATGATGAAGATTATATTCCGTGCCAATCTTATCCACTAAGGATCTATAGATCATGAACTTTAAATCAGGCGGCCTAGATTGCGTTTTCACATGTCACGTGTCCCTAAAATACAAAGTCTTTTTTTAACCTCGGTGTAATCACTTAAAAAGCGCGTGCAAGTAATGGCTCCCATAGACATATTATATTTAATATTTATAAAACCTTATTTATTATTCAAAAATAATTAAAATTACTAAAAAATTATTAATTTGGGCAAAATTTTACTAAAATTAATGAAATTTTGGCGAAGAAATTACCGAAATTAGAATTTCACCGAAATAGGAGTCGGTGAAACTTTTGACAAAATTTATTCGCCAAAATTTTAGAGAATTTCAAAAAAATTTGTCACTATACTGGTCACTGAGGTCACCTTGTGGTTTCAAATTTTCCTAAAAAAAAGTTAGGCAAAGTGCTAGTTTAAGAGTAAGGAGAACCGTGCGCAGATCAAAGTCAATACATTAATCCGTATGCATATCCCATCTGACTCTCCTTTACCCCATCTGACTCTCCTGTACGTCATTTAAACAACAAAATGGTGTTTAAATAATCTTACAACATCAATGGTTTAAGAAGCAAAGTGATCATTCTTGTCAAATTGATAGATCATAGAATTGTCGTGCAGCATGTCAAAAAATGGGATTTTAGGGTGATTTAAATCATTTGATCATGGACTCTAATATCAACTGTTGTTTTTAGTTGTATTGGCTAATATTAAATTTCATCAGTGGGATGGTTCGCATCCACCTATAGGAATGTTTCTTTCTAAACATGTTTCAGTGATTACTTGCCACTTGAACAATTTAGATTAATCACAAATGTTTACCACAAGACAT
Source organism: Chloranthus sessilifolius (assembly GCA_021018995.1). Lineage (NCBI taxonomy): Eukaryota > Viridiplantae > Streptophyta > Magnoliopsida > Chloranthales > Chloranthaceae > Chloranthus > Chloranthus sessilifolius. Next base: position 3,658,694 of record CM037588.1, on the reverse strand, counting down.
TATGATGATCTAATCAATAGTGTGAAATTATAAGTCTAACTTTAATGATATAAGATCATTTAAATACCATTTTTTATGTTTAAATGTCAGTCAGGAACCATTATACCGAGAAAAACCCACATTAAGTTAACCTTAGTTGCTAAAGCCGGCAAACCGGGATTTAAAATAGGAGCCAAACTCTAATCCTGCGTCCTATCCTCGTGATCAATGACGTTCTACAATGTCGATAAATCTGAAAATTGCGATCACGACAGGTATACTGTTTAAAAGATGTATTTAAACACCTTTTTCTTTTATTATTATTATATTTCGTTGTTCCATTTTGCAAACAGAGTCCCCTTGTGGCCAATTTGGGTCATGTTCCCGAATCCGAGAGAGTTCCCGAAAAACGCGTACCAACATGGTGGACAAGGTTATTTAATACCCTGCAAAAGAGATTGTTAGTAACAGACTATAGCGACCCTGAAATTTCAAAGGTTGACTTGTTGACCTTTGACCAAATTTTGACTGATTTGATCTTGATCAAACTAATATATATATATATATATATATATATATATATATATATATATATATATATATATATATATATATATATAAAAGTGGTCTGCGTGTATGCACGGGTGCAACATTGAAACCAAGACCAAGTACCATTAGTATTTCGTAAACTAATATTTGAAAGTATATATTTATATGATATATATTTGAAAGTATATATATTAAAATTTAGGGAATATTAGAAAAAAAGGACTCCCACAAAATCGTTTTGGGATATTATACTCCATTCAAAACTTTCAACTAAAAGGGATTTCATCGGAGATTTGGAGCAGCGAAATCTGCAAATTCGAAGACAAATTTGCTTTTTAGGTTTTTAGGGCAATGTCAATTTCCTTAAATGCCCTCTAAGTTATACGGCGAAATTACTTATTTACCCACTATTAAGTATCCATTCCCAACCTTCTTCCTCCTACCTAACAATTTTGCCCTAACAAACCTTCTTCCTCCCTATCTATTTGGCCCTAACAAACCATTTGCAGCGAAGGAGATTGGAGACCCACTTAACACCCCCGGCAACGAAGTTCTTTGTCTGCCAATTGGTACCCACTTTTAAATTGACAAAACGTTATTGGTCCCTATCTATCTTGCCCTAGCAATCCATTTGCATCCCTTTCCCAACCTTCTTGCTCCTTATTTCCTTAAACGAAGATGTCGCCCATCACAAAAGCCATCTTTGACCATCTTTGCTTGCCTCACAAAGGCCGTCATTGATCATCTTATTTTTTATTTATCTATCTCATTTGATTGGTGTTCAGTTTCGCTGTTTAGATTGTATATTTAGGTACACTAAGCCATGGTCAATCCATAAATCTACCTCCATGTCATTTTTTTAAATATCTTTTTACACCACATGTCCATAGATCTCCCTCCATTTCATTTTCTTTAAAAAAACTTTCAAGCACATAGGTTTATATAAAATTATAACCTTATATATTTTATGTACCCATGTTTAGTGGCAATTCGCATATGTGGTTGACACTTTAACTCAAGTGCGACTCTAAAACTAAACTTGAACCCAAGCCTTAAAGTAAATAAAATAACTAAATGTACCTGGTGTATGTGCATCTAAGTCCATGATGGGGTGTGGTGTTAGATCAACACATCAAAACTATGTGTGAGATAGAAATTAAAATATGTATATATTATATTATTGGGGTGCCCTTAGTGATAAAACACATGTGCAAGATGCACCCACATCTCCTTGTATATGTAGGTGGGTGCAATTTTATGGCTATGTGGCACTATTGCACACACTCATATACAAACTTTAAGTGTTAGTGACTGACAAGAGAACTTCTCTCTCGTGCTTAAAAAATAGAGAAAATAAAAGGGAGGGGGCTAACCGTTGCTATTGCTTGGACCAAAGTGTCAATTATAGGAGGATTCGTAATCTCTAAATAACTAAACAAATAAATAATATGCAATATACTTATGTGTATAAGTGGATGTGTGGTGCTAGATACACCCACACAGTTATTGGGTATAAGTGACCAAGATGGGATAAATATCTCCTACTTACACATGATTGCTAGAGATATGTGGCAACTCCACAACAGCCCACCTACTCCCATGGTACTCATCCACCTCCATGCCTCTCTCTAGTCTCTTAGAATAGTGGAAGCTCCCAAGCGCTTAGCATCTTCATATCTATGAAGCTTAGTGCCATCAAGACTCATCATCTTGATTGAAGCAAATTAACCCACTTTCTCTCTCTAGAGAACACTTTCTCGCTCTAGAAAATTACTCTGTCTCTCTAACTATTGCAATTCTCTTCCAATTTGTCTATTTCTCTCTCTAGAAAATTACCTTCTCTCTCTAGAAAATCTCTTTTTCTCTCTCTATAACTTTCATACTGCTATTTCGATATGGTGTACCCGACAACCCCCTTGCTGCTGTACTTAAGGAAGAAAGATTGTCGCGCCCGACTCGATTTGACGTCCTGAGTTTGCGGCTAATCACATCAAATTTTCGTAAATTCGCACCTGAACCACGTTACATGTCAAATTGCATCGCAAATTTGTCAAAAGAGGTGGGTGCTTTCACATCGACTCTAATCTACATGATTTCCCCGTAATTGAATCATATTTTGATAATATAAGTATTGATTTTAGAAAAATAAAAAAATAATAATAAGGGTTCTGAGGACCCTTCTTTCGATTATGCGGCCAACACAATAACCAAAACTACACGATTGCAAAATCATGATTGTATAATCATGATAAATTACGATTACAGAATCACGATTGCATAATCATAAATGCATAATTACGATTGTAGAATCACGATTGCATAATTACGATTGCATAATCATGAATGCATAATTACGATTGTAGAATCACGATTGTAAAATCATGATTGCAAAGTCATGATTGCAGAATCAAAATTGTAAAATCACGATTGCATGATCACAAGTACATAATCACGACTGCAAAAGTCACGATTGCAGAATCACGATCGCAAAATCATGATTGCAAAGCAAAAAAAAACACAGATAGACACAAATCCCCTAACTTATTAATTCTGTTTTGACCGAATGTTTGACCCTTGATCTTGTGGTCAAAACAATTTGATCTAGGTTTTGACCAAAACTGAAAAGTTGATCGTATTGTTATTTTAGAGATGTCCATCGGAGAAATCAATCTTATTTTGATCAGAGGTCCTGAAATAGTCGCATGATGATGACCATCGGTTCAAACTGTGACTGCCTCTACGAAAGTCGTTTTATGACGAAAATTTGTATATGAGTAGTTGAAATTGATTAACTCGATGTGATCTACGTGATCTCAAATTTAAAAGGTTTTGATATTAATTAAAATATATATTTATATAAGCAAAGAAATGTATTAGTCACATAAATGTTATATAAGTTTAGTTGGGAATCTATTTGAGATTCAAATTACATAAAATGTCCACTTAGTAGACTAATGCTAAATTTTATTGGCACACTCTTATAGTTCAATTTATTAATATCATATGCTTATCTGTCTTTCTGTTAGTTGTAATTCCATTGATTGTTTGTTAAATTCAGTATCTTAACATTTGTGCTCATCTCACATTCTTGCTCTGTATTCAAGCATCGCTCAGAAACTTGATTAGGACATTCTCTGTATGGTCGTAGCACTCTGAATGTTTCTGCATGCCTTTACTTCGGTGTGATTACTTATCATAATCGTATCAAAACGACTTTAATGTCGTATTCACATGTCTCACAACACATGGCGATATGGGACGCCATGTCGAGTGGGTGAGTGTGAATTCTTCATCGTGTCCGTTAAAATGAGATTTATGGTTATATATCACACTTGAGTCCTTAAACATTGAACTGAAATACTGATTTGCTTCTAATTCTGAAAACTTTGTAAAATTCTGATAATTTGAATAAAACTTTGATACTGAAAAGAATGTTGTGAAGGCCAACAAAATATTATAACTTGAATACTAAAAATCTACACGTGTCGTACATTACGCTAAATCACCGTAAGGGCTCAACGCCTACAGCCAAGGCGCGATTCCCGACTATGTGAGAATACTCCGTTTCTATTTTTATTATGTTGTGCACCCTCCCCAAATCGGGCTACCTGGGAAATTATTCTATTTTTGAGATAGGTCACTGGCATCGCAATGAGCGATGGTTGATAATCTTACACAACCCTATCGCGTGTTGGGCTCGAGCAACAACTCTGACAAAAGTCGTAAATTTAATAAGGTAATGCGGTCATGTGATGCATAGACACATGGAAGACTAATAATAAAATGTTAACTCAGTAAAAGAATGTTCTGTATGACTTATTTGTAGGAAACAAAATCGAGTTTCATGTACGATAATTGCATTTATGACACTGGCCGAGCATCTAGTTAGATTTCATGTTATCATATCTACATATTTATCTTGATTATGATTATGCTTCATTAGCAATATATATATATATATATATATATATATATATATATGTTATCACTCACGTGGCACACATAGTTCACCCGTGTAGATTAGGGTGAATTGGTTGTGCTACCCACTGAGTAGTGATTTTTCATTACTCAGCCCACATGGCCTTTGTTATTTCTAGATTATTGCGAGAGAGACATATATAGCTATCGATGATCCAGCTGATGCGTATGATGATAGATATAAAGTGGAAGATGGTATAACTCCCGAGGATGAGTTAGACCCATAAAATTATTATGTGCCTTGAGTACTTATAGGAGATTTCACAGTATTTACTAGTTAGACTCAGTTATTATAAATTTAGTTTCAGACAAATACTTGGTTGCTAAGTTATCAAGTTATACGTTATAGTTGGTAATTAGTTGGGGAATAGTTTCACCCCAAGCCCATAGATGCAGCTAGAATACTATTGTAGATGAAGACTTAGTTTTGTTTTATAGTATATTAAATATAGAACATGTTAGTTATTGTGAGTGCTTATAGATGATTATTATGATCATGACCATGCGAATAGGTTAATATGGGTTGTAGGAATATAGGATTACATTGCGGGCTCATGAGAACTTCACTCATAAAAAGATCTTGAGTCGTTCAATGTGTCCTTGATTAAGCCTGGTCATAATTTAAAATTGCCAGAGTAAATTGATCAGGTGAAACCTGATAGAATCTTGAACAACCACAAGAATGAATATATAAATAATAATAATAATCGGTTCCCAAATTTACAGACTCACAACTAAAGAAAGTGGATATGTTATGTCTGTCCACTTATCGCATTAACGTGCGTGCAGGTGATGACACACCTACTAACATAAAAGATTGTGATCACCATCTACAAATGTTTATCAATGGTGTAGAATGTCATTGATCGCGAGAATAGAGAAATTATGGGCTGGGCTCCTATGTTAAATACCAGTCTGTCGGCTTTAGCAGTTTGGGTTGCCTAAGGTCTTAGTTGATTCAGAATTCTAGCCTAAGGGGGTCTAAACTATAACAAAGGGATATGGTGGCCCATTATGCGCGGGAGGATCGAACCCGTTCTTGAGTACCCTCCGTTGGCTCCCTTGGGCAAATAGGTTTAAAGGCTATGATAGTTTTTGAAAGCATGTGCAAGAGTGTGTTAGTCTCAGTTGACACTGTGGTTGGGAATTTGGAGTGGGTATCCTAAGGGTTAGATCTAACCTCTCTTTGGAAGGTTTGAGAATTGAAGTAGAAGGCCCGACCCCAACTAGAACGGCTACTCTATGAGACTCCTAAAAGAAAGTTGAAGTTATAAACCCAACGTTTAGAGTTTAACTTAGTTCTAATTCATAATCTCAGAGCCAACCTCAAAATTCTCAAAGAGAATAAGTGAATGAATGTGTTAAGAATGAGTGGGGTAGGGGGTATTTATAGTCTCGGCTAATTAGATACTAGGAGTCCAGCATATATTTCCAATAATAGGCTGAAACTCAGATGTATGATGAATTATACATTGGGATTTCAGCGTATAAATCAGGCGGCTTTAGGATATTCAGCTAAAGCAGTCGGCTGAGTTTGGACTCAGAGTCCTGGTACGACTCTAGTGAATTATATGCTGTGGGTTTAGCGTATAATCAAGAGTTTGGATAGAGTTCGACTCGTTGGGCCGACTTAAGAGTTTATCGGGTATCGGGTCTTCTAATTCAAAGAGGACTAATTATGCGTTGGGAGTTCAGTGTACAATCAATTATACGATAAAATTCCAACGTATAATTGGGAAACAAGCCGAGACCGGGTCGGGTCCATTTATACGCTGAGATTTCAGCGTATAATTCCCAAAGATAGGGTTTTTGGGGATTTTAGGAAAATGTTGGCTTTTCCAAAAATCAAGGAAAGATGAGGTGGTGACCAAACACTATTGTATACTCCGAGAGATCGAAAATGGGGTGTCTAGAGTTGCGTCGCAACCTTGTCGAGGGCATGGGAACCCTCGGGCAGTTCAAGCGCTTCGCCTGTTAGTGGCAAAAGATCATGATATTTTGTTTCTTTGTGAGACAAAATTGAATATTTTGAGGTTGGAGAAAATCAAATGGTGCTTGAATTTTAATGTTGCTGTCTCTGTTGAGGCCATCGGTCGATCGGGAGGATTAGCGATGCTATGGAAATCGGAAATCAATGTGGGTTTGCAATCTACTTCTATAAATCGCATTGATGTTACGGTGTCCTATGAAGACAACCCGAAATGGTGATTTACCGGTTTCTATGGAAAATCAAGAACTCATAAAAGAAGTCAAAGTTGGGAGTTACTATGGTATCTGCATTCTAAAATCCCCCTCTCTTAGTTGTGTTTGGGGGATTCTAATGAAATCTTATTTGCAACAGAGAAGGAAGGAATGAATGATCGGGATGTAAACAAATAAAGATGTTCAGACAAATGATAGATGATTGCCAGCTGAGGGACCTGGGATTTATTGAACTGGATTTACATGGTGGAATGGCAGAGATGGGGAGGAATTCCTTAGGGAACGACTTGATCGAGCACTGGTTTCTTCTTCTTTGTCTACCATTTATCCGGATGCCCAACTCACTCATCTTTTCTTCGATCAATCCGATCACAGGCCAATCTCACTCTCTACATCACCCCAAATTGCCAGAATTCACCCCCATCAAAAACCTTTTTGCTTCGAGGCGATGTGGTTGTCTGCAGATGGCTGTGAGACGTTTTCAAGGATGGATGGTGCTTGTATAATGAGGGGGTCCAAGTTCAAGATTTCTGCCAAAATTTTGAAGCTACTCCGGGTTGTTTGATGAAGCTGAATAAGCAATCCTTCGATTAGGTTCACAAACAAATCGTTAATGGAACTTTCCTCATGAGAGTTTCACTCTCGAGATGTAGCAATTGAGAAGGTGAAAAGAGACACACTCAATGAACTACTGGATAGGCAAGAGGTGATGTGGAGGCAATGTGGACACGAACTACGGTTTCGAGAAGGGGACCGCAACACAATTTTATCATTCTAAGGCATCTCAGCAAAGGAAAAGAAACTGTATCTTGGGTCTCAATAATCGTGACAGAATCTGGTGCACAAAAGAGGAGGGCATCCATAATATTGTGGTTGGGTAATATGAGGAAACGTTTACTTCAAGTGATCCCCCAATGATTGAGGAGGCACTTACCAACATGAAATCCAAGACTCTCTGACTCATAGAATGCATGCCTTCTCCCTTTCACAACCGCTGAAATCAGAAGAGCCTTATTTGATATGCATCCTCTCAAAGACCTTGGGCCCGACAATATGCCTGCACTTTTTTTCCAAAATTTTTGGCATATAGTTGGTGATTCTGTTATTAAGATTGCTCTCAAATATTTGAATGATGAGGTAGATATTTATGAGATTAACAAAACCTGTTAGATCTAGTTGTCGCATTCTATTCTAAAAAGCCGTATAAATCTCCCTTAGGAAGATTGTGTGACAAGATGGATGGATCATGTGTTGGTTAACAAGGCTATCATTCACACTTATCACTTTAACCATGTCTTTAGCATGCAAAGTTTTTTCAAAATATTTTTGTAAAATGCTCTTTTTAGAAAGCTCACCTCTAGATGCCTTTTAGTGGTGTCCACAACGAGCTATGTGTTTGTCCACCCCTAGATGTAGTTGCGTTCTGTATCGATGCCCACAATGAGTTGTTGTAAAATACACAATGAGTAGTGGTCCACAACTAGCTGCCAGTAAAGGCACAACAAGTTGTGGTCACAGCTCGTTGTCACTTTCATCAAAACTTGTTGCCAGTAAAGACACGACAAACTGTGGTCACAACTCGCTATCACTATCATCATAGCTCGTTGTGGTTCCTCGACCTGAGACTTACATCACTCTATTTTGTACTTTTGCTAAAAGGACTTTTTGGGCTTTTGATGGTACAATCCTCTTGGGTAGCTTTAGGGTTTTTAATAAAATGTTTTTGAAAAGGTAAGGTGAGCTAAGCAATTGAATTTTTTTCTCTTTTCTTGGGTGTAGTAAAGTTATTGATAACTGTTGAAAAATGTTAATATTTGACCCCTTAAACTTAGAGATTGTTATCCTATGAAAGCTATTTAATATATTTTGTGTAGTTTTAGTGATTTACAGGTCTAGAGATAAGTTGAGCATAAAATAGCCCAAGAGTTTAAAAAATAACGTCAAATTTGTGCAGCATGGGATCATTTAAAACTTATCCTAACTTGCAGCTCAATTTTGACTTTTAAAATATCGGATTCGTTAAATTACAATTTCACCCAAAGTTGTGAAGCTCGTTGTCCTCTTTGCAAGGCCCCAAGAATCTCATCAATCCAAGTTCGGAGTAAAACGTTTTGGCCAAAATACCGAGATCATTTATGTTGAAGAGTTGGGCCAAGTTTTACGAAAATCTGGGAAAATCGATTTATCGTCCTTGTATGTCAATCGATCGAGTATATATATATATATATATATATATATATATATATATATATATATATATATAGCTCTCTGTTTTGTCTAGATTCGATAGATTGGACCATTGGACTGACCGATCGATTTTGAATTTTAAATTTTCGAACAGTGACCCTATTTAAGTGAAAATTAGAGTTAAGGTTTGTTGCTTCTTCTTTTGGGAGAGCTATTTCTCATTTTTCTGAGCCGTTTTTAGGTTTTCTTTAGCTTTCTCTTCATTTTTCTAGCATCTTTTTTCTTTTTCTTAGATTTAGAAAGTAGAATAGTTTCATTTTATCTTGAAGAAGGATTGTTGCAGTAGATCAAAGCTTACATTTGGATCTGATTGACGAAATATAAAGGGGTATTTTAATGTTTCATTTGAGATTTATTTCATTTATGTGTTATCTTCTTATGTAACTGTTTAACTAATTTCTTAGAAATTTAGGATCTGATGAATCCCATCTTAGGGATTCATCCATAAAGTTAGATCTATGATTGGAATGTTAATAGACGCCTCTATGATTTTTATGCCTATATGCTTTTGTCGTTTTTAGGTTTTAATCTTCAATCTGAGATATGGGAACTAGTCATGTTTTTCCCACGATCTTAGATTTATGATTAGGTACCATAATCTTGTTCTTAATGTAAAAATTCGAGTCATTAATTTATCGTGATTAGATTTAGTTTAATACGGTGAATGTTTCAGTTCTTTTCATTTGTAGAATTGGAAAAGTATTACCTTAGATTTTTATACCGATTTAATTATCTTTATCATCTATAAAGTTTTAATTGATTTTAATCTTTGTGTTTTCGTCTCTAATAGTCTACTCTTTAAATTTGAACTCCTGGATGATAACCAAGGATGAGAGGATTTAGTATCCTAAACCCCACCTTTTTCTTTGATTAATATTATTTTGCTTAGTTTATTCTCCTTTTGCATTCATCAAACTTGTTAGGCTAGATTAATATTGTGATAACTATGGGAGTTCTGTAGTTGATAGTTATTCCTTTTAAAAGATCTATTTAAAATCATTGTTAGAATGACCTAGTACTCTGCACCCATTTACTATGGTACGACTCATGCACTTGCGAGTAAAACACATAAAAAAATAACCAAAAGTTGCCCATAAACTTATTCTTCCTCCTTTTAAAAGTAAATCAAATTTTGATTGTGGTATATGTTTATTTTTCAAAAGGTTTCTTTCTCGTTCATTTCTTCTTGCTAATTTTCCCAAGTGAGTTAAGAGTATTATGCCCTAGAGATTAGGGTGTGTGATTGATAGCCTTGTGGATCTCAAGGTGGATTGTTGTGCGTTCATCAACAATTGAGGAAATCATTCAAATCTAACAGCTATGGAGACGACTTGCGATGAGAAGTTGGATTACTTGAGGGTTTGATAGGGTATGTGCATTTGTTTAGTATATCATTCGAAACTCCGTATAATTTTTATTATTTCATAGTGGATTTGTTTAGTTTGGATTTGGTCCCGTGATTGGGTTTCCACATAAATATCGTGTTATGGTGATTGATGGTCTATGTGTAATCTTTAGATTAAAGTAGAATTAATCGAATAACCAATCAATTCCCTTTATTAAGGGAATTTCAAAACCATCATCACCTTTATCCAAAAAAAAAACTCAGCTCTCTTCCATGACCAATTATTGCCCCATTAGCCTCTGTCATGTCATATACAAAGTGATATCTAAAACCCTTGCAAATTGTTTAAAGCCCATCATGCCTTCTATCATTTTGAAACACCAATCTGCTTTCATAGTAGGGAGATTAATTATGGACAATGTCTTAATTGCTTTCGAAATTAGTCATTTTCTATTAAAAAAAATGCTAATGTATATGTAATTTCGGTCATAGTAAGTATATATGTAATTTCGATTTGTTAGACAGATTTTAAGTTTAAAGCTATAAGCTACTTAAAGTCTTTATAAACTTTGACTTGTATGTACTAGTTAAAAGGTTCAAACTAATTGTTACTTCTGAGGATGCTTAGTATGATCGCTCTGATATATAATTTTTTTTATTTTGAAACAAGTGGGGGATTGTTATATATATTAGTATAGTAATATATATTTTCTTACTTCAAAATTAAGTTTATAATTATCATTATATATATTGATAATAATTCAATGACAAACTTATAAATATTATCTCTCTAAAGAAATATTTTTTCATATTTGAATTTATCTCTTCACCGTAAATGTGAAAAAACACAAGTCTGACATCTCTTCACAGTAAATCTGCAAAGACACAAGTAAAATCATTTATCTTTTTACAAAAGACACAACACCATAAATCTGAAAAGACACAAGTGAAATCGATTTATCTTTTTACTGTCATCTGAAAAGACACAACTCTCTGAAAAGACACAAGTGAAGTCGATTTAATTTTTTCTTTTACCAAAAAGACAACTCTCTAAAAAAGGCACATATCTGAAATCTTTTCACCGTAATTTGAAAAGACACAATGGTTCATAATTTCTCTATAAATAGAGATAAGATCTTCGTTAAAATAACACAAGATATACAAGACAACAGAAATTATAATAACATCTATTTCTCCTTTTCTTTTACATTCTTATATTTTTTTAAAGAAATTTTTTGTGTATCAGAAAATCTGTGTGGCAGGTTCTTTCTTTAGAAAATACAATCCAGAAAAGAATATACGGTTCTTGGCAAGACAAGACTCTGTTGTATCCTGAAGGCAGATTCGCTGGGAACTCTATTGCATCTTCGTTTATCTGCCAGAACGGGGGCGTCTATTGTCTTTTAAGATAGCGTAGTGAACTACGTGCCTCGGAGCCATTATCAATACAAATTTTATCAGCAAAACGGTTGGGGATTGTGCCTTAAAATTAGACATGAGTAAATCTTATTATAGAGTTGAATGAGATTTTTGTGGAAAAAATAGTGTTAAAATGGGTTTTGAGTCAAAATGGGTGCGACTTATTATGGGGTGTGTTACTTCAGTGTCTTTTTTCTTTCCTTAATAATAGGGTGTCGGTTGGGAATGTCATTCGTTCAAGAGGTGTCTGTCAAGGGGATCCAGTATCTCCTTATCTATTTATTATTTGCTCGGAGGTTCTTTCTAGTCTACTTAAAAAAGCCGAGTCAGATGGTACTATTTCAGGTGTCAAATTTGTTGGGATGCCCCGATTGTTTCTCATATTTTTATATATAGATGATAGCCTAATTTATGCAAAGACAGATGTAGTCGAAATGAAAGAGATAGTTTCCCTGCTAGATCTCTATGAATGCTCCTCTGGTCAAAAAATCAATTTCGGGAAATCAGCTATATCTTTCAGCAAAAACGTGGGAGAAGAAACCAAATGGGAAATCATGAGAGTGATGAAGATCCGGAGAGTTACATTGAATGAGAAGTACTTAGGCCTACCTTCGATCATGGGCCGTTTAAGAAGAAAGGGCTTTGGCTCGATTAATGAGAGAATTTTGCGGAAGATTCAAAGATGGAAGGAGAAATTATTATCTATAGCTGGTAAAGAGGTGTTACTCAAGCCAATGGTACAATCTATTCCTATATATGCGATGAGTTGCTTTTGTCTTCCAAAAAATTTCCTGAAAGAGATTTCAAGCATGATGGCGAAATTATGGTGGGGGGAAAATAACAAAGAACGTGGGATTGATTGGCTGGCTTGGGATTCTATTTGTGAACAAAAGTATGCGGGTGGACTTGGTTTCTGAAATTTAGAGGCTTTTTATTTCGCGATGCTCGTGAAATAGGGATGGAGAATCCTTTCACATCCGAGAATCCTTTCACATCCAAACTCAATGGTGGCCAAATTAATCAAGGCGAAGTATTTAGATACGAGGACTTTTTGAGGGCCAAAACGGCCAACCTCTGCTCGGCTACATGGGCTGGTATTATGAGTGCTCGAGAAATTGTTGATAAAGGTGCCCTTTGGAGAGTGGGAGATGGAAAATCTATAGATATATGGAAGGACCGCAAGGCTCCTAGACCATCTAGGTTTAAAGTGGTTACTCCAATTGCTGATGTGGGTTGCACATTGGTTGCTAATCTTATTTATCCTGAAATGAGGCAATGGAATAACGATCTTATCCGTAATATCTTCATGGCAGAGGATGCTTCAGCTATCATAGGAACCCCTATCATTGTGGGTAGATATGAAGATAAAAGGGTGTGGGCTTTCTTTTCACAGTTAAAAGTGCGTATCATGTGGCTTTCAAAGAAATGATAGAGGAAAACAATGAACCAGGTCCGACCGTGGGAATCGACACGAGATTCAGGAAGTCCATTTGGTTGAAAACTTACATAAATATCCTTCCTACACGGCTGAGACTTAAATAAAAAATCCCTCTTTTTTTTTGTGATCGATGAAGTAGGTATTTCATTAAAGAGGGTAAAAGCTACGTGGAACAGGGCGGAGCGAGAAGCTCCAAAAAAATAGGAAAGAAAAGGAAAGAGGAAAAAAGAAATAGAAAAATGTGAGACGCCCATGCACGGAACACCGCAGGCCTAAGGTGGATCAATCAAGCGGCTGTCAGATGCAGTCACAATGGGAGAGCCACCAAGAACCTTGATCCAGAATTTGATTAACCTATTGGAATCCTCGAACAGATCCAACAGAGACAGGAGAGAATCGTTGAAGAGACGATTGTTGCGCTCATTCTAGATCACCTAGAAGATAGCGAAGGGAAAGCCTTAATTATGGGGTGATGTGCTGCCGGGGGGTCTTTTGGAATTCAGTAAGAACGTCACTGCAAGATTCTGGCATGCTTCCTCCTATCAGCCAATGATGTCTAAACATGTTCCAGACGAAGTAGGCAACTGGACAATGGATGAGAACGTGGCTCACGGATTCCGCTTGTTGACAACACATAATACATCTGTTAGGTATGGAGAAACCCCGGCGAATAAGAGAGTCGACAGTTTTAATTCTATTGTGGGCAGCGCTCTAAGAGAAGAGGATGGCCTTAGGAGGAACTTTGGCCTTCCAAAAATCAACAGAGGAGAAGCAAATCAGGGGCCTTAACGAAAGAGTGTCAAATGCCGATTTAACAGAGAATCGCCCACATTTGGTTCCTTTCCAAAGTCTACGATCGGGAGCCATCGAGAAGTTGGGGATAGCGTGAATGTCATCACGAAGTTTGCTCAAGTCACGTAGCTCAGGCCCTCTAAGGTCTCTTCTGAGATCTATTTTTAGCTCTGAATGGCCCGGATCACTCCCAAAGCACTCGGCAACAGAAGCTCCCTTTTTCTTAGAGAGCAGGAAGAGAGAGGGGTATCTGGATTTGAAAGTGGAGGGAGTGGCCCAAGAATCTTCCCAAAATTTTGTCAATCGACCATCACCCACTTGGAATTGGATACCTCTATGAAAAGCATTCGATTGGGAAGAGATCCCCTTCCACCAACCAGAAGATCGTTTGTGTGTGATTTAGATCCCAACCATTCCTTTTGACCTTGTGTTTACCAGACACTAAAGAAGGCCAGAGAGAACCATGGTCATGACCCAATCTCCACAACCACTTACAAAGGAGGGAGTTATTCATTTGACTCGCACATCTGATTCTCAGGCCCCCATTCACCTTAGGCAGACAAACGGAACCCCAACTAACCATGTGCATTTTCTTCCTTTCATCGCTGACACTCCACAAGAAATTATTCATGGCCTTTTCAATCTTAGACGCAATACTGGCAGGGCAGCGAAACATCGAGAGATAATAGACAGGGATATTCGAAAGGGCACTCTTGATCAAAGTGAGCCTCCCGGCCATAGAGAGGGGCTTCGCTTTCCAGGTGGCTAGCTTCGATTTGATTCTTTCAAGCACAGGATCCCACATCGATTTGCTCGGGATACCTTTACATAAGGGGAGGCCCAAGTAAACAGACGGAAGGCAGGCAACAACACATCCAAAATAATCTACCAACTCGGCCACAGAATTATGATGGATATTGACCCCCATGATTCTAGACTTGTCAAGGTTTACTTTTTGGCCAGTGCAGGCTTCAAAAATCTTCAGAATTAGCTTGAGATGCAGAAGGTTTTGCTTCGACGCATCACAAAAAACGATGGTGTCATTTGCAAATTGCAGATGCATGATTGGCTTACAAACTCTGACCACGGAGAACCCCGATAAATCACCCAGATCAGCCCCCTTTGTCCAGCAGCTTCCCGAGGCATTCACTAACCAAATTGAACAGAAAAGGCGAGAGGGGGAATCCCTGGCGCAACCCCTAGAGCTGGTCCCAAAACCATTAGGCGATCCATTGATTAGAACAAAGAACTTAGGATTGGAAATGCAGGTTTTTATCCAGCGTCGCCATAAATAATGCTAAAACCCATCTTCAGAAGGATTTTGTCGAGATAAGCCTAGTTAACTCTATCGAAGGCTTTCTCCATATCGAGTTTGACGACTAAACCGGGTTTCCCGTCAATGTGTCTCGAATGAAGGCATTCATGGGCGAGAACCGAGCTGTCAACAATCTGCCTACCCTTAATGAAAGCCAATTGGGTTGGACTAATTATGTCATTGATAACAGACCTGAATCGGTTAACTAGCACGCGGGTAATAACCTTGTAGAGAGAACCCACCAGACCGATCAGCCTAAAATCCGAAAGGGATTGTGCCCCAACAAGCTTAGGAATGAGGACGATAAAAGCTGCCTTCATGTCATTTATGAGGCTTGGATGAGAGTAGAATTCAAGAAACACCTTGTGGAGATCGAACTTGATAGTCTCCCAAAATATTTGGAAGAACTTGAGGGGGTACCCGTCAGGACTAGGAGCCCTATCACCGGCACCGTCGAAAACCGTTCCATGAACCTCTTCCAGTGAGAAGGGGAGATCAAGACTATTGCAGGTCTGAGGAGAGATGGAGGCGAAATTAATGTCTTCGGGGAAAGGTTTGGTATGGAATTCCTCAGAATACCTGTTCACAAAATGATCAAACACCGCAAATTTCACATCAGATTTGTTAGTCCCTGACCGTGGATGTTAATAGAGATGATCCAATTTGATTTGCATCTTGAGTTGGCGATAGTGTGGAAATACTTGGAGTTGGAGTCTCCCTCTTTCACCCATTTATCTCTGGAGTGTTGGCGCCAGAAAATCTCATCCTGGAGAACCTTGGAGTTGAGAGAGCCCTTTACCTCAAGGCGAAGATTTCCATGATCGAGACAAAGGGAGCCATTAGCTTCTTCAAGTAAATTGAGGGATTCAACTTTAGAGAGCAGGTCCTCTTTCACCTTACTAATGTTCCTGAAGACCTCACGATTCCATTTCTTCGGGAAATGTTTGAGAAGTCTTAGTTTTTCACTAAAGACAAACTCGGTGGACCCATGAATCTCCCAATCTCTCCACTTGGAAGACACCATGGCATTGAAGGGCTCCTCCTTGGTCCAAGCTAACTCGAAGCGAAATGGTTTCGGCCCCCAACCCTCCTGTTTAGCCACCAAGGTAATCAAAATGTGATCGGAAGTGGCACACGGGTGGCCAATAGACACAATGTTAGGCAAGAGATCTTCCTAATTGGCACTAAGTAGAAATCTATCAATGCGGGACATAGAAGGATAATCTTGACCATTGGACCATGTAAACTGAGGACCAGACATCGGAATGTCCATGAGAGACGAACGGGCCACAAAGTCGCTCATGCTAGTCATAATCCTGGAGCGGCCTGTCTTTTCGCCCACGAAGCGTATGATGTTGAAGTCACCACCAACGATCCACAGAACATCCCATTGGCGATGCACAGACAGGATATCCTCCGAGAAACCAGGTCTTAGCTGAGGATCGTTGGGCCCATAAACAACGGAGAAAGCCCAAATTAAGTCGTCTTTGAAGGACCGAAATTTAGCCAAAATGACCCTACCACCCACGATGTTGTCAATAACCTGGTAATCTCTTTTGTCCCATGCTAAAAGAATTCCCCCTTTAGTTCCCAACGCATTGAGAGCTAGCCAATCCCATTGTTAGCCCTTGAGGACAGATCTCACCTTGCTCAAATCGCAGGAGTACCACTTGGTTTCTTGGAGCGCTACGATCGAAGGGTTCAGATTAGCAATCACGTCTTTGACCAAACGACGTCTCACCGGGGCCCCGACATTCCCCACTAAATGTTTAGGTCCATGAAACACGAAGAAATCCATAACCACAGAGGCACCATCACCACCACAGAATCACTCGCCATGGTCCTTCCCGAGGCTAACAACACACCCTAAGGCCGACGGAGAAATAGGAGACGTCACAATCCTTTTTCTGAGGGTGTCCGAATCACCAAAGAAGGAGAGGAAGTCAGTGCGGCTACCTGCAAAAGCAAGCCCATACCTTTCATAGATCCAATTTAAGTCAGCCTCTAACATACCATTGAGATCGTCATGAGAGGAAACCAAAAGGGGTTGGGGAGAGGTGTCTCGGTGGCTCAAACAGTGCGGGTTGCTTGACCCGCCATCCCCTTCGTCAAAAGAATTCCTCGGATGGGAACCCTCCTAATCCTCCTCTGCAGAACCACCAACCGACAAATTGTCGATCTGGCAACCTAAGGGTTGAGGAATTAAGGAGGAAGAGAAAGAAGGTGAGAGAGGTTTGGGGACAGCTCCAATGCTAGAATTAACAATAGGGTCCGAGGGAGATCCCAAGGTGACGGGGCGCCACATGTCATTAATAGGCGATTCGTCAGTCTCCATATGTTCCGATTGATGTCTGAACTTGGGTCTCGAGAGGGCTGTCGTGAAGGGAGGTGTCACCCACTGGATGCTGCCTCGAGTAGCCTTCAGCGGTTTAGAGGGACCCAGAATGTAACACTATTAACCACCTCCTTAACCCGCCTTGAGTCACTGTTGTTCAGGTTTGAAATGGATTGGAATCCAATTTGAAATGAATTACCAATGGTACGGGTTGATTTCCAACTGTTGGCACGTGTCGTCTAGTAAGTGGCATTTCCTTTTCGCTGACTGTCGCAATCACTCACCGTCGTCCATCGAGTGGAAGTCTCACCGTCATCGTCACCCTTGCACAATCCTTGCCACCTTGACACTGCCTTAGAAGGCGAGCTCGATTCACCTGACATAAAATTGCTATCGTCAGCAGAATTCGAAGAGGCCGATAGGGAGTCAAGGTTCAATTTCGCGGGATGAAAGGTAGTCTCAACACAGTGGTAGCCTGTAGCATTAGAGTCTCTGCCCACATCGCAATCTCCAAACAACTCCTTTGCCTCCACCTCTATAGCAACCGGATAGCGATAGCCCCCCGCCGAAATCCAGAGTAATCTGGGAATGTTGATCCAAGAGTCACAGGCAACCCTAAATCTGGCATATGAGAGCTCATCGAAGGTGTTCGTAGTAATGTCTACTTCAGCTAGACATCCCCACAACTTACTAAGGTGGGCAAAAATCGTCTCAGACCATAGGTGGAAGGGTAGCCCTCGCACACGCAACCAAACACTTTTCCCAAAGAGGCAATCATGGGCTACTTCCCGTTCCTCGCTCCAAGGCCAGAGTCAAAAATGGATACCATGACTCCGCCAAAGACTTCAAGAATCAACCAGAATCCTAGCTTTCTCATCAATGCTGTCGAATTCAAAAAGGGCCATATTGGGTTTGAAGGATTTAACGGAAATGAAGGGAGAGGCCTAATCTTTTAGAGCCCACTTAGAGATGATTTCAGATGCAGGGAGTTTGCAATCTGCTTTGCCAACCAAACAAAAATCAGTGAGCCAACCAACCCAATCCTCAACACTCCCATCGGCGACGGTAACCGAGTGAAGCCCTGGTTTAGACTTTTTCCAATGCTAATTGCGGTATGAGAACCCAACTTCTTGTATCTTCGTCCCCAAATTGACCACCCCTCTTCACATTAGCAGCTTGGTTATGGGAGAGAACAGCCCCTGGAATAGGTTTGTTGACTTTCCAGACATGTCCTGAGCTTCGATGCGCTGAACAACCCTGTCTGAAACACCTACTATGACGAGAAAAGTTCCAGTATCCGCAGAGCGTACAACTCCAGTCGCCCTCTTTGTGGGATACCGGTGGTTTTCACTTTTTCCAATCCATCAGCTCCATCTCGAGCTTGTCGTAGAAGGCTTTGTCTCTCCATCTCCCATTACGTAGCTCGCACCAAGCTGGCCACTGCGTTCACCTATGGTTGGAGTCGAAGTCGCATCGCCTGAAGTTCTCGCTCTCACGCCTGAAGCCTCGTACTCTCTGAAATTCTATCGATCTACGGAATATAATGGGTATTCGATTAATTCTAATTAATCTAGTGATTACATAAAAGTTCACCAACAATCACCACAACACAAGAAAATACGTGGAAACCCAATCTCTGAGAAAAACCATGGGACCTAAGTCCACAAGCCAAATCCACTATGAAGATGAAGAAAAATTATAATGAGTTCGAATGATATACCGACAATGCGCATGCCCTATCAAACCCCAATGCAAAACACACCCCTTCTCGGGTCACCTTGATAGCATCAAATTTGGATGCTTGTCTTTCTCGTTGATGATTACACAACAAACCACCTTGAAACCCACAAGGTTATCTAATACATACCCTAATCTCTAGAGATGAAAAACACTCAAAACACTTGAGCAAGATGAGATAAAATGATGGTGAAGAAAAAATAGATCTCTTTGAGTAAAGTCTTTTTGCATAACCTTTAAAAGGATTCAAAGAGAGAGGAAGAAGATGATCAAAGGTTTTGGCTTAAAAAAGGGAAAAAGCTCTAGCTAGCTTTCTTGCTCATTTATTTGTTTTCAAAAATAATCTTTTATATTAAAGCCACAAAACCCTAAAAAAAAGATGAGAGACAAAAAATATATTTTATCAAGAAGCACGAAGTGCTGTCCCGAGAACGACAGCGGACTGTGATTCATGGCACAATGCGCTGTGACATACATCACATCGTGCTGTCATCACGGCGCGTTGTGATACTTATCACAGTGCGCTGCCAGTGTAGGACAACATACAACGAAGTAAGATTCAATCTTGTTTTTCATGATTTTTTAACTCAATTTAAATGGCAGATCAAAACTAAAGAAAAATAACCTTGATCCAACCAAGAGGTACACCACCGTCTTGGCACACACATGTCCTAAGGAGATCGACACGAAGTTTGGAGTAGAGTGTGACAAATAAGTTCTTACAATCTCCCCCTTTGTCACATTCTACGACAAAAATGTGTTTACATCAAGATAAATTACAACTCATCAAATAAGCCCAACTAACCTATACATTGATCTATATGCGATAACGAAATAAGCAAATATACATGGACACACGATCTCCCCCTAACTCTATACCTATCCTTAGCCAAGATGAGTCACCAATCATTACAAACCATCACATGCAAAACAAATAACCAATACCATGCATCCACAAATAATATGAACATGGTCACCACATTAGATGAAACTCTCTCCCCCTTTTTGTCAGAATGGACAAAGGGAGGCACAATTACCACGCACACTGGTACGGTATGACCCACCAAATAAGAAAAACGAAGATAGAAAACATCCGCCAACAAGGCAATCGACCGAAAGACAGTTATTAGCAGGAATAAACGAACCATCAATTCAAAAGACTATATGTCAAAATCTCCATAAAACGATAAACCAACTATCCAGAACCAAATATTCTTCATAGTATCCAAACAATCGAAACTAAACAGACAAGAGATAAGAAATACTTCCCTGATCATTGGGGTGGTGCAGCACCAAGCCCAACATCTTCCTCATCATCCGTAGCTATGTTGACCCGCATAAGATCAAACTCATACGCCAAGGTATCCACCGACGATGGCAAAATACCCAAATCAGCTTGAACCACCCAAAGAGACCGATCGACGGAGTTTGGAGTAGAGTGTGACAAATAAGTTCTTACACTCTCGCCGGAAGTCTTCAATCACTCTCTCTATGGGATACCGGTGGGTTTCGCTTTTTCCAATCCATCTCTGTGGGTTTAGGGTTTTTCCAATCCTCTTATTGATGATATTTGTCCAATTTGCGAGCAGCATTCTGAATCCATTATTCACGCTTTGTTTGAATGTGCAAGGGCACACCGAGTCTGGATTCTGGGGCTCGGTATTAGGCCGGCTTTCTTCAAGGTCTCTTCTTTTAAGGAATGGGTTCATATCTATCTGAAGGAAGTGGGAGAGAAGCGTCTTAATTTACTCCTTACCACGACACAAGTTAATGAAGGTGCAAAAGTTGATCCTCTCAAAACCGCCATTAGTGCTTCAAACTTATGTATGTAATTTATCTCAGCCAATTTCAAGGGCAATCAGGAAGTGACGTTGATACAAACACCCAAATGGATCCTCCCTACGGAATTAGTGATGAAGATTAATGTCGATGGGACGTGGTGTGCTGCCTCCAAACGTATGGGAATTGGTGTAGTTATTCGGAACTCAGATGGTTCAGTGATGGACGTGAATTCTGCAGGTGCAATTGGAGGACACAATGTTCTTTGCTGCGGAGCTTTGGCGACCTTTTCATGGTGTTTTGTTAGCAAACGATCTTGGATTCAACCGTGTGTCTCTTGAATGTGATTCAAAAAATCTAGTGGCGGCTATACAAAATGGAGATGAAGCTTCAGAGATCCATTTTATTATCTGTGTTATAATTGCAATATCTCATAGTTTTAGTTCTTTTGATTGTTCACAATGTGAACAGAATAGTCAATGGTACAACTGACAAGCTAGCCAAATATGATATGAACTGTAGTGAGGAACATATTTGGGTGGAGGATATTCCCCCTCCCATCCATTCTATTGTAACCCAAGAGTTAAGACAGGAATGAAATCCTTATTTTCCATCAAAAAAAGTTTGTCAAGTTTGAGATTGCCATGAATGCCACTATTGTCAATAGGGTGTACTTCATACCATTTATGAATGGGATAAATGGTATCTATGATTTTAGGGCCATTTTTGGTATCTGTGACAAGTACCTAATGCCATTTATGAATGGGGTAAATGATATATGTAATTTTAAGGCCTTTTTTGGTATGTGTGACACTTGAAATAAAAAAATCGACCTTCTAATGGTAAGATCATGGTCTCAAGAAACATTGTGTGATTCGGCGATGCACGTAGGAGTTGATTTCAAGCGCTAGATCGGCGATGCGACTCCTACGCGTCGATTCGGCGATGTGCTTTCGGCAGTGGATCGACGGTTTCACACTTATGCAAATCAGATTCAAGGCAACACTTTGGCTCGGGTGTGGTATTTGTGCGCCACCCCGTGGGCCGATCGGCAGAGGGCCTGCTAGGCGTTTTGGAAGGGAGCGTGGCTGTTGGATTTGGTTCAAAAGTGAGAGAGGGAGGCAAAGGAAGATGGCTGTTTGGTTTAGTGGGTTAAGATATATGTATATTTATAAACAAGTCTATCTATATATAGAGAGGGAGGGTAAGGTTTGAAGTTAAAAGCCTTTGGTGGCTCTTATTTATAGAGAGAGGAAGAGACGGACGTGGGTGACCTGAATTGGTAAGTTCTCAAACCTAAAAGGGGCAAGAGTTTCAAGAGAGTAGGAGTCCTTTTTGGGACTCTTCTTATTTGGTAAAAAAAATAATAATTTAGTTGCCCTATACAGTGTAAACGTAATAAAATAGAAATTCCTAAAATTAGCATTTGTGTGGGTCAGGATAGAGTGTGCGTACACGTACCCCCTCTTGGTGCATCCTAAATCTATCGCCATTCATTTGAGTCAAAGATAACCGGGTCATAACATTCTTCCCCCCTAAAAAAATGATCTCTATCATATGATATCAAGCAATTAATGTGTTTCAAGGGATTTTGGACATTGGTGCTTTCAGAAATTGTGTTGGTGGGAATATAGGTATGCAAACAAAATCGGAGCCTTTACTTGAACACACAAACACACAATTTCATAAATATCTACCATACGATTCAAAGCAGTCAACCCTTCGAATCATATGATGACCTCTAATTGTGTTAAATGATATGATAGAGATCATTTTTTGTTCCAATCTTTTACACAAAAGATCTTTAGATTATGACTTTCAACTTAGATGGATAAATGATAGTTTCATATAGCACAAGTCCCCAAAAATATCAAGTATTTCTTCGGGTTGTGTGCAAGGGCCAACTTTGTATGTACAAGTAATGGCACTCAAACGAAATATGTTGGAGGGTAGCTCTATTTGCACCTACCAAATTACTAAAGGCACCTATGCTCAACCTCATTAGCTGCTTTGAATTTAATAATAGAAATCGTTTTTCGTCCCAATCTTCCACACAATGGATCTTTAGACTCTGGTCACAATCACTTTTTTTATTCCATGGGACACATATCTCAAATAGTGGCCCTAAAATCACGTTGGAGCGTGATTTGAGGGCATTTTGTTGAGATTTGTGTCACGTGGAATAAAATATTGTTTTGATGATTTAGATTGGGTACCTTTATTTGCACTTACACTTTCTTTGAAAGCACCCACATCCCAAACCCCTTGAAAACCACTGATGCTTAAGATGAGATTATGGAGGTCGTTTTTCACCCCAATCTTCCACACAATAGATTTTGATATCATGGAGCACCTATAAGACTGTTTTGATTCAATGTCTCACAAATCCCAAAAAATGGCGAATCATATGGCAGACATCACACTCAAACGTGAATTTAAGACATTTTTTAGGGATTTGTGACACATGGAATAAAAAACTTACTGTCTGATAGGCGTAACATGATCTCGAGATCTTTTGTGTTGAAAACCGGGGTAAGAAACGATCTCTATCATCTAATGTGAAGCTATCAGTTGTTTTTAACTAGTTTGAGATGTGGGTGCTATCAAAGGTTCGATTCTCGTCCTCCACATTGTTTCTCAACCCTCGTCACTATAGTTGGTGCTCCCTTGCGCTACTTCGCAACTGTCACATGTGTATGCGTGCCTGCTCCTCGATTCTCGAGGATGCCAAATGGACGTATCAAAATACAAAATAAAAATAAACTTCATAGATTAGGCCTATCAAAAAATAAAATATAAAAATAAAAAATTCATGGATTAAGTGTGCCAAACGTACAAAATAATTTGCGTATCACAGCTAGTCTGTGCATCTTAGAAATTTGCCGAAATGGGGGTCAACGAAAATTTCGATAATTTTAGAAATTTCGATTTTTTGGGCGAAATTTTGAATTTTCAATTTTTTCGACCAAAATTTGAAAATTTAGAATTTTAGATTTTTTTTATTATCTTTGTTTTGAATATGTTTGCAATTTACAGAAATGTCCAAAATTTCCAAAAGTCACACCACAAGGCTGCGTCACAGCATGGTTTGCTTAAGTGAATTGAGAGCCTTTTATATAGGTGGCTAGAGTGCCATTTTTTTGTCCTAATCGATGTGGGACTAAATTCTATTTAGAAAACCACTTTGTCAATCGGTACCATTATACCATCCCACCAGGCTGCTTTCTCACCTCACCTTCTTCAGTCGACATGCATTGATCATCTTTGAATTAGATGGTCGATGGATCTATGGATAGTGGGCGTACCATCAAACAGTTAGTTTTTTTATTACATATGGCACACATCTCAAAAAGTGACCCTAAAATCATATGACCCTTATTATACACTGAGCGTTACGATTTTGGCGCCACTTTGAGATGTGCATCATGCAACATCAAATAATCTAATGCGTACGATGAATGGCACGCCCTAACATCCATAGTGGAATAGGGAATAAAAATAAGCTCCATCATCTGATTTAAAGGCGATCAATACATACCGGGTGGAGGAAGTGGGGTGAAAAAGTAGCCTTTTTGGGTGAGTATAACGACACATTTTGTCAATTTGTTTTCTATAGTTTTATGCTTGATCTCGGCATCAGTGCTTGGTCACTTGGATCAATTGCTTAAATATATTTTTTATATATTTTTAATCTCCGAAACTTTTTGGAATTTTTTTCGAAATGTACCGAAAGGAGTTCGACCGAAAAATTACAGAAAACGAACTTTGTCACTATGCTCCTAACAACAAATATCGGTAAGACACTTAATGACCATCAAATAGTAATCGGATGGTGGTGCGACACGTGGCAGCCATTATTAGTGAAGTTGACAACAACAATAAAAGGAGGCCAAAGAATACAAGCACCTTGTTCCCCATTCTTCCGCCAGGACTATATAAACCCTACAACCAAACTATCTTCTTCACATCAGCACATACGTTGGCGGCTAAGATTCCAAACTTCCTGGGCTTCGTCGACACATCAAACCAAAACCCTAAATTCTCTCTTCTCTGTGACCCTTCTTCCATCTAGAGAGAGAGAGAGAGAGAGAGAGAGAGAGAGAGACAATGGAGGTTTCTCAAGCGCAAAAGCAAAAGCGACAAGAGTTCACATGCATCTCCATTTCTCAGCGTTCTTCGTCTCCGGATTCTTTAAACAAATATCTTTTGGACAAATCTGAATCAGCTACTGCTCGTTTTACGGTCGATTCTGATGGTGCGAAGTTGCGGTTTCTTCATCAAGAACTTGAATCTCGTGTCGCCGTCGAAGTTGATCTTCAAACGGCTCAGGTAGTAGCATTTTTGTAAATTTTAGTGGAGGTGTTCTTTTTTAAAGTGATTTATTTATCGAATTTAATGCTGACTTGTTTTAAGAACTGAAGTCAAAATCAGCCTATTTGTATCATTTCGGCATTAATATAGTGTTTTCAACAATATGTTTTGATTGAAATTACAATGTATCTTATAATTCCCTTGATGTTCATTGTTTTTTCAATGTGAAACCGAGTTCAAATGAGTTCATGTTTTTAGTTCCTATTGTTTTTATTTTATTTTTTTGTAGTGTTGGGAATCAGAGGAAGGGTAATACTGTAGTTGATTAAATTGCTGTCTCATAATTCAAATGTTGTAAAGTCATCTTAAGAGGAGGGAGGTGACATAGCCTAAAAGAACAAGATGATAGCTTTCAAAGAAAAATTGATGTACAACAGAGTATGGAATTGGTGAGGAGGATTCAAATAGTATGTGGGTAGATTGCGGGGTGTATGAGGATTTAGTACAAAAGGTTACTTGTGGAGTATAAGGGAAAGAGTTACACACATAATTTTTTGCTTGTGGAATATGGAAGTTCAAAAGTTTATTGCCTAAATAGAAAGAAAACAAACAAAAGGGACTGAAAATCATGAATGATATGAATTCCAGTTTTGACACAAAGCTAAAAAACCCTGTTGGAAGGCTGAAATTAGTCTTTGAAGGTGATTGAGTGAAGGAATATCCAATCAAATTTCCTCTACCAGTGAACCCGCAGGAACGCATAATACTAACCGTAGGTAGTAAGGCTTCAAAAACGTCAAAAATATAATTTTATTCATCTCTTTTAACTTCAATGAGTCCACCATCTTCCATGAGACTGTGTTTGTTTCGTTCCCCCCATCAACGATAACCATTAAAATCTGCCCATTTGAGGTACACTTCGTACGAAAGATATTTCTCCGTTTGCTTTATAGACCTCATGTTCCACCTTAGGTTTGTCTTCATGCTCTTCCTCTTGGGCTAGAGTGACTTGCCTTTTCAATCACTCGTAGGAACCGATGCCCTACTTCATTATGTCGAAAGCATTCGAGTTCCGATTGTTTCGTTGGAGTAATCTTTTGAAGCACCATCGATTGGTCACATCTACCTCCCCATTGACTAAGGTTTGGTTGATCAATGGTTGAGACCGAGGCCTCTACCATGCTATGCCTACGACTTGAGTCACGATTGAGGATCTCTTCTGCTTTTAACACTTCTCCACAAGTTATGCATGACAATCTTGTCTTGGATTTGTAGACGTAAAACATTTATATACCGTCCAACTCTCTGATCTTCCTTTCATGCACTTTGGCCCAAGTATTGTTCGGTGTACTCCATGACACTTATCGCATTTTCATAAGTTTTGACAGCATTGATAGAATTCCTTAGCCTAGGAAGGCGGAAGAAACCGGCGCTGTAGATATGTCTTCATCTTCTCCTACATAGAGATCTTGTCCACGAATTTAACCCTTCAGTGATCTGACACCTCTTTTAGTTCAAAAATATCTTTTACCTTACTAATCTAGTCAAGGAATTCATCTGGGTTTAGCCTCCCATGGAATTGAGACAATTCTACTTTGATCCCATAACTATTCACGCGTTCTTGGTTGCAATAATCATGGTCTTCATGAACAAATCTGGCTAGGGGCCTTCGTTGGTGATTATGTCTCCAATCACCCGAATCATTTTTGAAGGGGTTATCTTCCACTTTCATAGTGATTTCTTGTTGCTGTATTAACTCGTCCATTCGTCGTAACCCCTCTTCCATCATCTCCACTACGATTCAACTTAGGAGCTCTTCGTGGAGGCATATCCAATTATTTATCCAACGACAATTTCTTGCACTGATACCAAATAATGAAGATCTACGTATGATAATGATTTGAGAGGGTGCTAGTTTTGACACAAAATTAGAAAAACTTGTAGGAAGGCTGAAATTAGTCTTCTGGTGTGGTTAAGGAATATTCAACCCAAACTCCTCTACTAGCGAATCTGCATGAATGCAAAATACTAACCGAAACTGGTACGACTTCAAAAAGGTAAAAATTATATTTCATTCAACTGTCTTCCTTTTTTGACCCATTGAAGCTTATATGGGTTCGGGTTGTCCTCCTATTTCAACTTCAACGCGCCCACCATCTTTTGAGAGACTTTAATGCAGTCGGAGAATTGAGAAGGAAGAAGATGGAGGGCTGCAAAGAGAAGAGGTGACTGTCACAAATATTGAAAAAGATATATGAGGACTTCAAGAAGAGCCTGCGGGTTGCCATTAAGGGCTGATTGTTGGGCCAAAAAGGAGTTCAAAGAGACAGGTGCAAGAGTTAATTGTGCAGGAATGGAGTCAGATTCATGAAATTTTGAGGGCAGAAAGTGGGCCCAAAACAGAATTAATATGAGGCCTGCTATGGGACATTTTGTGGGACCCAGCTAGGCCTTAAATAAGACCTCTAAGGTGACTTAGAAAGTCACATGATTCATGTGACCTGGGAAATAATCTCTCCTATAAAATTTGCATGGAATAATAAGTTAAGAAATCTGCTTCCTACAACATCTGCTTGGAGTTTCGAACTCTAAAAACAGTGACAGCTGGCAGCTATGAAATCTATGTTTAGTTGCCTAGTGTCATTAGAAGTCTTTAATTAGGAGATTAAAATAAGTCCTTTGTACTTTGTGGTAGCTTATTATGGTAGGATTCTTTGCATTCTAATATAGAAATTGATTGATGAGAGACAATGAGGCAGAAATTTCAGATTCTCATAGTTCAATCCACATTAAAGATAGAAAACCCAAGGGGTTTTGGGGCTTGCGGCTGGAGTTTGACTAGACTGAAAAGTTTGACCATATTAATATTATTTTGTTTATATTTTTTTGGAAAATTAGGAGTCCTAGCCAAAGTAGGAAACTAAGTCTAGCTGGTATTTTCTTTGTTTTAAGTGCTGCAAATCAGAATATTGAAGGAGTTAGTGAATGAAATTAATTTTTCTGCGTGAAAAATCTGTGTGAACTAGTGGTGGCCGAGAATTCCTAGTTGGGTTTTATTATATTTATTTGTTTTTGAATCTTTTCTCCTTCAACGCTACATCAGGCTATGTTTGATTTGCTTCTGCTATCAATGACAACCATACCAATCCACCCATTTGAGGTACACTTGGTATGCAATATATTTGGCCGTAACCATTTGTCTTCATCAATACACTGTGAAGTAGTGGCGATGACCTTTCCTATGCGCATACTTTCCCCTTCGGTATCGACTTCAAATCGATTTCAATCTTGTCGTCCACTTCTTGATTTTCAACTTCATAGACCTCATCTTCCACCTGAGCGTCATCTTCATGCTCTTCCTCTTGGTGCTAGAGTAACTTTCCTTTTCGGACACTCCTAAGACCAATGACCTACCTCATTACATTGAAAGCATTTGGGTTCCAGTTGCTTCGATGGAGTAGTCCTTTGACGCTCCATCGATCAATCACGTCTACCTCCCCCTTGACTAGGGTTTGGTTAATGTATGGTCAAAATTGGGGCCTCTACCATGCCATGCCTAAGACTCGAGTCACGATTGAGGATCTCTTCCTCTTTTAATACTGGCTAGTAGGCATCGTCAACTCTCCATAAATCATGCATGACAATTTTGCCTTGGATTTGTAGACATAACCTCCTCTTTATGTATCGTCCAACCCTCTAATCTTCCGTTTCATGCAGTTCGCCTCGAGTAGTGAGAAAGCGGAACTCTTCGGAGTGCACCATGACACTCCTATCGCATTGTCATAGGTTTTGATAACATTGAACCAAAAAATTGTGAGGAAGGTTCAATATAATAATAAGGTAGTATGATATAATAAGAAATCATATAGTATTATCTTCCTTTTCCTTCTCCACGCTCCCCCCACTCTGATAACTTAGTATCAGAGCCATGCTTTCCTGCTAAACCCGTGGTAATTACATATGGAGGGTAGTTAATGTCGGGACAATAAAAGGTAGTATGTAGTGCTTTTTACCCTATTTATATACATATTAAATCCTGTTCATCTTCTTCTTTGATTTATACGGGTACAAGGATGACCTTGATATTTATTACCGCGCTTATTGGTCGTAAAAATGTCGCATTGGGAGGGAAGGCATCAAGTAGTGAGTACGTTAGCCGTTATTCCTGTAAATTGTTGACTGATGAGTAAGTTTGTTGTAAATTTGTAAGTTGGAATACTGTTCCATATAGATATGGAGAAGACGATGAATAGTATTTTACTATGTATATGAATAGTGTTTCAAGTTACTATTTACTATAGTATTACTATTCTGATGTTACTATTTACATATGTAATTACACTCTTATTGGTAATTTTCAACATCCATTTTCTACTTTTTCCAAAAAATTACCTATTGGTAAATTTTCAATTTTCAAAATAAAAATTCGATTAAAAATAATGAACTTGTTCGATGGTTTGATGTTCAAGACCAAATGAACCGATGGACAATTCCATCAGTGAATCCAAAAACCATTTATAAATATGGTTGGGCTAATTGGTCCAATGATATGTTAAGACAATAGAACAAACTCTCAATTTGAATGAAGACCGTAAAGACCTTCAATTGTTATCCAATGAGGATCTACAAACTGACCTCCACAAATTCAAATTCCTACATCTAGGATGTATTCAAATTGCCTTTAAGCCCTTGACCTTATTGGAAAACAATAACAATCTACTGACTACTCTTAGAGATGCTCAATGCCTTGACTGACATCATTCTCTAATGGCTGCAATAGAGACCAGCTTCTGCCATGGTCCAGTATACTTCAATTTTTATCCAAATCTAACGTTATCATTATCAGATATAATTTCTATCTGGATCAGAGATAATTGCTTTGATCTATTGCCTTCATTATAAAGTAATGACTTCACTGGCTCATAAAGTTAATTACCCTAGTGAACCAGGAAAGACGGTCTTAATTGAGACCAATTTGTTAACTACAAATGTTGCTACTCCTCGCTTGATTCATTGGGAAGACATTACTTTTCCAGAATCATGGAGTATTACTGAAGCTGTACCACCAAGACCTATCCTACACCAGGATATTGAACAAATTGTTTAAACCAATCAAGGAGATGTTCTCCTTAGATTTGATCGACAATCCAGTTTTAAGGACATCTTCTCGAAGATTAGATTTTGAATCTCGGTCTCCTTATAAAGTTTCTTTGGCATCTTCATCAAGAAACTTTGTTTCAGAGTTGACCCCGTCAGTTATCTCTAAATATGATTAACCCAATCTTGAAGGGATTCAAATCCCTGGACAATAAATTCTTCATGGTATATATACTCATCAGCAGAGGGAATCTCCTACTGCTAGTGAGATGAATTTCTCAATTTCTTAAAAAGTTTTATGGATTTGATAAAACCCATTAAACCAAACAATTTTGTCATTGATCGTCAACAAATCAATTCTGAATTTTATCAGGATAAATTTGCATCATTTCGTACATGGTATTTCAAAAATTTTTTAAAAGAAAAATTACAAGAATTTAAGACTGAATTTTACAAATATGTAGAATTCTCTTATCAAATCATTCTTTTTGTCACTTGGTTTAAAGTAACCTTATTTCTTGAAATGACGCAAGAAGAAAGAAAAATTCATATCCTTGAAAAATGTCATAAATCTTGGCAGAAAATGAATGGTTCTATCATTCAGTTGGTTCATCCTCCAATGGAAGGTTTAAGATTAACTCAACCCCATTCAACAACAACCTTGGACGCTACTGCTTTCGTTAAACCTGTTGAATCCACTTACCAATCATCAAAAGTAGATTTATCTAATATATATAAACAAAATAATTTCACTAATTTAAATCTCCAAATCATTAGTAATCAATTAAATAGGATAGAAAATAATATTTCCTTATTTTTTCTTTCTAAAATTCCAAATACAACAATTCTAAATCTGGAACAACCAAACATTAAACCACCAATTGAAATTACTGGATTTAATTTAACTTCCAAAACACAATTCACTAATTAGGATGAGTTTCTTGATAAATTAACCGCTCAGTTAAAAGGATTATCTCTTAATCTAGATAAGAAGGATAATCTACAGATTAATTTTCTTACGGACAATAAAATTTCTAATATTGAAAAAATTCAAAATAATTTAAAATCTCTCCAGAATGAAATGGGATTTAATCGGATTAAATACACATCCAAATCCAAAAATAGATGAGAGCTAAATTCTAGGCATTATTATCCTAGACCTACACCCCAAGATCTTCTTTATGAAGAAGATTATATGCAAATACAAGATTCTTTTTTTAGTAAATCTATTTTTGAATGGAACATAGATGGAAAATTAGAATACGCCATCTTTGAAATAATGCATAAAATGTTTATGTATAGTACCATTTGTAAACAGAGTCATAATATTGACAAACAAATTGCTAGTTTCATTACGACAAGTTTTTCTGGCATGTTGAAGGGATGGTGGGATAATCTTCTCACTGTTGTTCAATACTTAATGCAATTAAACAAGTAAAAAATGAACTTACTAGTAAATTTGAACAATATGAAGATGCTGTCTATACTTTGACACAATATTTTGCTTCATTTTGTTGGTTCATGGAATTACTAATATGAATGAAGTAGAGAGCTACTTCAAAATCTTCGTTGCCCTTCTTTAACCTATTTCAGATGATATAAAGATATTTTCATGACCAATGTCATGCAACACAATGATGCCAACAATGAATATTGGAAGGTTAAATTCATTGATGGACTTTCCCCTATTTGTTGAGAAAGTAAGGACTAGACTCTCCATGAGCAGAGTGATCACCAAGTCATAGATTACAATCAATTTACTTATGACCAACTCACTAATATTATTATTCGTGAATTCTTGAGTTTGTGTAATGATTTAAAATTACAAAACCAATTAAAACAACGATTCACTGGTCGAAAAGAATTAGGTGAATTTTGTGATCAATTCGCCTATGATACTAAAATCCAATTTCCTTCCAAAGGAAAAGGAAAAGTCTCTAAAGATTTTCCTAAGCAATCTAAAAGAACACATCGTCTTTTTTCCAATAGAGATGATAAACCTTCTCTTTCTCCCAGAAATAGAGAAAAATAATAAAAAGATCTAAAGATGACATAAAGTGCTATAAATGTCATAAAAGAAATGACATTTATAGCACTCATTGCTATAACAATAAATGATTTACAGGAATAACGGCTAACGCACTCACTGCTTAACGCCTTCCCTCCCAATGCAACTTTTTGATGACCCATAAGCGCGGTAATAAATATCAAGGTCATCCTTGTACCCGTATAAATCAAAGAAGGAGATGAACATGATTTAATATGTATATAAATAGGGTAAAAAGTACTACATTCTATCTCTTATTATTCCGACATTAACATTTCCCCATATGTAATTACCACGAGTAATTAGCCGGAAAACATGACTTTAATACCAAGTTATCAGAGTGGGGGATAGCGTGGAGAAGGAAAAGGAAGATAATACTATATGATTTCTTATTATATCATATACTTAAGTGGGGAAACAAAAAACATAAAACAAGCTTCTTAATATACAAAAGACGAAAAACCTATTAAACAAACATAACTTAAACAAAGAGAATATTAAATAAAAGAAAGAGGCTCACCGATATGCAAGTCTTCTCTACGATACACACCAAACTCTAAACACTTATTTTTTAGTAAACTTCGGTGTCTGAACACGTCCCAGGCTACTGATATTTATACAAAAAAGTCGGATTTGAAATCAGTTGAAGTTCGCAACAGAAGGGACATGTGTGTTTGATTTAGTGGGTAAAATCGCTTGGTCCCTTAATAATTGAATTTTGACGCCATTGAATGCGTCATTGGATGCATTATTGAGCTCTGGCATCAGTGCATGCGTCATTGGAGACAGCTGACAAATACTTGTCTGGCTATTGAGCTTCTAATCATTATAATGATGTCTTGAACTAACTACATATTCTCCCATCGATAAGCAATTTCATCAGCCAAGTCTTCATCAAGATCATTAAAGACTTCGTTGTATGAGTCTTCCATAAAAATGCTATTGAGATATTCTAGCTACATCTCTGTGTTTTCAGTCATTGGGATTTTATTGGAAAGTGTGTTCAATGCAAGAGAGCTTGAAATGTTGAAATTAATTCCATTGGGAATTTGAATGATGATTATTGCTGTGGATTTGAGGAATTTCCATTTGCCACTTTTGTTAAGCTTATGCTTAATGTCGGAGAAGCCCATAGCTCGTAATAATTGAATATCATGTTTGTCCATATTGATGGCAGCAAGATTTTACAGGATAATATATTGTATTCTTTCAGATCCAAGATGGGGATGACTAATGCAGGGATCAGATCCGAGAAAAATACGAATATGATGAATACTCCCTTATCATTCCATTCTGGCATGACAGAGGTGAATTCTAAATTAAGATGAGTATTACTCAAAATGTTGAATAACGAATGAACTGAATTTTGGATAATTTTGGGAAATCCAGAAAGTTCAGTATTTCTACTGATTTGGAGGTGTGAAAGAAATCCATTTTCAATTGCCCAAATAATTTCCCATTTGGCTGAATCGGTTGAGAGTCGATTGAGCTCAGCATAAAGAGTAAAATGATGGTCTTGATGATCGGATAATATGGGGAACCTATGATGGCAATATTTTTGGGAGATTGATAGATGGAATTGATAAATCAATCGTTCACCGCGGGATGTGTAAGATTTAATTTTGGCAATCACATCAAGAGGAAGATTGCTAAGGTTTTGGGAAATATTATCCCTAGAATATTTCAATAGACGAGACCAGGTCTGAGGATCTTTTTCTGTGAGGAAACATTTATGTTCCTTGGATAGGGAATTGGTTTCACGATTCAAGGATTCAAAATATTTACATAAAAGATGAAGGGAATCATGGATTCTAGTAGGCTTTTTCGGATGATTGTTCCATACAAGTCATTGATGTATGATTTTTGCCATGAGGTAAGTTTTCTGCAGGTTTTGAAATCTACATTGGGATATGGGAGAATGAGAACGCTAGATTGGTTGAACAGAGAATCCTGCTCAATTGGTTATTTGCCTTTTGAGGAATCCTCAATTATTTGTTTTGCTTTGGAGGAAGAAGAAGCGGGATTCCGCTTATTCTCCATGAGTCTTGCAATAATAAAATATATATTAAATATTCCACATATCTCAGTGGTCTACTAATTATAATCCACATATTTCAGTGGTTGAATAAGTCTTTGACAACAATAATCTACATGACTAGAAGGAAATTGTTAGAATATGTATACACATAAAAATCCTTGTAATTTAATTTTATTGGGATAAAATGGTTGCTTCTTTTTGAAGAAAAGTGATTGGTTGTTCGTGGAACAATGAATTGGTTTCCCTGTGATTGATCAATTTATGAGGTGGTGTAAGAAGTTCAAAGATAAGATCTTGTCCATTATACTGAGCATATATGCCAATACCCTGATTTTAGGTCAAATTTTGAAAAGATGGGGGGCTGAGTGTAAATGATCCAGTAAATCCTTTTGATTAGGAATAGGATAACGGATCCATTGTAAACAATCATTTAATGGTTTGTAATTGATTGCAACACGAGGGGTCCCTCGTTCTCGCTCAACATTTTTATTGACATAAAATGCGGTACAACTCCATGGGGAATAATTGGGCCTAATGAGTTGTTTTTGTAACAAATTGACAATTTCAATTTTACATAATTCCAAATAAGCAAGTTTTAGTTGACTTGGTCTTGCTTTGGTTGGAATGTCTTTCATTGAAATCAATATTATATGGTAAAGAAACAATATGTTTCTTTCGATTCCAAAAGGCATTGGGAACATCACTACATATATCAGTGTGAAAAGATTTAAGCAATTGAGAAATTTTGGCTTGAATCGTAGGTGAATCAATTTGTTTTTCTGAAGATAAAATCTTTACTTCGTTTTGAAGAAAATTGATTTGTTGTTCTTTGAACAATAAATTGGTTTCCATTTGATTAACCAATTTAGTTTGAGGCTGTGTGATGAATTTGAAGACAAGATCATGTCCATTGTACTGGGCATCAATGCCAGTTGAGTCTAACTTCATTAAAGGTAAATTTGTCTAATCGCCCTACAAAACCAAATTTGTAAGGCGATTAAATTTGCATTACTGTATAATGCAGAGTGTGAAGCTATGAAGAAATGACACAAAGACGATATAGGATGGAATTCAGGAAGAGTACACTAGGAAGTTTATGGATGACCTCAATGATAAAAGAAAATTAAGAAATGGTGTTTGAAATGGTTTTGGCATGACCATTTAAAAAAAATAAAATTTGGCATGTCCAATGGAAGTTAGAAAAACGGAAGACAATAAAAACTTGAAAGTAGTGACAATTAGCATGAAGGATTGCACACTTTTAAATAACTTGATCATAAACAGAATTGGATTTGCAAAAATAGATGGATAAGGCGATGATGTATATGGCTGATTTCTTTCGGTGTAGTTTTTCTTTTTTTATTTGTTTAAACTATTTTAAAATGTTCGTAGAATTTTATTTTCTATTGTGAGATCAATAGGTGTCTTTGCTTCTGAACTATAAGTAGAAAATAATGTTGATGGACAGAACAAGCCTCTGAGGTATGAAGATGATAGATGGATTCAAGATTAGGTGAGAGGTTTGATGGTGACACATTTACAATATTTCTATGACAGATGACACTGTTATTTTGGGTGAATTGATGGAGGACAAATGTGACAAAGTCCTGTTGCTATGAGGCAAATCCGCCTGTGTTGTTACGAGGCAGTTTTGGGATGAAAGGTAAATAATGTATAAAGCCTAGTAGCAGGAATCTTCTACTTGATGCCCCACTTTCGCTTTTGAATCTCGCACTCAGTCTCGCTTCCCAGTACAAAATAGTTTGACTTCAAGCTTTCGATGACGCTCCCTCTTCACCCTACTACACGCTTCCTGGTACTTTTTGTTACAAATGTATAAGTACTATAATTGATATAGATGTTGCTGATGACACAATTCTCGAGATTGCATGAAATTGTTTATGCTGATCGGGAAAATTGCATACAATATATCTTGGACTATTTGTTTGTGTGGGAAGGCCATCAAAAGACTTTGGGACATAATCATTGAAAGGTTTGAGAATAAAGAATTTTGGAAGAGCATGATGTTAGCAAAGACTTCTGCTGTGTGTCCGAGAAACCATAAAAAAAGGTTTTGGAAGTTGATCATTGAAAGGTTTGAGAATAAAGCGTTTTGGACGAGCAAGATCTTACCGATTGCCAATCAAGTTTCATTGATAAAATTGAAGAGGTTAAAGTGGAAATATTTTACGGAGTGGTGGAGGATACCACAGAAACTTCCATCTTTCTAATTAGGATGCTATTCTGTTTTCGAAAAAGAGAGGAAGAGTAGGGGTCTTCCGGTTGAAAGAAATGAATAAGGTATTATTATTGATATGACTTTGGTGCTTGAGCAAAATGCATGTTTATTGTGGTCCAAGCGTTTTGATGAACAAATATGGTTTTATGGATGGTAGGTGGGATGTTATATTGGGTGGTCAAGTAATTTAGGTTGGATTGCCATATGAAGATGTCTGTTGTAAATGTGTTAGGTAGTAGGGAGGGGGGATGGGGGGGGGGGGGAGTTGTTTAAAACGCAAACTTTATGAGGATCTTTGATGTGGGAGGTCCCAGTCTTGGTCAAGTTTAGGTTGGTGTATTTGGTTTCTATATCAAAGGGGATGTTTGTGTGTGATAATCTCGGGAAAAATGGAGCTGCAGTATCTTGGGAAGCTAGGCTATGTGGGATTTGAGTGGTGAGAGTTTTTTATGCCATCTCAGGAAGTTAGGCTATGTAGGAATTAGTGGTGAGAGTTTCATGCGTTTGTGTTCTCTGTTTTTTTAGGTTTGGATGTGTATGTCTTTTTAATAAAGAAGATAGTGGTGAGAGTTTCATGCGTTTGTGTTCTCATTTTTTAAGGTTTGGATGTGTATGTCTTTTTAATAAAGAGTTTCATGCGATTGGGTTCTCTGTTTTTTAGGTTTGGATGTGTATGTCTTTTTAATAAAGAAGATAGTAAAGTGTGGGCATATGATTCATGAGGGTATATTTCGATGAAGTCTTTATTTCATTTTAAGCAATATCTCATTTAAGCTCAATGGACAAAGCTTTGGCACATTCGAGCTCCTCCTAAGGTTCTGCATGTCATTGAATGAAAATTTAGGAGCCATCCTCAAGTCCACTCTTCCAATTAGCAAATAGATGTATAATATGCCTAATATGAGGAAATGTTGGATCATCTTTTATTGAATTTTTACAAATGGTTCCAGCATTTGGTATTAATTCCTACAACTTTTCAGTCTGATGGGGGTCAGGAACCACCTTCAAAAGTCGACTCTTCTAATTAGCAAATAGCTAGCTGTATACGATGGCTAATATATGAGGAGATGGCGGATCGCCTTTTGTTGTATTTGTCCAAATGGTTCTGATATTTGGTGTTATTTCCGACAACCTTTCAGTGCGAACGGGCTCAGGATCATTCAAATAAATAGGGGTAAGGACCATTTAATAAGTAGAGGTAAGGACCATTGGAAACTTGCAACATGATATTAGTGGATGGTCCTCAGGACCATTTAATAAATAGGGGATATGGATTTGGAAGTTTGATACAATTGTGACACTTCAGCATTGTGGACTGAAAGGAACAACAGGACTATTCGTGACAAAAAAACTACATAATTGATAGCTTAAAAGGGAAAGTAATTCATTGGGCTATAGAGGAAGTTTTTTCTTTTCAATTAGTGAAGAGAACAAAAGAAGGAATTGGCTCGAGATTGCATTTAGTTACAAAGAAAAAATAAAGGCAGTTTGGCGCACACCATTGGTAGGTTTCCTCGATAGGAATTCTATGTTCATGTGGAGTTAGCGGCCTGTTAAGGGATTCAGGTGGTGTTAGGTAACGGGCTGTGCACTGAGGATAGTTCACAGGTTGATCTTTCTGCTAAACTGGTCCAACATCGGGAGACACAAATATTCATGGACATGAAATGAGTGAAAGTATGCTTTGACCTTTTTGGCAGGATGATGCACCTCATACAAATTCTAAGGGCTTATCATGGGACAACTCTCAAGTAATTATCGGAACATTAAATAAGGAACTCACATGTGAAAGTTATGGATTAACAAAAAAACCTTTCTGCAAATCCAATCATTGTCGAAGGCGATTCCAAAAATCTCATAAGATGGGCAAAGCAACAAATGGAAAGGAATATCTTTGGATATTAGCAAATGCTTTTGAGGAGGTAAATGATCAAAGTGAAACAGGGATGATTAATCCAGACACGTAATTAGGG
This sequence comes from Chloranthus sessilifolius, assembly GCA_021018995.1. NCBI lineage: Eukaryota > Viridiplantae > Streptophyta > Magnoliopsida > Chloranthales > Chloranthaceae > Chloranthus > Chloranthus sessilifolius. The sequence goes on along the minus strand of CM037588.1, from coordinate 3,619,874 downwards.
AGGCACGTTGCGGATTCTCCAACAAAATGAGGGGTATTATTGGAATCGTTTGAGTGGTATACTCTAGTATTGAAGAGTAGATCTTTGGATATTAGCAAATGCTTTTGAGGAGGTAAATGATCGAAGTGCAACAGGGATGATTAATCCAGAAAAAGTAATTAGGGAGGCTCATGGCGGATTCTCCAACAAAAATGGTTTATTTTATTTTATTTTTATTAATATTTCTTTGTTGGGTCCAAAGTCTCTTGCTTTTAGCCAAAGGCTTCTCTATCGCTCTCTGTGGCCAAAAGATTCTTCAAATGGATGAAGGATTAAGGCTAACCATCTCAAACATAATATTCAATTCTTCTGATGAAGAAAATATTGAGTCCGATTCTGATGAGGTTAATATTATTCGATCTGCTTCCTCTTCAGATGAAGAAAATCAGATCGATTGCAATTGCAGTAATATTAACATGTCAAATGATGCGTGTCAATCATTTGCTGTCATGAATAATTTGAGTATTAATGTACTTAGTGAACATCAACAATCATTATTGAACTTAGTTGAGAAAACTGAAGAACCAACAATGAAATCCAAATTAATTTAAGCCTGCATCACTATGGCTAAAAAAGAAAATAAAAAAGAATTAATTATAGAAAATCCCTATTCGATTAAAGAATTATTTAATCGTTTAGAAAATCAGGGTCCAACTAGACCTGTCACAATTAATGATCTTAAGCATGAAATTAATTCATTAAAAACTGAATTACTTACATTTAAGCATCAAATTGCTAATGTAGTTAGCACAATCAATACTAGATTGAATCTTCTTGAAAATAAAGAAGCTTCTTCTAGTAATTTATTGATTTTTAATATTTCAATATCACGTGATAATTACTTGAATGCTTTGCACCAAATAACTTCACAGAGATGCAACTAGAATATCTCGATAACGTTTTTATGGAAGACTCATACAACGAAGTCTTTAATGATCTTGATGAAGATTTGGCCAATGAATTTGCTCATTGATGGGAGAATATGTAACCAGTTCATGACATCATTATCAATGATTAATAGCTCAATAGCCAAACAACTATTTGCCAGCTCAATAGCCGGACAACTACTTGCCAGCTGTATCTAATGACGCATGCACTGATGTCAGAGCTCAATAATGTATCCAATGACGCATTCAATGGCGTAAGAATCCAATTATTAAGGGACGAAGCGACTGCAACCACTAAATCAAGCACACGTATCCCTTCTGTTGCGGACTTCAACTGATTTCAAGTCCGTCTTTCTTGTATAATTATTGGTAGCCTGGGAAGTGTCCAGACACCGAAGTAAGTTTACTGGAAAACAATACACTGTGAAGTATTGGTGATGACCTTTCCTATGTGCATACTTTCTCCTTCGGTATCGACTTCGAATCGATTTCAATCTTGTCATCCACTTCTTGATTTTCAACTTCATAGACCTCATCTTCCACCTGAGAGGCATCTTCATGCTCTTCCTCTTGGTGCTAGAGTAGCTTTCCTTTTCGGACACTCCTAAGACCAATGACCTACTTCATTACATTGAAAGCATTTGGGTTTCAGTTGCTTCGATGAAGTAGTCCTTTGACGCTCTATCGATCATTCACGTCTACCTCCCCCTTGACTAGGGTTTGGTTAATCTATGGTAAAAATTGGGGCCTCTACCATGCCATGCCTACGACCCGAGTCACGATTGAGGATCTCTTCCTCTTTTAATGCTCGCCAGTAGGCATCGTCAACTCTCCATAAATCATGCATGACAATTTTGTCTTGGATTTGTAGACATAACCTCCTCTTTATGTACCATCCAACCTTTGATCTTCCATTTCATGCAGTTCGCCTCGAGTAGTGAGAAAGTGGAACTCTTTGGAGTGCGCCATGACACTCCTATAGCGTTGTCGTAGGTTTTGATAACATTGGACCAAAAAATTGTGAGGAAGGTTCAATATGAAGTGTATGACAATTTGTACCCCAGTTGGGGAGACCTTGATAATGTAAGGTACATTGAGGATGAAAGCAAAAAAGGTCTTGGTGAAAAGAGATGAGATGACGTACTGATGAAAAAAGGTGTTGTAAAGGCTTGTTAGGTGTAGAGTATATGAGGGAAGCATACCAAAAGAGGAATAAATTCAATGGAAACATTAGAACCAAATGATATATCAATGGAGTTTTTGATTTGGATGGGGAGAGGGCTTGTTTGTTTGACCAAATGCTTCGATAAGAAAAAATGCCTGAAAATTGTAAATATAAGTACCATAGTAATTGTTTATAAGAATAAAGAGGATATGCAAAATTGTGCCAACTACCAAGGTATTAAACTTGTGATTCATACTATGAAACTTTGTGAGAGAAGTGGAGCTATGTGTAAGGTAATATAATAATAAAATATTATTGAGAGTTAATTTGGGCTCAATCAAGTATTTGCTTTGAGTTCTTATTTGTTTGTAATGGTTATAGATGAATGGACATAAAATATACAAGACGTTCCATTGGATGTTATTTAATGATAGTGTGGTGCTAATTCAGCAGCCAAGGAAGTAAGTAATAAATCTTGGGTTTTAGATTTTGAGGGATTTGTTTCGGTCAAATCTTTGTATGGGTTTCTTGTGAGACAGCCTTTGGTGCTTTATAACTATACTTTCATTTGGCGGGTGTTTGCTCGTCCAAGGGTGAGATTTTCTGGTTGGAATGTTTCGTAGGGAGAAATCTAACAGTGGACCAGCTCATTAGAAGAGGGAAAATGCACAATGCGTGTGTCATGCGCCTATTGAAGATGAGGAATCAACTAGCATCTGTTCGTACATTGCTGATATGCGGTGCATGGTCTTGAAGACGTTTGAAATTGCTTGAAACACCCGCCAAATGAATTCTTGCATGGATTTGTTGGCCTCGTGGGATTGTTGTATTTTTTTTAGAACAAAGGGTGCATTATCGAAGACATCTCTTTTGGCAGTTATTTGGGCAATGTGTTTCGAAAGAAATGATGGAGTGTTCATAAAGACTTGTAAGCCTATCACTATGATTATGAGAGCTGCTAGTGATTTGGCGTCAAGTTGGGTGAGATTCGACAAGGAGGGGATGATTGATGATGGCCCTCATTGATTGGTGGGAAGCGTTGAATGAGATGGGTTGATGTGTTCTTGGAGATCCTCCCTGGCTATTCTTGTCTCTTTGGGCTTCACTTGTCTGTAAGATTTGGGTTTTGGGCTTCTCTTCTTTCTTTGTTTTCTTTTTTCTGAGTTCAGGGAGTTCTTTTGTTGCTCGCCTGTTTGTGTTTGGTCTTGTTGCTTTCATTTTTTCTATAGCGCAGTTCTCTATTCTTTTACCTTATTAGTATGTTATCTGCTTTATTGATGAAAAAAGGAAACAAGAACTTGATAAGTTGGAAATATGGAGAAAGACTTTAGAACTAAGCTCTTTGAAAATTTGCTGGAGGAAAACCATATATGGAATAAAAGTACACTGAATACGAGAGCGAGATGGATGATCATAGTTTTCAATGTTTGGGCTTTACTATACAATTCCATGTGGGGTTTGAGGACATCTCAAACACGATAAATGTAGCTAGGTGGAGATAGGCGAGTGATTGTTTTGTGATCCATGAATGCCACTCAATTAAAGAGGTGATTTTGTAAGGTGATTAAACTTGCATTACTGTATAATGGAGAGTGTGAAGCTATGAAGAAATGACACAGAGACAAGACAATACAGGGTGGAATTCAGGAAGAGCACACTAGGAAGTTTATGGATGACCTCAATGATCAAAGAAAATTAAGAAATGGGGTTTGAAATGGTTTTGGCATGACCATTTCAAAAAAAAAATTGGCATGCCCAATGGAAGTTGGAAAAACGAAGGCAATAAAAACTTGGAAGGAAGTAGTGAGAATCAGCACCAAGGATTGCACACTTTCAAATAGCTTGAAGATAAACAGAATTGGATTCGCAAAAATAGATGGATAAGGCGATGATGTATATGGTTGATTTCTTTTTGTGTAGTTTTTATTTTTTTATTTGTTTTAACTATTTTAAAATGTTCGTAGAATTTTATTTTCTATTTTGAGATCAATAGGTGTTTTTGCTTCTGAACTATAAGTAGTAAATAATGTTGATGGACAGAACAAGCCTCTGAGGTATGAAGATGATAGATGGGTTCAAGATTAGGTGAGAGGTTTGATGGTGACACATTTACAATATATCTATGACAGATGACACTGTTATTTTGGGTGAATTGATGGAGGACAAATGTGACAAAGTCCTGTTGCTACGAGCCAGTTTTGGGATGAAAGGTAAATAATGTATAAAGCCTAGTAGCAGGAATCTTCTACTCGGTGCCCCACTTTCGCTTTTGAATCTCACACTTATTCTCGCTTCCCATTACAAAATAGTTTGACTTCGAGCTTTTGATGATGCTCCCTCTTCATCCTACTACACCCTTCCTGGCACTTTTTGTTACAAATGTATAAAGTACTATAATTGATATAGATGTTGCTGATGACACAATTCTCGAGATTGCATGAAATAATTTATGCTGATCAGGAAAATTGCATATAATATATCTTGGACTATTTGTTTGTGTAGGATGGCCATCAAAAGACTTTGGGACATAATCATTGAAAGGTTTGAGAATAAAGAATTTTGGAAGAGCAAGATGTTAGCAAGGACTTTTGCTGCGTGTAGGAGAAACCATAAAAAAGGCTTTGGAAGTTAATCATTGAAAGGTTTGAGAATAAAGCATTTTGGGCGAGCAAGATGTTACTGATTGCCAATCAAGTTTCATTGATAAAATTGAAGAGGTTAAAGTGGAAATATTTACGGAGTGGTGGAGGATACTACATAAACTACCATCTTTCTAATTAGGATGTTGTTCTATTTTTGGAAAAGAGAGGGAAGATTAGGGGTCCTCCGTTTGAAAGAAATGAATAAGGTATTGTTAGTGATATGACTTTGGTGCTGGAGCAAAATGCATGTTTATTGTGGTCAAGCGTTTTGATGAACAAATATGGTTTTATGGATGGTAGGTGGGATGTTATATTGGGTGGCCAAATAATTTAGGTTGGTGGAGTTGTCATATGAAGATGTCTGTTGTAAATGTGTTAGGTAGTAGGGAGAGGGGGGTTGATTAAGACATTATGAGGATCTTTGGTGTGGGAGATCCCAATCTTGGTCAAGTTTAGGCCAGTGTATTTGGTTTCTATATCAAAGGGGATGTTGGTGTGTGATATCCCGGGGAAAATGGAGCTGCAGTATCTTGGGAAGCTAGGCTATGCGGGATTTGAGTGGTGAGAGTTTCTTGCGTTCGTGTTCTCTGTTTTTTAGGTTTGGATGTGTATGTCTTTTTAATAAAGAAGATAGTAAATTGTGGGCATATGATTCATGAGGGTATATTTCGATGAAGTCTTTATTTCATTTTAAGCAATACCTCATTAAAGTTCATTGGGCAAAGCTTTGACACATTCCCGCACGTCCTAAGGATCTTGCGTATTATTGAATGAAACTTTAGGAGCCACCCTCAAAGTCAACTCTTCCAATTAGCAAATAGATGTATAATATGCCTAATATATGAGGAAATGGTGGATCATCTTTTATTGCATTTTTACAAATGGTTCCATCATTTGGTATTAATTCCTACAACTTTTCAGTCTGATGGGGGTCAGGAACTACCTTCACAAGTCGACTCTTCTAATTAGCAAATAGCTAGCTGTATACGATGGCTAATATATGAGGAGATGGCGGATCGTCTTTTGTTGTATTTGCTCAAATGGTTCTGATATTTGGTGTTACTTCCTACAACCTTTCAGTGCGAATGGGCTCAGGATCATTGAAATAAATAGGGGTAAGGACCATTTCATAAGTAGAGGTAAGGACCATTGGAAACTTGCAACATGATATTAGTGGATGGGGCTCAGGACCATTTAATAAATAGGGGATATGGATTTGGAAGTTTGATACAATTGTGATACTTCAGCATTGTGGACTGAAAAGAACAACAAGACTTTTCCTGACAAAAAACCACATAATTGATAGCTTAAAAGGGAAAGTAATTCATTGGGCTATAGAGGAAGTTTTTTCTTTTCAATTAGTGAAGAGAACAAAAGAAGGAATTGGCTCGAGATTGCATTTAGTTACAAAGAAAAAAATTAGAGCAGTTTGACGCACACCATTGGCAGGTTTCCTCGATAGGAATTCTATGTTCATGTGGAGTTACGGGCCTGTTAATGGATTCAGGTGGTGTTAGGTAACGGGCTGTGCACTGAGGATAGTGCACAGGTTGATGTTTCTGCTAACCTGGTCGAACATCGGGAGACAGATATTTATGGACATGAAATGAGTGAAAGTATGCTTTGACCTTTTGGCAGGATGATGCACCTCATACAAATTCTAAGGGATTATCATGGGACAACTCTCAAGTAATTATCGGAACATTAAATAAGGAACTCACACGTGAAAATTATGGATTAACAAAAAAACCTTTCTGCAAATCCAATCACTGTCCATTTGTTGCTTTGCCCATCTTATGAGATTTTTGGAATCATAAGATGGGCAAAGCAACAAATGGAAAGGAATATCTTTGGAGATTAGCAAATGCTTTTGAGGAGGTAAATGATCAAAGCGAAACAGGGATGATTAATCCAGACAAGTAATTAGGGAGGCACGTGGCGGATTCTCCAGCAAAATGGGGGGTATTATTGGAATCGTTTGAGTGGTATACTCTAGTATTGAAGAGTAGATCTTTGGAGATTAGCAAATGCTTTTGAGGAGATAAATGATCAAAGTGCAACTGGGATGATTAATCAAGAAAAAGTAATTGGGGAGGCTATTCATGTGGCCAATTCTCCAGCAAAAATGGGCGTATTATTGGAGAGATCTCTTGCTTGGCAATTCTTCTTACACGCTGTAAATGGTTTATTTTATTTTATTTTTATTAATATTTCTTTGTTGGGTCCAAAGTCTCTTGCTTTTGGCCAAAGGCTTCTTCTATCGCTCTCTGTGGCCATTGTTAATTTTGTTCTCTCTTTTCTTTATGTTTTGTGATACATTGATTTACCAATAAAAAAATGTTGGATTCATAATGCATTGAAGAGCATATACTAATTAGCTGTTTGTTTCCTCAGCTTTACAAATTAGGCCCAGATGAATCACTGTGCATAAGTGAAGGTCCGGGGACTTGTACAACCGAGGAGGTATGGGTATTATTGCTATTTAATTGTTTAATGTGTTGTCAATAGTAAATTACTCCTGGCCATTTAACTAAAGATTATCTCTGCTCTATAATACTATCCTTTTACAGTGGATGTCCACTGGCTTTGTTGCATTAAGGAATTGGACATTCTTATATTGCTTTTAATGTGTTATCTATGGAAGTCTAATGGAGTTTTATTATCTATTTACTCAATTAACGCATTACTTCATTGCTTGTAGTTCCCATGTGAATGGAAAGGGTGAACGCAACAAGTTATTAAAAGATAACAGTGAGATTGTGAGAGTATGACTGACAATCCAATATAATACGTGCACTGTGCACACTCATACACACGTATTTTATATATATATATATATATATATATATATATATATATATATATATATATATGAACTCCGCTTGAAAATTGTATTTTCTTTGTTAAAGAAAACTCTATTTTATTGTTTGGTTGTATATAAACTACATCTATTGTTTGTAAAAAAAACTCTGTTCTTTTTTATGCGATCTTTGTTTGTTAATGATGAAAAGCTGGGTTAATTTTGTTGTATTTTTCTTTTGCTGCTGGAACCTTCAGGTATGTAGTCTGTTTGTGAATAAAAGCTCACATGTTAAGTTTCTCTATTACGAAGTTTCTCAGTTATTATACTCTTTTGGATTATAGTTTGTATATTATTCTGTGTTCACTGAGGAGTTCTGTTTTAGTTGGTATATATTACTGCTCCTTAATTCCTTTGTCTCGGTGCTACGTAATGGCTGTTGTAGTGGATTGACTTATTTTCTTTCATTGTTTTCCTTCTCAAACAGAAATCCTATTCAAGGGCAATTACCATTGGTTTCAGAACGGACGATGAAAGCAAAGCCTTCCATTATTCGTTTGAACAGTGGAAGAATGAAGTTATTGGTGGAAGGACTGGTATGTTATCTATCTAGAGTAATCAATAAAGAAATCTTTGCAGAGAATTGTTGATAAATAATTAAAAAAAAGTCTTCCTATCTGTTCAATAAGATAATGTGTTGATTACTTCTTTTCACTTGGAGGCTTAGCCACACTAGTAAAGGAGATTTTCTGGAAGCTAAAGACAACTGCATTCCCTTCAAACAGCAGCAAATAATCCTTTAATACTCGGTGTTAGCTTCCACCAGTGGTGGTTCATTATGTTTTCATCGTTTTGATGATGCGAACAATTTGATCACTTCCTTTGCTTGGAGAACAGATCATGACAGTGAAGGGATTGCACAATGTCTTAAGTTGAACCTCTAAGCCTGCCCCACCAATTGGCAGCCTTGTTTAGCCTCGAATAGAAATTAGTGGAGACATAAGACTTGCAAACCGACCCAAAATAGATGGGGCTTGGAGAGATGGTGATATAAATATATAAATATATAAATATTGCACAAAAGTTTTGATGAAGTTGTGCATTATCAGTTTTCTGCATTGTGGTGAATGACTTACTGGTATGCTGAATGACCCAAAATAGATGGGGCTAGGTGAGATGGTGATATAAATATATATAAATATTGCACAAAAGTGTTGATAAAGTTGTGCATTTAGTTTTCAGCATTGTGGTGAATTGCTATGGCGTTATTCATGATTGATGAATGACTTACTGGTATGCTGCATCTATAAGTCTACAGCATGTATGCTAGAGCTCTTTTAAGTATGACGGGTTTTCCTCTCTCCAACTTGTGTTCACTTTTTTTGGTTCGGTAAGAAATATAATAATAAAGGATAAAGATACAAAGACAACTTGGGTCTAGCAAGATCCTAGAGCCCAAAAAAGGGAACCAAAAATAGGCCACCAGAAAATCTAGCAGCTGGGACGACAGCGCCGGGCCAACGCGAAAATGATGGCTGCTTCGACTGTCATTCCTGCACTGACAGGAAGACAACTATCTAGGACACATGTCATCCAAAAGATTATCCCAGTACACCCTGATGTAAGTTCCCCCACCAGCTGTACATTATATTTGGTTCCCACCCAATCCACTACATAGGAGTCTGCCATTTCCAACCAGATGGACCACATAACCGCCAGCGGGACAACTTTCCAAAATTTTCAACATATCCTTGAAATTTCTCCCCTCTCCGCGTACTCAGCATTTAGCGGGCAGGACCTCGGGATAGCCCAAATAGTTCTGAAGACATGAAACACCCAATTCCAGACCTCCTTAGCCACTTTGCAATGTAAGAGCTAGTGATTACAACTTTCTTCATTGCTGTCACACAAGATACAACCATTTCTCAGCCCCATTCCTCTCTTAATCAACTGATCCGTGGCTAACACTTTTCCCAAAGCAACCGTTCACCAAAAAATTCTAGGAGGTGCCACAGTCTCTAATTTCTAACCAATCATTGCTTTCCCCAGAAGGCTTCGTTCTGCACCTTGTAGAACGACTTGACCAAGAAAACCCCCTTATTTCTGGGATTCTAAACTCTCTTATCCACACATTCATCATTAAGTCTGCAGCGGTATAACTCTTCCATCAGGTCCAACTACTCCCTGAGCTTCTCATCTCTCAAGTTGCGCCTGAGATTGACCTCCCGACACTTTTCAGCACCAGACACAGTAGCGACATCCTCTATCCGAGCTTTTCATTTACAGCTAAGTCATAAATCTTGCTAAACCTGAATTCCAACGCTTGATCTCCCGTTCACTAGTGATGCCAAAACTGGATTCGATTACCATCCCTCCTACTCCAATATTGGTGAAAATTGTTCCTCACGGAGCAAACTCCTCTCCACCAAGTGGATCTCCATCCATTTCTTGCTAGTTTTTTTCCCCAACCGTCTTCTTCACCTCCATATTTAGCCCTTAGGACCCTAAGCCAAAAGACATTCCTGCTTCTCTCCCACCCTTCATAACCATTTTCCCAGGAGGGCTATGTTCATGTTTTAAGGATCCGTGTTCCTATCCATCCATTCATCGACTGTTGGCACACCTTCCAGTTTACTAAGTGAAACTTGTGACTATCACCTCTTATTTCCCACAAAAACTTGTGGTACACCCTCAATTTGTTCTAATCTTTCTATCACTCTCACCGGACATTTAAACATGGACATGAAGAAGAACAGCGGGCTTGCAAGCATGGCCTTGAAAAGAGTAAGTTATCCTCCAATCGATAATAGATTGCTCTTCCACATGGCAAGCCTTTGATCAAAATTTTCCATCACTGGCTGCCACATATTTCTGTAGGGACACCAATGCAGAGAGGAAATCTGAAATATGAAGTTGGTAACCTATCTCACTTGTAGACAACTATCGACCTCATTATTTTCTATGAAAATCCCCAGGATGGCCGTCTTGTCCACATTACTCTATCGTGAACATGCTTCATAGCACCACAAAGTGGGCTTCACACGCCACATCTCCTCCTTCGTCTCCCCACACATAATCATTGTGTTACCAGCATATTGGAGATGCGTGTGACTTCTGGTCCCTCTCTAACAATATTGACCCCTCGAATTATCTCAAGTTAGCTACCTTTTGCAAGAGCTTGAGCCTCTCCCACAATATTAAATGGAAAAGGCGAGAGAAGGTCCCCTTACCTTAGACCCCTTGAGCATTTAAAATAATCTTGTGGGGATCCATATATCATAACTGAAAACCAAGCCGAGGAGTAAAATGCTTTCATCCATCCCTCCGTCTCCCCCCAAATCCCAACCTCTCCAACATCTAATTAAGGAAATTCTTGTTTACCTTGTCATATGCCTTCTCCAAATCTACCTTCCAAATAACACTCAAAGTCTTAGCCTTATGCCTCAAATCAAGCGCTTCATGAGGAAGAACCGCCACAGCCGTAAGCTGCCTTCCCATGTCGAAAGCTCCTCAAGAGTCCAACATCACCTTTTTGATGATCGTATTCAACCTATTAGAAAGGATCTTCGCAACAATTTTATAATCACCTCACCAGGCTGATAGGTTTAAAGTCTCCAATTTCTTTCGCCCCTTCTTTGAAATGAGGGTAATAAAAGTAATGTTTAGGACTCCTCCCAATTGAACTTTTCTCATAGAATTCCGTAGACACTCCCAAGATAGCACCTTTCAAGTCCCACAAGTTCTTAAAGAACTCCATAATGAAGCCGCTCGAGCCCGGTGTTTTGTCCATGTTAGTGTTATTGGTGTGCAAGTAGCATATTTAGTATTATTCTCTTTAGTTATTGTAATGCCCCGATGCCACATGTCAAAATATTGTCCTATTTGGTGGCTCTAGTTGGTCCCACCAGCCTTCCCTGGTCCCACCAGTAGTCCTTTCCCTTCAAGGTTTTGTCTTTGGTATGGGCCGTGCCCACCCAAAATGCGTCTTAACATGCGTGCGGAGGCCGCTACTTATCTCCTAGAGCCAGAACAAGTCCTTACTCGATGTGAGACTTTCCTGTTATGGTGTGTGCCTTTATTTATTATTGGTGTGTATATAGCAGTCACTTAATATAACAACTAATGAGGGTCTTATTTCTCATTAAGCTAGTTTTCTTCACATATTTGGTTATATAGATGCCGACTGGGCTGGTGCTGTCACTTATAGAAGATCTACTTCGGGGGTATTGTGCATTCCTTGGAGGAAATCTTATGGCTGGGAAGAGTAAGAAACAACTTGTTGTTTCTCGCTCCAGTGCTGACGCAGAATACCGTGCTATTGCTCATGGTGCTTGTGAGATGTGGTTGAGATCTCTTCTGATAGACCTTGGTTTCCCTATTGTCAATTCTATCCCCCTTCATTGTGATAATGAAGTTGCCCAGAAGATAACATCTGATTCTGTGTTACATGAATTAACTAAGCACGCGGAGGTTGACATACATTTTGTCAGAGAAAAAGTTTGGGATAACTCTCTCGAACTTATTGATGTTGAGTCTTCACAACAACTCGCTGGTGTCTTTATGAAACCCTTGGTCCTATGATGCTACAAGATATTATTGTCAAGTTGGGCATGCATGATATATATGCTCCAGCTTGAGGGGGAGTGTTAGTGTTATTGGTGTGCAAGTAGATATTTAGTGTTATTCTCTTTAGTTATGGTGTGCCTTTATCTATTATTGGTGTGAATATAACAACGACTTAATGTAAAAGCTAATGAGGGTCTTATTTCTCATTATCTATTATTGGTGTGAATATAACAACCACTTAATGTAAAAGCTAATGAGGGTCTTATTTCTCATTAAGCTATCTCTCCTCTAATCTCTTTCTTCTCTCGCTATCTCTCGAATCCTAAACTTCTCTCAACTGAACCTAAAACACATCACACAAACCCTTTTGTCCATTTCCCAACTCCAAGTGTCCACAACAGCTCAAAAAAGTTCTTGTTAGATTTCTTCCTCTTGGAATTCTCCTCTAATGTTCCTGTTATACTCTCCTAAGAGCCTGTCAAGTTTAAGACCATCCATGTCTGGTCTAACCCAACCTTCATCTGTGTAAAAGGTTCCTGTAGAACTCCACAGTTTTGTTTCCAATCTCCACTTTCTCAATTCTTCTCCATCTACCATCAAGTGCTGTACAGTGTTGACTTTTCTTCTAGAGTTAGGACCACATGAAAAAATTTATTATTCTTGTCACCTTTTTTACCCATCTTATACGTGCTTTTTGTATCCAGGAGATCTCCTCGAGGGATTTCTTATTGTGCTCATTTTTTAGCTGATCTCTCTCTTGAATTCCGCTTCATAAGCGGCTTTTCTTCTATTATCTAAAACATCAATTTCTTCAAGAACCTCCTCTTTGACTTTTTCCCCCAAACTGAAGACCACAATGTTTCACTTTTTGATTTCCTCTTTTAACTTCTCAACTTGGCGGTCAGTCTATATTCATCTCTATCCCTTATTTACCAGGAGACCCAGCTGGTATGCACCAACTGGTGGAAACAGTAATTTTCAATTACATGTTTTCAAATATGAATGGTGATGGCCCTCTCCCAATGTTATCACACTTCAACATTAAGGGTGTGTGATCCAATACCACCGTTGCAAGGCCATCCACTAGGTTGTTTGAAAAAGGCCCCTAGTACTTAGACTTTGCAATGAGATTAGGGTTTTATTTAAGGTGTGGAGGGAGGGAGAGGGAGAGAGATGACCTAACTAGGGTTGGAGTCTCTATTGGCCTTTATGTTAATAACGAGACAAAGATACCCTTTCATTACAAGCCACTTTAGGAGTGTCACTGATGCTAGCTTGAATCCTTTCCCCAGTGAAGTGAATATCAACTTCAATATGCTTTGTTCTCTCATGTAGAGAAAAGTCAGCCGCAATATCAATGCCCGCTGGCTATCACAATGCATGGGCATGGGAATGGAAAGAGAAGATCCGAGCTCAGAAAGAAGCAAACGAAACCGTAGGAGCTCACAGGTTCCATGTGCCATAGCTTTATGCTCAGACTCAACGTTGGATTTAGAAACCACATCTTGCTTCTTAGTGTTCCACACCATCAGGTCAACATCAGAGCAGAATAACCCCCTTCTTGGAGAGGACCTAAGATAGCATAATATGCGATGTACGACATCCATACGTGGCACCCTTGGTGCATGCATGAATTGGGCAACAACATATACAAACAAATGTTAGATCTGGTCTGGTATTAGTAAGATAGATAAGACCACCCACGTAGACACTGATGCCGGGATGGGTCAGAAAGCTGATCTTCAATATCAACATGAAGATGATGCTTAGGATTCATGGGATACTTGGCAGGTCTGCATCCTGACATGCCAGTATCTTGCAAGAAATCAATAGCATATTCCTCTATGAGACAGATCTTCCATGAGGAGACAACACAACCTCCATACCAAGGAGGAATTTCAAGCGACCCACGTCTTTTACATCAAAATGCCCGACTTAGTTATGCTTCACATGATTGATAAAGGGAACATCATCACCAATGATTGATGCGGTATCTGACAAAACTAGGAAAACCTAGAGGAATGCTGAAATTTGTCTTCCCAGGTGGTTGAATTGAAGAATATCCCACCAAAATTTCCTTTGTCATTGAACCCGCATAAACGCCTAATACTAACTGCAGCTAGTAGGGCTTCAAAATCTCCAAACAAAATATTTCATTTATCTCTTTAAATTAAATTTCAATAATATTGACCTTTAGATTGGCTTTTAATGTATAAAAATAGAAATGCTAGTCTAACTCTAATTCCTAATTTAAATAAAGAAAAATCTAAAATTTTAAAATTATAAAATAAAATCCTAAATAACAAGGAACCTAAACTTATTAATGAAATAAACAAATCTTATTGGCTAAAATAAAATAATAAAGAAACTAATCCTAATTCAACTAGAAGTCTTGAAATTCTTTACTTTCACTGCAACCTTTGAAAACTGACCATAACTTTAATATTTTTGGACTTGCGCGTTTCTTGGTTCGTTGTAAAGCTACTTCGATAAGCTTTCAAATAAGGCCAAGTTTGAATCAATCTGACGTCGTATGACATTTGAAAATAGACCAAAAATAAATGTGATGAAATTGAAAATTGAAGACTTTTGCGACCCTCTAATCAGACTCCTTTGACAATAAAAATATCATTATCCTTTTCTTTCTCCTTTTCTTCAAATGTTTCTTCTTTCCATTTTCTCTAGTCTTCTCTTTCGAATTTTGTAGTAGATAATTTTTTTGTAGTGCATCAGTCTCTCCCTCTTGAGGAAAGTTCGACCTCAAACTTTCAAGAAATTGGTCGTGTTCTTTGAATAAATCACCATACCTTATTTACGGGTGATCGTTGTGCTCAGACCGATAAAAGAGTGTTGGTGATGGTTTGAACTTGTTTGTTATCTTCACAATCCTTGTATATAGGATATCCATATACCATGCTCCACGCATCACTCTCTTTCATTTAGTAGTATTGATCGTCGTAGCTTCGATTTGTTGGTCGGAGGTTGCCAAGATGGATCGAACGCACTCTAATACCAAATGATGTGATAGGTGCACAATACCCACCCGAGAGGATACTAGTTTTGGCACAAAACTTACAAAACCTATAGGAAAGCTGAAATTAGTCTTTCAAGGTGGTTGAATTAAGGAATATCCCACCAAAATTCCTCTGCTAGTGAACCTACAGGAACACCTAATACTCACCGCAACTAGTAGGGCTTCAAAAGCTCTAAACAAAGTATTTTACTCAACTCTCTAAATCAAATTCCAATACTACTGGCCTTTAAATAGCTTTTAGAATGTATAAAATAAGAAGACACCCAGGTCTATACATTTTGTGGTAGCAAAAACGCTACCACCAAATCATTTAGGCACCAAGTGGCATCAATCAAGAGAATCGGGTGTGACGCAATTTGCGTAATAACAATCAGGTATCACCCAAAAAATTTGGGCTCTATCCAATAAATATCCACCATTAAACATGTGGTCAAAGATGCCTAAAATCAGTGCACTAAGTTGGTTGGGCGTGACCTTATCTTTGACCCATCAAACGGAGGGCAAAAAGAGTCATATATATATATATATATAAAATAAAATCACGTCCCATGGCTGATAAACCCAAAACGGGTGTTGTTTTGGGTTGATCAGTCCACGTGGCATGTGATCAGGCACATTGGTGGTAGCGTTTGTCACTACCACTAATTGTATATCCCCAATTCTCAAATAAGAAATCCTAGTCTAACTCTAATTCCTAATTTTAAGAAATATCTTAAAAAATTAAGATATTTCTTAATTTCTTAAAAAAATTAAAAAATATCTTAATTTTTTTAAATTAATAATAAAATAAAGTCCCAAATAGCAAGGAAACTAAACTTATTTTGAATAAAAGAAACAACTCCTATTGGCTAAAATAATATAATAAAGAAACTAATCCTAATTCAAGTTTAAGTCTTGAAATTCGTCACTTTCAATGCACCCTTCGAAAACTGAACATAATTTTTCAATACTTATCAGAATTTACTTTTCGTGCCTCATGGGAAGGTCATTTCGATAAGCTTTTAAATAAGACCAATTCCGCATCAATCTGACGTCGTTTGACACTTGAAAATAGGCCAAACATAAAAGTTACGAAATTGAAAGTTGAAGACTTTGCAACCCTCTGTTCGGAGACTTTTTTGACATAAAAATATGATTTTTCTTTCTTCTATTCTTGCAATTCTTTTTCTTCCCATTTTCTCTAGTCTTTTGTCTCGGATTTTGCACTGCATCAGTGACTATAATATCATCAACATACACCAATAAGAAAGTCCTCAAGCCTCTTGATCAAGTATGAATAAAGCATGTCTGGTTTGAGTGACAATAAATAAAACCTATAGTAAGAAAATGACCCTAAATCTCTTAAACCAAGCTCTAGGAAACTGCTTTTGCCCATAAATCACTTTGTGATGGCAACAAACCTTTCTAGACTAGTATCCTGAAGACGGTAGCCGGGTGAGAGGTCCATGTAGATCTCGTTCAAATTTCCATGAAGGAAAGCATTCTCAACATCCAGCTTTGATCACCACAGCCCTGCAAGCAACACCTCCTCCGATGTCCCTTCTGACTCCAACCTTCTCAGTGACCTTTCCTTTGAGATCTGCTCTAGGGTGCCTTCCCTTATTTCTTCTGGCCGCTACACTCGACGCTCCCTTTAATCTCTTCTCATATTGACTATCTGGCTGCCTCTCTGATTAGAGATGAAAGGAAACAGAAAAGAACCTAAAAACCGTTTTTTTTTTAATTGGCTTGTGCTTGCTTGGTGGAAGCAGTTCTTTATCTAATCTACCTGAGAATCACTAAAGTTATGAAACAAATGAGGAAACAAAAAACTAAGCATGAACTGACATGTATTGCTATGCTTGATAATTCAAAATCCAAATCTTACAAGAGTGGAGCGTGCTGCCAAATATCTTTAATGTAGTAACTTAGCCAAAAATTCAAGTTATTACAGATTTCAAAATTAAGAGTTAATAAATTTTTGAGGTAACTCTTAAAAGTTATTGAAGTATGAACTTTTCTGCTATATTTTTCAGTGATACTTGATATCTAATTACCTACTAACATGGTTGTCAAATCGTGTCATATTGTGTATCGTAATCAAGAATTTTTGTATCGCATATCGTATCATCTCGAGTATCGTAAGATGCACTTAGATTCTTATAAATATACACAAATAATATATAGATATTTATATATAAAGTCTAACAATAAAAAAATCGCATATATATATATATATATATATATATATATCTATCTATTATTCATTTTGAAATATTAAGTGTCAAATTAGAGTTGGAATAAATAAGTGGTTTTTTAAACTTAAAAACTAGCTATAATTGAAATCACATGCATCGGTCGTATTGTATCTCGCAATGTATCGTATCGTGTATTGTAAGATACGATTAAAAAAAGATACACATTATAGATACGTATCATTTTCTATAATATCATGCATCGTAAGAGATTGACAACCATGCCTACTAATATCAATGGGTACAAGCTGAGTAGCTGACTTATTATTATTTTTTTATTATTGTCATTGCTTTTTCCTGGGGGGAGGGGAGGTGTTGGGTTCCTTTGGAGGGCGATACCACCTATATTTTATATCGCCCCCTTGAAAATCCGATGTTTCCAAGTTTCAAACCTTGCCGCAAATTTTTTTTGTGTGTTGCATTGACTCATTGAAGTGCCCGAGCTATGCAATTAAATTATCTAATATAGATCATTGTCATTCTTTATTTCTTGACTATTTTTTATTTCTGAATTACTGCATTGTTTATTCTAATCTAGATGATTGCAAGTGTCTTGCTCGTTGAATTTCTAAATTAATGTTAAGTTGTTATTAACTGTTGTATTTTTTTTTGCAGGAATGCCATTGGAAAATGGATCGGTTATATCTACTAGAAGCAAGTTTGATAATAAAATTGAAGCTGCTTCTGCTAAAATGTACTTTCATTACTATGGACAACTGCTTCATCAGCAAAATATGTTACAGGATTATGTGAGGACAGGTTATATCATATGACTAATTTTGTTTTCTTTCTGATTTATAATATAGCTATATCTTTAACTGTTGCATCGTTACTGAAATTGCTTTCTCATATACTAGATCATATTTGTTGAACTTAATGAAGACTATTCTTCTCTTACGGAAATCACCATGAGCTGCTAGTAACTGAAACACTAGTTACTGCATTTTTAAATTTACGGCCAGCATTTAAGGACCATATAGTGGCTGGCCTGCATACTAATGCCATTCTTGTATCAGGAACCTATTATGCAGCAGTCATTGAGAACAGTGCAGATTTTCATGGTCGTGTGGTGGTTGATGTTGGTGCGGGTAGTGGTATTCTATCATTGTTTGCTGCTCAGGTAAACTAAACTTTGTAATTAAAGAATTTTATCAGATTAAATTTTCTAATTAAAAAAATTCTATCAGATTTTTTCCAAGAATCTTATACGCTTTTCTATACATCCATGGACTTATGCCGCATTATGTTGTAATATACAAATTGACATGTCAGTTCTGTTTTCACAATCAGGCTGGCGCCAAACATGTTTATGCTGTTGAGGCATCTGAAATGGCGGAATATGCGCGTACGCTCATTGCTGGCAATCCATCACTGGGACAGCGGATCACGGTATGGTTTATTGTGCCTTTGAGTAATCAAAGGCTTTAACATTGAGTCCTCTGCCAAAATTACTTTATGATGTTTTGCTCTTTTTCTCAATTGCCTTTTCTTTTTGGTAATTATAGGTGGTCAAAGGTAAAGTCGAGGATGTTGAATTGCCTGAAAAAGCAGATATTCTGATCTCCGAGCCTATGGGTAAGCTTCCTGCCTCATTGTTTACATGATTTTAGCTAGGGGAAATATTACATCTTTTCTCACTTACGAGAATGTAATTTTTAAGATATAATATTGATCTCACACTGCCTTTTCTTAATTTTTTTCTTTTCAAATTAAAATTTTGTTTTGGCTTCTATTCTTATTATTTTGTTGTTGTTATTTATCTTGTTGGCATCCTATTGCTGAGTACTTGGCATTATATTATTAGCACCACTGGATTTTTGTGTGGAAAATTGGCGTTTCTATTAGTATTATATCACAACAAGTATTTCTGTGTGAAATTTTCGTAGGCACCTTATTGGTCAATGAAAGAATGCTGGAGTCTTATGCAATTGCTAGAGACCGTTTCCTTGTTCCTGGTGGAAAAATGTTCCCTACGACAGGAAGGTGAGCTGAATATTAAAGCTACCTGCTTTTGGCCGATATTTATGTGCAAATTTTTATATCAGCGTTTGGTGCCATTATAACTAATGCATGTGTCTGTGTATGCTTTGTCTCATGTAACGACTTTGCATGTAACATTGAAAGTGATACTATGTGCTTTGGAAATAGTATCTTGATGATTATCCCAAGAAATTATGTTGATATAGTGTTTCACTCATGATTTTAAAACACGGAAACTCTACTCGACTCGGAAATCATCTGAGTAGAGTTAACGCGGAAAATCGGTCCGACTCGACTCGCGCCAACTCGAGTTATATATATATATACTGTGCATAAAACTTGCACCAAAAATAAATGTGCAAAAAGAAAATCTGAGCCAAATGATCTGCAATTCTGCACAGAATATGTGAAAAAAAAGTAAAAGGTTGCTAAAAGTGAAAAAAAGTGTGGCTTATAAAGTGAAAAAAAACGTACAGATATTAGGGCAGAAGAGGGCTACGATTTAAATCATGTGGCTTATAAAACTGAAAAAAAATTACTTACAGATTTTAGGGGCATGACAGGGCTGTGATTCAAATCGCATGGCTTGTAAAAATGAAAAACAAAAATATACTTAACATATTTCAGGGCACGAGAGGGCTTCGATTCTTCTTCTAGATTTTAGGGCATGAGAGGGGCTGACCGCTGACGGCTGCAGTTCTTCTTCCTTCTTTCTTCTTCTTTCTTTCTTTCTTCTTCTTTCTCCTTTCTTCCTTCTTCTTCTTCTTTCTTCTTCTTTCTTCTTTTTTCTTCTTCTGTTCTGTCTTGTGATTTTAGGGCAATAGGGTTTCTGTCGAGAATCGAGAGGGGTCTTTAAATATAAAGAGGGCGTTAAAATTACAAGTTTGCCCTTGTATTTACTACCCCCGCCAATCCAGCCACTAAAGTCGACTTGCCGAGTCCCCAAACTCGGTCGATTCCGAGTTGGATCGGCAAGTCGACCGAGTCCCTTGCCTGCTCGATCCCATAGGCGAGTTGACTCGCCGAATTTTTAAACCATGGTTTCCCCTACCTTCAAAAAACATGTTGCTTTTTCAAAAAATAGGGAATAATGTATATTAGTTTCAAATTTTCAGGTTGTCGTTTGTGGCAGTGCATGCTTCAAATTTAGGTTCATCTAATATACTTATTATGTAAAGCTTTTCATTATCAATGATCCTCTTGCCTGATGATCTGGATATTTGCATTGCCTTCTTTGGTTCTGTTGTGTTCAACTTTTCTTGGAGCCTCTTTTCTTGTAGACGTTGGAAATCAAACTACTTCTCACTTGCCTTATTTTCTTGGTGCTGTGTGCTGTTTTGTGTTGGCCTTTTTTCTCTCTATATTTTGAATTAATGATGCGACCTGTCACTAGTTGCAAAAAGCTGATAGAAACCCCCAAATGCATAGACCTGCACTTCCATGCCCAAATGTTACTAGATGAGCTTTTGAATTCCATTAATTTTGTTTTGGTTAATTGGCAGTGATAGGTTGGATTGAAGGCTACCGCTGCTTCTGTTGTGTTCAGTTTTGCTTGTAGCCTTTTTCTGTAAAAGTTGGAAACCAAACCACTTCTCACTTGTCTTATTTTCCTGGAGTTCTATGCTGTTTCACTTTTCATGTTTCCCTTATTTTTTTTCTTCCTGTATATGTTTTGAGTTAACAGTGTAACCTGTCACAAGTTGCCAAACTGATTGAATTTGTTATTGGTTGTTTTTTTTTTCTTTTTGGGAATGTTGGGGATAGAAACCCACGACCGC
Organism: Chloranthus sessilifolius; assembly: GCA_021018995.1. Lineage (NCBI taxonomy): Eukaryota > Viridiplantae > Streptophyta > Magnoliopsida > Chloranthales > Chloranthaceae > Chloranthus > Chloranthus sessilifolius. The sequence goes on along the minus strand of CM037588.1, from coordinate 3,598,749 downwards.
ACTTTCATGCCAAAAAGTTTTTCCAGTTGAGCTTGTGAAATTCCATTATTTTACTTTTGGTTAATTGGCAGTGATAGGTTAGATTGAACTAGAACAATCTTAGTTGAATTCCGTTACTTATTGGTATTTTACTTGCATTATTGAACTTCCAATCAGAGTCCTCAAAGTGGTCACATTTACTTTATATATTTCGTTTTCAGCCATTCAATTACATATCTTGCAGGGAGGTCCATATTATTAGAATTTGGTAGTTCATTTGACTCATATATTTTCAAGTAAAAATATTTTTTATTTAGCAACACGCACAACTACAATTATGAAGTCTGAGCGCTATGCTTAGATGTACACATGGTTACCATTTTTTGGGAAGTCTATTAACAATTGAGCTTGCCAGCCCACACAGGGAGTGCTAAAGCTGAAATTTGATGGCTGTAATGTTTGTAACTCAGGCCTGAGCGTTTGTAGGCACTTTCACAGGGAGGCAAACACAATAGCTGACTCTCTTGCAAAACAGGGACTCAGGGAATCTTTCACATTTTTTGAAGTTGTTGTGATATCATTCTTAGGTAGTTGGTGTCCATGGCTGCCGTAATGGAGCTTTCCATGGCCGGTGCTCTCTTTCTGTTTCTAAGTGGCTCATTTAGTTTGTTTGTTTATTTGTTTTTTTCCATTGTACTCTATTTTGTCTATTAATGCCTTTTTTTATTACCGATAAAAATCCTCCGTCATAAAAAGAATTGTATATAAAAAAAAAGCTGTCCGAGGAGGGGCTATCTATTTGTTGATTTTTCTTTTTCTCTATTCTGCTAAGCAGCTACTTGTTGCTAGAAGCTCCTTTATATAGAAGCAACTAGCAAGAGAACAGAAAGAAAGCCTCAGCTCACCTTGGAGCTCTTTGGTCACCCCATTCTCTCTTCAGTTTTCAGTGAACATCTAATTCATTTGGCCTCAATCATCATGAACCACATCGCCTGCTAATTCAGCTAGACTTAGTGTTCTATGCTACTGTCATCAAAATTGTACTTGCTAATGAGTAACGACTCCAGCAGTAATCGAATCGCCAAGAATATCTTTTTGGATCTGGAACTGCAACAAATCCAAATAGATAATCAGATTGAGCAGCAAGCTAAACCCATTGATAGATTCCTTACCGTTCAACTTTTTTCTTTTTGGTTCTTGGCCATAAGTATCTATTGACGAAGGCTATTTATTAACATACCTTCTATGAATGTTATTCCTCGTTGATTAATATAAAATATATCGTTACCGATAATAAAATATGTTTTATCTTTATTGTACAAAAGTAGAATATACTCTTCATGTCGTTGCCACTAAACACGAATGGCGTAGTCTTCTATTTTGATGTCAGTAGACTAAATAGGGAACTTGGTGAGTGGTGAAGGATGTCTTGCAATGCTGGGAGTAGTCGGCCTTTCTGAAATTTTTTGGAATTTAATTTTTGTGATCATTGATTTTTAATTGCATTTTGGTTCTGAACTTTATACATGTGTATATATGTAACTTCTGTTAACCAAAAAACCAAATTGTAGGATACACATGGCGCCGTTCAGTGATGAATTTCTGTTTGTTGAAATTGCAAATAAGGTACTTTGTTGGAACCAACTGTTTTACCATTTTGTTACAAGTACATTTCATGTTTTACTCAGAATTATTATTCTGTTGCATCTGATAATACGGGTGTATTTGAAATTTTAAAGGTACACTGCACACTAGTTTATTTTTCTAGTAGCTGTTTTATTCCACCTAATTATTTGGTGAAAGCAAATCAGATTCGGATAAACCTACCCTTCGTAAGCTGACCATTTAGAACTGTTTGAATCTTGCATTATAAGTCTTTTGCATAGCATGACAAGTTCAGTCATCATCACCATCACCATCATAACCTTATCCTATCTACTTGGGGGCAGTGAAAATTTAGTGTGAATGGAAGTGAAAAAACAAGCCCACTCACATAACGTGAACAGGCCATGTTGGTGATATGATGTCATCTCTGCAGACATTGGGCCTTTTGCTCAACTGGAAGGTGCATAATGATGCAACCTTGAGGTCGCAGATGTTCAATTCCCAATCCAATCTAATGTGTGTATTGCACGCATTCTAGGCATTCCTCCCATACACGCTGGGAGGGGAACTCGAAGGCGAATAGTCTAGCCAATGAAGGAGTGAGAGAACTATCTAATTGTGAGCGGAAGAAAGTTTATGTATTTTGGTCTAAGTTTAGGCTTCTTACTAGCATGGATATGTATTAGGTCTTGCAGAGCCTATGCACTCTCTCTCTGTTGTTTTTATTTTCCTGTTTTTGTTACTTTTTTACTACATGCACAGTTTTTTCATTTTAATAAAAATAGATAGACTAACATGTTCAAAGAACAACACTAGCACAATGCTTTATGTGCATGTCTAGAGAATTGATGCTCATATTAAACTGGACTGATGTTATTTGGGATTAGTTGAACCTAATGTTTAAGTGTCTTTTGTCGTTCTTCCAAATTTATGAGTCTCCAATTTATGCCAACTTTTATAACAATTATTATGATGAATAACCATATTTTTTTCTCCGATTAGAGGGCTAGGTTTCACTATGATGGAGAGAATTCTTAGCTGGGATTCACTGGATAGCTGTATGATTTAGGATTGTTTAAAATGATATGGCTTGTTGCTTCTGGGATGTGACATAACTCATACTGCATGAAAATTGCTGTATTTCACTTTACCTGCTTTAGTACCATTTTGCCAACCTTTGCTTTATTTTCAGTGAAATGTTCTTTTCCTGAAAGGGTACACATGCATCATATGTTAATCTGATCTTTTTTTGGTCTCGTAGTATTTGCAAGGTAAGTTACCCTAAATGTTATCACTTTGTTCTTCTAGGCCCTCTTTTGGCAGCAACACGATTATTTTGGGGTTGATCTTAGTCCTTTACATGGATCCGCATTCAAGGGATACTTTACTCAGGTATTGTTGCTATTTTATTACTGAAATATGCCAATAATGTATGACCATCTGTATTTTTTGGGTTTCCTTCATAAGATCCACATCTAAGTCGTTACTTTAATCATATGTACAAATGAAATATTTTCCCCTGTTCAATTAAATATTTTATCCAAAGACGTAATAGAAGTTACCATACAAACAGAAAAACTCGTAACGAAATGAAAAATTGATGAGGACATCTGATCCAATACGCCTTTTATCGTGTGCCGAAGGCGCAAGAAGAAATCCAAAATGCTACGCACCTTACAAAAGGCGCAAAGAAAGATGAAGGAAAGCAATGAGCAGTTAAAAGTGGAACAACTTTTGTGCAAACTCGATCGATCAAAGTTTCACCTCGATTGATCAAATTAGACCTGAGAGGCGTACTAAAATGAAACCGTCGTCAATTCGCAGTCGATCGATCGAGGTTTAAATTTGATCGATCGAGATTGCGCGCAAATTTTGCTGGAGTCCAACGTATGGACGGATTTCAAGCTTTTTTTGTTTTATTAATTTCTGAACTTTCTATTTAAGTTATTTAGGGTTTTAAGCCTATGTAAGGAGGCATGTAAACAACTTTATTATTATTGGTTAATAAAAAATTGCTTATGCAAATTCTAGAGCTTTTATTAAACGTTTTCTTCGAGGGTGCGATTCTCTCAAACTAGAGGAGCGATTCTTCTATCCGCGTGCGGTTTAGTGCCAGGCCAATTATTTCTATCCTTCTTATCTACTCTTATCTCCATTATCATGTAAGTTCATGATTAACTTATTTTGATTCCTAAACTCCAGAGCTAATTTTGTGTTTCTGCTTGTTCGATCTCTCAGGAACCTAAACCCAAGATTGATCAGTCGTCCTAAATACGGAATTTCTTCTATTTGAGCCCTAACAGTTCCATATACCTAGAATCCCTATTTTATTGTTTCACACGGACTCGAAAGAACCCACTTGTGATTTCGTTCGATACCCTAAACTGTTGAAGATCTAGTTGTTCGCAAGGACCCTAATCTTCTCGATCTCATAGGGAACATACTGCAGAAGTGACAGTATTTTGGGCTAAATCAAAATTGTTTAATTGAAATTCTCTTTATTTTCTTTGTTAATTTGTTAGAAAATTCTTCTTGATTATTTGCATTAATTCACAAATTAATCTCAGCTAAATCATATTAGGGTGTGTTAGTTTCTGCATAAAAAATAGTAGGCAATATGGTCTGTTTTGTGAATGCTCATCATCATAAGATCCACATATAAGTCTTGACTTTAATTTTATGTGCAAATGATTTTTTTTCCTTGGTCAATTAAATTTATTGATCACTAAGAAAAGATGCTACACGAGCTGCAGTGAAAATACAACTTGTAATGAAATAAAAACTCGTAGGCAATATACCCTGTACTGTGAATAGCGAATACTCATGCGAGAGAAATAGACGAATTAAATCTAGTTCGGCTCCATTGCTAGCTCATCCACCACCCCGTCTTTATTTTCTCTATCAATGAGAAATGCATATTTCATCTAAATCGAGGACAGTATGATGCATTTAACTTTAGCACATTCTTCTTTGGAGGAATGACCTCATTTTATAGCCACCTTATGGGATTAATGGAGTTTTCCTCAGTCCAAAGCTTTAACAGAGATCTCATTTGCTATCTGATTTAACTGTCACATGTAAACTTCAAAGGGCTTCTACTTCTCTTTCCATAGCACATAAAGTACCTGCAGGACTTGATATAAATGGAAGCATATAATTAAATCTTCAAAGCTGTTACTGAAAACTCGTCCAATCCCTGCATATACTGGGTTTGGTACTCCCGTCCAAATTAAAGTTATTAAAGTTGATCGAACCTGGGTCAGGAGCATTCCATGTATCACTCAGGGTACCCTGCTGCTAGGCCATCGGCAAACTTCCTACTAATCTATCATCAAAGTGGCTTATGGTCCGTGGTTGAAAATTGAACATGATCTATATCTTTCACATAACAAGGTATTTGTCCTGCTTAATCATTGGGGGCATGCGATGATTTTTATATATCTTCAAGGGCAAATAAGTAAAAAAGCTGGTTTATATAAGTCCCTGCTCTCGCTATTCATCGACCCCAATCCTCTCCATCAAGACTTGCGAAAAACATACCCTTGCAAAAAAAACCAAAACCCTAAGTCGCTGTATCGTCTCAACGCTAAATGCTTGCGAAGAAGAAGAAGATCCAGTGAGTAAATGATCTCTCTCTCTCTCTCTCTCTCTCTTTGGTTTAAATGACGATCATGAGAGTGATGACGATGGGATTTCTGGTGGACTTTTATAGTTCATTTATGGTGTTTAAATGATCTTACACCATTAAAATTGCAAGATTTGATGAATCCTACCCCGTTAAATTGATTCGCATCAGCTCGTGAACTGAAGTGGAACCAGAAATTGTTTATTTTTAGGGTTTTAAAATATCTTACTGTGCACTTAATATCAACCATTGCTGTTATTTTTTAATGGCTGAGATTAAAATGATAACACCCCCCAATTGGGTGCTTTGTACCAGCTAGTAGTTACGATTTTTTGGCTGTAACATATTCCAATAATGGACTATCAAATGCACTATTTAGATATATCAGAGACTTACAACAACAGTAAAGCCTATTTTTTTGGCTTTTTTTGCATTTACCCCCTGAGATGGTCTTATTTGCACTCCGCCCCTTGTGTTTCAACTATATACACCGCGGCCGTTGCTTTTGTGTTTCCTTTAGTTACTACCCCCTATAGTGACAGATCAGTTACAAAACTAATCTTTGACTGCTGTGAATCAGTCGATAGAGAGAGTTTTTCACCACGATCTTCCACCCAGTGAATCTTGAGATCAGAAGCCTCCCATCAGGCGGTTAGATTTTGATTCTACGTGATGATCATGGGTGTACATCAAACGTGGTTCTTGGATCACTTTTCGAGATGTGTGCCATGTGAAACCAAAGTCTGACTGTGTGATTGTAGGTCCATGATCTCAAGATCAATTAGATCAAAGAACGGGGCGAAAAAATTCTCCATCAACTAATTCAAAGCATTCAAAGGTTAATTTGTCAGAGAATCCATCACTGTAGGAGGTAATAAGTAAATAAAATATAAAAATAAGGGCTGCAATGTAAATAGGTAAATCACCACCGAAGTAAATAACACGTATCTCAAGGGGTTCAATGCAAAACCCCCCTATTTATTTATATGTATTGTCGCATCTTTTTTTATATGTACATTATACATATATTTTATTTTAAAGAATTATTAAATAATTCGAGTCGGAACGAGTTTCCTAGTTAACTCTACTCAGCTGACTTCCGAGTCGAGCAGAATTTTCGTGTTTTGAAACAATGATTATATATATATATATATATATATATATATATATATATATATATATATATATATATATATATATATATATATATGATAAATGGGGAAATGCACCAAGTATTGTACTTGGTGGTATTAGCCTATACCTCCACAATATAAGTGAGGCTTAGGCGGGGCTTAGACAGTGAGGTCTAGTAATATTGTGCTATGTAGAAGTCTAGCATGTCTCCTTATGATGCCCAAGGCGAGTAAAGCGTAAGCTGGCTATGCCTAGGTGGCCAGCCTCCCTAAGCGGGACCTCTAGCATGTCTCCTTATGACGCCCAAGGCAAGTAAAGTGTAAACTGGCTATGCGCCTAGGTGGTCTCCCTCCCTAAGCGGGACCTAGGTGGCAAAGCGGGGGCCTAGGCGCAACTTTTGACAATAGAGTTGCATATCGGTCCCAAGATTGCATAGATACCTGCTATTGATACCGAGTTTGATACCTCGGTGGAGACCCCAAAACACAACTAAGTCTTTAAACAAGTAATGATTAAGTAGAATTTATGACAAGGAGATAATCAAAGCAAACTTACAATTGTGCTATGGGCCTATTATATGAAAGGAAGAGAAATTTTATGAACAAAATAAATATGAATGTCTTTGCATTTAGTTCATGAGAAAATTAGAAAAAATGAGACTACTTGAAGAAATTTTCAGCCTATTATACTATTTTAGAAAGTTTTAAAACAAGGGTTTGACACAATTTCCTATGTCCCCCAAAAGTTACCCGCTTAGTGTGTGAGGGAATGGGTGGTTTGAAATTATGAAAAAGATCCCCCCAAAGTCATTCGGTAACGTGTGAGAAACATTTATAGTTGAAATAATGAAAATACCTTTCTACATTTCTACTACATGCCATATAACACATGATATGGTGAATTTAATTGGGAAGAAGGTGATTAGGTATTTCCAACTATAAATGTTCCTAAAATTTTCACCGAATGTCTTGGGAACCCGAAAAACGTGACAATCCCTTATTTCTAAAAGTTTCTAAAGTAGTAGAATACGCCCTTAGCTTAGCTTTCCTTCTACCACTGCTTTCAGTCCTTTCTTTCCACTTGTCTTAACTGCTTACTAGATTAGATAGGCTAGCTAAGGTGCACTTTTTGAGTTCTTTCTATCTTTTCTATAGACTAGTAAAAGTGTAGTTCACCAAGTAAGTAGTGCGTGTTCAATTAGCCTTCTACTGGCGCTTGCATTTTTACCTTAGCTCAGTCAAACTTCACCTTCATCTTCCTCTCCCTATCTGACTTGCTAGCCTTACCATGCTTTCACAGTCACCAGGTTGTTCCATTAATCTCTTGTTCGACTCACACTTTTAATCCTTGTTTTCTAGAAAGCCCTTACTTCCTATAACTCACTGCTAATTACAGGGTAGCAAGGAGGGTTACAAGGTCAGACCATGGGCAGTTTGCATGTAAGAAGGACCTAGAATTTTTATTTGGCTCCCAAAGGATGAACCATACATTTTTCCTCAAGATCTAGTGCACTGTCATATAGATAAAATTAAAGAATTACACTTTACTGTACTGTTATTGACCACTGAAATATGTTCTGGTTGTAGACCTACTTTTTTATTCAATATCTGTGTTATGCGCTAAGATACAAGAGATATTAGAGATCTTGCTTTCATCAGATTGATAAGAATGCCATTGACATGTACTTACTGAAGAGTAGAGGTTACACCATTGATCAATTTTAACAATGTTGCCGAGTCGATGTTACTAATGATTGAGCTTAGTTGCATGAAGTGAGCAGAAGTGGAGTTCAGATGCAGCAGCGGAGAAGCGACTCTTCTAATAATTTACGAAGTGGGATTACTTAGGAAACATGCGATTACAATGCCTAACAAAACCTTCAAATATTCACATATCTTAAATTAGATAACAAAAAGAATAACTTCTGATTGTGTATAAAGATATGTGCAATCTGTAGGTCCAAAAAAAATTGCATACAAATACAAAATTGAGTGAGGGAAGGAAATTTTGTGGAATAATAACAAGTAGTAGCTGGTATAATCTAGCAATCTGAGGTCCAGAACCTGGATTGACACTTCAAACTGAAGATTCCTCCTACCAAGTGATGGAGCATAAAAGTTCGACCAAGCCTCTAAGTTATACTGGGTATATATTGATGTCTTATGGTGACATAATTATTTAGTATCTAGCAAGTGATGGGTGTGTGAAATGAGGTGGTCGTTGAAGTAAGTTTATATCTTATACTTCCCCTACCGCTAATGACGTGAACAAATTGTAGCCATGAAATTGCAACAATGGGTTCCTACTTCTGACCTCTCTCTCTCTCTCTCTCTCTCCATACACGTTTATATATTATATTTCCCTACTTATTTATTCATTTTCCTTAGATTTTATTATTTATCTAGAAGTTTGGATCATCTCACTGTCCACTGTGATTTTGCTGTAGTATGTGATTCGTAAGCCATGAAGTTTCGTCTTCATGACATTGGGCTCTAATTCTGCTTATAAGCATAATACTACATTTTGCTGTTGCTGCTTTTACATTATGCCTGTGGCTTGTGAATGATTTGTGTCTTCTCACTATGCATGGTATAGTTGCTTGCTAATGATTCTCGTCTTCTCACTTCGCACTATTTAACTGATCTCCATTCTATGAGTTATTGATCAAAGAAAAAAAAATCTCTGGGCTTGTATATGATATATGCTACAATTTATCAATCGGGGGGTTGTTATTGTTAATGATATAACAGGTGCTTCTTTCTTTTTTATACAGCCTGTCGTTGATGCATTTGATCCTAGGTTGTTGGTTGCTCCAGCTATATTCCATACATTAGACTTTACTTGCATAAAGGTATGTCGTGATCCCATATAGAATAGAATGGTTTATGTGTTTGAAAGGCATATAATTCTTTATGAATATAATTCATGCCCCCTTGGATTTCTTGTTTTCTAGTAATTAGTCACGAGTACCATTTTTGTTTCCATACTTGTTTCTCATTTGAAATGTGCTCGTTTCATTTTTAAAACATATTTTTTTTATTTGTAAAACCACATGTCCAGTCACCCTAAATCTATCACACACACGCGCGTACACGCACACACACACACAGATATATATATATATATATATATATATATATATATATATATATATATATATATATATATATATATATATATATATATATATATATGATATGTTAGAGGAGTGAAATTGACATAAAAATATAAAACATGGGCCAACAAATGCTTTACTTCTATTTTCTAATCCAAGGCAAAAAAAAGAAAGAGAGAACCAATTATAGTTCGAGGGCTGTCATAGATGTCTTTTCAAATTGTCAAGGGATGCCAAATTCTTTGCTATAAACAATACGTGGAGTTTACAATTTTTTTGGACCACTCAGCTTGAAATAGATCAAACCCTTGAAATTAAAAATCCTATTGGGAATAAATAATGTAAACTGATTACTTAAAATTAAATAAAAACCAGGCCCAATGCGCTTCACAGCTGGCCCGCTAAAACGAAGCATCAGCCCGAGAATCAACATGTTTCAGAGTGCTTATGATGGGGACATCCGATTCAAGTAGCCGCCCGTAACCTATCGAAGGCGAAAGAAGAACGTGAAAGTGGTCCGAAAGTAAAACTGCACAGATTCACGGAACTGATGAGTGTTTTAGTCGATTGATCCATCCCAAACATCCGATCGATCGATTGAGGACAGCGGACAAGGTCTTTTGGGCGAACTTATTCTTCTCAGTCGATCTATCAATTCCAAATTTTCAATCGATCGATTATGGACAGAGCCTTCGGGCGTATTACTTATTTATCAATTGATCGATCGACTCTAAAATCAATCGATCGCAAGAGATATGACAGGATTTTGGTTTTCTTTGGCAAAACTTGCCCGTTTTAGTGTTGTAAGTTTTTAGGACTCTTTTATTTCGAGTTAGGGTTTGCTTTCCCTATTTGAAGGCTTGTAAAAACAACTTTAATTATTGATAGTTAATGAAATTTTGCTTTTGCAACTTTGAGAACGTTGCTTGTTTTCTGTGAGGGTTTGATTCTCTCAACCGAAGAGCGATTCTTCGTCCCGCGTGTGGTTTGGTGCGAGGCCAACTTTTTCTCCTCTATCTTTTTTGATCTACGAGTAATTAAGTACCTAACCATAATCTATCCATTTTGCCATTAATTCTAATCTTAGCCTTCTTTTCGCACGATAGCGAAAGAACCCACTTGCGAGTTCGTTCGAAACCCTAAAATTGTTGGAGATCTAGTCGTCCGCTAAGAACCCTAATCTTCTAGATCCGATATGGATCGTAAGCGAAAGTAACACTGTTTCGGGCTAGACCTAAAATCATTTACTTTAATATCTTAGTATTTTATGTGGTAAACTGTTAAGGAATTTGGTATTTTAATTATTATGCTTTAAATCTTCTATTAATCTCAGCCCTAGCATTTGCATGTGTTAGTTTCCGCATCAGATTTGGTATCAGAGCTTTGTCAGTTTAGGGTTGTCGATGTTCATATAGGTTCTAGGGTCCATTTCTTTTATTTTGCTTGTCTTGCATAGTCATGGATCCCATTAAGATAGAAACCCTCATTAAGAAACTTACGTCTAAGTTGACTGCGAGTTAAGCCGACCTCCAAGCCCAAATGACGATCACCATAATCGATTGTAAAACTAGTTTCTTGATCAACAAGCTCGACATGAGCCTCTGGTGACTCGTGTTGAAGAGATGAATGAGGTCATCGCTGAAAATCATTATCGAGTCCACAATAATGACCATAGGAGAGATGGTCCTCACCGACGTGATATCCAAACCAGTTAAGACGACAAAATCATGAAGTCTGTGAAAATGAACCCTATAAAATTGCTTGGGTCGATTCATCATCAATCCCCGTTTCACGAAGGTGTCAGGTTCCTATACAATTCGGCTTGTATAAGGGCACCTTCTGGTGCGATGTTGTACCTATGGATGTGGGGCATACCATCCTTGGGAGGCCGTGGTTGTATGATTTGGATGTTACATTGTTCGAAAAATCGAATGTATGTTCTTTCACGCACAGCGAAAATAAAATAAAGATCAATCATTTACCTCCTAGAGCACCTGCTGTGAAGCCGAACAAATCAAATGATAAAGGCCTGATTGAGAGAGAAAAGACATCTAAGGCCGTCCACATCGTTAGCCCTTTAGAGTTTGAACGAGGTGCTAAGATAGAGGACATTGTCTATGTCCTTGTTACAATTGAAACACCCAAGAAGTCCAGTGTTGAATGTCCGAAAGAGGTCGAACCAATAATAAGCGAGTTTTGGGATGTCTTTCCCAAAGACCTTCCGGTGAGTTACCACCTTTACGGGACATCCAACACGCCATTGATTTGGTTCCCGGATCTACTTTGCCTAACTTGCCCCATTATCGCATGAATCCATCCGATCATTCGAAGTTAAAAAGGCAAGTTGATGAACTTCTCCAGAAGGGATTCATTAAGGAAAGTATGAGTCCATGTGTCGTGCCAACATTGCTCACACCCAAGAAAGATGGATCTTAGTGGATGTGTGTTGATAGCCGTGCTATTAATAAAATCACGGTCAAGTATCAGTTTCCTATACCGAGATTGGACGACATTTTGGACATGATGGTTGGTACCACTATATTTTCGAAGATCGATTTGAAGATTGGATACCATCAAATCCAAGTTCGTCCCAGGGACGAAATGGAAAATTGCCTTTAAAACCAAAGATGGTTTATATGAGTGGTTTGTCATGCCTTTCAGGCTTTTAAATGCCCCAAGCACATTTATGCGAATCATGGCACAAGTGTCGAGGCCTTTCATAGGCAAGTTCCTTGTGGTTTATTTCGATGACATCCTTATTTATAGTCACAACAAGGAACAACACTTAAGCCACTTAAGGCAAGTTTGTATGACTCTCAAAGGAAAAAAGTTATACGCGAACCTGAAGAAGTGCACTTTCATGTCACAGAGCGTTGCCTTCTTAGGGTTTGTCATAACCTCTGAAGGAATGACTGCGGGCCCAAAAAAGGTCAAGGCTATTGTGGAATGGCCAGAACCTCAAAACATTCATGAAGTCTGTAGCTTTCATGGGTTAACCACTTTGTAAAGGCGGCTCATCCGTAACTTCAGTATGGTAACATCCCCTATCAACGATTGCATAAAAAAAATGGACACCTGCTGCGGCAAAAGCCTTTAAGGAGATTAAGTCCTAAATGACGGAAGCTCCTGTTTTGCGCCTTCCTTACCTTTCTAAGGTTTTTGAGGTAGCGTGTGACGCATCAGACGTAGGTATTGGGGGAGTGTTAAGCCAAGAGGGTCATTCGATAGCTTATGTCAGTGAGAAGCTAAATGAGGCCAGACAGAAATACTCTACCTACGACAAAGGATTATATGCGGTAGTATAATCTCTCAAATATTGGAAATACTATTTGCTATCTCATAAATTTGCCTTGTTCTCTGATCATGAAGCCCTTTAGATTTTTGAGTTCCCAAAAGAAGTTAGACCCGTGACATGCGAGATAGGTTAAGCAACTTCCAGGGTTCACCTTTGTGCTGAGACGTAGGGCTGGAGTAGAGAATCGCATTGCTGGCGCGCTTAGCCGTAGAGTGGCGACATTACACTCCTTGAGTGTTGAGGTGATCGAATTCGATTGTCTCGTAGATGATTATCCTATATGTCCGGATATTAGAGAAGTGTACACCTTACTTCTGAGTGAACAGCCTGTGTGAGAGAGAGTAAATATACTATACAGGACGGGTATTTGTTCCTAAACCACCTCTTGTGTATTCCTTGTACTTCTCTACGAGATTTTCTTGTTTGGGAATTACACGTTGGAGGGGTTGCCGTCCACTTTGGTCATAACAAAATCGTTGCGTTGGATAAAGACAGATTTTATTAGCCCAATCTCTCCCGAGATGTTGTCAAAATCATCAGCCAGTGTCGTGTTTGCCAATTGGCAAAACAAAGGAGGTAAAACTCCAGGTTATACACATGTTTACCTGTGCCACACACCCTATGGCAAGATCTTTCTATGGACTTTGTGTTAAGCCTTTCTACGACCCTCCACAAGCACGATTCGCTATTCGTCGTCGTGGACTGTTTTTCGAAATGGCCAATTTCATTGCGTGTTTGAAGACCTCAGATGCAAGTAATATTGCTACACTTTTCTTTATTGAGGTTGTTCGTCTGCACGGTTTGCGTAAAACCATAGTGTCTGATCGTGATGTCAAATTTGTCAGTTACTTTTGGAAAACACTCTAGCATAAAATGGGGACTAGGCTTCAGTTTTCGTCAGCATATCACGCCCAAACAGATGGGCAAACCGAGGTTGTAAATCGGAGTTTAGGTAACTTGTTACGGTGTCTAGTAGGTGAGCATATTAGGATATGTGATTTCATCCTACCTGTAGCGGAGTTTGCATACAATAATTCAGTTAATAGAACCACAAGTATGAGTCCATTTCAAATTGTGCATGGTTACAATCTTAAGACACTCGTAGACCTAACCCCAATCATGGTAGTCAAGGCATCGCCATGGCAGATGACGCCGTAGATCGCCATAGAGGGCCCAATAGCGAGAGGTTGCCAAATGGCGAGGCTATGACGACGCTATGGCGGTATGGCGTCATAGCGTTGTCATATACTCTATTTGTAATATATTATATAAGCTATATAATATACCTATAAGTTATACTACTTATATTTATTCCTAATAAGTTATAATATATTACCTATAATACTACTATAAGTTATTTAACTTATAATACTACTATTTAAGTTATTTAACTTAGGGTTTAAGTCCTCTCTCGCTGCTCTCCCCCTCTCTCGCTACTCTCTCGCTCTCCCTGGCTCTCTGGCTCTCGACGAGGTAAGTTGGATTTTTTATTTTTTTGTTTATATATTTTTTTCCTTTTCCCTTCCTCACGGCTTTACGGCTTTCACTCTTCAGCTCCTTCACCAACACCAACACCAACACCAAGGGTCTTCAACAGCTCATTTGCCAACACCAACACCAAGGGTCTTTAGTAGCTCCTTCAAAATCGACGAGGTACGCTATTTTTTTTTCTGTTTTCTTTTGTGTTTTTTTGTGTTTTTTTTTTTTTTTTTTAATTTCGGTTTTTTTTTGTGGGTTTTTTCTCAGTTATTCTATTTTTTTTCTTTGTTTTCCTGTTTTTTTCAGTTTTTTTTTTTTCCTTTTTTTTTTTTTCTTCTGTGCTTTGTTTTTTGTGTTTTCCTGTTTTGAAACTTTGTTTTCTGGTTTTTTTCCTGTTTTTTCTTTTTTTTTTCCTTTTTTTTTCTTGGCCTAGTAAATAATTTATATGAAATAATTTTTTTGATTCTTGGTTGGTCGATATTAACCTTCAATGGCTGATATTAAAATTTAAAAATTTAAAAATATAGTAAAAATATATTAAAAAAAAGAAATAATAATGATTAATAAATATAAATAATAAAAAAAAATAAATAACAAATTGCCTCACTATGGCTTGGCGAGCCTCTTCGCCATAACCTCACCACATTGCCTTAACTACCTTGATCCCAATGTCTGTCCACCAGAGGTTGTCAGAGTCTGCATCTACATTTGCACATCGCATTCATGAATTGCATGTTGAGATTAAAAGAGGAATTAATGGGAACAATGAAAGATACAAAATTTCTGTAGATCATCATAGAAGGTTCAAATAACTTCAGGAGGATGATTTGTGATGCTTAGGAATAGGCCTGAGCGATTCCTTCAAGGGATTACTAAGAAGTTACAAGCTCATGGTGTTGGACCCTATAGGATTTTGAAGCGTGTCGGTTCTAACGCTTACATCCTAGATTTACCGCCAGAATTGGGGCTTAGCACAACTTTCAACGTAGAGGATCTCGTTCCGTTCCATAGCCATTCAAACAGCCCACCCAACCCGTTTGAACCTTCCACATCCGATGTTACCTCTATTTCCCTCCCCACGCTATTACCTCCACCTACACTACCATTTCGTGAGATCATTGAAGGTGTTTTGGAGGTTCATATTATATCTACCAGCCAAGGGGGACTTCAAAAGTACCTGGTCAAGTGGAAGAACAAAGTCGATTAAGAGAATACGTGGATAACAAGAGAAGAATTTCTACAGATCGATTTAGATCTCCTTGAACTCTATCACAACCAATATTCATCGGGGATGAATCCTTCTAACCCGAGGAGAATTGATGGGGACATCTGATTCAAGCAATCGCCCGTAACCTATCGAAGACATAAGAAGAACGTGAAAGTGGTATGACAGAAGAACTGCGCAGATTTGCGGAACTGATTAGTGTTTTAGTCGATCGATTGATCCTAGACATCCGATCGATCGATTGAGGACAAAGGACAAGGTCTTTTGGGCAAACTTATTCTTCTCAATCGATCGATCAATTCCAAATTTTTGATCGATCGATTGTGGACGAAGCCTTCAGGCGAATTACTTATTTATCAATCAATTGATTGACTCTAGAATCGATCGATCGAGCGAGATATGACGGGATTTTGGTTTTCTTTGGCAAAACTTGCCGTTTTAGTGTTTTAAGTTTTTAGGACTTTTTATTTCGAGTTAGGGTTTGCTTTGCCTATTTAAAGGCTTGTAAAAACAACTTTAATTATTGATGGTTAATGAAGATTTTCTTTTGCAACTTCGAGAAATTTGTTTGAGTTTTCTGTGAGGGTGTGATTCTATTAGCCGAAGAGCGATTCTTCGTCCCACGTGAGGTTTGGTGCAAGGCCAACGTTTCTTCCTTTATCTTCTCTGATCTACAAGTTACATAAGTACCTAACCCTAATCCCATTTCAACATTAATTCTAATCTTAGCCTTCTTTTCGCATGGTAGCGAAAGAACCCGCTTGCAAGTTCGTTTGAAATCCTAAACTGTCGGAGATCTAGTAGTTCGCTAAGAACCCTAATCTTCTAGATCCGATAGGGAACGTCTGCCAAAGTAACACTATTCCGGGCTAGAACTAAAATCATTTAATTGAATATCTTAGTATTTTCTGTGGTACAATGTTAAGGAATTTGGTATTTTTATTATTCTGCACTAAATCTTCTATTAATCTCAGCCCTAGCATTTGCATGTGTTAGTTTCCGCATCTGCTTACCATAGCACATTGTAATAGTCCCACATCGGATAGGGAAATGTCCAGAGCTTGGGCTATAAGGTGTATGCAGACCATTCATGTCACGTAGCGTTTTGGGTGGGGATTTAATAGGGGTGTAATCGGGCCGGTTCGGGTTGGTTTTCATGCAAAACTGAAACCGAACCAATAACTATCAGTTTCTATTTTATGAAATCAAAATTGAACCGATAAGGTTCGAAACCGAAACTGAACCGATAACTATCACTATCGGTTCCGTTGGTTTTTGGTTTCTAAACCGCATTTTTAAAGCTTTTTTTTATTTGTAGTATTTAACCGAATCGAATCGATTTTTTCGGTTTCGGCTTAGAGTTTTCAAAATTTATACAAACCGAACCGATTTATACAAACTGTTTTTACAAACTCCTATGATTCAACTAATTTTAAGACTTTTGGTGATTTACAAACTAAAGCAACAATAGTTGGCTTTCTGCAATAAGCCTCACACACCATCAAACTCAAACATTGATATACTATAATCCATATATACACCACTATCGGGTTCTTATCGGTTTGGTTTCGGTTTTTTAATGTTAAAATCGAAACCGAACCGATAACTATCGGTTTTTATGTTTTTGAAACCGAATCCAAACCGATATGTCCCAAAACTAAAACCGAACCGAAATTTCGGTCGGTTTGGTCGGTTTTTTGCACAGCCCTAGGATTTAAGCCCATACTAGTAACAAAACCGGGGAGGGGACTTAAGCCCATAACCAGACAATATCGTGGTGTGTGGGTCTGGGTCGTTACATAATGGTATTAGAGTCGGGGAAGGCTCTTCTATATGGTGGAGGATTGTAATAGTACCACTTCAAATAGAGAAATGTCCAGAGCCTGGGTTATAAGGTTTATGCGAACCTTACACATCGCGACTCGTTTTGTGTGGGGATTTAAGCCCATGCCAGGAGCAACACCGGGGAGGGGACTTAAGCCCAGAGCTAGACAATATCGTGATGTGTGGGTTTGTGTTGTCACTGACACGGTGCCTCATCAATTATTCCAAGTCGGGAAGAACTTGTTTTCAACGACTTGATTTCCTCGTACTTATTGTAGAGGTGCCTGTTGAGCCTTTCTAATTCATGAACTCGTGAGTTGTCCATTATTGGTTAGTTTTCCCATTGCACCAAGTAACTGCTTATAAGCCCCTTGCTGTGTACTGCCTAGCGAACTTCAACAATGTATTCAACTCCTATCATATAACCTTTTTGGAATTTGTTCAACCCATTGAACACTTCAACTAATGTTCCTCTCATCACCTTCACCCCATAGTACTTGTAGCGGTTGGAAACATTTGAAAATGAGAGAAATTTGAAGGATTTTAAAGGGAATTTATTTGATAGGCCTTTACTCTCATCTTCTTATGCATTCTACATGGTCCAATCCTCGTCAATTTCAAGAAATGATATTTTCCAACTTGAAATTGTTCTCACCTAAAGATAGACAGACCTAAACCAAGTATCCACTGTTGAAAATAATCAAATAATCAAATTTTTGTGTGCATCGTCATTGCTCTTGTATTTTGCATCCCTTCATTGTAGCTTAGCTTGAACCTCTTGAATCTCTTGGATGTCATCCTTGCCATTATTAACACCATCGTCATCATCCTCATATCCTTGGCCTATCTATTTGGCATTGACTTTGCAAGTCCTATTTCTCCACCCATTTTTGTTCAGTGCTAGGCTTTCTGTAGCCTCTCCAGTTCTTCTTCTCACTGCTTCCATCTAGGCCTTCACCATTCAGTCTCTCTTTTTTTTTTTTTCGCTTCCTTGTGCTTGCAAGATCTCAATCCTTTATAGTATATTGGGTTTGTTATTGACCTCTTATGAACATGTTCAAACCATCTCAACTGATATTACATACTTTCTCCTTTATAGGTACCACTCTCAATTTTTTCTCTAATGTACTCATTCCTAATTTACCGTTTCTTGTATCTACTCAAACCTCTTTATGTTTTCTATTTCTTCCCTAGTGTCCATTAGATTATCTGTATCAATACTTTGTGATAAGCCTTTTTCTAATCGACATAAACCACATGTAATTTTTTCCTCTTCTTAAACTTCTCTATAACTTTCCTCGATTAAAAAAAGACTCCAGTTGCTGATCTTCTTAACATGAATCTAAATTCGCCTTGGGCCTGTAGCACAATAGAAGGTTCACAATATTGCAACCTCAACGTTGTTAGGTTTGAGCCCAGCTTGCCTATAAAATAAAGAACCTAAATTGGTTCTCTGATACATTAAACTATTGCCTTAGCTGTTGTTGAACTATTCTCTCTTAGAAATAATATTGTGACTCGTAAGTTTAATGCCTCGATAGTTCGCACGGTTTTGGGTGTCTCCTTTTTTCTTATAAAAAGGGACCACAATGGTCCTTGCACTCCTGGTTTCCAGTATCTTATTAAACAATTTAGTCCACCAATTCAATCCCCTCTCGCCTATCATAATCCAAACTTCTATAGGTTTTCTATCTTGTCTTAATACTTTTCGTTTGTTCATCTTTACTAAGGCTTCTTTTACTACAATTTTTTATACTTCTTTTATCATCCATTCATTTGTTTCCTCTTCTTGAATCTCTTGGATGTGCTTAACATAAAATTCTGCATCCTTGCTAATCTATCCTGTGTATGGTGAAGTAGACGAATTTAGCATGTGTAGGAACCCTCCCATAAATAATCCCAAATGGAGATCTCCGGATAGATGTATTCATTGTGCTACACAAATTCAGCTTGTTGAAGAATCAAATCCAATTGAGCTGGCTTGTCTCTTGCTAGGCATTGTAGCAAATTTCCAAATTTTATATTTATTACCTTGGTTTGACCGTTGCTTTGTGGGTGATAAGCAGTTGCTAAAATTCAGTACTACCCATCTTCCTCCATATTATCTTCCAAAAATGACTTAAGAATTTTCCCTATTGGACTTTGTTACACAATGTAGTTGAACCACTTCGTATGCTACATTAGAGACATCTTTTTTTTTTTTTTTTTTTAATAACTATTGGCATTTACATGGAAGAAAGTGTCTTTTAAACTTTTTTTCCCAATAAAGAAGAGCAATATATATATATATATATAAATAAGCAAAAAGAAAGTACAACGAGCCAAACCTAGGCCTTAGTGAGAAGCTACAGCACTAGGCCCTAAAAAACGAAAACAAAGAAGCAAAAGAAAAGAAGATCTAAAAAGACAATGCCGGAGAAGTATCTCAAACAAAAGAAACTAACCCCCATCCACCCCAAGTGCAGGGCCATTCCCAACAAGGATAAACATTGGATAAACAACTCACACATCTCTTCAATCCTATCATCCTACACATCAACAAGACCAGTTCTCCCTCCATTCGTCCCTCCTTATCCACCATGACTCAGTTAAGAACTTATTCCCTAGCATTCTGCATGATAAAGGACGCCAATCTTCTAATTTTCCAAAAGACACTGTCATTCCCCTCTAGCCAAATAGCCCATAGAATTCCCATCAAGGAAGTCCTCCAAAAGACACCTTTAAGCCCCTCAACATTCGATAGTCCCACGAAGCAAACATCTCTCACCGATTCACGAAGAACCTAGTATATCTCCAAACCTCCTAAGACTGAGACCCAAACCTATCTAGCCACGAAGCAATGATTAACAAATGGTTAGCATTCTCAGTCTCTTGCATACACAATGCGCATTTTATTATGAATATGTTTTCCCTCTTGATAAGTTGGTTAACGGTAAGCGTGCTACCCCATGCCAAACTCAACCCAAAGAAACAAACATACAGGGGAGCACTCATCTTCCAAACCACGACCGAACTTTAATTGAAAAGAGGTGGTCTCACCAAATACCTGTAGAAGCTCTTAACAAAAAATTTCCTTCATTATCTAGAGTCCACACTCTAGCATCAACCCCATCGACACATACAAATCAATGATCCACGTCAACTCCATTAAGTCATCAACCTTAAGATCTCTGAGGTTCCTTCTGAAATCGATATCCCAGTGATTGTAGCACTAATACATTTGAACAAATGATCAAAGGAGGTATTATGGCAGTCCTATATGCGTTACACCTAACTAAATTTGTGCTCAACATAAACTTCCTGCCCATCTATTCTCCTAGAACACAACACGACTCCCACTCATATCCAGCGCAAAGACTAAAGTCCAGTTTTATATAAGGCACATGCGCCACATAGCCAAGCCATTCCTTGATTGAATGACCCATCCATTTGAATTTTCCCATATTATTGACCAACACCAAACCCATAACCATCCTCCACAACCCTTGTCTCCAAAACTACTTTCCTAGAAGAGCTCTAATTTATATCATTGAGGTTACGGTCTTACGGATGCCCAAACCTCCCTCCTTAAAAAGTCTACAAACATTCCAATTTATCAAGTGGTATCTCCTCTCCTCCCTTCTTCCTTCCCAAAGAATATTCCTTTCGATTTGCTCTAGTCTTTCATTAACAGCCATAGGGAACCAAAACAAAGACATGTAGTATATTAAAAGATTAGTGAGGGTAGCTTAACCAGTTAAAGGCAACCCCCCACTTTACAGAAGATTCCCTTTCCAAATTACTAATCGATTCTCACATTCTTTGGATAATTGGCTCCCTTAGAACTGCATTTGGTTTCCCCACACCTATTGGTAAATCGAAATAAGTGGTAGGCAACGAATGCACCTTGCAACCAATAGATCTGGCCTGAGATGCCACCAAATTTCCTCGGTTCAAATTCCCAACAGTCTAAACTTATGCAAGTTGACTTTTTGACCCGAATCGCCTCGTAGATCGGTCACTTAGCTCTAATGTGCCATAATTCGTCCTTTGTAGCTTCACGGAAGATTGCACATCATCGAGAAACTATAAATGGGAGACGGAAACTGATATCTACACTCAAACCGGAGAAAGCATTCAACTCAGTTCCCCGTTTATGTATCATACTCAAAGCTTCTGCTACCATATTAAAGAGGAAAGGGGACAGGGCCCCCCTTGTCTGTAACCCCTAGAACTCTTAAAGTAACCATTAGGCGACCCATTGAACAAAATAGAGAATCATGTCGAAGCATAACAAGCTCTCATCCAACTCCTCACTTGGATCCAAATCCCATTCTCCGAAGAAATAATCCAAAAAGCCCTAATCACCCTTATCATAAGCTTTTTCCACACTAGCTTGAAGATAATACTCGAATTCTTGCCTTATTAGGGGACCCATTAAGGCAATCACCCCAATATCCAACATCTATCTGCTTTGAACAAAATCTCTTCGATTTCCTGAAATAATCACCCTCATAAGAGGTTCCAGCCTATTGGCCATAACCTTAGCAAAAATATTTTGAACACTGCTTAGCAAGCCAATGGGTCTAAAGTCTTTGATCTCTTCTGCACCCTCCTTTGGAATCAAGGTAATAGAAGTAGAATTAATCGTTCTGTCAAGGAAATACATTGCATGGAACTCCTAAAGAACTCGATCAAATCCCCTTTAAACATCTCCTAGAAAGTTCTATCTCCACAGTGAAACCATCCGCACTTAGAGCCTTATTCCTTCACCCCTTTGTACAAGGCCCATTTGACCTCATCCTCAAAACATTCTTTTAGTGTCCATTTTATCCTCATCCGAAATGGTTGAAAAATTAAGGACATCCAATCTTGCTCTATCCCAACCTTCATCATGATATAGGTGTTCATAGAATTTGACCATCTCATCCCCAATTTATCACCATTCATGTTAATAATGTGCTGAACATTATTTTTTTTTTACTAAAGTGTGTTTTTAGAGCCGCCCTAACATTTGATTTCATTTCTTGAAAGTCAACAATAATCGGGTGATGGGAGAAGACAGATTTAGTCACCATCCTCTTATTCATATCCCTGAGCCTTCTAACATTCCAAGATAGCATATTCATAAAAACAACTGACCACACCCGATAACAAGAGTCAACTCAAGCTTCCACTCCCTTTTTACTTGTTTCAACTTATAGGAAAAGCCCCAACCAATGACCAATTCACATTTGTCTTTAATCTTATCTACTAGGGTTTGAAGGTTAAATTCTCCTCAATTGGTTCAAACAGCGCCCTTAAGATTTTACCGATCGATATGCCAATATTGCAAAATTTTACCCATAGTGTCATGCCTTATATTGCAACACATCATATCTCCACTTTCGGCCAATAAGTCCTAGTAGCTGATGAACTGCCTTAACTGCTACTCATAAACACCTCACTCCATTTGACATTTTCTTTCAGTTGTAAAAATCTCAAAGGTCTAATTTTTTCATTGCTGCTGCCTGAAGATGCTTCCTTATTTAATTGAACCACTTTCAGAGATTTCCTTGATAACAAATTTGGAGATTCCCCATTCTGCACCATTGTGTCTGCCTCACTTGGTCGTCCACTCTGTCCAGTACATTCCCTCCTCCCCTTTTTTCTAACCTCATCTGCTACACACACCCGAGCCACCCATCATTTGTACTGAAATTTTCCAACAGATCCATGACTCGAACTTTCCAGATGCTAAATGACGGGGATGCTGACATCGTAGACATAAGATATGAACCTTTTCGCGTGTACCGACGTCGGAAGAAGCGGAATGGAAATCATCAGAACTAGGCGAAAGAGGCGAAAGACGAAATTCTGGAGAAAATTGGAGGAATACAGCAATTTCGATCGATCGAATTGCCAAATTGATCGATCGACTGACATCGACAGAGTATAGAGTTATGGAGTGAAATTTCGACCGATCGAATGGACTATTCGATCAATCGAAATTTTCGATCGATCGAAATTTCTAAGTCGATCGATCGAATGTCGACGACGATTTTTCATAGAATTATGAAATTTCGATCGATCAAAATTTCAAATTGATCGATCGATTTTCAAAATTGATCGATCGATTTTGAAAATCGATCGATTGAAATTGCACCGGGTTGTTTAGTTAATTTAGGAGTTTAATTTCGAACTTCTGTTTTGAGGGTTATTTGTCTTTTATTTATTAATTGTTTTAGGGTTTTCTTTTATTGAAAGGACCCCTATATAAGGTCCTTAAATTGAACAATGTAACTAGTTATTGATTATGAATGAAAAGCTTTTGGTTGTGTGTGCTTGAGATGAGCCTCTACGAAGATTGAGTCTTCTTCCCGAGAAGGGTTTGGTGCGAAGCCAAGGGTGTGAAGCCAACCAATCTATCTATTTATCTATCTTTTATCTTTGCTCGTGTGATTCTACAACCCCAAATTGACCATCATCCTTGTGAAAGCCTAAACCCAACCCTAATTGTCCCTGAATCCTTGAATCGATCCGATTCAACAACCGTAGATCCCAATTGAGTTATTAAACCTTTCGCACCAAATACTCAGAGGAAACCAATGATCCCATCATTGAGTCGTGACCGTCCTAATATGGGAAAACCTAGAGTTCTATCTCTAGGATCGATCTACGCTGCAACCTAACGGATCTAGTGCCTGGACTGAACCCTACCTGAAGCATACGTGATTCTCCCATGGAATACTACGAAAACCTGAGGTATTCGTTATATTTTGTGAATTTTATTGTTTAATTTAATTCTAATTTAATTCCGGCGAAATCAAGCATATCATTCACGTATTTTAGGGAACAGTCCTCCGTCAGTTTTGGTATCAGAGCCCAAGGTTTCTAGGTTAGGGCATACTGTGTGATATTGCATTCATTGCACTTTAATTTTCATCACATATTATTTCAGTTTTGGCCAAAGTGTTCATCTTGCATTCCATTTTAGAGCCTGTCAATTAGTAAACTGTATCACCATAGACATGAGTGGGATTGTCGAAGCTCTTAACGGTGTGAGGGCTGATCTAAAATCGATCAATGATCGAATGACTGCCTTGGAGACAACCCAAAGGACTCTCGAAACATCCAATGAGAGGTTATTAGATCGAGTCAATCGGTTAGACGAGGGTGATGAGTACTTTGAACCACCCCGTGAGCGTAATGATCCTCGATTTGAACGAAACGGCTACCAACATAATCGAAACCGGAACCATAGGTTAGATCATCATGGAGATGACTACGACCCGGAAGGGAGACTCCTCAAAAATGTCCGAGTTGAGTTCCCGACTTTCGATGGAAGACTAGACCCTTAGGTCTTCCTTGATTGGTTATCCGATATGGACCAGCACTTCGAGTGGTTTGGCATGAGTGATGAAAGGTGCGCTAGATTTGCTAAGATGAAGCTCATAGGCCAAGCCCGACTCTTTTGGGTCAACGTTGAACGCATCAGAACGAATGCGGGTTCTGCTCCCATTATCCATTGGGAGGACATGAAGGAGCGATTTACAGAGAAGTACGCTCCATATTACCATCGTCTCCTTGACTAATGGCAAAATCTGCGCCAAGGTAGTATGCCCATATTGGATTGCATTGGCAAATTTGAAGAGTTCATGATGAGAGCCAAGGTATCCGAAGACCCTCAAATCACTCTATCCAGATTTCGCACCAGATTGAGGCTTGACCTGCAAAAAGAGTTAGTCTCCCACTTTGTTGAGACTTTTGCCGAGTGTTACATCGTTGTTCAAGACTTTGAACGATATTTAAAAATGACGGTGACTAGGCGATCTGATTTTCACCCAGGTCAATTCCGAACCGACGAAGTGAAATCTAGTGCTAGAAACTCGCTTGCCATACCCACGCAACTCACATCTACCAATGTGAGGTTTGACAAAGGTAAGGGTGTAGCCGGAGAATCTTCGAAGAGTGGGTCTCATGTCAAATGCTATAAATGTCAAGGATTGGGTCACTTTGCTGCCCAATGCCTCACAAGGGACCCACAAAGGAATCTCTTCATCGACGGAGAAGGAGATGAAAGTCAAGGAGTTTATGAGGAAGAAGTCTTTGAGCCGAATGTCACACCTAGTGACGAGGAAGGTGACGACATGGGTCATGCTCTAGTTGTGAGGTGTGCCTTTGCACAATTTCAATGGGATGAAAAGGAGGATTGGCGAATGGGGAACATCTTTCACACCTTTGCCACATGTGGGACGAAGAGTTGTAGGGTTATCGTGGATAGCGGAAGCTGCACCAATGTGGTGTCAGAACATACCGTCACCCGCTTAGGGCTTGCACCTGAAGCTCACCCGAGACCTTACAAAGTCGCATGGGTTGACTCATCATCGATTCCCGTATCTCAGAGGTGTCGTGTACCATACAGTTGGGTTCATACTCTGACACCTTATGGTGCGATGTTGTGCCGATGGATGTGGGCCACATTATCTTAGGGAGGCCATGACTCTATGATGTGAACGTGACTATTTTTGGGTGATCTAACATTTGTACGTTCAATTACAAGGGCAAGAAAATCACTCTTAACCCTTTGGCTCCCAAAGCACCATCGGTCAATAGAGTTGAGAAGAAGGGAGGCCAATCCAAGGCCATCAACATTGTGACCCCTTCAGAGTTCGAAAGAGCTTCGAAAGATGAGAGTGTCGTGTATGTCGTTGTTACTGTTGAGAGTACTTATGAGTCAGTCTGTGAATACCCCAAGGAGGTAGAGCCCATCCTGAAAGAATTTGCGAACGTCTTCCCCGAAGACTTACCCAATGAGCTCCCTCCCATGCGTGACATTCAACACGCAATTGACTTAGTTCCCAGATCGACATTACCGAACCTGCCCCACTATAGGTTGAATCCGGTTGAGCACGCTGAGTTGACTCGGCAAGTCAGTGAGCTCCTTCAAAAGGGGTTCATACAAGAGAGTCTGAGCCCGTGTGTTGTACTAGCATTACTCACGCCTAAGAAAGATGGTACATAGCGCATGTGTGTGGATAGCCTTGCGATTAATAAGATTATTGTTAAATATCGGTTTCCTATACCGCGGCTTGATGACATGCTAGACATGATGGTTGGAGCCACTATCTTTTCCAAGATAGACCTTAAAAGTGGTTACCATCGGGTTATTATTACAGCGATGAATGGAAAACCGCCTTCAAGACCAAAGACGGTCTTTATGAGTGGATGCTCATGCCTTTTGGGCTTTCCAATGCCCCGAGTAATTTATGAGGTTCATGACCCAAGTGTTGAGGCCATTCCTTGGCAAGTTCCTTGTCGTATACTTTGATGACATTCTTATTTACAGTTCAAACAAGGAGCAACACATTATCCACCTGAATTTGGTTTGCGAAACCTTGAGGGGAGAAAGGCTTTACGCGAATCTCAAGAAGTGCACCTTCATACAACACTCTATTGTATTCTTGGGATTCATTGTCTTGGTAGACGGGATGGTTGTGGACCCTACGAAGGTTAAGGCCATTGTGGAGTTGCCCGAACCTCGGAATATTCATGAAGTCCGTAGCTTCCACGGTTTGGCCACGTTTTATCGTCGCTTCATCCGGAATTTTAGCACCATCATGGCTCTCATTATCGATTGCATGAAAAAAGGGGAGTTCCTGTGGAGTAAAGCAGCGACGAGGGCCTTTGCCGAGATAAAAGAGAAAATGATTACTGCACCCGTCATGCGCCTACCAGACTTTTCTAAAGTCTTCGAAGTAGCTTATGACGCATCGGGTGTAGGCATAGGCGGAGTGCTAAGCCAAGAAGGTCACCCTGTGGCTTATTTTAGTGAGAAACTCAATGAGGCAAAGCAGAAATACTCCACCTATGACAAGGAGTTTTATGCGGTCGTCCGATCTCTGTGGTATTGGAAACATTACCTGAGATCGCAAGAATTTGTGTTGTTTTCTGACCACGAGGCCTTACGTTTCCTTGCTTCCGAGAAAAAGTTGAACCTGAGGCACGCGAAGTGGGTCGAGTACCTCCAAGGGTTCACATTTGTTTTGAAGCATAAGGTTGGTGCTGAAAACAAGGCTGCTGATGCGCTTAGTCGTCGAGTGGCGACTTTGCAGTCTATGCGCACGAAGGTCGTCGGATTTGAGCAGTTGAAACAAGATTATTCTGATTGCCCAGATTTCGGGGCAAAATACACTGCTTTCCTTGAAAATTCGAACAACATTAACTCCGAGTATACCTTGTTGGATGGGTATTTGTTCAAAGGCAATCGTTTGTGCGTCCCTCGTACTTCATTGCGTGATTTCCTCATCTGAGAGTTACATGCCGGAAGGATTGCCAGACATTTTGGGCGCGATAAAACCAGTGCGCTTGTTGAGGATAGGTTCTATTGGCCTAGCCTTGTGAGAGATTTCTCTAGGGTTGTGAAACAGTGTCGTACATGCCAAGTTGCGAAGCATATCAAACAAAATACCGGCTTGTACCTTCACCGTCTTGCACCCAGCAAAGGCGTCTCTTTGGATTTCGTGCTTGGGCTTCCAAAGACTCAACAGAATCACGATTCTATTTTTGTGGTAGTGGACCGCTTTTCCAAGATGGCCCACTTCACACCCTGTTTTAAAACTTCCAATGTGGCTCACATAGCCAAATTATTTTTCGGGGAAGTTGTGCGCCTACATGATTTACCCCAGACGATTGTGTCGGATCAAGATGTGAAATGTACCAGTTATTTCTGAAAAACTTTATGGCACATGATGGGTACCATGCTCCAATTTTTTTCGGCCTATCATCCTCAAACAGATGGCCAAACGGAGTCCACCAATAGGAGCTTAAATAATCTTCTCCATTGTCTTGTTGGTGATCACCCTAGGACTCGGGATTCTATTTTGCCTTTAGCCGAGTTTGCATACAATAATTCAATCAATAGATCCCTAGGTATGAGTCTTTTTGAAGTCGTCCTTGGTCATAGGCCTAGAACACCCATTGATCTAATTCCCATGTCTGCATCCCATCGAATCTCCGAGTTAGCCGATTCATTTGCACAACATATACATGAATTGCATGCCGAAATTAGAAAAAGAATTAATGCAAGCAATGAACAGTACAAAATATCTGCGGATGCGCATAGGCACTTCAAAGAATTTCAGGTTGGAGATTACGTCATGGTTCGGGTTAGGCCTGAGCGGTTCCCATTGGGAGCCGCAAAGAAACTTCAAGCCCGTGACGCTGGGCCTTTTAGAATTGTTGCAAGGAGCAGACCTAATGCATATGTTCTCGAGCTTCCATCGGATATAGGGGTCAACGCTACATTCAATGTGGAGGACCTGGTTCCTTCTTTGGCTCCAGCCCCACCCCCTCACAACCCCTTCCAAGCAGCCCCGAGCCCGAATACCAGCCCCACCCTACAACCCCTACCCTTCCCTTCCCCATGCAAGCAGCGCAGAGATGAGATCGAAGGGATATTAGATGATTTGGTGATATCCACCCATGGGGCCGGAATTCAAAAGTACTTGGTCAAGTGGTTGGGAAAGCCGGACTCTGAGAACTCATGGTTAGCTGAAGATGAAGTGGACCCCGACATATTTGAGCGCTATCATGACGCCGCTTCATCGGTGATGAAGCCTTTTCGGCCCGAGAGAATTGACAGGGACACCGACATCGTAGACATCAGATATGGACCTTTTCGCGTGTACCGACATCGGAAGAAGCGGAATGGAAATCATCAGAACTAGGCGAAAGATGAAATTCTGGAGAAAATTGGAGGAATACAGCAATTTCGATCGATCGAATTGCCAAATCGATCGATCGACTGGCATCGACAGAGTATAGAGTTATGGAGTGAAATTTCGACCGATCGAATGGACTATTCGATCAATCAAAATTTCCAAGTCGATCGATCAAATGTCGACGGCGATTTCTCATAGAATTATGAAATTTCGATCGATCGAAATTTCAAATCGATCGATCGAAATCGCGCATGGTTGTTTAGTTAATTTAGGAGTTTAATTTCGAACTTCTGTTTTGAGGGTTTATTTGTCTTTTATTTATTAATTGTTTTAGGGTTTTCTTTTATTGAAAGGACTCCTATATAAGGTCCTTAAATTGAATAATGTAACTAGTTATTGATTATGAATGAAAACTGTGTGCTAAAGATGAGCTTCTACGAAGAGTGAGTCTTCTTCCCGAGAAGGGTTTGATGTGATGCCTGCCAATCTATCTATCTATCTTTTATCTTTGCTTGTGTGATTCTACAACCCCAAATTGACCATCATCCTTGTGAAAGCCTAAACCCTAATTGTCCCTGAATCCTTGAATCGATCCAATTCAACAACCGTAGATCCCAACTGAGTTATTAAACCTTCCGCACCAAATACTCAGAGGAAACCAGTGATCCCATCATTGAGTCGTGAGCGTCCTAATATGGGAAAACCTAGAGTTCTATCTCTAGGATCGATTTACGCTGCAACCTAACGGATCTAGCGCCTGGACTGAACCCTACCTGAAGCATACGTGATTCTCCCATGGTATACTACGAAAACCTGAGGTATTCGTTATATTTTGTGAATTTTATTGTTTAATTTAATTCTAATTTAATTCCGGCAAAATCAAGCATATCATTCATGTAGTTTAGGGAACCGTCCTGCGTCACTCAACTCTTCTACCCATTGGCAAACCCAATGTTTTTGACTCTTTCGGGTTAGCCCTTGCAAAAAATGTTACTATACAACATATTGGAATTAAAACTAGAAGATTTCATAGGAGGTCCATAAATACCAGTATCAAAATCATAAAACCCTAAAAAACTAACAAACTTTCTAATCTTAATCAGAAAAGCCGCCAAAATACCTGTGGCCCAAGGGCACTAATTACTGCCCTGGAGAAGTTGATGCTCATGGACAAGAGAAAGATTACAACTCTGGATAATAACCTTGCTCACCTTTGAAGATGAAATCACTTTAGAAAAGACAAAATCTTTAGATACATGAGTTTGTAGAGGCTCTACTGTTGGCAAAAGACAATTGCCTAAGAAGATAGACCCGAAGAATAGATCGTTGTAGAAGAAGAAACATCCGACCCAGATGTCGACACCATCACTGAATCGAACATCACGCCACATACCCTAGAGGATGTTAGCCTTCCTCGCATGACAATGGGAACACATCAGATCAGAATTAGGGTCAGAGGCATCGTCACAATTCTCAACATGTCTGACAAGTGAGATTCGCTACCCTTTCTCGCATAGCAAATTTCGTCACCTACAGTCTTGTTCCACACAGTAATGAAAAGACTTCGAGCTTCCAAGATTCTACCCTCCATCTACAAGAGTTTGACCTTTAAAACCCACCAAATCCACATCATGTCATGGGACAAATGCCCAAAACCCAAGTCGATGCTCATCACATCTAAGTTCCACAGAACATGGCCCGCCCCACTCCATGGGTAAAACCCCCGCAACCTGACCCAAGTTATTAGATACTTGTTGGTTTGCTCTGGTCCCCACATACGCTGACCTATCAGTGATCCAACAGAATCTGCATCAATAAATACTTCAACATCAAGGTGACCATTCTCTTTGTACGAAAATATCTACCGGGACTGGACTTCAAGTACCTCAATAAATACTTCAACATCAAGGTGACTTGTCTTTGTACGAAAATATCTACCGGGACTGGACTTGAAGTACCTCAATATCCCATAGACAACATTCAGATGAGGAGTTCTTGGGGAGTGCATTTGCTAGCTCGTCACACTGACAGTGCATGCTATGTCCGGTCAGGTCATAGTCAGGTCAATGAGCTCGCCAACAGGTCTCTGATATTGTTGTACATCCTTGAGGGGCACCCTTCTTCAGTGTTAATCCTATGGTTCTGATCCATAGGGGTATCTATAGGCTTACAACCCAACATTCCAGCCTGCTGTGGTACGTCCAACGTATGCTTCCTTGGTGAACAAAACGATGCCCTTCTGAGATATAGCAACTTCAATTCTCATAAAGTAAAAAAGAGGACGTGAGTCTTTTATATCAAACACCTGACTGAGATAGTATTTGAGCTTTACCATCTCCTCACGTCATCCCAAGTGACAGTGGTATCATCGACATGCACTATAAGAGCTGTCAGAATCTGACCTCTCTTTGTTATGGTGTGATCATAGTGACTTCTTTCGTACCTAGACTAAATAACACCATTGCTGAACTTTCTGAATCAAGCCCATGGTGATTGTTTCAGTCCATAAATAGCTTTCCTCATGGGAGAAAGCCAGGAGGCAACGACATGTATACCTCCTCTTTAAGATCACCATGTAGAAAGGTATTCTTTATGGCTAACTGATACTACTACCACCTCTTATGGGCAGCTAAGCTAAGGTCTTATGGGCAGCTAAGATCACCATGTAGCCGAATTGAATTGAGTTTTGCTACATGAGCGTAAGTATTTGAAAAGTGTCAAAGATGAACGGCTATAATTTGTCTTCCAAATCTATTTTAGACGTCTACTTTTAGACTCTTTAATCACAAGGTACAGAACATAAGATATATATATATATATATATATATATATATATATATATATATATATATATATATATATATATATATATATATATATATATATATATATATATATATATATTTGATCACCTCACTCGAGTCACGGTGTATTTCAAGCATCCAACGGCTGCATCTCTAGCATGCAACCGTTGGATGCTCGAGTCATGCTGTGACTTGAGTCATATGATTATGCAATTGTGCTATTGGTTTGTCGCTATGGTTCTTAAGCATTTAAGCAAATCGTATTACATAGTTGTGAGTGACTGAATCTTTTTTTCCTTCTCTAGGAAGAAGAGCTGTATGAAATTGACATCCCACTGAATTTCGTAGCCTCTGTTGGCACTAGGGTGCATGGGTTGGCTTGTTGGTTCGACGTCTTGTTCAATGGGAGGTACCTACTGAACTTTGAGCATTAATTTTGTTTTCTTAGCTGGATTTATCTCATCTTGCATATACCATCTGCAGTTTCTGTCTTCTATTATAATTTTTTTTGTTGTTACATTCCCAAATGATCTCATCCTTTCAGGAAGGATACATTTTTTTTTGTGTATGAAATCTTCATGGTGTTGTGTATCACGCGTGTCCTACTCTCCAGGCTAGATTATTGATATAGCTAATTTATGGAATTTGTGTTCAGAAATGTGTGGGGTAAATTGGAGTGATTATCTGTTGATGATTGACTTAACAACAGGTGACAATAAGAGACCAATAGCATTATTCTGACATGTATCTTACATGCCACTATGCATACAAGCATTTGTTGCACACATCTGTATTCGTTAACTTATGCATTTATAATTTCAGTTATCTATCCAATACTTACTGATAGGTTTAAATCCCAGTTTCAGAATATAATAACCCAGCTTTCCTTGTTGAGGTTTTGGCTTGGTTGAAAAACTAAAGATTTTCGTATGTCAAGATTATTTATTTATTTTTTAAATTTATAGCATCGATTTTAATGTGACAGTTATATTGTTGCTCCAAACTTTAGTACAGGTTCCAAATGTTAATAGAATTTATGCAATAATCAAGTCAAGCAAATATTTTATTTAGATGAAATAATATTTACATATTCTATACTTGTACAACCATGTCTGGTTTTCCAGGATGTGTCTCTGACACCTATCCATGTAAGACACTGACATAACTGTGTATAACTTACATATATCAGAACCCTCAAACTCGGTATAGACTTGATCAGTTCCTTTTCCTGTAACACAGATTATAAGGTGTGATAACTTCTTAAAACGGTCATTTTGATGATTATTTCTATAACTGTTTTACAGTACCGTTCAACGGTGGCTTACCACTGCTCCCGGTGCGCCTACAACCCACTGGTACCAGCTACGCTGTGTTCTCTCCCAGCCACTGTATGTAATGGCTGGGCAAGAAATTACTGGACGGCTCCACTTGATTGCACACAATGCTCAGAGCTATACAATGTACCTGACTATGTCAGGTTAGTTTTTTACTAATCGTTTTGTTACTTAAAATCTCTTAATCCCGATGAAAGGCTGCTCTACATTCTAACATTTTAAATTACTCTTGAATAGCTAAAATGTGGGGTGCTGGCGCTGTACAAGGAGGAATACTTCAGACTTCTTCATGTAAACTTGATCTTAAAGAACCATACTATAGGATGTCTCAACCGCAGGTGTATGCATGGGCACCAGATCAGCAATCACATCAGCTATTACCCTCACAGGTATGCTTTCGAGAATTTCTGTTATTCACATTACATGAAATTTTTTGTTGAATACTCTTTAGGGTTTTTGGCATTTACCCCCGAGATATGTCTTATATACACTCCGTCCCCCGCGTTTCACCTATTTACACTGCGATCCTTTCTTTTGTGTTTCGTTTACATATTACCCCCTTACGGTGATGGACTCTCCGACAAAATAACCTTTGCTGCTTTGACTTAAACGATGGGGATTGTTTTTTCCCCCAATCTTTGACCTAATGGATCTTGAGATCACAGGTCTACAACCAGACGGTCAAATTTTGATTCACGTGTCACACATCTCAAAAAGTGATCCAAGAACCACGTTTGATGTACACCCATGATCATGTTCACTTTTTGGATTGTCTACCACGTGGAATCAAAATCTGACTGCATGATGGTAGGCTCCTGATCTCAAGATTCATTGGTGAAAGATTGTGGTGGAAAAAGATCTCCATTGTCAGATTCAAAGCAATCAAAGTTTGGTTCTGTGATAGTCACTGTAGGAGTAATAAGTAAGGAAATACAAAAGCAAGGGCCACAGTGTTAATAGGTGAAGCATCGGGGGGGGGGGTGAATGCAAAAAACCCTACTCTTTATGTTTCTTACTTTGTAGTGTTAAGAGAGTGTTCCTCATGATTGCTGCTTTCCTATTAGCTGGAATCTTTTCCTACACTGGTCACATGGAAATCATGTTCTTGCTTTTGAGTCTTCTCTTGTTCAGCCAAATTATCTACAATTCTATTAGGTTTACCTAAAGGTAGTTAAGGTGGTGTGGCGAGGTCATGGTGAAGAGGCTTGCCAGGCTATGGCGATGCCATTTACTTTTTTTTTTTTTTTTAAATTTTATAATGTTTTTTTTTTTTAATATTAATATTAGTATCTATTTTTTTTGTTTTTATATTTTTTACTAGTAAAAAGGCAAGTGCAAATGCATGTGGACATTAGGACCTTTAAATGATTGAACTTGATTTTTAGACATCTATCGGGTGATTTGAACATAAAAAAAATGTAGTATTTCAAGTGTTCATTACTATGTTTCACTATTTATTAAAGACAACAAAAACACACTTATTACTATGTTTCATATGTCTTCATTATGTACAATTTAAAATTATAAAAAATTTAATAAAAAAAAAACAGAAGCTTCAAAATGCTAGCCAATTAACCATCTAAAAAAGTCCCATGAGCAAAATTGAAAGCACCAAGTAGTCGGACCCTTTATAAGTAAATGGGCTACTTAATAAAAGCTATGGTTAAGAATATGATCTAGACAGGGTTCAGGAGAATGTTCAAATGCTGCTTTAGCTGGGTAAACTCATCCTTCAGATAGGAGGCCAAGTCAAACATTTGTTCTTCTTAAGTTTGGTTTAATGCAAATAATTGATTGACATGACAAACCCAACTAATGTGTCTTCTCTATCAATTGTCAATCATTCAACTGTTAAATGTGTTGGCCATGATTAGAGTTTTGTTATTATACACATGATATTAAATGAATTCAAGAAACAATATGAGATGTGCATATCAGAAATGGATGTGGGAGATATAAAAGTGTTTTGCGTGGGAACAAATTTCCCTGTAGTTATATATGATTTAACCCACTCGTCTATCTGATGAAGTGTTCCCAACATGACGAATCTAAATTTTCCTACATCAATTGAAGAGTGCAAATCATTAAATTATGTATCATTAAATTATGTGTTAGAACTTAGAAGTCTTATTTAATCCTAAACCATACTCCTTGAGTGAGAATGTACATGTCTACTTTCCTTGCTTAGTTACCTTCGATGGAAATTGTTAAAACATAGATTAGCCAAATGGTTCAAAAAGTTTGATGCATCTCACACTAATATAACTCGAAGAATGGCTCCATGACTTTTGATATGGGAAATTTGGAGTCTTAGGAAGAGCATAAGGCATGGTTAGAACTGATGGGGCTCCTAAGAAATTATTCAAAAGGTGTTACTATGGGTTAGTGATCTTCAGGGGAAATTAAAAGTAAGAAAGAAAGCTTCAAAAAACAGTAAGAGCAATTACTTAAAGAGGCAAGAATTGATCTTATTCAACACCCGGGGAAAGGAATTCAAACTATTAGATGGGAAAAACCACCTATTTTGGCATCGTAACACTCCCACCTTCAAAGAGATTTAGAGATTTTAAAAGACTTTCTCGAAGTGAATTTCGTAACTCTTCGTAGAGGTATGTCTAATTAATAGAGCTTCTCAAAGAGAATCAGAGAACTCTTAGGAGAGGTGCTTGTAAACTGCAAAGCGCTCGACCAACAAATGTTAGCAGTTCTTTTAATTAATTTAATATTTAAGATAAAAAATGTCTAAAAAAAATCTGGTGGTATCATGTTAGCGCTCTTGGCTTCACGACATGTTAATACGATGAATTGTATTTAAGATAAAAAAATTCTGGTGGTATCATGTTAGCGCTCTTCGCTTCACGACATGCTAATATAATGAATTGAATACTCATTGAAGGTTTTGAACCATTCAACAGCTGGTAAAAATCCATCCATTGGGGTAATTTTGAAACTAAGTTGGAACATATGATAGCCACCCGGAGTGAATATATAAGTCAAAAAATAAACAAAATTAGAATCGAAACTAATTGACTGTGCATTCTTTAGTATTTCCTTTGGTAAATTCAACCAAATAGCTTGAATTATACAAAAATGTGTAGAACTATGAATCCAATCTTATTCATTCCATAACATTTTCTATCAAATTCAACTTATTTTACAAAAAAATAATTAAAAAAAATGAAGAAATAATCAATAATTAATTTTGAAAAACTTACCAGTAAATTGGCGAATATGCAACACGAATTTTGGGATCCTATATGCTCTTGTTCTTCAAATATCTCAAGGCCAATTTCACCTACAAATGATTGGATACGATATCAATATAATATTTCATATTAACTAATCACAAAACTGTTATCTTGAGTTATTTAATTGTTAAAAAATTATATTTTTTGTGTGAAAACATTTACCACAAATTAAATTACACAGAAATCCAAAGACGTTAAACGCAGAGAAAGAGAGAATAATGAAATTAGTGAATAAAACTGAGACAACCATTTTCTTCCCTTGCTATCATATGGTTTAATGCCAAATGAAGTTAGTGCATCTAACACCATCCTTTTGCAAAATGGAATGATTTATATTCACCGATATCCACTGAGCTGTGTTCATGAAGAGTTTGACAACAGTGCATAGCCCGTCCACCAGCACACGGACTTTAAGCTGAGCATGGCATGGGCTCTGGGATTTGCGTGGACTTTACGAGCGTCAAAGTGCGTTGTACATGGATGATATACATCTTATTTTTTACTAAGATGTATTCCGATCATGAACAACCACTTGGATTGTTTAGATTGTTGCCAAATATTTGCAACATGACATAACAGTGAGGTATTCTTTGATGGTGTAAGATCATTCAAAATTTCATTTTCATTTCAAGCCATCTTTCCGAGACGTATCACTTAGATGCGAGACATCTCGGTCTCAGAGCTGTCTAAGACAACTCGGAAATCCGAGATCGCAAATGACGCTTTAAACCCATTGATTGCTTCAGATCAGATGATGGCGATCGGTTTTCACCGCGATCTTTCACAAAATGGATCTTGAGAACATTGAGTGCCTATCAGACGAACAATTTGTGATTCCACGTGCCACATATCCCCAAAAAAGCCTTAAAATCAAGTTTGTGTGATGTGTGGCATATGATTCAAGGGTCTTTTTTGGGATTTGTGACATGTGAAATCACAAATGGGCCTTCTAATAGGTGCACCATGATCCCAACATCCTTTGCGTGGAAGATCGGAGTGAAAAACGATCTCCATCATCTGACCTGCAGCAATCAATGATTTTCAGCGGACCTGACATGTTGATGCTTCCAAGAAATGCGTTGGTCGAGGTACCCTTAACCAAAGGGCACGTTACAAATCTTGTGTGCAAGCTTGAGCTCCCAATATTAGCTGACACACCTTAAACAAAAGTGCCGTACACTTTAGAATACGTTGAGGTGTATCGCCATGGTGATTGGACAGTGACAGATGCATCTATAACCGTTCAGTCCATGAATTGAACGACTAAATACTTTAGAATACTCATTTGTATATTCTTGAAAGCACTTTACCTTACTTTCTCAAAACCATAGCCCTATACGACCCAGTTAAAAACCTTTCGCAAAACCCCCTCAAAACCGTAATCTCTTTCTCTCTCTCTCTCTCTTATTTTGAAGATGGGCATATGAGATCATTTTTATGGGTAATTTGCACCTGAGTTATGCGCTGATGCTAACACCTTGGAGATCTGATGCCCATCATCAACCCAACACCACCATCGCATCTTGTTTTACCATTATTTTTTAATTTTTTCTTTCTTATTTGTTTTATCGAGAGTTTAAATTCTCTATAATTTTTATTTTATTATTAGAAGTTCTTTTAGCACAAGCCTAATCCAATTAGAAGTAGTTCCGAGAATTCTGTTAGCAGAAATAGTCCTAGTTTTATTAGAAGTGTAGTTATAGACAATTAGAAAATATAGGGATACATAAGGAAGAACATGAGGGTAGATACAGTAGTTTAGGGGTATTTTGTTCCTAAAATATGAAAACACTAAAATTGACAGAAATAGGATATCATTCGTGCTTTTATGTAGTAGTAAGGATAGAGGACAAAAAAAATTCAACTAATTAATCAAGCATAAATAAAGAGCAATAAATAGAGAGAAAATTAATTATGATAATAAACGTCAATAAAATCTCAACATGAGCAAGTATAAATATAATATAAATATGAAATATCAACCGATATAGAAAGATTAAAAGATATGAAATATTTAAGTACATAACGACACATATTGTAGTGTCGCCCATTCCTCAATTCGTGATAGAGGTTACAAGAAACCTATAAAAAAAGTTTAGGGATTGCGGAAGCGAAGAACTTGAGTTTGCGAAAGTGAAGATAAATAAAAAAATAGCCAACTGAGAGAGAGAAAAGGGGCTGAGAGATGTATTGCACTGAGAAAGAGAGAGTGGTTGTGAAAGAAGGGACTGCGAGAGAAAGGGGTTGTGACTGAGAAAGAGGCTGAGAGATAGATGATAGAAATTTAAAAAATATAGCATACCTGTAATTTTTTTGTTGGGATTGCGTGAGACATAGACACGAGAGAAAAAGAGACGCAGAAGGAAAGAACTGCGTAAGAGAGTTAGAAGACGACAAAGAAGAGATTTTATCTCCAAACCCTAAATAACTCTTATATATTATAAGTATGTGTGTAGTTATAACTATTACTTATAAAGTATAAGTTATAAGTGTTGTAACTTATAAGTTAATTTATAAGTATTATAACTTATAGTTTATAAAATTATAACTTATTATAATATAAGCTATTATATCAATTTTATAAATAGCACCCACGGCGATGCCATAGCGCCATTCAGCTATGGCGTTGCAATCTCACAATTCCCGCCATTTCTGTTCATATGACAAATTCTATCGTCATTTGCCATGGCGCCGCCTTGACTACCATGGGTCTACCTTAAGTAAATTATATTAGGCAGTTGTACATTGTGGGAGATAAATTTTTTCAAAAACCTTCATTTATAAGGACATCTTTGAAGGAAGGAGAGCATCTGTTGTAGTATATGTTAGAGAGATGTGAATCAATCTCAATCATTTGCTGATCAGACTACGTTGCGATAACTGGTCATGTTTCCTTTGGTTTTTTAGGGAGGGGACTGGGACATGGTGGATTTTCATCCTAATGTCACCTGACCATTCATCAAGTGGTTTTAGCTTCATGCTTATCTAGGTTAGATCTGTATTTCATGGAGGCCAACTAATATAATTACTAAATATATTACTTTTCATTCTTCCTTTAATATATATATGCATATTCTAAACTTGCTACAATTTTTTTTTTATATAGCTTCTTCTGCTCTCCTTGTTGACTTTCTTGATACCTGCTTCCTTCCATTCCAAAATCCACTCCTCTAGTAACAAAATGCGGCGAAGGCTGTTCTTTTTGGCTTATCTGTGCTAGTTTCCTTTAGATACTGTTCAAGTGTTTCCATTTCTACTTTCTTCATGTGGATTTTTGTCGTAGTTGATAATAGCCTTTGCTGTTGTCATCCTTGTTATGTAAAATCTCATTATTAATAAAAAATAGAGAAAACAGGAGTTTCTTAAAATAAAAAATTATATATATTTTAAATTATCATCAATGAGATGCTTTATTTAAACTAAAGAAAAGCATAGATGATAACCCAAGGAGAACTACAGCAGACATGGGTCCCAAATAAAATAAAATAACCAGGTCCAACTAGGCAAAGACACCAAGATTACAAGAGAGACCGGAAAACTATCAGCAGCCTGAAGTTGGTTGAGCCATTTTATTATTAAAAACCGTACTTTAACCAACGTAGCAGCTTGGAAGTTATCAAAGAGTGTCTGATGGAAGCTTAAGATTCACCCCTACACTAAGGTCCCTGATTTGGTCGAAGAGATCCGCCAATTCCCAAGGGGCTCCCTACCAGCTCTAACCCAATGGATCATATTTGAGGAGTCCCTTTTATAACTGGTGGAGTGTTGGATATGGAGCACAGCGGAATTGACCTCTCCACCAAAGATCTTTCTTCTGCTTCAGTTGAACCTGCTCACTCGACTGTTTCAGTATCGATTCCCCATTGTGGTCCCTAATTATCCCCCCCACCCCCTAATCCAATTTTACGTGGTTGCCAACGGAAAATCCATCAAAGTTGAGCTTACGGTGACCTGTAGGTGGAGCCATCCAGTGTTTTGGGTGCTTTTTTAGAGAAAACAAAAATAAAATCTCATCATCATCTTCTTACCTTGTCTATTTGGGTTCGGCAGCTAAGAAAATTACATTCTTGCTAGTATTATGTTGTGACTTGTGAATGAGATTAAATTCCCTTGAATGATATCAGGAGTTTCTTTTTGTATACTATACGGATGATCTAATACACGAGCCATGATTGAGAATCGTTTGATTGTCTTTCTCCGAGGAAGAAGCCAGACATAGTCAACTTGAATTTGGGTCAACTATTTGAAATCTTAGTGAAACATTTGATTTGTTCTCTCATGTTGCTTTTCGTGAAAAAAGACCAATTGAAGGAGACGGCTTCTGCAAACAACAAGGAGCCGAGGCAACTATTAAATCAGATGATATTGTGCATGTTGTCCATCTCCTCTCGAGAAACAAGTGAGGTATTTCTTTGCAAAATTGTGCTCAATTTCATATAGCAATTCTGCTAAGATCTCTTTGTTAATTGGGGGAAGAATCAACATGAATCGGATTTTGTGAGGAACGCAACAAGAGAGAAATTGATTTGGTTAGACAATGTGCGGCTTGTAAACAAGCATTGATTTTTTAGCAAGGTACAGAATTTATCGTCAAATATTCAATATGATTCCAGTAGATCTATTTTCGTTCAAGTAAGGGATTCTATCCGATAGAAAAGATCTTCTAATCAACCCAAAGATCATTTCGATTCCAGTAGTCAACATGTAGATTTTCTCGTGGAATTGTGGTCATTATGTTTTGTTTATACTTCAAATGTACTTTAGTGTATTATTATTATTATCATTTTTATTAGCATTCTAAAAACTTAAAAACCAGAGGAAATGTTTATAATGCCATTTAAAACAGTTTGGTTGATAATTGTTCATTAAAAAAAATGTTCCATTATAAGTATTGCAAAAAAAATGGTTTCAACTGTTTTAATGAAATAGATTGATTCGTAAAAGTAAATATTTCCTGTTTTAATGAAATAGAATGATTCGTGAAAGTAAAAATTTCCTTCAAAAAAATGAGGCAGACAAAAAAATGTTTTGATGTTTATGGTGCTATGTTCTGTTAAAACCCTATTTCTTTGAATTTTCTTGAGGCTAGGATACATGAAAAAAAGGCAGTAAAAATCACTATTGAAAGCATTTTAAATGATTGTAAAGCAGTAATAACCTTATTGTGAACATTGCTTTAGACCATAGAAAAAAGAAATGAACTTTCCAATTCAGGGTTTTATGTTACTGAAAACACCCTTATTATGGACTCATTTGCAGTTCAAGCCATACACAAACAAAAAGTTTCTTCTAGTTTAGCTCAAACCTGATCTGTGTACATGCTCATTAAATTGAGCCACCCAATGGATTAACCATAGTACATAGTCACAAAAATCGCTGAATTTTTGAAAAATTCATGAATAATTCACGAATGTAAAGCGCTAATTAATCCCGAATTTTTTCGAAAATTCGTCTGATCACAAAAAGTTCGCGTATAATTCCCTAATTTTTCAAAATAAATTGTGACGTACTAAATTAAATTTTTTTTTTTTTAAATTACTTTTTATTTTTTTTTTTAAATTTTTCTGACTGATTTTTCCTCCGAATATTTCTTGGATTTGCCGGATTTTTTCGAATTTTCACCTCGCCGAACCCCGATTTGGTGACTATGCCATAGCAGAAACTCAAGAATTTGAATGACCAACATAGACTTTTTTTGTTCATTGTTGCACATAATTTCTTTAACCCCTCACAGATCAAAACTAAAAGATAAAGAGTCTTTTAACCCATAAACTCAGGCAATTAGTAGGATTGTTTATAACATGGTGATTTTTGAACCATGGCCCATTCACGATGTAAGACAGCCCTTATCAATGCATGTCAGTAATGTGTACGTGGCGTGATTGTAAAGAGGTTGATGGTTTGGATGAGCTTGTGCCATAGATCTTTCCTTTCCTTCAAGATGTCATTAGATTTTCTTCATGGAGTGGGGTTCGATTGGAGGGGATAAAGAAAGATTTCTATGATATCCTGATTTTAGTCGTCTTTTGGGCGATTTGGAGAATCCGTAAGCCTTTTGATTATGAAATGTATCAGGGATCTGGATCAGTTGGATTCGGCTAGCTCCAAATGACAAAGATCGGGAGGGTTGGGACTGCCTGACTGAATGGGATAGCTTTCATGTTTACCTCCTTTTTCCTCCCATTGGTGGAGGTTCCCCTGGGTTTTTTTTTGAAGTCCGGGGTGAGAGATTCTTGGGGTATTTTTGTATTTTTTTTGTTTTTGGTGGTTGCAATGTCATGTACTCAGTTTCCAGTTAATTTCATTTCCTTTACCGATCAAATAAAAATAAAAATGACCCATTAGATTTGAATTTACATTGTTTGCTGTTAACAGGAAACACCATTTCAGTCTCAGGATATCGTTGGGCCTGGTTCATTCCAGCAATCATCACAAACAACAGGTGCACCGTTGAATCGATAGAAGAAAATTCATTTCAACTCGGCAACATATTGACCACAGTGATCTCTTGTTAGTAACATAATGTGCCCCTTCCCAAGTGCAGGTATTTCATCAGTCCCTCCGCATTATTTAAATCCTGCGGGCAGTGCCCGCCGCTTGTAATTCTAAACTTTATTACTATATGTTGTTGGGCTGGCGTTCCCAAGGGTTTCTCCATTATGTTCCATTGTCGTAATTTAAGTTAATCATTGATCTGGATATGCTGGGAACTCACTTTCCTTTTTTAACAAATATGAAAATGTTTCTTCGTACGTCTGTTTAAATAAATGGGCTATTCATAATTGAAAGCATGATATCAAAATTCCTGGATTTTTTTGTTAAGTCGTTTAAACTCTAAATTTTGTTACTTAATCATGCTCTTTTTTTCATGAAGTGCAATTTATTATTACATTAGTTTAATATAATAATCTTTATAAGTAGGGGCCATTGATCGGTGCGATAGTAAAAGGCTTGGGCTGTCAACCATGAGAATGTGGGTTCGAGACCAGAGAGCAGCCACTTTGTGCGTAAAGGCCAAAGGTTAGCTCTCTATCCCGTCCACTCCACCTACATCCTGTAATTACACGACCAGCATTGGATAACTGCCTTTCTTTAAAAATAATTTAAAAAGTCCAACTATAAGTGATTGGGTTTTTAATTAAATTATTCTTTAAGTTTCATAATTTTTTGTTA
Organism: Chloranthus sessilifolius; assembly: GCA_021018995.1. NCBI lineage: Eukaryota > Viridiplantae > Streptophyta > Magnoliopsida > Chloranthales > Chloranthaceae > Chloranthus > Chloranthus sessilifolius. Next base: position 3,555,228 of record CM037588.1, on the reverse strand, counting down.
TCTCTTCCCAAATTGCGAATCTTTGTCCTCTGAATAATTTTGAATTCCGATTTTTTCTTAGAATTTCTTTTTTCAACTTTTGCTTAGTTTTTCCCGGATCACAACTTTTACCGAATAATATTCCTGATGGAAATCCCCAATTGGTGACTTTGATTGAAAGAAACACAATTACATATCACCTATGGAATCGGTTCGTAGAGGCAAAACTATCCTTGCAATGAAAATGAATTTTGTGCAAATTTCACCTAAGTATATTTTGACCAAATCACGAGCCTCATTGTGTGGTCAAAGAAACTTGGAAAAGTTTTTTCTTTCCTTCCTTTTTTTTTTTTTTTTAGCTTGCATAAACAATGGTGCTTGTGGGACCTATGTTCTCAACCAAATTCCTTACAAACGTTACCATAGAGATCCTGCCATGTTATTATTCTAGTATCTTGAGGTATGTTTTTGGTCAGCACCTCTTTCCAAACCCTTGAAGCCTTAGAACCTTGTTCTTGGGACTGCTAGTGGGAGATAATTTTACTGATCTTCTGTGCAATAAAATACCTACATGTTTCAACAAATCAACCTCCAAGTATGTCCAAATGAGACTACAGTTATCTGTGGTGATTCTTACAATGTTCATTCAATCAAGCACTTTACTATGCCTTCCAGGGCCCATCTATGTGATGTGCGCGGTACAGAATTTATGATGCAGAACTCTTTTGATTTGTTCTATCGGCTTCATGTTGCAGAACGCAATAGTTATATTATTGCGTTTTTGGTTAGTCTAGTAATTTAATATATGTTTAGTGAAGGGAATGAGCAACAGATGCCCTCTTGTGTTTTCCAATTTAGTAATTTTTTTTTTAAGAAATTGTCCATACAAATATTGGGTTGTTTTCTCTTGTTCTTTTATTACTTATGTGTTAAAATTTATGACATGGTAATCTTACCCGTGAGATTTAATTGTGCTTACTGAAAGCTAAGCAATTGCTATTAGTGCCAATCGTTGTTCCCTATTGGAAAAATGGTAGTTACTTTGTTCGCTTAATTCGAATTCAGGTTCGTAATTCGCTATTTTTAAATGAATCCAATTTGCTAGGGTAGGATGAGTTTTAAATTTATTTATTAATTATGTAAAAATCTTAAGTTCAAGTCATTTCTTTATGCTTTTAGAACCAAGGTAACAAACTCGGTATCAGTATTGCGTATTGGTCCTTGGAGGACCGTTACGAATTGGCCGATACCGATACGGATCGATACATTTAAAAAAAAAAGGGAAAATACACGTATCGGCCGATCACCGATACGTATCGCCGGTACGTATCAGTATCAGCTGATATATGGTACCATGTTTAGAACTCTAAATGAATCCAATTCGCAGGAATTAATTTAACAATTCGCCTGTTTTACTGAATTCGAGTTGCCGTATTCAATTCGTGATTGGATGGGTGAGCGAGCGAATTATGTGACATAGGGAAAAACCAAAAAATAGCTGTTCCCATGTAGGCCATGTTAAATGTTACGTTTACTTCAAATCGACAGCTTTAGAAATTTACAAGCTCTAATAGGTAGTATATGGTAGCCGATCAACTCCCTATCTGGATGTAGAACGGGTCAATGATCTTAGACACGTTTTTCTGTTTTTCATCATGTGTGCTATATGATATAAAGGATCTAATGCATCGATATGGGGGTCGAAGATTGCATCTAGAAACCATCTCATTATGTGATTTAAATTGGTCAAATGTTTTACAAAGCATTGAGCGCTTTAAATCAGAAGATAGATTTTCTTAATGCAATACCACAAATCTTTAGAACATGATCTTCACATCACATGTCACACTTGCCGTAAAATGATGTCGTGTGTCCAAGCTCATATGTTCCAAGTCCAGATTGGGAATAGGCTGGTTACCGTATATAAGCTCAAGGTTTAACCACGACTCATATGATTTAGTTAAAGCTTCATGATAAGAGTGCTTTGTATGTGCTAATGCTAGCACTCGTGCTTGCCTCTGCAAACCATGGGTCTGGGTTGCAATGCCGCAATTGCAGACTCAGATCAAGCTCAGACGCTAGTACTTTGTCCATCTCGTACCATACATAATGCAGAAAAAATGGTTGATGGAATTTCTGTAGCAGGTTATGGTGGCGACCTTTTTTTTCATCAATGATCCTACAGAATTTAATGTTTGGAATCCATCAATGTGCAATTTGCTGATGAGCCGGGTTTGTTTACTACTTTTAGCCCATCTTGAATGGTGATACCATCAGTATAGCGGACACAGGCCATGGTTAGTACTTTTAACCCATCTTGAATGGTGATACTATTATCCATCTCGAAAGCCTCGCCCATTCCGCCCATCAGATTGATGGGCTTATAAAATATTGGCTGTTGGATGATCAGACAAATCGTGGGGCGTTCTCCTAGCACGATCCATAACGTTGGGTGGCAAAGCATGGATCTTAAAGAAATGGACCCGACTCTCCTGTCATTTAAACATCAAAGTGATGTTTAAATGATCTTACACCATTAATAGTTTAAGATATTGGTAACCATACCGTTAGAGTGAAGATCATAGATTGAAGTGCAACAGGTCCAAACATGGTGGGTTAGGGAGATTTAAATCATCCGATCCGTGGATTGTAATATCAACCGTTGTTTTATGCTTCAATGGCTGATCTTACAGTTTAACAATCAGATGATTCACATGTATCTTTGGCTGAGACATGTTCAAAAGAGAGATTGCTACTTGGACAATTTAGATTGATGATAGATGTGCACCACATGGCATAATGATAAACTACACTTCATTGTTTGGGCCTGTACCACAGCTGAAGGTTCACAATATTACAACCTCAAGGTTGCACGTTTGAGCCCAGCTTATTAATATAAAAAAATGAAATTACACTTCAATGGTGTGAGATATAAAGTTTAATTTTAATGGTGTAAGATCATTAAATACCATTTTGGTGTTTACATGTCAGTCATTAAATGTCGGTCAGGAACCATTATCCCTAAAGAAATTGGTCTAGCATAGGTGGTCTTATTCTTTAACTGCTTGCATCTTAAGGCCACCAGAACCACATGGCTGGCCAGTGTGAAAATTGAGACCCAAAAAAGTGACATTCTAGGCAACAGGAAGTAGATCATTTGAAGTTACCTACCACATTTTCTTGATAAAATGTGAAAATAATGGCACTTCAAGTTCATAAATTACAAAACGAAGCATCGAAAATTTTGTAATTAAGTTACATCTTAACATTAAATTAAAAATAATAATAACAAAAGACTAAAAAAAATAAAATAACAAATGATTAATTTACATAGATCTATGGCAAATGTAAATGCCCAATAAATTGCTCAGATATTTCTCATGTAAATCTGTATAATTTTTTTTTTGACTCAATGAATCTCACCAGCTTCTATGCTTGCGGTTCCTGTAAACAAGCATTAGTGGTCCTGTCATAAATGGATTTTGTTGCTCTTTTCTTTGTATTTACTGGTTTTCAAGTCTCAGCAAACTGCTGCCATGGCAGGGAGCGGTGCAGCAGCAACAACGTTATAACAGCGGGTACAAAGGGTTGGGTGATCAGCAAAGGAACCAACTTGAGGGGAGTAATTCCAGCACCTCTCACATTTGGTCCCATCAGCAAGGGATACACCTATCCAAATCTGGCTTTTCCCTTGGATAGGATAGACTCCATTGTACGGAATACTCGAAGTGAGCTCAGCTGCTATAGAGGGCATAATTTCAACCTGTAGGCAGTCATTTTAAAACAGAATTTATTTTATTTTATTTTTTAAAATTTTTATTTGTTTCGATGAATACCTTGTGTGGTTTAATTTTAATTTTATTTTTTATGGTATGCTGGGAAAGCCAAGAGTTTGAACCATAGTTACTTAGTTCACTGATTCGCTCGATTCGAATTCGGGTTCGCAATTCACAATTCACTACTACTTAGGGCTGTTAACAGGTCAGGTTCACCTTTGGCCCAATCCAATCTGACATACACTCAAACATGATGCCCCAACGATGGAGCAACGTTACTTTGTTTAGATCATTAAAAAAAATAAATTTTAAACTCATCTCCACCGTGTTTTTTTGAGCTTCAAAATCTGGACCAATGAAATCAATTAAAACGACTTTTGCTATTTTTTTTTTAATTATCTAAACAATGCTCCTGAGCTCTACGTGGCACCGAAATAGTGTTTTAGGTGCCACATGGAGCTCGATGTAGACCATTGGCATTGGGGCACAATTTTTTTCTATGTATACTTCTCTCTCTCTCTCTCTCTATATATATATATATATATATATATATAGAGAGAGAGAGAGAGAGAGAGAGAGAGAGAGAGAGAGAGAGGGATTGGCCAGACCCAACCTGGTTTCTGGGTTTGGAATATAACCCTCGACCATTTGGAGTCAGTTGCGGCCAAAGGTCGGGTCTGGTAGAAGATCAGGCTGACTTGGATTTGGGAGTGATTCAACTCATTGACAACCCTAGTCCTAGTGCCATTCAAACTGCCAATCTCTTATTCGTAGTACTATTGACCTACTTCAAAAGTCCAATGACTAGGGCACAGGTTCAACCTGGGGGGTGATGCCTGGTTGGGTCAACTCCACGGGTCAAGGGCTTGATCATCAGTGGGTCGGTTTTGGGTTCAGATTTCTAACCCATCGCATCAGGTCAGGTTGAAAATCCCAACCTGTTTATCAAAGGGGGTCGGCCTAGGATTGAGGTTTCTTGACCCGACCCAGACCCGGACTTGACTCCACTCCCTCCCTTATAGTTTAACTTAGCTTGCCCAACCTGACCTGTGAGTATTTTGCTAAATGGGTTGCGTCGGGATCAGTTGATCCCAATCCGGCCAAAACCCGACCCATCTGCACTCCCAGTTGCACCCTAACACATTGAAGAACTTTAAGAGTCTAATGAGGAGATTGGCCAGTTGAATTTGAATAGAAGAGTATTTACGCGGCAATTGAAAAGCTTTTAGAAGAGTATTTACGCGGCAATTGAAAAACTTTTGGATTGTGTTTTTGCATGTTTTTCCAACACAATCATTGTCCGTCAATTCAATCTTATTGAAAAGGGCAAATGTTGCAAACAAAATAGTAACAGATCAGATGCTCGAGACCTGTTTAAATTTCGATTGCAAAATAGCTGATTGCGAGCAGAGACAAGCAAAAACCCAAAACACAGTGTGATTTATCAGCACAAACAGATCCACAAAGGTAGGCATACCTGAGATGTTATAAATATTCGATGCAGCATGTCTGCATCATTACCACCTGCACACATTTCTTGTAATCTTTTGGTCATTTCAGCATCATCGCAATTTAGATAAACCTTTGCTTCTAGACTTGAACCTATCAGTTTCCCGATGCGAGCAGCCTCTAGGACTTTATTTACCTCTGCCCTCAACTGAATCAAGAAAGCTTAACTTAGAAATAATTTGGTTGCCGTGTAACTAGAAATAATCAAATCTGACAAACAATTCCACACATTCATCATCACCATTATATTAATTTCATAGTTACTGGAATACATATTTTGGAGTTCTACACTAAAATTAAGAAGTTGATCAGTTAGCAGTTTGTGGGGTTTTCAGGAAAATCTAAACTGTTATTAAGTTCCTAGCTTATTAACAAAGTCAATGATCATGTTAAAATCAAGAGCACATGCAAGGCCATAGAGGTTTAACTCCTTCAACTTCAGTGATTCCTATAAAAAAATATTTCTTTAGTAACTGTATTATTGAGATGGATTCGTCTAGAAATTATCATAGTTAAAAGGAATGCATTACCATACCAGGTCATAGATGTATCCACTGGGTACCCCAGGCATATGGAATCCTGTATGTAAAGCCTGAACCGTGGAAACAATACTTCTTTGATGTGTTATTAAGTTCCTAGCTTATTAACAAAGTCAATGATCATGTTAAAATCAAGAGCACATGCAAGACCACAGAGGATTAACTCCTTCAACTTCAGTGGTTCTTATAAAAAAATATTTCTTTTAGTATCTGTATTATTGAGATGGATTCATCTAGAAATTTATCATAGTTACAAGGAATGCATTACCATACCAGGTCATAGATGTATCCACTGGGTACCCCAGGCATATGGAATCCTGTATGTGACGCCTGAATGGATGGAAACAATACTTCTTTGATGTCTCGCTCCACCCCAATTAGGGGGAGCTAGGTCCAATTGCTTAATCGAGGATGGATCCATTTTTCCTGAGTAATCTTATTGTGTTCTCCAGGTCTCCATGATGGGATTTTGTCCACAAAAGATTGCAATTCTCTATGAGTGGGAAGGAGCAATAGCGGCATACAGTTTGCAAGTTTCAACTTTATAGAGCTTAACCGAGGGGGACCATCGGGTTTTATTGTTGGTGGGGAGAAAGAAAACTACTACGACATGATCTTTTAAGTCTGGGTCCTCTATTTCAAGCAGCTCTGCCTGATAAATTTCCTTTGGTTTGAGCGGCTTGCCATGAATTTTACCTTGAATCTTGCCATGAACCTCACTGAAAAACTTTGAACCTTGCCGTAAACCTCCCAGTCAACCTTTCTCACATGAACCTTGCCTAAACCCACCTGATGCAAACCATCTTCTGCTACTGAACCAAAACAGTTTTCACCAATTCCTGGTTCTTTTGGAAACCCAAACCCATACTGTTTGTTATAGTACTGTGACATAGCCTCTGAGATCGGCTCAATACCACCATTGGGTTGGTGGAGGGCACGCGAGGCAATGGGAGGTAATAATCGGAGAGAGAATCAAGTAAAAAGAAGAAAACCTAGTTATCGAAGGTAAATATGCGGAGTAGGATCGTTAACACGGTAAGGTGGTAGCATAATAAAGTATATTAAGATCATCAGATAATCGAATGTGTGCCATATTCTAATATGGAACCAACAGGTTTTCAGCTTGAAGCGAATGATTAATAGCAGGGAGAATAAACTTTAGTCACCGAAGAACCTATTTTCCTTCACAAATTAATATGCTTTAAGCTTCCTGTTTCCCATGTTTTATGCAGTTGGACGATCATTATTATAAATCTCAAGTTCGACGTCTATGAGAAATATCTGTAAAGGAGCTGATGTGGAGTTGGATATCGGGGGGTAGGACGGATATCCATGAGGGGTCCTTCCTTTGGGATCCGGGCAAGTTTGGTTTTTCGTTTCTGTTCTGAGGGCTGCTATAGTCTTTTACTTGCCCATTTTGTTTTTTATGTCCTTTTGGTCGTTTGCTTGTATTGGTTTTTCAGCATCTTGCTGCTCTTCAATATATTTCCTTTACTGATAAAAAAAAAAGAAATATCTGTAAGGTGATAAAAAATTTAATTACTCCAATGCCAAAAAAAAAAGGTTGCAGAGGAAAAAAAAAAGGGAAGAAACTTAAATTGAACTAATATTAGAGAGAATAAGAACACTATCAATAAGGAATAAGCAAAAGAATTGAAAAGGCAATACCTCAAGAATTTTCCCCCAGAAGTCGACTTCTTCAACTGGCAATGCAAGCCATCTATTATTCACATCTGGCCACCTTGACTCAAAGACAAATTTGGCAATCAAAACATCTTCTTCAACAAAATGATCAAAGGGGAGGTTCTGCCATACATCCTCGGCCAAATGAGGCAAGATTGGAGCAATTACTCGGACGATGGAGAGGAGGTGTGCTGCAAGAACGGTTTGACAACTTCTCCTAGTAAAACTCATTGTGCCCCTGAAATACAACCAATTTGGTAAGCATATAACTAAATGAGAATAGTGATCTTAATATATTCCCACTCCCACGATCGCCCATTCTTCAGATTTTAGAAAAAATAACATTCAGCTGAGTTAATTCAAGTTCCTTTTCACATTGTAAACTTGCATTGTAATAGAAAATTTTCCTCCACTGTATTCAATATTTATTTATTTTCAAATGTACTCTATATATTCAATATATCTCACACGTTTTTTAAGCATTAGAAATTTATTCAATGAAAAATTTGCTGTGATGCTATCTTCGAAGGAAGTGATTTAGTCAGTCAATGTATGTTTTCACTTAGAAAACTGTACAAACTAACAACCCCACTTCCTTAGATAGCATCAGCATCATCATCTTCACCCATCTATTTGAATCGGCTTTATGAGTCCTATTTTTCCAGTCATGTCTGTTAGGCTCCTATGCCTTAGATAATATTTACTAAGAAACCATAAAGAGGTGGATCCATGGAAATTTTGGCCACATGGAACCTGTCTCCAGCCTCCTTCAACTTCAGAATCATGTAACACATTACAGTAACTGAAATAAATGACTTTCCAAACTCAGATATGGGTAGATAAACTCCTGAACGAATATTCCATGAATAATATTGTTAATAGTACCGAGATATCTGCAGCACTATATGTTAAGTTCCTAAAAAAATTCACAGTAAATCATGTGAATATCTTGAACCAAAGACTCATAGAACTAACCCCCCCCCCCCCCCCCCCCCCGAAAAAAAAAACCTGCTTTATTTGTCTCAAGTCTGCCATAGTAGGGACTCCCACATAGGTGGTAATAGTTATTGTTCTTCTGCACTGTTTTTTCTCTAATAAGATTTGGGGGATCTTTTTAGCTGCCTTTAACATCTCCTGGGTTTTTCCAAGGAAGGTTGAGAATCTACTGTGTCAGTGGGGTTCCGAGAGCTTTGAAGGGATGGAAAAAGAGATGTGGGATATCACTGCATACGCAGTTATATGGGCTATTTGGTTGGAAAGGAACTCCAGAGTCTTCAGAAGGATCGACAAGCCTTACAAGCTGGTTGTTAAATCTGCAAGGGACTTCAAGCTTAACTGGTTTCTGATTGGGGGTGGTTCTGCTGGCTTTGGCGGAATGAGAGTGCCTACTCCTTTAGCCTCCCTGCTGCGGTTTTGGGGTCCTTTGGGTCTGGGGCAACTCTTCTTTCCTCCGGGCAGCTGAGTGAGGTGTGTTTTTTGGGTTTTTTTCTTCCTGTCTTTTTGGGTAGCGCCTTGCTACCCTCAAAGGTATGTTTTGTACTCCTTTTCATTTGAATATATTTCTTTGTTACCTCTCAAAAAAAAAAAAGTGGTTCTGCTGAGGACCGGGATCAGCTGGCTTTGGCGGAATGGGAGGGCCTACTCCTTTAGCCTCTCTGCTGCGATTTTGGGGTTCTTTGGGTCTAGGGATGCTCTTTTTTCCTCTGGGCAGCTAAGTGAGGTGTGTTTTTTAGGTTTTTTTCTTCCTGTCTTTTCGGGTACCTCCTTGCTACCCACAAAGGTATGTGTCTTTGTACTTCTTTTTTTTTTTTTTAATATATTTCTTTGTCACCTCTTAAAAAAAAAGAAAAAAAAAAAGAAGAAGAACCAATTAGATGGGACAAGGCAATGATGATGATGGAAGGAGACTCTCTAAGGATCAGTTTAAGGAAGAGTTGGCACATTTTAATGTTAAAGCAAATAAAATAATTCCTATGCTTTGGCAAGAGATATGGGTGATAGAATAAGATTATGGCAATACATATGGGTGGGAGAAATCAGAAAAGTCTTTTTGTAAGAAGTTTAAATATTTATTTCAAGTTGCTATCAACAATCAAGTTTCAGTTCAACGACGTATGGATGGGGATGATGGCAGGCGAGTGTGGGACATAAGGCTAAGGAGAAATTTCAGTGAGCAGGAATTTCCTCTCCTACATGCTGCCTGTATTGACTTCAATTGTGCTGATGCCCATGTTTGGACTGTGAAAACAATGGGAAAGTTCTGTCAAATCCCTTTATGAATATATTGATCAACTTCGTACGCGAGACTGGGTTGGCATGTGGCAGCTTCCAGTTCCCATGAAAGTTGCTGTTTTCTGCTGGTGTGTTGCATGGGGGCGGACTAAAACCGTCGAGACTCTTAGACGCAGAGGCCAGACCCTTCCAAACAAATGTGTTATGTGCTTGACAAGTAGCAAGGCAGTTGACCACATGTTTCTTCACTACCCTTTAGCTTCCTAGGTTTGGAATCACTTCAGATTATTGGGTAGTAGCTACGGCTGTCCTCATCCATGTAAAGACTTAATGGCTGAAAAGTTTGAAGCTCTTGGGGCCCAGGGTGCTGTTTCGTGGAGAAACCTGGTGCTAGTCATTCTTTGGTCGCTTTGGTCAGAGCAGAATGCAAGGATTTTTGAAGGAACCTACAGATCTAGTTTCGACATCATTTCTTCTACTAGAGCAATGCTGATGGAGTGGGTCACCTTCTTTAAAAATTTCTGGGGTTGGTCGTCAGAGGAGATAGCAGACTGTTGGGCCCAGTGTATGCCGGTATGTATTTTCTAGCTTGGTCTGTTTTTTTATTGTTTTGTTGCTTTTTTCTAAATGGCTTTTACCCACTTCAGGCAGGGCCAAGCATCTCACTTGCCTTTTCGTTGCAAGTTTTTTCTTGCAATTAAATCCTCTTTTAACTGATAAAAAAAAATAAAAAAAATAACTCATATGTTACTTATTCTGATTACAATGAATGCAAAATGGAAGCCTTCTTGCAAAACAATTGTGATGATTCTGTGAAGCCTCCTCAGACAGCCAGAAAGGAGAATTGAAAATTTCAAAATTTAAGGGAATGGTTTATGCCAATGTATTTTAAAGTGTACATTTTAGAGGAAGGAAAACGTACCCAACATAAAGTCTATCTTTAGCAACATCAAAATAGAAACTTGATAGATCCACAATGGCAAAGCGTTGTATGATCTGCAATAAAATAAAATAAAAATTCTACATCAGAATAAGGGCTCACATTGCAATCTAAAATTATAGCATTTCACAGAGATTAGAAAGATTAGATGTTTTCAGCTGAATGAAGATTCAGGAGACAGGAAAGTAATGAAGCATCAATCAATAAGTAAATTTTTTATAGTTAGTCCTAATCATGGATAAATGTATAAAACTTAAACGTCAAATGATGCAGTTGCTATTTTATTTACGTATTTATTTTCATCTTTTTTATGAGCAACGGTTCAATTAATAGAAGAAATGGTCAAGAAAGAAGAAGAAAATGCAAAAGAATTACAGAAGGGGAAAGCTATTCCCCAATGTTCTCTCTTGAGTTGAGATTAAAATCCCCCCTATTGCATTTTTAGAATATCCTTCCACAGGATAGGTAACTAGAGCTGAGCTTTAAAATTTTAAATTCCCTAACTTCCAGTTTGTTTGAGTCGTGACCCCAATGGGACAACCACTTCTCTAATACATCAAACCAACACAATTTTACTAAGAAAAAAAAAAAAAATCCACATCAACTGAAGATAATCTTATTTACTAGTGACTGAAGTTTGAATAGTCCTAAACAGTTTTAGTAGGATAGATAGAACAGATAAAATAATGAAATCAGAATACCTGGAATATTTTGTAGAACTGGTAGCTTTCATAGCTTTCTTTGATGTTGTTTACAACATTTTCGAGTTGGAATAATGCATGTCGATCGATCATGGGAAGATCACTGTATGAAACAGCATCATTTGGCTACAAAAAGAGATACCGTAAACAGCATAAGAACAGATAATTTTAATTTGATGTAATAAAAAAGCAAAATAGGATTCTTTATGATCTCAACCATTGGAAAGGTCTTATCTAATACCCGTATAGTATAGCCCAGAAATCAAAGACATGCGAGGTATAAGCAACATAGTGTTAAGTAAGGTGGTAGATGAGAGAACAAAACCAAGTAGGACAAGGTAGTTACTGTGGTGTGCATTACCTCAAGCATTATGTTGCATATGGAAGGAAAGAAACAATCAAGTTTTTGAAGAAACAGCTAGGTTGATGAAGAAAGTGGTTAGTGACATAAAAAAGAGATGGCAGATTAGATTAGAACTAGAAAAGAAAGGGAAGGTATTTTACTAAAAGATTATGAAAACAAGTAATTTGGTACAAAAACAAGTTAGAGAAGGCGATGTGTAGATTGGAGCCTCCTATTGAAGGGGTAACAAAATTGAACTTTGACGGTAGCTCCTTTGGTAATCAGGGCAAGCCCGGCATTGGAAGGCTATTTCTGAAATCGTAAAGGGAGGTTATTAAAGTAACTATGGACCAGTCGATGTCAAAGACTGTACTAAAACAGACTGTAGGGCTCTCCTTATTGGGCTAAGAATTGTCAATTCACTCCCATGCAGACCATTTGATGTGAAAGAGACTTGGTGAATACAGTTAGTTGGATGACTAAATGGAAGGATACATAAAAATGGGTGAATTTAAACGCATGGTTCGTACATAATGTATTAAATACTCAATTAAGAAATTTTCATCCTACCCATTATTATTTAAACACTTAAACCAACCTATAATGACTGCATTTTTTGATATTATATATATATATATATATATATATATATATATATATATATAAAACATATCCCAAGGGAGGCTGATACAGCCACTGATACCAACAGTTTGAACCTTGGGAAAAAGGTCTGTCATTTACATCCCATTTCATTTGAGATCTATGATAAAACCGAGCAACATAACATGCTTTCAAATATGTTAATAGGGTAGCTACTGCTGATGCAGACACTCTTTTGAAAGAGGGTCTCAGTAAAAGCAACTTCTGCATTGGGGATAGTGTGCCTTTGATGTAAATTTATTTTTCTGTAATTTTTATGCTTGTTTCTATTAATAAAATGGTTATTCATAAAAATAAAAAAAATTTAAAAATTTAAATAGAGCGACAAAAGGTTATCAAAAATTTTAAATCAGTAGAGCGGAACTGGAAATCAGTGTGAAATGCACTTAATCCTGAAAGAAGATAATGACACTGAGAGCAGAAACGAGTGCCAGCCTTAATTATGGGAGGAAAACTTTACTACTAGAGATGATCCTGGCTGAACCTTTTGAAGAGAGGATTGTGGAATCCATTGGAACTCTACAACATGATGAGAATGCATCATAAGAAAGTCAAAAGAGCCCAGAAAATAGTTGTCAACATCAAAAGTGTAAATTCTCTTTGTTGAAGGGTTAGTGAAAATAGAAAGAATTCTCTGATATATTCCTAACCTAGGTCATAAAACTGGTTGACGACATGAACGTACTTTCCAGTCATGCAGATTTGACAAAAGGTATCGTAACGTTCCTCTCAGCTTTCTATATATGTCAGACATCTGGCGAAGAACTTGTGCTCCAATCATCACATCACCGGTATAATCTACACTGGATACCCAAAGCCGCAGGACATCAGCTCCATAACCAGGTGCATCCTATCAAAACAAAAAAAAATCATCATGAACCATATAAAATCAACAAATGTTACAGGCATTGACGACCAGGATTAACCTTTGAATTCTTTCCTCCTTCAATCACGGTATCTGGATCTACAACATTACCCAGAGATTTGCTCATCTTTAGACCCTTCTCATCTAGTACAAAGCCATGTGTTATAACACATGAATATGGCGCCTTCCCTGTAAAAAGTGATAGATTATAAATTATCTCATTTTACACATAGCACCTGCGCTAGTTAATGACCATATGCAATACCGTCAGATAGCGACATAGCAAAAAAATTAGAAGTATCAAAGTTAAAATTTGGTGAACTATCTCTCGTGTAATAGATGGGGAGAAAAAAAAGAAACACCAGAATAGAATCACAAAATAATATACAGGGAATTGGACCCCTTTGATATAGCTCACAGCAACAAGGAGTTTGGAAACTTGGTCCCGAGGGATCTAGAACTGCAGGAATGTTTCACTGTAAGTGCAGGTTTCTGGAGATTTCAGTAAAGAGAAGCCTCTTACTGTAACAGTATGTGAAAGCCCCAGTATGGAATTATTGTAAGCATGGTTCAAATTTCAAAATCTCGTCCAAAACCGGTATGTACCGGATGATATGTATCGGTTTCGAAGGCCACTGGTACGATACTTTGAATGTATCGTACCAAAGCATATACATATATATTGGAATGCATCGGACGATACATTCCAATGTATTGTCCGAAACAGATACTTATCGGTTTTGGAGATGGACGATATGTACCGGAAAACCGGTATTTTACACCATGATTGCAGGAAACAGAATATTACAGCAGATACTCAGTTACTCTCACACGTTCAACTGAAAATTCCTGGCTACGCATTTTGCCTCATTAAGCATAGGCCCTTTGAAAATGATTTGCTTGTAAAAATTCAGTGTTACATAACACTCATGATGGAATTTTAGTAGCCGTAAATTGAAGATGATGTAAACTGCAGCTTGTAGAGCACAGCTAGAAGACAGAAAGAACTCAGTAAAGAAGAGAATACCTTCTCTTGTTTCAAAGATGAGAGCTTAATCACAATTTATATTTTACAATTGCCTAAAAGATATTTTTATAATACAATCTAAACCCTATACTCAATCATTAGGATACCTTTTGATAATAAATAAAATCCCCTTAATCTAATTATTGAGATAAAACTTAAGATGATAAAAGAGTTGCTCCAATTAAACATAGCCATACTAGATGAGCTGTCCACACACTATTAATAGAAATATACATCTGGTTGAAAAGTTAGAACTCTTTGAAAAGCCGGGTCAAAACTCCTTGAAAATTGCACCATAAATATAAACTAAGTTGCACATTTACAGGATTGGTTATTAAAGCAAAGATTGCATATGCAAGCCACCATTGACCGACTTTGATGATGGTTGACAAGTGTTGACCACATATCAACCATGTGTCAACTAAATATGAGTTTATTCTCTGACTCAAATCAGTCAGGGCTCTTTACAGGACTGAAACTAGATGTATGGATGTTCTCACCCGCATCTCAATCTCTCCGTTTCGAGAGAAATCAACACTGACTTCAAAATCATAGACCTTCCTAGAGTAGGTTTCAAAAGTAGTGTAAGTTTAGAAACTTCTGCGTTCAAAGACTCAATCATCGCACGTCTCAGTGCTCTCTTATAAAGAGATCAACATGAAGTCTTTACACACAATATCATATAATCTTCCCATCATGGCCCCATCGCTTGTATCATCACTGTAGACAGACCTACCATATTCCTAAAACTGACCTGAATCCTTGGCCTTAAATTCAACCTTATATAAAAATAAAAATAAAAGTTTTTTTTGGAAATACCCCATTCAAAGTTCCGTATTTATAAAAAAAACCTTTCAACTTTGTATTTATAAAAATCATAGATTCTGTAGTTCTCTGTTAACGCGGTGTCTTTGGGAGCAGAGCATAGTTAATGTTAACTTCGTTTGTTAAGGTTGCAAAAAGACAAAACTAGGGATTGCACCCACTTTGAGTGTCTATATAAGTAAAGTAGCTCATACGATTTAGGCTTGTAGATAATAGGGTAGATGGAGAAAAAGAGCAGAGAGAGAGAGAGAGGGAAAAGAAAAATTGGGTTGTGAGAGTTGGCTTCTCACACCCATCATATGCTCATGGACCTGACTCACCTGACCGTCATTTAAACACCAAAATGATACTTAGATTATCTTTCACAATTAAAGATTTAAGAAGTGGCTAATCCATCCATCAAAGTGATAGATCATATATTGAAGGCAACAGGCCCTAAAATCACACTTTTGGGAAGATTTGAACCATCCGATCTATGACTGTAATATCAATGGTCGTTCTTGGGATTTAATGGCTGATATTAAAGTTCACCAATAGAATGGTTCACATCCACTTATAAGCATGATTCTTTGGCTCAGACATGGTCCAATAATGGATTGCCAGTTGACCAATTTAGAATAATGACAGATATGTGCCAAGTGGCATAATAGTAAACCATATTTTAATGGTGTAAGATCAGAAGTTTAATTTAATGGTATAAGAGCACTTAAACATCATTTTGGTGTCTAAATGT
Organism: Chloranthus sessilifolius; assembly: GCA_021018995.1. NCBI lineage: Eukaryota > Viridiplantae > Streptophyta > Magnoliopsida > Chloranthales > Chloranthaceae > Chloranthus > Chloranthus sessilifolius. The sequence goes on along the minus strand of CM037588.1, from coordinate 3,539,416 downwards.
CAGCCAGGAGCCATTATCCCTATTATTACATATCTGACAATAGGATTCCATGTACATCACTAATATTAAAAGGCATGTAATAATGACTAGATGCACACCCTACTTATACTAGTGTCACATCAACACTCCCCCTCAAGTTGGTGCATGGATGTCTAATTGTCTATCAAGCCTAACTTGGAGGTAGTGTCACGCAACCTTTACGTTCCAAGTGCTAACAGCTTTGGAGTTAATGCCAACTGGAAGGTGCACAATGACATGACCATGACGTCATATTTCAACCCCTGCATCAATGGATTAAGTGACATCAACTCAGAAAACAACATGAAATACTAGGCATATTACCTTTTGTGGCAACACTGGTCAACAAAGAACTTTGGAACCATCCACGATGCTGATCTGTACCTTCAAGATATAAATCTGCAGGACAGGAAAGGCCATCTCTTTTCTCCACCACAGCAGCCCAAGAAGAGCCTAAGCACAAAACAGCAAAGAATTAAGAAAGTACATGTTCCAAGGCAAATCAACATATCAGATGGAATCATGGGCCAAATAATTATGTTGATCTAAGATATCAGAAATAGAAACAGGTATTTCATGGATGAACCATGTATAGAAATTCTTTTAATAATAATAATAATAAAGAATACCCAACTAGTAACAAGAAATAAACTGAATTCATTGTTTGTTGGACAACTGATGTATATTACAGTCGCAGAGAAGCAAACACACATTTTACAGTAGGACTTAGGTAACAGTACCAAATATTATCCAAGATGTGCAACACATTCACTGTGTTCGTAATCATTAGCCTTATTCACTCATTGAATGACATGAAAAACCTGTCAAAAATATATGTCAACTGTGCAGCCTGTTCTGAGAACATACTGACACCAAAGTTCAAACACTAACTTGGTAGGCCTGGTTTGTAACTAGTAGCTTTGTTTGCTCATCAGACTGGCACATAGTTTATCAAACTAATGACAGTTTTTTTCATTATGGTAAGGTGTGCTCGAACCTGCGACCTTGAGGTTGCAATACGTCAACCTTCCATTGTGCTAATGGCCCAAGCCCTAATAACATAGAAAACTTAATGTAGTCTCTCTAAATGATATATTTAATAGAGAATCTTAAAGGCTGTTTAGAGAGTTACACATATATGTAACCAAAGCTTAAGATTAGGATTAGGATCTTGAGATAATAAGATAATTGTTAAGATTAGGGTTCTTTGGGATTATGTTTATCTTCACTATATGTGTAAATGGAAGTCTATTTATAGGCACACAAAGATTAATGAAATCAAGTTAAGATTTCCACCATGTAGCCTCTCGTGTAGCCTCTCTTCTCTCTCTCATCTTCTTCTTGTTTTTTCTTTATTTTATTAATATTTCTGCATGGTATCAGAGCCCTAATGGCTCACGCCTTCTTCGATCCACTCTTCTTTTTTTCTCTAATAATTTCTAAAGTTTATACCTCCAATAAACTCATCATGCCTCACGATCTCATCATATTTCTTTAAGATCTCTTTAAAGAGATTTGTGCGGTACGATTCGTCTTGAATTGCTCTTGGAAGAGATCATGAGAGACCTGATCTAGTGGGCAACCGGCTCCGACAAATTCCAAGATGAGTGGGATGCGACATTGATGGACTTCACATAAAAGCGTTGACCACCAACAAGTACGATCGAGGCATTTTCCGACTATATCATCGCGAAGATCTAAGGGCTCATTTTCTTTTAACCAATCACACATGCATTTTTCAAAGGAACACATCGATTGCGGGAGGGTAATAGAGAATCTTTAAGGTTGTTTAGAGAGTTACACATATGTGTAATCGAAGTTTAAGATTAGGTCTTGAGATAATTGTTAAGATTAGGATTCTTTGGGATTCATTATATGTGTAAGCGGAAGTCTATTTATAGATGCACAAAAATTAATGAAATCAAGTTAAGATTTCCACAATGTAGCCTCCGTCTCTCTCATCTTCTTATTTTTATTTATTTTATTAATATTTCTACAATATTCATCAGCTATCAATCATCACATAGTCACATCAAACTAGATTATCAAAAAAATCTTATAGCATAAGTGATCTACCAAATATTGTATCTCATACTCTTTTTTTACCGGTAATAAACAATATATTAACAAAAGCAAAGGAAGAAAATACAAATCTGTGCAGTAGCGAGAGATTAAAGCAGGGCTGAGAAAGCAAAAAACAAGAACAAAAATAAGAGCGACAAAAAAGAAAACAACACCTCGCCCACCAGAAATAGAAAACCTAGTCCCCCATAGAAAAAATTCAGCAGACCCAAAAACCCACAAGACCAAAAAAGCATCCTCACGCCATCACAGTGTCATCCAACAATCAACCAGCTCTCCCTCATTCATGCCCATAGCATCTATATCCAGTCTCACCCAGCTCAAGACCCAGTCCCCGGCACTCTATTACCACGGAGATAGGCTTCCACATTTTGCAAAACACATATCATTCCTTTGTAACCATATTGCCTGTTAAACAGCAACACACTAGCTCTCCACAAGTCCCCTCTAATAACTCTGAACAGGCCACATTCCCAACCTGGCAGAAGACGTTCTCAAAAACATCCAACTCACCCCAAAATCTTGAAAAAAGTAACCAAACCTCCCTAGCAAACAAGCAGTGTCTGAAGACATGACCAACCGACTCTTCTTCAAGCAGGCACATAAAATATACCTCATATATCATATCCCGTTTTAGTACTGGTCACGCATTAGGATCCACCCCCATTCTACAGTCCACTAAAAAGAATTGCACCCGAGGAGGAGCACAACTTTCTACACTGTCACCCAATTATGAAGCATCAGAGGTTGGCAAACAAGGAAAAAACTAGTGTTTGATTGCACCATGTACTCATGATCTGTTACACATGGTGCACATGTGGTTGTTCACCCAACCAACGTCACCTAAAGGAAGGAAAACACAATACGTTACGCATGGTACACATATGGTGGTTTTCCTAACCAACGTAATTTTAAAAGGACTTTTAGGATTTTCTCTTAAGGATGAGCATTGGAAATACTAGTAAGGAAAAGCCTGATACCCTTTTTTATGGAATGAATTCATACAGCATCTCATGAAGAAATAAAGGAAGGATTCTTTAGAATTTCCTTTTCATTCTGTCAACATACAATTTGTCCAAGGAATACTCCTAATGAGACATAGCAAAAAAATTTTGTATAAGGCACCTGACCCAAGTGCCAGCAGCGTCGTTCAGATCAATCTCAAGCAGACAACCTTGGTATATGCACTAATATTTTTTTAGCACCGCTGCCAAAACAGTGAAAAGTCAAAAGTGAACTGTCACTCGTTTGTGTTCTCATAATAGTCATGCGACTACTGAGGCTTGACCAATTGGAAAAAAGGAGAATGACCAGAGTGTTGGCACTTGGATTGGGTACCTAATACTAGCTCTAACCATAAATCCTAACCTTGATATCAACAAATTGCAAACAGCATCAAAATTTCAACAAATCTGACCCACCCAAATCTTGAGAAACATTTCTTCCCTGCAAACTGAGCCTATATGAACTCGATAGTCTCCTCCAGTCCATCCAAATGACCGAAACTATACAGAAGAGACCTTATAAAACATTTGAGAATTGGAAGAGAGAGACCAAATTCAAAAAGTTTATTTTGGGAGATAAGTATACACTTCAGTAGCTGATACATTCCAACAAAAGTATGTTTAGGATATTTTCATAAGAGTCCAGTTATTTTATTTTGTAAGAAGATTATTATTGAGTGGATGAACTAAAAGTATGCATAATTGAAGTGCCACAAAGGAGAAAAGAATCCCTAAAGCTAACGGCAATGCTATATTGAAGGGGTTTGAAAGGGATTCTGGAGGGAATTGGAGTGTTAATATCCAGACTTTTATCATTTTTTTATTTTTATCGTCATTACAAAAAGGTTTATTAAAGAGTTTGAAAGGCATACAGTTATTCGGGTAGAGTCTTTATGAGACTAATTTCTTCATGATGGGCATTCCAGTCCATCCAAACCTATATAAGGAAGAACTTATATGAAACTTGACCCAAGGATTAGAAAAGAACATGGTTCAAAAAGGCTGAATTGTATGCTGGCAGTGCATTTCAGAAGTTGATCAGACCCATTCTGATAAAAGTCGATCAGCCCAATTCCATTCACGTGTTCTAGGGGCTCCATTAGGTAAAATGATTTTTAGATACTCCTTGAAAGGGGAAATTAAGTTCCCCAAAACCCTCCTTGAGCGAGTGGTAAGGACTTTGGTGACAATTTTGTAAATCCTTCCGAGGCTTATACGCTGAACATCTCTAATTTCTTCAAACCTTCCTCTTTGGGATTAGAGTGATGAAAGTATAGGTCACTACTAAAAACAAACACCCTCATGGGAATCATGGAAGATCTCATTTAGTTCTCTACTAAAGAGGTCCCAAAAATGTCCAGCTGCTTCTACACTAATAGTTTTGAGCATTTTCCAGCTGCTTCTACACTAACCTGATGCACTTTTTGATGTGTTACTACATGAGCATTGAGTTTACTCATCTTTCCATGTTATTAGCCTTTTTTTATGAACTCTTAACTAATTTAAGAACAATAAGATATTACTTGCTCCAACTCTTTCCAACATCCATTTCTAACCTCTCCATCATAGCACTGATGAAAGATTTTTTATTTAGTTCCCATATGTGCTACTTCGTTTTGTGGATCCAGTTCATTGAACTCAAAGCTTACAAGTGCAATGGTTCTAGGATTCATAAAGGTACATTGGGCGTGGTTTACTGAGGAAAAGTATGTTTAAAAATTAAAATAAAAGTGTGGTTTTCCAGATAGACATCACATATCTATATATGTATGTGTGTGTGTGTGTGTGTGTACATCTGCATGGATTGGCTATTTCTTGATTATATAATAGGTCAATGATATTTATAGTAAAAACAAAAGGAAATATATAAATATATAAGAGACTTTGGAAGGCTCCACTATGGAGCGAAAATCCCAAATATGTAACTTTACAATGCTTAGATACGGGAAAACATTAAATTCATCCACATTTGAGAGCACTGTCCAACCTCGTATTGCCATCTCGGAGAATATGAGTGATCCTTTTCCTTCCACCTATAGTTGAATTCAATGTATCTCCCGGAACTTGGCCTTATGCCTCTACGGTAGAGCCAAATCATGTTTTAACCATTTTATAGATTTAGGAAGTTCATATAAGTGGTTTCAAGGCTTAAAATCTTGACTGATACCATCTTATAGTTTTACATCTGTTTTGCAAAGTATATCTGTGATTCATCATTGATTAGAGAGTAGAGACTCCATGGAAATATTTTTTGATAAATGTTAACAAAGAAACATCGGAAATAAAAGAGGATACTACAAGAAGTAGGAAAAAAAAAATGCAACTACGAGCATTTTGATGTAATTAAAAACAGGCCAACTATTAAGTCGCATAGTGAGAAGAAAACCACAAGAGTTTATTCCCAAATTACGTATACTGAAACTTGAATAAGATTATTACAATATGAGTACCCGAATCAAACCAAACATCCATTGTATCAGTTCCTTTCTGATAATCTGATGCATTGCTATGATATTTATCAGGAAGTAGTTCCTCGGTTTTCATGTACCACCATGCATCGCTACCCTTTGTGGATATTATAGCTGCAAAATGAAACAATCGGACCCGGATGAATGATTCAACAATAGTCTATAAATTCTGACAGGATCACCCCCCAACATAAACTTCAAAAAATAAAAGTAAACACATCACAACCACAAGCAAACAAGAATACAGGGATGTAAACAAAAAGAAAATGCATAACACTGAAAAGTTAATGGCTATCATAGCATCTAGGATGGACTATCAAACTACAACAAGCAGAAATCCAGTCAGTTAGTACAGTTTCTGACAAAATGTAGATTAGTTATGTAAACCAGAACTTGTGTGTCGATAAATTCTATGGGTGTATTTATCACCACAAACAAGGGTCATGAGACGACTTCAGACATTGGAAAGAAATATATCTATAACAAAGATACCTTGAAGGCTGTGCATACAGAAGCAAAAAGTTTCATTACTTAATCAATTTAATATTATTAAAAGGCTCAAACCTAGAGCCTATCAAATTGAATCAGAAAATAGAATTGTAAAACATTACTTATATAGCATCAAGAAGTATAAAAACTTATTATAGATAAGAATATTAAAGTATAAAAACTTATTGTAAACCAGACCTCTTTTGAAATTCCGTACCAATTTTAATATACTGTCAGGACTAGCATTTCCATGTTGTAATGAACTATATTAAGCATCGAAACCAAGGCAATATGGAAAAGTAGGTTGTAATATGTTAACAGCAATTCTGATACAGTGCACAACAGGGCAGTTTTGAAATGTTCTAATGGTTGGATTAGGGACTGCAATGGTTGGAAAAAGGACTGGAGATATCTCAGATTTCACGGGGTTAGGGGGGCAGAAAATAAGGATAAAAAGGGAGCCAGAAACTATCATTAAACGGGGGTTCTAATTTAAAACACACAATGGACCCTGGAAAGAGAAATTATTGGGCCTAAATTAAAGTACCCAAATAGGATTTAGAGGGGTCATGTGATCACTTAAAAGTGGTCATGTGACATGTGCTGCTAGAGAACCCATTCTTGGGATTATTCTTCGGCGAGATTTTTTTATTATTATCCTTGCTTATTTGCGACTCCGAGAAAGTAGAAGGGATCAATGAAATCAGTTTTTTAATTCTTTTTACTTGTGGTAACATAATATCCTAAGTTGAGGAAATAGAGCTAGAAAAAAGAAGTTACTTTATACCATAGTTCTAAAACTCAGTGAGTCAACGAGTTAACTCGGCTGAGTTACTCGACTCAGTGGAATTTCGAATTGAGTCCGAGTCGAGTCAAGATTTCGCTAGAATGATGCAATCAGGATTCATAAACTATCCTTATATAAAAAACGTTTTGATGAGTAAGATTTTAGAAACCTATCTTTTTAAAAAAGCATTAAACAACCCATCTTATCAACATAACCTTTCCATCTTTTCCACTTGTAAAATATTTTTAAAATTTTTAAAAGATATATATATATATATATATATATCTAAATATATATTAAATTACTGAGACGGAGAGAGAAGAGTTTATCCGATTCTTCGAGTTAACTTGACTCAACTGACTTTCGAGCCGAGTCGAGTTTTCTCGTTTTAAAACCATGCTTTATACTTTATTTACTTTCTACTTAGAGTTCAACTTTAGTAGGATCTTAAGTAAAATTAGGAGTTAAAGTTAGAATAAGAAATTACTTTCCTTTCTTTCATTACAAATATGTAAACTTCCATGAATGCAAAATAGCATGCCTTTTTTAAATGGTAGTGATTTTCTTATGACAAAATAGGAAACAAGAGAGAAAAGAAAAGAGCCAAATCCCCTGTTTTCCTTGATCAAGGCTTTTGAGCTTGCTGATTTGCCGCCGCTGGAATCTTCTCAGATTTTGAGACTGCCTAGTACCTTTTTAGGTTACTGCTGCTGTTTTTTAGACAACTGCTTTGGCTGGATCTGAGCTACTTGTTGAGGTGATTTATAGTCTTTTCAGACATGACGATTGCTATTATTTTTTCTGTGATTACCATGTTTTTAGATGCATTTTCTACTGTATTTAACTGTGTTTTTATGCTGTTAACCCGAAGATATTTGGTACCAATCTGAACCTATAATCTATTATTATCGTAGCTGTTTTCTGGTTATAATATCAAATTTTAATCTGATAATAGCGGCTGAGACTGTAATGGTGCTTCACAAAGAAAATCTGCATCTTTAATATCATTAAATCAGGAACAGTTAGTGCTGCTTTACACACTAATCGGAATTCTAAGTGAGTTTTTATCCACTAACCTGAAATTTATAATATCGAGGGGATGCAGGTCTTCGTTAATTTTCTTCACATCACTCTCCAATGTATATGACAACATTAAATTTGAAATCAGTATAAGCAAAACACCATGACCAAACCCCTTTTTGGATAAATTGTACTATACATGTATGATTTTTATCAAAATAGGATTTAGTTGGACAGCAAAAAAAAATTCATGGAATTTGAATCAACTGTGGGAGATTCGAACTGTAAATAGATACTTAACATCACTCCCAATTCCATTCTAATATCTAAATACTGCTCTAAAAAAATATATTGATCAGAGGAAATCCATTGCAACTGGAGATCAAATTGCATAACATCTTACACTTAATATGGTCAATAGTCTCTTCATTCATCAGTGGTTCTTTTGAGTTAACGTGATAAAAAACAGGAATGGGGACACCCCAAGTCCGTTGCCGTGAAATACACCAGTCAGAGCGGCTGGAAGTCATTGAAGAAATTCGGTTTTCTGCCTGCACAATTGTTATGCATATGATTGTTATCTAACTTACCAATAGAAGACAATAAAGAAATGATAAATATTGAAGTAAAGCAGAAGTGACTTATTCTATTGCAATCTATGCAACCCAGGTTCTGTAAGAGTTGGAAAGATGAAGAAATAAACCATTGAATTTTGTGCGACAGAATACCAACATTAAAAAAAAATAAAATTTCAGAGGAAATATACACCGCAAGCATTAGTGAATGAGAGTTTCACAGTGCACATTTCCAGCATGGCATAAACTGGCATTGTTACAGTGCCAGGACGTGTTTACATCAAAATTAGCATGGCTATAACTCTAGTTGGTTTCAAGTTTCAAAAACTAATGTGGATATTAATTTTTTTCAAAAAGAAAAAGGCCATTTCACAGTGCTAGCCCCGAGCGTACGGGATGCTGGGATGGATGGATGAGATACAGGCCTAACCTCTGGTTTATTACGCACAAAGTGGCCGCTCTTTGGGCTCGAACCCACATTTTCACGCTTGACAGCCCAAGCCTTTTCCCATCACACCCAGCACTGGCCCCTACATATTGCTCTTTTCTATATATAAGCATTTCATAAAATAAAGGGAAGCAAGAACAAGGAACTAAAATAATGTCCCCCCACTAGAGAAATATGGATTCTCAAGGTGATCATGAGTTCACATAGTAACAAATTAAAACTGCCAACATACAAGTCAGAATGGCAAGATCTATAGAGAAAATGTGGAAACATTTATAAAATGGAACAAAAAAGAGATATATCATGATTCATTCCTTCAATGAAAGTACAAACATTAAGTTTTTTGTAATGAGAAAGCTGGGATTGAACCAGCGACCTCAAGGTTGCAATAATTTCTACCCCCAGTTGGGCTATGGGCCCAACACCAATGCACTTCACTAATTTCTACCCCCACAACGAATAGGCATCAATTTAGCAGCCCCCCCACAAAAGTTAACAATATCTTTGCAGAAATTTAATCAAATGGCAGCAGACCAACATAGTAGATCATACTTTAACCTTTCATTGTAAAACAACTCCAATCTCCGTGAAGAAGCAAAGCTCTAACAGCAAATCTTAAAATGGGTACAGCTTTCTTCAATGGTCAAAAACCTAAAAATAGGTTGTAGCCAAAATCACATCAATCATCCAAATATTGTCACTATAAAGTTGAAATCCACGTAGCCTCCTCAAGAAGTTAGAAGTCAGTTAAACAGAAATTAGGCCACGACATGTGAATCAGGCCTAATTAACAACAGAACACCTCGCTAATTGTCTCAATGCAGAAGAGAAAGAAGTGGGATCTGGCTTAGGTCAAAAGTAATCACAAACTGAAGCATAATTGGATTGTCATGACCTCAATTTTAAGATCAACTGATGTAGAAGTGATACTTCGACCGCAAAAGGAGCAAAACACAGATGAGAATAATCAAGCCAGAAGGCTAATTTCCACAGAATAATCAGAGACTCCGTATAACAGTTCAAGACAACACTTCATAGTAAATCTCTAAAATGGACATAAAGCGATTGAATTTTGTAGAAATGGCTTCACTCTACTTAAGCAGACACCCGCAGATCCTCAATAATGAAAACCAAAGTGTAATGTTACACTCTAGAAGGTCATATTGGGATATTGTGACTCACAAATCCTAGTATTGAAGTCATCTTGGTATCAGAGCTAAGTCCTCCGCATTCAGATGTTCTTGACCGCTGGCGTCATGCTGATGTCAGTAAGGTCAAAAGTTTGACATCAAAATGATTCGAGACAGAGATGATTTGGATCAGAATCTTCTACTGAACACTTTTCTCTCTTATTACAAGTTGACGCCATGTTCCACCTGTTTCGAAGGGATCTTTAGTATCATTTTCAAACCCTCAATTCACATTTTTTGGAATTCTAGATCTCTATGGAACCTTTGCCTCGGGAGAAGTATTGGTTTGCATCATTTTTTACAGAAAACTTTTTTCCATGGATTTGCATGCAATTGTGACAGTTTAAAGGAGCTCCATTGAATATTGGTTTGTTAGAGTTCCACATTATGGTTATCTGTGGTATTTTTTCGATTCTTCTCTCTAGTCTGAGTTCACTTGGTCTACAAAGTTGAGGATTGCAATTCTGTACTGCCTAAGTGCATTCGTTTATGTTGTTAGTGATTTTTTTTCACCAGTTCAAGGTTGTTCTATTTATGTGTGGATGATTTTTCCAACACAACGCTTTTACAGATGCCTTTCCCACATTTTCTAAATTGAAATCCTTGCCAGACCTGCTCTCCTTTTCTCTTTATGGAGACCAAACATCAATATTTAGTGGATCTATGGATCCTATGAAGAGCCAAACTTGTTTTTTGATAAGTAAGCATGGGATTTGAACCTCTGACCTCAATGCTGCATGCTTGAGGCTAACACCACTGGGGTAAAGGTCAAATTCCTACAAGTGCCAAACTTAATGGGACCAATTTCCTCCCTTGGCACAATTTATCAAATTGTAGCTCAAGAGCTGTGGGAAGGTACATCATATTCTTAGGATAGTTACAGCCCTCCCCCCCCCCCCCCCCACCCAACCATCTGATCCCGCTCATGCACAGTGTCAAAATAGATAATTATACCGTTTTCAGTGGCTATTCAACTGAATGGAAGAACCCATTTACAAGATGTTCATGCTAATGAAATTGCAGTACAATTATGGGACGCTCTAGCACAAATGTCTGCTCATACTATAAACAATACCAAATCTGTCAATTGTATAAAGAGGTATCTGATGACGAGCAAGGTGATAAATTTGTGGATGTGTACTTGGTTACTTACGGAGAAGATAGGATGGACTTAGCCAATATGAGTCTCCATCTGAATACCTAGGTGAGGGTCTAATAATGTCGTAACTTGAATGTCAATAGAACGGTTGCTTCCTCATGGGATTATATCATGAATTTGAGCAGTTTTGAGCATAGATACTTGCCATTGATCCTATTCCTCATCTACGTTCTGTTTTTACCACTATTGATGGCGATGAGGGTCGTCGAGCCATTATAATTTATAACTTCGCCCATTGTTGCTTCACCTATTCCCCTTGAGCATGTCACCCTTGCTACAGAGTCCCGAGGCAAGGGAATGGCGGAGGTGGGGTAGTACTTTAGTATGTACTTTGTCACAAATGATAGGGTTCAATGCTTTAGGCTCCATGGGTATCCTCTGCGCTTAGGCACCACATCTGTATATCACCCTTGCTATGGAGTCTCGAGGCAAGGGAATGTCGGAGGTGGGGTAGTACTTTAGTATGTACTTTGTCACAAATGATACAATGCTTTAGGCTCCATGGGTATCCTCCGCGCTCAGGCACCACATCTGCTCATGCTGCCACTACTATGGAGACTACTGCTAATTTGATATTTTCATCTCTTTCGTGATTCCTACTGCTAGTACTAATGTTGCTTGAGCCCTATACACTTACTTCCACTCTTCTGAAGACTCTCCAGACATCTCAGACTACCTCTTCTTAGGCTCTTCTAGGTACTTCTGCTTCCTCTACCTACCATGTTGCTATATCTTCTCCATCATCCTCTGCTTGGGTCATCGACTTTGGCACTTCGTACTGGTGATTCACATATTTTCTCTCATCTTGTTTGTCATAATCCTTATAGGCAAGCCGCAAGCATGCTTGGCTAATGGCTCCTACACTTCCCTCACTAGTGAGGCGAGTGTCCTCTGTCTACCAACATTTCTCTTTCAGAATCTCTTCATGTCCGACAATTAAATACTTACTTTTTATTAGTTGCCTGACAAAATCTTTAAACTGGTTTGCAACATTCTTTCCTACTCATTGAGTGTTTCAGGACCCGACTATTGATAAATTTGGGTTTCCATCTCAAAACAAATTGGCTATGAGTGGAGGGGCCTAGGTTATTATAAAGGCAGAGATAAGGCTATAATTTATTCAATGTGGGACTAAACTTCAACACGCCTCCGCATGTGTTGGCCAGACTGAGCCAAATCATGTAAATAATTAAACTGGGTAACGTGGAGTGGAGAAAGGGTTGTTCTAATACCATGATAAATTTGGGTTTCCATCTCAAAATCAATTGGCTATGAGTGGAGGGGCCCAAGATAATTAAAGGGCAGAGACAAGGCTATAATTTACCCAATCTGGGACTAAACTTCAACACGCTTGACACAGGACAAAACCCTAAACTACGTGAATGCGATGATTAATTGCTTGCCGAAGTTAAACTGAATTAAATTCAACAATAAATTTGAAAATATAGCGAATACCTTAGGAGTTCGTAGTTTTCCATGTGAAAAGATCACGTTCGGTTCTAGTAGGGTTCAGCCTTTGCGCTAGATCCGTTAGAATCGCGATGCGGATTGGTCCTAGAGATAGAGCTCTAGGTCTTTCCAGATTAGGGAGCTCACAATGCAATGATGGAATCTCTGGTTCTTCTATGGTTTACGGGATCGGATCGAATCAATGGATTAGGGAAAAGTTAGGGTTTTGGGAGTCGGGTATTTGGATGGGATATGGCAGGTTTGGGTTGTTTGAATTAAAGCAGGGAAGATGACGGGGACGCAGACATCGTAGACATCGGATATGGACCTTTTCGCGTGTACTGACGTCAGAAGAAGCGGAATGAAAATCATCTGAACTAGGCGAAAGAGGCGAAAGACGAAATTCTGGAGAAAATTGGAGGAATACAACAATTTTGATCGATCGAATTGCAATTTTGATCGATCGAATTGCAAAATCGATCGATCGACTGGCATCGACAGAGTATAGAGTTATGGAGTGAAAGTTCGACCGATCAAATGAACTATTCGATCGATTGAAATTTTCAAGTCGATTGATCGAATGTCGACGACAATTTTTCATAGAAGTATGAAATTTCGATCGATCGATTTTCAAAATCGATCGATCGAAATCGTGCCGGGTTGTTTAGTCAATTTAGGAGTTTAATTTCAAACTTCTATTTTGGGGGTTTATTTGTCTTTTATTTATTAATTGTTTTAGGGTTTTCTTTAAAGGACTCTTATATAAGGTTATTAAATTGAACAATGTAAGAAGTTATTGATTATGAATGAAAAGCTTTTGCTTGTGTGTGCTTGAGATAAGCCTTTACGAAGAGTGATTCTTCTTCCCGAGAAGGGTTTGGTGCGAAGCCAAAGGTGTGAAGCCTGCCAATCTATCTATCTATCTTTTATCTTTGCTTGTGTGATTCTACAACCCCAAATTGACCATCATCCTTGTGAAATCCTAAACCCTAATTGTCCCTGAATCCTTGAATCGATCCGATTCAACAACCGTAGATCCCAACTGAGTTATTAACCCTTCTGCACCAAATACTCAGAGGAAACCAGTGATCCCATCATTGAGTCGTGAGCGCCCTAATCTGAGAAAACCTAGAGTTCTATCTTTAGGATCGATTTACGCTGCAACCTAACGGATCTAGCGCCTTGACTGAACCCTACCTGAAGCATACGTGATTCTCCCATGGAATACTAAGAAAACTTGAGGTATTCGTTATATTTTGTGAATTTTATTGTTTAATTTAATTCTAATTTAATTCTGACAAAATCAATCATATCATTCACGTAGTTTAGGGAACCGTCCTGCGTCAGTTTTGGTATCAAAGCCCTAGGTTCTAGGTTAGGGCATATTGTGTCATTTTAATTTTCGTTGCATTTGATCTCATTTGTGTTCAAAAGTATGCACGTCATGTGTTTGACAAAATTCCTCATCCATTGTGGTTCATGTTTGCATGTCATCTAGCACCTGTGTTAGTAAGCCGTGTTCACCATGAGAATGAGCGAGATTGTCAATGCCCTTAGGGACATCAATGCCCAAATGCGTGCAATTAATAATAGGAGCCGCTACGCACAAAATTCTTGGCAAAGTCTCAAAAGTCGTGATGAGACTAGAGTTAGGGGATACCCTCATCAGCGTGAACTTGAGTACGATCCCGCCGAAAAGTTTCTAAAATCTATTCGGGATGAAGTTCCATGTTTTGAGGGATGGCTAAACCCCAAAACCTTCGGGGAGTGGTTGTCTAGTGTAGAAGAGTATTTTGATTGGTATGGCATACCGAATGAGTACAAAGTTAGGTTAGTGAAAACAAAGTTGGAGGGTAGTGCCAAAACCTATTGGACTAATGTTGAGCTTCTACGTGAGTTAGCTAATCGTAAGCCCATCACACGATGGGAGGACATGAGGGAGCGACTTGTCGAGAATTATGTTCCTCTCACGCACCGTCACCTTCTACGATTTTTGAAAACCAAGACAAATAAGTGTCCTGATTGTCTTGTCAAGGGTTCGGGCACTTTGCTTACCAATGCTCCATAAAACTTTCCACTCCGAACTTAGTGACTAAAAGCGAAAGTTCGAAGGAGCCGGAAAGTAGGAAAGTAGAAGAGGAAGTGTATGACCCTAGGACCGTGATGAGTAAAGAGGAGATCGAAGAAGCTGAAGAGTCTAGTTTGTGTCAAAAGGGCTTTTGATTTCCTTGTGAGTAGTAATGTTGAGTCACCCACTCACGATTCGACCAAGTCACCTACGCACGGTTTGTTAGAGCCCGTAGAACCCATTGTGCACAAGTCCTTGTCGGTGATAGTCGCATGCATAAGAGAGTATCGAGTCCATTGATACACGTGCACATCATAGTCTCAAGTTGCATACTGCTATGCATTCCAAGTCTTATTGTGAGTTATCTTTTGAGTCTCATTCCGCATTGCATGTCGAAATTAAGTTTGAAATTAATTTATGCAATGAAGCTCTCAAAATATCGATGCAGTTACCTAAGGCTTTTATGAAATTTCAATTGAATGATTATGTTATGGTTCGGGTTAGGCCTGAACGATTCCCATCGGGAGTCGCAAAGGATCTCCAGGCTCACGGAGCTGGACCTTTTAGAATTGTGGCAAGGAGCAGACCTACTGCATATGTTCTCGAGCTTACATTGGATATAGGGGTCAGCTCTACGTTCAATGTGGAAGACCTAGTTCCTTCTCTGGGCTTAACCCCACCACCTTGCAATCCTTTCCGACCGCCTCTTATTCACGATCCCATCCCAACTTTGCAACCAATACCACTTCCCTATCCATGCAGGCAAAAACAAGAGATAATGGAGGAAATTTGGGATAGTCTTGTGGCATTCACCTACAGCAGAAAATTTCTGGTTTACGAGATACAGAGGGTTGGCAAGTCGACTTCCGAGAGTGCATGGGCCAATCATGAGAGAGTTCATCGCTTGAATTCCCGTATTCCCGGTTGATATCGGGATTACACTTCATCCGGGATGAATTCCTTCAGGTTCAAGCGAGTCAATGTGAAATTTCAAAAGTATTTAGTAGAGTGGCTTGGTGAGCCGGGTTATTGGGCTCGTCAAGGAGAGCCGGGTTATTGGGCTCATCAAGGTGAGTCGGGTTACCGGGTGCGTCCCTCTACAATGGACCGAGATGACGCTCATACATCACCGAGTGCCAGGATTCACTTTCATCGGTGATGAAACATTTTGAGTCGGGGAGAATTGACGGGGACGCCGACATCGTAGACATCAGATATGAACCTTTTCGCGTGTACCGATGTCGGAAGAAGCGGAATGAAAATCATCAGAACTAGGCGAAAGACGAAATTCTGGAGAAAACTGGAGGAATACAACAATTTCCATCGATCGAATTGCCAAATCGATCAATCGACTGGCATCGATAGAGTATAGAGTTATGGAGTGAAAGTTCGACAGATCGAATGGACTATTCGATCGATCGAATGTCGACGGCAATTTTTCATAGAAGTATGAAATTTCGATCGATTGATTTTTTCGATCGATCGAAATTTCAAATCAATCGATTTTCAAAATCGATCGATCGAAATCGCGCCGGGTTGTTTAGTCAATTTAGGAGTTTAATTTCGAACTTCTGTTTTTGGGGTTTATTTGTCTTTTATTTATTAATTATTTTAGGGTTTTCTTTTATTGAAAGGACTCCTATATAAGGTCCTTAAATTGAACAATGTAAGAAGTTATTGATTATGAATGAAAAGCTTTTGCTTATGTGTGCTTGAGATGAGCCTCTATGAAGAGTGATTCTTCTTCCCGAGAAGGGTTTGGTGCGAAGCCAAGGGTGTGAAGCCTGCCAATCTATCTATCTATCTATCTTTTATCTTTGCTTGTGTGATTCTACAACCCCAAATTGACCATCATCCTTGTGAATTCCTAAACCCTAATTGTCCCTGAATCCTTGAATCGATCCGATTCAACAACCGTAGATCCCAACTGAGTTATTAACCCTTCCGCACCAAATACTCAGAGGAAACCAGTGATCCCATCATTGAGTCGTGAGCGTTCTAATTTGGGAAAACCTAGAGTTCTATCTCTAGGATCGATTTATGCTGCAACCTAACGGATCTAGCGCCTTGACTGAACCCTACCTGAAACATACGTGATTCTCCCATGGAATACTACGAAAACCTGAAGTATTCGTTATATTTTGTGAATTTTATTGTTTAATTTAATTCTAATTTAATTCTGGCAAAATCAATCATATCATTCACGTAGTTTAGGGAACTATCCTGCGTCAGAAGATAGATTAAAAGGGATAAGATAGAAAAGGATAGATTGTGGGCTTCACACCCTTGGCTTCACACCAAACCCTTCTTGGGAAGAAGATTCACTCTTCGTAGAGACTCATCTCAAGCACACAAGCAAAAGCTCTTTTCATTCATAATCAATAACTAACTACAATGTTTTTTCTTAATGACCTTATATAGGAGGTCTTACAATAAAAGAAACCCTAAAACAAATACTAAATAAAAGACAAATAAGCCCCTAAAACTTAAGTTCGAAATTAAAATTTTAAAATAACTCTGCGATTTCGATCGATCGAAAGTGAAACTCGATCGATCGAAATTGAAATTCGATCGATCGAAAGTGCACCTCGACCGATCGAAAAAACATATATCAATAATTCGCCGCTGGAATTCGATCGATCAAACTGAGGTCGATCGATCGAAATGGACATTCGATCGATTGAATTATATGTCACTCCAGAAATAGTGTTTTCTGTCGACATAGTTCGATCGATCGAAATAGGACTTCGATCGATCGAGATTGCAATTCGATCGATCGAATTAGTCATGTTCCTCCAATTCTCCAAAATTTTATCCTTTCGCCTAGTTTTGACTTCCATTCCGCTTCTTCCAACGTCTGTACACTCGAAAATGTCCATATCCGATGTCTACGATGTTGGCGTCCCTGTCAATTCTCCCGGGCCGAAAAGGCTTCATCACCGATGATGCGGCGTCGTGATAGCGATCGAGCTTGTCGGGGTCCAGGCGGCGCACCTCGTCTTCAGCTAACCATGAGTTCTCGGAGTCCGGCTTGCCCAACCACTTGACCAAGTATTTTTGAAATCCGCCCCATGGGTGGATATCGCCAAATCATCTAATATCCCTTCGATCTCATCTTTGCGCTGCTTGCGTGGGGAAGGGAATGGTAGGGGTTGCAGGGTGGGGCTGGCATTTGAGCTCGGGGCTGCTTGGAAGGGGTTGTGAGGTGGTGGGGCTGGGTTCAAAGAAGGAACTAGGTCCTCCACATTGAACGTAGAGCTGACCCCTATATCCGGTGGATGCTCGAGAACATATGCATTAGGCCCGCTCCTTGCCACAATTCTAAAAGGTTCAGCGCTGCGGTTTTGAAGTTTCTTTGCGGCTCCCAATGAGAACCGCTTAGGTCTAACCCGAACCATTACATAATCTCCTACCTGAAATTTCTTGAAGCGCCTATGCGCATCCGCAGATATTTTGTATTGTTCATTGCTTGCATTAATTCTTTTTCTAATTTCGGTATGCAATTCATGTATATGCTGTGCAAATGAATCGGCTGACTCGGAAACTCGATGGGATGCAGACATGGGGATTAGATCGATGGGTGTTCTAGGCCTATGACCAAGGACGACCTCAAAAGGACTCATACCTAGGGACCTATTGACTGAATTGTTGTATGCAAACTCGGCTAAAGGCAAAGTAGAATCCCAAATCCTAGGGTGATCAGCAACAAAACAACGAAGAAGATTACCTAAGCTCCTATTGGTGGACTCCGTTTGGCCGTCTGTTTGAGGATGATAAGCCGAAAAAAATTGGACCATGGTACCCATCATGTGCCATAAAGTTTTCCAGAAATAACTGATAAACTTCACATCTCGATCCGACACAATCGTCTAGGGTAACCCATGTAGACGCACAGCCTCCTCGAAAAATAATTTGGCTATGTGAGCCGCATCAGAGGTTTTAGAGCAAGGTAGGAAGTGGGCCATCTTTGAAAAGCGGTCCATACGATAAAAATGGAATCTCCGTTGAGTCTTTGGAAGTCCGAGCACGAAATCCATGGAGATGTCTTGCCACGGGCTGTGCGACACAGGTAAAGGGGTGTACAAGCCGGTATTCTGCTTAATATGCTTCACAACTTGGCATGTACGACATTGTTTTACGACCCTAGAGACATCTCTCACAAGGCTAGGACAATAAAACCTCCTCAACGAGCGCACTGGTTTTATCGCGCCCAAAATGTCCGGCAATCCCTCCGGCATGTAACTCCCACATGAGGAAGTCACGCAATGAAGTACGAGGAATACACAAACGATTTCCTTTGAACAAATACCCATCCAGCAGGGTATACTCGGAGTTAATGTTGTTCGGATTTTCAAGGAAAGCAGTGCATTCTGCCCCGAAATCTGGGTAATCAGGATAATCTTGTGTCAACTGCTCAAATCCGATAACCTCGGTGCTCATAGACTGCAAAGTCGCCACTCAACGACTAAGTGCATCAGTTGTCTTGTTCTCGGCACTGGCCTTATGCTTCAATACGAATGTGAACCCTTAAAGGTACTCGACCCACTTCGCGTGCCTCGGGTTCAACTTTTTCTGGGAAGCAAGGAAACGTAAGGCTTCGTGGTTAGAAAACAACACAAATTCATGCGGTCTCAAGTAATGTTTCCAATACCACAGAGATCGGACGACCGCGTAAAACTCCTTGTCTTAGGTGGAGCATTTCTACTTTGCCTCATTAAGCTTCTCACTAAAATAGGTCACAGGGTGACCCTCTTGGCTCAGCACTCCGCCTATGCCTACACCCGATGCGTCACATGCGACTTTAACGACTTTAAAAAAGTCCGATAGGCGCATGACGGGTGCGGTAACCATTTTATCTTTTATCTCGGCAAAGGCCCTCGTCGCGGCTTTGCTCCACAGGAACTCCCCTTTTCTCATGCAATCGGCAATGGGAGCCATGATGGTGCTAAAGTTTCGAATGAAACGACGATAAAATGTGGCCAAACCATGGAAGCTACAGACCTCATGAATATTTCGAGGTTCGGGCCACTCCACAATGGCCTTAACCTTTGTAGGGTCCGCAACCATCCTGTCTACCGATACACCATCCCGTCTACCGCTACAATGAATCTCAAGAATTCAACAGATTGTTGCATGAAGGTGCACTTCTTGAGATTCGCGTATAACCTTTCTCCCCTCAAGGTTTCGCAAACCAACCGTAGGGGGATAATGTGTTGTTCCTTGTCTAGGCTGTAAATCAAGATGCCATCAAAGTATACGACAAAGAATTTGCCAAGGAATGGCCTCAACACTTGGGTCATAAGCCTCATAAATGTGCTCGGGGCATTGGATAGCATAAAAGGCATGACCATCCACTCATAAAGACCGTCTTTGGTCTTCAAAGCGGTTTTCCATTCATCGTCAGGGCGAATACGAACCTGATGGTAGCCACATTTAAGGTCTATCTTGGAAAATATAGTGGCGCCAACCATCATGTCAAGCATGTCATCAAGCCTTGGTATGGAAAACCGATATTTAACCGTGATCTTATTAATTGCACGGCTATCCACACACATGTGCCATGTACCGTCTTTCTTAGGCGTGAGTAATGATGGTACAGCACACGGGCTCAAACTCTCTTGTATGAACCCCTTTTGAAGGAGCTCACTGACTTGCCGAGTCAACTAGGCGTGCTCAACCGAATTCAACCTGTAGTGGGGCAGGTTCGGTAATTAAATCTGGGAACCAAGTCGATTGCGTGTTGAATGTCACGCATGGGAGGGACCTCATTAGGTAAGTCTTCGGGGAAGACATCCGCAAATTCATTCAGGATTGGCTCGACCTCCTTGGGGTACTCACGTGCTGACTCAGGAGTACTTTCAACGGTGACGACGACATACACTACGCTTTCATCTTTCGATGCCCTCTCGAACTCTGAAGGGGTCACAATGTTGATGGCCTTGGATTGGCCTCCCTTCTTTTCAACTCTGTTGATTGATGGTGCTTCGGGAGCCAAAGGGTTAAGAGTGATTTTCTTACCCTTATAATTGAACGTGCAAATATTAGATCGGCCAAAAATGATCACGTTTAAGTCATAAAGCCATGGCCTCCCTAAGATGATGTGCCCCACATCCATCAGCACCACATCACACCACAAGGTGTCCGAGCATGAACCCAATTGTATAGGTACACGATACCTCTGTGACACGGGAATGGATGAGGAGTCAACCCATGCGACTTTGTAAGGTCTCGGGTGGGCTTCGGGGGTAAGCCCTAAGCGGGTGACGGTATATTCTGACACCACATTTGTGCAGCTTCCGCTATCCACCATTACCCTACAACTCTTTGTCCCACATGTGGCAAAGGTGTGGAAGATGTTCTCCCTTCGCCAATCCTCCTTTTCATCCCGTTGAGGTTATACAAAGGCACACCTCACGACTAGAGTACGACCCATGTCATCACCTTCCTCGTCACTAGGTGTGACATTCGGCTCAAAAACCTCTTCCTCATAAACTCCTTCACTTTCTTCTCCTTTTCCGTCGATGAAGAGATTCCTTTGTGGGTCTCTCGTGGGGCATTGGGCGGCAAAGTGTCCAAATCCTTGATATTTATAACACTTGACATGAGACCCACTCTTCGAGGATTCTCCGGCTACACCTTTTCCTTTGTCAAACTGCACAGTGACAGATGTGGATTGTGTGGGTTTGGGAGGCGGGTTTCTAGCACTAAGTCTCACTTCACCGGTACGGGGTTGACCGGTGTGAAAATCAGATCGCCTAATCACCGTCATTTTCAAATATCGTTCAAGGTCTTGAACGACGGTGTAACATTCGGCGAGGGTCTCAACAGGGTGGGAGACTAACTCTTTCTGCAAGTCAAGTCTCAATCCGGTGCGAAATCTGGATAGAGTGACTTGAGGGTCTTTGGACACTTTGGCTCTCATCATGAATTCTTCAAATTTGCCAATGCAGTCCAATACAGGTATACTACCTTGGCGTAGATTCTGCCATTGATCGAGGAGACGATGGTAGTATGCTGAAGGAACGTACTTCTCTGTAAGTCATTCCTTCATATCCTCCCAACAGGTAATGGGAGTACAACCCGCATTCGTTCTGATGCGTTCAACGTTGACCCAAAAGAGTCGGGCTTGGCCTATGAGCTTCATTTTAGCAAGCCTAACACATCTTTCATCGCTCATGCCAAACCACTCAAAGTGTTGGTCAATTTCCGATAACCAATCAAGGAAGACTTGAGGGTCTAATCTTCCATTGAAAGTTGGGAACTCAACTCGGACATTTTTGAGGAGTTTCCCTTCCGGGTTGTAGTCATCTCCATGATGATCTAACCTATGATTCTGGTTCCGATTATGTTGATAGCCATTTCGTTCGAAACGCGGACCATTACGCTCATGGGGTGGTTCGAGGTACTCATCACCGTCATCTAACCGATTGACTCGGTGTAACAACCTCTCATTGGACGTTTCAATGGTCTTTTGGGTTGTCTCCATGGCAGCCATTCGATCATTGATCGATTTTAGATCAGCCCTCATGCCGTTAAGAGCCTCGGCAATCCCACTCATGTCCATGGTGATACGGTTCACTAATGACGGGTTCTAGAATGGAATGCAAAATGAACTGATAATGAAGGGGAACTTTTGACAAACACGTGATGTGCACACTTTGGCCAAAATAGAAATAATATGCGATTAAATTAAAGTTCAATGAATTCAATGTCACACAGTATGCCCTAACCTAGAACCTAGGCTTTGATACCAAAACTGACGCAGGACAAAACCCTAAACTACGTGAATGCGATGATTAATTGCTTGCTGAAGTTAAACTGAATTAAATTCAACAATAAATTTGAAAATATAGTGAATACCTTAGGAGTTCGTAGTTTTCCATGTGAAAAGATCACGTTCGGTTTTAGTAGGGTTCAACATTTGCGCTAAATCCGTTAGAATCGCAATGCGGATCGGTCCTAGAGATAGAACTCTAGGTCTTTCTAGATTAGGGAGCTCACAATGCAATGATGGAATCTCTGGTTCTTCTATGGTTTACAGGATCGGATCGAATCAATGGATTAGGGAAATGCTAGGGTTTTGGGAGTCGGGTATTTGGATGGGATATGGCAGGTTTGGGTTGTTTGAATTAAAGCAGGGAAGATAGATTTAAAGGGATAAGATAGAAAAAGATAGATTGTGGGCTTCACACCAAACCCTTCTCGGGAAGAAGATTCACTCTTCGTAGAGGCTCACCTCAAGCACACAAGCAAAAGCTCTTTTCATTCATAATCAATAACTAACTATAATGTTTTTCTTAATGACCTTACATAGGAGGTCTTACAATAAAAGAAATCCTAAAACAAATACTAAATAACAGACAAATAAGCCCCTAAAACTTAAGTTCGAAATTAGAATTTTAAAATAACTCTGCGCGATTTCAATCGATAGAAAGTGAAACTCGATCGATTGAAAGTGCAACTCGATCGATCGAAAAAACATATATCAATAATTCGCCGCTGGAATTCGATCGATCGAACTGAGGTCGATTGATCGAAATGGACAGTCGATCAATAGAATATAAAATTCGATCGATCGAATTATATATATATGTCACTCCAGAAATAGTGTTTTCTGTTGACATAGTTCGATCGATCGAAATAGGACTTCGATCGATCGAAATAGTCATGTTCCTCCAATTCTCCAAAATTTTATCCTTTCACCTAGTTCTGACTTCTATTCCGCTTCTTCTGACGTTGGTACAAGCGAAAAGGTCCATATCCGATGTCTACGATGTCGGCGTCCCCGTCAACGCCCCCCACATGTTGGCAAGACTGAACCAAATCCTGTGGACAATTGAACTGGGTGACGTGAAGTGGAGAAAGGCCTGCTCTGATACCATGATAAATATCTGCATTCAGCTCAAAACCAATTGGCTATGAGTGGAGGGGTGGAACGTGTAAGATACGCCTAAAAAGCTACAAGCAAAGCACAGTAAGCCCGGATCCGTCCATCTTATCTTCGCTAACCTTTCCCAAAAGGGTCAAGTATAGGTCTTCAGGTTCCTCCCTTTAGTTTCTCTCTCAATGAAAGGGGGTTCAACCGCAGTAAATCACCCCCAAGCCATACCTGCCCAGGAAATTATAAGGGGATAGACAAGGCTATAAATTACCCAATGTGGGACTAAACATCAACAATTATGAGGCAGACTTTTGGCACAAGGCATGAGAGAGAGAGGATCTCTACTACTTCAACGCGAATGGACCTGTTGCTTTATCTTCTAGCTCATCTATCTTACATGCATGTAGACATAGTGTTTTGAATCCTTATACTTTGAGTTTGTGGCATACTAGTATTTGTCATGCTACTATTTGAAACTTATGTTTGTTATTTCCTAGTTAAGCATCGAAATGATCAATTAAAATTTTAATGTCAAACTTGTGAGGTTTTTAACATACTCTAGCGAGCAATTCATCATTTATGCATTGTTGTAGTTGTTGTTTGAACTTAGACATAGTGATGTATGGGGGCTGGCTTCTCTTGCTTCTTTTGATGGATTCAAGTACTATCACTTTTATTGATGCTCATTCAATCTGTACTTGGGTGTACTTGCTTAAATCTAAAAATGAGGTCTTCCCACCTTCATCAGTTTTTGGATTATGATGCAAACCCAAATTTGACAACCATTAAGATACTTTGATCTTATAATGGCGGGGCAAAAGCATCTCTATGTTTTCCATTTTACCTCTAGACACCAATTCTCCTATCCTTATACTTCGCAATTAAATGGTGTCGTTGAGCATAAGAATAGGCATCTCATGAAGATCACTGAAACTTTACTATGCGGTACATGTTCCTCAATCTTACTGGTCTATGGCCCTGTTGCTTGCTACTCATTTGATTAATCATACTCTAAGCCGCAGCTTGGATGGTCAAATTTCATTCCACATTCTTAAGCGTGGTACTATCATATTTCATATTGAACCCATGGTTTTGGTTGCTCTTGTTTGTGCAAGACTTGTGTCCTCAGAGACACAAACTTGATAACAAATATATTAGATGAATATTTCTTGGATATTCTATTGTGCCTAAAGGGGATAAGCATTATAGTTTAGTCACATCTATGGATGTTATATGTTTTGAAAATACAAGCACCCACTAGGGTTAGAGTAGCCCTACGAGCCTTTATATTAAACATAAAGACTAAAAATTCCCTTTACAGTATACACCACACCCACTAAAGACTAAATACAAGCACCATACTCATTACATTAAGTGTACCACACACAAACTGTAACCCATAACATACAAATATCCCAATACTCTCCCTCAAGCTGGTGCATTGACATCGATCATGCCTAGCTTGACAATCACTTCTTGAAGTTGAGTAGGCCAAAGAAGAGCTTTCGTAAAGATGTCAGCCAATTGTTGAGAGGATGAAACTTTAGGGGCATTTTGAAAGTGGATATGCACTTCAATATGTTTGGTCCTCTCATGTAGGACCGAGTCACCAGCAATGTTAATGGCCGCCAGGTTCTCACTGTGTAAAGGCATGGGAATAGATGGTGGAGAGCCCAGCTTGGTGAGGAGAGAACACAGCTATAGGAGTTAACATTTCGCATGTGTCATCACCCTATACTCTGATTCTGGTCTGGATTTGGAGACAAACACCTGCTTCTTACTCTTCCACACTACACGACTCCTGCCAATGAAAGCACAGTAACCTGAAGTTGAGCGGAGATCTATATGAGCACCCACAGTCAGCATCACAGTAGCAATTGAGAGAATACTGACCGGCATCATCATTGAATACGTCACAACCAGGAGAGGCCTCAATGTAACATAGGCTGCGATAAACAACAGCAAAATTGAGATCCGGGCGAGTGTTGGTGATGTAAATGAGGCAACCAACAAGTCACTGGTACTCTGAAGGATTAGGCATAAGCTCTCCAAGTTCGCATGTAACTGATGTTTAGGGATTCATAAGAGACTAGGCAGGCTGACACCCTAGCATGCCAGTTTCGTGCAATAAATCAAGAGTGTATCTCAGCTGGGGAAGAGATACCACGACGTGATCTAGCAATCTCAATGCAGGGAAGAACCGGAGGTGGCCCAAGTCCTTAACTTCAAAGGCACATCTAAGTTCAGACTTCACACGAGCTATAAAAACAGTCATCTCCGGTAATGATGATGTAACATACACCAACAATAGGGTACGCAGACCATCCCAACCAGTGGGGACAAAACAAGCATCGCACAAAGCCCATCGTAACGACAATAGCACTGAATCAACAGAAACAAGACTAGGAGATTGGTTCAATCCCTAAATAGATTTGATACGTCGACAAACTTTTTCAGAAAACTAACAAGCACACTGTTAGATGCCAGTGGGTATTTGTTGTCAAACACCGAAAGGATAGGACTGTCAAGAGATATAAAGCTCGACTTGTAGCAAAAGGATTTACTCAAATGTTTGACCTTGATTTCGCTGCTACATTTCTCATGTTCCCAAGATTACCTCCGTCAGAGTTATTATCTTTTTAGCTTCTCTGTATCAATGGCCTCTATATCAGCTGGATGTTAAAAACGTTTTTCTCCAAGGGCATCTTAAGGAGGAAGTTTATAAGGATTTGCCTCCTGGTTCTCGGCTTCGGGGACGTATGGTGCGATGGGAGTGTCAGTCTTCTCAAATCCATCTTGGACTTATACAATCCCACGCACCTGGTTTCGGAGATTTGGTTCTATAGGTCTTATTATGGGATTCACTGGATGTCAGTCATAAGATAGTGCTTTGCGCATACGAGGTTGGAAGACCTACGAATTATACTATTGGTATATGTTGATGATATTATTATTATTAAAGATGACAATAATTTTATTTCCAGATGAAAATTGAACTGACCAGAGTGTTTGAAATTAGAGATTTAGGGAATCTCATATTCTTTCTTGGCATAGAGGTTGCTAGTTCACCTCATAGGATATCAATCTCAGAGGAAATATGCTTTGGATCTTCTACGAGATACAAGTATGTTGGGATGTAAACTCTTAAAATCTACTATGGACCCAAAACACCATCTTCCTGCTGATGTAGGTGAGCTGCTTCCAGATCCTTCTGAATACTGAAAACTGATAGGACGTCTTATCTTACTAAAGCCAAGCCCTTCTTACTTTTCCAGTATCTGTGTGGCACACTTCATGCACTCTCCACGAGCTCCTCATCATGTTGTTGTTCATCATTTATGAAGATACATTAAGTTCTCTCCTCGTAGAGGGTTATTCCATTCTGATGTTAGGCATTGTTCAATCAGCCGCTATAGTGATGTTGATTATGTTAGGGCACGACTAATCGTCACTCTACATTCAATTATTGTGCCTTCCTAGGGGGAACCTCATGGTATGGAAGAGTAAGAAACAAGATGTAGTCTCGAGGTGTTGAATCAAAATATTGAGCTATGGCTCAAAGGACTCATGAACTTTTATGGCTTAGATATCTTCTCACTGGGTTGGGATTTCTCCCTTCTATCTCTATGTACCTTCATTGCTAATCAGGCTACTATTGATATTGAACACTGGGTTCTTCATGAACATGAACGAACTAAACATGTTGAAGTCAATGTGCACTTACTCGTGAAAAGCTACAAGCAGGGACCATAAAACATCCAAAGTTTCATCATTTGAGCACTTGGCTGATGTTTTCATGAAGGTGGTTGGTCCTCCTTTACTTCAAGATATTCTTGTCAAGCTAGGCAAGACAGATATCTATGCTCACGAAATTCCCTCTCTCACTGAAGCAACCCCCATCCAGCCAAAATAGAAGGCAGGTTAGTTCTGAAGAAAAAATTCCGTTATATCTTTTGCTTAAAACAAAAGCAACCAAACCCTCTCAGAAAACAAACCGCTAGACTAAAGAAGGGTTAACCATCTAACAAACTAATGGAGCGTCTCAGACGAAACAGTGTTTTCACTTAAATCTAAACAAATTCTCTAGATCCCTCCATCTGCATCAAAAGTTTAATTGAACAAAGATATATTCGCACCAAGTCCCAATATCACAGTGAACCAAAAATTACAGAATTGAAGGAAAGCCGGAGGGAAATTGTGAATGTATATAGAAGATCGTAGAACATGATAAAAATATCATATTTAATATCAATCACATCCCTAGAGAATGAAAGTCAGATACACAACCACCAAGAATAATAGATCTATATCTGAGTTCTCATGCTGCTCAAACAAAGTTAATATACTTAACAAGTGCAAGGTCAGAGAAGGAAACATACCTGGGTTGGAATCCAAGTCACTTGACTGATTGCACCCATAGCAGCCTCCCGAAACCCTTCCACAGAAGCAAACCACTGCTCAGTGGCCCGAAATATCGTAGGCTTCTTTGTTCTCCAGTCATAAGGGTATTTGTGTCCTGCGGAAGACCACTATTCAGTCTCCTTTCCTAAATTAGAAAGAAGACAACCGCTCCACAATTCCTTAATCAATATATTACGAACAAGTGTTAGTTTACCATATGGTTCTTCAACAAGAATTGACGACTGTTCATCCAAATACTTCACAACCGCAATATTACCATCTCCAAGGACATCCAAACCACCAAACTGTCCAGCCTCTTCGGTAAACTTTCCATCATCATCTACAGGAGAAAGTATAGGCAATCCATACTTCAAACCAGTAGCATAATCTTCCTGGCCGTGACCAGGGGCAGTATGGACTAGACCAGTTCCTGATTCAATTGTAATATAATCTCCCCCAATAACAACAGGGCATTCCCTGTTATCTATCGGATGAATATACCTGAAACCATAGTGACAAAATACAGGTACGGGTTTAATACGGTGAGTGAGAAAATCGGAAAGAAAAGGCAAAATATGGGGAAAATGGAGAAAAATCGAAAGGTAAAAACACCATAAAATACGGAAGCCGAAAATAATGGGAAAAAATTATGATAATAATATTAAATTTTCTTTTGAAACATTTTTTTGAAATATCATAAAATGCAGGAAAAAAAGTTTAAGACGCGAAAAACGCATTTAATACGAGAAATACACGTATTATACGAAAATATGCATTTTATTAAAAAAATACAGGTATTTTTACTACTTTGTGGCTAAAAAATGCGTGTTATACACGTAAGTTTCAAAAAAAGGTTGTATTTTGTCACAATGCCTGAAATCATCAGTAACAAATAGATATTGAAGTAAATTTATTATAATTGAAAACTTGAATAGATATTTTACTACAGAATTTGGAACATGCAGATATGCAAAATCATAAAATGCCCACAGCTCATTTAGAAATTATAGAACTTCATGTTTCCATTTCTAGATGCAACCTGCAATTATCCAGAGCTGAGCCCAAAAGAGTCTTCTTGACTGTAACTCTCACTCCCCACTTGGATTCCAGAGTTGGAACAAGTTCTGATGCCACAATGAGGAAAGGCTTCCTTTGCCCACTTTTCAGAATATTTCCCCATTTTATTTTTCTGCTTCCAGGTGAGGTAGAAACATCTTCAACAAGAGACTCTACTTCAACAACAGCATATAGAAGCTCAGCATTCACTGCAACAGCTGGACAGTGAAGGAAATATGTTATTGCATATTCATTTGCAGAAAGAACTAGATGAATCCTTCTATCTTTTTAACTTTAGAGGATTGAAATTGTTTTGCAACAAAAGGTAGATTTATAAACTTGGTTAAGTGTACGGAACTAGAACTTTTATCAGTAATTGATACTTGATGATATAGGTTCAGTTCTGTACACACTATCATT
The DNA here is from genome assembly GCA_021018995.1 of Chloranthus sessilifolius. NCBI lineage: Eukaryota > Viridiplantae > Streptophyta > Magnoliopsida > Chloranthales > Chloranthaceae > Chloranthus > Chloranthus sessilifolius. The sequence goes on along the minus strand of CM037588.1, from coordinate 3,509,901 downwards.
GCTGATAATTACATCTTTTTTTTCCTCAATTAGTTTTGTTAGTGAATAAAATAGTTTGTGTCAAATACAACTCGATTGCTCAAGTTGTATAAGTTTTCTTCCTTTATAGGTCAAGGGTTCAGGTCCATTTCGCATCTCTCTTGGGGTTACTCGTGTAGCTCGGTTGACAATGTTGCAACCTTATAGTCGCAGGTTCAATCCCAGCTTACTCACTCAAAAAAAGGTTTGTCTGAAATACTTTCTCAATTCATGTGAGTAATAATTCATTAATTTAAAAAAGATATAATGGTTTACAAAAAATATTATACACAAACAATAATTACATAACTTAATGGCAGTTCACTTGTAAATATCTCATTTTTATTCTTAATGTCACAGATCAAAGTTAGAGCTCCCTCCCATATTTTAATTTATGCCAAATCATTTATCCTACCATGAAAGCACACAGAAAATAACACTTTAAAAAGTGAATTGATACTTCTACTAACAGAATAAATAAAAGGCTAACCAGCATTTGCAGGGATAGTCCAAGGAGTTGTAGTCCATATGGCCAAGCACAAATCTGGAAGAAATTCCTCTATTAAGCCGTGCAAAGTTGGAGGCGCACCAACTATTTTGAAGATAGCATATATGCTCTTTGAAATGTGCCCCTCAGGATACTGCATAGAGACTTATATGTAACAAACAGAAACTGTGTGGAGCCTCAGGAGAAGAAAAATAAGAACAAAAAGATGACACCATGGTTATACTCTCGCATTCATGCAACTACCTAAAAACTGATTTTACATGAAGTAAATAAAAGAGAAGAAACCATAAAACATGTGTTTCCAAAAGGAGAATGTTAAACTTTGATTTACATTATTCAATCTAAAATAATTAGTATATTATAATATATATTTTGCCATCTAACCAAAAAAAGGCTTAACAAAACAACATGGTTCTCAGTAGTGTTACCTTGGCACTTCTACTTTTGGGATTTTTGCCGTGCCGACACTTGGTGGCACTTGGCACACGTGCTGACACTTGGACACTCCTCAAACAGCACAAAACTTCTAGACATATATGAAAAACCACATATCACTATTAAAATGCTCATCCTTTTGACAATAATAAAAATGAACTCTGTTTAAAATTTTGCTTTGCAAAGTTTAGTAACTACTAAAAAAAGGTTCAGGTCATTGAAAACGATTTTATACTATAATATACTTTTATTTAGGTTCACGACATATATTATGAATCTTTTCATTACATATCTAAATTGGTTCTCTAAGATTTCCCTTAAAATTTTCTCTATATATGTTCTATTTATTTCCTTCATTTTTCATAAGGACATGCCGCCATAGTGGAATTTCTAGAAATTGGCGTGCCAAACATCTATTGGCACCTTGACACTTGGCACCTGTGCCATGTGTCCAGATAACACTAGTTCTCACACTCCTACATATCAGAAATCCATCTGGTAATATTTTTTAACTGATCACTGTTAACGTTATTATATAAACATACAGGGTGCCTTGTGCAAATAGAATGGTCTTATTATAACCAAAAGTATGATAATGAAGATCAATATAGCCAACATGAGTGCTTGTTTGACACACAGTAATGGCTTACTCGAAGGAGGAACCCATATCTCATGGATGATGGATTCATAAAATACAAGTCTGGGGAGAGTACTTTATTACTTCCCCAAAGCACCTTGTTCTGTCTAGTAATTTTACAAGGTAAAAATCATTTCCAGATATCAAAGTCTGATGCTACTTCTCTAACTACTAAGTTTTATGTCCTGCTTCAGTGTTCTGAACTATTGCAGGACTCGCACTCTACAGACTACATTAGTTAAGTCCACTATCAAAAGTGCCGTAATTGCTTTACTTACAAAGGAACCTTCCTTATAATGATGGAACATGGTCGAAAATGACTTCGTTGGTGCTTCGAATGGGGGACTGGGTCTGTGCGGATTGCCGGAATCTCAATTTTAAGCCTAGGAAGGTCTGCCACTGTATTGGGTGTGGCTCTACCAGGGATACGGGGTGATCGTGAAATCTGCCGATGAACCCATCCAAGTGGGGAGCAAACAGCAAGTGGTTCTACGATCATCCCAGATCAGGGACCTTCAGGAGGGATGGTCTATTGCGGGGAAATCTTTCCGAGGGGCGTTTGTACCCTCATCCGGGGAAACCACGAACCACAACCATCGTTGCCCTCGGGCTGTGGCGTCTGGTTTGGCTGGAACCACAAAGCCAGGGGAGACCGATGCCCCCGGGATCATCGTCCACAAAGGAACTGATATGGAGGGTGGCCTGGATTTCCCTTCTCACCAGTTTGGCGCTTTGGCTACGAATCTCAAGCAGTATTGGGTAGTACTAAATTGCATTAAGGATACAATGTCACTATTCCATTTACATAGATGGCTACAAGGTGTATGACCGTCATCGGAGAGACCTACACTATCTACAATCACTCATACAAAATATCTTCTAAGGTTTCCTACGGAGAAGGGTGCTTTGGAGCTTTGTCGCAAAAAAGCCTTTCGTATTGATGAAGCGTCGGTGGAATGCGAAGCTTGGGAACAGTCGGTGGGTGATCTTCAGTTACAGTGGTGGGGAGGAGTCTGGATCAAGGTTCTCGGGCTTCCTATCCATGCCTGGAACACCGAGGTCCTGAAGGGAATCGGTTATCACTGTGGACGCTTCATCCTCGCTGAACGTAGCTCCATCAACCTGTGGGATACCAGCGCCGTGCGTATCCTGGTGACGGTGGACTCATGGATGAACATTCCTCGCTCGTGCGAGGTCTGCCTCGGTGCCCAGAAATTTCGGGTCTTCATTGATTTGGTGCTCATGGATCGGATGGTCGTCCCAAAGCAACCGGGCGATGAAACCCCGCGGAACTGGAACACCGGGGTAAACCTACTCGATCGTTTCGCAAAAGAAATCGCGCCGGCGATCAAACCAGTCAGGGACGGGGTAGACAGCCCGGAAGGGATGTACCGCGGGGCACGGAGGGGGGCTTGCCCTTGGTTTCGACAAGCGGCGGTGTACACCGGTGATCTTCCACGGCGCCGGGGGGGTACTATTTCCTCGTTGGGTAGGCGGATCAATCAGGTAAGAGGGGAGCGAGAAGAAGGCAAGATCGACGATGATGATCGGTCGGACTTGGTGGTTGCTTTAATGAGAGTCAACGGTGATGAGGGCTGCTATGGTGAGGAGTTCAGGGCTGGGGAGCTTGGGAACCACAGCTACCGAACGAAGCTGCAGATGATAGCACGGCTGAGGGGTGGATCTGTGGAGGATCTCGTACCGTTGATGATCCCTACGATTCAGATCACATCGTACTCATCACACAACAAAGGACACCTGCAGCGGATGGAGGTTCGTGAGATGTCAGAAGGGGAGGAGACTAACAGTGATCGTACCTGGGATCCAACGGCGATGAAAGCTTCACTCCATTTCGTATGGAACAAACCTGCAGGAGAGAAAAGAGGCTTTAGGGTTTATCACCGAAGGGGAAAACTATTTAAGGGCTGGCGCAGAAGGAGAATAGACGAGATGTCGACACGTCATATCCTTTGGGATTCTTCTGGAAGCCTGGCGTCGGAAGGGACCCTAATTGACTTTGGGTGCCAAATACAGGAGGGTCGCGTGGGGGAAGCACATGATAACACATGCACGTGGAGGAATAAAAGTGGTGGGGGTTCTAGTGGGGCCAGCTGGCGGGTATGAATCTCTGGACCTTTACCTGTGTCAACCCGTGGGGAATCTCGATGCTGATGAGGCATGGAACATCTGGGTTGGTAACCCGAGTCTCGGTAGACCTGGTTTTGATGGGTCTGAGTCTATGGGCCCATGGGGCACGATTGGAATTGCAAGGGATTGGGAGGGGGAGGGGAGTTACTCAGGGAAAGGGGAGGAGACCCATGATACGAAATTCTGCCCTTCCTTCATGCACTCAGGCCCACGGTTTGGAGGAGTTTATGATTGCAAGGAATGAGGGACCATATCAGACGACCGACACTGACGTTCCGACAACTTTGGGGGCAGTGGTAGGGAGTAACGAGATGGAAGGAGGCCCCAGTGGTGGCTTTGTAGTGGGCGACACAACAGACAACCATTTCATACTATCTCGAGGTGAAGGGGAACAGGGGGAGTTACGAATGTTAGCTGACATTGACCGACTCATTCGGGTTGGACGTGATCTCGGGATGTCATTCAAAGGGTCTGACGAAGACCTCCGGTTGGTCTTCCGATCCATTTTGAGTAGCCGTAAAGAAAACAAGATGAGGCGGCGAGGTGGAGCCCGAGAGCTTGCAAGATTACAATGGGAAATGACGGATGGGAAGGCTAGGGGGGGGGGCAGCTCCTGGTCTTTGGGCGAGATCGAGATTGGTTATCTATGAAGATGATGTCTTGGAATGTCAGGGGTCTATGTGATATGAGCAAACGGGCTGCGGTCAAACAATTTATCGATACACTTAAGCCGGCTGTTATCACCCTTTAAGAAACCAAATGAGGCAGCAGTGATAGGAGGAAGGTGGCTTCGGTGCTAGGGGTAATCATTGGGGGTGGAAGGGTGTTGATTCTGAGGGTGCGTCGGGCGGTATCCTTGTCGCCTGGAATACTAGGCTGTTTGACAAACTTGAGGAAGAAGTCGGGATGTATTCGGCGTCGGTTGTGCTGCGGAATAGGGAGTCGGGGAAGGTTTGGATGTTTGCTAGGATCTATGGCCCGACAGCTGACCGTGAACGGCCTGATTTCTGGATGGAATTGGCAGCTCTCGCAGCCAGATGGGACCTGCCTTATCGCCTGGGAGGTGACTTTAATGCGATTAGATGGGGGTTCGAGAAACAGGGGAGCGCCCGATGTCGCTGTTATGCGAGAGTTCAATTCATTCATCTCTGACTAGGAACTGTTGGATGTCCCACTCACCGGAGCGCGGTTTACTTGGTCAAGTCTCCAAGCTGTCCCGACTATGAGTAGATTAGACCGATTCCTATGCAATTTGGATTGGTTGGATATCTTCCCGGCCGCAAGGTTAGAATGCCTGGCCCGCATTATCTCGGATCATCGACCTTTACTCATGAACTGTGATAGGCGTGGTACAGGACCCAGCCCGTTCTGTTTCGAAAACATGTGGCTGTTGGATATCGAGTTTCAGGGGTTGGTTCCGGTGTGGTGGAACGAACTGACGTCCGCGGGTTCGGCAGCCTTTATTTTCATTTCCAAGTTTCAACGGGTTAAAGCAAAATCTAAACTATGGAATAAAGATGTGTATGGCAGGTTGCAAGTCAAGAAAGAGGCTCTCTTAGCGCATTTGAAGGTTTTGGATGATTTGGAGGAAGTTAGACAGCTATCGGCTATTGAGCGAGAGGAAAGATATTGCAAGAAATCGGAATTCAGTAGTGTCTGCTTGGCTAGGAGCTAAGCTGGAAGCAACAGGCTAAGGTCAGATGGTTCCAAGAGGGCGATGCCAATACTAAATATTTCCATGCAGTGGCCAATGCGAGAAACAAAACGAACTATATCGGTACCATTATTGTGGGAGGGGCTACCTACACAGATTAGGCCCAGATCCGGGAGAATATTGTGGCATTCTAGAAGGAGATGTACAGGGATGACGGACTGCCATGCCCTTAACTAGACGGAATATCTTTTCGGTCTATTGCGGCGGATGAGCAGCTGAGCTTGGAACGTCTGTTCAGCGAGGAGGTGTGGCGTGTTGTTCGGTTTGGGGCCAAAAATAAAGCTCCGGGACCCGACAGTTTCACCATGAAATTTTTTAGATTTTTTTGGCAAACCATCAAGGTGGACCTGCTGGTAGTTTTGCATGAGTTTCACGCGTCGGGGTTCATTGGTCGGAGCCTAAATTTCACTTTCATTACTCTCATCCCCAAGCACGAAGGGCCTGAGGATATTTCGGAGTTTCGGCCAATCAGCCTCACGAATTGTCTCTACAAGATTATCTCCAAGGTTCTTGCGAATAGACTAATTCCGGTGATGGCTACGATCATTTCTGAGAATCAGTGTGCTTTCGTAAGAGGCAGGCAGTTGGTGGACCTGGTTGCAGTAGCGCAAGAGACCATCCATTCTGCCCACAATGGTCGCCGATCGGCAGCCCTTTGGAAGGTTGATATGGAGAAAACTTATGATCAGGTGAGTTGGGAATGTTTGGATTACATGATGAGCAGGATGGGGTTTGGCACGACATGGAGAAGATGGATGAGGGGGGTGTTACTCATCGACTTGGTTCTCGGTCTTGATTAATGGCACTCCTGCTGGCTACTTCAACAGCTCTAGAGGGATACGCCAAGGGGACCCCTTATCCCCTTTCTTATTCAATATGGTGGGAGAGGTTTTGTCAGGGCTTCTGGCGTGCCAAACAGTTGAATCTTATATCCGGTATTAAGGTGGGCACCCTTGGGACACACATATCGCACCTTCAATTTGCTGATGATACCATGTTATTTGGGAAGGCGGATGTGTCAGAATTCAGCACCTAGTGGATGTCCTATCTATTTATGAGGCTGTCTCGGGTCAACGGATCAATTTATCCAAATCGTCTATCACTAGTATTGGGACCGATGAGTGTCTGTTGGAGGATTTGGCGCACACAGTAGGATGCACAGTTTAAAAGTTTCCAATTAAGTATCGGGGGCTGCCCCTCAGCCTAAGATATCCTAACGCTAGGGCTTGGGATCCGGTTGTGCAACGGTTTGAGCGAAGACTGTCCTCGTGGAAAGGGAAGTTGCTCAGTAGTGGTGGTCGGCTTCTGCTAGTTAAAGTTGTCCTTGCATCGCTACCCATCTTCTACATGTCGATGTTCAAGTGCCCAAAAGGGGTGATCAACCGCCTTGAACAAATCTAGCGGAATTTCTTATGGGAAGGATTGGGTTTGGAGAAACGCTTCCACCTGGTCAATTGGGACACCTGCTAGCTCCCAGTCGGGTGTGGTGGGCTGGGAATCCGCAGTCTGAAATGGACCAATATCACACTGATGGGAAAGTGGTTCTGACGTGTGGGGAGGGTGGAGGAGAGGAAGAACCTTTGGCACAAGGTGCTGGTGGAGAAGTATGGGGCCTCTTTGGGTAACTAGGGTATAAATGTCTTGGTGAATAGAGGAGGGTCCACCTAGTGGAAGTATATATCATGAGGACTGCGCACATGGGGTTTGGGGTTGTATTTGGATTCGCTTCAGCCGAGAGGATGCATGGGTGGACCTCAAACCTCTCAAAGTTGCCTTCCCAAAAATCTATGACATCTCTGTAAATCCGCTTGGCAGGATTGACGAGTTTGTTTCGGATACGGATGGAGGTGGGTTGTGGGATGTTGTTACTAGGAGATACCTAAGGGATGAGGAGGTGGCGTCGCTCGCTAAGTTGATGATGTTGTGCGAAGCCAAGCGGAACACTCACAGCCAGGACCGGATGTTCTGGACTCCAAGCAACAATGGTCTCTTCAGTGTTAGGTCCTACTACAGCATGCTTACTCGGCGACCCCTAATCCAATACTCTGGTGCAAGCCTTTGGAAGGAATCCATCCCTCCCAAGATTCGGTTCTTTGTGTGGACCCTATTCAGAGGGAAAATCCTCACCTTTGATTAGCTTATGCGAAGAGCGATGGAGGGCCCAAACTGTTGTGTTATGTGCAAAAGGGAGGAGGAGAATGCGCCACATCTGATTTTGCACTGTGAGGTGGCCCGGGAGCTGTGGTCCATTGTGCTATAATCTTTTAGCATGTGTTGGGTTACACCGTCGTCTCCCTACTGCCAGTGGCTGATGTGGACGTCGACCCCTGTGGAGGATCAATGTAGAGGTTATTGGAAGGCTGCTTTCTTTGCGGTGCTGTGGACCATATGGGGGGGAGAGGAATCTGCGAATCTTCGAGCAGCAGAGTAGGCCGGTGGGGATGATCATGAAAACCGTTAGAGACCTAGTTTGGTTTTGGGTGGCTAGAGGGACACGGGGGGGGGGGGTGGGAACTATGAGGATCCCTACTTGTGGGACCCTAGTTGATATGCCATGGTTTATTGGGGCCGGGTCTAGGGTCCTGGTTTTTTTCTGGTTTTGCTTTGTACTTTTTCTGTTTTTTGGTCGTGTCTTTGTATTGTTCTTTCAGCGCCTATCTGCTTTCAATATAATTCCTTTTATCGATAAAAAAAAAAATGATGGAACGTAAAACTTAGTGAAAGGGGTCCTAAGGTGGCAACATCCACTTCTTGAACTCAATCTGGAGAAGGATCTGATTGATTTGAACTTTTGTACAAGAAAATTAAATAAGTAGATCATTTTTGTATTTTAACCACTTGCCCTAAAATTTCCACCCATTCCTTCACAGCAACTTTTTTAAACTCGTAATATTTTATTCAAACTAAATGGAAACCACAAAACTTAGCACTCCGAAGAGCCCTAAATACGAAGTAAAATCCTCCCAGAGGAAAACTGCAAATCGAAAAAGATCCAGAAAACTAACATACAGCCACCTCCACCATCCAAGGTTATCTCTATATTCCCCTTGGCCAGCTTCTATATTTCTGAAATTCACAATGAGATATGGGAGAATTTTTTTACCTACACCTCCAGAAGGATCATTCAATCTCTTTGAATCTTGTCAAGGTTATGAATCGAAAAGAACCCTTATTGAAAATGCTCAAGTTATCTAGTTTAAAAAATTGATTAGCAGGAACTTAGGCAATCTCAAGTTTCGAATCACTTTCTAATTTAATCTGATATGGTGACAAGTACGAATACCACATTCTTGAGATCGTTGCTTCATTCCTGGATGTTATATTCATGTGGTTCAAAAGACCGCAAACATCTATACTTCGGAATTTATTTTTTTCTAGAAACATTTACAAATTTCAAATGTTTAGATATCTCAAAACAGAACTAGGTATACTTTTAATTGTCTCGTGTTAATTGGGGTTAGTACAGTTATTTTCTCCATAAATAGAGTTATGGTTTCATAAAGTCAGTAGAAATATTTGTATCATATATTTGGAAGGGAGCATTTAAAGAATTTTATTAATGAAATTTGTCATTGTGTTTTTTTTGAGTTTTTTCTCCTGTGAAAGAAAACTGCACAAGTTTTTTCTTTTTTTCTTTTTTCTTTTTTCTTTTTTTTTTTATCAGTAATTGAGATTATATATATGAGCAGCAAGGCATTGAAGACCAAAACAACCTCGACACACAATAACCAAAACAGGGGCAAGCAAAAAGGAATAGAAAAAACAACACTCGGGCTCCAAAAAAGAACCCGGCCCACTTAACCCAGATCCCAAAGGAAAGAAGGATAACTACCACCTGCCCCATCTCTTGCGACCCATAATCTCACCATCTCCGATACCGATCTAATAACCATACCCACAGGTTTACTTTTCTTTTCGAGAATCCTACAATTTCTCTCGCACCATAAGCACCACAGAACAACGAATAATGTGGCCCTCCAAAGGTCCCTTCTCTCCCCCTCCACGTTGACAGCATCCCAGCTTAGCAATTGCAGATAAGGCGACTCTGGCGTAACCCAGCACAGCCCAAAGGATTTGAGGATGGCACCCCAAATCTCGCAAGCCACCCTGCAATGAAGGAAGAGATGAGCAGTGGACTCCTCCCCGTCGGAACACATCACACACACGTTCGGAATATCTTTACCCCTCCGAATGAGCTGGTCCCTGGTTAGAATTCTATCCTTATAGAGCGCCCAAACAAAGAAACGGATCTTCAAAGGAATAGGTTCACTCCACAACCAATTACCTTCGAATCTGATGAGCGGGCTACGCGAAAGCCAGCGATACAGAGATTTGACGCTGAATTGCCCTTCACGATTCAGGACCCAAACTCTCTTATCATACCCTAGGGAGTTCTGCTGCGTCTCGTATAGCCTTCTCAGTAGGTCCAAATAGCTCCCCACCTCATTGTTCCTGAGAAATCTTCTAGTGGCGACTTCCCAAACCTTCCTCCCATTAGTAACTGAGACAAACTCATCAATCCTTCCATCCGGATTCACGGATATAGCGAAGATGTCCGAGTAACCAGCCTTAAGCGGACCCATATCCAACCAAACATCCTCCCAGAACCGGATGCGTGTTCCACACCCCCAGCTATATCGCACACCTTTAGCAAAGATCTCTCACAGGCGGGATATACCTCTCCACCACACCGAGGTGCTCCTGTGGGTCGAAGGACATATCCCCCAGCTCCCCCAGGAAAGCCAGTATTTTTCGGACAGCACCATCCACCAGAGACTTCCCCTCTCCTCCGTCCCTCCCGCTCTCCAGAGCCACTTACCAAGTATAGCCAGGTTAGTCCTTTTTAAACTCCGAATCCCCAGCCCACCACAGGCGATAGGCAACTGACAAGTGTCCCAATTAACAAGATGATTTCGCATGTTCATGCCTGATCCTTCCCAAAGAAACGATCGTTGGATGTATTCCAACTTATAGAGAATTTTCGCGAGACACTTAAACATGGACATAAAGAAGATGGGAATCGACGAAAGCACCGCTTTAACCAATATCAGCCTCCCCCCACTGCTCAACAATTTACCTTTCCAAGACAATAAACGTTGTTCAAACCTCTGCACAACCGGGAACCACTCACGGATCATGGGCTGTCTGAGATTTCTCTGCACAAGTTTTTTCTCCTTTGAAAGAAAACTGCACAACAGATTTTTCTTGCGTCAACTGAGATTTCTCTACAAAGCCCTTATAGGAGGCATTGGAGTTCTCTCAAAAAACCTTGTAGAGGAAAGACTTAGAATCCCTACATATTTTCTACATTATTTGGTATAAAATCAGGTTGATCAGTTGCAGTTATTCAAGAAGCGCCTTGAACACAAGCTGCAATTGGTGATGCAGTGAAGTGAGAAAGAAGGAAAAACGCACAAGGATCTAGTACCAAAGATCTATCAATCAAGAGCTTCAAGAGATTTAAAGACAATTAATTAATTATCAGAAATTCAAGGAAGCAAGTTGAACAGTTAATCTAGCATATGGAACGTTGAAGGGACTTCAAAGCTTAACAGTGAAAGTGTATTCAAGAGTGAATATGGAGGTGCACTTCAAATCCTCTTTCGGACCATGTTTTGCTGTTGAGCTAGAAAAAAGAGCATCGAAAGCCATGTAGAAGACGTAGAACAGTTGATATCGTGTCTGGCGCATAGGGGGAGTAATGTTGATTGGAACAATCCATCCATCTTTGATGAAGAAGACACGGACGAAATGTAAACCAGAAACGAACATGGAATAAATGCTCCTACAACTCAATGGTGAAGATATATCCCAATCTGGTGAAGAGAAGAGGATTTTCTTTTTAACAGCCTCACAATAAAGTCAACATTCAAGTAGTTTAAGGGTCTTTAAGACCGTTAAAATTCAACTAGAGGCCCAGAAAGAGGGCGACCCCTGAAAAATTTGCAGAGAGAGAGAGAGAGAGAGATAAAGGGAGTCTTGAAGACTCTTTTATGTTGGAAAACATGGGGTTTAAAATGGGGTCCTCCCCATGCTAAGCAAGCTTTGAAAAGAGGAAAAAAAATTATTATTATTATATTTTAGAAAGAAGTGCCATGTGGAATTTCAGACATTTTATTGGCTCCAAATCTGGCAAAGATTGCATGCTTAAATGCATTTCTAAAACCTGGCCCAAGTCACCACAAAAATTTACAATTCCAAGTAGTCTTCTTCCTTCTTTATTCCAGCTCAAAGAACTCCATTAGAACAGCTGCAAACACCTCCATCTCCATCTAGCGACAAACAACCCTCATTCACCACCCGCTAAACCCTTACATGACCCCTCTTTTTGAGCAGCTCTCTTCTCTAGCTCCTACATCCGCAACTTTATGAAACATTGGACTAAGAAAAAGACCCCGCTAATCCGAATTCCAGAGCTTTACACATATAAGGCTTGTCTTGCCGCGCCTTCAGCAAGGTATGGCATTCAGGGTCTGAACCCGATGAGAAATCATTCTTCATAGATACAAGAGATATGAAAATATAATAAGGAAAACAGCAAAGTGACGTTTTAGACACCTAAAACAAGCATCTCAGAAACCTCACCTCGATAAACCACGTATCTCACTCGAGCAACTTACCTAGCTCATGGGTTATTATTATTAACAAGCACCACCACATCCTCCTTTGCCAGTATTACCCAATGCGGCTCCATCGAAAGTCAAAAGAAATGGAAGATCAGAATTCTGCGGTGGTTTGTGCCTTGAAAAGCTAGAAGAAGCAAGGAAAGAGAAGAATCCAGTCGGTTTTTCTTTTTTTTTGAAGAATGTAACAAAGTTCCATTAGAAAAAAAATAGCTAAAAGGTTACAAGAAGCGTACCTTGAAGGGTAGTAAGGAACTACCCTAAGCAAGACAGAGAGAGAACCAGCCCTCAAAAAGACAAAAACTTACCCGTCAGGCCAGAATGAACAGGTCCATGTCCGAGATCCGATCCCCAGTCCCACTTCCAGCCTACCCCCAGAACCTTCTCTACAAGCAGCAGTCTTCCCATATTCTGAGAAAATGTTGAAGCCCCGCGCCGAACTCCCTGAGCTTGCACGCATACTAGCTAATGACTATGTCTCTGGCATCCCTAATGATGAGAGAAAAAGGCTTGGCCTTTCGATTAAATATTCTGTTATTTCTTTCCAACCATATCGCCCATAGGACCGCAGATATCGTTAAAGCCAATTGAGGTAGAATATCAAGTTTCTTTAAGGTATGATAGGTTTTGATCTTAGGTTTTTAATAAGATTATGCAGGAACTGTTTAAGCCAATTGACACTCTTCTTCCCTAACCTAGCACTGTTTATAAAAGAAGGTTTAGAGCTGCAATTTGAGGCTTAAACAAAGCCATCTCAGGACCATAAACAAAAAGAAAATCTTCAAAAGATTGCAACATGAGTGATATATTTGTGCTCTCATAGTAAAGGAATCAAAATCATTATTCTTAGGTTACAGGTACGTGCTTCCTTAGTGATAAGCATCAAAATTAATCTCTAAAATAGTATGGATATTTTGAGAGGAAACTAATGTATTGTCCAGGAAGATCATTGAAAATACTTATGGCGTGAAATTTAAGGACATCAAAAGGGAGTTTAAGTCGGCTGCATGAGGGAGAGAAGAGGGGGGGAGGGTTAATTGGATTACATTTTGTGTAGGTGGGATATCAGATTCGGTTTTGGGAAGATTTTGGATGGTGAGGCCCCTTCATGTATCAAATTTCCAAGTTTGTATTAACTGGCATGTTTGTGAAGCACTTAGCTGTTAAAATTTGTAACAAGTGGGTGGGGCAAAGTGGTGTGAAAATGAGGTGAGGTTCGTAGATTCGACAAGTTGTCTTGAATCAATTGGTGTACATTTCTAGGCGGGGAGGTAACTGAAGAGTGTGGAAAGAGGATACTAAAGAGTCTTCAATAGTAACAATTTTTTCAAGATTCTCACTAAGGAGGTGACTTCTTCGCTCATTGACTTGGTTTGCCATGCACCCCTGCAAGCAGAGGTCATCTATTTGTTCGCTTTGGCCAACAAGATCCTCACAATATACAATCTCCAAAAGAGAACTCGAAAAATTCCTAACCATCATCTTTTATGCAAACGCACTCATGGGTGCATTACACTTTATGAAGATTTGGAAAATGCTTCCCACATGTGAAATTTTGTCACCACAACAACTTAATTCAGGTAGTATATATTTTTCCTTGGATTTTTTTTTGGAAATCCTTAGTAAATTTATTTGGGAACATGTGAGGCAAGCAAACAAAAGAGTTGTGAGAAAACAAATTTGAGTGTAAAAAAAATAAATAAATAAAATTATTGGGGCATCATCGGCATCACAAGATTATCAATCTTATGAAAAGCCTTACCCCATCATTCCTTTCAAATCTAACCTACAAATTTCCGGGGCCCTGAAACCTATGAAATATATTGTTCAACAGGATTTGGTGACTCAAGGCTATCATCAAGCTAGATATTCTTCTGATGCTGCTGAGGAGGTCAATACCCAAAAAAATTATTTTTCTGAAAAAAGTAAGAAGGGGAATATGCAGTTTTAAAGATAGGAGAATAAGTGGTAGATATTCCAATAGTATTATGAAAATATAAGCTTCCAGCGGATGAATTGAATGCCCAAATCTCCAAGTACCATACTACGTCTCATACTCTCATCCCTAGCCTCGACATGCTTGATAAGCTTCACCAAATCTCTTGTATTGACTTCATATGCTCCAGTTTTGGATGAGAGAAGAATATCTTCTTCCTGGCATAGAGAAGAGAGAGTGTGTGCATGTGTCCACTACTTTGATGCCTATGGCTTCAATATCCATATGATAGTTTCTTTACAGAATGTGTTAGTTGGCCCTACTTCTTGTTACAGGAGATCGAACCAAAATGATGTGGGCATTTTCTAGATTTGTGAGTCACCTAAAGCAAATCTTACTTAACTCTTCAGTCCACGGAGAGTTATTGCAGTCACAAATCATATCAAACAAAATCTCAATCTTACCTCCAGCTCAGCCTCTGCAAGAGCAGTACGTGAGGATGGACTCCAGTGCACAGGTTTTCGGCGTCTGTAGATATACCCTTGCATGGCCATCTGGCCAAACACTTCAATCTAGTAATGAAATCAAGCAAGAGAAAAAAATTAGTATCTAGTGATTATTTAAAATGATATAGGAACAAAGATCAGGCATAAGCAACTTTATTTATATACAATAACTGAGCTGCCTCTGCAGCTACCAAGACACTTCTCCTCTAGGTTTTCAACTATCTTTTTTTTTCACAAAGATATTTACAGTCAACAGAAGGCTACTTTTTTATTAATATAGGATGAATCTAAAAGAGGATATGGAAAACTAAATAATAAAAGCACACTACCTACCTGAGCAGCTTCATATTCCGGAGCTAGTGTTAAATAAGGATTATTCCAGTCTCCCCAAACCCCAAACCGCTGCAAGCATTCAAACAACACAATGTTTAGATTTACTTAATTCCCTTTATCAAATGCACTCATTCTTAGTGATGGAAAAAAACTGTATGCAGTTTTATCTCTATGCAACAACAAGCATTTACAAGTCTAGTTTTTCAATTAAAGTAAATATATACAGAACCACACAATGCGAAGTCAAAAAAAGAAATAAATATATTTTTCATTTAAAGTAAATATATAAAGAGCCACACAATGAAAAGTCAAAATATATATATGACCTTGAAAGATTTCATCTGAATTTTAACGGTCTCTTTGGCAAATTTGGCAGCTTTCTGTCTCAACTTGATTGGAGTGAGCACTTTTCTGGAATCTTCATCCATTGACTGCAGAACTGAAACAAATCAAAAACCATTATCAGACAACTCTTAAAAATCATTGGTACTTAGTAATAACAATTCTGATATGAATGAACTTTGAGAAGCAGAAAGAGAGATTGCTATTACACAGCTGAAAAGTGCAAACATATTCACATAGACAATAAAAATTCGAAAGCACAGATCTGCGAACACTATGGGATACACCACCGAGATTTCTAAAATATTTCTCTTACAAAAATTTGTGATTAACCTTTTATAAAAGTGACAAAAAATGAACAACCGTCCAAAACCTGCTTCACCCATCCATTTTTTAGCAATTTTAGGCTCTTTAATCCAATGTTTGAAAACACAAAAGCTCAACTCAAAAGTCATCTGAGTAGAATCAACTCGGAAACTCGCTCTGACTCAACTCTTTCTCACTCAAATTATTTTATATATATATATATATATATATATATATATATATATATATATATATATATATATATACACATGAATAGATTAATAAAAATTGTAGAAAAAAAAAACCATAAAACTAAAAAAAAATGGAAGTATCTAATAGACTCAATACAATATGTTGCTTCTAATACGACTCGTGGTACTTTGTAGTAGTAAACTAGTAGTAGTAGCAGCAACGTGAAACAACATTTTGCCAGCTTTTAATTGTACAGCTTGTATTTATAAGGGAAACTCTTGCTTTATAATTAATATTTATAAGAAAATATGAGACATAGAGATTAAAAATTGAAAAACAGAAAATGTTTGAACTGCGAAACAGATGCAGAGAATACAAGAGAGAGAAATTGGCAGGGACGCCAACATCAAAAGCGTCGAGCTTGGGCTGCAACGAACTTTCCGCTATAGAAGAAACGGCGCAGGAAGAAAAGAAGCCAGTCAAGGAGCTAAAGAGCTAGAGAAGAGATAGCCAGAGGAAGGTCAAAGACATCCACGGGTCGCCCAAGCGACCAAATTCGAAAACAAAACACAAGGCTGGTCACCCAAGCGACCAGCATGCTTACAAATCAAATGGGGTTCTCGCCCGGGCAAGAACCACTTAAGTTCTTGCTCAAGCGAGACTCCAAATAGAGTTTAAGTGACGATGTCACCATTTTGTCCTTTATTTCCCCTTCTTTCCTTTTCTGTCTTTTGATTGTTCCTTGCACAAGTAATTTCTACTTTGGGTATTGTGGTACTTAGCCATTTTAGGTTTTTTTCCTCTTTTGGGACTAACTATATAAGGTCCTTATGTAAGCCATTTTAGAAAATTATTGGTTGATTTCATTAAAGTGTAAACACTTGAGCTTGTGAGAAGCATTAATAGAGAGTGATTCTTCTTCTTCCCCATGTGGATTTGGTCATTGGTGTGATGCCCATGTTATTCTTTGATTTTCTCTTTACCTCTTTCTTCTATTTACTTGCTATTTTTTTGCAAGTAATCCCCACATCTTGTTTGCCCAAATCCCTAAATCTAGAGCAACCTTGATTCCCATCCTTGTGGATCGACTTCAATCTTAGCCCGTCGATCCATGGCCATTGTTGGGCTCGAGATTACCCGATTTGAGACCGATTGATCGATTCAATTCAAAGCCCTAACAAGGATATAACGATTCCACATCGATCAACGAGCGAGCGCCCCAACCTAGAGGATGCTAGAGTTCTATCTCTAGGATCGCACATTCCGCAAATCTAAACGAATCTCGCACGCAGGATTGGACCATAGCCGGAACCAAGCATGATCACTTAAGTGGAATTCCCCAAAACCCTAAGGTTTCGCTTTAATTTGTGATTAATTGTTCAATTAATTAGTTTAATTTCGGCAATGATCATCTATTATTCATTTTAGGGTCGTTGTCTCGCGTCAGAAATACTAGAAATTTGCACAAACGGGAACAAAGATACAAAGCACTTCAGTATAGAACATGACCCACTTCAGCAATGAATTCTTCTTCTTTCTTTTCTGCTAGGGATTTTCTCAAGAGAAAGAGGTAGAGGAGAGAGATCGAGACTCGAGAGGGCTTGCGTTTAGGGCATTATAGAGGTTTCAGATTTCCAGTCGACAAAATGCCCTTTAAGGAATGTCATTTTGCACATATACCTTTTAAAAGAAAGTAAATGACTTGCATTTTGTTTTTTAAGTTGCCTAAGTCAACTCAGCAAGTCAAAAACTCGAACGAGTTTCCGAGTCAACTCGCCAAGTTGACCGAATTTTAACCTAAAAGCAGTTCTGAGTTTCCTTAACAATCTGACTCGCAAATTGGTTGAGTCGACTGGTCCAAGTTTTAAGTTGACTAGGCGAGTTTTAAGACCCTGATGTAATCACATGAGCGAGATAGTTTTTCAATGAAATCTAGGACCAAATGTGATCAATAGGACACTATCATTCTCCATTGGCGCCAAAACTTTAAAAGAAAATGGCGGCACATGTACCGGAATGAGTAAAAGTTGCAGTAACTGGTAGCCAAATGTCCTGCCAAACGTTGGTGCACGTAATGATGGATTCAGACAATCCATGTGGTGGGAAGTTGATGGAAGGTCAACACGAAAAGGGCTAACATTTAGATCAGAGGGTTAGGAGCACTCGAATGGTGTATCTGTCATTGTGACATAACACCAACCATAACTGAGCACACCCCTAGGCAGGCCTTTGTATCTACTTTCACTTCTTGAGAAGAGTGTATTGCTATTGGGATTAACTGATGAACCATCAAGGACATTGCAACAAGAAAAACAAGATATTGTGAATGTCATGGAATTGGTTAAAGTAGCTATGGAGAGATAGCACCTTAGATGAGAGATAGTGGGTGGGGAGGGGATTCCATCCAACAAAGTATCCACATTTTGTAACAAATATAAAATCAGTACCCCTAAAATGAATAAGTTTGTACTTTGTAGAACCAGGGCGGCCACAACGCAGAGTTAAAGAAATCACATATCTGTGTCATTATCGTGTTGAATTGTTTTATGTTGACACTTATCAGCAACTGCAAGAGCATAATGAAGTGAATATTGAATTACTTCTTTGTATAACATGCCTAGATCCAAGTCATTCATTCTCAACATTTGCTAAGAAAAAATTAGTTCGGCTTGCGGAATTTTATCTAATTGAATTTTCTGCAATGACTCTCGTGACTTTTGATAATCACCTTGCGATTTACATTCTTGATGTGTGCTCCAATAATGAGTTTTCGAAGGTGAACAAGGTTAGTGGGCTTGCTCAGAAGATGGTTGAGACGAAAAACATAATTTATATCCATTTGTTTACTTACTAATAACATTGGCGCTAATCCCACCAATTGTCACTGCCATTGTTGGGAGGGCATTTTCTGATATGCATGTTATAAAGAGTAGACTATGTAATCGAATGGGAGACTTGATCACATACATTGAGAAAACATTTGATAACATTGAAAAAGGAGATAATTCTCTTACACTTCCAGGGTAGGAAACCCAGTCGAGGAAAATTGTAATTTGCAAAAGAAACTTCTTTATTAGAATAGTGGAATGACTTTGGAGAAAATTGTTTGCCATCTTTATTATAATTATTTTTTTATTTAGTGATTTTGGAGAATTTTTTTTCTACTTTAAGCACGGTGACAAATTTCATCGAAATTCGCCGAAAGGAACAAAACTTTCATCAAAATTTTGGTGATTTCAGCGTAATTTTCGAAATTTCCGAAATTTTGGTTCGATGATTTTGGTAATTGCAGCCCATGCTCCAAGGGTTATTTGCAACATGCAGCCCCAAATAATTATTTGCAACCGGCCCGCTAACTTAAAACAAAAAGTAAAAGGACTCCTACTGTTCTAATCGTGAAAGGCGATTCCCAAACCCTAAGCCCACCTTCGGTCGTCCAATGATCCTAATATTCAGCAACGAGCGAACAAGTAAACGAGAGGTTGGTTTGATTTTTATTTTTCACTACTGCTCTCTTCTTCTTCCTCAGCTCCCCAAGGTTTTTATTTTATTTTTTTAGGAATCTCCGAGGTCTAACTTAACGAATCTCTAAGGTCTGGCGAAGCTTTGAAATACGGCGAAGCTTCGAATCAATATGTCTATTTATTTATTTTATTTTTTACTTCTTTTTCTTCTTCTATTTTTTCATTTTTTTAGCTCTAAAATGAGGCTTTTTTTGGGTTAACTTCTTCTCAATTCCCTAGTAGTCTAGTACTAATAGTGAAGGGATTTGCCGTTAAGGTGATCAAATGGGGTTTTTTTTTTTGGAGTTAGACTATGTTGCTCTAATGTAGACCCAACTCACAAGCTATTGTCTTTTTTTATTGCTAGAAGAGCCTGATTATGAATCCATTCTATTGATAGTGTAATATAGACCCAACTCCATTTTTTATTATTTTAAATAAGATAGTATATATTTTAGTAATTTTTAATAATTTTTAACTAATATTAAATATATTTTTAATCTCCAAAAAATTTCCAAAAGTCATCGAAATTAATCTGAAATGTACCGAAAGGACCCCCAACAAAAAAAATGCCGAAAACGAAATTTGTTACATGACTTTAAGTAAGGGAGCTAAAATAAATTTAACATATATCGACTACTACCCCTCCCCCCCTCCCTTCCAGTAAATCCTGTGTCCGCCATTGAACACCACTTAAAATGGTGGAGTAAAGAGAATGAGGAATTCAGAGATCGGAGCTTATGGTGACAGATTGGCGTTGTAGCTCTACCTAGTACCCACTAGTTTGGGGAATTTGGAAAGGCAATGTTTGGTACTTCCACAATAAAGCATTGTTTCTTAGTGATCAAGAATGAAACTTTGATTGCATCATGGGCCCTCATCAATAAATCCCTTTGCTTTGAAAGGGCAGATCTCAGGAGATGTAGGTCGGAGGTCATTATTAGTAAGAGCATAAAAAAGAAAGAGATCATGATTTGGCCCAAGGATCAAAAAATTGAATTTCGTTTCAGTTTCAGTATCGGTTTCGGTGGGGACCGAAACTGAAATTTTGGACCAAAATTTCTGCCGAAATTTTGAATTTCGGCCGAAATCTTCGACACAGTACAAATTTTCTGAAAATTTGAGTTATTATTTCGGTTTCGGTGGGGACTGAAACCGAAGATTTCGGCCGAAATTTTGAACCATGATCTGGCATCCCCTCCCTTGAGTTTCCAAGGTTTATTTTGATTAGAGCTTCTTTGGTAATCCGAGGCAGCGAAACAGGGATATCATAGGAAGTTTGATGCAGGATAAACCCTAATTATGCAAATTTGGGATTAATTTCATATTAAATTGAATAGCAAAAATATTCAAATTACCCAACCACATAAAATAATTTAATAAATTTAATTAAAACAATTAAGTTGAATCAATTATAGCGCTCAAATGCATTAAGATTTCTCGATCTAGAAAACGGCTCCGATGAGGGAACGTGAGTTTCGTTCTAGTTTAGGTAACCAAACGACAATTACAGTATCGTTTCTTAACTCCTCTAGGATTTGAAGAATTAAGGACCCAAAGGGTTAATTCAATCAAAGGGAAAAATCAAAATATATCAATTAATAAGGTGTGAACAAAGCTCCAGCAACTAATTAACTAGGGATTTTGGTTTTTTTATTTTATCAAAGGAAATAAGGAAAATAATTACCTGACAATAATTAAAAAGACAAAATAAAAAGATAGGGTTCCAAAGCTTGACACCAAGGATTCTGAAGCTTCACACCAAGGATGTATGTCGGCTTCGCACCAAGCGCACGATAAACGAAGATTCACTCCTCGAGTTTTAAAAGATTCGCTCTTTCCGGTGAAAAGTCTTCACAAGTTCTCTAAGGTTTGCACAAAGCAACTCTCATTTTCATTAACCATCAATTTACTAAAATAAAGTCTTTACATGCCTTTATATAGGCTAAGAAAACCCTAACTAAACATAAATTTGAAATAAGAAAGTCCTAAAGCAACTAAAACTCTAAATGACAAGTTTTGCCTCAAAAATCATCTAAACTACTTTCACGAACGTCCATC
Source organism: Chloranthus sessilifolius (assembly GCA_021018995.1). Classification (NCBI taxonomy): domain Eukaryota; kingdom Viridiplantae; phylum Streptophyta; class Magnoliopsida; order Chloranthales; family Chloranthaceae; genus Chloranthus; species Chloranthus sessilifolius. Next base: position 3,488,639 of record CM037588.1, on the reverse strand, counting down.
CTGCACTCACAGACGTCCGATGTCTATGGTGTTCACAAAAACAGAAAGCCCTTATTTTCACGACACCTGTTCTAAAGCCACAGACGTCCCCATTTATGGATCCACTTCATCCTTGTTGACTTTCTTAGTTTGACCCGGCCACAATCCAAACATGCAGATCTAAATTCCGCATCAAAGTTCAATCAGATTTTGATGTCTGCATACTTGGGTCCATTGGTAAAGTATGATTCTCTAAAAGAAAATTTGATGACTGCCCTTATTGAATTGTGTGTTAAGTCGCATGGAGTCGGGCCTCACAATCCCAGAAGGCAACTCTTATAGAGTTATTAGTTGGCTGATGACATGGAACAAGGGCTCATGTAGACTTCTCGACTGCGTTGAGCAGGCTTTGGGCATACAGCAAGTTGCTCATTTTGTCTAACCATGTTCCTTGGGAGGCCAATTCGGTTGCAGACTCCCTTGCCAAAGAGAGGGCTTTTACGCTGGGCTTTGTTTATGGCTCTTCTATCCCATTTATTAATCGTAAATTGACCTTAATTTCAAATTTTTGCTGGAGTACCACTTAGCCATACCTCGTACATTGTTTTCTACTTGCTCTTGCCAATATTTTAAAAACTGGAGCTTAGCATGATATTTTTTAGACAGATTAGAGCTTGGCATGATCATCAAAAAAATTTACAACCTTGCCAATATTTGAAAACATCTACAAGAGGAATTTTATTGTTAACATTTAGGAAGTATGAACAAATAAAATGCATTTTCTTCAAAAGACGCACATCTAATCTGTTATGTTATGAAGAAGCAACAAGAAAACAGTCCGTGCGGCTGAGATGCAATATGCTGAGGTGGATGCATGAAGTAACAAGAAAGGGTAAAATTAGGAATGAGACCTAAAGGAAGTTTTAAGGGTGACACCCACAAAAGAGAAAATTATAAAATGTCGCTTGAGAAGGTTTAGGCATGTCCATCGGAGATGAAACAGCCCCTGTACAAACGATTGAAATGACAAGCGCAAGGTAGGAGAAAAACAATAACGATTAGGAAAGAAATAGTAAGAAACGACATGAAGGATTGTGGATTAACAAACATTTAGCCCTAAACGGAAATGAGTAGAGAAATGAGACTCACAAAGCCTACTGAAATAGATGGGATAAAGCGATATGATAATGATTTTTCTTGAATTTGATGGAGCTGCGCTTCAAGGATCTGAATGTATAGATATGAGAGAGAGAGAGAGAGATCCAATGGCCAGCATGCGTACCAACTTTTAGGTAGCAATACATTTTAATCTGGTTCTTTTCAATGCAATAGCTGAAATTGATAATATCATGACATATGACAGAAAATCAAGCCAAAATATTTTTAAAAATTCAACACGATTTACAAACAGATCCACTATTGCACAGTAAAAGAACCAAAAAAATACTTGCCTTTCAATTCAATTGGGAGGCCATGGCAATCCCAACCAGGCACATAACGGACTTTGTAATTTTGAAGAAGCTGCAAGAACAAAAAACTTTGAAAACAAATACAATGAATATGAATGTGACGTGAAGTTGCAATTGAGATATTCATAAGACTGCACGTGCACACAGAAGCCGTGCACGTAAAGGCCTTCGTAATTTGAAGAAGCCGCAATGACAGAAGGAAAAAAAAAAACTTTGAAAAGAAATTAGAAATGAAAGAAAAATAATAATAAGTGACGCTGAAATGTGAAGTTGAAGTGTGTGTGCGTGTGTGTATTATGGGAGCTGCGAAGGTACTCTAATGGAGTACCTTCACCATACACCAAGGTCCACATGGAGCTCCATGTGGCACCCAAAACATGTTTCAGGTGCCACGTGGAGCAAGGTAGTGTTCTTTAGATCTTTTAAAGATAAACAAATAAATAAACATCCCTCTAACATATAGTTTTTTTGGCTTAAAAATCTGGACCACCGAATCACAGTCAAAATTTGAGTTCAATATAAAATTTTGATTTTGATTTTCTTTAAAAAAAATGGCTTATACAACCTGCTGGAGCTCCACGTGGCACCAAAAATAGTGTTGGGGGTGCCACATGGAGCTCCACATGAGTTGGAGTATCTATCTTGCATACTCCACTGGAGTACGCACCCCATTTCTTATACATATGTAGAGAGAGAGAGAGAGGACACCGATTAGGTAGCCCGAAGGTCAAGAATGACTACCTTCACTGTGGTCCCCACCTCTAAAAACAGTGCCACATGGCAACCAAACACGGTTTGGTTCCACGTGCACCACGGGCATATATCATTTAAATAATGATAATTTGAGTAGTCATCTCCACGACAAAAGTAAAACATTCACTACATTCAACAATCCACTTTTCAAACAGTATAAATCACAAAGTGGAGATTAGATTTTGATATTTTTTATTTTTAAATTTTCTATGCAATGTGGCACCTTTTTAAAAGGCTCGAATACCATAAAACGTAGTCAGTTAGTCCTTCAGACTACAGAACCTTATATATACATACATAAATATAGGAGCTGGTTTTGTCCTCCAAGAGGTCTTGGAGCTCCACGTGGCACCCAAAACATCGTTTGGGAGCCAAGTGGAGCACAGGGGGGTGGGTTAGATCCATTTTTACAAAAAAATTCAAATTTTTTTTAAGGCTTCCATCAAAGTTCAACTCATTTCAATGGTTAAGATTTCAAGGCTCAAAAAATACATGGTAGGGATGAGGTTTCGAATTTATTTTTTTTAAATATGGTCTAAGCAATGCACCCATGCTCTGTGTCACCAATTTGGTGTCCCGCTGCCAATCCCCAATCTTGGAGGATGGAAGTCTTTTCTTACATATATGACATTACAATTATTTACAAAAAAGTGACAATTAATGCCCTTCTAAAATTCTAAAAGAACCAAACTTTAATTGTAAGGTAAGCTTTGGTAATAAAAAAAACCCCTTGGTATTCTTGTAATTACCAAGGAAAGTATCGGGAATTCTATGAGCCATCATTTTGTACAATACCAGCAAATTTATAATGCCCATAGTCGCAACTGGTAACAAGAAGAATACAAAGGGGATTTTGTACCAAAGAATGAAAGCTAAAGTATCATTAGCTTTAAATTTCTTGAACCTCTCTCTATTTCTACAATGCAGGTCTGAATACAACACTTCATCTCTGACCCATTCGAGTCCCCCCTCCCAACCACATTCACGAAAACCAGTCCTCATACAACCTACCCTTTATAACCAACTGAACATGGTACTCTAGTGCTATATCCCTCTCCATTTCCACGTGTTCACAAGCAGCATGGTGGCAAGAGGTCAGTGATAGAAGGATTCAACCTGATCTCTCTTCCCACTTTAAACTCAAGATCTGGAAGATATAGCCCCAACACTTGCACAGAAGCCAAGTATCTTTACCCATTTTAGTATCCTCCACCACAATCTCCTCACTCCATTATAGAAGAATATTTTGTGTAGTGGTTTAGCATTGCAATACATGAATGAAGGTACAGTTTATGAACTTGATAATTTTTACATAAACACTATTACCGATAACTTCCAGTACCAATAATATTGACGTCAAACTTACAACTGCATCCCAAGGTTCTGAAGTGACATGAATATTTCAAGCTCAAATGGAAACATTGCTGTTTGATAATAAATATATACCTACCTACCCAAAATAATTAAATGATGTATATGTTTAGACATGCAACTAAAATTATCAGAGAGTTAGCTAATAGAGATTAGAAACCAGAGAAAGAGAGAGGGAAAATAAATGCACAGAAATGTGAAGGGAAAAGTAAGAAGACCTTATAACGATTAATCATATCCTTCAGAATCTTGTTCAAAGCATGGCCCATATGTAGATTCCCATTTGCATATGGTGGACCATCATGAAGAATGAAGCTTCCCTGCGAAAGTATTTCAATATCAATCAATGAGTATTTAAACTTTAAACTACAATAAAAAAAGATCAGAGGTAAGTTGAGAAAACTACCCCATTATTCCTCTCAACTACCCTCTTAAACACCTGATTGTCTTCCCACAGTTTCTGAATTTCTGGCTCCCTTACTACGGAGTTTGCTCTCATGCCAAATTTTGTCTTTGGAAGATCAACTGTATGTTTATATCTTCCTTCTTCTTGCTTTGTACCTGAAGAATTGTGATCATACAAGTCCCCCAAACCATTGTAAATTACCATCCCAGTAAACTATATTATAAAAACATTGCCCAAAAAAAATAGTGACTATGTTGTGCAAAATAGATAAAAAGCAGCTTACCTTCAGATGCTTTCTTTGCTGCCATGACAGGTCCGCGAGCTCTTCGCTTAGAAACAGAGCCAAAATCTTCAATACAACAGGTAGAATAAGTCTTTATGCATGAGAAATGGAAGTCTTTGTCCACAGGGCTCCTTATGAAACAAAATGGGCCAACAGCATAAGGGTTTTTAATAGATGAGCAAGTCCTCCGTGAAAATACCTGAACATAACAATAAAAAAGATTGAAATTGCTGCTAGCTTTAATAGATGGAACCTGCATTTTCAAAAATTAGAAAATATACAAAGTGCAACAGTTCGGTTACTCTATATAATCTATTGCCATTAACAATGATTCATAAGCTAAAAAAAGTATAAAACTCTACGTAACAAAGCTTAAAATTGCTATAACACTAATAATTCTCTAGTCATAAATGAATCCTTTTTGAAACCTAAAGGCTGTCATATACTAAGGCTATTTGTAACCTTACAAGGCTTTCTTTGTATTACTCCCTTGCATATGTATTCTTGAACAGATAGCGAAGAACGAAAAAAACCGCTCAGTTCAACTTTTCAATGACACTTGTAGTCCCTTGAAGGAAGTTTTTGGTTAAGCTCTGTCGCTTCTATTTTAGGAACAGAGTCAAGGAATCTGTAAGGGAGAATGCTTATTTGATTCAAAAAGTATTATGTGCTAATGGGAAATAGCTTCAGCAAATCTATGCTAATCAAGTTAAAAATCATTCTTCACTCTGTAGGTTGATTTTACTAATGATCTCAGAAATATTTAGCAACTTCAAGTCTTCACTTGTCATCCCCACAGGAATGGTTAGACTTTGGACTGGTTTGAGAAAGTTCTGCATAATCCTCTCCTTTTGCAGATCAAAGGTGGATTTTGCATAGTAATAAAGCTTATACCAAATAAATGCAGATCAGGAGAACCAAGAAAGGCACTAGTTGCAGATTAGAGAATCTTTTTCCTAAGAAAACAAGAAATCAACCAAAATTACTAAAGACAAGCCAAGGGCAAAAACAAGCATATCTTAAGAAATTTCTTGGCAGACAGCTAGATATAGTATGTGTGATGAAAGATTGCCTTTCACCTTAGCTCTAAATGACCAAAGATTTTGGACTCTAACAAGAGGAATGTTTAGAGAGAGTAAGTAATGGCTTAGGAAGACAGCATGAAGATGAAGAGAAAGGAAGGATGGCAAAGATGAGGGAAGATACGTAAATAAATCTAGTAAGAGAGGTGAGAGCATGGATCAAAATTTCATCCGATACCGATACGTATCGTCCAATGGCAACACGTATCGGTTTTGGACCTGGACGATACGGTAAATTGGGTATTTCTCGGGGCCCCTTAAAAACAGTCAAATTATCGGTCAATTTATCATCTGTAGCGTCCGTATCGTCCAATTTATCATCTGTATCAGCCGATAATGGGGCCCCAGCTTCAAGTGACGAAGGGAAAATCCTTTAAGCTCGGGTTTCCCTTTTTGTCTTTATTTTTTCTCCTCTTTTCTCTTATTTTCTCCTCTCCTCTTCCCTCTAAGCACTGTTCTGAAAATCGCCCCGGGGCAGCCGCCATGATTCGAGAGGCGCCTGATTTAGGCCTGGGCACTCCGAGGCTGGATTTGGGCGCCACCAGCCATGACCCGCCACGCCCGGATCCGCCTAGTCGCCCTAATCCCCAATTTTTTCCAATTGTTTTTTTATTTCCTCTGTTTTTCTTTTTCCTCAGTTTTTTTCTTCTTGTTCCTCTATTTTTTATGATCTTGATTCCTGCACAACACTTTTTTTTTTCGGCAACTGAGCAGTGAGCACAATTCTTTTTTTTCTTCCTCCTATTCTGACAAGTGACACAGATATATATATATATATATATATATATAGCACGCTTGAATCTTAGGGCGCCGCGGATGCCGCCATGATTTCATTGAACATTCCCGACCTTGAACCCGCCTTGATTTTAAGAACACTGCCTCTACGCACCGGATCTACGATCTCCACCACCCGAAATCGTACGGGAACGCCGCCGACTCGCCGAAGACCATACAAAAGGTATTTTCCCTATAATTTTGTATGTTTTTTGTCCACTTGCTTCTATTTTTTGGTGGAAAAATATAGATCTACCCATAAATATGGTAGATCTATATTTTTTAGCCCCAAATTTGTGGGTTTTGTGGTAAAAAAATAGAAAACCATTAAACATATTTTCCCAGAATTTTAGGGTATTTTTTGGGATTTAAAAAAAAAAAAAAAATATATATATATATATATATATAGTACCAGGACGATACATTGAATGTATCGGCTGATACACCAATACGTATCGTCCTGGAGGCTGGACGATATGTCTCGGAAATCCGAAATTTTGAGCCATGGGTGAGAGAGGCTAGAAATAAGAAAGAAAAGGATGCGAAATCAGTATGTACCCGTTCTCCTATAGCAAGGAGGTATCTGGTCTCAGAAGGCCAGGGACCAGTGCCGGAGATTGCAGGATAACACCAGAAGATAGAAAAGGCCCTTAGGACATTGCAGTCATGTCCGTAATGAATAAGAAGGCTGCCCAGAAGAGAGGCGTCAATTCCTCCAATGATGTATAATCATGAGTTTGAAGAAAGGGAACCCTTCAGTCCAAGAAGGCCATGCATGACCTAGTGAAACCTTAAACTAAATCAACTGGCAAAGCACCACAACAATATCGAATGTGCAAACCTAACGAAATCATGTGCCATTCGCAAAGGCTGAGGAGAATTATCTTTTTGTTTGGTAGAGCATCTAGAGGCACCAAAATGCAACATTTTTTCATGGAACCTAACTAGGTATTGCAGCATGCCTGAAAGGGTTGCCTTCGAGGGATTTGAGAGGACCCTGTTGCAGTCTTGCTTTAGCAGAGATTCTAGTGCAAGCTAGGGCTCCTCACCTTCTATCAAGCTTAGATACATATGAGACACACCACATAGAGGATGTCTAAATCTTCAATTTGAGGATAGCAGCAAATGTAACCTAGGTTTTTGGGCTTTTGGAGAATTTATCTATTAAGGGAGGAGGAAGACCAAGATTTTGTACTTCTACTAGGTTGACTGAAATCACTAAACGAATTGAGGTGTTAGAATATCCTCGAACTATTAGGTTTCAGTATACCGTAATTCTTAAAATGCTTTGTTCCTTGGATATATCTATGTATAAGTTTGATTGTTGTCAATGATGCATTTCAAAGTTGCTTTGGAAATGACTCATAATCCCAACTACACAATTCCAGTTGGCTCAAGAAACGGCGTTAGATGTCTGATGCTTCTGACAGCATGAACATATACCACTTCAAGTGATGTCAGCTTTATCCTAATCATCAAAAGCAGCCATTTTCTTGGAAACCTTGAATTCCTTACCTATGAGACTATCAATTAGTTTACATTGATCCAACTTGAATCTTTGACTACACTCTTCACATATGTTCCTAACGTAAGTTCAGCAATTTGCATCTCCTATCCCTTGTAATTTGAATAGCTATGATAAAAGCAGCTTCACCCGTGTCGTTCACCTTAAATTTGAAGATCAAAGAAGATTTGGTCTGTAGATCATTCCAAGTCATTTTTTACTATTAGCAGGCCATCAATGAAAGATGATAAACTAACAAAAATCACTACTGTGGTTCTACATTTATAAACGCAAATCCTATTTCTGTTATTGAACTGTAAGAGTGCTTCAAGCAGTGACAAAATTAAGTTAACTGACACACTTAGACCTTGACCTCTTCCAAATAGATGTTTAAGATTAAGATAATACCAAAGAAAAAACTACAAAGATGAACTTTTTTCCAGGATTTAGGTATGATTAAGCTTGCGGTTACAAGCATGATCTGATCCTGTGATGTCAAAATCCTACGATTTAAGTCAACTCGTTGGCCAAACGATTCGATTTTCACATAAAATCGCTTTTGGCCTGAATCCAATGGCACAACTTGTGAATCTTACGATTTGACTTGAATCTTATGCTTCTAGTGAATCAAACGATTCACAAACCCACTTACATGAGTTAGCGTTTCAGGTTCCATGAAACATAGAACTTAAGAATTTTATTTTATTTTTTACTTTTTTTCTTTTTGATCAGCTTATTTTTTACTTTTTAGCTCCTTAAAAATTTAAAAACCTCTTTATAATGTAAGAAACCTTTTAATAACTCTTATCTATCGTGTGGGGTTAAAAATGTGGGTTCTATTTACAAAATAATAATAATAAACAAATAAATAATACAAAATATGAGTTTCTTTATCATCTTCGCCTCTAACATGGTAAAACCCCAAATTTGTTCTTTCCTTCATAACTTTCTGGTATGGAATCATAATTCAATTATTGTTGCAAATGATTGCTATGATGAAATGACTTTTTAAATGCCAATGAAGATTTCGAGGACTGGTGTTCTCTTTTGAAGATTCATTTTAGGACATCAGTCATGAATTGATGATGTTCAATCAGATGTATTTGACTTATATATTTATACTATTTATGACTGAAGTATCATGTTATAAAATTTATTGTGGACATATTTGGAATTTTGGATGTAACTCAATTTTTTAGATTTATTGGATATTTTCTCAAAAAAAAATCTTATTATGAAAATAGTAATCTTACGATTTAACGCAATTCGATTCGATCCACAAATTCTAAAACAATTTTGTCACTCAATTCGATTTCCACCACATAGATCTTATCCATTCCATGGTTGACAGCAAATGCGTTTATTTAAAGCAGTAATCGGCATTTATCATCAATCCCAATGGTGAGGGAAATCGTCATAGGATGCACTCCCAGATATGTGCGTCAACAAGAAAACCATTGAACCTCTCGATTTTAGCTGAGATAATCGAATCCAAACCAACCTCCTACCAAAGTGGCCTGCTTTGGACATTCACCATGTTACCGTGGAATTTATAACTATTAAGATAAGTACAAAGTTAGTCACCCTTTGTAATCTCCAACTAATATGTTAACTATATCCCTTGCATATTTTCATTTATAATTAAGCATTTACATGTAAGGAAAAAAAAAACACAATTACACATTAGGGTGGGGGAGGGGGGGGAGATACATAATAAAGTAATCTGCTACTAACTAAAATTTCCACCTATTTGGTTAATCATGTGGGCATTAATAAGAAAAGTAGAGATTTATGAAGCCTACATGATCACATATGTTCTGACAACAGCGATAGAGTCTATTGTCACGGAGTGATGGTGTGTAAAACAGTGTTAGTTGGGTGTATCATTAGTTAGTCTAGTACATGCATAATGCATCGCAAAATTTTAATTTACTGCAAAATTCAAGAAAGAAAACTAGAGAGTAAGAAGAATCATCGGAAAGAAGAAAAAAAAATCCAAAATTTACTATTGAAAAGTTGTTGATCGGACAGTCACAGAGTCTTTAATTGTTAATCCCTTCACTTATATGTTTAGCCTATTTGCAAGTGTCAAACGACGTTAGCTTGTTCCGAAATTGGTCTTATTTGAAAGCTTGTCGAAGTAGGTTTCCAACGAGCCAAGAAATGCGCAATTCCGACAAGTATTAAAGATTGGTCAGTTTTCGGAGGCTGCATTAAAAGTGATGAATTTTTAGACTCCTAGTTGAATTAAGATTATTTTCTTTTATTATTTTATTTTAACAAATAGAATTTGTTTCTTTTATTAGAAATAGGATTAGTTTCCTTATTGTTTTAGGAATTTATTTTATTATTTTATGAGAAAATTATGATTTCCTTTTATTTGAATTAGTTAGATTAGGAGTTCTAATTTTATCCGCTGTAAACGTCTATTTAAAGGCCACTAGTTCTGAAATTTAACGGGAGAGAGTTGAATGAAATATTTTGTTTGGAGCTTTTGAAGCCCTACTAGCTGCGGTTAGTGTTAGGTGTTCTTGCAGGTTCACTGGCAGAAGAATTTTGGTGGGATACTCCTTGATTCAACCACCTTGGAAGAATAATGTCAGCCTTCCTGCAGGTTCTGCTAGTTTTGTGTCAAAACTAGTACCTCTTAAGTGGCTATCGTGCACGTATCACATGAATGTATATGTAGAAGTAGTATATTTAGTTATATACTAATGAAAGGGTGTGAGATCAACCAATTCACAACAGTAAATTTCATGTCTCTTCTTCTCTCCTAGAAATCCAAACCCTAAGCTATATTGGATGAAACTTAATTGGGTATTAGAGCAGACATCTCAAGACTTAATTTATCGCTGATGCCATCCTTGATTGTTGACATTAGCAATGACCAAAGTTTGAGATCAAATTGAAAAAGTAAGAGCAGATCCTTGATCGGTTTAATCAGAGGAACAACTTTAATAATGACACTTTCATGTTTTGGGAGGTCTTTAAGGGTTTTTAATTTTAATGTTTCACGGTTTTCTGGAACCATTGATCTCTGTCTTGATGAAGATCAGCATCTGAGCCACAGGTTTGCATCAAAATCTCTTCAGCAATGTCCATGTATATGCTGATTTTCAGTTTGATGCTATGTTGAAGGGATTTTTTGTTTTTTAAGAAAACACCGAAAATTAAAGGATTTGAGATTTTTTTAATTATGAAGTGCATCGGATGAGGATACTTGAGGAAGTGGCAACAAGTTGCATCAGTCTGATGTCCCCTCATATATGTTTGTAGGCTCATCGTGTATGGATATATATATGGAAGGAGTTTCGAAAAGTTTAGTGAGAGGATATGCGGCATGGATCAAAATATCGTCCGATACCGATACGTATCGATTTTGGACTTGGACGATACGGTAAAATTGGTTTTTATCGGGGCCCCTAAAAAACAGTCAAATTATCGTTCAAATTATTATTTGTATCATCCGTATCGTATCGTCCAAATTAATCGGTTAATTTATCGTTTGTCCCAGAATTTTAGGGTTTTTCTCTGGCCCCTTAGAAACAGTCAAATTATCGTCCGTATCATCCAAACTATCGGTCAATTTATCGTTCATCCCAGAATTTTAAGGTATTTTTGGGGATTTTTTTTTTTTTTTAAATGTACCAAGCCGACACATTCAATGTATCACCGACACATTCAATGTATTGCCGATACATTGAATGTATCAGACGATACGTGATACGTATCGTCCTGGAGGTTTGGACGATACGTATCGAAAATCCGATTTTTTTATCCATGGATATGCGTCAGTTTTCTCTTGTTTTTCTTGTCATTTCATGTGTAAGCTGAAATCATTAATTGTCTTGTGTATTGCTGAGGGTTGTTGATCCTTAGGGGGTGGTGTTACTGTAGTAGCACAGTGCATCGTATATCTTGTGTGGCTGTGTAGCCAGTCCATTTTGAAAGTTTTCTCGTTGTGTAGCAGTTTATTATTTAGGTATTTCATTCATGAATGAAACCACATAGGGATTGGTGGTGGAAATGATAGATCTCACGCGTTAAAACAACTACAGTCAAGTTTGATGGGAACAAACTATTTAGCATGGTCTCAGTCCGCCAAATTGTTTTCAGCCTCGAAGCACAAGTTAGGGTATGTGGATGGTACCATCCCTGAACCAGCCCTACTGCTAAGAAGTATGTGGATTGGAGGTGGGATATTATGACTGATGAGTTGGTGGTCGCATTCAATTCAACCTACAATCGATAGTTCTTTCATGCATGCGACTTCGGATAGAGAGAAGAACGATTATGCATCTGCACAGAGCACTTTAGTATGGGACTGTGTTTGGTTGTAATTGTTCTTCGGTCTTTCGGAGAGTGAAAGAGCTGAATTTGGGTCTATTTAAAAGAGCAATTTAAACCTGCCCTTTTAAGTGGGCTTCTCTTTGCCTCCAAAGAGCAATCCCAAACACAGCCTTAGTATGTTTGATATGATCAACAATTCTTGTCAAGGGGAGAAATCTATAGGGGATTACATGGTCACAAAGTCAGGAGTTGGTGATAAATCAGCAAGGATCAAAGTCGGGAAAATCGGTACATAATGATTGACTCCATCATTGGCACACGACATACAAGTCATTCGCCCTCTCATTTTAGAAATTGCATCCTATAACATTATAGTGTCATAAACAATTTTTTTTCATTTATTTGAAATTCTCTAGGACTAGTTCCACAACAAATGCATCTTATATAAGAATCACCACGCTATAATGATTCTAATTACTGCAACAAATCTTACTTGATAAAAATCAATAAATAACATGAATGCTCAAATTTCAAATTAAAAAATACAAAAAAAAACACAATTATCACATCTTCACAACCAATGTAACTTGTATAAGAATCACTACACTTTATATATCTAAGAAAGAAAAGAAATAATCTTTCTTATTCCAGTGACTATTATCTACAAATTGCATCCTATAAGAGAATCACTACACGCTTAACGATTCTAATTTCTTAATCAAATCTCTCTCAAGAATCACCACGCTTTAATGATTCTAATTACTGCAAAAAATCTTACTTGATGAAACATCAATAAATAACATGAACACTCAAATTTCAAAAAAAAAAAAAATCAAAAAAAAATCACTTATCATTTCCACAGATAATCAGACAATATTTTTGGTTATTTGCAATCTCTCTGACTGAATCGTACCATGTAAGAAGACGTTTGCATCGCCATTTTTGCTTTGTCAGAGACCAGAACAGTGGAACTCGCAGCGAATTTGATGAAGGAGAGTGCATCCATTTATGAGCAGGCGATAGGCGTCTTCAAGAGAGTGGAACCACAGCTCCGCCCCCCCGCCATATCCACTGGATAAGCAGAAGGTTGCTGGTTTTAATCGCTTTGAAGTAAGGTTTAACCATGGGCTGGGTAGCCCGGCCTTCTTTAATAAGGGCTTGGGCTTACCCGATTAAAATGCTTCTTTCATTACATATCACATGTACTTAAAATACTAAAAGCCTTTCTTTCTTTGAGTTTTTTGCATATACTCTTGAATTATTTACTGATATTGCATTAAACTCCCTGAGTTATGGGTATTTATTTTAGGCTCTTAATTTTGTATTTCTATACCCTTGCCCTTAACTAACTGTGAGTTTAATGAAAGGCAAGATTGTCTTTTTAATCTTTAAAATGGGTATCCCATTTTCTCCCACGTCCTATTTTTAGGGCTGAAAGGAGGCACCCTTACCTTTCTCGCCCCCCTCATCAGCCATTAATATGCGGCTCCAAAATCTCCTACTCATGCTTATAAATAAGCCCATCCAGCTCCTCTTGCTCCTACACTTGTTATTTGCTCCCCGTGGATCTTTAAAATGATGATTGATCATCAAGACGTGTGTCAAGGCCGCTCTCTGTTTTTTAACAATATTTCTAGCGGCCTCCACAAGATAGACCAGATTGACCATGTTGTTCGGCTTTGTCTTCATCAAAGACCAGCTTTTGAATGGCTTCAAGCTCAATGTAGATATCCTTGAAAGATTTATGTAAGCGGCCATAGGTAGCCTTTGGCGAAGGAGTTGATGACGTTTGATTGTTGGGCATATAGCATTCCTCAAGTGCAACCTAGACATCTTCTACAGAGGATAGTCCATGTATTTTATAGAGGACTTTCAAATCCAAGAAAGCAGCAGTTGATCAATTAGTTGCCATTGATTATATTGGTGGAGGACAAGGCTGCTGTAAATGGTGATGGATCGAGGATCTGGCCATCAAGATAGACTCATTAATTGATAGTGAAGATAACGACAAGTATCAGCTAATACGAAGAAAAAAATTGTATCGGTAAGTATTGACCAATACCCGTCGATCTATCATATTGGAGGGTTGAGTATTTTGAGTGGAACATATAGATTAAAACCACAAATCCTCCATTGGCATGTTTTAATGGGGAATTATCCATTTGATGGGTGAAAGAAGGGCCTTTTAAAAGAGTACTTTTAAATCCACCTACAAAATCTTTGAGTTCACCCACACTGAAACGCGTTAATTGAATTGAATCGAACGATGGAGATCATTTATCCTCCTAATATTTCACACAATGGATCTTGAGATTATCGGTGTACCATCATACGGTTAGTATTTTTCACGTGGCACACATTTCAAAAAAGTGACCTTAACATGTGCAAGCTTAAATTTGATTTTAAAGTCACTTTTATGGTGTGTATTATATGAAATAAAACAATCGACCGTTTGATGGTACACCCATGATTTAAAGATCGATCTCATGAAACCATGATCTAAATATCGATCTCATGAAAGATTGGGACGATAAACAATCTCCATCATTTGATTCAATGCAGTCGATGTGTTTCAGCGTGGGTGAACTCAAAGATTTTGTGGGTGGATTTAAAGGTACTCCTTTAGAATATTGGTAAACTATAATGACATGACTTGTAAATAAAGGTGATTGAAGGGCCTTTTAGAATGGTGCTAAACTTTAATGGCATTACTTGTAAATATAGATAAAGAATGGTCATTTAGAATGGTAGTATTTTCAAAATATTTGTTTCATTAAGGGCAAAATAGTCCTTTCGTTCAAAACTCACGGCTAGTTAACGACAAGGGTATATGAAACAGAAACACAAAAGTAACAAATGCAAAATAAATAACCATAACTCACGGGGTTTGATGTAGTATTGGCATATCTCAGGGGAGTATATGCAAAAAACCCTCTTTCTTTAAATTTGGTGCAATCACTTGAAAAACGTGTGCAAGTAATTAGGGCTGCAACAGAGCCGAGCCAGCTCGATAACTCGGCTCGGCTTGGACCGAAAAATAAGAGCTTTTCTCTTTAGAGCTCGGCTTGAGAGCCGAGCCGAGCTGAGAAGTTTGTAGCTCGAATGAATAGAGTCGAGCTCGAGCTAAAGCCTACTCGGCTCTATGACTCGGTTTATATATATATATATATATATATATATATATATATATATATATATATATATATATATATATATATATATATATATATATATGTAATTAACTTTGAGAGGTCTATTTTACCCTTTAAAGTAATTGTTTAAGTTTATGTAACATTTACTTTGAATGATAAAATATGAACTTTTACCTCCCACTTGGCCTAATTTTCACTATATATATATTATATAGACTATAGTACCCACTGTTACTGGCCTCCTACAACTCAAGTACTCAACTCCTACTTCTTCTCTTTTGTTGCTGAAGCTCTCTCACCTCCTCTCTCTTATAGAGAGGCAGCCTCACACATATGGGCTACGCTAGCTCTCTCACCTTCTCTCCCTCATAGAATGGATATTTAATTGAGTAGAAGTTTTAAAACATACTAGGAGGATATTTTTTATAATAGAACATACTTGGCTTGAAGCTCGGCCCGAGCTCAGCTCGAGCTCGGAGAGCCGAGCTAGAGCTTGAAATTTTGGAGCTTGAAGAGTCTAGAGCCGATCTCCAACTCGGCTCATATAAGGTAGAGCCGAGCTAGAGCTGACTCGAGCTCGAGCTCCGCCCGGCTTGGTTGCAACCCTACAAGTAATGGCTCTCTTTGCTAATTCGATATTTGCAATTTACTACTTTCAAGCATAGTAGTCAAACACACAGTTTTTTTTTTTTTTTTTTAAATGAAAACAATAAAAAAAATCGAAAATTTCTCATTTTTTTGAAAAAAGCATTTTAAACCCGATTTTTTTCGAAAAACACTTTTTAAACCCGATTTAAAACTCGTGTTTGGTCACAATATATATATATATATATATATATATATATATAATAATTATTAATATATTTTTAATTTTCTCATAGTTTTCCCAAAACTTTCCGATTTTTTGCGTATAAATCCAGAGCCATTCTATTCCCGTACCTATGCTTTCAAGTGAATGCGTCAAAGCAAATACGAATCGCTAATCAAAATTTTAGGTTTAAATATATTATTCCCATAACTATGCTTTGAAGCGAAAGCGAATACGGATCGCTAATCAAAGTCTTAGGTTTAAATCTCTTTTTTATCCTTTTAAATTTTTATTATAAAATAAAATAATTAACATTAATTAGATAATTTGTTTGTCATGCCAAATTAGACCAAATTGAACTGTGAAACGATTCATTCTACCTAATGTGTAATTTACTAGGTTAAGTAAGATGTGATTTAACCTTAAAGAGCGGTGCAAGTTTTCCACCGGCAATCAAAACTGACTGAAAAACAAGCCCAGCGAACTGGACCCAAATAGATCTAAAACCAACCAAAAATAATCGACCTGCCAGACCTGGGTTATTTATCGACCGGCCAGCCCGACCCATGTTTACTATCAGTTGAGCACATAAACTTGCCTGCTCGAGTCGGGCATGAGGCAGCCTACCTATCCTTCGGGCAAGGTCTGGTCGACCCAATATTTATATATATAATCAACGATAATAGGGGGTTTTATCATGTCGAGTTAGGTCAGGTTTTTCGAGTCGAGTCAGGCTTATACCGTCGACCTGTTGAGACGGGTCTAGTAGGACACATATCCAATATTTGGTCAAAATGCCAAAATTTTGGCTCAGCCCGATCCAACCCGTTAACAGCCCTACACCTTACATGAGCATGAATTCTTCCTTTGGTCACTCCCGTACATTGCGCTAAGGAACAATAGATCAGTAGTTACTTATAATGTTTTTTTATTTGGGGACCAACTCTCCGACTGTCATTTAAACACCAAATTTATTGGCTGATCTTGAAAACCCATACCATCAAAGTGATATCATCAATTGAAGGGCAATGGGTCCAAAAATCACACTTTTTGGGGGAACTGAACCATCCGATCTGTGTACTCTAATACCAATGGTAGTTATTAATTTTGATGGCTGATATTAAAGTTTAACGATCGGATAGTTTACATCCACTTAGAAGCATGATCTTTTGCGTAACAACCCGAATTTTCCACCCGAAAATCCGTGTCGTTAACATTGTGTCATAGGCATGTGATAGTTTAATCCTACTGTTATGGTCATTTATTTGAGAAAACACAAGCTTTTTTTTTTTTTTTAAATGAATATTATAAAAACATTAATCGAATTACTTACTAAACTGAAACAAAAAATTTCAACATCCATAAATGAAAATACTAATCCAAAAATACCATCGGTGATAGCCGTACATCACACAAACAGTGATACTTATATTAATATATGCGAAATGCAATAAATAAATA
The DNA here is from genome assembly GCA_021018995.1 of Chloranthus sessilifolius. Lineage (NCBI taxonomy): Eukaryota > Viridiplantae > Streptophyta > Magnoliopsida > Chloranthales > Chloranthaceae > Chloranthus > Chloranthus sessilifolius. Next base: position 3,471,307 of record CM037588.1, on the reverse strand, counting down.
TTATAAAGAAAATTTATTAAGCCGTATCAAGTCTTAATCAAAGAATTCTCACTAAGGATAAAAATTTTCATATGGGAGATCTTCCTCGTCTTTAAGCACGAAATCAGGGTCCTCTTCTAACTCAAGATCCTTTGTCAACGTTTGTACCTGTGACACATAGTGTCGAGGTAAGCAAATATTTTCACGGTGCTTAATAGGGAGGAGTTAATTACCTTCATGACTTAAAACATTTAATCAACCAGTATGCATAAAATCTATTAAATTAACATGACAATAATTTAGAGATAAATATATCATAAGACATGGAAAAGTTAGATAAATTATCGTCACGTTAGTTTTCATGGTGCTTAGTAGGGAGGAGTTAATTACCTTCCATGACTTGAAACATTTAATAAACTAGTATGCATAAAATATATTGAATTAACATGACGATAATTTAAAAATAAATATATCATAAGACATGGGAAAGCTAGCAAAATTTGTGATTATGAGTGCTTTCATATTTCGTGAAATATACCCATGAGAAATAAACTAATCACAGTGACACATGTCTTGAAGTTTTTGCATGACTTAAATACTAACTTAAGGTAATTTTCACACATATTAGGTGTCAAAACTAAAGTAATAATTATATCGATGAGGATCTCGTCCATCGTAGCCCATAGACAACATTCATGATTAGTCGTAGCCTCTATTCATCAAGGTGGCTCGTGCTTGATCCGTGTCTTGACATGACATGATGGGATCCTATTTAAAATCAAAAATTACACATACAGAAAGATTGTTTTATCGTACATATAATTATAATCTTTGACTTGTCTTGTCTTAAATATGTGTCGTGCCTATTTTTATCCATACCTTAAATGACTTTTAAATCAGTGTCTATTTATATTCATGTCATGAATTCGTGTCGTGTCTTTTTCTTGTTTCATAATGCACATTTTATGTTTGATAATTATGTGGATAAACATAGCACAATAAGAATAAATCAAATCTTGATAACATGTTAGAACATTTGTGACCACACAAATGCGACTTACCCATGTATAAAATAATTCTGCAGTTATGATACAATTTGATCGAATTAGAACCTAATTAGTCATAAATTAACTTTTATGATCCCTGTTACACCAGAAAAATTCTAACCGTCAGATGTGAAGATCATGAAAAGATGGGAGGGGTAATCATATAGAAATTTTCGTGATTCTACTTATATGGGTATTTGATCAAAGGTCAAACATGAATTCATAGAACACTTAGATAAAAATCATATGCAGAAATTTACTGTACATATTTTAAAGTAGGCGTCTTAGGGTCAATTTTCAAAGTGACTAGAAACTGATTTACTCTATGATATTATAATTGTTTTGGTGGTAGAGGGCATTGCCCTCTATATCACCTTTTTGACGACATATCCATTAGAGGTCTATAAAAATTTCTACGGTTACGTGAAGTTAGGAAAAAACTTAAACTGGTATGAAATAAAATTTTAGCATCAACCTTCACTTTCAAGAGTATAGCCATCGCATAAATAAGAACTAACATGCATGTCCTAGTATACATGAAATTAATTATTTAAACAAATTATAAAGTGGAGATTAGCAATCAATGATGTTACACATTCAAACATGTTTAATTAAATAAATGAGCCGAAGCCAAAGAATGATAGGTTTAAGATACAATTTATTGTTCGAGCATATCAATTAATCAAATGAGTTAAAGTAAAAATGAATAATTAAATTCCCTCGAACTCAGGTCTTAATGTCGCAAGGGAAATTATTGTGGTGGTGTCCGACGATGCGGCTTCAATGGTGGATCGATGTGGTGCTCGATTGGATGCGAGAAGAAGAGTACAATAATAATTGTGTTCTCATGATATTGTTAGAGAAAGAGAGACCTTGAGAGAAATATATATAGAGGGAGAGAGAAAGGGAGAAGATGGTCGTTCGATGCGGCTGCTTGGTTAACAGGGTGAGAGAGAGAGAGAGGGATCTTGAGAGAAAGAGCAAATGGGTGTGCTCGGTCATATAAAAGATGAGTGGGAGGAAAGTAGCTTATTGGGGAAAGCCAACAATAATAAATAAAAAAAGGCAATACAATAATAATAGAAAAGGCAACACAATAATAAAACAAAGGCAACAATAACAAACAAAAAGATGGAAAGTTGCCTTGGCAACACAAGGATTTTGAATTCGGTGTTAGGCTTGTACCGAATTCCATTATATTGGTTTTCTTCTATTTTTTGCTTTCTTGTTTTATTATTGTGTGAGTGGTAATAAGGTGTGGAGCACCCATATAAAGTTTGATGCTCCTCCCCATCCAACACCACATAAACATATTGTTTATGTTTATTTAATTATTATTATTATTAGTAGTAGTAGTAGTAAATAAAAATAACAAGCCATAGATAGGGATTAGAAATTCGGGCTTAGTTAGATTAAGGTTATAATTTTAAGTTAATTTATCATGTTCGAATTTGAGTTAATTCGTCCAATTAAAATATGTGGGCCAGAGGCCCCGCCACATGGCTCAAAGGTTTGACTTGGGTCAATTCAGTCAAAAGGTCGCATTCTCGTCAAAAGTCGATGAATTAACGTTAATGAAAAATTAAGGTTGTTACATTCTCCCTCCCTTATAAGAATTTCGTCCTCGATTTTTACGCACCTTATTCAAAGAGGTGTGGATATTCGTCGCGAATCTCTACCTCGCGCTCCCAGGTAGCTTCATTAGACAAATGATTCTACCACTTGACAAGTACGAGCGGGATTCATTTGGTATGCAAAATTTACTCTTTTCGGTCAAGAATTTGCATCGGCTTCTCAGCTACAGCCATATCCTCATGGAGCTCGATAGCCTGATACTCCAAAACAATAGTCTGGTCTTTTACGTACCTTCTCAACATAGACACGTGATGTACGCTTGAAAGTTGAGGAGGTAAGGCAATCCGATAAGCGACTTCGTCGACTCGGCCCAAAATCTCAAAAGGTCCAACGTAATATGGACTTAGGTTTTCACATTTTCTAAATTGCATCACACCTTTGGTAGGCGACATTTTGATGAAGACATTATCCCCTTTCTGCAAGGAGTGCATTGTCATAATGAGGCATACAATAATAAGAAAACTTAAATGAATAATTTACCAAATTACCTAAAACTCGTTACTCGTTCTTTTTAAGTTTGCATAGCTCTTTTGTCAGTTTTGTGCGATCTTTAATCTTTCACGAATCACCCTAATTGTCTCAGTTGTGCTTTCGATAAGCTCTGGGCCTAATAAAAACCTTTCTCTAGCCTCTTCCCAATTAAGCCAAGATTTACATCTTCGATCATAAAGTGCCTCAAATGGGGCCATTTTGATGCTTGCCTGATAACTATTGTTATAAACAAATTCAATCAATGATAGATGTTTGTCCCATGATCCTTGAAAGTCCAGCATGTATGCCCATAGCATGTCATCGATAATTTGATTCACCCTTTCTGTCTAGTCATCTGTCTGAGGGTGAAAAGCAGAGGTAAAATCTGTCTTGAACTCATTCCTTCTTGGAATCGCTTCCAAAACTTTGACGCGTACAATGGATCTTTGTCTGAGAAAATGCTAATCGGAATACTGTATAGTATGACGATTTCTCTTACATATAACTCTGCAAGCTAGCTAGCAGTGTATCTCGTACTATAAAGTAGAAAATGAGTAGACTTGGTTAATCGATCGATTGCCCAAATTGCATTATACCCTTTCATTGTTCTTGGTAATCCAATGATGAAATCCATGGAGATATTCTCTCATTTTCATTCAGGTATAGGTAAGAGTTGTAACAAATCAAAGGGATTTCGATGGTCAACTTTTACTTGTTGGCACACCAGACATTTTGATATATATTTTGCTATTTCTTTCTTCAATCTTCTCCACCAAAAGCTTTTATTTAGGTCCTGATACAATTTAGTACATCCAGGGTAAATAGTATATTTTTACTTGTGTGCTTCATCAAGAATCTGGGGTCGAAGTTGGGTATCGGCTAACACACAAAGTCGGCCTCTGAAAAATAAGGAACTATCATCTCTGATAGAGAAATCAGGTCTATTACCATTAATTATATCATGTATGATGGTCATATATCCTCATCAGCCATTTGAAGTTCTCGGATGTTATCAAAGATCGTCGGTCGAATAGTAATATTAGTCATTAAGGTCCCAGAATCTTTAATATCAAATTTCATATCATAAAGAGAGATATCTTCACATAATCGCCATCGATGGATCCTTGTGACAAGATTGGATAGTTGAGCATACGACTTCTGACTTAGTGCATCTGCCACCACATTAGCTTTCCCAATGTTGGTACTGAATTGAGCAATCATAGTCTTTGAGAAACTCCATCCACCTTCTTTGTCTCATATTCAAATCTTTTTGAGTAAAGGGGTATTTCAAACTTTTATGATCAGTGAGAATTTCAAATGTCTCTCCGTAGAGTTAACCTCCAAATCTTTAAGGCAAAAATGACAGTTGCAAGCTCCACGTCATGAGTTGAATAGTTCTTTTCGTGGTTCTTGAGTTGACGAGAGTCATAAGCGATGACTTTTTCATGTTGATTTAGTAAACAACTCAAACCATTGTGTGATGCATCACTGAATACCACAAAACCTCCACTGCTTTATGGTATAATAAGAACTAGTGCGAAAATTAATTTCTTCTTAAGCTCTTGGAAGCTCTCTTCACATGAATCATTCCATTGAAATTTTGTATTTTTTCTTGTGAGTTGAGTAAGTAGTACTGCAAGTTTGGAAAAGCCTTCAACGAATCTTCTATAGTAACCGGCTAGGCCCAAAAAATTGCGAACTTTGGTTACTGTCTTTGGTTGTTCCAACTTTATGATAGCTTCAATTTTAGCAGGATCAACAGTTACGCTTGCCTCAGAAATGACATGCCCCGAGAAACTGACTTCTTTGAGAATCACACTTATGGTACGTTCGTTTTGCCATATTCCTAAAAAATCACGCGTAAAATGGTGATTTTAGGGGCAACGGTTGGATATATTACGAGGCATAGTTGTTCGGTTCACCGTAATGTATGCATGTAAAATATTGTACACATTGCCTGTAATTTATTTGCGTTATGAGCCCAAGGCCTCGTAATGCCATAATATTACCTGCAATCTTCCACTGTCTCAGGCAACGGCTATATTTATTACAAGAGCCCCCCCTTTTTACTATAGATTTTAATACCCTGCTTGTAAGCTTCCGATAGCATAACTCCATAAAGGACCGACACATTAACTCTGACCTTCGCCACCGTCCTGCAACACTCTACTGATGCCACCACCTCTATCAGGCCTCGACCACACATCCTCCTTAAACTTACCGCCTCCATCAGTAGCATCAACCATTGAGCACACTCTATCTTACGCCTCCCTGATCATTTTCTCAAACCGTACCCTAATTGTAGAAGAAGAGGAGTGAGAAGAAGGATCGTCTGATTCTTGGAGAAACGTTTCTGGTCGTTCCTTTTCTGGAGTCTCCTTGATCGCAATAGTCGATCGAATTCAAAAGTCGGTTCTTTTGGTCGAGATTCGTGTTCGGGTTGGGAAGAAGGAGAGGGATGGGGTGGTGTTTCGGGTTGCAGAGGAAGAAGAAGGGATGATGAGAAGGGAGGTGAAGCGAGTATAGAGTAGGAGAGGCAAGTTCTATCTATTTCAAAGAGATTTCCGTGGGCTAATCCACTAGCCCGTTTCCCGTGGTAAGGATAAGAGGTGATTTGTTTCTTATAGAGATGATTAATGATCATCTGAAGTTTTGTGCTATACCTTGGTAAGTATGAGAGGAGATTTGATCTTATAAAGAGATTAGGCCCACACTATGTTCAGGTGCAATCGTTCATTTAACAAGCTAACAATGTTTACAAGTTCAAACTATAATATAGAGGGTACCTTCATTTTCAGTCGAAGATTCTTCCTTCACAACCCAATCTTGTAAAATGCATGTAGATTAAAATGTTTATATGGATGCTTTTAGCCATGAATTCTTCTTCCAGACGCATATGAAGTGTTTGATTGAATGTTTAAGGGGGCTGATTTTACTAGATGAATAGGTCTAGTTGTGCCTTGATGTATGATGTTTTGACCTCTCACAATTGTAATTAAGCCTTCATTTAACCCTTTTCGTGTAAATTGTGATTATGAGCTTGTTTCTTATCACAATTGTAATTAAGCCTTCATTTATTTTCTTATCTGATTACAATTATAATTAAGCCTTCATCATCACCATAATTCCATGACACATTGGGCATGCCCATCATCAGTGGTAAAGCCACGTTATCTAATTTGGGGGGGGGGGGGGGGGGGGGGGGGAGGGGGGTTCGAGGACCCTCTATCATTAAAAAAATATCTTTAAGGTACTTCTAGGACTGATCAGATTTGGGTCGAATCTATCTTCATAAGAGCTACCATCAGGAAAGTCATGGCAGCACCACTGCTGATCATGCCAAATGAAGTCGGATACTAGCAACGATGAATGGGGAATGTCCATTTTGCACATGAATTTAAATATATTACACAAGTTGTTCCTTTGGGTGTAATGTTAAAAAAAGCATCAAAAAGTGGATTTTACAAGGAAATTTTACACCCAAAAGAACAACCATTTTACACCTAAATATTACATGCAAAGTGAATAATGCATGTAATCCAGTCATCAAAAAATTACATGCATTCTCCATTTTACAGGGTCCATATTACAATGAAACAAGCGTGCCCTTAATTTTACATAAAGCTGATGATCACGAAGTGTCTGAAGTGTGATGCGCAAATGTTGCGCATGATATTCCCTTGTATTTATATAAATGAGAATATCATCGACGAAGACAACCACAATTTAGTCGAGGCATGGTTTGAACACTTGATTCATCAAATCCATGAACAATACTAGGGCATTTGTCAAACCAAAAGGCATTACTAGAAATTCATAGTGACCATATCTAGTGCGAAAAGCGATTTTCGAAATATCTTCGGCCTTAACCTTCAACTGGTGGTAGCTTGACCTCAAATCTATCTTTAAGAAGAACTTTGCTCCTTAGAGCTGATTAAAGAGAATATCAATGCGAGGGAATGGATAGTGGTTCTTGATCGTCAACTGGTTCAACTTACGATAATCTATGCATAATCTCATAGAGCCGTCTTTCTTTTTGACAAATAGGACAAGGGCTCTTCATGGAGAAACACTAGGTTTGATGAATCCCTTATCTAAGAGTTCTTGTAACTACTCTTTAAGCTCTTTCAATTCAGCCGGTGTCATGCGATATGAAGCTCTAGAAGTTGGTTTTGTGTCAAGAACCAAATCAATTGAGAACTCAATTTCTTTATCTGGTGATAATCTGGGCAAGTCCTTAGGAAACATATCAGGAAACTCGCATGCAATAGAAATGTCTGCAATGATGGTTTTCTCTTCACATTGATCTTGTATAAATGCGAGGTACCCTTGACATCCATTTCCTCAACAGACGCTTAGCTCGAAATGGCTGAGATAAACGGTGTGACACTTGACTTAATGCCATAGAATCGAAAAGGTGCACCCTTTGAGGGACGAAAAGTAATCACCTTTTGGAGGCAATCTACACGCGCATGATAGGCTGACAATCAATCCATACCGAGGATTACACCAAAGCCTTGCATGTCCAATATAACCATATCAATCATTGTTTCATGATCCTCAATTGAAATGATGACCGATCAGCATATGGTGTCTGTGACCATAGAATTTTTTATAGGAACTGAAACGGATAAAATAAAGTCCAAAGATGCTGGTGCAATACTCAATTTAGAAGCGAATCGAGGGGATACAAATGAGTGCGTAGAGCCAGGGTCTATCAAGACACGTGTCTTATGCCGACAAATATCTCGACTCTGGTACATGTGTAAGGTACCACGGGGTTATGTATTTAAATTAATTACTTATATACAAACTTATATTAGTGTTTATGCAATAACATAATTCAAAAGAATTCTCAAGAACATTCATCAACTATAAAGAAAAATAAACGAATAAATAAATAATTAATTTAATTTATACCTTGAATGACGTCATTTGTAGCTTGAACATCACGTGCCAAAACTGCGTAGGCACGACCCTGAAGAGTAGGGTGGAATGTCCTCTATGAAGTGGCAAGTCGGCTTCTCAGGCTCTTTTTGTGGGCAGTCTCTAAGTATGTGGCCTTTTTCTCCACACCGGTGGCAAGTACCATCTTTTTTTTCGACACTCATCCGGCTTGTGCCTTTTGTTGCAAATAGGGGATGGTACATAGGTATACTAAAAAGTGGCACTCAAGCCAAAAATCACACTAAGAAAGAACTGGTGCAGAAGTTAATTTCTTCTTGAGCTCTTGGCAGCTCTCTTCACATGAGTCATTTCATTCAAATTTTGTGTTCTTCCTTGTGAGATGAGTAAGTGCTGTTGTAAGTTTGGAAAAGTCTTCACAGAATCTTCTATAGTAACCGACTAGGCCCAGAAAACTGTCAAATTTTTTGTTCTTCCTTGTGAGATGAGTAAGTGGTGCTGTAAGTTTGGAAAAGTCTTCAAAGAATCTTCTATAGTAACCGACTAGGCCCAGAAAACTACGAACTTCGGTTACTGTCTTTGGTTGTTCCCACTTTATGATATCTTCAATTTTAGCAGGATCAACAATTACGCCTACCTCAGAAATGACATGGCCCAAGAAACTGACTTCTTCGAGCCAAAAATCAAACTTACTTAGTTTTGCATAAAGTTGATGATCACGAAGTGTCTGAAGTGTGATACGCAAATGTTGCTCATGATCTTCCCTTATATTTAAGTAAATGAGAATTTCATCTACGAAGAAAATCACAAATTGGTCGAGGCATGGTTTGAACACTTGGTTCATCAAATCCATGAACGATGCTGGGGTGTTTGCCAAATTAAAATACATTACCAAAAATTCATAGTGACCATATCTAGTGCAAAAAACAGTTTTTGAAATTTCTTCAGCCTTAACATTCAACTGGTGGATGCCTGACCTCAAATCTATCTTTGATAAAAACTTTGCTCCTTGGCGAGGGAGTGGATAGCGGTTCTTGATCGTCAACTAGTTCAATTGATGATAATCTATGCATAATCTCATAGAACCATCTTTCTTTTTGACAAATAGGACAGAGGCTCCCTATGGAGAAATACTAGGTCTGATGAATCCTTTATCCAAGAGTTCTTGCAACTACTCTTTAAGCTCTTTCAATTTAGCCTGTGTCATGCGGTATGGAGCTCTAGATGTTGATTTCATGCCAGGAACCAAATCAATTGAGAACTCAATTTCTCTATCTAGTGGTAATCCCGGCAAGTCCCCTAGAAACACATCAGGAAACCCGCATGCAATAGGAATGTATACAATGTTGGTTTTCTCTTCACGTTGATCTTATATAAATGCAAGGTACCCTTGACATCCTTTTCCTCAACAGACACTTAGCTCGAAATTCCTGAGATAAACGGTGCGACACATGACTTAACGTCATAGAATCAGAAAGGTGCACCCTTTGAGGGATAAAAAGTAATCAACTTTTGGAGGCAATCTACACTCGCATGATAGGTTGACAACCAATCCATACCGAGGATTACATCAAACCCTTGCATGCCTAATATAACCAAGTCAATCATTGTTTCATGATCCTCAATTGGAATGATGACCGATCAGAATATGGTGTCTGTGACCATAGAATTTTCGGTAGAAACTGAAACGGACAAAATAAAGTCTAAAGATTCTGGTGTAATACTTAATTTAGAAACGAATAGAGGGGTTACAAATGAGTGCGTAGAGAAAGAGTTTATCAAGACACATGCCTTATGCCGACAAATATTTCGACTCTCGTACTTGTGTAAGGCACCTAGGGTTCATGTATTTAAATTAATTACTTACATACAAACTTGTTGTAGTGTTTATGCAATAATATAATACAAAAGAATTCTCAAGAACATTCATCAAGTGTAAAGAAAAATAAACAAAAAAATAAATATTTAATTTAATTTATACCATGAATAACGTCATTTGTAGCTTGGACATCAGGTGCCAAAACTGCGTAGGCACGACCCTGAACAGTAGGACAGAATGTCCTCTGTGAAGTGGCCAATCGGCTTCTCAGGCTCTTTTTGTGGGCAGTCCTAAGCATGCGGCTTTTTTCTCCACACAGGTGGTAAGTACCATTTGTTTTTCGCAACTCGTCCGGCTTGTGCCTTTTGTTGCAAATAGGGGATGGGGCATAGGTATACTGAAAAGTGGCACTCGAGCCAAAAATCACATTTACTTAGAAAGAACTAGTGTATAAGTTAATTTCTTTTTGAGCTCTTGGAAGCTCTCTTCACATGAATCACTCCATTCAAATTTTGTGTTCTTCCTTGTGAGAAGAGTAAGTGGTGTTGCAAGTTTGGAAAAGACTTCAACAAATCTTCTATAGTAACCGGATAGGCCCAGAAAACAATGAACTTTGATTATTGTCTTTGGTTGTTCCCACTTTATGATGGCTTCAATTTTGGCAGGATCAACAATTACGCCTGCCTCAGAAATGACGTGCCCCAAGAAACTGACTTCTTCTAGCCAAAAATCACACTTACATAGTTTTGCATAAAGTTGATGTTCACTAAGTGTCTGAAGTGTGATGTGTAAATGTTGCCCATGATCTTCCCTTGTCTTTAAATAAATGAGAATGTCATTTACGAAGACAACCACAAATTGGTCAATGCATGATTTGAGTACTTGATTCATCAAATCCATAAACGATGTTGGGGCGTTTATCAAACCAAAAGGCATTATCAGAAACTCATAATGACCATATCTAGTGCGAAAAACAGTTTTCGAAATATCTTCAGTCTTAACCTTCAACTGGTGGTAGCCTAACCTCAAATCTATCTTTGAGAAGAACTTTGCTCCTTGGAGTTGGTCAAAGAGATCATCAATGTGAGGGAGTGGATAGCGATTCTTGATTGTCAACTGGTTCAACTGACAATAATCTATGCATAATCTCATAGAACCGTCTTTCTTTTTGACAAATAGGACAGGGGCTCCCCATAGAAAAACACTAGGTCTGATGAATCCCTTATCCAAGAGTTCTTGCAATTGTTCTTTAAGCTCTTGCAATTCAATCGGTGACATGCGGTATGAAGCTCTAGATGTTGGTTTCATACCTGGAACCCAAGCAATTGAGAGCTCAATTTCTCTATCTAGTGGTAATCCCGGCAAGTCCTCGAGAAACATATCAGAAAACTCGCATGCAATAGGAATGTCTACAATGTTAGTTTCTCTTCATGTTTATGTTGTATAAATGCAAGGTACCCTTGACATCCTTTTCCTCAATAGATGCTTAGCTCGAAATGGGTGAGATAAACGGTGCGACACATGACTTAACGCCATAGAATCGGAAAGGTGCACCCTTTGAGGGACGAAAAGTAACCACCTTTTGGCGGGAATCTATACTCACATGATAGGGTGACAACCAATCAATACCGAGGATTACATCAAAGTCTTACACGTCCAATATAACCAAGTCAATCATTGTTTCATGATCTTTAATTGGAATGATGACCGATCAACATATGGTGTCTATGACCACGAAATTTTCGGTAGAAACTGAAACGGACAAAATAAAGTCCAAAGATTCTGGTGTAATACTCAATTCAGAAGCGAATCGAGGGGTTACAAGCATAGTCACAAAAATCGCTGAATATTTGAAAAATTCGCGAAAGATTCGCGAATTTAAGGTCCCACGAATTATTCGCGAATTTTTCGAAAATTCGCCAAATCCCCGAACTTCGCGAATTATTCCCGAATAATTTTCAAATTTTTCAAAAAAAAATAAATATTTTTTTTTAATATTAAAAAAATATATATATATTAATCTTTTTATTTTATTTTATTTTAATTTTCACCGATTTTTCCTCCGAATATTTCCTCAAACTTCCCGATTTTGCCAGATTTTTCCGAATTTTAACCTCACCGAACTATTGCCGAACCCCGATTTTGTGACTATGGTTACAAAGGTGTGCGTAGAGCCAGGGTCTATCAAGACAGGTGCCTTATGCGCACAAATATCTTGACTCTCGTACATGTGTAAGGTTCCGAGGATTCATGTGTTTAAATTAATTACTTATATACAAACTTGTTGTAGTGTTTATGCAATAATATAATTAAAAAGAATTTTCAAGAACATTCATCAACTATAAAGAACAATAAACAAATAAATAATTAGTTAATTTAATTTATACCTTCAATGACGTCATTTGTAGCTTGGACATCACATGCTGAAACTGCGTAGGCGCGACCTTGAACAGTAGGGCACGATGTCCTTTGTGAAGTGGCCAGTCAGCTTCTCGGGCTCTTTTTGTAAGCAATCTCTAAGCATTTGGCCTTTTTCTCCACATCGGTGGCAAGTATCATTTGTTTTTCGACACTTGTCCGGCTTGTGCCCTTTGTTGCAAATAGGGGATGGTGCATAGATATATTGAAAAGTGGCACTCGAGCCAAAATTCACACTTAGAAAGAATTGGTGCTGAAGTTAATTTCTTCTTGAGCTCTTGGAAGCTCTCTTCACATGAATCATTCCATTCAAATTTTGTGTTCTTCTTTGTGAGAAGAGTAAGTGGTGTTGCAAGTTTGGAAAAGCCTTCAACGAATTTTCTATAGTAACCGACTAGGCTCAGAAAACTGCGAACTTTAGTTACCGTCTTTGGTTGTTCCCACTTTATGATGGCTTCAATTTTAGCAGGATCAACAATTACACCTGCCTCAAAAATGATGTGCCCCAAGAAACTGACTTCTTTGAGCCAAAAATCACACTTAGTTTTGCATAAAGTTGATGATCACGAAGTGTATGAAGTGTGATGCAAAAATGTTGCTCATGATCTTCCCTTATCTTTAAATAAATGAGAATGTCAGCTACGAAGACAACCACAAATTGGTCGAGGCATGGTTTGAACACTCAGTTCATCAAATCCATGAACGATGCTGGGGCGTTTGTCAAACCAAAAGGCATTACCAGAAATTCAAAGTGACCATATCTAGTGCAAAAAATGATTTTCGAAATATCTTCAGCCTTAACCTTCAACTGGTGGTAGCTTGACCTCAAATCTATCTTTGAGAAGAACTTTGCTTCTTGGAGCTGGTCAAAGAGATCATCAATGTGAGGGATTGGATAGCAGTTCTTGATCGTTAACTAGTTCAACTAATGATAATCTATGCATAATCTCATAGAACCGTCTTTTTTTTTTACAAATAGGACAGGGGCTCCCCATGGAAAAATACTAGGTCTAATGAATCCCTTATCCAAGAGTTCTTGCAATTGCTCTTTAAGCTCTTTCAATTCAGTCAGTGCCATGCTGTATGGAGCTCTAGATGTTGGTTTCGTGCCTAGAACCAAATCGATTGATAACTCAATTTCTCTATCTAGTGGTAATCCAGGCAAGTCCTCGATAAACACATCTAGAAACTCGCATACAATAGGAATGTCTACAAAGTTGGTTTTTTCTTCACGCTGATTTTGTATAAATGTGAGGTACCCTTGACATCCTTTTCTTCAACAGATGCTTAGCTCAAAATGGATGAGATAAAAGTGCGACACTTGACTTAATGCCATAGAATCGGAAAGGTGCACTCTTTGAGGGACAAAAAGCTAGCACCTTTTGGAGGCAATCTACACTCAGATGATAGGTTGACAACCAATCCATATCAAGCATTACATCAAAGCCTTGCATGTCTAATATAACCAAGTCAATCATTGTTTCATGATCCTCAATTGGAATGATGACCGATCAGCATATGGTGTCTGTGACCATAAAATTTTTGGTAGGAACAGAAACGGACAAAATTAAGTCCAAATATTCTAGTGTGATACTCAATTCAGAAGCGAATCAAGGGGTTATAAATGAGTGCGTAAAGTCAGGGTCTATCAAGGCACAGGCCTTATGCCGACAAATATCTTGACTCTGGTACAACTGTAAGGTACCTAGGCTTCATGTATTTAAATTAATTACTTGTATGCAAACTGTAATGTTTATACAATAATATAATTCAAAAGAATTCTCAAGAACATTCATCAACTGTAAAGAAAAATAAACAAATAAATAAATACTTAATTTTATTTATACTTTGAATAACGTCATTTGTAGCTTGGACATCACGTGCCAAAACTGTGTCGGCGCAACCCTGAACAGTAGTGCGGGTTGTCCCCTGTGAAGTGGCCAGTCGGCTTCTCAGGCTCTTTTTGTGAGCAGTCTCTAAGCATGTGGTCTTTTTCTCCACACCTGTAGCAAGTACCATTTGCTTTTCGACACTCGTTTGGCTTGTGCCTTTTGTTGCAAATAGGGGATGGTGCATAGGTATACTGAAAAGTGGCACTCGAGCTAAAAAGCACACTTACTTAGAAAGAACTGGTGCAAAAGTTAAATTCTTCTTAAGCTCTTGGAAGCTCTCTTCCCATGAATCATTCCATTCAAATTTTATGTTTTTCTATGTGAGCTGAGTAAGTGGTACTGCAAGTTTGGAAAAGCCTTTAACAAATCTTCTATAGTAATCGACTAGGCCCAAAAAACTACGAACTTTGGTTATTATCTTTGGTTTTTTCCACTTTATGATGGCTTCAATTTTAGCAGGATCAACAATTATGCCTACCTCAGAAATAACGTGCCCCAAGAAACTGACTTCTTCGAGCCAAAAATACACTTAGTTATGCATAAAGTTGATGATCACGAAGTGTCTGAAGTGTGATGCGCAATGATCTTCCATTGTCTTTAAGTAAATGAGAATGTCATCTACGAAGACAACCTCAATTTGGTCCAGGCATGTTTTGAACACTCGATTCATCAAATCCATGAACGATGCTGGGGCATTTGTCAAACCAAAAAGCATTACCAGAAATTCATAGTGACCATATCTAGTGCGAAAAATGATTTTCGAAATATCTTCAGTCTTAACCTTCAACTGGTGGTAGCTTGACCTCAAGTCTATCTTTGAGAAGAACTTTGCTCCTTGGAGCTGGTCAAAGAGATCATCAATGCGAGGGAGTGGATAACGATTCTTGATCGTCAATTGGTTCAACTGACAATAATCTATGCATAATCTTATAGAACCGTCTTTCTTTTTAACAAATAGGACAGGGGCTCCCCATGGAGAAACACTAGGTCTGATGAATCCCTTATCCAAAAGTGCTTACAACTGCTCTTTAACCTCTTTCAATTCAACCGGTGTCATGCGGTATGGAGCTCTATATGTTGGTTTCGTGTCTGGAACCAAATCAATTGAGAACTCAAATTTTCTATCTGGTGGTAATCTTGGCGAGTCCTCGAAAAACACATTAGGAAACTCGAATGCAATAGGAATGTCTACAATATTGATTTTCTCTTCACGTTGATCTTGTATAAATGCGAGGTACCCTTTGTGCACACCCCAATTTTGCCCTCTCGGAGCATACAAACCTGCTCAGTCAACCTTTGACCTTTTTCATGACTTCCGAAAAGGGACTCACCCTTTTCGAAAGCCTTAAACCCTAAACAAGGGACTATATACAGAAATAATAGTATATTGTAGAAGGACAAGCTGAAACAATAGCTTTGTGGCTCAGACCCAATTCAACCCAGGAAGGTCCCGAATTATGTGTCCTCACATAGGCGCGTAATTTAATTGCACGCCCCATAGCTGGCACGCAATCGGTTTCATTTGGACCAAGCCTGTTCCTCCTGTGGACAGTCTTAAGACTTGATTCTGCGCCCTACCCAGCGCGTGTAATCAATTGCACGCCCCACCACCAATGCGTAATTGGTCCCACTTAGGCTAGTCTTCACCTTTCTACAGACCACCTTGAGACTTGATTACGCGCTCTCACCAGCACGCGTACTCGATTATGCACTCTGACACCCATACATAATTGGTCCCCAGTTGGATCTGGTATCTAATTCTTATGACCGCCCAATTTCCCCTATTAAGCACCTGTAATTAGGCGTTTAATTGGATTGCGCATACTACACAAGGCGCGCAATTAATTCCAAATCAGACTGGAACTAGGACACCCGACTGAGCCAGTCAGTCGGTCAATCACTAAGTTGGTTACCGACTCAGAGTGATTAAGCGCCCGGGATAGGGCGCGTAATCCAATTAAGCGTATCGGACAGGGCGCATAATTGGATCTGACCGGCTAATTACGCACCTTCCACAGGGTGCTTAATTACCCGTATACCTATAAATAGACCTCCCTACTACACCAATTGACACATCCAGCAATTAAATTTTTGAGTTCCTCTCTTTCGAGTTTAGGGATTTTGAGATTCTCTCTCTGGCGCTTAGCTTAAGGTAATCTCTTTTAGATTTCAATTTCTATTTCTAGTTCTTAGTTCTAGTTCTAAATTCTAGTTCTCTTTCTAGTTTCTACTTCTAGTTCTTAATTTTGGTTCTAGTTCATAAGTTCAATTCTAGTTTCTTAAATTTAGTTCTGATCTTTAGTTTTAAACCCTCAAAATTTTCAATTTTCAGTTTAAATTCAGTCCTTCAATATTTACAAAATAATCTTTAGCCAACCGATTTGCCCAAGGGAGCTTACGGAGGGTACCCAGAAACGGGGCCGATCCTCCTTAGCATAACGGGCCACAACCCCTTTTTTTAGACTCCTAGCAAGAGTAGGAGACTAGGTTAATTAGACTCCTAGTAGGATTAGGAGACTAGGTTAATTAGACTTCTAGCAAGATTAGGAAACCAAACTAGCTAAACCCCCAAGGCAACCCATAGCTCTTGACGTTAGCCGGCCGACGATTCAGTAAAATAGTTTAACCTGCAAGACCCCGCTCTTCTTAAAGCGTGATCAGTGACGTGTTGCAGCGTCGATAAATATTTGCAGCTGGCAGTCGCATCAACACAAGTATCCTCCATTTAATATTCGCCTCTTTAATATCAGCAATTTAATGTTTCTTAGTTTATTACTCCATCGCCCTTATCCATAGTCCACTCAGACCGAATTGGGCCACTCTTTCCGGGGACTGAGAGGAACCCAGAAAAAGCGCATACCAACACCCTTGACATCCTTTCCTCAATAGGTGCTCAGATCGAATGGCTGAGATAATTGACACGGTGCTTGACTTAACGCCATAGAATCAGAAAGGTGCATCCTTTAAGGGATGAAAAGCAACCACCTTTCGGAAGCAATCCACACTCGCATAATAGGCCGACAACCAATCCATACCGAGAATTACATCGAAGCCTTGCATGTCCAATATAATTAGGTCATTCATTGTTTCATGATCCTCAATTAGAATGATGACTGATTGACATATGGTGTCTATGACCATAGAATTTCCAATAGGAACTGAAACAGACAAATTAAAGTTCAAATATTCTAACAAATATTTTTACTCTGGTGCAAGTGTAAGGTACCGAGGGTTCATATATTTAAATTAATTACTTATATACAAACTTGTTGTAGTATTCATGCAATAATATAATTTAAATAATTCTCAAAAACATTCATCAACTGTAAATAAAAATAAATAAATTGAATAAATAATTAATTTAATTTATACCTTGGATGACGTCATTTGTAGCTTAAACATCACATGCAGAAACTGCGTAGGTGCGACCCCGAACAGTAGGGCGGGATGTCCTCCGTGAAGTGGTCGGTGTCGACTTTTTAGGCTCTATTTGTGGGCAGTCTCTAAGCATGCGGCCTTTTTTTCCACACTTGTAGCACGTATCATTTGCTTTTCGACACTCATCCGGCTTGTGCTTTCTATTGCAAATAGGAGATGGTGCATAAGTATACTGAAAAGTGGTACTCGAAGCCTTTTGTGTCATAGGTACTGAAGATCGTGGTGTTTGAAAAGTGTGTGCGGGCCTAGAGGGTATAAAAGATGTTTGTTTTGAAACAGTAGGTTGCACTTGGCGAGAATGTTCAAGTGTGAAAAATCTCGATCTCTTACTTTCATGATCGACGCTAACAAGTTACGCTCGACTAGAATTTCATTCTTTGTAATGCAACTCTCTCCTTTTATATATCTTCTTGAGGTTGCGTTCGGCAACTAAGGCTTTCTCCATTACATCGGCATATGTTCTCAAATTAAATAATGAGATCCTCTCCTGGATTGCCGGTTTTAAACCACGTTCAAATATTTTCGTCTTTATTAATTATGTAGCCACGTGAAGAGGGGCATAACGGGGAAGTCTTAAAACACTCGGATTCATACTCTGACACTGTCATTTTTCTTTACTCAAGAACAATAAAACTTATCTTCCATTGTTCTCGAACGGATGCTGGAAAATATTTTTCATTTAACTTTTCTAAAAATTCAATCCATGTCCACGGAACGTTTGCTCAGGTTTGATCCCTAGTTTTTGGAGTTGACTTCCACTAGGGGTTGGCTTCCCCTTCCAACAGAAATGTCGACCATCTAACCTTTTCATCTTCCGTGCAAGTCATTACACCTAAGATTTTCTCAATCTGATTGACCCAATCTTCGGCAGCTGCTGGATCAGCCTTACCATAAAAACTAGGAGGTTTCATCCTTCTGAACTCTTGAAAACCTGTAAGGTGCTGTCGAGCTGCTAGCAACGCATTCTGCTGTGTCATGCATGACATTTGTGATTGTTTCCATATACTGTTGCATTATCTCATTGCTTCCTCTATCACCAATGGGAACATCGTTGGAGCCAGACATTACCCCATCGCCATTTATTAGGTTGGCAATAGGTCTCATACGAGGAGGCATTATGGCCTATTCACGGAAATTATAAAATTAGTACTAACAATTCAACAAATCTTCCTAAGTCCCAATGAAACCTAAAGCCATTGCTTTGATATCAATTATAACGACTCGAATTTTCTACTCGAAAATCTGTGTCGTTAACATTCGTGTCATAGGTATGCGTTGGTTTAATCCTAATATCATGGTAACTTATTTGAGAAAACACGAGTCATTTAAAAAAAAAATATTACAAAAACATTAATCGAATTACTTACTAAACTGAAATAAATAATTTTAACATTCATAAATGAAAATACTAATCCAAAAATACTACCAATGATGGTCGTACGTCACACAAACAGTGGTACTTACATCAATATACGTAAAATACAATAAATAAATATTCTAAAGAAAATTTATTGAGTCGTATCAAGTATTAATCAAAAAATTCTCACTAAGGATAAAATTCTTTAGGTGGGAGATCTTCCTCGTCTTCAAGCATGAAATTAGGATCATCTTCCAACTCAAGATCCTTGTCAATGTATGTACCTGCGACCCATAGTGTCAGGGTAAGAAAAAAATTTCACGATGCTTTGAAGGGAGTTAATTACCCTCCATGACTTGAAACATTTAATCAACCACGATGCATAAAATCTATTGAATTAACGTGACGATAATTTAGAGATAGATATATCATAAGTCATGGGAAGCTAGCAAAATTCATGATTATGAGTGCTTTCATATTTCGTGAAACATACCCGTGAGAAATAGACTAATCACAATAACAAATATCTTGTCATTCTTGCATGACCTAAATACTAACTTAAGATAATTTTCACACATATTAAGTGTTAAAACTAAAGTAATAATTATACCGATTAGGATCCCATCCATCGTCACCCATGGATAACATTCATGATTAGTTGTAGCCCCTATTCATCGAGGTGGCCCGTGTTTGGTCCGTGTCTTGACATGACATGATGGGATCCTATTTAAAATTGAAAATCATGCATACAGAACGATTGTTTGTCTTTAGCGTACATATAATTATAATCATTGACTTGCCTTATAATAAATTTATGCCGTGTCTATTTTTATCCATGTCTTAAATGACCTTTAAATCTGTGTCTATTTATATCCATGTCGTGAATTCGTGTCGTATCTTTTTCTTATTTTCTAACACACACTTTTTGTTTGATAATTATGTGGATAGACATAATACAATAAGAATAAACCAAATCTTGATAACATGTTAGAACATTCGTGACCACAAAAATGCAACTTATCCATGTATAAAATAATTCTGCATTTATGATACAATCCGATCAAATTAGGACCTAATTAGTCAAAATTAACTTTTATGATCCCTATTAGACCCGGAGAATTCTGGCCGTCAAATGTGAATATCATGAAAAGTTGGGAGGGGTGATTATATAAAAAAATTTGTGATTCTACTCATATGGGTGTTTGATCAAAGGTCAAACGTGAATTCACAGAACACTTAGACAGAAATCAGATGCAGAAATCTACTATACAAATTTTAAAGTTGACATCTTGGGGTTAATTTTTAAGGTGACTAGAGACTGATTGACTCTCAGATGTTGAAATAGTTTTGGTAGAAGGCATTGCCCTCTACATCACCATTTTGACGGCACATCAATTGGAGGTCTATAAATATTTCTACGGTTACGTGAAGTTAGGAAAAAACTCAAACTAGTCTGAAATAAAATTTTAGCATCAACCTTCACTTTTCATTCTAGATCAAAAAAAAATTTCAAGAGTATAACCATTACATAAATATGAATAAGCATACATGTCCCAATATACATAAAATTAATTATTTAAAGAAATTATAAAGTGGAGATTAGCAATCAATGGCGTTACACATTCAAACATGACTAATTAAATAAATCGGTTGAAGCCAAAGAATGATGGGTTTAAGACATAATTTATTGTTCGAACATACCAATCAATCAAATGAGTCAAAGTGAAAATGAATAATTAAATTCCCCCTACCTCGGTCCTAATGTCGCAAGGGAAATTATTGGTGTTGGTGTCCAGCGATGTGGCTTCGACGGTGGATCGATGTGGTGCTTGATCAGAAGCGAGAAGAAGAATAGTACAACAACAATGGTGTTGTCGTGATGTTATTAGAGAAAGAGATAGACCTTGAGAGAAATATATATATATATATATATATAGAGAGAGAGAGAGAGAGAGAGAGAAAGGGAGAGGCTGGGTGTTCGATGTGGCTGCTTGGTCAATATGGTGTGAGAGAGAGAGAGAGCAAATGAGTGTGCTCGATCATATAAAAGATGAGTGGGAGGAAAGTAGCTTAATGGGGAAAGTCAACAATTAAAAAAAAAGGCAATACAATAACAATAAAAAAGGCAACACAATAATAAAACAAAGGAAACAATAATAAACAAAAAGGTGGAAAGTTGCTTTGACAACACAAGGATTTTGAATTCAGTGTTGG
Organism: Chloranthus sessilifolius; assembly: GCA_021018995.1. Lineage (NCBI taxonomy): Eukaryota > Viridiplantae > Streptophyta > Magnoliopsida > Chloranthales > Chloranthaceae > Chloranthus > Chloranthus sessilifolius. The sequence continues at coordinate 3,450,133 of CM037588.1, read as the reverse complement.
GCTTGCACTGAATTCTAATATATGGGCTTTTTTTTTTCTTTCTTGTTTTATTATTGTGTGGGTGGTAATAGGGTATGGAACACCCATATAAAGTTTGATGCTCCTCCCCATCCAATACCACACAAACATATTATTTCTATTTATTTAACTATTAGTATTATTTTGAAATAAAAACAACAAGCTATAAATAGGGACTTGGAAATTCAGGCTTGGATTAGATTAAGGTTAGGATTTTGAATTAATTCGTCAGGTTCGAATTTGGGTTACAATCGTGTTCGGGTGCATTCACCCAATTAAAATATGTGGGTCAGAGGCCACATCACATGAGTCAAAGGTTTGACTTGGGTCAAATCATTCAAAGGGTCGCATTCTCCTAAAAAGCCACCGATTCAACGTTAATGAAAAATCAGGGTTGTTATACTTTGGCTGAGACATGTTCCAACGATGGATTGCCACTTGGGAAATTTAGATTGATCATAGATGTGTGCCACATAGCACAATAATAAATCACACTTCAATGGTGTGAGATAAAAAGTGTCATTTTAATGTTGTATGATTATTTAAACACCATTTGGTGCTTAAACATGGGTTAGGAGCCATTATCCCTTTTATTTATAGGTGACCTTGAGGTTTGGGATCCGGGCCTGTCTATTAAAATAAAATAGGAAATATTGCACAATGTATAAAAGGAAGAAGAATACATAGTGGTTGCGTTTGGGATTGCTCCTCCAAAGAGCAGCCCTTTGCTCTGGCGCAAAGCACTTTAGTATGAAATTGTGTTTGGTTGTAACTACTATTAACTCTTTCAGAGAGTGAAAGAGCTGAATTTGATTTTCTTTAAAAGAACATTTTAAATTGCTCTTTAAGTTCACTGCTATTTACCTCCAAAGAGCAATTCCAAACACAGTCAATACACACCTAGCAAGAGCTTCGACATGACCGTCACTCTTGGCTGAGGTGCTTCATTACATTCAAAAAAATGAAAACCCAAAGAATCAAGGGAAATTTTCTAAAATAACTCTATATTTTTTTAAATATCTAATAAATCCTTGTACTTAAAACTTAGTTATCTAAATACTCATAAACTCTAAAAATATCTTTTAATACCACAACTTCCAAAATCATGTAAAAAAAAAAAGAAAAATTGAGAACCCTAAAAAGGTCTTCCAAATGGTGCCACGAATAGAAAAACCTTATTAATGCAACAATTTTCCCCTAAAGTACACATACACTCCTACGCTACTCTCAACATCTCTAATTACATCAATTTCTGAACTGACGGTAAACTGCTTCATGGCATTGTTTATTTGTGGGTGTATTGCCTTTCATGTTGGTGTGTAGAAGACACATGTGAGCGTATGTATCATCAAGGTACATAACTCGGGAGTGGTATTGGGTATTGGTCCATAGAAGACTGACACATATCGGTCGATATGGATCGGTATCAGCCAATATAGAATTTTTTTTTTCAAAAAGGGTAAACAACTAAAAATAAAAATTCAAACAAGGGGTATCGGTCGCTACCCAATCCATATCGACCAATACCCGATACGTATTGACCGATACGGGCCCATATCGGCCAATACGAATACCAGATACCGATACGACCCCGATACTGATATCAGTATTACTTTCTGACGAAACCAATATCAACCAAGTTTTGATACCATGATGTATATAATATATGTAGGTCATGGTCGAGGTTCAAGAGAATGCAGGTTCCCAACAAACATTTTTGAATAGTGTTCATTAAGTAGATAGTTAGGAACTTAGGATCACCCAATGGGAGGAATTTTTGTCATGGCTCATCGAAGCTAACGGCTATTGATAGGATGATCCAGATCGATGAGCATGGCACCCGTTTTCCGATAGGAATGACACACCAATTTCGTGACAATAGCCATGCTAATAACATTAAATGTAGATTATTATATCTCATTCCAAAGATTACTTCGAAAAAAATCGGGGTGAGGCGTAAATGAGATATATGCCTCACATCTCAAGTCGTGCTACATGTGGAAGTTGCTCCAAAATTATGAATCGGAGGCAAGGTTTCCAAAATTATGAATTGGAGGCAAGGTTAGTAGGGTGTGGTTAAGTTATAATTTTTTTTATTTATACACCCTTACAAAAATAAGGTGTTTCAGCGGTAGTCAAAACTGTCGCTATTAACAAAAGAACTGCCGCTACTAGTCTTGTCGCTACTGAAATAACAAGGGTTCTTTATTAATAGCGAAAGTTTTAGTTCTTGCTAATAATCTTATTTTTTATAGTGCACGCACAAATGCAAGAGCAGACCATCACTATAAACCATATCGTAAGCACCTCACCTCATCATTAGTGAATGGCATACTTTTGTGATTGATGCTTATACCTGTAGGTTGAAGCATATTAGTGGCATACACCTTACACCTTAAGGCACCCTGCTTAATGATGTCATCCATATTAGTTATGCAATGTCCACAAACTCAAAGCCAACCTCAAACTAATATTCAAAGTTGAGGCCTTGGGAACCAAGTATGCCATTTCAAACAAGTCAATTGAATAGCACATAAAGGAAAAGAAAATTCAGAACTGCAGAAGGTCGATATTCAAAGTCACCACGATTTCAAGAACATAGTTTTTTAGAAACGATTGTGCTCGCCTAGTTTATAGTAGACGATGTCTGTTTCATGCAATTACAAAGTCAACTTATCGAGTTCACTATTTCATTTTTCTTTTTCTTAGTATAACATTTTTCTTAAAATTTTCTAATTTGAAAGTTGAATGTCGATAAAATTTAGATGGTCTGTGCCATATTAATCGGGAGGGTTATTGTCACGACCCAAAATTCTACCCAATCCCGACGGTCTGTCATGACCCGCAAGCATCCCAGATACATTAAGCGAACAAACACATAATCAGAGTTCTCATGCTAACATTCCACACAATTCGTGAATTCAATAATAAATGAATGAAATATTAAGACAGCCAAAAAGATTAAATAAAATGCGATAAAATCTATGAAATGTTTACTAATCAATAGGAAAATAAAGATGAACTATAAATGAAAAATACGAGGCTATAAATAAACAATCACAATATGAAGCAAAAGAAAAAACTCCCTAGACTACAAACCATAATCTCAATACAAAACATACTATCAATAATCGACATAAGGATCATAATCATCACCGAAATCCTCTTGGTGTCCTGCAGTGTCGCCCTCCCAAGGCTCCTGGTACTCAATGTCCATGAGATCAACAAAATTAGCGTCCGCGGAATTGGAATAATCGAGGTCCAATCCATCGATAAAATTATCTGAAAAGAATAAGTGCCACAATAACTAAGTTGCTAAACAACGCGCAACTCAGTGAATACACCACCAATCCACCATACACTAATCAGGTGCATTGTGGGTCCATCTCGTGAGTGATAATAATAGTATGACAATATATAAAAAATAAAGAAATGTCAAAATCATGCATATCATCAAAATCATAACTTAACCTACATGCAAGGCCATGATCTAAACTCACTCCAATCCTAACATACCTCATCATATCTTATAAATATAACATATCATATTACAATGATACATGCGTTTGTAATTTCGCATGAGCTTACATACTTACTTTTATTCCTAATACGACATGTACCAGAGTCGCTACTCGAGCATACCACGTAAGCGTACGCGTCTCTAAAGGCAAGAACAGCATACCTCATAACATATCTCATATTATCTTCTAAGTGACTCATCTCGACTGTAAACGTTAGAATCTTTACGGTGGTTAAGTAAGGAACGACACATACAGACTTAAATTATAAATCTTAAACTGACCTACACAGTGATGTCTTATTATATATGTATCTTATCTTATCTTATATATTTTTTTATCATTTTCATATAACTTGAATTTTGAGTGAGTCATAGTGCAATAAGCTTGACTAAATCACGCTTTTCAATAGACGGGTTCTATAGTAACCTGGATGTATTTCGTGTGATAGCCCATACTCCCATAGAGGTGTTACATCCGTACATGAATACCTATATTTCGAGTTTCATGTAACCGTGAAAGGAACCCCACCATGACGAAAGCTTAAAGGTCGAGTGTCGTATCTTATTCTTTAACTTAATGTAACATATTTAAAACTCAAGGTGATAGAGTCACATTCTATGACACCGTATACGAGGTTATACTGAATTCACACTCAGTTCACTCCTCATGATGTTTTATACCACAATGAGTTGTAAGGCATATGAATACGGTGTGATTACTGCCATCTCAATGAACCACCACGCCCAAGCGTACGCATGATCTCATGCACTCGCATACATGACCTATCCTATCCATAAAATATATAATATAATAATGATGAAAACATAGTCTTACCTTAGTAGATGAATAAAATTAAATTTTCAAACTACCTTACATATATATATATATATATATATATATATATATAGCTAGTACCTCAATACAGTTATATATTAGGTGCAGTTCTTAGTGTAAATATGAAATATTAGAGTTTGGCTTCACAGATGACATCAAAATCCTAAAGTTTTCATGTTATCTTGAAGATCGCACCGAGGGGATAAATATAGATATGTAATTTGCTATAATCGGATAAATACATAAAAAGATATCGCACTTCAAATTTAGATCTATCATGACCATCGATTGAAATTTTAATTTTAAGGTTAACATGCGATAAGAATTTTTGGCCATAATACATCAGGGGTAGAGTATTCGATACTCTGCTAAAAGATAACGATGTTTCAAGACTCTAGGCCTCAAATTGGGGTTTGAAATTCAAGTTCACAACATCGCTGACAGCACGAAGGTCCGTCATGAATCCACGGACGTCCGTCCTGAATGCACCGTTGTCCGTCGAACACAATAGTGGTGTACCCAAAATATGGACGTCTGTCTGAAATCCTACTAACGTCTGTCCTAAAACTTACGGATGTCCATTCGACACAGATCTCAACCGATTAGAGCCATATCCAATTGATTTGGGGTTGGTTCCTCCACGAAAATTAGGGTTTGAGTAGGATTGGTCATCCATATCAATTTTCGATATCGTCCAACTTATGGTTCATCGGTGACGGTCAAACAAATGAATGATTTAAAATGATAAAAAAAGAAGATAGATTCGCAGTTTTAATAGAAGGATAAATTACTACCTATGCAGATATATCATATTTATAAGATATTAGGATTTAATTAGTTTAAAACCGTTGATGCAAGATCGAATGCACCCTATGTGATGGGAACTGAGAAGAATAAAAGGGATTAATGGGTACTCACTTATTGAAGTGTTAACGGTTGATCTTGCAATGGTTCGAGTTGAAGAGATAAATGCCCAAGTTTTCTTCTCCTTCTTCCTCCTTCGATCTTGTCGGTGATTGAGCGGGAGATTTGAGGGAAGAGGCTAGGAAGTTTTGGGAGAGAGGAGTTAAGAGGGATAGGGTTTCATAGAAGAAGGTGAGAGAGGTTACAGTTTCTTAAAAGTAAAAAAGTGAAAAAGGTGAGTGACTGAATTTATAGAGATTTCCAAAAGAGGGTGGGTTCCGGTATGGAGTGCTAACACCTTGCACAGTGTAGTACATCATCTAACACTGTGAAAATATTCTAAATGGGTCGAGTTGTTACCTTTATTTCCAACTTTGAAACTGAGTACATGTTAAAAGGTTTTTTTTGCAAGTGAGGACATGAGTTAGACGCATTTATAAAGGACCTTGAATTCTTCACTGAGTAAATAAGGCCACCAACAATTTTTGGATGAGAAAAGCTAGAGTCCGATGGCTAAGTAATAGTACCCAGAACACTAAATTTATCTATGTATCCATATCTGCAAGAATATCGAGAGGTGGCATTGGAGAGATCACCTCGAATCAAGAAGATATTAGCAAAGCAGGAGTGGACTATTTTAAAAATATCATTCATCACTTCATGAACCAAAGGTCTGTTGAGAATATTCCCTTTTAGAGGAGACTCACTTATGAAGAAGCACGACAACTTTTGCTACTTGTCTCAGATGATGAGATTAAAACTATGTTTAATTCTCCGAAGGACAAAATGCTTGGTCCTTATGGGTTTACAATAAAATTCTTTATCAACCGCCGGGACATGATTAGTAAGGACATCACATGCGCTGCGAGTAACTTTTTCAATTCTAAAAAGATGTTACCTTATTCAATGTGCCTTCCTCTCATTGAAGAAAATCAGAATAAACATGAGAGCTGGAAAACTCATATTTTATCTTGCACAGGGAAAAACATCATAATAAACAAGGAGCTGGAAAACTCTTTATCAAATATTTTGGTCAACCTCCTTTTTTATCCTAGAGAAGCCTAGAAGAAAGTTGAATCTATCTTGTGCACTTTTGTTTGAAGTGGTCTTCCCTTCAATTCCCTTTCCTGATTTTTTAGAATGTAGTTTGTTAGCGGGTAGATGAAGGAGGCCTTGGCTCAAGGGAACTTAAGCATTGGAATGATGCTGGCTCACTATGTGAAAATTGGAAAAATACGATTGTCGATAACAGTCGTTTTCTACAAAACAACTGTCATTAACAGTTGAGGGGGTTTGTTGTTGTCAAAAAAATTGTTGTTTTTCTAAAATACGAATTAGGACAGTCGCCTCCTAAAGAGAATGACTGGCATCAGATGTTGAGAAATATAATGACGGTTTTGGATGGTCGTTTCATATGTCTTTCAAAAATAAATAAATTCATACACCAATTTAAAGAAACGATGATTATATACCGTCATTTTTACTCCATTTTTAATAGTCACCAAAATTAGTACTTTAGTGGTATTTTGGAAGTGTTGGCTCTTCACTGCCTGAATTATATCTATGCATAAAATATTGAAGAATAGTGTTCGCTTGGGTCTAGCGAATTACAAATTGGGAATTGCGAACCCATATTCGAATGGGCCCAGAGACCCAGAGACCCAACTCTACATGCCTAACTCGGCCCAGTCTATGACCCGACCCGGTCGACAATCGGACTCGGGTCATGACGCGATCCTGGCCCATGGTCTGGTCCAGTCCATTCCCGACCCATGGTTCATGACCCGATTCGACCCGTTAGACACAACCCGTTTGTCCTTAAGGCCCATTTTGACCCATAACATTTTTTTGATAAATTTTAATCGGATAATTATTGTGTATTTGAGTACTTTTAATTGAAGTTAGGTTTTTGTGAGGAAATATAGGGTTGGGTATTGAAGGTTGTGCTCTAGCACCAACGCTGGTACTTACATAATGTTACCCATGATTATTATAATTTTGGCACTTACCCACCACATGAGTTAAATTTAGCTATTTGGAAGGATTCATCTGTCCAACGGTGATGATATTTCCTAATGCCGTAATTTAGTTTTATTTTTTTATATTTTTATAAATGAGATTTATTTTTTATTTGATTGTTCTCAACATATCATATTCGATTCAAGGTGAATATCATGTGTATTTTTTAATGCTCTATTGTCGATGTTGACTAGATATGACATGCATGCCCACATAATCATAGTTTGATGATTATAGATAATTTTTTCACTTAATGCATATGTATTTTATAACTGTTTAATTTTGGTTAATTTGTTCATCAATTGCAATGTGTGGCATTGATTTATCTTTCAAAAGTAGATTAGTTGGCAAGATATACATATATATGGAAATGAGTTTTTAAAATCTTGAATCAGACTTGATATGGTTGAATGAAATTTAGGTCGTACCTTAGGGATCAAGGTAGACCAGTAAAACGATCGTTCGAGAGTACGTAGCTGAAATAGGTCGAGGTTTGCCCAAAGGTGACCACCTATGTAGGTTGCATGACTTTTGGATCTTGATGTTTGTGTCTAATTAAGATTGGGTTGGCACATACTTCTATGAAGTTTCTAATTGCAGGCCAAAGCTGATTTAGGAATTTCATATAAGTAGGGTGAATAGAATGGTCATAAGTGCGTAAGAGGGAGAAGGACAATCTTTTTTGCCAAGCTGATGGAGAGTTTGGATCAAACATATGACACGAGTGATTAGGTCTATGCGTGTTTTCTCAAACATTGTCTTAGAAAATAAACTACATGTTAAAGTTTATGTCCAAAGGTAATGCTGAGACATGGCAACGGGTTGTCTAATAGAGTAGAAGTTGCTTATAGCTGACATGATAATTAATTCAGATTTGACCCTAAATTGAAATTTAAATTTTCGAATAATAGTTAGTGATATATGGTCACAATTCACGATAAACATTTAGTGACATATGGTCATAACGTACTCTTCGAGGGTATATGATCATGATGTATTCTAATTACATCGTTAGTGATATATGGTTAAAGTGGTTGATAAAGATTTAGATGCATAATCGACATATTTTTTGATTTTGTTAGTGATATGTAATGTTTTTTTTATATAGAGCCATGGACGGACCTATTATCCATAAGCAACTAACAAGTGTTGAGCCTCTGAACGACTAACTATTCATCGTGGCGTATGACCATTAATATATCATTAGGATATATGGACTATGATTTTATCCTTACTGAGGATAAACCTTCCACACCCACTAAGAGTTCTACCGAATTAGAGAAGAATTATTTTATTAAATGAGAAAAAGCTAATCGTATGATTATGATGATGATCCGTTCATCTATTAATCAAACTCTTAGGGGTGGGTTGAATCATACAACTACGGTAAAATAACTTTTGAAAAATATTAAAGATCAGTTTGTGAGTACGTGAAACTCTCTAGAGTACTCTTATCTTACACAATTAGTTAACATGAGATATGATAGAAATTGAAGTGCGCATGAGCACATTTTAAAGATGTCAAAGTGTGCTATAGGGCTCAGGGAATAAGGGACTGCTTTTGGTGATAATCTAGTTGTTCACTTAATTGTCTATTCGCTTCCATCTTCATTTGATACTTTTAAGGTGAATTATAATGATCAAAAGATAAAGTGAGACCTTAACCAATTAATTTCCCTATGTGTGACCAAGGAGGAGCGCTTGAAAGCGGCTAAAGTTGAGTTTGCACATCTGACAGTGAGTAGGTCAAGCCGGAAGATTTTTAAAAAGAATTATAATCAGAACTTCAATCGAAAGCAAACTGGAGGAGAGAATTTCAATAAGAAAGTCAAACCTAAAAATTCAGAATGTTGGCACTGCAAGAAAAAGGGACATCTTCGAGGGATTGCTATATATTTAAAGATTTGTTGAAGCAGGTCAAAGGAGGAACATCTTAACCCGAGAAGTCATCTTAGCTAGAGAAGTCCCAAAACTGAAATTACGCTTCCATCATTTATTTATTTATTTATTTTTGTAAGATATTAGTTAGTATTTTGATAGACTTTGTTTGCATAAGTTTAATTAAATGACTATAAGTAGTTGATGTTAAGTTAATCTTGTTGTTCATTGATTGCTTTTATGAATGACCAAATCAGTGGAAAATAACTCGCTTGGATTGACGATTTTTTTCTTTTTTAAATATATATTGTGACCAAGGGTCAAAATATTAGATTTTCGATACGTATCGTCCTGAAGTTCAGGACGATACATTCAATGTATCGGCGATACATTGAATGTATCGTTTCAATACATTTTTTTTTTTCAAAAAATCTAAAAAATCAAATTATCGTTTGTATCGTTCGATACGTATCGCTTATCGTCCGATACATTCAATGTATCGACGATACATTAAATGTATCGTTTTGATACATTTTTTGTTTTCAAAAAACTCAAAAATTAAATTATCAGACGATAATTTGAAATTATCGTCCGATAATTTGAATGTATCGTCTGATACGAGCGATACATTGCCCGTATCGGACGATAATTACCATATTTTTTAGGGGGTACAATACATAAGCAATGTATCGTACCGCCCAGGTCCAAAACCGATACGTATCGGTATCGGATAATTTTTTGACCCATGATTGTGACTAACTCATCATATGGAATTGTGCACGTGTTAATGAGGGTACAAGTGATTGTTCTAGGACCATCTGCATGAGGATTGTATCACATGGCAAAGTGGTGGAGTTAAATCTCATTTTTTCTGATATGCTTAGGCTAGATGTGAGTAGGCACCACATCGGTAAGCCTTCATTCTATTAGATTGGTGACGTGAGTCAAAGACGAAGAGCCAGTAAGATATCAGAAAGGCATATCTTGGGGTATGAAGTTGGACAAATATAGGAACGACATATGCGTGTGTTGCCTGATATCACTACGTAACGACTTAAGTCCATTAATGATGCTATTTTTATGACCATGGATTGCCTATGTCAATTTGTAAGATGGAATGTTGTGTGTGTCATGATCCTTCACTGATATTGTTATTGAATTTGGGTGGTTGTTACGAAGCATCGAGGTAGTGGGGATCAATGATTTTTCAAAATATAAAATGGATGGACATCCGCTTTTAAGAGTTTGTCAACCCAAAGAGTCTTTTTTTAAAAAATTGTGTTTAAATGAGTTAAGGTGTAGACCAAGTGAGAGAATGTTAGATTTTTGTGGTCAACACCTTTAACTCATCTTTGGATTTCTATTAAAAAAATTGGGTTGGACCTTTGACCACACATATCTTGAGGATATAGGAAGTAGTTTCCTAATATAAGTGATATGTCTCCACTCTCTTTCCTTGATGGGTTAGGAAAGAAAGGTGGCTATATAAGGAGACCACCATCCCCTCTTCCTCTAGCCCTAGCTCATTCCCATCTAGAGGCTAAACTTAGAGAGGACTCGGATTCTTTGATAGAGATCATCGGTTTCATTAAGGAGATCGCTAACGCGGTAACTCGATAATAAATACAAGGTACGCGTATTCTTGCAAAGGTATATTTTTATCGTGTGGTTCGAATATTGATCCTAAAATTTCTAACAGTTTTCTCATATGCAAGCATTTACTCGATTCATTTTGTGCATGCCCAAAATCGAATGTGCTTTGTTGGAGACTTCCAGGAAAAATTTAAGCCAATTTTTATATCTACAGAAAGTTAGTGCTGAGCTGCTGATTTTGTGAGGATACAAGATTGTGTAAAGTAAAGTTCTATGAACTAATATGAAGAGTAATTTCTTCATTTCATGGAAGCAAGAAATCCTTTTTGATCTAGATCCCATATGTAAGGGTTTTCATAGAGTAAACATTTAGAATTTTTTCAAGGTTTCCTACAAAAAACCCTGTAATGTCCAAACCTGTTTTAGGTATTCTTGTTTTATGTGCTTGCAGGCTCTTAGTCATATGGTAGAGATGGTTCTTCATACAATTTTAGTGCTAGCTCTTAGTCATATGGTAGAGATGGCCCCATGCACCACTTGGTGCCAAAACAGTGCCACATGTGCATGGCTGATGGCCCTCCTCTCTCTCTACAGTTGAAGAATGATCTAAACGATCATCATTCTCTCTCTCTATATATAGTTGAAGAATGATCAAAACGATTATCATTCTCTCTCTATCTCTCTCTCTCTCTTTCTCTCTCCATATCTGTAGGAGTTTTATGAGAAACAGTCTCCATTGCAAGGGGTATTGTTGGAAAATAATTATAGTGTTTAATTATAGGTGTATCCTTTAAAAAATCATATCATATACTCATTATGATGATGTCAAATGATAGCAGACATTTTCATAATCTTGTGGATATGCAGGTTCTTTTTTTATAGCCAGTATTATAATATAGTCAATTACTTTAACTTCGAGTTGTTGGTCGGTTGGTTTTGTTACAAGTTCAATTTCAAGCACTTAATCTTATGATGATCCTCTCCAACATGGTAATCATGATTTAATTGTTTTATCTTTTGGTATGCAGCCCATCTCAACACACAAGCAGGGGAAAAATCCATTGATTTCGACTACATAGACCAAAAATTGTCCTTGAATGATATCTATTGTCAGACAATGAGCCTATGACAGTCATCAATGATGAGCCTATATGTCTTATAACACAAATGATATTGTGTATTTAATTGAGACGGAGGGCGATCGATAATTTCAAATACTAAATGCTTCCCAAACTTCAATTGAATGTCTCATTCGGAACCTTAAAAATTGTGACAATCTTTTTTTTTCTAGTACTTTCTAAAATAGTATAATGGGTTAAAAATTTTTGGAAGTACTCTTTTTTGTTCTAAAGAGCCCACAAATAAATGTTCATAAAGTACAAGTCGCGTGTTCAAACTTCAAATCACGGGGGGGTTCACTTTTATAGAAAATGTTGAACTTACCAATGGAGAATAACTAATCTGTAAGTTTAATTTTTTTATTAAAAAGACAAAAAATGCCCTAAAGTTGTGGATAGACAAATCATTGGTAAGTTTAAATTTTATTAAAAATATGAAAATACCCTAAACTTATCGATAGACAATGCATTGATATTTTAAAATTTTTAATAAAATGATCTAAACTTACCGATGAACAATTCATCAATAAGTTCTATTTTTTATTAAACAGACGAAATTGGACTGAATTAATTGATCACTACAAAAAAGAAGACTATTAGCCGCAGTTTTTTGCAATAAAAAACTACCGCTATTAACAAAAAAACTATTTAGACTATTAGTGGCAAGGGTATTAGCGGCAGTTTTTTTTGTTAATAGCGGCAGTTTATGGCTGCCTGTGACGGGGCCAATACTCGAGCTTGCAGCATGGTGCTTGGAGCACGACATGTGGTGCTAGGAGGGCACACGACATCGGGCCAAGTGGGCCTGGCGACGTGGTCACGCTGCGAGGACGTGACACGGTCACATGAGGGTAGGACACGGGGGCGACATGGTCGCGACATGGACGCGACATAGCCAAGGTGGGCTAGCGATGCAAGTGGCATTGCGGTATGTCAAACCAATGGGTTTAAGGTTCTCCTGCCATTCTGGCTGAATGACTATTTTACCCTTATATAGGAGAAGGGAGCTTGAGAGCTATTCTCCCGCACACGGGGCCTTGCGTTGCCAGAGGGGGCGCAAGTGTCTCCTAGGTCTGAAAGGGTGGGCCTAGGACGTCGACGTAGCGATGTCGTGTGGCACCCAAGGGAAGTTGAAGTATGGCTCCGGACTACGCGTCGCGGTGCATACGGCTGGACAATCTCGTGACAACACTAGGGCGCTGCGTGGGACTCAGTTGAGCACGACAGCATGTGGGCTAAGGATGAACGGTACTAGTAATTTGGAACGCACATGAAGGCCGGCTGCGTGGGACTCAGTTGAGCACGTGAGCGCGAGGCACAAGGCTGTGGGCTTGGTTCGGTATGTAAGCATGATATGATGGCATGGGGAGCTGCATGCCAAGATCTATGAAGCGAGGTACTAGAAAGGATGTGGTGAAGCAGCGAGCCAAGTTTAGTGCAGCGGTGCAGATGGCGTGTCGAAAGGGGCACGATGCAGTTGGATGGTAGGCCGTGAAATAGAGGCAACCATATTGGGGGAGTTCCCTTCCTCTAGGCGGGTGGTATCAGAGCTGATGTGTAGATGGGTTGGCTTCGTTGCATGCGGTAGCGAAGCACCGCGGGGGTTAAAAGCGCATCAAAGGACGCCCCCGCGACTGTTGGTATCAGAAGTAGGCTGACCTAGTGAAGCGTGAATTAGGTGCCACACGGGACTGAGGTTGCGGAAGTACGACCCCGTGACATTTTGGTATCAGAGCCAAGTTCGATCTATAAGCGATGATGCTATTGAGCAAGTTGGTGCGGAGGCACGCGATGTGGTGTCAAGAGGGCACGCGACATCCATGAACATTGGTGTCAGCAGCGACACGCGGTGTAGTGTCAAGAGGACACGCGACATCCCTGAGGTAGTTAACAGGTGAGGGCCTTGTGACAGCAGAACCAAGTTGACCCGGCCGGGGTGACGATGGAGAGCTAGTGGGAAGGTGCGGACCTAAGAACTAGATATGTCATGCTAATAGGCTGGGAGGAGTTGGCGGGGTCAGTTCACTACGATCATGCGTCAACGAGGACGCTGACATTTTATGGAGTGGTGGAGGATGTGACGGGGCCAATACTCGAGCTTGCAGCATGGTGCTTGGAGCACGACATGTGGAGTCAGGAGGGCACGCGACATGGGGCCAAGTGGGCTGGCGCATGAGGGTAGGACGCGAAGCGGCATGGTGGCTACCGGTGAGGACGCGACACGGTTGCATGAGGGTAGGATGCGGGGGCGACATGGTCGCGACACGAACGCGACATAGCCAAGGTAGGCTAGCGATGTAAAAGGTGTTGCGGTATGTCAAACCAAGGGGTTTGAGGTTCTCCTGCCATTCTGGCTGAATGACTGTTTTACCCTTATATAGGGGAAGGGAGGTTGAGAGCTATTTCCCCGCACACGGGGTCTTGCGTTGCCAGAGGGGGCGCAAGTGTCTCCTAGGTCTGAAAGGGTTGGCCTAGGACGTCGACGCAGTGATGCCGTGTGGCACCCAAGGGAGGTTAAAATATGGCTCCGAACTATACGTCGCGGTGCATACGGCGGGGCAACCTCATGACAACACCAGGGCGCTGTGTGGGACTCAGTTAAGCACGACAGCATGTGGGCTAAGGATGAACGGTGCTAGTAATTCGAAACGCACATGAAGGCCGGCTGCGTGGGACTCAGTTGAGCACACGAGCGCGAGGCACAAGGCTGTGGGCTTGGTTCGGTATGTAAGCATGACATGGTGGCATGGGGAGCTGCATGCAAAGACTGTTGCGAGCAAGGTACTAGTGCAGTGCACATGGTGAAGCTTGAGCAGGCCAAGTTTAGCGCAGCGGTACAGATGGCGTGTCGAAAGGGGCACGATGCAGTTGGATGGTAGGCCGTGAAACAGAGGCAACCATGTTGGGGGAGTTCTCGTCCTCTAGGCGGGTGGTATCAGAGCTGATGTGTAGATGGGTTGGCTTCATTGCATGCGGTAGCAAAGCACCGCGCGGGTTAAAAGATCGTCGAAGGACGCCTTTGCGACTGTTGGTATCAGAAGTAGGCTGACCTAGCGAAGCGTGCGTTAGGTGCCGCACAGGACTGAGGTTGCGGAAGTGCGACCCCGTGACATGCCGTTAATAGCCTTTATTTTTGTAGTGGATGGAGGCAAGTTTGAATTTTATGACAAAGACGAAGTGCCCTTAGTAAACATTTTTTCATGACAACTTATGGATGGGCAGTTCAGACAAGTTAAGACATGAAGAAGAAGAAGAAGAGATCGAAGAAAACATCGAAGATAACTGAAGAATTACTAACACGATGATCGCCCACCCTCTGTCTCTCTTAAAATGTACTCGCTCTCTTTTTGTGAAAACCCTAATATTTAAGTTTATTTTTTAGAACGTGGAACAAATGAAGAAGTGAGACTTAAGGCCATTAAAGAAGAAGCACTTCATCCAAAGTCAAGAAGGGAAATAGGTGCCGCTCAAGGTAATTCTTTAGGGTTTTGTTATTGAAATTGGGAAGCTTGATTAGATTAATAAACAGTAAGCAAAATTGCATAATGAAATTCAAAATTGTGGTCGTTAATCAGATGTCAATGTTTCCCTTGTATGCCTGCTCTCACACCAAATTAACTTGGATGTATTGTGGCATATAAAGATAAGGCTTAGGTCGAAGCTAGGTTGGAAAGAGGAAGAAGAGAATAAAAGATATCGAGAGAAATTGGGATTAAGCCCAAGAAGAAGCCACAATAGTATTTCCACTCTGTCCTTTTTATTTAAATGAGACTCATGAATGCATAAAGAATTTAATACTTCATATATTTTTGATATTAACGATCAACCAATATTTCAGTCAGTGCAAAAACATATTCTGGAGAATCTGAACATCTAAATATTAACGTGAAGCATAAGAATAGGAATCAAAACTAATAAGAAAAGATAATCGATAGGAATCAAACCTAATAAAAAGGATAATGGCTTCTCACTGACATTTAAACGTCAAATTGGTGTTTAAATGATGGTCCCAATAGAAAAAGGGATATTGGCTCTTGAGCAACATTTAAATACCAAAGCAGGGTCGTCCCTGAGATTTCCTTTCAGTTTGAATCTCATCACTCCTTTCATAGGTGAGATTTTTACGAAGAATATCTCCTTCGATAGGATCTAATTCCTACACTTCAAATTAGCGTAGCTCTTTTGTCTGCTTTGCACGGTCCACATTCTTTCTCTGATCAACTGAAACTGCTTAGACGTATCTTCAACAATTTGAGGTCCTAGCAAACTTCTTACACTGACCTCATCCAAACACTAGAGAATTCTGCAACTTCTATCATACAAGGCTTTATACGGGGACATCAGAATAGTAGACTGATAACTATTGTTATAGGCGAACTCCACGAGAGGTAGATGTTCGTCGCAATGGCTTCCAAAGTCCAGTATACAAGTGTGTAACATGTCCTCCCACACTTGATTCAGCCTTTTGGTCTGTCCATCTATTTAAAGATGAAAGGTGGAGCTAAATTTTAACTTAGACTTCATCCCGTCTTAAAATTTCTGCCAAAATCTCGATGTGAAATGTGGGTCTCTATCAGACACAATATCAGCAAGTAGTCCATGTAATCTGACAATCTTTCGAATGTAAATATCCGCCAACTGAGAAGCTGAATAGGTCACGCGTTATAGAATAAAATGAGCCGATTTAGTCAATCAATCAACAATGGCCCAAATAGCATCGTTCCTCTTCAAAGTCTTTGGCAAATCGGTGATGAAATCCATACTGATACTTTCCCATTTCCATCCTAGAATCGGTAGCGACTGAAATAAACTAGGTGATTTATGGTGTTCGACTTTAACTTGTTGGCATGTGAGACATCTTGGCACGTAATCATCGATCTCTCTCTTCATGTCATTCCACTAATAATTTTTCTTCAGCCCTTTATACATTTTGTTATTTTCAAGGTGGATAGAAAATTTAGAATTATGAGCTTCGCCTAAGATTTCTCCTTTCAATTCTAAATTATCAGGTACACAGTAGTGTCCCTGGAATAAAATCATTCCATCATCTCTGACAGTTATCTCCGACTTCCCACTATCCTTCAATTTCAAAAGGTTGGGATCATTAAGCTGTAGTTTCATGATTCGATCAAGTAATAAGGAGGTGATAATAATATGCAAAAGCAATGTCCTTCGTTGAATCACCTGCTCTAGAATAAATTTGCTAAGGGCATAAACAACTACATTAGTCTTTCTCGGATGATATTTGATCTCACAATCATAATCGATCAAGAATTCTAACCATCTCCTCTGTCTCATATTCAGGTCTTTCTGAGTAACAATATATTTCAAACTTTCATGATCCATGGAGATGTTAAATTTCTCCCAATAAAGGTAGTATCTCTAGATTTTCAATACAAAAATGATGGTTGCAAACTCTAAATCGTGCATAGGGTAATTCTTTTCGTGATCCTTTAGCTGCCTAGATCCGTAAGTCACAACTTTCTCATTCTGCATAAGGACACCACCTAATCCTTTATACAAAGCACCGATATTAACGGTAAAGTCACCACTAGCAGAAGGTATCACTAGTATAGTTGCAGTAATTAACATTTTCTTCAATTTGAGAAAGCTCTTCTCGTACTCTTCGATCAATTGAATTTCGCATTCTTCTTGGTCAGCCTGATAAGAGGTCCTAAGATCTTTGAGAATCCTTCCACGAATCTTCTATAGTAACCTGCTAAGCTCAAGAAACTCCGTACTTTAGTAACACTCTTGGGACTCCCCCAATTCACATGGCTTCAATTTTAACAGGATAACAATAATCCCTGCCTCAGAAATCTTGTGGCCTAGGAATGTCACCTCACACATCCAGAATTTGCAGTTACTTGTCTTAGCGTACAACTGGGGGACCAAGAGGGTTTGCAAGGCTACCCTCAAGTGCTCGGCGTGTTCTTCTTCAGACTTGGAATAGATCGGGCTATCATAGATAAAAACCACCACAAACAGATCCAAATAGGTTGAAAATACGGTTCATCAAGTTCATGAAGATTACAAGGGCATAGTCAATCCGAAGGGCATTACTAAAAATCCATACTGCCTATACCTTGTATTGAATGTCGTCTTAGCTACTTCGGACTCTCTCACCCTCAACTGGTGATATCTCGATCTCAAATCGATCTTAGAGAAGTATCGTGCACCTTATAGTTGATCAAATAAAGCATCGATTTATGACAATGGATATTTGTTCTTAATCATCGCCTGGTTCAACTGTCAATAATCAATGCACAGTCTCTGAGTACCGTCTTTCTTCTTTACAAATAAAATAGGAGCACCCCATGGTAACTAACTCCTAATAAAGCTCTTATCTTGAAGTTCATGTAACTGTTTCATTAATTCTAACAATTCTCCAAGTGTCATCTTATAAGGAGTCTTGGCTATCGGCGTTGCACCAGGTACTAGCTCAATCTGAAATCCGACTTCCCTATTCGGCGATAAGCCCATCACTTCATCAGGAAAAACTCCGATGAGTTCATTCACAACAGGTACTGAAGATACATCTCCCCACTTTTTCTCAGCTTCCATTAAAGCAAAGTGTTTAGGAATCACGCTCCCTTGAATTTAAACATCGGTCCTTCCACAGGGGTAAAAATCACAATCTTAGCGTAACAATCTAGAGTCACATGAGATTCAGCGAGCCAATCCATCCATAGGATAACATCAAAATCTTCAAATTTTAATTCAATTAGGTCGACAATCAATGCATGGGTCCCAACATGGACAGAACATCGATGATAGAATCTGTCAGCTAACACGCTCTTTCACAAGGGAGTTGCTACGGTCAAAGGAATGCTCATCGGAGATGAGTCCTTATCAGGACGTTTAGCGAAGTTTAAGGAGACGAATGAATGGGTAGCACTCAAATCCAATAGTACATGAGCAAAAATCTCATTGATCAACATTAAACCTTAGCATACAAGACATACTACTATTTAAATCATCTAATACAATAATTATCAATCAATTTAAATGTTAATGTCTACAAGATAATATCAATTCTTAACTGATTCTTTTTTATTAAAGCAAACAACACTGAAAAGTTGATCATTTTACTTAAATTAATATGCATGACATCACTACATATATAGGTATGAAACAAATTAATCATAAATTTAAATAAAAACAAGCATACCATGGATGACCTGATATGAAGCTCCTGCGTCAACATCAAATAGGGTATACACTCACCCATTAGGCGTAATTGCCGTCGGAGGCGTTGTCCTCAATCTAGACAAATTCCTAAGCATTCTGCACTCGGTTGCTTTATGCCCTTACTGCCCACAGTTGAAACAAGCACATAATCCTCTCAGGCAGGCGCTATAATGATTCTTGTCACATGTGGTGTAAATCAGAATAGTCTTCGCAGTCGACACCATTGTAGAGACACTCTTGCTTTGCTGAGAGAATGTCAATCTGAAGTAAGGCATCGTCTTACACTCCGATCTCGTGTTCGATTTCAAAAACGCTCAATATCTGTGGCCAGATTGAAAGTTTATAGTTGAGCTTTGACCAACATTACCAATTGAAGGAGTCACCTTCAGTTCTCTCTCGATGGTATAACACCTATCAATCAAATCCTTCTATGAATCTCTTCGGTGTCCAACCCCAATTTCCTGATCTGGGGCCTCAAACCTCATGTCGTAAGTTCTCATTAGAAACCAAGGACAGTACGAACTGACTCAGCTCTATAAAGAGTTTGGCATAAGCGCAAGAGTTCATCTATCTTCATTTCCTGGACATTTTGAGGATAGTACTTATCATAAAACACCTTCACAAATTCATCCCAATCCCAAACATATCCGGGCTCTTCAACATGAGCCGCATCTTTCAATTGTCTCCACCAGTTCTTAGCATCCCCTTCCAGTTTGTAGGTTGCCAACCTCACTTTCGTTGTCTCGTAGCATTCTGTCAGATCGAAGATCTTCTCCATCTGTTGTACCCGTTTCATAGCCTCAACGCTATCTCCTATCCCATTGAAGTGACGTAGTCGGTTCTTCCTGAATTCCTCTAATTTTGACCTAGGAGTAGAATTTGGAGCTTTGGTTTCTTTGATGGCATTCACAATCACCTTGGTCATTGCATCAACATGCGTGTTTGCCATCTGCAACCAATCAATAACTCACATTAGACTCTAATTCTACATATTTTGCGTTAATATACGTGTTCACCATCTGCAACCAATCAATAACTCACATTAGACTCTAATTCTACATATTCCTGACATAAGGATCAATCTTAAGCTTTGATACCAACCGTAGTGACCCGAAATCTCGCAGCCTCTTATTGTAAGATTTTAGGTCGTACCTTTGTATATCATGATTCTTAAAAACATCACAAGGCACTAAGAGCGCCTTAAACAATGGAAGGAAAGATTCAATAAACATTACTGAATAACAATAAAATCTATGACAATCTTCTTATTCCAATTATAAAGTCTAACATACTTAAAAGATTAAAACATTCTTAATGAAATTACTAGTCAATCGTTGTCTCATCCATTTGAAAATAATAAAATATTAAAAGGAAATAAATAGTTAGGCTATGAAGCCTTCATCGCCATCCATCTTGGGTTCTTAAACACCACGTGTAATTTCATCATCATAAGCCCATACGTTATCCTCAGCTACACTTGTCTCATCTACCCACCCACATCAACAAGGGGTGCAAGTTTACACTTGTACGATTCAGACATGCAATCCGTTAAAACATAAGATATCATTAATTGCGATGTAAATATTTCTATAATTCAAGAGTGTGTGCTTGTGGCATGCATAATTTCAATAAGTTGAAAGGATTGAATCATGATATGTAAATCAATATCGCATGAGTTTATCATTTCTTTAAGTTCTATTTTTACCTGTCCCTCTCAAGACGTTTGACTTTTAGACTTCGTCCTTATCAAGACGTTGGGTCTAATAAGTCTTCATTCTCGTATCATTAGACTTCGTCCCTATCAAGACGTTAGGTCTAATTGATCACATGTTCATTGCCTGTTAGCCTCTGTCCCTATCAAGACATTGTGTCTAATCAATCACGATCTCTGCTTATCATTTCAATATGTTCATGTGCCATTATTATGCAATTCGTAAATCATTATCAACTTTAGAGTGCATAAGATTACAATCATTGAACATAGACCTTAACATTTAATCTCATCTATTATAAAAGAACTGAAAAATAAGGACACGGATATTCGTCCCGAGTTCAAATATGTAGAACTTGTCCGCCCAGAATCGATCAATCGATTTCTCTCCGAGAGTTTTCAAACAATTATCGGCCATACTCGATTGATCAATTTCAAACTACATCGATCACTTCCAACACGAGAGCAGACAAATAATTATCGTCGAGAAATCGATCAATCGATTTCGACCAGAGACAACTCCTCAAAGTGTCTCAAATTGCACGATGGGATTTAACTTAACCAACAATTTATTTATGCAACAGAAGGGCACTAATTAACATAAAATTCATATTTAATTTGATATTAAAGTTCCAAGGAAAGCATGATTTTTCCATAATATCTTCGCATTTTAATTGGGTTCCTTACTACGACGATGGCTCTTGAAGGAGGCGAAGACCGCTTGAGAATCAATGCAAATGTCTCGTCGATCTTTCAAAAAGAAAAGTTCTAGAAAAGGAAGATCTAGAATCTCTTCTCTAAGGTCTTTAAAGTTTTTTAAGGGAAGAACCTCTATTCAAGGTTTAAAACCTACATACTAAGGTTCGTTCCTCTGACCTTTTATCTCTAACTCAAGCCTTTAACCAGTAGACTACCACACAACTTGTGTCAATTAATGACAGAAGTAAATATAAGAGTTTGAAAACCAAAACATGTATTTTTAAATTAAAGCATTAAAATTTTAAAGCATGCAGTGTATACACTATTAGGCCCACACATATAAATTAAGTGTATTAAAAACATGAAATTTGAATCACTATAATAAGTGTTGGAATATGATTATATTTCACACCCTAAAATGTACACTTAGCCGTCCGATGAGAGTAAACTAACGATTTCTGTGGAGTTTCAATATTTCAAGAAATTCTGACCCTTTGATCAATTCAAGAGTATAAAGGAGTGTAAAGACAATATTCGCCGGAATGTAGAATCAAGTGTGTGACAGCCCAGATTTCGGCACCCCGAAACCCGCGCTGTCAATACAACCCTTAAGGTCGTACCCTATATATTCCATAGAACACTTGATACATCCACGCCAAAAGTGAAAACAAAGCACATCTAACTAATAGATAAGGTCATCATAAAGCACATAAACCTTCTTTTGTATATAAGATGACTCAAACTTACAAAAGACGATTCAAATATCATGCCAATTGCATGAATAAAAGAACCGAACTGAACCATCAGTGACACAACAAAAGTCACATGGAGATGGTTCGCAAAAAGAATAAGCATCACTAGAATTTAACATCTAACAAAAATATAAATGGTCAGACATACCAAGCCTTACAATGATCTGACAAAAATATCAAAGTGCTACAGCACAAGTCTATTAAAAGAACGCCTCTTGAGGGGGCTCTGACTCCTCCAAAGGCACATAGTCCGAGTCCTTCGAGTCAGAGTTCTCGGTATCCTCAGCAAATTCTGAACCTGTGACGTATAGTTGAAGGGTGAGCTACATCATAACTCAATAAGGAAAACAATAACATGTATATTATCTTGCATCACATATATCTTTAATGACATATTTCAAAACACACGAACACAATTGGAAGCATTTATCATGACTAAAACGAAATGTCAGATGCATAGTTTCAAAACACAATACTCACAATTTCTCAAAACACAACCCTTTAATGCACACACTTAATCAATTACTTAAATAATTGTTCGAGCAATATAGCATCGATCCCCCAATGGAAGTACCCACTATCGTTGTTCACATGAACCATTGCACAATGCCCAAGTCCCTTTGCATGAGGTGACTTATGCCGAACGAAGTATTTTTACTGTTGAAAATCAAAGAATGGATATCCCACCGAACCAGTGCATAATTTGTACGGATATCCCGCCATACCGGTCACAAATATCCTGTCGTGTCGGTTAGGTATTCATAATTAAACCTTAAATCAAATGTGCAAGTTTAACATATAGTTTATCACCGTGGATTTGTGCTAATTATAGTAATTCAAGGCTTGTCACATGATCCACATGTACTAAATTAAATCACTATTGATGTCACACACATATTCTTCATATGTTACACTAATGAGGATTTAGAACTCACACACATAGCACACATACACACATATTTTCCTCTTAGTGATCACACTACTTATTTCACATGTTTAAACGCTACTTAATGAGCACATGCTATTTGAAGACAAAAAGGTAGAAAGCACACTTACTTCTATCATATCACTATACATATGCTAGTTGAAAGTAAATACACATGCTACGAAATTTTCCCTACCTCAACGAAGTCACACCAAGATTATACCAATTGCATTCCACATGAGCTCACATCCATCTCCACACGTCAACCCTATAGTCAAAAGTGTCCAACATTTTATGAGAATGCCTAGAAGAATGAAAAGCATAAACCACTGAAAAATTCAGTGTAAAAGAACAAAGTGAAGTATCCTATTCCTCGCGCGAGCGATCCTCTGAGGCTCGGGCACGCGAGCAAAAGTGACTCATTCCTCGCACGACCAAACTGACATTCAGTTGTCTGGAGTGTGTCGTGTGAGGCCTCGCTCGAGCGAGCCCTCTTACCCATAAGTCCTCACGCGAGTGAGACACAGGATCCTCACAGCCTTACCTAAGTTCTTGCAAGGCTTCTCAAGTCATCTCTCTGAGGCTTGCACAAGCGAGCTCTTAAGCTCGTGCGTGCAAGGATCAGAGATATTCAGATATGAGTTTTTCCCCAAACTCGATCCTCACCAAATCTTAATCATTTCAACCCCCTTTTCTAATGAACATTAAATGCTACTATTACCATATAAATAGCATTAAATCTATACCTTTAATGCCTTTAATACCCCATGGATCGGATTGCTCTTTCCTGAAGAAATAAAAAGGGTTTCAACACCCTAGATCTACTCCTCCCTTCACACTAAGCTCCCGAATTCACACGAGGTCGTTACGATCGTGTAGCTCAAATTCCCATACACCCTTGTACCTCCTCCTTCATAATATCCTTTGATTTAATCTCTAGGATTCATCAATCCTTTCTTTCCCTCCAAAGAAACTCTCTTTCTTTCTCTCTCTCTCTCTCCCTCTGCCACTCAAACCAAACACACAATAGAGACCCACGTGTGAGACCCCTCTTTATCTCGACTAGTTGAGTTTGTCAACTTGTAAAACACAAACACCAAGATAGGTGTTTCATAACCTCTAACACACAATGTGTTAGACACATACACACTAAGGTGTGAACTTGTGCATGGGTTTCCTTGTGAACCATATACACACTCACACACACCCTACTTACACGGTTGACAAGAATTGGGGTTATTACAAAGTGAGCATCAAGCACATAAATTCGTGGAAAAGCGATCGATCGAATATTCTACCCTTTAGATCTGAACTCATTGATGATATCTAAGGATGGGAGGATTTAGTATCATAAACCTCGCCTATTTTTCTTTGATTAATATTATCTTATTTAGTTTATTCTGCTTTTATATTCATCGAATCCGTTAGACTAGATTAATATTATGATAATTTAGGGAATTATGTGATTGATAGTTTACTCTTCTTGAAAATCTATTTAAAATCCTTGTGGGAATGACCTCGTACTCTGTACATGTTCACTATGGTACGATTAGTGCACTTGCGAGTATTGCACTTTTAAATCCACAAAAGCTTTTGTACCATGCGGTTGGTTGTTTATGCCTTCTCAGATTTCACAAGGCTTTGCCTTCGTTAAGAAGACAAGGTATTCTTATAAGGTGTTTGTGAAAGAACCTTAGATGGTACTTTACCAAATAAGATAAAAATGGAATAGTATTAAAAAATAATTATTTTGTAGTTTTATTTTCTTTATATTTTATTAATACTAAATGAATGCTATATTTATTTTTTATGATCTTCATATATTTTTTACTCATGCTTTGGAGTTTGAGGCCTCTACCTTGATACAGTTCTTATTTATCCTTTGTCCCCCTCTAATAAAAGTTTCTAGCTCCATCCGTACCCAAAAGGTAACTCGTTCCAATCACCATCCGCAATGGGTGGGTCACTTATACCATTTCTTTAAACTACCAATTGAATGGTAGTTCAGTTGGTATCCTCCCTCCTTTGTGGGGATTGAGGTCGTGAGTTTAATACTCCATGTTTGCTTCCTCCCTTATATTTATAAGGCGAGGGTCGTTGTGTGAGAATTATTCTCCTACGTGTCACTCAATGTGAGTGCTTTGTTGTGTGATTTATTTTCGAAGTGCTGCTCCTCAACCGTCATACTCTCTACGATATGTAAGGCACATCCAGGTTATCTATGTTGTATGGCATTATCAAAACAAAACAAAAAAAATACTCTTTAAATTAACACCATGTGACAGTAGTAGTGGCCAAATAGTCATGATTAAATTACAATTTTTTATGGATACATTTATGGAAAATTGTAAACGGTGGGTGGACAGATTTGATGCAGACAAAGTGCATGCGATTGGCGTGGCGCAATGTGACTGACTGCACTTATCCACATTAATTGACCCCACCGCACTTGCAGCTAATTGTGTCGCGCCAATTCAACCGCTTGTACTTTGTTTGCATCAAATCTGTCCACCCACCGTTTGCAATTTTCCATAAATGTATCCATAAAAAATTGTAATTTAATCATGACTATTTGGCCACTACTACTAGCACATGGTGTTAGTTTAAAAAGTGTTTTTTTTTTTTTTTTTGATAATGCCATACAACATAGAATCTGTCCATCATATAACATTGTCCTAGATTTATTCTCTCCCACTGGTTTTTTTAAAGTTCTTATGTAAAACAATTAATCGCTTTGAAGGAGGAGATCGAGATTGCTTTTCATCCCAAAATTCCAATCTTCCACACAATCGATCTTGAAATCATGGGTGTGCCATCAAACATTTTCATTCCACATGACACACATCCCAAGAAAGTTACATCTAAGCGTGATATAGGCCAATTAAATTTTGACACTTTTTTTTGGGATGTGTGTCATGGACGGCTTTGATTAGTTATATGGGAAATTCACCTAATCGACCCTGTCAGATACACCTTTTACATCAGAGGCCCTATAGTTTCACCTTTACCCAAACTGACCAGCTCCAAGCCTAGCCGACCCTAAGGAGAGTAAAAAGTTCAAATTACCCCCTTCTATGACTTTCTTTAACCCTCAAAGCATCCCCTTATTCCTCATTTTAATCTGCTAAAAAGTTAGAGGTGGGTCAGGTGACGACGTCTTCTTCCTTAATCTGATCTGCTCCGATCTGCTATTTCGAAGAAGAAAATAGAGGCTTGGGAAAAGAAACCCCTGCATTTATCCATTGTGACAAGAAGACCCTGCAGTTTGCCGTTGCGACGCGAGGTATCCTACTTAAACCCCATCTTCAGTTTATTAGGGTCTCTTAATGGTGCAATATAAAAAATAATTTAGGTTTATTGGTCCACATTTTCAGTTTGTTAGGATCTCTTAATCGTGCAGTATAAGAAAGACTTTATTTCCTTGGTAAATTTTTTGAAAAGTTTATATCGATTGTAAATACAATCGATATCGACTCTATATACAATCGATATCGATTGTTTATACAGTCGATATCGATTGTAAAAACAGTCGATATTGATTTCAAATACAATCGTTATTGACTCTATACACAGTCGATATCGATTATAATTATAATCAATATTGACTGTATATACAATCGATATCGACTGTATAAATAGTCGATATGTGTTAACAATCGTCTTCTCTCTTTTGTGTCATCAGTCTTATAGCCCATTCCTTCTCATTCTTAAACATGCGATGATAGAGGTAGGGATTCCTCTTTTCTGTCACTATGATGACTTTCTTGTAAATGATGATGGCTTGTATGAAGGTGGCCGGCGGAGGGTTATTAACATTTCGACTGGTATTTCTTATGAACAATTCATGAAGCGAATGTCTGCTGTTAGTTTTGCGAGGGCAGGTGAAATAGTTTCCACAAAGTTCAGTATGAAGATAGTGAATACTCCTGTGGTTGCCGATATTTTGGACTCTGATGATTTGACCACCCTATTTACGTTTTATAGATCCGGGGTGGACGTCATAAAGGTATTCATTATTAAGGAACCGTCATCCTTCCAAGTCAAAGCTGAACAAGTAAATATTTGTGGGACTGATTTTGTGAGTAACCATTCATTTCAACCATATAAGTTTGAGGAGGATGAAACTATATACGATACTGTCCCGTTAGGCGATAACAACGATATTACAGTGAACATGACTACCAGGAAAGCAACTTTTGATTTAAACAATGCTCCGGTTGAATCGTATGATGACCCACTAAAATATATGCATGGATCACAATAATATAGTCAATGGCTAGACTACACTTCAGAAAGGGTGGTGGATACTGATGATTTCAGTCATATCTTCTTTGGTGGATGAACAACTTGGTTGACTCATGAATTATGTTCTACCATATCATCGATGGGGATTATCGGAGAAGCTCAACCCCATGTCCATACACATGAGCACCCATTCGGTGAAGGGACTAGTCATCCACGCTAGAACCCCTTGGGTGAAGGATCTAGTCAATCACATCAGAACCCCTTTGGTGAAGAATCTAGTCAACCACCTGAGAGCACCGCTAGTGAATGGCGTAGTCTTCCTCAACCCACTAATGAAGATACCTTTGAAGAAGATTATGAAAGTGAACCGGATGGGTTTATAAAAGAGGATCCAAAAAATTTTGTGAGAGACATTGATAATCCCCTAGTAGACGGAGATTATGAAGTGTCAGAGACATTGGGTGACTCCTCCGATGAAAAGGTAAAAACTGAATATCGAAATTGGACATTTAAAGTTAGAGAGATCTTCAAAGACAAACAAATATTTTAAAGAGTATTGAAAGAGCACGCAGTAGAGAAAAACTTTCAAATTCTGCCTTTGAAAATTACTAGTTATCGAGTGACAGCGGGATGCTACGAACCCGATTGTTCGTGGCGAATACATGCATCTAAATTGATTGGGCTCGACTCTTTCCAAATCAAGACATTCAATAGTATTCACACATGCGAGGCCGCTAAGATCGAACCGCACAGTCACCGTAATACAACAATCTCCTTCGTAGCTAACTATGTACGGAAGAAACTTATGGAATGATTCGACTATACACCGGCGTCGATAATATTTGATATTACAATAGCTTATAATGTGTAAATCTCATATACAAAGGCTTGGAGGGGGAAAGAACTTATCCTTAATGATATTAGAGGCAGTTGGGAAGGATAATTTATGGATCTACCGACCTACGTGAAGGAGATGGAGATGGTAGATCCTAATGTACAAACATCCTTTCAACTTACGCTTGACGGTAAGTTCCAAAGATTTTTTTTGGAGTTTTAGCCTGTGCATTGGAAGCTACCGCAATACACTTCGTCGTATATTGCTTGTAGATGGCACACACCTACGAGGAGGTTTCGAAGGGATCCTACTTATCGTCTCGGCGCAAGACGGTAATGGCCATATATTACTGTTAGCATTTATCGTCGTTGAGTTAAAAGAAGAGGATACGTGGATGTGGTTTCTTGAACAGGTATGTGCGCTCATGATCTGTGGGTTTACCAAAGATTTTATTTTTATCACGGATAGGTCGAAGGGTTTAATAAAAGTGATGAAACATATCTTTCCTAACGCATACCATAACTACTGCATGCGACATATGACACAAAATTTGGCATACAAGTATCCCAGAAACAATGTGAAATGTCTATGATGGTGTACTACGTGTGCATATTTAGTAGAGAGATTTAATTATTTTATGAACAAAATAAAGAAAGATCCTGCTGATCCTCGGGCCGTAAAGTATATTTTAAAAATAGACCCGAAGCATTGGGCACGCGTATATATGGAAGGAAGGCAGTATGATTCACTGACTACGAATAATATTGAAAGTTTAAATAACGTATTAAAGATAGCTCGAGAGAAACCAATTATCGACTTAATCAGGACTACTAGAGAGAAAGTCGTCGATCATTTTTAAAAGCACCGATAAATATTTGAGAAATGGACTACCCTCCTCTACCCAAAAGCAGACGAACACATGAAGAAGGTTTTGCAATAGACCGGTAGAAAGAGAGCTCAACCATATGGGCGTGATCAATTCCAAGTCAACTCCAGAAATTTTATTCATAGCGTCGACTTGGAACACAAGATGTGTACTTGCTGCCGTTGGCACATTCATGGCTTATCTTGCTCCAATGTCGTGGTGGCTATCAATCGAAGAAGTTATGATTATCATAATTTCTGTGAGAAGTAATTTTTCACCGCTTGCTTTAGACAAACATACAATGAACAATGACTTCCCACCCTCGATAAAAGCCAATGAGAGTTTCAAGTATAGCAACTCCCTGAAAATATAAAAGTGAGACTACCCTATAATTGTCGAAAGCAAGTTGGCCTTCTGAGAAACAGAAGGATACGGTATAAGGGTGAGTTAGAGCCTTACAGTATGACAAGTATAGTGAGTATGGTCACAATCGTAGGAGTTGCACGGTAGTGGGACCGATGGGTAGTGTATATTTGCTCAATAGCTCAGAATCACAATATTTTGTTTCGTAATAGTTGTAATTTTAGAATGTAGACTTGCCCAGAGACATGGATCATGGAATGTACAGATGCACCGTTCGTGGCTCTATATAGAGTCGTCGACGATTGGCAAGATAGTCGATTACGATTCTGTATAAAGTCGCCATCGACTCTACATAGAGTCGCCATCGACTCTATATTGAGTCACCATCGACTGTCTATAAAGTCAATATCGATTCATTATAGAGTCGCTATCGACCATTTATATAATCGATAGCGACTCTATATAAAGTCGATAAAGACTGCTACTTCTGCAATATAATCACTGCTACTTAAAAATATTTTATTTATATTAAAAATGTTTCATTTACATTTAACAATGTTTCATTTATATTTACAAAATATAAATGTAACCACTACTACTTCTGCATCTCCTCCTTTGTGTCGTCCTACTCTAATTTCCCTCCTCCATCGCCGGTGTATTTAGCCAGTGTATGGCCAATTTCTGTCTTGATTCTATCCATATCTGATTGTGCAGAGTCAAATTTCTTTCCCGACATGAAGTATTCCACATACTTTAGCACAAATACCCCACAATCACTCGAATTGGTCTGTCAGGGAAGGCCTTTGTACCGGCAGTCATTAGATGATCAAGGATAAGTCTTCACATTCAGTGCAGTGGAGTTATCGTATGAATATAAAACCGCGAGAAAGTAATGGGTCTGTTTCAAAATAAAGGAATGTCAGATATGCTAAGCTAACAATGATGAAAGATATGCGAAGCAAAATATCTTACCAGTGTTTGTAATTGGTTCGAATATCTTTCTTTGAAGGGCCTATTAAAAATAGGGTCAATGACCAATATCGATCGTTCGACTGCCTTCACGATCGCAAGCGCCTAGTGTAATAGTTGTTGTGAATGAATTAGGATAAATATCTATAAAAAAGTAATATAATCTCAAAAGGTATGATAGGAAAAACTATAAAGATGTTGGAAGCATACTGTGCTGCATTCATGAGCCCATAGATTCTGAAACTGATTGAAGAAGAAATGTTGCAACAGCTTCTTACCTTGGTTCTCCTCGAGTTTATGGGCAGCCGACCGTCCGACTTAAACCTCGAACGATTCTTCGTATAATTTTTCAGTGAGAAGGAACTTGTCGAAATCATTCAGTTCAAAGCCCATGTAGGTCAGAGCGGTAGGGCACATTAGGAAGCATTTGTCCTTTCGATTAGGATGAATATTGTCATCAATTACTTTCAAGTGTTTCCGGTAGGCGCCTATAATCTGAAACTAATGCAGTTAAGTTAAATAAGCAACATTCAAAAGAGTCGTCTCCTGTCCTTCAATGAATAAAGTGGACGACTATATAAATAATCGGTATCGACTCTATAATGAATCAATATCGATTTTACATACAGTCGTTACCGACTATATAATTAATCGGTATCGACTCTACAATGAATTGATATCGATTCTCCATTCAGTCATTACCAACTATAAATACAATCGTCATCGACTCTACAATGAATCGATATCGATTCTACATACAGTCGTTACCGACTATATAAATAATCGTCATTGACTCTACAACGAATCGATATCGATTCGTTGTAGAGTCGATAACGACTCTAGTTCGAGTCATCGACGTCTTTATATTGTCTATTTGGTGCCTACAATAGAGTTACTTTACTTACAAAATTATCCAAGTACTGCGTGCCCACCAAATATTGAAAGATTGCACCGGCAGCGTATAATTATCGACAATGCTTACGTAGTTGTTGCATAAATAAATGCTAACGTAACTAATTTTTTATAATAAATAATAAAATGAAATATTCAGGCTTCTTCATGGGAAGAATGATTTACTCATCCTCAGACTTAGGCTTGTTCCACATGTCTAGCATGTATTTTTGCTCTGCTATCAGTGCAACAGTAGCATTATCAGCCGTAGGTTCAGGCTCAGCAGTAGCATCAACTACCGGTCTAGGCTCAGTCGTAGCATCAGCTAACGGTCCAAGCTCAACCATAGGTCCTTCAATGGCCTTCTCCATTATAGGCTTTTTCACCATCGCTCCCCTTCGCTGTGTCCTAGGTTTGACCGTAGTTGATTTCACTTGTTGCCCTTGTCTATGTCTTAAGCGAGGGTCAATTTATTGATGAGGCAATTGGAAAGAGGTTTGCTCTTCACCAGCTAGACCCTTATCGGCTTGAGACTTAGGCTGCTCTTCAGCAGCTGTCGTCACCTCATCCGTGGGAGGATCCTTATGCATTGGAGCTGATGATTCCTTATCGAAGGCTGTATCACACACCTTCGATATCAGCTCCGACAGAGCGACATCTTGAACATCGAAATAATGGTGCAGTATAAGAAATAATTTCTAGTTCCTATTTTAAAAAATCGATATCGATTGTAAATATAATCGTTATCGACTCTATATACAGTCGATAACAATTGTATATAAAGTCGACTATATATACAGTCGATATCAATTGTAAATATAATCGTTATCGACCTTATATACAGTCGATAACGATTGTATATAGAATGGATATCGATTGTAATTAAAATCATTATCGACTCTATACATAATCGATAACGATTATAATTACAATCGTTATCGACTCTACACACAATCGACAACGATTATATTTACAATCGATATCGATTGTATATAGAGTCGATTTATGTTAACAATCCTTAACATATAAAAATTACGTATCAACACATACCTTAGGTCTCGACTCTAATAAATTTTTAAGATGTTCTTTTAGTTTTTCTTGACCCTTCCTGACCAATATGTTGTAGTGAATCATCTTCTGTAACTCCGCATCCCTTAAATTGAGCCGATCATTCAAGGAGTTGCATAGTTTCTCTACGGAGGCACAATGTATCGCGAGGACCATATTCTCTTCCTCCAAATGGCTCACTCTTTGGGTGAGCTTCAAGTTGTCCAGCACCAAACCGTCGATTCTCCTCAACAACGGCTCATTAGAGGAGGTCGGTGCAGTTGGGATCCCTTTTGCAGATGGGGTTTCTTTCGTGGCCCCCCTAGTTCTCGGCCGCTCTACATCCACATGGACGGGGCCCTCTTTCGAGGAAGATTCTTCATCCGACGAAGATTAGATGTCAAATTCTTTTTCGTCAATATTCTCGACCGGAATGTAGTTTCTCTTCTTCTTCGGCCGCAACTCTTCCACAACTTTCTTGACCAGTTGTTGAACCTCTTTTCTCTTCCCCCCAATGACCTTTCGACCTCGTAGATATTCTTTTAAGACGGGTATCTCTAATTCAAAGCCAACAGGCTTGAGGAGAGCGCGAACCTTTTGAAAGAAAAGGAAACACGATAAATAACAGACTAAATTGATAATATATTCCAAATGTAAAGTATCGACTATTTAATAAGTCGTTATCGATTCTGTATTGAATCGTTCTCGACTATTTAATAAGTCGTTATCAATTCTGTAATGAATCATTATCGACCATTTAGAAAGTCGTTATCGATTCTATAATGAATCATTATCGACTATTTAATAAGTCGTTATCGATTCTGTAATGAATCGGTATCGATTCTATAATGAATCGATAACGATTCTTTAATGAATCAGATTTTTTTTTTTTCAATAGGCATTGGATCTCTCTACTCCTTAATTTTATAAATTTAAATTATTTAATATACATCATACCTTGCTGTTCAACATCTGTCCACGAGTGTAACCTTTGATCCTTGATTGCGCCTTTCTCGACCATTTCACCAGTCATGGGAAAGGGCCCTTAAAGCCTGTTTGGGAAGGTGAGATATTTGGCAACATCTCATAAGCCGACCATTAAAGTACATATGCATCCATATGCGTTGTACGTCTTAAGGGCTTTATCCATCTCGGCAATCTTTATATTCACTGCGCTCTTCATTATATACTCTATCAAGTCATGGTACACATGGAGACCCCACTGAGTTCTGTTAAAGTTTTCGACGTCATCGATGAGGTCGATGTGGTCTTCCGCCAGTTGATAGTAGGACCCGGGAAAAAGAAATATACACAACACATATAGAAGAGACAACTTTACGAAGTCGTCATCACTTTCCGCTCTTCAAATTGCTCCATCTATATGAGACCAGAGAATTTTTCCAGGAAGCGTTCCACAAAAATATTTGTATTGAATGGTTTGTTCTTCTGGTGGTTTAACGGATGGGGTATACTTTTCAGGGCCAACTACGGCAAGGCCCAATATTAATGCAATGTCCAACTTCCGAAGATAGACATCAGTCTTCCCGATTCAGAATTATTTTTTTTCAACCAAAAAATTCAATATCACATTGACCACATCTCTAAGAAATCCCACACCCTTAGGCATTTGAAATATTCCACCGAAAACTGAAGCTCTCAACAACTCCTTTCGAGTTTGGTTAGTGATATCGTAGAGATTCGAAATGACACTAGGGGAACACTTGGCAACAAGTCAGTGTATAACCATTTTGACATCTTGTTGAAATAAACTGTAATAAAAAAGAAAGGACTAAGTCTAATACTAACACGGATTGTTAAATGTTAAATGAACTGTAATATATAAAATCGATATCGATTGTATTTATAGTCGATATCGATTACATATAGAGTCGATATTGATTACAAATAGAGTCGATAGCGACTATAAATACAATTGATATTGACTGTAAATACAATTGATATCGATTCTATATGCAATCGATATCATTTTATATACAATCGATATCGATTGCATATAGAGTAACCTTAAAAAATTATGACAAAATGTGTACTGACGAAAGGAGAAGAAAAAACTCTACAGTAATGGAAAATAATTTTAATTCCAACTTACAGATTTTGTAGCTTGAAGATTGAAGAATGAAACGCTAGCGGCTACGAATCGATACCGCCTCTCCACCGACTTCGAACGAAAAAGTAAAAAGTAAAAAAAAGTAAATAGTGAAGAGTTGAAAAAAGGGCGGCTATTTATTACATTGGGGGTAGTTTCGGCATTTCCTAAAGGCGGGCGACGGCTCGACGCGCAACGAGTCGGTTTGGGTAAAGGTGAAACTGTAGGGCCTCTGACGTAAAAGGTATATCTGACAGGTCGGTCAGGTAAATTTCCCTAGTTATATACCTTTTGTCCCTTTTTCAATATGAGGGTCAGGGACTTTGCATTTAGACACTATTCTTAGCGTTGCATCCAGAGCAGCTAGCAATCATGTGACACCTATCGCGAGGATTGAATGTCATGACACTTTGGATCAAGTAGCACCAAAAGAATTTGGGCATTATTGATACATATCTACCATTAAAAATATGATCAAAGGTTTTCAAATTTAAAGCACCAAGTTTATAGAGACCCATCAAATAAAGGGAAAAAAGTAAAAACTTTATTTCTTTATTTTAAAATCACGCACCTTGTGGCTCATCAACCAAAAAAACAGATGCTGTTTTGGGTTGATGAATTTGGCTGTGAGGATGGCTGCATCCTGATGCACTGTTTCAAGATTTCCTACTAGTGATTTTGATCAAAACATTGCATACACGGATTTTAAATACGAAAATAAGTTCACAATTTCTAAATCACAAAAACGTCTCGCAAACTAAAAACTCTAAAAAGCCCTTGCTATTTTTTATACTTTTTAAATTTATTTATTTTCCAACGTGGATAACTTGGATTAGCCAAAGTGTGCTTCATCACGTAAAAACCTTATTTTCTCCCCTGGTTCAGTTTTGGTCTCCAGTAGAGAATTAAGTGAGGAGGTCAGCTGCGGACCAGCACGGACTCGAAGCAATCGACGGGCTAGGCAGGCCAATTTTGTTTATTTTTCATTCATCATTAGTCTTCCTTCGTCCACCTCCCCCTTCTTTTGTTTTGATCGTTAAAGAGACACTTCTCTTACTTTATTTTCTTCCTTTTCATTCGTTATTTCTATGCATTGGCTCTCATCACCAACATGGCAAGCTGATTCTTACGATTTTCAGACCTTGACGACTGCAAAAGTCTGATTTTTTCAGGATCAATAGGCTTTAAGGTTGTTCACTATGCAAATGCAAGTATTTTCTTAATGCACATTAAGTGTTTGATGAAATGTCTGAAAGAGGAAAATCTTTGATCTCATCGTAATATTCCATTAACATGGTATCACCTATTGATCCACATCAAAATTAATCACTATATATGCAACTGCAAGTATTTTTTAATGCACATGAATTGTTTGATGAAATGTATGAAAGAGGCAATCTCTGATCCTATGGTAATTCCATTAACGTAGTTTCATCTAATGATCCACACTAAAACTGTTCACTGTGCAAATGCATATTTTTAATGCAGAAGTAATCTTTGATCTTATCGTAATCCAATTAACGAAGTATCACCTAATGATCCTTTTTGTTTTAGAGTGTTCATTATTCAATTGTGCAGAGGTTGTACAGCAGCGGTGCATTGTAGAGATTTGGTTTAGCTTTGATTTATTTCCCTTTGATTTCCAATGTAATTTACCTTAAGTAGTTAGTTTTATAGGCAATTATTATGGGACGTAACTTAAGTTCTAGATTTTAAAGTTATGAGCACCTTGTAGTGGCTGAACTCTGTCAAAACGTGGGATTTGTGGATTTTGTTTTAATAATGAAATCTGTAAAAAAAACAGAAATTCTTAGGACTTGAAAGGATAGAATCGTGATATTGGTATCGTAAGGTTACGAAATACACACACACATGAAAATACTGCTTTGATCGTCTCTTGAGTGATACATTGTTGGTTTCACTAACATGTACCATTCTTAAAAAAATGCTCAATTACACATCTCCGCCTGTCCCTATTATGTAAATCAACAACCAGTTGCTCTTTGATAGATATATCACGATATTTGTCAGTCAAAATTGCAAATAAGGTTTCTCCAAGATTGTTGGTGATAAAATTTATGGTTTCAATTGCAGCTGTACTTACATTACCTTTCTGAATATCAGAGTGATAAATATAAAATTATCAAAAGCATTTTTTAGCATGACACTTTTAATATCTTCATTATTATCGACGAGATAATGTAGAAGTATAAGAGAGTTTTCCCAATTATTTGGATCCTCTGATTCGTTTGGACCACGCAAAGCTAATCTTTGACGTAGAAGAATTCAAATGCAATAAATGCTGATGCAGTCATATGAGCTTTATATTCACTTTTGCTTTGTCAATTTGATTAGAAAAATATGTTTGATTGTGATTTTAATTCACTACATCGTTACACTTCCTGTAAGCATGGTTGAGTATTGTTGGGCTCTCCAACAT
This sequence comes from Chloranthus sessilifolius, assembly GCA_021018995.1. Taxonomy (NCBI): domain Eukaryota; kingdom Viridiplantae; phylum Streptophyta; class Magnoliopsida; order Chloranthales; family Chloranthaceae; genus Chloranthus; species Chloranthus sessilifolius. The sequence goes on along the minus strand of CM037588.1, from coordinate 3,413,209 downwards.
GAGCTTCTTTCAGTTTATACATCCCTTAACATTAAAAGAGTTATTATCCCCTTGCGCTCTTGTATCTGGTCTAAAAAGATAGCAATTTAAGCAAAACACAACATACTTTGTTGTGGTATATTCTAACCAACTTCCATACTGATCATGATTGAATCGTTGTAACTTTTTTGCACTTTCCGTTTGAGGGAAAATGTGGTTACGACAAGGGCGTAGCCAGGAATTTTTGTTGGTGGGGGCTACAAATGATAAATATAATGTTAGTAGTTATTTTACCATCGATTTGGGGGCTTATATACAAACAAAGGTTGTATAAGAACCATACTTAATAGAAACTCTAGAGTTAAATGGGGGCTTGAGCCGATTTGGGGGCTTCTACATCATAGATTTGGGGGATTATATACAAACAAAGGTTGTATAAAAACCATACTTAATAGAAACTCTAGAGTTAAATGGGGGCTTGAGCCCCCACACCCTTCTATTTGGCTACGCTGATGGGTTACGAGGCTTACTCGGCCCGTTTTGCAGATATGCTCTTCAAATTGAGTCCTCATCTTCATGGGTTAAAAAATCGGAAAACCGATACGTACCGGATGATACGTATCGGTCCCGGATGATACATTGGTATGAATCGTCCGGTACTTTTGTTTTTTGTATGAGAGGCACCGATACGGTACCTTGAATGTACCGTATCGGTGAGGTCCAAAATCGATATGTATCGGACGATATGTATCGGTATCGGACAAGATTTTGACCCATGCTTGCCATTAGGATAATTCTATGAAATTCGAGTACGTAATCCAGGATCTTATCGGAAGGTCTGCCAAATTAACCTCTTCATGACTTCGATTTGAGCTATGCTGCACCTGATCATGATCATCATTCACTGAGGTAGGAGGCTGTAGGTTAGACTTCCTTTTGCATTCTTTTTTGTTCACAACTGCTTTAACAATCAAGCAGGGGGAATATGAGTATAGATAACACGAGGGTATTAGAATTGCAATACTTAATAGATAACCCCAAATAAGAGTTATTTTCTTTTTCATCCTCAACTTTTTTCTTATAATTACAATAGTAAATAACAATATAAATTTGATCTTATCGACTCACACCTCTTGGAGCAAAGATCTATGATCTATTAAGTGTCAAACATGAGACGGTTTCATCATAACAAATGAAAACTGACATTGTGACACACATCATAAGGTAAATTTAAGTAATCTAAAAGGAAGCATTAATCATCATATAAACATCCACGCATTAAAATACTCTAAAAGGAGAAATGCATATTTGCAAGAAAAATTAAGATAGAAACGATAACCATACAAGTAAATCATTGGGATCTTGTAATTATAAACAAATTTGGCAGAAACTGCTCAGCAATTTCTAATGACAAAACAAAAAAATAATTACAGAAAAAGCAAACCAGGGCGTCTGTTCCGATGCTAGGTGAGTTCCCTTTAAAAAGTTATTTGAAAAATGATAAGAGACATATATGCTTTTAAACTTGGAGAGTGATGAAAAAAGCATTAACATAATTACAATAAAGATCAAAGCTCTGAAACTCCATCAATCTATACAAAACCACCAAACAATCCCGCTCAGTGGGAGCTTTGATCAATAATCATCAATTGAATGTCAAGTGGCATCCATTTTGAGCAATTGAAGAGATCAAAATCGTAGTTCGTATTAAGAGATACTGTATGCCCAACAATCTCGGTCAATATGGCATTTGAACAGTCAGATCAGCAGCTTAATACTCATATATTTGTTATTTTAGGACTTAAAAAAACTTTTAAAAATACCTACAATTTAATAGTTTGGAAAACTCATATCCTTTTATTTAAATAGTTCAGAAAAAAATATATGCTTATAATCCGTTGAGGAAACTTTTAAGTAGTTTATGATAATACAATTAACTCATTAATTAATGATTTTTTTATTTAAACTAATGTATTTTTTTAACCGAGCCGATCCAACATAGTCCGACCCGGTTCGACCGAACTGGTGCACCTGCCGATTTGGCATCCGGTCCGGTTTTTAAAACATTGGTTAGGGTTACCTGTTACTAGCCGCTAGAGTAATATGTTTAATAATCATGATATTTCGTATAAGCAACTTGAATGGTTATGCAACCTTCACAAAATGGCAGAACTATCCAATCTCTATGGTAGCCAAGGGGTTTGGTGGTGGTTTGTTTCCCTTCAGTTGATTCAACTTGTAGGCAGACATTGCAAAGTATTACAAGAGCGTGGTTTCGAATCGACATTTCTTCTTCCATCGACGCCCAGCTGTAATCGAACGTGAAGGAGCAGCAGATGGAGAGACTCGTGCAATGGATCGATGGCGGATCAGAAAGAGAAGTAGTGGAATCAAGTAGAGCCCGGCTGCAGCGGCTAATGGGGAGGGAGAAATTTCCTCCATCGGCAGGATCGGCCTTAGGGCTGTAAATAAAGAGTCAATAAATGATTGGAAATGCATCTATGAATTGCTTTTTGAATGATCCAGAATACCACCCTTTAGGTTTTCATTTGTTTGTTTTATGGATCACTTGTTTCATGAACAGTTCATAATCGCTCATCATTCTTACACCGTAATAAAATGTTACCTAATCTGCTAGTTTCATAATCACTTGTTTCATGACACTAGAACTAGGTCGAGCACATTATTATAATGTAGTCACACTGACCATTCTAAGTAAAGATGCTAAAGTCAGTAGTTGATGTGCTTTATTTGACTTGAATGTGCTTAACATGTGATTGCGCAGTACTTATGTCTGAAAGTCTTTCCAATTGTTGTAATGCTATTGAATTGTTACTCGTCATGAGTTCCTTCACCTGGTGCAAATAAGTTCCTCTATTTAATTAGTCAATATTACTAGATTTAACCGTCGTCATGGGATATACAATCTTACAGTTTTGGGTGGCCAATTTTTTCTTTCATATATGGTTAGATATATTTTGTACTTTGATTCAGTAATAAATTCTGGTTAGAGAATGAAGATTCTTTTGAGATAAACACTTGTACTGTCTTGTTATTCTTGCTTTATTAAGCTGAAGTTGGTTTTCTTGATAAATTTTATGCAATTATGGATGGGATTTTCTGATCAGATTAACCATCAACAAGGTTCAATGCCTTTTATATTACTTCAACCATCACAAAGTTTTAAAGATTGAGATACTTATTTTTTATTTATCTCGTTAATAATTTTCATAACATGTTGCATTAAGGATTTGAAATCTATTGTATTTGGATCATTGAAAATATGTTGCAGAAATCCGTCCAACCATGTTTATCTCAAGGATTTTTGCGAGGACACTCTTTGCTGCAGCTAAATCGGAACCTTCTGCTGCTGCTGCTGTTACTTCAGCCAAGACAATACGCAACCCTCTTGAGGAATTTTTTGAGGCAGATAGAAGTCCTGATGAGGACAAACCTGTTGTCTATGGTATAGGCCTTCCCTCGTCTATATTATTTAATTTGTTTTGGGAGTATAATACCCAACATATTCAATTTTCAATTCCTTATCGGTTATGTGTTAATATTATGAGGGAAGAAGAATAATTGGCATCCAATTTATCTTGTTTATAAGCCAAAATATTTTCTTCCATATGAGCTGAAGCATCTGCCAATCTCTTGGTATCTTAGTAGAACTGACATTTCATTAGGAAAGCACCACGTGGCCGTATAATCATGTATGTTGGCATCTTAAGTAGCTTAAAGCTGTCTTAATATAGAAGGACATCAGCCTCGATCACATTTAAGTGCTCAACTGATTTAGAGTACAAAGCCGTTCCAACTAGCCGAGCAGGATGTTCTAGGAGAATCGGTGGTTATGTGCAGCCTCTGTCCGGTTAATAAAACTCGTCTGGAAGAACAATTATATTTTTCGGCTAGTTTTTCGCCTAAAAACATTGCAAAATTTTGAAATATTTTTCTTTAATATAAAGAGGCCAAGAAGTAGGGTAGAAATGGGATTGTATACAAAGTGAAAGATATTCATGTTGTCTGTTCTGTGATTTCAGGCTTCTGGCGACCCATTTCAATGTCATTCCATGAGAGAGGACGTAGGGAGGGAGACTATTTTACCTTCCTCTTCATTTTTCTTTATTCTCTTCCCTTTCTCTTCTTCATCTTCTTCTCTTTTTCTCCAAGCAACTAGATTATCTTCCTTTCCCCTCCTCTTTCTCTTATTCTCCTCCTCTCTCTTTATCATCTTCTATTGTTCTTCAAAGCAAATAGTCATCTTCCTTTCCTCTTCCTCTTCCGCTCTCTTATTTTGTTCGCTTTCTCTTCTTCTTCTTCTGTTTTACTTCAAAGCAGCTAGTTCTCTCTCTCTCTCTCATTGAAAGGAATGTCAGTATATACATCTACATAACCCGTTCGAATCTGTCCAACCACTAGTTCTAGGGCTGTCAACGGGCTGGTTGATCTGATACCTGATCTGCCCGACCCGAGTTTTTAACTGGGTTAGGCAAGCCAAATACTTCTATCGGGTCGGGTCGACCGAAGTAAACTTTGTGTCAGGTCGGGTTTAGATGCATGGTCCGACTCGACCCAACCTTATCCACCGCATCCCAACCCGACCAAAGCTCGATTCGATTCGATGGTCCGTCCTCCCTGACCTCACCAGAAACCCGGCCCAATGGCCCGACCCGAACCTGACCCGATGACCCTACCCTACCTTATGACCCGATACTCGACCCGTTAAGTAACCCAAGTTATATGTTATAACTTAAGTTAGAAGTTCATATTATAATATATAACCCCACCTTTTAAGATATAAGTTATAAGCTAAGTAACTTAAGTTACTAAATAACTTAGTTTATAAGTAAAACTTATAATATGACCCATCGACCCGAGCCGAAAACCCACCTCGTTGACCGACATACTGACCCAACCCATTGGCCCGACACGCTTGGCCTGCCGAATAGAAAACTTGAAGACTTGACCTCTTGACCCTAGCCGTTGGGTCCGGTCGGCCATAAGGCATTTGGGTTGGGTTGGGCACGAAATGCTTGACCTAAAGGCCTCAGGACGAGCCAGGCCGGCAAGGTCTCCAAGAGTACGGGCAACCAAAATTTTGACCCGATCCAACCCGATCCATTGACAAACCTAACTAGTTCAACCATTTTGAACCAAACTGACTGCCTCTAATTTTTGGGCTCCGATCTGGTTTTGAACACAATATTTCAACCACTTTTCAGATGCATGTGTGCACAAATACATTAGTACATGTACTAGGTGTGTGTATGCTTGGGGATGTGGTTTTTGAAACAATTCGACCATTTTTCTTTTTATCAGTAAGCAGCAATATATTAAAAAAGAAAAAAAGAAAGAGATACGAACCTCTGCTGCAGCAAGAGCAAAAGCACATGCCAGCACAAACAGAGAGCCAAAAAAGTAACGAAAAGCAAAAAAACAGATCTCACCAGCAGGAAAGAAAAGAACCTAAACTGCCCAAGGGAGACCCTACTAGATCCCAAAATCCAAAAGGCCAAACAGCACCTTCAAGCCATAACCAAATCATCTCAAGCTTCAACCAGGTCTTCCTCATCCGTTCCCATATAAAGAGCTAGTCCGTAACATTTTTTATAATCAAGGCGACAGTCTTTCGCACTTTGCAAAACTCCCGATCATTCCTCTCCAGCCAAATTTCGCATAAGACCACGAACAAAGTGGGTCTCCATAAGAGGCTGTCAATGGGCCTGGCTTTTTATAGGCTTGGTTATTTTGACCCTAAACCTTAGGCCGAACTTGACCCGAAAACAAAATCGGGTCGGGTTCGGCTCTAGTGTTTTCGTGCTCAAGCTTTTTGTTTATGCCCAAACCTGACCTGAACCAGGTTCGGGCCATGCTTTTGTCGACCGTACTATTTTTTACCTTAAAAATTAGGCCCAAACTCGGCCCATTACGAACTGGGCTCGACTCGAGTGCTTTCATGCTCAGAATTTTGTTTAAAGCCCAAACTCAACCCGAACCAGTCCGTGCTCTAGCTGAAGCCCAACCTGTTGACTGCCCTAGCTCTCCACAAGACCCTTTTGACACCTCCAAGCTGATAAGAGCTCACTACACTTTTTCGGAAACACCCATCTCACCCCAAAATTTGAGAACTGCACTCTAAACCTGCCTAGCAAACTAACAACAAATGAAGAGGTGATCACCCAATTCCTTGTTGAGCAGGCACATGACACACATATTCTGAAGAGTCATTTGCTTAAAGAACTGTCAACCATAAGAATCCGCCGTCAAGCTAAAGTCCACCTGAAGAATTGCACTCAAGGAGGAGCACAACCTTTCCAAAGAAACATCCAATTATGCAACATCAAAGATTGGCGAACAAGAAAAAAGTAAAAAGACCGAACCGAGAAGGCCCCCTTGCTTTCCAACTTCCACAGCCCCATCCACACCACTGTGATTAGATCTACAACCACCAATCAAGTCTAAAACTTTCACCAACATACGAGTTGAATAAGAAAGGGGGCCGTGCCGACTGAAGAGTGCCTTTTTAGTCAATAGAAAAAGGGTCTCGTGTGGAGCTACCATGGCTGGTGGTTACAAGTATAGCTAATTCAAGATGAGAGGGGACAGACAGTAAGAGGCCGCAATGGGACTACCAGAGGAAATCTCGCTCACGCTAGGTAACATATATATATATATATATATATATATATTCCCTGATAGCAGTAATCTCTATTAGAATCTCTTCCGACTAGGCCAGGCCGAAAAAACCATTGCTCTACCTTCCAATAAAACACTAGGAAAATCCCACATGCATCATTGGATGAAAGCACTCCCCTTCAGTTGCCTCCTCGAAGTGGCTTGTCAACCAACAGACTACAGCTCCTCGCCAAACCCCCTTTGGTTGGGGCAACACAACACATGGGTAGTTTGCTCCAGGACCCCCACCCCTCGAGAGCAGGATGCCGGCCGCACCTTGCCATGTAGTTACGAACTCCATCTTTCCACTAAGTTCCTGGTTCTTGCCTTGCCCCAACATCTAAATAAAGGGCAGGGCGCCAAAAAGGAACCATCAAGAAAGCTTCGCTTGGTAGGCGCTGCCTACTCAGTCGAACAATGCTCTAAACATGAAAATGTTCAGTTCCTCCCCCTTCTCCCATGCCGAGTCATAGGCAGCCCCTCAGAAAGCACGGAAGCGCACGGAAACTTGCATGTGTGTTTCAGGCGGGGGACCCTGGTATACTGTACTAATATGTGTAGGTCCTCGTAATTCGAGTGAGATTGTCAAGGTACAAAAGCCTATATGGTCCGGTATTCCCTTGTTCCCCATAATGGTTATGCTCCTCATTCCATGGCTGGCAGAAACTAATCGAGTTCCGTTTGATCTCGCAGAAATTCATAATCCATCAAGTTACAACTCAGTTGGATGTGGTCCGGTATTCCCTTGTTCCCCTTATTAGTTATGTTCCTCATTCCTTGGCTAGCAGAACTTCATTACCCCTCAGGTTAATACTCAATTGGATATTCCAGATAATGTTACTACTCTCATTACTATACATTTTGGCATTCAAAGCATTTGGATCAGAAGTAACCATTGGAATGGGAAAATATATTTGATTACCACAACAAGTAATTACATGACAAAAATGCCCCCAACAAACTTACAGTACACTACATAACCTACAATATGATCCTATACTACACATAAATCTACACAATACACACACACACGCACACTAGGTCAGTCTGCTTGGTTCTTTGCGCCCAATTTTGGTGTAGCAGCTATATTTCGATTAATCCTTTCTTCCAAGGGTTTCATAATTGGACACTGATGGGAGTTACCGGAGTATTGGGCGCTGATCTGCTATGCGCTATTCATGGTGCTACCGTAGAAAAGACTTTATTTGAAGATGGTGACGGTGCAAATGCATTCCGTGCTTTTAACCCAACTCAAACCGAAGAGACTTATTCGATGGTCACTGCTAACCGCTTTTGGTCCCAAATCTTTGGGGTTGCTTTTTCCAATAAACATTGGTTACATTTCTTTATGTGTTATGTACAAGTGACCAGTTTAGTCCATGTAAGGAGGATAATAAAGGATGAAAGTCAAAGAGGTCTCCTCTAGATTTCTCCTGTCATTTGGGGGCGGAGAGAATGACAAAAGCTCTCTAAATGACAAGAAAATAAAAGAAGTCTTCATTTGTTATTTCTCCGAAAGTTGAGGATGCTACATCTCATTTTTTCTTCAATTAGATAGAAAGAAGCTCAAGACGAAGCAGACAAGCGGTACAACCAATCCCTAGCAGGTCTTAATCCTCGTGTCAAGCGAGATTATTCCCTGAAAAGAGAAATCTCCTTTTCAATTGAGAAGTAATTTGTTCAATCAAAACTTTCGCTGCAATTTGTTTGACCTTCTCCAACAATTCATTCAATCCAAACTCATGCCTTACGAAGATGTAAATTTCCGGCTCTCTCTCTCTCTCATATTTGAATGAAGTTGTTCTAAAAACATATCACAGATGAATATATAATTTTTATGAATTCTCATCTCTTTCTTCTGATTTGAATTTTATCATTATCATCATCACCTTGTCCTATCTAATCTTATTTCTTCATTTATTTCTCTTCAGGGTTAAATTATCTGTTCCTCTACAATCCTTCATGTCTTTTCTCCCTTCTTCCCTTCATCTATTTCATGGTCTTACTCTTCTTCTCCTTCACTTCGCTTGTCTTATTTCAATTCTTCGTAAATTGACTGTTTCAGGTCTCTGATGGACATGCTTAAACCACCTGAAATGACATTCATTAATTTTCTCTTTTCTCAGAGCCATCCTTAATTTCCTCTTATGTAACGTTCCTAATTCCGTTTCTTGTTATTTCATGCATCAAGCTCATCATGCACTCAGATTTGAATTCAGATTGTATAAATTTTGAATTTATTTAGCTTCTTGTAGAATGATGTCTCTCTGTGAATCTTTGTAACATCCAAGTATACAATCTCTAGAAGCTCCCTGCTTGGATTTGAATGTGGTTGATAAATGACCACTTCTCGAACGCGACCAACAATAACCACATTCGGAACGCGAACAGAACTCCCTTAATCATCAAATGGCAATTGGCCGTATGTACATCAATAATTTAAAATCCTCAATTAGTGTATTAATAATATATTAAAGCCTTAGAGCATAAACCAAAACAATGGCCACTGCATTAAATGCAGTCATACAAGCCAGAAAGCGTTGGGGTTGCTACAATAAGAGGTCAAAAGAAAACTTTCACTGATTTGCCTGCTCAAAAATAGCTGTGCAGCTCCCAAGGATTGACCATTTGGACAGAAGGAGAGTGACCGAAGTGCCGCCACTGGCATTTGGGTTGGGGACCTAATACCAGCTGCCTCTCCATTCAGTCACACTTGCTTTATGGAGGTTTTCCCGAAGATCAGATAAATTACTGCATGCATTATACATTCTCTTTAATTTTCTGCACTATCAGGTTTATGATGTTTTTCGAGTTTATTATATCTTCTGAAAAAATCCATTTATATCTCGTCTTGTTCAGGCCGAGGTTGGAAGGCTTCTGAATTGCGTCTTAAATCTTGGGATGACCTTCAAAAGCTATGGTATGTTCTTTTGAAGGAGAAAAACATGCTGATGACTCAGCGCCAGATGCTTCATGCACAGAATTTACGATTTCCGAATCCAGAGCGAATCCCCAAGGTACATCTTACAGATCGAGATTAGTGTATTTTTTCTTTTATTTTTCTAGTTCTTCATGCGCTATTTTATATTTTTATTCTAATATTTTGATTGTGGATTGTCGAGACGAACTATAGTTTGTTCTGTTTACCCTTCAGACCATCTTTCACATATACAAAACTACGTTACATGCCCACATAACAGAATATGTTTCTGTGGTGCTTCTCATCCTCCTTTGAACATAGAAACATCATCGAGTAAGCTTAGGAATGATAACAATTATATTGGTTCTTGAAATAATTCATTAATACTATATTTATAATGGGAAAGGGGTTGGGGGTTCGAACGCATGGGTCCATGCGTTCGAACCCATTATCACATGCCACGTGGCATGTGATCCCAAAACAACGTCCGTTCTGGGTTCACATGCCAGATGGTATATAATCTATAAAAAAAAGTTTTGGCACATCTTTTTCCTTCAAAATCCTGCTCATTTGCCTACTGCCCGGCAAACCTTGTGCATTGAATTTTAGGTCCTTTGATCACACTTTGGACGTTGATGTACACCCTTTAAATTTATTTTTTTAATGGACTGGATCTTCCTCGGCCAAGTTGCCGTGGCACCCAATCCCTTGGATGTGTGCCACATGGACGCCACCTGGTTCGAACGCATGGGTTGTTCATTTGTTTGAATGCGTATCCCCGGTCCCCCTCTCTCACTCTCTCTCTCTCTCTCTCTCTCTCTCTCTCTCTATATATATATATATATATATATATATATATATATATATATATATATATATATATGGATGCGGTATCCCTACACTAGTGCCAATCGGGTGCCAAGTGGCACCTAATCCGAAGATCAGATTCCAAGGTAACATGCAGTAGATCGATCAGGTCCATCCCCCAAAAAAAATATTGAAAAAAAATCTTATCCATCGTTCAAAAGGTGGTCAATGTTTGGGGGGGGGGGGGGGAATCGACACACCAGGTATGTTGGGCGTCACCCAATATTTATCCATATTTTTTTTTAGGTCAATTTTTTTTTTCTAACTTTTTTATCATGTGCCACATGGCACGTGATCCCAAAACAATTCTTTTTGGGATCACGTGGCACATTTTCTTGGCACTAGTGCAACGTTCAAATGGTGCATCACTAGTGCAGGGGCCCCTTGACATATAGAAGTGTGTGTGTGTGTGTATTTATATATATATATATATATATATATATATATATATATATATATATATATATATATATATATATATATAGATACACACACACACACACACTAGTGGGATGTACATGCTATGTACTTGCATAGAGAAGTGTGAGAGAGAAGCGGAGAAGATTTGTAACATTTTGGAGTTACTTTCTTTAAAACACAAGATTCTTGCTTCTCAAATTGGGTTTTACGTGCTTAAAATATTGACTACTTTGACTTAGAAGATGGAGATTGGCTTTCGTTCCAATCTTTCATACAATAGATCTTGAGATCATGTCCCACCTATTAGATGGTTAGATCTTGATTCCACATTACATCCATCCCAAAAGTGACTCATGTACCCTTCTCATGGTGTTTTGCAATCTCAAGGTCTTGGACCTGTAGCACAATGGAAGGTTGACAATATTGCAATCTCAAGGTCGAAGGTTTGAGCTCAACTTATAAAAAAGGGTGACTCATGAACCCTTCTCATGGTATATCATGACCACATTCACTGGAGATGTGTGCCACGTGAAATCAAGATCTGAATGTCTGATTGTTTGGCCACGATCTATTATGTGAAAATTGGGACGAAATCTCTTCTAGATCATTTAATTCAAGGCAGCCAAGGGTTTTGACGGTGAAAAATCTCAAGTTGCAAATATAAAATTTTCACTTGTGAATATCTATTCCCAAGATATTAGGGATTTTTAGCAAATTTAGGGGTTAGGTGATGGGGACATCGCACCCGCACAAGTTTACAAGGTATACTGGAGGCGGAAGAAGCGCATAAAGACGCCCAAAAGCTTGTGGATAGGCGATTGAAGACCCATGTGCACGTGCACGCATAAATGAAGACCCAACACTTGGAAGGCACGCACGTGGGGAGCAAAAGGAAGGAAAAAAAAATCGTTATATGGCGGACATTCGTGAAATGGAGTACATACTAGAATTTATCAGACGTCCGTTCCTCTAACACGGACATCCATGATTTAGACCCTACTTTTGGTCTAGTGCACACCGTCGAGGACGGATGTAAATTGGCAGCTAGATGAATTTTAAACAAAAACTTGTCTTTTTAGTGTTTGTTTAGGTTTAGGACTTTCTGATTTCGAATTTTATGCTTAGCTATGGTTTAGGACTTTCTAATTTCAAATTTTAAGCAAAAATTTGCTATATAAAGGCATGTAAAGATAGTTTAAGGATGATTATTATGCTTATTCGAAATTGATTGCTTTGTGCTATCTATGAGAATTCGTTAAGAGTTTTCTTCTTCCCTGAGTTTAGGGTTTGGTGCGAGGCTAATATTTTTCGCCGGCGACATTCCGGTGATTGATACGTCTGTCTTCTTATCTTCAATCTTCTATCTTTTTAATTTTCGGTGCAAAGGTATTTAGTTAATTAAATGCTAGTTTTGTTTGGTTGTTGGAAATTTTTTGAAAACCCATAAAATATTCTCTTTGATTTTTACACTTTTATTTTTGCCTTATTTCTTTGAAATCCAAGAATGGAATCGAAAGACGCCATCGTGGTTGGTTGTTGTTGGCCCTAAGCTAGAGGGAAGTCAACCATGATGGCGTATTTCCGTAGGAACTATCGTGCCAAACTTAACACTTGATTCAGACTTAACGGTTCTCTTTAATTGAATTCCACGATTATTCAAGCCGAATCAGTTCTGAATTTTATTTATTATTGCTCTTTTAATTATACTGTAATTTCAGTAAGAATGCATATTAGGGTTTTATGGTGTGGTCCTGCATCAACTTGGTATCAGAGAATAGTAGGTTTAGGATTTCTATTCATTCTTGGTTTTTTAAGTTCCATATCCTTTATCACATATAGTTTCCTTTTGCTTTATTTTGTGTTATAATCAATGTTGTCAATTCGCTTAAGTCATGCTTAAGCCATTTGCCCATGGATCAAACTATCGTCCGATACATTTCGGTTTTAAACTTGGACGATACGATAAATTGGGTTTTTCTCGCCCCTCTTAAAAAACAGTCAAATTATCGTTCAAATTATCATCTGTATCGTCCAATGGATCGTCCGTATCGAACGATTATTTGAAATTATCGTCTGATAATTTCAAATTATCGTTTTTTTTTTTTGGAAAAATACCGGAATGTATCGTCCAAAACCGATACGTATCGTCCGGTACGTATCAGTTTTGGGGCTGGACAATACGTATCGAAAATCCGAGATTTTGATCCATGCATTTGACTGCATTTCGCTTAAGCGAAATGCTTAAACCATGGCTTAATGATTTTTTTTTTATAAATTGAAAATAAAAATTATATAATAAGAAGTATCTAAATCTAACAACTAAAGTAACACTAACAAAAAAGCGGGAAAATATACATTCTTATTTATTTATTTTTAAATGTCAACATACTATTGAGAGGAGAGTAAGAGTCTGGAATGGATATTAGGGAGGAAGAATGAGCCAAAATGGTTTTGTGAAGAGTATAGCTATAGGACCCAACCCACCATTTTATAGAGATAATGGGACCCCAAAAAAGAAAAAAAATTAACAAAGTGCTCCAATGGTCATATTTATGACCGTTGGAGCATTATGCCATCAGATACATCAGTATGTGATCGCTTAATTGACTGCATCGCTTAAGCCAAGATGACATATGCGATTTGAATGGCTTCAGCAATCGCTTATGACAACACTGGTTATGATCTCCATGAATTCGGAATAGATATAGGCTCTCATAAAAGGTTTCCAAACTCAGTTTGATGCCCTGAACACCCAGTTCCAAGCATTGTCAGCCCAAGTTCAGAATATGAACAGGACGCGCGAGGATGATTATATTAGCGTTAATAATCGGAGAAGAGATCCTCCACGACATGATGCCCAACTCAATCTAGTTGACAACATTTTGAAATCCATTAAGATCGAGGCTCTAACCTATGATGGGAAGAGAGAACTCAAAGTCTTCCTTGATTGAATATCTGACATGAACACCTATTTTGATTGGTATGAGATGTCGGGGGAGAGAAAGGTCTGGTTTGCTAAGATGAAGCCCTTCGGCTAGGCAAGGCTTTATTGGACCAGTGTGGAACGTCGCTATTGTGCCCCTTGGTAGCGATCCCATCGCCACATTTGCTGATATGAAAACCCAACTGCATGAGAAGTATGTCCCATTGCTTATAATCAATGTCTCTTGGACCAATGGCAAGTTCTCTGCCAGGGAGGTATGCCAGTCTCAAAATACATCACTAAGTTTGAGGAACATATGTTGCTCGTCGATGTGTCGGAACTTGAAGAAGTCACCTAGGACGTTGCCTAGATTTGCAGTGGGAGCTTATTCTGCACACATGGAATGATCTCGAGGAGCGTTATGCTAGGGTAATAGAGTTGGGGAGATACCTTAAAACATCCCAAGTTAGGCATTTTGAAGCTAGCGGATTCGGAAACAAGTCAGTGTTACCCGAGTCTAGGTCTAGTGGAGGGGGTTTGTTTCTGAAACCCGCACAGAGTACACCTCAAAATCCCAAATTTGTGCAAGGAACGATGGTCGAAGATTCTAAAACCGGAAACCAACAAAAAGTGTTATAAGTGTCGAGGATTTGGGCATTTTGCCACTTAGTGTCCTAGTAGAGATCTTGCGAGAGCTTTATTTTTATAGGAGGATAATGTGGAGCAAGGGGATTGGGAGGAGGAAGTGTATGAACCTGAAGGAGGGACAAGTGATGAAGAGGGAGAAGGTTCAGGAAGGAACCTTGTGTGTCTTAGGATGGTTCCAATGCTAGTGAGGAGGGTAATACCTCATCAACATTAGTGGTTAGATGCACCGTGACACAACAAAAAGAGTGATGACTGGCGTAGGGAAAATATTTTTTGTACATATGCCAAGAGTGGTGAGAAGAATTGCAGTCATAGTCGATACTAGGAGTTGCGCAAATGTCGTGTCCACTAGTACCGTTTCACTATTGGGACTCTCACCCGAACCCCATCTTCGACCCCTATCGAGTAGCATGGGTGGATACGTTCTCAATTCCCGTAACCCAAAGGTGTCGAGTACCGATCCACTTTTCATCTTACAAAGACATTTTGTGGTGTGATTTAGTGCCAATGGATGTCAGGCACATCTTCTTAGGAAGGTCGTGGTTATATAATATGGATGTCACTCTATTTGGGCGATCAAATATGTATGTGTTCATTCATGAGGGTAAGAGAATAAATCTAAACCCTTTGCCTCGTAAAACTTCAACGAGAAGAAAGGGGAAAACCAACAAGAGTGGACAAGAGAGCATGTCCAAGTTGGTTGACATTGTGAGCCCCTTAGAGTTTGGGAGGGAGGTGAAAGAGGAGATGTTGTCTACATTCTCATCACCTTAGATACCACCCCTAAGTCTAGTGTTTCCCCAAGAAGTTACACCAGTGTTGAAAGCATTTCAGAATGTCTTCCTTGAAGATCTTCCAGTTGAGCCTCCACCTATGACGGATATTCAACATGCGATAGACTTGGTACTCGGTTCAACTTTACCAAATCTACCTCGTTACCGAATGAATCCAACCGAACATGTTGAGTTAAAGAGGCAAGTACATGAGCTCCTAAAGAAAGGGTTCATTAGGGAAAGTTTAATCCCTTGTGTCGTGCCTGCACTCCTCACACCCAAGAAGGATGGGCCTTGGAGAATGTGTATGGACGGTCGTGGAATTAATAAGATCACGGTGAAGTTTTCTATACCAAGGTTAGACGATATGTTTGATATGATGGCAGGTGCCACTATGTTTTCCAAGATAGATCTTAAAAATGGATACCATCAAGTTAAAATTCGTCTCGGGGATGAGTGGAAGACTGCCTTTAAAACCAAGGACGGTTTATACAAGTAGTAGGTCATGCCTTTTGGCCTTTCAAACCCCCCAGTACATTCATGAGGATCATGACACATGTGTTAAGGCCTTCATGTGCAAGTTCTTAGTGGTGTACTTTGATAATATCCTGATTTATTGCCACGTTAAAGAACATCTTGACCAGTAGAGGCAGGTCTGCGAGACTCTCAGAGGAGAGAAGCTATATGTGAATTTTAAGAAGTGTACATTCATGACACCTCGGGTTATCTTCTTAGGATTTTTGTATCAACTAATGAAATGACTACGGATCCTGAAAAGGTTAGATCCATTGTAGAATGGCCCGAGCCCCAAAGCGTCCATGACATCTGTGGTTTACATAGATTAGCTACTTTTTTGTCGCCGATTCATACGAAATTTTAGTTCCATTATGGCCCCTATGGAGAATTCAAATGGATGAGTGTTGCAGCTAAGGCATTCAAGGAAACAAAGTCCAAGATGACTGAAGCTTCAATGATGTTCCTACCTGACTTTTCTAAGGTCTTTGAGGTCGCATGTGATGCATCTGGCGTCGGAATGGGAAGAGTTTTGAGCCATGAGGGCCATCATGTTGCTTATTTAAGTGAGAAACTGAATGAGGCACGACAAAAGTACTCCACCTATGATAAGGAATTCTACGCGATAGTGCAAAGATTGAAACATTGGAGGCACTATCTCCTACTGGACAAGTTCATCTTATTTTTAGATCACGAAGCCTTGGAGATATTTGAGTTCTCATAAGAAACTTGACTCATGTCATGCAAGATGGGTTGAGAATCTTCAAAGTCCACTTTCATTTTGAAACACAAGGCAGGGTTTGAGAACACACCAGCAAATGCTTAGAGTCGTAGAGTCGAAGTATTGAACTCTATGAGTGTTGAGGTTACCGATTTTGAGCGGATTAATGTTGATTATCCTACATGTCCCGGTTTTAGGAAATAGTACTCTTTAGTTGATAGTCAAGGGAGTAGTATTCATGGCTATGTCCTATAAGATGGGTTCATGTTTAAGGGTAACAGATTGTGTATATCCCACACCTCCTTGCAAGATTTCTCATTTGGGAGCTTCATGCCGAGGGCATAGATGGTCACTTTGGTCAAGACAAGACAATTGCCCTTGTTGAGGATCTGTTTTACTGGCCCAGTCTCATGAGAGACGTTGCCAAGATTATCGGGCAGTGTCGTACTTGTCAACTGACAAAGCAGAGAAAGCAGAACACGGGAGTGTATACCTCATTGCTAGTGTCATGTACACGTGGCAAGACCTTAGTATGGATTTCGTGCTTGGACTTCCTACGACTATTTGAAAGCACGATTCCTTTTTTGTGGTGGTTGATTGATTTTCCAAGATTGTTCATTTCATTTCGTGTCTGAAAACCTTCGATGTGAGTCACATTGCGAAATTATTTTCGAAGGGGTTGTTCAATTACATGGTGTGCTGAAAACTATTGTGTCTGATCGTGATGTAAAGTTTGTGAGTTACTTTTGGAAGACACTTTGGCACATGTTGGGTACAAGGACACAGTTTTCATCGTCCTACCACCCACAAAACCGAGGTGGGTCAATAGGAGCTTGGATAATTTGCTAAGGTGTTTGGTTGGTGATCATATCAAAACTTGGAATTCTGTGTTGCCTTTAGCTGAGTTTGCGTATAACAATTTTGTCAATAGGAGTTTAGGCATGAGTCAATTTCAGGTTGTTAGTGGTTACAAACCTAGGACACCCATTGATCTTATTCCTATGTTACCATTGCATAAACTGTCAGAGTCCACAGACACGTTTGTACATCCCATACATGATTTGCATGTTGAAATTAAAAAGAAGATTACATCAAGCAACGGAATATACAAATTCTTTGCTGATTCTCACAGGAGATTCAAAGAATTTAATGTAGGTGATGAAGTAATGGCTTGGATTAAGCCTGAGCTATTTTCACAAGGTGTCACAAAGAAGTTACATGCTTGCAGTGTTGGACCCTACAAAAGTTTGAAATGTGTTGGTTCAAATGCATATGTCCTAGATCTTCCTCTAGAGTGGGCATTAATTCAACTTCCAATGTGGGAGATCTTGTTCCTTATTTAGGTCTAACAACCATACCATCAAATCCGTTTCTAGACTCTTTTGATCCACCTGAATCTATCATCCATTCCCAACCTATTCCATTACCGCTACCTGTGCAACTGAGGAGACAAATAGTTGAAGGGATTTTGGAAGATCAGATAGTTTGCACCAAAATCGAGGATACTAAAAGTACTTGATAAAATGGAAAGACAAGTTCGAATCAAAAAGTATATATGGATTAGAAAAGAAGACTTTTAACATATAGATCCAAACTTGCTACATCAGTATCACGGTTTTAACTCATCGGGGATGAGTTTTTCCCACTTGGGGAAAGTTGATAGGATAATCGCACCCGCATTAGCTTACAAGGTGTATCGGAGGCGGAAGAAGCGCATAAAGATGCGTAAAATCTTGTGGATAGGCGATTGAAGACCCATGTGGGCGTGCACGCATAAATGAAGACCCAGTACTTTGAAGGCACGCACGTGGGGAGCAAAAGGAAGGGAAAAAAAAAAAAGTCGTCATATAACGGACGTCCGTTACTGTCGCCCGCAAATTGGCAGCTAGACGAGTTTTAGCTAAAAACTTGCAGTTTGTGTTTGTTTAGGGTTGGGACTTTCTAATTTCGAATTTTATGCTTAGTTAAGGTTTGTTATCCTATATAAAGGCATATAATGACAATTTTAAGAATAATTATTATGTTTATTTGAAATTGAATTGCTTTGTGGGTTTGGTGCTAGACCAATATTTTTGCCGGCGAAATTCTGGTGATTGATATTGACGCAGGACAAAACCCTAAACTACGTGAATGCGATGAATTAATTACTTTTCAAAATTAATTTCAATCAATTTAAGCAATAAACCTGAAAATAATGCGGTTACCCTAGGGATCCATCGTTTTCCATACGAAAGATCATGTCCGGGTTCAGGAAAGGGTCTAGTCTTTGCGCTAGATCCGTTAGAGTTGCGGTGCAGATCGGTCCTAGAGGTAGAACTCTAGATTTTCCAGATTAGAGCGCTTACTCGTGGGTCAATGGTGGGATCTCAAGTTCTTCTATGGTTTATGGGATCGGGTGTTTGGAGATTTAATGGTTGAAATAGGGATTTGTGAGATGCGTTCGAATCAATGGTTCCGATGGGTGTTAGGATTTATGGTTTGGGGATTTGGAAAAGGTGACGGAAGGTCTATGGGATCACACAAAGTAGAGAAAGAAAATAAAATAAAGAGATAGATAGAGGATAGATTTTAGGTTTCACACCAAACCCTTCTCGAGAAATGAAGATTCACTCTCTGAAGATGCTTATCTCAAGCAAGGAAGCAAAATGCTCTTTTCATTAATAAAAAACTAATTAAAAATCTTTACAAGCCTCTATATATAGGCCACCAATAATTAATTCAAAATAAAGAATCCTAATAATAATAAAAGACTGAAAAAGGCAATTTTCGCAGAAAATAACAAAATCCTGTCGCTGGCGGTACGACGTCCACGGACGTCCGTGGGGCACTACGGACATCTGTCCCAACAAAATATGAAGGCTCAAAATCACGAACGTCCGTCACTGTTCATCACGGATGTCCGTGACACTGTTCATAGCACTGTTCACATTTTTTTTTCCCTTTATGTCTGGTTCTGATTTCCATTCCACTTCTTCCGACGTCGGTACACACGAAACGGTCCATATCCGATGTCTAGAATATCGGCGTCCCCGTCAGATACATCTATCCTCTTATCTTCGATCTTTCATCTTCTTAATTTTCAGTGCAAAAGTATTTAGTTAATTAAATTCTAGTTTTGTTTGATTGTTGAGAATTCTTTGAAAACTCAAAATATTCCCTTTGATTTTACACTTTTATTTTCGCCTTATTTCTTGGAAATCCTAGAAGGGAATCGAAAGACGCCATCATGATTAGTTGTTTGATGCCCTAGGCTCAAATTACGTGGGGACTATCTTGCCAGACTTAACAATTGATGCAGACATTACGATCCTCCTTGATTGAATTCCACGATTATCGGAGGCGAATCAAATTTGAATTTTATTTATTATTGCTCTTTTAATTACACTTTAATTTCAATAAAATTGCATATTAGGATTTCAAAGTGTGGGTCCTACATCATTAGGAAGCTTAAAGATTTGAGCCGTCCGCACAGTCCATCCGCTTATTTAAATATATATATATATAACAAACACTAATATCTTTGCTACATGCATGTACCAAAGTAAGTGTGGTAGTTGTGTAGGTTTCTTCAGTTTTAACTTTATTTGTTGTCTGTACGCATGCAATACCTAGTTAGCTTATAGGATATGCAGATTTATACATATAAGGGGTAACTGACTGGTTTCTTTTGGTCAGAAAAACCGGGTAAATGACATATTTTTCATCAAATGTGCCACTTGATGTGAAGATTGCAAAGCTTAGATCTGTTGGGTTGAAGATTGCGTTGAAAAATATCTATATCATGTGACTAAAAATCAACGCTTTTAAAATGAACATCTAAAAAATTCTTTGAATCAGGTGGTGGACATTTTTTTTTATGCAATCTTCGACCCACTAGATCTAAGCTTCGCGATCTTCACCTCAAGTGGCACACATGATGAGGAAACATGTCATTTGTCTGGTTTTAGTGACCCTTTTTCTTTAACTCTTTTATGGATGATGCACTCACTCCAAAAACGGATGCATGAATCTACCTATCTATATTTTAATTATGGTTACAAGTAAGAGTAGTAACACCTATAGTCACAAAGTCGGGAGTCGGCAATAAATCGGCAAGGGTCTTAAGCCGGGAAAAATAGGTCAAGGTCGGAGAAAATAAAAATACTCAAAAATATAAAAAATTAAGAAATAATAATATATCTATAGTTGAAAAATAATGAGTTTAATGAACAAAATAATTCAAAGCCTAAATTATTTTTTTTCCCTTCAGATACAAGTGAAGAAAAAAATATCGGACAACATCACAAACATCGCAGATTAATTGGCCAAGTTATGACTTGGCTGATTAAAAGTTGGGATGACTGCAAGTCGCCGACTTTTTCCGATTTTTTGAAAAAGTCGAGACTTTTGTGACTATGGTTAACACCCCTGAACTCTCTCATCTGTTCATGTATTAGCGATGACAAACGTACCCTGAAGATAACAGCTTCTGTTGGATTTAGAATTTTCTATGGTAAAAGCTTTGTCGAGTCTTCTACAAACAAGCAAACTGAGCAAATCATCTCTACCTACAATCGACAGACTTGCTTTTGATGTGGCCCATCCAATGAGCTGTAGTCCATAGACCAAAAGTGATGCTGATCGGGTAGTTAAGTGTTTTAAAGTAAATTAAGTTATGTGCATATTAGAGAGTCCATTAACTAGGAGATCATTGCTTTCAAAAATTGATAAAGTTGCATGGAGATATCCATTTAAAAGTCTGGATGATCTGATTGTTGTGGTTCTTGGGTTGTGACCCATTCAAGAGGTGATCCATTGATTTAATGATCTGATCTGATGGGCATGTATACGGCGTAGAAAAGCTTTTTATTTGTTTGGGATTCAGTGAATGGGACCACACTTAAATTTGTGAACTCTCTTTATTCACCATCTTCTCTCCTTTTTTTATTTTTATTTTTATTATTTTTTTATTTTTTATGAATATGTGCCAGAGATACTTTAGAATCTAACATCGTCCCTCTCGGGAATTGGACTGTGTTTGCTGTGCTTTCTTCCTCTTCAAAAAATGGGCAATCATTGATTCGGAGACGCTGCCCCACACCTGTTTTCTCCCGTGGACAACACCATACCTTAATTTTTTGTTGTTCTTAGCCTTAGCATTAATACATTGCGGTTCTGTTAAGTGTCTTTCAATGTTTCCTGGAATGCAGGTGAGGAAGTCGATGTGCCGAATCAAGCATGTTCTTACGGAGAGAGCTATCGACGAGCCCGATCCGAGGAGATCGGCTGAGATGAAGAAGATGATTAATGCCTTGTGATGTCTACCAACTTACATATTCCACCCATAATTCAGATGTTTCTCTTCTTGTATTCCTTAGACTTTTGAGTTGGAAATTCTAACCCTCAACTGATGGCTAAATAGTTTGACAGAAATTGGCTTTTTTGAATAATTTTTTAGGTAAAAATTTGGACAGGTTGTTCATTATTTGTTGCAGGTGATGGGATTCTCACTTCGATACTTGGGAGCAACTACTTGCACACAAGATTTGTATTATTGCACGCTTAAAAAGAAGACTTTGTATTTTGGAACCTATACAGCTTGAAAAGCCATCTAAGGTTTTTAGGATTTGACAGCCATGATTGGCACCGAAAACAATCTCGATCATATGAAGGCAGTCAAAGCTCATCTTTTGATTCAATGGTTGATTGGGTTGAATTAGATGATACAGATAATTTTTTGTATCAATCTTTGGTGCCAAAGATTTTTACATCATGGCCTTCAAATTAGATGGTTTTTTCAAGTGGCAATGGTCACACCAATACCTAGTATTCTTTGTAAACTGTGTAATGGTACAAATCTCGTGTGCAAGTAGTTCCTCCCCACTTTGGTTCCTCTCCATTATTTGTGATCTCCTTCTCCAGTAGATAGAAGAAAATAAAAGATGCTGTACAAATGAATTTATTGTAGGATAAATCTCTTACCATCAATTCGTACTTTGACCTGTTACTCATATAGTACAGTTGTACTCAAGATTGACTGAAACGATGTATAATGTACCTCCCTTACCTCGCCCATGAGAACTCGATACCAGAATCAACGGAGCTGTCTGGCCTGCCCCAAATTAGGGCTGTCAATGGGTTGGGCTGGCCCAATACCTGACCCGCCTGGCTCGGGTTTTTTACTGGGTCGGATACTTAAACTTGAACCATCGAGTTGAGCAGGAAGCATCCGACCGGACCTTTGGTCGGCTCAACTCGTCAGACTGGATCAGGTCTGGCAAAAATAGGGCCGGGTCGGGTCGACCCAACCTAATATTTTATATATCAATTAAGGAAAATAAGGGTTTTTCTAGGTGTTTGGGTCAAGATGAGCATATACCCTTGAACCGTTAGATTGGGCCGGGTTGGAGTGCACCATTGGGTCAGGTTGGACAGCCAAAATTTTGGCCCGACCCGACCCATTAACAGCCCTACTCTTTGAAACTCAGAGAATCTCTACTACAACTCCATCTCACGAAGCAAAACCCATGAAAATGGCGTGTTAGCCACATCATAAAGCATGCCAATTGATTCCAACTACTCGATGATTACCGTCAGTTCGATCACCCATGAAATTGAGCCGACAATTTGATATTAGGTGACTGATCTTGTAACCAACGGTCATGATTGATTCCTCAATTTTGTGGGCATGACAGGCTTGCACTTCTCTCTGTTCATCAATTATAGATAGCAGAGAATCAATTATGGAGGAGGCGATGATGGTGGCCAAGCCAAAATGAGTTTATCCTCCTACATATTAAAGTCCAAGTTTCAGTTACGGTTGTATCGAAAAATCTTTTTCACCATTCGATTTAAGTATAGTTGCCAAAAAAGAAATGAACTGATCAAATGGGTAGCCCTTTATTTTTTAGAGCTTTTAGGGTTTTTTTTTTTTTTTTTTTTTTTTTAAAATACGGCCATTTAGTCCAAACCGCTTAGGGAATTGAGGAACAGCAGACACACATACACATATAACAGTTGCGGAGAAGCGTGAGGGATCCCAATAGGGCTAATGCCTCTTTGGTTTAGGCCCTTGTTAATATGGCTGAGATGGTTTTGATTTATTTTAGCCTCAACCCGATCTAACAGTGGCTCTGTGTAGCAGATGGCACAAATAGTGTTTGTATGATCCCAAAAGTTGGGAGCAACACACTTTTTCCTAAGTGATACATGTTTTGGATCTTTCCCAGCACAGTAAAGAAAATTTATTAGAATATTTTTTACCTGAGAGGGTCTCCACTTACTCTATATGAACCTGACAGGGTCTAACATTTTGCTTATTATTATTTAATAAGGTGTATAGACTTTTTTATTGTTTGTAACCTAGGCATGCAGGGTCCAAATAATCGGCATTGGCTAAAATTAAAAATAGGTTATATGAAAATGCCCTTACGCCTGATATGAAACCAATCGACCGTTCTCCTATGAGAACGACCAGTCCAGTATGATATCGATCAGTCAGTCTCAAGTGGGACCGACCGGTCCCATATATTGATCAATCTATATGGGCCTGATCAATCAACTATATAGGACTAATCGGTCCTATATGAGACTAGCTGATCGGTCTCATTTTCGAGTGATCGGTAGCATACGGACTTAAAAGCACCTCCAACAGTTTATGTAAATTTGGTTATGTAAAGGATAGTTTACATAATAGTTATATATTTTACGTAGTAATTTCATAAGATGCTCCACCAGCATTGTGTAGTTTAGAGAATTCTGCATTAAAGTATGATTTTCTTTGAGAAAATAAAGTTGTTCTGGAGAAGAGATGCGAGAGAGAAAACAATCCCCCAAAATAATGATTTTTTATTTTTAGATAATGCTTCTTGCTTGTTGATATTTAGGGAATACTGTAGTAGGTTTGGTAGTTTAGGATATTTTTCCTCCTTTCATCTTGCCCTTGCGAGATCCCAGCCGTTGATCTCAACCTCTCAAACCCCACGCTCCACCCAAGGAACCCTTGTTCTGTTCGGCACAGCAAGACATCTTTGAGTTCGACACCGATTGATTGAAGAGGGGTAGAAATTGAATGGTCGGATGAACGACAAGCTTTGACGTCTATTCCGTTGATTTCGACGATCGTAAGCTTTACCTGTGTGACCTAAGCTTTACCTGTGTGACCTACGAAGGTAAACATTATAATGTAGTCGTATGGATATTGATTGTTGAGATTTAGACTTGATTAGTGTGTGTGTGTTGGATTGCATGTACAGATTTTTAGAAGAATCGAACCATCGAAGAGACGAGCGAGAACTTTAGCGTCGATTTCCATCGATTTCGACCGTCATATACTTCGCATGCGCGATTTAAAAAGGTAAAATCTATGGTTTAATTGTGTGGAATACGTTTAGATCTAGTTTTGGATGATTAGGAATGCATTTTGAAGGATTAAATGAGTTCGAACTCAGGAGAAAGAAAGAAGAGAAGTGCTGAATCGCGCAGATCCACTCGAGCGAATTTGAAATCGCTCGAGCGAGACCCCTTTAGACTCAAAGAACATTGCCTGGTGGAAAGTCGCTCGAGCGAATTTTCCTCAGAAATCAAGCCAAAAATTTCGGGTTTTGAGTGTGCCATATGGAATTTGTCAAATTCGCTCGAGCAAATTTGGAGATTGCTCAAACGAATTGCTCTGTTTTGGCATCCTCAGTCCTTTCTTTGGGAGAGCTTAAAGAAGCTTGAGTTATTTGATCCCTCCGCCATTGACACGTAGTTTATGTTCTTAATGTGATGTAGATTGAGAATCGGGAACCATCAATAGGAACCTTTGCATTGCTTTCGTACGACTTTGGAGTTAAGGTAGGGAAAAATCTGTCACGACCCAAAATCCACGCACCTGGAACTTGAGTCGCGACCCAGACAGATCAAAGGAAACCAAGAAAAAACCTGATATAAAAATTTTCTAACAAGATATCTTATACAAATTATCCAACTAACCAGATTTCAAAAATACAACATAAACTTTTTCTTTCATTCTCAAGAACTGGTCAAAATCATTCATTATATTTAACATCATAACTTTTCTTTTTACAACATGGCCCAACCGACTATATATAAAAAGTTTGATGCTACTACATGACACACACTATGAACATATCCTATACACAGACAATCTTATAATATACAAAAGTCTTCACCAGCTAACACTACCGAGAACTCTGTCTACAGTTCTTCCTCTTTTCTCTTCCCTTTACCTGCGAGGTGGTTAAAACCACCGTAAGAGTTAATCCACATGCTCTGCAAGTATCCAAATCTAATAACTATTGATTAAACTATTAACATGAGGCTGATAGTTTCAAATTAGCAACATGTCCCGTTTACGTTTCTTTTTGGTGTATTTAAACAAATTAAATATTTCATTTGCAATCATAACTTTATGTGGTTAAAAATAAATCTCGTACATAGATAAATTAACATACGGATACGAAATTTATAATGAAATACCTGAACACATGTATAATTGTGAGGTTACTTTATAGCAAATAGCACGACTATTGTGTATTTTTCTCAACCACATATTGAGTCGAGAACAGAGAACAGATAACATAGTCAAATCATATCAAAATCACCACTGGCCAAGGTATTAATTTTGCTCCATAAAGCTCATAACCATTCCTTCCGTGCTTTTCCAAATCCTTTGTCACTCTAATGATAGCCATGGCGGTCATAAATATCGAAAACAAACATAAAAATTATTCGAAAATCAGATAAATTACCCATTTATGTCAAACTTTGATCCTAATATATTAATGGGTCAAGTGTTATAAAATCTAATACACCATTTACAATTTTAAAAGTGTTCATACAAAAATTCAAATTTCAATGGTTTCAAACCGATACACAAATTACAAGTTTAATTTTGCCAATACAAAATCTTAATTTCAGATGCACACAAAACAGTAAATCTCATATTCAAGCATAACTGAATTCAGAAAATAAAAGGTGTAGATTTCAACATATATAAACTAATTTCAAAAATAAAAATATAGGCGATGCTCGATTTGACAAAATAAAAATATAAGCAATGCTCGATTTTAGGTTCGGATTAATCAACAGGTATAGATATGGATACTTGCCTCAAAATTTCAGATTTAGGGTGTCAGTCCCTAACAAAATCCCTTCTTCAATTTTCTTTTCAAATTCCTCTTCTTCCTCTTCTCTTAACTCTTTCTCTCTCTAGATTTCTCTCTAGCTAAAAGGCATCTCTCTCTTTTTCTCAGGTTTTCTCTCTCTCTCTCTCTCTCTCTCTCTCTCTCTCTCTCTCCCTCTCTTTCTCCTTTATGTCTCTTTTCTTTTGTTTCGCTTCTATCTTTTAGCTAGATAAATCTCACGCCCAAACTCTCTAGAACCCTCTTTTTTTTTCTCTGTTTTTTTTTTGTTCTTTTCTTTTTGTCTTATCAGGCTCTCTCTCTCCCTCTCTCTCTCTCTCTCTCTTCTTCTCTCTCTTTATTATTTTATTTTTTTGTCTTTGTTTACAAACCCCCACAGACCCAACATCTCTACATTTCTAAACCTCTCTCACACCTTCTAAAAGTCTCTTATGGTATATCTCTTATATCTATATTATATTATATTATACTATATGTAGCTATTTATAAAACCATTCACCCAAGATTCAATAAATTGCCCCTTTGACTTAAATTACCAATATAATCCTATGATTCCTACACATGCCTAATATGCCCTTTGATTATAGATATCCCCTTTTAACCACTTAAATGTCCCAAATATCCATTTATAAAAAGGCAAAACCCTAAAGGATTAAAAAAAAATAGCAAAAATGAAATATTTGACTTGGTTTCAAATCGGGTCCTTACATCCTCTCCTCCTTATGAAATTTCGTCCTCGAAATTTATTAGATCGTCAAACAACTGAGGATATATACTTCTCTCTGACTTCTTCTTCTCGCTCCCATGTCGCTTATCTTTCAAAATGATTTTGCCATTGAATCTTGACCAGTGGAATCTTCTTATTGTGAAGCATTTGCTTTTTCTTATCTATAATTCGGATAGGTTATTCAATATAAGTTAAGTCATCGCGAATTGGTATCGGTTCGTACTCCAATATATGAGAAGGATCTCGAACGTATTTTCGTAACATCGAAACATGGAATATGTTGTGAATAGCTGACATATACGGAGGCAAAGCTAATCTATAAGCCAATTCACCAATTCGATTCAGAATCTCAAAAGGACCAATAAACCTTGGACTTAGTTTACCTTTCTTTTCAAATCGTATCACACCTTTAGCTGGAGATACCTTTAAAAATATATGATCACCCTTCTCAAATTTCAAATCTCTCCTCCTGACATCTGAGTAACTTTTTTGTCTGCTCTGTGCTGTCTGAAATCGATTTCTAATGAGTTTAATCTTTTCTGTCATTTCTTGTACTAATTTCGGGCCTAACAGCTTTCTTTCACTATCCTCGTCCCAACAAAAAGGTGAACGATAAGGTCGACCATACAAAGCTTCATACGGTGCCATTTAAATATTGGTCAGGTAGCTATTATTATGTGCAAATTCAATTAAAGGCAAGAATTGATCCCAACTTTCTTTAAATTCCATCACACAGGCCCGTAACATATCTTCTAATATATGTATTACTCTTTTCGACTGCCCATCAGTTTCTAGGTGATAAGTTGTACTAAACTTTAAGATCGATCCCAAAGCCTTCATCAAACCATTCCAGTATTCTAATGTGAAATGAGAGTCTCTATCAGATACAATTGATTTCGAGGTCCCATGTAACCTTACAATCTCATTGACAAACAACTGGGCCAGTTTGGTCAATGGGTCATTCTTCCTGATGGCTAAAAAATAAGCAGACTTCGTTAATCGATCAACAACAACCCACATAGTATCATGGTTATTCTTGGTTCGCGGAAGTCCCGTAACAAAATCCATAGTAATATTGTCCCACTTCCATTCTGGAATATCTTGGGGCTGTAATTTACTTGTAGGTTTCTGGTGCTCTGTCTTAATCTGCTGATAGATCAAACATTTAGAAATATACTGAGTAATTTCTCTTCTCATATTATGCCATCAGAAATTTCTCTTCAAATTTTGATACATTTTCATTATACTCGGATGAACTGTGTACTTAAACCGATGGGCTTCGTCTAAGATCTGCTTCTTCACTTCAGGAATGTTAGGTACACACAATCTGCCATTGATTTTCACACTACCATCCTCATGGATTTTAAAATCCGACTTAAGTCCTGCAATCACATCTTCCCTTATAGCCTTCAGTCGAGGATATTTCTATTAAGCTTCTTTAATTTCGTGAAGAATGGTCGGACAAACAGTCAGATTTGCAAAACGAATTATAAACTTATCCATTTGAATTCTAGCGTCCTAATCTGTCAATTTCTTTAAGATTCGTCATTGAATCTTTCCAATTATATAAGCTTTGCTTCATACTGGACCCCTGACCTATTGCTCTGATATAGTTCAACAAACTCGACTTTCTTCTGATCACGTATGTGCTCAGGAAAGTATTTCTCATAGAACAATTCTATAAGCCTTTCCCAGGAAACCATCTCTCCAGGTTGCAAGCATGCCCGTTTTATCATTTTCCACCACATATCTGCTTCACCTTGGAGCATAAATGCAGCTAATGCGACTTTCTGTTCTCCATGACATTCCATAGCATTCAATATTTTCTCCACTTCCATCAGCCAATCCTCAGCTTCAATAGGATTCGGGCAACCCCGAAAAGTCGATGCCCCAAACTTTTTAAACCTTTCGAGACTAAAAGTATCGTGAGAAGACCTTAGACCAGGAGCCTCCAAACTACTATTTACTTGGCGTCTTATATATTCATCGAAATCCGTGAAAGATGACCTCCTCTCACTTTCCTTCCCCTTTGATCTTTCTCTCTTCTTAACTCCACTCGCAAACGACTGTAGAGTTTCGTCGTGAGATATATCACGAGCTTTGCCTTTTCCTTTGTCGCTTTGTTTTGACATATCGTGCTACATGGGCAATGACAAAGAGTCTAAATTATAGTCCTCAAAAATTTCCTCAAGCAATTCTCAACATATTAACTATACTCCTAGGACCACAACGGTCATGCCATAAGCACAACAACGTTGTCACAACTCAACTCTAGCTTTGATACCACATTGTCATGACCCAAAATCCACACACCTGGATCTCAAGTTGCAACCCAGACAGATCAGACGAAACCAAGAAAAAATATGATATAAAAAATTTCTAACAAGGGATCTAATACAGATT
This sequence comes from Chloranthus sessilifolius, assembly GCA_021018995.1. Classification (NCBI taxonomy): domain Eukaryota; kingdom Viridiplantae; phylum Streptophyta; class Magnoliopsida; order Chloranthales; family Chloranthaceae; genus Chloranthus; species Chloranthus sessilifolius. The sequence continues at coordinate 3,383,510 of CM037588.1, read as the reverse complement.
AACCAACTAACCAGATTTCAAAAACACAACAGAAACTTTTCCTTTCAATCTCAAGAATTGGTTAAAATCATTCACTATATTTAATATCATAACTTCTCTTTTTACAATAAGGCCCAACCGACTATCTATAAAAAGTTTGACACTATTACATGACACACACTATGAACATACCCTATAAATAGATACTTACAAAATACATAAATCTTATAGAAGTCTTCACCAGCTAACACTGTCGGGAACTCCGTGTACAGTTTTTTCTTTTTTCTCTTCCCTTTATCTGCGAGGTGGTTAAAACCACTATAAGAGCTAATCCACATTCTTTGCAAGTATCCAAATCTAATAACTAATGATTAAACCATTAACAGGAGGCTGTTAGTTTCAAATTAGCAACATGCCCTGTTTACGTTTCCTTTTGGTGTGTTTAAACAAATCAAATATTTTATTTGTAATCATGACTTTATGTGGTTGAAAATAAATCTCGTACACAGATAAATTAACATACGGATACGAAATTCATAATGAAATGCCTGAACACATGTATAACTGTGAGGTTACTTTATAACTAATAGCAAGACTATTGTGTGCTTTTCTCAACCACATATTGAGTTGAGAACAGAGAACAAATAATAGAGTCAAATCATATCAAATATCAGAATCACCACTGGCCAATGTATTAATTTTGCTCCATAAAAGCTCATAAGCATTCATTCCGTGCTTTTCTGGATCATTTGTCATTCTAATGACAGCCATGACAGTCATAAATATTGGGAACAAACATAAAAATTATTTGAAAATCAGAGTTGTATAAGACAAATTACCCATTTATGTCAAACTTTGATCCTAATATATTTATGGGTAAAGTGTTATAAAATCTTATACACCGATTACAATTTTAAAAATGTTCATACAAAAATCCAATTTTCAAAAGTTTCAAACCGATACACAGATTACAAGTTTAAATTTTGCCCATACAAAAATCCCAACATCAGATGTACGCAAAACAGTAAATCTCATATTCAAGCATAACTGAATTCAGAAAACAAAAGGTGTAGATTTCAACATGTATAAACTAATTTCAGAGATAAGCGCTGCTCGATTCCAAAAATAAAAATATAGGCGATGCTCGATTTCACAAAATAAAAATATAAGCAATGCTCAATTTCAAGTTCAGATTAATCAACAAGTAATAGGTACAGATACTTGCCTCAAAATTCCATATTTAGGGTGTCAGTCCCTAACAAAACCCCTTCTTCAATTTCCTTTTCAAATTCCTCTTCTTCCTCTTCTCTTAACTCTTTCTCTCTCTAGATTTCTCTCTAGCTAAAAGACGTCTCTCTCTCTTTTTCTCAGGTTCTCTCTCTCTCTCTCTCTCTCTCTCTCTCTCCTTTATCTCCCTTTTGTTTTGTTTCCCTTCTGTCTTTTAGCTAGGATAAATCCCACACCCAAGCTCTCCAGAACCCTCTTTTTTCTCTCGTTCTTTCTCTCTGTTTTTTTTTCTTTTCTTTTCTTTTTGTCTTATCAGGCTCCCTCTCTCTCTCTCTTCTTCTCTTTCTTTATTATTTTATTTTTTGTCTTTGTTTACAAGCCCCCACGAGACCCAACGTCTCCACATTTCTAAACCTCTCTCACACCTTCCAGAAGTTTTTTATGGTATATCTCTTATATCTATATTATATTATATTATATATATATATATATATATATATATATATATATATATTATTATATTATATTATATCTATATTATATTATATTATCTTATAATATATGTAGCTATTTATCAAGTCATTCACCCAAGGTCCAATAAATTGCCCTTTTTACTTAACTTACCAATATAACCCTATGATTCTTACACATGCCTAATATGCCCTTTGATTACAGATATCCCCTTTTAACCATTTAAATGTCCCAAATACCCATTTATAAAAATGCAAAACCCTAAAGGCTTAAAAATAATAATAATAATAATGAAATATCTGACATGGTTTCAAATCGGGTCCTTACAAACTCAATGCACAGTTGCATGCTGATTTTTGAATTATAAATTCATGTGAGGTATTTAGATTGGATTTGATCATGGAACTTCGAACTTGAATGTGAATTTGAAATGTGAACATCGAATCTGAATTGAAGCTTTTGAACTCCGAATGTGAATTTGAATAAGAACTTCGAAAATGAACTTTGGTGTGACTTAGAATATCAACTTTGTGTCGAATCCAAACTTTGTATGTAAACTATGAATCCGTAAATTATGAATGCCCTAGCTATACATTATGAATAATGACACCTATTATGTATTAGAATCTGCATGTTGATTTAAGATTCATGTGAACAAATCCCTCAAATTTTATTTTGCGAATTATTTTGACGGGCAAACCGCATATTGTAAAAAACTGTTCATTGAACGACGATGGTCAGAGGGGGTTCCCATCGGAGAATTCGGCTCAACGACGCCTATACACGCGTTGGAGTTTCTTAAGTTATAAAGTTTAAGTTATTCATTAAGTAATTTGCTGCATGTAAATGAGAAAAAGAGTAAGTGAATCGGAGATGTGAACTTTCAGATTTGACACTAATGAATCATATGTGAAACCTCAGTTTAGACCGTGTGATTTTGAGTTTAAAATGTTGCAAACTTTGTATTGATATGAACTTTCGACATAAAAATGCTTTTGACCTAAAATGTTTTATGATTAATGATCATTGAATCTATATTTCGTTATGATAAAATGTAATTGGTATTGATCTTTTTTCTACTGAGCTTAGACTGTTAGCTCATCCCGGCATCATATGTCACAGATGTAGAAACTGAACAGGATCTCGAGCTTGAGGTTGATCCTGATTACGTGCCGGAAGAAGAAGATCTTCCGCTAGAGGATTTCTATTCGTAGTCCATTGGTTTAGATTTGGTATGGTAGACCTTAGTACTTGAGACTTGATATAGTTTCTTTTGTAGATTATATCATTGTTTAGGTGACGATTGGCTGTCGCCGGTAGTTTATTTTGGTTTTAGTTATGCTCTGTATATATAGGAATCTTCGTTTATTGCCATATGATATCTGTATCTCTGATTTTCGCATTTTATGATGTCTGTTCTGATTTTCGCACATCTGTATAAGAAATTTGCTTTGTTTGATTTTCGAACGATCCGATTTTTCCTAAAAATCAGTGCAGGAAAATCGGGTCGTCACAAAACTTTTACATAATCTATTGAGAGTGGTTTTTTGGGAAGCATTATGTAAAATAAGAAATGTGAAACTTTTATATAAGCTATTGTTGATGCTCAAAGGGGATTATTGTATAACCTAAATTTCACTTAAATTGATTTTCAACACATGTCAAATATTAAGACCATGCTTGCTTAGGTTTAATAAAAAATGAAAAAAATAAGGGTCTAGGACCTTATTAGATAATAAGTGAAACATTGGACCCTCTCAGGTAAAAGGAATAAGTTGTGGAGCCAGTTGGGTAATCTTCCCAATTTATTAGGATACCTTTATTTTGCGCCAAAAGGCGTCAATGTCAAAAACCCCTCGAAACCTAGTGACTCCTTGAAATCTGACAATCGAGATCATTTTTCACCCCTAATGGATCTTGGACTATGATTATTTCATGTGTCACATATCTAAAAAAAGTGACCCTAAAGTCACGTTTGAGCGTGACATGAGCCATATGCTTTTAAGATAGCTTTTTGAATATTTGTGCCATTTGGGATAAAAATTTACTGTCTCATGGTAGTGTCACTTTCTCAAGATACAAGATCCGTTGTGTGGAAAGGCTTGTTTGAAAAGTGATGTCCATCATATGATTGTAAGAAGTCCAGCGGTGCAGCCTAAGTAATACTGTAGGTGCGAATGGAGGCACCCTTTTAAGAATAGAGTAAAAGAGAGATTCTCGTGTGAGTTCTAGGTTAGAGAGAGAGTGGGTGCCTTCCATGGCTTCACATGAAGCCAGTATAAAGAGAGATTTTGCAAGCTAAAATTGTACAAAACAACGGCCAGCTGGTTTGTTTGTGCGCTACTCACAAAAGAGAGAAGATTGGATTTGGCTTTCTGGTATCTTATAATTGAAAGAGAGAAAGCCTTGCCAGTATATGAAGGTCTAGGGAGACACTCATTTCAAATCCCAACAAAATAGAAAGAGAGTTTATAATTTACTATATTGATAGTTATAGAAAAGAGAGGAGGTGACCATGGGTCAAAAAATCATCCGATACCGATACGTATCGGTTTTGGACTTGGGCGGTACGATACATTGCCTATGTATCGTACCCCCTAAAAAATAGGGTAATTATCGTCCGATACGGGCAATGTATCGCCCGTATCGGACAATACTTTAAAATTATCGGGCGATAATTTGTATTTTTAATTTTTTGATTTTTTAATTTTTTGAAAAAAAAAAATTGTATCAAAACGATACATTCAATGTATCGCCGATACGCGATACGTATCGAACGATACCCGATACGTATCGAATGATACGGATGATACGTATCGTCCGATACGAACGATAATTTGAATTTTTAGATTTTAAATATATATATATATATATATATATATATATATATATATATATATATATATATGAACCAATACATTCAATGTATCGGACGATACGCGATACATATCGTCCTGAACTTCAGGACAATACGTATCGAAAATCCGATATTATAACCCTTGGAGGTGACATTTGGGTAACCTATCGTATATGAGATCTTAGAGAGGAAGGAATCAAAATAGATTTTATGTGGGCTGAGGTGTTTGGACTCTCATAGGCCATAGCATCTTTTCTCTTCGAGAAAACAAATAATAGAAGACCCCAATTTTTCCTTCATGTGCACCCAAAAACAAAGGGTAGCTCTTTAATAATAAAGCAAATAAGAGAAGACTCCACTTTTTTCCTTCATGTACACTTAAAAACAAAAGGATAGCTCTATTCATGCCTACCCGATTACTGGCGCGTCCACTTAGAAGATCCATTGACTCTATTGAATCAGATGATGGAATTTGATTTTGATCTTAATCTTTCACATAATTGATCTTAAGATTATGATTGTACCAGCAACTTTTTATTTCAGATCTAAAAAAAGTAACTAAAAAATATATGGCAAACATCATGCTCAACATAATTTTAAGATGACATTTGTAGATAGGTGTGTCATGATTTCAAGATCTATTGTGTGAAAGATTGGGGTAAAAATGAACTCTATCATCTCATTTGAAGGTATCAATGGTTTTTAAGGGGTCTAGAATGTGGAAATAAAAAAATTGATCGTCTGATAGGTGTGTCATGATCTCAAGATCTTTTGTGTGAAAGATTGGGGTAAAAAAGAAGGAAATTTTATATTTTTGACCCTATAATTTTGCTTATTTGCAAAAATGGCCCTATAGTTTCATTCCTTGCAGAATAGGCCCGCTCCAAGCCAAGCCGTTTCCAAGTCACCGTCCACTTGCCAAGTCAGCACAGTATGATATATTTATTTATATTATTTCTATATATATATATATATATATATATAATATTATATGAATTCATTCCCCACTACTTATTTTCTATATTTCGTTTCCCATTAGTAGTTCAGAGTTCAAACCAATCCTAACATCATCGCTTTTACTTGTTCAGATCAACCCTATCAACAACAAGGATAACTAGTAAGAATGAATTTTTAGCAAACAATAGTTTTAGCTAGAAAAGCAAAAAATGGGCGGCCCGCTATAGCGGGACGCTACGTTAAGATAGCAGGCCGCTACCTCAAGATAGCGGGACGCTATAGTAAGGTAGCGTCCCGCTATCTTGAGGCAGCGGCCCGCTAGCTACCTTGACTAATTTTATTATTATCAATTTAGTATTTAATTTCTATTATTTTTTTCATTATATTGATCAATTTAGAATTTAGGGTTTAATTTCTATTTTTTTTTTTTATTTATAGATTGAAATGGATGTTCCCATTCTTTATCATTTCGATGGGGTCCGTGTTAAAGATGATACTTACAACGGTGAACATCGAAAGATTGTTATTATCAAAGACAATATACCATTTGATCAATTTAAGCAGAAAATGTACAATATTAGTAGGACTCAACCGAAAGAGCATTCAATTTCACTATATGTTTCATTGCGTATCGGGAAAGAGTTGGTGTTTGCTGAATTGTCGGACTTTGATAATCTTACGAACTTATTTAGAGCATATCGTATTGGTGATGGTGTGATAAATGTTTATATCGAGAAATCATTAATCACTCATGTCACCGAACCAATAGCGTCTTCAAACATTCCAATGAGACAAGACGATGAAGATCAAGGATATTGTCCTCAAATGAATCCGATGGACAATACATTAATCACTCATGTCACGGAACCAATAGCGTCTTCATACGTTCCAATGAGAGAAGACGATGAAAATCAATGATATTATCCTCAAATGAATTCGATGGACAATACATGTCAGCATAACGATGAAGCGGAAAACAACATATTCGATTAGAATCAGTGGGAAACATTTTTGGGAGGCATTAGTCCATACGAATGGCCTTCTGAACCAATAGCTTCGGAGCGAACGGTAATCGAGGCCAGAGCACAGGAGCGAACACTAACCATACCTCAATGGACTCAACCCCAAGCACGTAATAATATTCCAGTCGAAGACGGTGATAGTGATCAAGAAAATACTGAAGCACTGCCCTCCTCGCCCACTTCGCGTGTTCATACTAATAGGGGAATTGATCAACCTATGGTGAATGAAGACTATCAGCTTAATGACTCGGAAGGAGAGTATATGGATTCGGATGATAAAGAACTGTATGAAAGGGGGCCATTAACTGTTGGTCAAACATTCAGAAATAAAAAAACCTTTCAAAAAGCCCTTAGAGAGTTTGCAATGACAAATAATTTTTAAATTAAACCAATAAAAATCAGTCCTCTTCAAGTTACGGCGAGCTGTATTCAATTAGGGTGTGCTTGGCGAATACATGCATCAAAATTTATGGGTGTGGACACGTTCGTCGTGAAGATATTTTGCCCGCAACATACGTGCGAAATGCCAGCTTTCGGAAGAGGACATCGCCAGTGTACGAATTCTTGGATAGCTTCTTTCGTGAGGGATAAATTGTTAAAAGGCTTTGACGAGACTCCTGCTTTAATAATTTTTTATATTAAAAAAAAATACAGTGTAATCGTAAGTTATTTGAAAGTATGGAGAGGGAAAGAAATGGCTTTAAGCGACATCCGAAGTAATTGGAAGGAGCAATTTAAGATGTTACCGTCCTATATCGCCGAATTACAGTGAGTCGATTCAGACGTACAGACCGAATTGTGTTGCGAACCTGATAATACCTTTCAGAAGCTCTTCGTAGCATTTGGACCTTGCATTAGGAGTTATCGTAATACTTTGTGAAGAATAATTGTTGTAGATGGAACGCATTTACGCGGACGATACAAAGGAGTGTTGTTAATAGCTACGGGGATAGACGGTAATAGACATTTATTCCCTATAGCGTTTGGCATTGTACCCAAAGAAAATGAAGATCATTGGACATGGTTCCTTGATCTATTAGGGAGACGCATAATCGGAGACTTTGAAGAGCAATTTGTATTGATATCAGACCAATAGAAGGGGTTGATGGAAGCTGTGCATAATGTTTTTCCTAATGCATTTCACAGCTACTATATGCAACACCTAACTTTGAATCTTTTTTATACATATAAGGATACAATCTCTCGACCGTTATTTTGGGTTGTTGCCCGTGCATTCTCCGAGGCAAAATTCAAAAGAATTTTATGAAAAATACAAGACCAGGCCCCCCAGAATGTATAATATGGATTAAGAAGTTGATGACCATTTCTAGGCGCGCGCATATTTTTCAGGAAAGCGTTATGATATGCTGACAACAAATATAGTTGAAAGCATTAACAGTGTGTTGAAGATAGCTAGAGAGGAACCGATCGTGACAATGTTAGAAACCATTCGCACGAAGATAGCCGAATTCTACCTTCGACGTCAGGAAGAAGGAAATAAAATGGCACATGAGTTGATACCGATGGCGGAAGAGCACATAACACGAAATTCAGGGTGGGCCCATCGAAAGAACGTTATTCCCTATGGTCGCGATACATTTTAAGTTAAACGTGGGCAATACACTCATATTATCGATCTAAAGAAACGAACGTATACATGCAAACATTGGGCTATCCTTGGATTACCATATTCGCATGTGATCGTTGCATTATCGCGCAGGAATAAGGATAAAGAGATTCTTCAATTTTATGATCATTGGTTCACTAGTGCCTTATTAGGAAAACTTATAAAGAACAATTTATTCTGACCATTGATATGCGCCAATGGGCAGTTATAAGGGAAGACATCGAGGTTTTACCTCCGCACAACATACGTCAAGCCGGTCGCCCAAAGAAAAGGAGGATACAATCTAAAGGCGAAGTTCGACCACTACAGTGTAAAAATTGTAATGAGTATGGACATAACCGTCGCTCTTGTAAATTTGTTAGAATATAAAATCACTTTTTTTAGTCTTTTTTAGTCAATAAAATTTTTCATTAATCATGAATTATAATTTAGGGAGTTAAATTTGAATAGTGTAAACACCTACTCAAAGTCTCAAACCTGACTTGATTTGATCTTGAGTATGTATCAATTCGTGATTAAAATTGTAATGGGTTTTCTTGCTGGACCTCGAAGTATACAAAAAATGCATTCATTATCCCAATAATTTGAATCATAATATACAAAATAAAATAAACAAGTGAAAAAATAAAAATTAAGTCCTAAACGCGGACAATGAATGTCCAATTTCAGCTCGAAATTGCTGCATGTCTTTCTCTTGAAAATTTACTTTTCGTCGCTCAAAAAAGTATTCAACGTATTTCAGCACGAAAATCCCACAGTCCCAACCGTTCTTTTGGAGGGGAAGATCAGCACTATTTATGATAGTAAGTTGCCACCGATGATCGAGAGCAGAACTCAATCTGATAGTGTAAAGAAGTCGCAGCAAGTGATGTATCAACGAATCTTTGTGCGTATCAAACTTCTTTGAACACTCTCGGTCGGCAGGGTCTAGCAACTTTATAATGCGGTCCGTTACGAAAACGATAGCCAATGCCCAATGATGGTATCTCTGGCTATGCATTGGAAAATATATCCACGTGTAATCGTAAATCTAATTAGTAATGTGTTAATTAATAAACTTTAAAAGTGTGATCGCTATCAAAAAATAACTTACTGTCTCACAATCGATAGCATTAATACCACGTGAGGTACTTCGAAGGAGTGGCTCAAGCGGTTTGGCCTGGTGGCGAATCTGCCACCTGTCGTAATAGGCCTCCCATCTACCTTTTCCATTCAGTGGCTCCAAATTTTCATCACGGACGAATTTTTGAAACTTTACATGATCTGTTACAATGAAGGTCTGAAATTTAATATGAAAATGACTCATTATTTGAATATATTAATGACGTAAATAAAGGCAGATAAATAAATTAAATCATAAAATCAAATAATAAAAAATAAAAACGATACCAATGCAGAGGCCGATGCAAACCACCAGCTCTTCTCCGTCATTTCCACGAGCATATTATCATTTCTACTATCTAAAACTTTCAAATACAAATCGATAACTTCGTTATCGAGCCACGATTTTCCCTTCAAAAGCTTTAAATGTCCTACGGTGACGTCTAGATCGTAGATAGTATTAATGATCACTAAATCTTCTTCCGCAGGCCGATTCCATAAGCCCCTCATAAATTTCTGTTCCATTGACTCTGGAACCTCTTCTTCTTGTTCTTTCACTTTTTTTCTTTTATTTGTAGTGAGTTTTTCCATTGGCGACTTTCTTTTGGTTCGATTTCGAAGCTCGTATAACGTGCCCTTAGTAGAAGCAAAAATCTTCACTAATAAGGGTTTAAAAGACGCCGATTGCGACTCAACATTTGGCTGAGTTACTGGAGGATCAACCCCTTTATCTATATCTTCAACCCGGCGGTTGGGGTTTAGAAGTTGGAGTGATTGGGGCAGGGTTGTGATGAGTGATTAGGGCAGGGTGATGAGGAGAAGGGGGTTCAGAAGTTTGAGTGATTGGGGCAGAGTGATGAGTGATTGGGGCAGGGTGATGAGGAGAAGGGGGTTTAGAAGCTGATGGGGGCTGAGGGGCTGGTTCTGGGGTAAGAGATTTAGGAGTAACAAAGGCTTCAAATAGTACTGTAGAGAGAATTTCATCCTATATAAAGTTTAAAAAAAAAAAAAAAAAGTTAAACAAAGATATTTCAAAAAAATGAGTCAGGATAGCAAACCGCTATCCCGAGATAGCGGTCCGCTATAAAATTATTAAAAAATAATATTAAATAAATTTAAATAAAATAAAATTAAAAAATGATTATAAATATAACAAATAAGACTAGTTTTATACTTTTGTCAAATGAGATTTAACCTTTGCAAGTTCATTCATAATTACAATATTTTCACTCTTTAAATTTTTTAACTCTTCTTTTAAAGACACTACTTCCTCTTTTAAACTCTTGTTCTCCCTTCCCTGCTGCTCAATTGTGAATGCCTGCCCTTTTAACACAGTGAAAGCACGTTTGAAATTGCCCTTCATTTCTTTAACAGCATTGCGTAGGGACGAACATTCTTTTCTAAGCTCCTTAACTTCATTTACGAGTTCGGAATGTCTAGCCGGTTCTTCTCTAATTGTTGGCTTCCCCTTTAATTTTTTTTTATGATATAATACAAATTCGTATTCGTTATTATCATCCCTGTTAGATTCATCGTCGTCATCATTATCTTCATCATATTCTTCACTTATCTCTTTTTCTTTTGATGGGTATTCCCTTTCTTCGATAGGGTAATCCCTTTTTTTTCTCGGTTCTTCAACTAACCGTTCCCTTTCTCTCTCCCTATGACTGAAGAATTGTTGAACTGATAGCTATTGTAGTTCGTGTTTCTCATAATCAAGTTCGACAATTACCGGAGACGTAAGAATTTTTTCTCTGTAATAATTTGGAGTACGGCTGACTTTTAGAGCTTCCCATTTCACTAGCCTTAGAAATGGATTTTTCATTTGTGTATGAGGAGTGTCGATTTTAGGAAAGTGCTCCAACGCCCATATTTGTAACGCTATAGTGCAACCATATATGTTGTATTGTTCTTTTTTCGAGACTTTTGCCAATTCTCTTCTCCCAATCGCTTTTTTTATGCAATCAACTAAATTATTGTAAACTTTAAGCCCCCACAGATATTGGTTGAAGCATTCTAAGTTATCAACTAACTTTAAATACTTACTATCAACTTCCTGATATGTGTCCGAAAGTAGAAAAGAGCGTATAAGAAACAACAACGATAATTTTAAAAATTTATCTTCGAAAATATGGGCACTATCTATGACTTCTTCGATACGAGATCTTCTAACCGGCTGTTCCCTAAATAATTTGTACCGAATGGTTTCCTCTTCTCTTATAGTCCTTTGCTCAGACTCATTTTCTTCAAATTTTTTCAACATATTTAATCCTAAAATCAGTGATATATAGGCCTCTAGTAAAACTAACTTGGTGTTCTTCACCTTAAATATGTTATCTTTCACCCAAAAGCTTAAAATTGCCTTAATTAAGTCTCCAATAAGGATTAATTTCTCAAACATCCTAAACAGATGATCAAAAATTGATTCATCTAGTATCCTTTTCCTCTCTTCGTTGCAATGCATGTAAAATTTTCTAACACTAATACCTGTACACTTTCCAAAGGGTTTAATGGCTTCGACTTCGACATCTTAGTATGTGTGAAAGAAACTGCATAGAACATATATAAATATAATTTAGTTATTAATTAAAAATAAAAATAATAATAAATAGCTTATAGCGTACCGCTATCCTAGGATGGCGTTTCGCTATCCTGGAGTAGCGTTGCGCTATCCTGGGATTGCGGACCGCTATCCTGGAATAGAGTACCGCTATCCTGGGATAGCGGAACGCCTAAAAATAAATCTGAAAAAAATATATATATATATTACCTTGAAAGCAGTAATCGCCACGTTCTCTTCTGGAAGGTAAAAGTGAAAAGTGAAAAGTGAAAAGTGGAAAGTGAAAAGTCGTTCTACAATTTAAATAGTTTCTTTTTTTTTTAAATATTGGCACTGTTGACGTGGCGCCTTGTAGCGCGATGCTACCCTACTGTGGCGACGCTTGGAATCCATGTTGACTTGACAAGTGGGCGGTGACGTAGAAACGGCTTGGCTTGGAGCGGACCTATTCTGCAAGGAATGAAACTATCGGGCCGATTTTGCAAATAAGCAAAATTATAAAGCCGAAAATACAAATTTCCCAAAAAAGAACTCCATCATCTCATTCGAAGGTATCAATAGTTTTTAAGGGGTCTAAAATGTGGACGCTTTTAGAGAATGCGTGTAGAATAAAAGTGATAAAAGTGGGTGCAAGTGAAAGCACTATAAAATAAAGAGATTAGAGAGAAAAGGTAGACGGTTTGTTCAACTTGCTAAATCAGCTAATACGGGCGGGAAAGAGCAGGTGTTTGAGTCCATATAGGCTCTTTCAAATCTTATATTTTTAGCTAATAATTAAATCCATCACATGGGTTTTCGTTGTCATTCAGGAATCAGTCACGACACGAAATTCTACCCTATCCCGACGGCTTAGAATTCTAAGTTATGAGCTGCATACATTCTCAGTCATAAATAAATGAACAAATGCGATAAAATAAAATTATAAAATAGCTACTAATCAAAGGAAGGGTAATACGCTATCAGAAATTAGCATTCGGATCAAAGTTAGTACCAAGGTCCTCCTGAAAACATGCAGTGTCGCCCTCCCAATGCTCTTGATACTCTACTTCCACAGGATGGACAAAATAAGTGTCAACGGGATCAGGATAGTCAGCGTCTACTCCGTCGATAAGGTCACCTGAAATAATAAATGTCACGAGGAAACACCAATGGGTCCACAGGCTGAGTTGCTAAATAACGCGCAACTCAGTGAATACACCACAAATCCACCTTACATTACTCAGGTTCATTGTGGGTGCATTTCGTGAGCGATAACAATAGTATGACAGTATATGAAAATAAAAGAGTGTCAAAACAATCAAATCAGAAAAACATACCATAATAAACATGCAAGACCATGATCTAGACACCATCCAATCCTAACGTATCTCACCATACCTTATACACATAACATATCTTATTACCTCATTACAAGTGTCTGTACATTGCATGGACATACTTACATACTCATAAACCTAATACGACCTATATTAGAGTCGATGGTCGAGCCTACTATGTAAGGGTCACTATAGTAGCATACCACCATATCATAACGCCTTCCATACCATAACATATCATATTATACACCTCATCCAATCACAGGGACGGTCGACAAGCCGTATAGTCTCTAAAGGCGAGAACACGCACTTCATATCATAACTCATAATGTCTTCTGTGAGACCCATATTAAATGTAAACGTTGTAGTCCTTACGATGGTTACGTAAGGAACGATATATACAAACTTAAGTTTTTAATTTTATATTGGCCCACACAGTGGTGTCTTATTATTATACTATTATCTAAACACCTAACTTAATCATAGAAAAGTCCTATACTTAATCTATCATATTTAAGGCTCAGGATGGTAGGATCACCGTTCAAGGCACAGTATACGATGTTACACTGAATCCGCACTCACTACACTAGTCATGATGTCTCATATCATCATAAGTTGTGAAGCATGCGAATATGGTGTGATCCCCTATTTCAATATCATCTCAGCAAATCACCACGCCCAAGCGTAGACATGAATTCACTCACTCGCGTACATGACTTAACCTATTCATGACTCATATAACATAACCAAGAGGGAAACATAAAACTATCTTAATGAAAATATTTACATTTGAGATTTTGTTATGTTTATACGTATATATATTTACATATACAAATATAGAATATGATTATTTATTAGTATGCGTGAAATCAAGAACGTGAAGGTCAGAGTTCAATTTCACCAAGGCATTGAATTTTTAACGCTTCATGCTATCGAAAAGGTCGCATTAAAGCGATAAAATTGATATGCATAAATTGAAAATATTATAATGAAAGTTAGATAAATCACGACCATCGATCAAAACCTATTTGTGATTAGTATACATTAAAAGTTTTGGCCATGATAAATCATGATAGAGTATTTGATACTCTGCCAGGAGACATCGATGTTTCGGAATCCTAGACCTCAAGTCGGGTATGAAATTCCGGTCCAAAGCATTGGGTCGAGTGTTAATCGAGTGTATAAAAGAGCATAAAAGATGCATACACTGGATTATAATAAAAAGAAATATTACCATATTGAAGAATCAATCGAAATTAAAGTGAAATTTGTTGTGTCTGTTTGGATACAAGTTGATCGATCGAATTTGGAATTCGATCGATAAAAAATATAGTGAAATTTGTAGATCGGTTCTGTCTATAATCAATCGATCGCAATTAATAAAAGATCGATTGCATTTAAAGTGAAATAGGACATTGGCTCTGTCTAGACTCGATCGATCAAAAATATTAATCGATTGATTGCAATTAATGAGTCAGATGTCATTCGATTAATTCAAAATTGTTCGATTGATATTCGAATCGACCGGTCAAAATTAAAGTGAAATTTGTAACGCAATACAGTCTAGAATCGATCGATCAATTATATAAGTTAACAAGGAATTTTTGTTTCGATTAGGAATCGATCGATCACAAATAAGAATCGATCGATCGATTTCAAAATTTTTGAAGGAATTAGGATTTCAAAATAGATCCAAAAATAAATAAATTTACCAATGAAAAAAGAAAAACAATTAAAATAGAAACTATGGCTAGGATTAGCCATCTCATTCTTCTTTATTAGCAATTTTTATAACAAACATAAAATAATATTCATTTATTTAGCCCGTTGATACGCGATCAAGCATACCCTACGCGAAAGGAATTGAGAAAAACATAATGGATTGATAGGTATCTATCTGTTGAAGAGTGAATGGTAGATCTACAACGATTAGTGTTGAGGTGATCGACGTCCAGCGCGATGGCCCGTTCGAGATTTCTTCTATTCATTTCTCTTCGATCTTGATGGTATAAATAAATTATGATGGTTCTTGTGAAGAGCACACAGAAGTTTTGAGAGAAGAGATGAGTTAAAAAGAAGTTGTAACGGCTAAGGTTTCTTAAAAGAAGAATTAATAAGAGATAGTTAGGTTTTCTTAAAAGATGAAAAAGATAAAAGAGTTACGTAGCTTACATAAAGTTTTTTAAAATATGGTAGCTTTGGGTTGGAGCGCTAACACGTGCATAGTATAAAATACATCTAACTCTATTAAATACAATTAAGAAAATTCGGGTCGTTACAGAATCTCCAAGGAGGATGGGTGTAATTATGAGAAAAGTTGGAAAAAAACGGAAGGAGGGGCTCCTTATTTAGGTATTAAAAGCACATATATTAAATATTTTTCTTAGGCCCTTTGATTTGACTGATGTGATTGAAAAAGGCCATAATTCTACAAAAAGAGCTAAAGAATACAAAAATGAGTTAGTCTAATGATGCAGTCCACACATCTGCGTGATTGCATGAAATGCATAGACTTCCATGCATTAGAAGCTCTTGCACGTCATGGAGTCACACAAATGTCTAGACTGCTTTAATTGCACATGATGGGTGAGCCCCAAGTATTGGGACCTCGAAAGTTCTAGAGCCTGAGCTATATCTGAATCACTCTAAAGAGGAGCCAAAGGTTAAGTCTAGAACTCGTCCACCCCTCTCAAGTCCCATCACTTTTTTCTTTTTTTTTATACAGCAATTCGGTTGAGACAACCTCAAAAACTGAGGAGCAGACACACATACATATGACAGTTGCGGAGCAGCATGAGAGAGTACGAACTATAGTGGTGAAGGTTAACTAACAGAACCCAACCCACACCTTGCAAAGACAAAGGTAAGAAAGAGCGTGAAGGACAAGAATTAAACCCACGACCTACTCCCTCACATTGGAGGGGGCGTACCAACTAGGCTAATGCCTCTTTGACATAAAGACCAACATTAAGCGTAGAGAAATCTCTACACCCTCTATCAGTTGGCCACAATGTGGCATCCAACACGAGTATTGAATTCCATGGAAAACTTAGGAGAGGTTGATTAGGTCCCATTCAAAAAAGAAATTTGTTTCAATGACTTTTCCGTGGTTAAAAATGCTCTCAAAGTTGGGGACAATAAATGCACCAAAGTTTTAGGGTGTTGCCTTATCTTTGACTTATCAAATGGAGGGTAAAAAAGTTAAATAATAATAATAATTTTTTTAAATCACATGTCCCATGATTGATAAACTCAAAACGGGAGTTGTTTTGGATTGAACTTGCCATGTAGCATGTCAAATGCGACTATTATAGGGAGCTACAATATAATTTGCATACGAGATTTGTACCCTTGCACATGGGTTAAATAGAAAGACATTCACATGAAATAATCTCTAAATTGTCCTATTCGAAAGTAATGATGTAAAAAAATTTAGCGTACATTTAAATTTACCCACCGAATCTTTAAGTTCACCTACATTGAATACCATTGACTTCTTTGGATCTAACGATAAAAATCGTTTTCAATCCAATCTTTTACATGATGGATCTTGAGATCATTGGCATAGCATCAGAAGATCAAATTTGATCATGGGCTTATCATCCACCCGTCATTTTTAAATTTCACGTGGTACACATTTCAAATAATTGATCTTAACATCACATGGAACTATCACGGTCAAATAAGGTCACTGTTTTGGAATGTGTACCATGTGATATCAAAATTTGATCTTTTGATGCTAGGCCCATAATCTCAAGATCCATCATGTGAAAGATTGGGTTGAAAAATAATCTCCATTGTCATATCCAAATAAGTCAATGGATTTCACCGTGGGTGAACTCAAAGATATGATGGGTGAAATTAAAGGTTCTCAAAAAATTAATGTTAAGGATTGGCAAGAAACACACTACATCTTTCATTTTGACTTGGCTGCATATATGGGTTAGAGCGCATGGATGAACTCCTGCACTCAAATCCTAGATCACATGCCACATGCAACATGATCCCAAAATAACACCCTTTTTGGGATCACATGTCACATGGCATACCATTTATTAAAAATAATAAATTAAAGTTAAAAATATTTGGTAAAATTTGGTGGTCAAAGTTTATGTAATGGCTACATATTCTGGTGCATTTAATTTTATTTTCTTTTAACCACATTTTGGATGATAGATATACATCAGATCATGTGCAAATTTTTTGGGTGACCTCTGATCGTCTTCAAGCAAGTTGTCGTGCTACTTGATCCTATATGAGTGGCTCGTAGACCATTTTTGATCCAAATACATGGATCCATCATACATTCCAACCCATCCAACCCATATCCCGGGCCTCATTATATATTAATGTAGAAAAATATATCATAAAAGCTGTGATTAGTTAGGTTCAGCCTTAGATTATGTACTTGAATGAATTCTACCATCTGATCACGATCCTCTAGGCATAGTCACTAATCTCTCTACTTTTTGAACAAGTTGTGAATAAAATGTGGACTTATTTGTAAAATGAATAAATCAGTCTAAATCACAAATTTGAATGAAAAATTAGGCTTTTTTTGAAAATTTGCCAACATAACGTAATTTTTTAAAAAATATCACAAGTATTTTTGGTACCTGTGTCACATGTAATATCATCTAAGCCGTCTGATTTAAAGGTCATGATGTAAAAATCTTTAGCGCCAAAGATTAACACAAAGCACAACGTTTACAATCTAATCCAACATAGTCAAACATTAAATTAGGTTATAAAGATCATGTCATCTTTAGATCGTTACACTTGATTTGCCATTATCATCTCAGTTGATGAATAATGTAGGATTTTTTAGTGACTAAGAGCCCTCCGTCAAACTAATTAGTGATGGAGGGCTCCCCTGAAAACAATTAGTGCCGGAGAGTTTTTATATCCAAAAGACTAAATTACCCTCATAAAATGGTTGGACGGATGTCTGATATACTGGGTGGAAGTCAAATATTAGACGACCGTCAAATATACTTGAGAGAGAAAACTATGTTTGATAAATTGGACGACCTTCTAATAAGCATCGAAATATTTCTTAAGGGTATTTTCGTCATTGTGGTGAGTTTAAGAGAGAGAATGCTTAAGCATTAATTATTTTCATGAGAGCCCTCCATCATTAATTAGTTTGGTGGAGGACTCTTTGCTCACTAAAAGTCCAATAATCAAATGAGAGCCATTACTTGCACACGCTTATCAAGTGGTTGCACTTGATTGCTCCAAATTTAAAAGAATTACTTCCAAGTTTGACTACCTCTATTATGTGAAGGCCACGATTTAAAGATATTAATTGAAAAAGATTATAACAAAATATAATTTTCATCATTTGATTGAATGCAGTCAAAGGCTATTATATAATTCAACGGTTGACTACAATAGATTATATGACAAGTATTGTGTTTTGCCCTAATTTTATGTACCAGAAATCTATTGATCAAAAACTTTAAATCAGATGGTCCATATTGTATTTTTACAGATCACGTCCCTAAAATATCAAGTCTTTCTTTAAATTCAATACAATCACTTAAAAAATGTGTGCAAATAATGACTCCCATGCCAAAATAAATGACTTATACACTACAACTGATATTCTATCAATATACCTTATACAAACTTTGTAGAAGTTGTAGCAACCCCGACAGAAGTCCTTTGGTTTTCACGAAACTATTGACCGGGGGGGCCATCCAAGCTGCTGACGTAGAGATACACGTGATCACCCATTTATAAATAGAGTCTGACGTGGCAAAATTTTATTGGTTGGGATTCTTGATTGGTGTGCTAATAGATGCCACAGTTCACACGTGCTGGAACTACACACGAGCGAGATCTCATCGGCCTCGTTCGATTCGACGGTGATAAAAAACCCCCTACCCTAAGTACCTCGCCGTCGAAGTTGTCAACAGTCAAACTTAGACAAATGATCGCAGTAAAAAACCGACACGTGGCATAAGCTTTAAAGGAGAACCGTCCAATCCAACGAGGCCGAACCGATATCGTCGTCTATAAAGGAGGAGTTCTCGTTGGAGCCCTATATACTTCCTACTGATATTTCTAGGGTTTCTGTTATTTGAATCTCTTCTATATCAAGAGAAATTTCTCTCTCTCTCTCTCTCTCTCTCTCTCTCTCTCTCTCTCTCTGGTTTGAAAAAGAGTTTTCGGAGATCTCTCTTACGAACATATAAAATGGCAGAGAAAGACTCAAAACAGCAAGGCGAAATCGTACGATTTCTCTTTATCGCTTTTAATTGGGGGGTTTTCTGATTTTGTTATTTTTTTTAAATTATACTTTTAATGATGTATGCGTTTTACAAGCGATCGAGTTTGCTAGAATTTACTATATATATTTGGGGTTTCTGGGACCTATGTGTACTTGTTTGATTTGCAGAGTGGAGATCTGGCGGATAAACTGAAGTACCTGGATTTCGTACAAGTGGCAGCGATCCACGCCGTCGTATGCTTCTCGAGATTCTATGATTTCGCGAAGGAGAATTCTGGGCCATTGAAACCCGGTGTTCAGACGGTTGAGGGTACTGTAAAGAACGTCATCGGACCTGTTTATGAGAAGTTCCACGATGTCCCGATCGAGCTCCTGAAATTCGTCGATCGTAAGGTAAGGCTCTGGTCTGCGCCAACGGCGCATGTTAGAAAATCCTCGCGGGTACGCGGGTGCCACGTGTTTTTTTTTGTTCCACCGAATGAATCATGAAACTGGCGGTGGTCTCTGCTCGGGCGATGAAATCGGGGTGCGCAGGTTAAGCCTTAGAATCTGCCCAGGTTAAGTGAAATTTTTTTAAAAAAAAAAACAGAAAAATTATCTTGGTTGGGCATTTGCGCAGTCAGAATCCGCAAATCGTACGGCTTACTTTGAGACTGTATTTTTTGAACAACTACTTGCACATGAAACTTTTGCCGTTGCACATACTTCAAATTAGAAAAGATAGTGCCAAAGATTTGGTAAAAAACAGATAGCTCCTTTCATGATAACATAGCTCCTTGCTCCATTTCCTCTAACAGAGGACTATTTTATCTGCTCAAAGAAAGAGCAAAAAAAGAGCTGCTTGAGTGCAACGGTAGTTAGTATCGGTGCACGAGTGCAAATCTCATGTGCAAGTAGTTGCTCCCACTTTTTTTCCGGTGTGAGTTAGTATCGATACACGGGAGCAATTTCTCTTAATTTTTACATGAACACGGATTTTAGAGACACGGAATGCTCTAAGGTCAACTGTTGACTGTGTTGACGGACCGTGATTGCCCGGGGAAACTGGTGCTATACTTGTCTTTGTATTTTGGGTTTAGCGAAAGCTCAAGAACACAAAAGGGATGCCAGAGTCACGTCAATCAATTTTTTGATGGTGAATCGGTAACGGTACACGGGTCCTGGCAACAGTGTGATGCACGTATCCTTGCCGTCAGCCGAGTCAAAGGGAGATGCCCACAGATTTATAAATTTGCAGCCTCTCAGTGGTTTAGTTTGACGCGATGCACGGTGGTTGACTGATACGTGCAATACACGGGCCCGTGAACTTGTTACCAGCTCATCCCGGTTTAAAAGGCATTTTGACCGGAGCATCCGGTCATGAAATGCATTTGTAGGTTATTTGTACTCCTCAATGTGTTAACGCAACTGATTAAGACGTTTGGGTTTTTATGCCCGGTTAACACCTAACACCTCTAACTCTTGGCGAGGAACCTAACCGACTAAGACATTTATGGGTAAACCTGGTTAACACCTAATAGCTCTTCCTCGTGACGTCGTGATTAGTCAGAAGCTTCTATTAGGCTGCTGACTCATCATGAGGGGACAGAGTCCACACATCCGGGTGATTGTGCGACATGCACGGACTTGCAATGCATGAAAGTCTGTGCCTCCGACAGACGTGTGCACTGCTTTAACGTACGGTGGACACGCATCGTAGACCGCCTCGTTTTAAATTCCACACCTGCAGGGGCCCTCCTGAGTCTGTGAAAGTTTATTTTGGATATGATCGAGCCGCTGCTGTTCTTAACCAGGGCCCTCAATAGGTATTTGGTTTGTTACCAATGGGTGAAAAAAACAAGCGGCTGGAAGGATGAGTATGGGCTAGCTTTCAGAAGCCCAATTATAAACGGCCCGAGTAAGACCCGGTCCATGGAGACCCGTACTCATAACCCTTTTTTTTTTCACGCACAGGTAGACAACTCGGTGCACGAGATAGAGCGTCACGTGCCATCTCTAGTGAAGGAGGTGACGAGCCAGACCTACTCAGCGGCTCAGAAAGCTCCAGGCGTGGCTCGAGCCGTGGCTTCGAAAGTTCACCGAGCCGGCGTAGTTGAAACGGCTACGGGCATTGTTAAAACTGTGTACGCCAAGTGCGAGCCGACAGCCAAAGACCTGTACGCCAAGTACGAGCCGGTGGCCGAGGTATACGCTGTATCGGCTTGGCGCAAGCTGAACCGGCTCCCGCTGTTCCCTCAGGTAGCTCACGTTGTGATTCCCACCGCGGCCTACTGGTCCGAGAAATACAATCAGACCGTATGTTATACGGCGGAGAGAGGATATACTGTATCCACGTATCTGCCATTGGTGCCTACGAAGAAGATATCTAAGGTGTTCGGTGAGGAAGGGAACGAGTCTCCGACTGCCACGCGTACGGTTGACAGTGTTTCTGTGGGAGAAGTGGCTGTAGCTGCGGAGTGATGGACGGCTCAAGATGCGTGGTATTGTTATATGGTGGTAGAGTAGTATCTTTGGTTTGAACAGTGTTTCTTTCGTGGTATAAAGATGTTGGGGTTTGTATATCTGCTCCTTGCGTGTGCTTTTTTTAATTTTCTGTTTAAAAAAACATATGTTTGGCGAACAATTTTGGTTGTTTATTTATAATTATTTTTTAAATTAATTAATTTGTTTGTTTATAGTTGGAGCCAAACTTTTCTTGCACACGTACAAAGTTGTCCTTGCACATAAAAGACTTGTTGCATCTCGGAGGATACCATTTAGGCCGGCTTAGAGGGTCATAAATTAAAGATCTTTGGATAAAAAATTGACACTAAATGTTATCTCTATCATCTAAGTCTAGTGTTGAATTATTTAATAGAGATCGTTTGGTATACTCTTCGTGGCCAACAATTGAAAAAGGAATGATAAAAAAATTTAACCAACAGTTTAGTTGGTATTTCTGGAAACAAAAAAAGCGATTTTAAGTGGTTCGGCTATGATGCCTACGCCGACAGATAGGTTACTTTAAGGTTAGCAGAGCAACCACCCTGAAAGGGTATTAAATATTGTGCATTTAGAATAGATAGTGAAATTACTATTATAGTCTTGACCCACGGGCCCTTTGGCCGGTCTTTTGCCCCTGAACCCACCTTCAGGGAGGTGTTCTTAAACTCTGAGTAATCTAGCATAATAAGTTGTCCCTTGAACTCTTAAGTAGTATATCTGGAATACGTCATTCATCAGACGGCATGATAGACAATGTTTGGTAGCTTTTCTCCAAAAAGAACTTTCCGCGGAAAAAAAAAGTTGGGTGAAAAGCACATTTCACCCAAGAACTAGACAGCCTTTAGTTAAAAACAGAGTTGCATCGAAAAGTTGCCCCATGTTGTTTCTCACACAGAATAACATTTTCGGCGTGTGATGGATTTTTTAGGAGGTTATATTTGAGAAGTAGCATATTACACACCTCTTAGCAACACCTTCAAAATGATTTTTTTAAAAAGGGATTGTCAAATAATATCATATATTTTGCATCATGCTTTTTTCCACATAAGATACCTTTTGCTACATTAAGAAATAACCACACCACCATATAAATGTTTTCTCCACAATCGACATTTCAATAGACAAATTAATATTACATCCTCAGGCCTTGTTTAGGTAGTTCTTGACTTTTCCTAGAAAAGCTCTAAATCCTGATACCTCATAATCTTGTTAATTCGTAGCAAACTCTAATTCCTGCCTTTTCTCATAACTGTTCTTAAGTTGCCTTGATTCCTCGCTTTTCTTAAAAAAGCTAATTTCTCAATCGTTTTTAAGTTTTTCTCCCAAAAACTCAGAATTGGATGAAATTGTTGTTGTGATATCGTCATACGAATGTTAATCATCAAACTACTTGTCGTACTCGTATTTGGCTAAAATATTTCGGGCACCAATCTATGCGAGGTTGGACTTATCTGACAAATTTATTTTTGAATATAATTTCTCGACACTATTCTTATAACACAAAAAACGTTATATATATATATATATATATATATATATATATATATATATATATATATATATATATATATATATATCAAATACAAATTAGAAACTCATGAAAGTATTCGGGTCGATATCATTAATGGCAAATGATGAGGTTCATTAGTCTAAATACATTCAATCTCGGTTTAATCGAAAAGCCAAAATAAAGAAATACAAAGTTAAAAAGGACCTACGAAAAGTAACATAACATCAAAGATGACTATAAGGATGTGTCGTCTCCATTCTCATCCTCGGAAGAGGATTAGGTAATCATCATCTGTCTGGGAGAACCATTATGATCGTTTCAACTATCGTCGGGAACATGTTGTATTGGAGGCTCCCAATTCGGGTCCAGCTCATCCTTAGACTCCATCGTATGGTCGAAAGTATCGACCTCTGAGTCAGAATTGAGAACCACTGGATTAGTTGCCAGCCCTGATGGTCGAATTGTCTGCAGTACGTTCCGCAGGGGTGGTACACAAAAGGGTGGGCGGGCTAGTGGGTTTTAGAAAGGCCCTCGGATTTCTGGTGCCCGAACGCAAGGGCGATTCCCAGGAGGTAAAAGTGGAAATGGAAAGCGTTGGAAGAGGCGGTGCGATTGTGGCCTCTGCTAAGGAGGATCTTGGTCTATTACTTCGATCCTTCTTCTAATCGGAGGCGCAGACTGCTTTGTTAATGACCCTATACGTGATTTCGCTGAATCTAGAGTTCCTGACATGGCTGCCAAAAATTTAGAACATTATTAGTATGTTGCTAGAAAATTAGTACTTGTAATATTTCACTAAATATTATTTAATCAATCTTCAAGCATCTCATACATCATCAAGTGATTGTATCATTATATCATTTCAAATATATATACAAACAAAAGAGTTACAGTAAAGAGAATAACAAGTCGTGTAATGAAACTACAATGACATTATACATAGACACTCTCAGCTTGATTTGTACGTACTACCTGAGGGTTGTCTGATTCTTGGGGGAAGTGGGGGGTTCGTCATGTGATATGACAGGTGGTTGGGGAAAACAAGGTGGATGAAATATCGCAATAGAGTCTCCTCGAATATAGTGGCGTTGGTTGATGGGACGATTATCTGAGGGGGTATTTATAAACCTTTGAAATGGGTTGGCCACTTCCTCGACCACTTCCTCATATGTTCTAAACGACCTATGATAAGCCCCCGAGAACCATGTAATTTATCACGAGCAATCCTCCCATGTTCGATAAACACCAGGTCTCTTACCAATGAAAGTGACATAGTATTTACCCATTACATCTGAGAATATTTGCTCAAATTTCAGTTAACATATTATTATTATATTAAACAAAACAACATATTAATATTATATTAAGTTAAGAATATAACATGCATAGAACTTATTAGGTCAACGTGATTATACTGCTCACATTGTGTTGGCTATATTTTCCTTAAATGCGGCTATCCACTCACGTTTCGTTGCGGTTTGAGTGTGGTGAACGTCAGGGTCTGATTCCTCAACTGAATCATTTAAGGGTTCCACTTTGCGTTCCTTAGACCATTTCACGAAGAATGGATCGTCTTCATCATACATCCTTATGTAATTATAAAGTATATAACATGCAGTGACTATCATCACTTGAATTTTAATGAGAAATCTTATTGGGTTTTTTAGTATTGAGAATAATTGTTTAAGTGCCCTGAAAGTACGTTCCAGAATGTTGCGCAATGAGGCATGTCGCTTGTTGAAAAGCTCTTGGACAGTGACTGGGGGATTTGAGCTATTAAACTCTTGAAGATAATATCTTATCCCACGGTACAGAGCAAGAAACTCTCGCATATTGAAATACCCCCCTTCAACAAGGTAGTATTTGCCTTGTGGCACATGAAGCCTATTGAGGGGCCTTGACAGCGCACTTGTAAGAACTTTTGAGTCAAGACTAGAGCCCTCCCTTCCGGGAAGAACATATCGAAGCTCACGGAACACATAACATTATATGATGTTGCTTGCTTGCGATTTTGATATCATTGCGAGTCTCTCTTTGGAACCAAAACATCTACATGTGTGTCATCGATGGCTCCTACAACATCCTTGAACTAAGGATACACCCAAATCTTGTTCAAGAGCTTAGGGGGCATGGCATCGTAGCTTGCTTCACAAACTCGGGGTATAGATCCAAAATAGTGAGAAGTACACTATTAAAGGAGAGGCTAATAGTTGACCCTGAACACTGATCTTGCACGGCTCGATTCTTTTGTTTTGAGCTACTGTGTAAAAGATAATTGTCACGGCCTCCCCGACCATCATCCTATGTGTATCTTGTAGGAAACCCCTCGACCTCAATCCGTTGTATAAACTCTTAAATGCAGGTGTACGCATGCGAAAGAGTTCGTATGCAATGTCCGGATGGCTGTTAAGTGTCTCTGTCACATATGAGGGTTCAGTGAGGATAAAGTTGTTTCGTCGTCGCCTTTCAGGACGAAGCGTCATATAGTAGGCGTCGCAGTAATGATAAAACCCATTATCAATATGATCAGTTCTTCATCGGACACGATGGAAGGTGCCATTAAACCTACTAATTTAAGGACAATGAGGAGAAACGAATAGTTAGAAGTTTATTTGAAAGAGTTACAAATAGACAAGCTTAACGAGGTAGCCATGACCTCCCACGCAACGTAAATAGGTACGCTTGGCGATGGCTCAAGTCTATCACGATGACTATTTCTGCCAATCGGGAACTAGTTTGTTCTACCCTAACACATAATTCTATAAACAT
This sequence comes from Chloranthus sessilifolius, assembly GCA_021018995.1. Lineage (NCBI taxonomy): Eukaryota > Viridiplantae > Streptophyta > Magnoliopsida > Chloranthales > Chloranthaceae > Chloranthus > Chloranthus sessilifolius. The sequence continues at coordinate 3,357,395 of CM037588.1, read as the reverse complement.
AGGCATGTAGATAAAGTTGTTTGCCTTTATTTCCTTCAATATCTTTATAAATCTATTGTACTTGTTGGTTGGGGTGTGGCCTTGAGTTACAAGAGTATCAAGCATTGTTTGAAACCCTTATAAGCGTTTAAGTAAACCATCAGAAAGATCACAACTCTTTCTTTTTGTCCCATAACCAGAGGTAGAGGACCCGGTTGGGTAGGTTCTCAAAGATGGGCTTGGACCACTCTCCGCTGTAGAGGGAGATTACACATGACCGAATGTCTATTGGTTGGGGGGGTCGGGCAGTTCGAATATCAGATGATACGAGTCACCACTATCATCATCACCTAGTGGAACGGTGGGTTGTTCCTTTTCACGGGAATCCATTGGGTGGAACTCCTCATGCCTAGTGTAAATGATATTTTCGAACATAAAGAACAGACTTGTATAGTCTTACGCTTTACGGCCTTTATCGGTCGTTGCCCATCTAAAACCCTGGAGTCAATTAAGGAACAAGGAACATAGTTATTAAATGAAGATAAAACCCCTATTACATAAAATTAACGTGATTTGTAAGGTTTTTGAATAACTAGCCGGTCGATTGTAAAATTATCCCAAATATCGAACTCTACAAGGACCATCTTTGCATGGTCGCCCCATCTGAAACCACTAGTGTTTAGGATACATTTCATCTGACTATAATGATTTTTCACAGTCCTCAAATCGTTGCAACACTTCTCTTTAGTGAGTTCTTCCAATTTATTCTTGAAGCAATGATAAGTCCTTAACTTCATAGTCATCTTTGGCCAAACATTTTTTTTTGCCATGATCCATTAGCCAATTTCCTACGTAGATGATTCGACCATCTCTTGATGAATGCCTCCTCCATCTTCTCATCTCACGAAAAATTTCTCGAGGAGGCAGCAGTGGCCTTTTGTTTTCCTCAACGACCGGGCATACTAGCAACTTATGTATAAAACACACAATTAGAGGTTTCATATAGTAGGCACCAATGAAGTTTGGGCGGGTTCCTACATTAATTTAAAATGTTATTTCTGTATAAATCACTAAGTCCTCCTAATGGGGTTCATCAATCATTAGGCCTCAATGAAGTTTGTACACATTTCCTGAAAATATATGCACCCGTAAATTCAGTCTTCTATACAGGGGGTGAACAATAATACACCCCTATATAGCAGACTAACAAAGTTGTGGACTATAGTAGGTTGACAAGATATATACTATAAACAAAGTTAATACCAATTGTGTTGTTGTCTACTACAGCCCACATGGGGTTCATATAATAGCATATTTACTATATCAAGCCTTACAGTTAACTACATTAGTAGACTATATGTATACTCCCGCAACACAGTCCACCGGCACCAACTGTCATACATGAAGTATACAATGCAATCTGTTTTAAAGCATTACAAATTTTATATGACGAATAGTCCGTCCATCAAGGATAACAACCCACCTACTTATTCTGTTGGTTTGAGCTAAAGGATTCGCAACGTCGTCTGCTTAGTTGTCAAAGAAAGAAAAGATTTTATAATATAAAATACAACATGCAGGATCAATCATTGATATGCTGATCAATCATTTATCTACAACTTATATACAACTAAAGACCATCAATCGTTGGCTATAGTTGATTATCACTATCACATCTTTTTGCCAAATATAACTGCTAGATGAGAACCATATTTGTGTTCATATTGAAAATGATAACAACTTTGAGATGGAATTATATATATAACAGCTTCGAACCAGATCACAAATCACATATCACGGTTCATAGTTCACAGTTCTTATATAAAAGTAACTTAAAAGTATCAATCATTGATCTGTGAACTAGATCACAATTCACAGTTTTTACATAAAAGTAACTTAAAAGTAAGCAGCTTTGAGATGGAATATATATATAGATGTTGCTGCTGCTAAATATATGTGTATAATTGCTACAACTATATATATGTATATTTGACTACTGTTGCTGCTATATATATATAAACAAAGTCATTTATGTATCTGTTGTTGATGCTGCTATATATATATATATATATATATATATATATATATATATATATATATATATATAAAACTGTTGCTGCTATATATATCTTCATTTTCTCATAGTTGTTATGTATATACTCACTAAAGCAAGAATATCCTCAAGACCCAAATCAGTGAAACCTTCAAATATTCACTGCTATGGTGTGCTCGTAGCAGCCCTCTTAAAAATCATAGTTGTATATATATTCCATCTCAAAAGCATATATATATATATATATATATATATATATATATATATATATATATATATATATATATATATATATATGTTTGTTCAAAATCATAACAGCAGTCCTCCTAATAGAACCATAAACCAATGATCAGCTGGCCAACAAAAAATATTAGCTCATACTTGTTTCAAGGTGGCAACTCCTAAATGGTTTTCATCACTGTGACCAGGAAAAAGGATTGCATTGTTTTGAACCTTAGTGGTTTAAATCATCTTATCAATCTTGATGAGTCCCTCTACAATCTGTAAGCGGTTTTGAACCTTAGTGGTTTAAATCACCTAACAGTGCCTAGAACTTGAGCTTTAGAGTGCTATATATATATATATATATATATATATATATATATATAGTTGCTGCTATGCATCTCAGCATTGAGAAAAATCTCTTTATGAATGATGAGCTTATAACAACACCAATATCTTCTCTACTGAAGTTGGAATGACACCTCCCTTATCTTCTACTATATACATCTTCAATTCAAATGGAATGATCATCTAAATTGAAAGAAGAATATAGGAAGAGAAGTTGAGAAAATATGTGAAAAAGAAGTAATTAACAAATACGATTTGGGGGTATTTATCACAATCTAGTAGACCCGCTTGCCCCGGAGACACATGAGATGTAATGGACCTAAATAGGGAACATCAACATATCAAGAAAGAATGGGATAATTTTGCAGATTGATTATTGGATTGTATTGATAAAGGCTAGCTTATTTTACTTGGTTGGGCTATTTGTTTGAGGGTGAGTGTCTTTTTTATTGCAATTCAAGAATTGTCATGATTTTGCAACACTAACAACATCAGAAGTTATGCATTAAAAATTATCAATTTCTAAATAACAAACCCAAAATCACAATCCATTGTTATTAAGAGAGGGTTCAAACCAAAGAATTGAAAATGATGATACTCTACAATTGAATTAATAACCATGGCACACGTCAGTTAGCTTGAGATTCATTCATAATATTTTGAAGTAAGGTAGATAGGAAAGTTGACCATTGCTAAGTACCACTAAAACATTGATAATAATAAAAAAATACCATTTGTTGCACCCCAAATCATCTTTTGCTTGGTAGCAATCAAAACTACTAAGCACCCAAATGGAATAGTTGAAGATGCTTAGAATTAGAATTTTGTTTGGTGCAGACATATTTGTAAACGTCATTGCCTTCTAGGCCCACATTGTCTAATCCATCTCACTGTTTCTTCAGGTTATAATCAAAGCCTTAAAAATGGATAAATAAAGAGAAAGAATACTCTTTGATATATTGACTATTCAGAAAGGAGCTCAAAATGTGTTCTTGAAATGTTGCGGTTTTCAGAATGAATGGAAGAAATAAGAAAATTATTTGAAAAGAAGAACACAAGATAATATAATACTCAAGCAGAGTACATATTCAGTACCCCAAAAGATATAAATACTTAAAAAATTTCTATGATATTTTTAAAAGGTTACTCTTAAGATTTATATTTCACCCCCCTATACGCATAATATATTAGTATATGAATACCAAACGATATAAGTCACATTGTTATTCTATCTTCAATGCATTTTGATAACCAATTAGAGGGTACAAAATATATATTATACAATCACATAAAATAGAGTGATACATGAATGCACACTTAAATAAATGGAGCACGCTAAGATTCCAAAATAGTTACCAAGGATCAATATAAGATTGCATTAACTATTTATTGTTTCTAAGATCCACTATTAAGTGTACATATTTAACACACCTTTAGAGAGCTAGATTGTATTCCATCTCAGGCAAACATAAAGGGTGTAATTTTCTTGAACCATATGTATTAAGACTCCAAAATAATAACCAAGGATCAATATATATATATATATATATATAGCTGCTATATATCTTTGCATTGAGAAAAATCTCCATTTTCTCAGATTGACTAAAGCAACTGAACATATGAGGATTGACGGACTAAAGCAGCTTATGAACAAATTTTATATATATATATATATATACATGCATTAAGAAGACTGATGGACTAAAGCACCTGAACATATGAGGCTTATGTAGAAGAATCATTATAAACTTTTATTCAACTCCCTTTGTTTACCCTACTCTTATCAATTGAAGCTTGCTTTTTAGACATAGCTATTATTTGCAAAGACCAGGTTCTACATGAAGCAGATGCTAAAAAAGGAAGGAGATGCAAAAAAAAGATTACTTACCTTATAAAGAAGCCTATGCTTTGTTGAATTAGGGAGGGCCTCTCTATTGCTTTATATAGAGAAGGAGAGGGGAGATGGATAAGTTTGAATCCAACTTTGCCCAATGGTCAAAAGCCTCCATTACTGTGAGGCTTGTGACTCTTAAAAGGGTTGTGGCTTGTCTCTTCAATTGATATAGCCAATGCTGAAAAAGAAAACTTCAATTGAAGCTGAAAATGGCAGTACAATAAAGTCTAAAACAGAGTTTCAGAATAGACTTCCTCAAGCTTTTGAAAATGACAATGACTTGTCTCTTCAAAGTACAACCAATGTTGAAAAAGCCAACTTAAATTGAAGCTGAAAATGGCATAACATAGCTCAAGAACAGGGATATAGAATAAAACTCCAAAAAACTTTTGAAAATGCCTAATATAGCCGTTGTTGTCCTCTACAGATGAGGGGACTTTATCTAGTATACATACTCCAGAGAAGTATACTTTTTAGCTCAGAATCAGAGCTTTTCGGAGACAATAACTCGGAAATGAAGTTGTCGTTGTCTTCTAGAAAGTGCTCCATTTTCGTGGGCCCCAATAAAACTCACGAACAACTGAAAACATCAGAAAAGCTTAGAAACTCTATTGCTTTCTGAGGGAGAAGCAGGAATAAAGCTTTTTGGAGCTCTCGAATGAGCATTTAGTTCACAACACCAATAATATTTGCTTCATTGGTGGAGTGACATGAAGTCTACATATTTTACTTTATCGTGAGGAATAAAAATTTTTTGTTGCTTAATGTATATTTCTTCCACTAAATCATTATTAAGAAATTGAATTTTAGCGTCCTTTTGATGAAGCTTTAGTTATAATTGATTGTTATTTAGACTATCATACAAATTAACTTGATCTTTGTTAGGAGAGAAAATATTATAGATAAGATACTTTCCTTCTTTTAAGTGGAGACTTTTTACAATCAATCTCACTTTATAGTGTCTCACAAATCCATTCACAAAAAATTATTTTTTAATATTCATTTCAAGTTCATTGGTTTGTGCCTATGTTACTTAATTCGTTCGTTCACCCAGTGAATCGCGAATTGAATACAACATATCGAATTCGGCATAACTAGCGAATTGCCGAATTAATGTTGAGTATTTTACTTATAATAAAAATCTGAAAACCTAAAAAGATGATTTGAACCTAAAATCTTATGTAATTAATAAATAATAGTAACCAAGAATCATTTTTCCTAATGAATGCCATTTCCTCATTAATAGACTTACACAACTTTTTAATATATGGGTTTAAGTTATTCATGTTTCCTCAACAATTATATGATTCGATGTTCTCCCAATAGAAAAATATTTCTTTCTAACTTAAAAAAAAAAAAATTATTATATTATTTTTATGATGAGTAAGTTGTAGTTGAACTAGCGACCTCGAGTTACAATATTGTCAACCTTCGAGTTGAGCTACAAACCCAATCAAGAAAAATATAGAAGTCGATCACAGTTTGAATCCTTATTCAACTATAGAGAGTTATTTTAAAAAAACAAAAAAACAAAAAACAAGACAAAAGAAACAAAAACTATAGAGTTAAAAAATAGGGACCGACTCTCCTAATTGCCATTTAAACACCAAGATGAGGTTTAAGTGATCATACACCATCAATGGTTTATGATGTGAGCAATCCACATGTCAAACTGATAGATCATAAATAGAATGGCAATAGGCCCAAAAATTACATTTTTTGATATTTTAAATCATTTTGTTTTTAGACTCTAATATTAACAACTACTCATAGTTTTAATGGCTAATGATGAATTATCACTTCCACAATTTATATAAATCGCAAAAGTGCGCTACATGGCATTATGTTGAGTGACCATATGTGCCACGTGTATAAATTTGATGACGCGGGTAGCCTCCTATACAAGCGATGCACAACTTGTTCACCTTATACAAGTTCACCTCAAGTCTAAGATGAAATCCTAATAGTCTCGCTTTTAGTCCATATGTTATGTTAACTTAGTTTTTATCAATCCAAGTAGTCGAAGTGGCAGAACATTTTTATGTCCTTTGTGGATGGCAAAAAATATATCCGAAAGAGAACTGGTGTCATCTAATTTGAGCACTTCAATATAAATATTGTTAAATATGTATTATCACCCATTTTAAACTTTTTAGAGTAAATTAATAATTTGAATCCTTTGATGAACATGTTTTTGCTGAATGATCGGTATATGATATTTATCGATTTTGGAAGGGCTGCAACAGGGCTAGGCCAGCTTGTTATCTGACCGGCCGGACTTGGTTTGACCAGTTTGGGGCACATACACTTGCCTCATCTGGTTGTGTCAAGCATGAAGCTCCTGACCCTTGCGTCACTTCGGGTTGGGTCAACTCAAAGGTTGAGTAGGGTTAAGGAAAAATTCAATTTGGATTAGGCTAATAGATTATCATTAAAAGATGTCGACCACTCTGAATCACATGGAGTTTTTACACATGAGATGAAACAATGTGCCATCCAAAAATAAAATTGTGAGGGTTTCATGCTATGACTGAGTTGGTTTTAAGAACTTGATCTAAGCAATCATGTGAGAGTTTCATCTTGTCTGTTGTGTGATTTAACCATGATCTAAAGATCTATAGGGTGAAAACTCTATTACAAATTTTTTTCAAACAAAATAAAATTATAGAAAAATTCTATGCATAGATGGTTTGTCGACAAATTTTTTGAATATTTACTTGATATGTCGTTCCTCCAAATTTTTTCAGTGACAAAATATTTGAATTTTTGTTGTGTTGATACATGCTTCTGTCATATTTGGTATTATTTTTCCATGACTGGAAATTGTTATCTCAGGTTAACAATGTATCACAGTTACTTTATTATTTGAATATATCATGCTGTCATTTTAAATATTTTATGCTCATAATTCCCATACTATTTCAAAATTTTCCAATTTTTTATTTTTTAAATTTATCGAAATTAAATCAAATTAACACATCAAGGGTGCCTTGATATTCTGAGTATCACCCTTTTAAATCAAGGGGAATGCTACTAACCCTAATCAAATACTGAATATCTCTCATTAAATACAACTGAAAATTATCGATTACATTGAATCGGACGGTAGATTGTTTTTCATTCTAGTCTTTCCCAAAATCGATCTTGACATCGTGTTAATATCATTAGAAAGTCAAATTTTGATTCCACATAAATTTTGAATTACTTTTTTGGTATGCATTTCAGGTTGAATAAAAAATTTGACTGTCTTATTCAAAGATCAGTTGTTTCAAAGCAGTAAATGTTTTTCAGCTGTATTTAATGGAGAGATATTCCGTATTTGGTGTGGGGTTAGTAGGAGCCCCCCAAATTACTAGCTATAGTGTAAGCCACCTACACCGTAGATCGTTAAAATAAGTTTAGATCGTTAAAATAAGTTTGACTGCTTGTAATCACATGCCAAACATTTTTCTCCTAAGCCTTAGCTCTTCCTCTTCAAATCACATGGTACTTCTCCTCAAGAAACCAATTGCTACATGGACCGAAAAGGACGTTATTTGCACCCTTTTTAACCTTTAAAAACCATTAACTTTCTTGAGTTAAACAATGGAGATCTTTTTTTCATTCCAATGTTCAACACGACAGATATGGAGATCATGGCGCACTTATGCACTTATTAGACGGTCACCCTTTCTACAATCGCTTTTAGGGATATGCATCACATGAAGTCAACATTTCACTGTGTGATAAGTGCTCTATGATCTCAAGATTTGTAAAACATTTGGACTAAATACGATCTTCATCATCTGATTTAAGACAGTCAACGGATTTTTGTGATGGAAATGCCACAAAGAAAACGGGTGCAAATAATAATCACGAAGTACGTCCCAAAAAGTGCCACGTGTCCCAATATCACCTCTATATCCTTTCTTTCATGTCACGCTTAGGTATAACTGTTAGGTACCATATACCTCCCCAAATCAAAGCGGCAGCTCACAGAGAAAAGAACAGCAATCTAAGAAAAAAAATAAAATGGCGCACGTTAGCATGGTACACCGAAGCCCGTATCTGCAGATACGCATTCCGGCTTCATCTTCTTCTTCCTTCTCTTCTGCAAGAACCATTAGAAGCTCTTCTTCTTCGTCTTCTTCTTCGGTTTCGATTCCTATGGCTCCTCTAAACCCTCGCGACCCTTTTCTCTCTAAGCTCGCTTCCGTCGCCGCTGCTTTGCCGGAGCCTCTTCTTCTCAAACGACGCTCTAACACGGACCCGGGCATGGACACGGATACTCCGCCGTATCTCGATCTCTTCGATAGTCCCAAGCTCATGGCCACTCCTGCTCAGGTGTTAATAAATGATTCTTTTCGAGAAATAAAAGAATCAGTTTTTCGATTTGTTTATTATTTATTTGGGTATTTCGTTTGATTTGGTTGGTTCTTTGATTAAATTGTTGATTAGTTCATTTCTTTGATTTTCCTTATTCTTCTTTTATTGATTTTTTTTTGTTAAAGTTGATTTCTTGATAATCCGTTTTTTAGTTGATTTTTTTAATTTTTTTAATTTTTAATTTAGGGTTCGTTTCTCGCTGTGATTTGATTATTTTTTATTTATTTATGTAGCCATTTCTTCGATTTTTCTTATTCTTTTTTTTTGTTAATGTTTTTAAAGTTGATATCTTGATAATTCATTTCAGTTGATTTTTTTTTTTTAAATTTTTTGCTTGCGGGCCATGATAGTATTACTTCTCTGATTAAATTGTTGATTAGATTATTAACTTGATTTTGAGTTGATTTCTTGATTTTTTTTCCGGTCATGATTTGATTACTCCTTTGATTAAATTATTGATTAGATGATTTCTTTGATTTTTTTTCTTTTTTCCTTTCTCTTCTTCTACGTCTAGTTCTTCTAATAATTTTTTCTAGAATTGATTTATTGATTTTTGTTCTCATCTTCTCCCGTCTTCTTGGGGCGCTCTTTTTTATGGTTGTATAGCTTTTTGGAAGGCCGCCAATTCGCGAATTGGACAAAATTTACCACCCTCTTTAACCTGCTTATTTGCCAATTTGCGCCACTATCCTGCTTGGATGGCTGCCCAAAATACAAGCCAAGGGGGTGTTTGTCTCCGAAAGTGTAAATTGGGTGAATTCAGTTAACTGGAGAGTTTATAGTATTTGTGTTTTGGATGAAGCAGATATTGCTGCACATCCAAACACCTTTTTTAATTTTTTATTTATCATACATTTATGTTTTGTTCGTAATCAGGTGGAGCGAGCTGTTTCTTATAATGAACACAGGCCAAGGAAGCCTCCCCCAGATTTGCCATCTCTACTTCTCAATGGAAGAATCGTCTACATTGGCATGCCGGTAAGTGTTTCAATTATCAACATGAAATCTTCTTGAGATTTTTTGTGAGCTTTTGTTTAGTGTACTATTTTATTGCAAGATAATTAACATTTTTCAAACCTTTGCAATCTATCATCATCATTGTCAGAGCATTATCCCATCTGGCAACTCCTATTTCTCTACTCATTTTATCAGCACTAAGCTCTTTGTAACCCGTAATCTTTCATATCCCTTTTCACTGCTGCCCTTCAGTTCATGTGATCTTCCTCTTCTCCTAATTTCTCGTGCATATAGCTTCTCAATACTTTGTACAGAATCTGCTTCTGACCTCCAATGGGCATGTTCAAACCACCTCAAGCTACAGTTTGTAATTTTTTCCTTTATAGGTCACTCTCAAATTTACTCTTATGAATTTAATCCTAATTTTATCATATCTCCATACATTCGTTTTAGCATATGTATCTCAACCCCATCCATTCTACCTTCTTGTTGTTTTTTAGTAGCCCAACATTAAGTTGATTTTTATGACTTGTATATATAATCGAGATAAGCTGGGATCGGAGATATTTAGGGTTAAGTTAGGAAGAAGAATAAGAGAAAGGAGCTAAGAGAGATAGAAGAAATTAGGGTAATGAGATAAATAGCTTCACATCCTTTATTAATAGTGTGTGTGTGTATATATTCTAATACAAAATTTTGCATGAGACCTGATGACACACCAACACTCATCCCTCAAGTTGGTGCATGGATATATATCATGCCCAACCTTGGAGGTGATGTCATACCATTGTTTCCCCCTACAACCTTGTTAATATGGTAGGCAATTGATCGTAAGACCTCACTTGAGGAATACGTAACTCGTTTGACTCAACTTTCTCGCAAATTACAGGCAACAAACTTCAATGTGCTATGTTCTTTCGTGACAAACAAGATTTTTAACAATATGAAGTGCTGCTTCATTGCATGGGTCAAAATCTCGTCTGATACCAATACGTATCAGTTTTGGACCTCACCGATACGGTACATTCAAGGTACCGTATCGGTGTACCATATCGGTGCCTCCCATACAAAATACTGGACGATACATACCAATGTATCGTCCGGAACCAATACGTATCGTCTGGTACATATTGGTTTTGGAGCTGGACGATACATATCGGTTTTCCAAATTTTTGACCCATGCTTCATTGATCCGTAAAGAGTGATTGACAGTTTGACGTCCACTCCTAGATCAACCAAATAACTTAAGCCACATCCCTTCACTGGGACCTTAGGACATGGCCCTGTATTCTCCTTTTGCACTTGAGTTGGAGACAACATGCAACCTTTTACTCTCCCATGTGGCTAGGTTCCCTCCTAGGAATGTGTAGTAACCTATAGTGGATCTCTTGTCACTTAAAAAGCCGGTTCAATCCACATCAGTAAACACCTCAATGTACAGATGCCCATGATTATTATGGAGAAGTCCCCTTCCTAGGATCCCCTTCAAATACCTAAGGATCATATACACTGCACTCAAGTGGGTGGTCCTCGGAGAATGCAAATGTTGACTCACCACACTCACAACATTAGTAATGTTAGGATGATTCATAGTCTGGTACATAATTTTTCCCATAAGTCGTTGATGCCTACTTGCATCCTTGGGGAATTCACCATCTTCTGCAATAAGCTTGTGATTTTACTCGATCAGAGTAACAATTGGTTTACATACCAGTTTGCTTTAGGCGATTGTTTAGCTCATAAATCCTTCTCCCTTGGAGGGAGAAGTGAAGAGGAACTGACATATATTCCTCTTCCTTTAGATCACCATGAAGGAAGGCATTCTTCGCATTGAGCTGTTATACAGGCCAATTTCTGTATGCTGCAAGTGATAAGAGGACCTGAATTGTGTTTGACTTAGAAACCGGAGCAAAAGTATCCTCATAGTCAACATCCTGTGTTTGCCTGAACCCCTTGCAACCAATATGGCCTTATATCTTCCTACAAAGCCATCAAGTCTATACTTCACAGTATAAATCCAATTACTTCCAACTGCCTTTTTTCCTGCATAGTTCACATGTTCCGTTATGTTTTAGGGCTCTCATTTTCCGCATCATAGCTTCTTTCCATTATGACTGTGAGAGAGCATCATAAACAATGGCAAGAATGACGATATCATCTAATGAAAATACAAAAAGACATGAGAATGGTAGATTTTGGTAAGACACAAACTTACCAATGGGATAACAAGCATAGGACTTGTGAACTTTCCGAAGTGCAATGGGGAGATCTAGTTGAGTACTTGGTGGCTTGCCTCAGGAGAGGAATCTTGATCAGTGATATGAGAAGGTGGCTCTTGAGGCTCTCGTAGCTTTTTTCTTGTAAAAGTCTTCTCTTTCCTGAATTTATCGAAGATATTACTTGTTGCACTCACTTCGTCCTCCTTTGTTCATGCCCTTTCCTCTTGCTCTATTGTTTGCTGTTGCACTTCTTCTCCTTCAACATCCTCACTCTTAGGATTACGAGCAATATAAGTCATAACTACAATGCCCTCTTCTTCCTTAGAACTATTTCCTGTAGAGTGCACTGCGGAGCAGGGGAAAATGGTGTGGACTAAAAAAAAGTGACATCCATAAAAGCAAATACTACTTCAGATACCGGTTCGTTGCACTTGTACCTTTTCTTTTTGTGGATAACTGACAAAGATACACCTGGTAGCTTTTGGATCCAACTTACCATAGTGGCCGGTAGGAACATGGGTAAAAGAGAGAGACCCCAATACACAAGGAGGTATGTAAAACAAGCAAGGATTTGGACATACCAGCCGATAGGGAGATTTGCCTCGAAGAACGGGTGTAAGCATATGATTTATCAAACCCCCACAGTGAATACAGTTTCCCCCACAAACATTTGGAAATATTTTTTCCGGAGAGTAGAGAACGTGCAACCTCAAGTAGGTGACAATTTTTTCTCTTTGCCACCCTATTCTGTTATGGAGTGTAGGAACATGTGGTTTGCCACTCAATTTCATGAGTTTGGAGGTGTAATTGAAGATGGTTGGAAGAATAATCTCCACCATTATTAGTCGTAGTACCTTAACATCTCCATGAAATTGAGTTTGGACTAGCTTGTGGAAGATGGGAAAAGTTGAGTCTGCCTCATCTTTAGTTTTCAACGAGGGCGATATGGTGCCTCTAATACAATCATCAATAAACATGACAAAATAATGATAACCACACAACAAACCGAATGGGGATGACGACCATACATCCAAATGAGCAATCTGGAAAAGAAATGCTACTTTTACTTGACTGACTGGATATGGATTTCGACAATGTTTGAAGAATTGAAACACTTCACATTTGAAGGTAGAATTATCAAAGGAACGAAGTTTTCTGGAAACAAAATGCCTAGACATGATATAGGTAGAAGACCACATCGAGCATGCAAGAGGTATACCTTATCCAATGAAACATTTACAAGTGCGATAGACTTCGGTATATGCTTATTTTTGAACAGGTAGAGGCCTACATTTCAAGACCACGATCAAGTATTCTCCCCATTGTCAGGTCCGGAAAGACACAATGAGGAGGGTTAAAGGTTACACTACAATTAAGAGACATAGTGAGTTGGCTAACGGATAACAAATTGATAGACATTTTTGGAACAAGCAATTTGACTGTTCGTTTGACCTTTACAGGGACAAGAGACCCGCCTGCAACATGAACAATGCAAGGATCTGAACATGGAAAAGTTTGGACGTTCCGGACATATAGTCAGTTGTCCCAGAGTCAATGACCCACGGAAACTAAGGGGAGGAGGATGCATGGACAGATCCAAAAATACCCAACTCAACCACATAGGATTGGGAAGCGAATATTATGTTGTCACATAAGTTCTTATGAGTCCATCATGGAGAGCCCTCACGGAGTTTACATAGATGAACAATAACAATGCACCTCCGCAATATAGCACACAATCAAGCCACACTCAGACTATACTGCCCCTTTATGAACAAAAAAACTTCTACAATACTGCCAACGGCCAATAGAAAACAACACTGCAGAAAATATCTCCAACAACGAGCTAAACAGCCCAATAGAGAAAAGAAAAAAAGGGCTTCAACACTACAGGAGACACCTCCAAAGGTTGTAACCTAGCTGCATCACAGCAGCTACAACAAACAAGCCAAGATCGCAACTGTCAAGAAAATCAGTAAACATAGTTGCTCAAATCCAACAACTATTCTCCAAAAAGCTCAGCTATTCAACCAGAATATAGGCTAATTCAGGCTACACAATCGCCAATGCTCTGGTATACACCATGAAGCAACACTATAACAAGGTTATGTAGCCACACCACACATCACAATAATAGGCGCTATGTAGCCTTAACACTGACTGATCACTAGTTGCACTGAAACCTACACACATATTTCTGTATATGTGCCATATACCATAAAATTTCAAGGGAAAATAGAAAACACTAGGAACCCGTCTTGCTTGAATCCTTCGGATCTCCTTCAATACTTCACCAATCACTACAAGACCACATTCAATTAAAAGGTGGCACAAAACTGATGCATTCTATCCCAACATTCTCCAGCTTTCTCATCTGATGGAGCTATGTGCCCAAGAAATCGTGAATGTGCATAGATATGAGATTTTCAAAGAAACATCCAAACTCCTACAATATGACATTGTGTTAAATCTACAGTTGTAGGTATGGTGCTATTGAGATCCGATCAACCTAGTAGTTTCTCCCATGAATTTCATGGACTCAGAGGCTGATGCACGCACCAAGGAAACCTTGAAACACCCAAACTTTAAGCAAACATTAGAAACACCCTTAAATATCCATCAAAATATAAGGTGTCTTTATTAAAGGTGAATCGAAGTGAAACTCGCAGGTCTAATATTACTCTGCTTGCTTGTCTCCATTTCATAACCTGCATTGCTCCTATTTGATATGTCCTTCTCAAGTCCACCTCTGATCGTAAAGTAAAGCCTGATAACGAAATCTGTGGCAATATAACACTAGATGGTTTTCTGTTTTAATTAAATCCTCTTATGACTATCGTGCTCACTAAAGTTGCACTACATTTCCATAATTACAGACTTGGGATAGCCTCACCATGTAGCCTTTCTGGGCTAGCCTTTCTTGGGGTTCTTTAGTTCGGCTATTTTTGGTTTTGGCTTGTTGTTCTTGTAACAGCTCCTCACTATTTTTCTAATAAAATTCATTTACCGATCCTTTTTTTTTTTTCCATAATTATAGATTATCATTTATTTGTTGCCTTGTTTGCGCGATGAATACCACATCCTCCCCAAATAACATGCACCATGGGATTTCTTCTTGTATGCCACATCCATGATCAACGTAAATATAAGGGCTCAAGGAAGACCCTTGATGCAGCCCAACTTTGATAGGGAACTCACTCATTTCTCCACTCGTAGTTCTTACACTAGTTACAACCCTAGGGGTTTAACCTGTTTTTTAATAGATGGCTGCCAACCTGATGCACATTTGCAATCTATGCCCTATATAAGGAAGCCAAGACTCTAGGACGTTGACGATGCTATTTTGGGGCATCACGTGGCACCCAAACACATGTTTGTGGACGTGCATTTGGGTGTGACATGGAAACCTAGGGTACCGTCGTAGGGTTTAATCTCTACGAGAATGTCATAGGGACCCCTTTTCTATATATGTATAATACATAAACATATAACATACATACATACATACATGATCTTGATTAGGTGCTCCATTGGAGCATGGTGAACATGCTTCAAGGTACATGGAGCTCCACATGGCACCCAAAACTTTCTTTTTGGGTGCCACATGGAGCAAGAGGGGTAATCACATAGATCATTGCATAAAGGGACAAATCATCTCCATGGAAAAGTAAACAATTGACTATAATCAATGGTTTCAAACAGAATTTACCACTAGGTGGAGATTAGATTTGATACATTTTTGGGGATATTGATCTATACATTGCCCCCTTATTCCATGAGTCACGAAAACAGTATTTTGGATGCACATGCCACTTTTTTAAGAGGGCTTGGAGCACCTTACCTTTTTTCCATATATATATATATATATATATATATAAATATGTATGCATATGTTTATTTTTGTATGCATATATATGGTTGTGCATCCAAACGAAGCATAAATAGAGAAGTTTATATTTATCATTTATGAAAAATGTTGTATATGCATTTGCAATCTGGACCCTGTATTGGGGGCTATCTTGCTTCTTCTTGTGTTATTCGTCTTTGCATTTTAAATTTAATTCATTTTTTAGTCTTTTTGTTATTACTATCCTCATTCCTTATTTTGTTGGAGATATGTACTACTAATTACCAATTTTTTTATTTAGCTGGTGCCAGCTGTCACAGAGCTTGTGATTGCGGAATTGCTTTACCTGCAATGGATGGATCCTAAGCAGCCTATTTATCTTTATATTAATTCCACTGGAACAACTCGCGATGATGGTGAAACGGTATGTTGTTTTATGTTCGCCTTCTACTGCAATTTCTAACATATCTAGTTATTAATTTATAAGTTATAATCTGTTGCATCGTACAAAAATATCTTTGACTGCAAGCTGACGTGAGCATTCAATTTCAGTTGTTCTTCTCTTTTTAATGCAATACCAAATTGCAAGCCTGTTTTTTGTACAACCTGTTTAATGTGATGCATGTATATCAATTTGTACGCAGATTGAACTTTTCTAAATTTTCTTGAAGAAAGTTAGCATTTCATCTCTTCTCCTTTGTCTATTTATAAAATGGGTTATATTTTGAAATTTCATATAACATGTAGTTGAGTTGTTTCATCTTTCCGATTTTATCCCTGTTAGTGTGCGGTTTAGAACAGTCATGAATATGTTAGTAACATAAAACAACTAGGTTTTCACTGGGGTGTATGGTCCTAATAACGACCAGAGAAGGGACAATTTCTTCTTGGAGTTAGCGGCTATCTCTACCCGTAGGGAGAAGGGGTAGCTTGGTGTGTTGGTGGTGTGTTGGTGGTGATTTCAATGTTCTTAGATGCCAACATGAGAAGAACGGTGGTAGAATTGATAGGAAAGGTATCAAAAGGCTTCAAGCAGTTTGGCGATTTCATTTCCAAGTGCGGGCTGTATGAGTTCCAGATGATGGGGAGTCAATTCACATGGGTACTCTCCAAACTGGATCAGCTTCTGTGCTCTGTGGAGTGGCTGGACCCAAAACCTAATGCGGAACTTGAAGGGTTACCTAGAACTACCTCCAATCACCTTCCAATTGTGTTGAGGAATGCGGAGAGGAAACTGGGTGGGCCGTCACCATTCCGGATTGGAAACATTTGGCTCTTGACTCAAGAGTGAGGACTCCAGAAACAGATTTCGTCAATGGTGGAATGAAGATGGCCTCTATGGCCCAACCACCTTCATCCTATCCTCCAAAATTAAGAACCGTATAGTAAAAATAAAACATGGGAATGAAGAGGTCTTCCATAATGTCAGTGGGGTCAAGGAGTTTATCCTCTTGGAGGTTAAATCCCTCGATATCCTAGAGGAGTCGAGGAAAGAGAGATGTGTACATTGTATAAAATGTTGTCTAATCAGAAGTTTCTTGAAGGGGAAGCTTTGTGGAGACAAAAGTCTGAGGCACAATGGCTGGAAGAAGGGGCCGAAAACACCAAATTCCTTCATACCATCGCTAATGTGAGGGGGAAATAAATGCCATTTTCGTCTTTGATGGTGGGAGAGGCTACTTATATGTACGGTTTCTGGATTAGATGCTTTCAGGAGTATATCGCATGAGCAAAACGTGTGGCTGGAAAAGGAATTTGATGAGGGTGAGGTTTACAAGGCTGTAATGTCCCCCGGGAAGAATAAGGCCCCAAGACCTGACGCCTTCACCATGGAGGTTTTTCAAGTGTTGTGGGATGTGGTGAAGGAAGATGGCATAACTTTATTGAAGGAATTTCATCAAAAAGGTCTGATCGGAAAGAGTATGAATTCCACATTCATTGCTCTTCTCCTCAAGGTCGAAGGGGCTATTGATATTAAAGATTTCAGGCTGATCAGTCTCCCGGGGAGTGCTTACAAGATACTGTCCAAGGTGTTGGCTAATCGTTTGAAAGTTATTGGGGACGTTATCTCTAAGCTTCAAGGAGCATTTATCCCTTGCCGCCAATTTCTCAATGTCATGGTCACCGCTCACGAAGGGTGGATGCACGAGAATTCTCTTTAAAATTGACATGAAGAAGGCGTATGATCGTGTGAATTGGAAGTTCCTTTAATATATGTTGGGCAGATTGGGGTTTGGAGAAAATTGGAGAAATTGGATGAGAGATGCTATGGGTCGGCTAGGTTCTCCATACTGGCCAATGGCCACCCTAAGAGTCATTTTAGAAGTGGCAGAGGGATTAGGCAGGGGGACCCTTTATCCCCGCCTTTCCAACATTATTGGCTGAGGCTCTTCATGGTCTGCTTCAAAGGTGTACTGATTTGGAGTTTTTCTCTGGCTTAAGATCTCGGCTCATGGCCCATGTATGTCTCACCTCCTGTACGCGGATGATACTCTTATCTTCTGTGGGCTGAGGTTTCTTAGGTTGAAGCGGTCAAGGACATCCTCACAGTGTATGAAGCCGTCTCGGGGCAAAAGGTGAACATTCATAAGTCTAAGGTGGCAGGTGTTGGGTGGATGAAGAAAGTCTGCTATCCATTGCAGACACTGTGGACTGTACGACGGAGGCCCTCCTGATTTCATAGTTGGGGCTCTTTCTTGGGACTGGGAAGTTAAAGGCTATTGGATGGGATCCTATTATCAGCAGGTTTCACAAGAGGCTGGCTACTTGGAAGAGTAAATTGTTAAGCAATGGAGGACTCTCAACAAATCGACCTTTGCTACCTTACTGATTTTCTTCATGTCTATGTTCGGTCAAGTTTACCAAGCAGTTGGAGGAGATTGTTAGAGATTTCTTGTGGGAGGGTGGTAGTGATTCAAAGAAATTCCATCTTGTGAACTAGGATACCTTTTGTCTCAACAAACAGGATGGTGGTTTGGGTATCCGTAGGCTTCTTTTGGTTAACAAGGCTTTGTTGGGGAAATGGCTGTGGAAGCTTGGAGACAATAGAGAGAGGGAGACACTATGGTGGCAGGTGGTGTCTGCTAAATATGGCCGTGCTGAGCATGATTGGGGGATTCAATTGGATAGGATGGGCAGGAGTCTATGGTGGCAGGTGGTGTCTGCTAAATATGGCCGTGCTGAGCATGATTGGGGGATTCAATTGGATAGTAG
This sequence comes from Chloranthus sessilifolius, assembly GCA_021018995.1. NCBI lineage: Eukaryota > Viridiplantae > Streptophyta > Magnoliopsida > Chloranthales > Chloranthaceae > Chloranthus > Chloranthus sessilifolius. Next base: position 3,338,298 of record CM037588.1, on the reverse strand, counting down.
GAATGAATCTGGTTGGTGGAAAGGGGTTAAATCAGTTGCTGCTCAGTTCCATGACTCAGTCAAATACAGTGACGGGGGACGTCAAGATCGAGAGCCTTGGAGTTGGGCCGCAACAGAATTTTCGGCTTCAAGGGAAAAAAGTCATTGATGAACAGTGATGGACGTCTGTGAACAGTGCCACAGACATTCGTGAACAGTGTCCGTGAATAGTGACGGACGTCCGTGATTTTGACCCCCCACTGTCCGTAGGTCACAGACGTCCGTGGGGCACTATGGACGTCCGTAGGTGTCGCGACGGGATTTCTAAATTTTGCGAAATTATCCTTTTTTAGTCTTTTATTATTATTAACTCTTTATTTCGACTTTTACTTTGGTGGCCTATATAAGGAGGCTTGTAAAGACAATTTAATTAGTAATTGAATATTTTGAATTCTTTATGCTTAAATATTCTTCTTCCCGAGATGGGTTTGGTGTGAGGCCAAGGAAGCGATTCCCAAACTGTTATCGTGTGGTATCTATTTTCTTTTGATCCTTTATTGTCCCTGCTATCTATTCCTCTTTGTTTTCTCTTGAAATTTCACCTTATTGATCTAAGATTTCTAAATCAAAATCTTTTAGTTTCTTCAATCCCAAAATCTCAAACCTCTTTTTAAACCCTAAATCAAACAGAGCCAAAGCTCTCTTCTAAACCATAAATCTAAACCAAACCATAAGCCTATTACAAAACTATAAACCTATTTCCACAACCCTAGTTCGAGCCCGTGAATCTACATCAGATCGAAGATGAATGCCCAAGCCTGAAAAGCTAGAGTTCTATCTCTAGGCCCGATCCCGCCTTAAATCTAACGGTACTTGCGCATCAGACTGGACCCTAGCCGGATCTCGTGTGATCTGCTTATCTAGATTCTCTGAACCCTAAGGTATCGAGTTAATTTTGAGATTAAACTTGAATTAATTTTATTTAATTTCGGCCAAATTGCGTTATATCATTAATCATGCATTTTAGGGTTACCATCCCGCATTAGTTTTGGTATCGGAGCCTTAGGTTTTCTAGGTTAGGGCATATTGTGTGTCATTTTAATTTTCATTGCATTTTATCTCATTTGTGTTCAAAAGTATGCACGTCTACTGTTTGACAAAATTCCTCATTCATTGTGGTTCATGCTTGCATGTCATTTAGCACCTGTGTTAGTAAGCCGTGTTCACCATGAGCATGAACGAGATTGTCGATGCCCTTAGGGACATCAAAGCCCAAATGTGTGCAATTAATAAGAGGAGTCGTTACACACCAAATTCTTGGCAAAGTCTCAAAAGTCGTGATGAGACTAGAGCTAGGGGATACCCTCATCATCGTGAACCCGAGTACGATCTTGCCGATAGGTTTCTAAAATCTATTCGGAATGAGGTCCCAGATTTTGACGGTACGACGAATCCTAAAACCTTCATGGAATGGCTGTCTAGTGTAGAGGCCTATATTGATTGGTATGGCATACCGAATGAGTGCAAAGTTAGGTTAGTGAAAACAAAGTTGGAGGGTAGTGCCAAAACCTATTGGACTAATGTTGAGCTTCTACGCGAGTTAGCTAATCGTAAGCCCATCACACGATAGGAAGACATGAAGGAGCGACTTATCAAGAATTATATTCCTTTCACGCACCGTCACCTCCTATAGCGTCTGAAAATCAAGACAAATAGGTGTCCTGATTGCCTTAAGTGTCAAGGGTTTGAACACTTTGCTTACCAGTGCTCCTTTAAACTTCCCACTCCGAATTTATTGATTGAAAGCGAAAGTTCTAAGGAGCCAAAAAATATGAAAATAGAAGAGGAAGTGTATGACCCTAGAACCGTGATGAGTGAAGAGGAGATGGAAGAAGCTGACGAAAGTCTAGTTTGTGTTGAAAAGACTTCTATTTCCCTTGTGAATAGTGATGTTGGGTCGAGTATACATAAGTCCATCGAATTGGGTACACAAGAACCATTAGTGTCAATTGAATTGAGTACCCCAGAGTCTTTGGTTTTGGTTGACACGAGTGTGCCCGAGTTAATCGAGCCAAGTATACATGAGCCATTAGTGTCCCTTGATTCGATCACAGATGAGCTGATAATGCCCACAAAGTCGGTTGTGCCTAAGTCGTTAATGTTGATAGAGTCAAGAACACTTGAGTCAATTACATGTGAGTCGTTGGCGTCGCATACGCATGAGAGTATCGAGTCAGTTACATGTGAGTCGATGCACATCATAATCCCGAGTTGCATACCCCTTCACATTTCGAATCGTATTGTGAGTCAACTTTTGAGTCTCATTTTGCATATTGCATGCCGAAATTAAACAGAAGATTAATGCAAGCAACAATCAGTATACATTATCTGTTGATACTCACAGGTGTTTCAAGGAATATCAGGTGGGTGATCAAGTGATGGTCCGAATTAGGCCTGAACTGTTCCCATCAGGATCTGCAAATAAGCTCGGTGCTGGACCTTTTAGAATTTTGGCTAAGAGTGGTCCTAATGCATACGTGCTTGAGCTTCCTCCAGGTACGAGGGTTAGTTCAACATTCAATGTGGAGGACCTAGTATCTTATCTGGGTTCAACCCCATCTCCTAAAAATCCCTTCCAGCCATCTCATAGCCCCAATCCCCTCCCAACTTTGCAGCTGATACCCCTTCCCTTCCCCAGCAGACAGAGAAAAGAGGTAATTGAGGAAATTTTAGCTGATCTTGTGGCATTCACCTGCGGCAGAGTGATTCTGGTTTATGAGGTGCAGAGTGTTAGTAAGTCGACTACCGAGGGTGTATGGGCCAATCATGAGAGAGTTCACCGTTGGAGTTCTTATATTCCCGACCGATATCGTGATTACATTTCATCGAGGATGAATTCCTTCAGGTCCGGGAGAGTTGATGAGCAGCTTCAAAAATATTTGGTAGAGTGGGTTGGCGAGCCGGGTTATCAGGTTCATCAAGAAGAGGTTAACCGTGTGTCCCACTACAATCAATCGAGATGATGATCATACAACACCAGGTCCCGAGATTGATTGGACTAGTTGCAAGGAGTTTCACCGTGCGAGTTTCAATACACTTGATCAGTATCGCATGCGTGTTTCATTGGGGATGAAACATTTTGAGTCGGGGAGAATGACGGGGGACGTCAAGATTGAGAGCCTTGGAGTTGGGCCGCAATAGAATTTTCAGTTTCAAGGGAGAAAAAGAAAAGAAAAGTCACTGATGAACAGTGATGGACGTCCGTGAACAGTGACGGACGTCTGTGATTTTGACCCCCCACTGTCCGTAGGTCACGGACGTCCGTGGGACACTATGGACGTCCGTGAGCATCGTGATGGGATTTCTAAATTTTGCAAAATTTTCCTTTTTTAGTCTTTTATTATTATTAGGACTTTTTATTTCAAGTTTTACTTTGGTGGCCTATATAAGGAGGCTTGTAAAGAAAATTTAATTAGTAATTGAATATTTTGAATGCTTTATACTTGAATATTTTTCTTCCCGAGATGGGTTTGGTGTGAGGCCAAGGGAGCGATTCCCAAACTGTTATCGTGTGGTATCTATCATTTTTTTATCCTTTATTATCCATGCTATCTATACCTCTTTGTTTTCTCTTGAAATTTCACCTTATTATTCTAAGATTTCTAAATCCAAATCTTTTAGTTTCTTCGATCACAAAATCCCAAACCTCTTTTGAAACCATAAATCAAACAGAGCCAAAGCCCTTTCTCAACCATAAACCTAAACCAAACCATAAGCCTATTACAAAACCATAAATCTAACGGTACTTGCGCATCAGACTGGACCCTAGCCAGATCTCGCGTGATCTGCTTATTTGGATTCTCTGAACTCTAAGGTATCGAGTTAATTTTGAGATTAAACTTGAATTAATTTTATTTAATTTCGGCCAAATTGCATTGAAACATTAATCACGAATTTTAGGGTTATCGTCCCTCGTCAATAGGTGGATTGATGATTGCTGCCTCAAGGACAAGTTCTTGAACCTTATCTTGTTGCCAATCAATGGGAGGCATTGATCAATGATATTACCGAATGGCAAGTGAATCAAGTGTGTTGGAATGTAACTACAAGGAGGAGCCTTAAAGATGATGAGTACGTCAAATTCGTTAGTCTTATATGGTTGCTAAACTCGGTCAACAAAAAGTGGCTATCGGGATTTGCAGATTTGGGATTGCTCGAATAAATCCATCTTCTCGGTTAAGATTCCGCCAAAAATTAAATTCTTTAGCTGAAGTATTGCATGAAGGGAAATCCTTACAATTGACCAACTCATCAGGAGGGGAATTAACATTCGTAGTAGATGTATACTTTGCAAGCATGGTAGGGAGTTCATTGACCACACTCTGGTTCACTATTCCTTCTCGGGAAAAATTTGGGAAGCGGTCTAGTGCATGTTCAATTTCAGTTGGGCCTGGCCTGAAACTACTGCCACCTTTCTTCAACAATGGGATGGAGCTTAGTTGCACGAAGCGGGAGCGGGTGCGGAAGCGGGAGCGACGAAGCGGCAATTTTTTAAAATCTAGGAAGCGGGAGCGCGTATATATATATATTATTTCTTATTTTTTTTTGAAAAAAATTCAAAATGTTCAATTAGCCTCTTGCAAAAGTTGTATCTTCATATTTAATTAGATGATAGTCCCATTAGAATAAAGAAGTATATATTCACTCACAATATTTGTAAGAGACATCCACTTTTAACATTCAAAATGTTCAACTGCTCTCTTACAATGATTATTTTGCCCATCTGATAGTTATATTTTTTTATCCAATAAATGCACTAATGGTGGGTTGCTAAGTGTCTCAGTTCGATGAAACACGCTGATAAGTGGATGTGAACCATCCGATTGGTGAACTTTAATATCAGCCGTTAAAATAAAAAAATGACGGTTGATATAATAATCAACAAGCGGATGGTTTAAAACACTATTTTTGGGCTTCTTGCACTTAAATCTATGATCTATCCCTTTGATTGCTCTGATCACTCACTTCTTAAACCATTGATGGTGTAAGATTATTTGGGTCACACCATTTAAATGACGGTCATGAGAGTTGGTCCTTTTCTAGTTTCGTGTATACAAGGTAATTAGGGCAGAAAATGATTTATGTGAACCATCCGATTGACGAACTTTAATATCAACCATCAAAATTAGAAAAACAACGGTTGATATAATAGTTAACAAGCAGATGGTTTAAATCTGGTTTAAAACACTATTTTTAGGCCTGTTGCATTTAAATCTATGATCTATCCCTTCGACTGCTTTGATCACTCAATCTTAAACCATTGATGGTGTAAGATCATTTAAACACCATTTAAACGATTTTCGTGTATACACGGTAATTAGGGCAGAAAGTGATTCATGTGAACCATCCGATTGACGAATTTTAATATCAGTCATCAAAATTAAAAAAAACAACGGTTGATATAGTAGTCAACAAGTAGATTGTTTAAATCTGGTTTAAAACACTATTCTTGGGCTTGTTGCACTTAAATCTATGATTTATCCCTTTGATTGCTCTGATCACTCACATCTTAAACCATTGATGGTGTAAGATCATTTGGGTCGCACCATTTAAATGACGGTCAGGAGAGTTGGTCCCTTTCTATTTTCGTGTATACACAGTAATTAGGGCAGAAAATGATTCATGTGAACGATCCGATTGACGAACTTTAATATCAGCCATCAAAATTAAAAGAACAACGGTTGATATAATAGTTAACAAGCGGATGGTTTAAATCTGGTTGAAAACACTATTTTTAGGCCTGTTGCACTTAAATATATGGTCTATCCCTTTGATTGTTTTGATCACTCAATCTTAAACCATTGATGGTGTAAGATCATTTAAACACCATCTAAATGGTTTTCGTTTATACATGATAATTAGGGCAGAAAATGATTCATGTGAACTATCTGATTGACGAACTTCAATATCAGCCATTAAAATTAAAAAAACGACGACTGATATAATAGTCAACAAGCGGATGGTTTAAATCTGGTTTAAAACACTATTTTTGGGCCTGTTGCACTTAAAATCTATGATCTATCCCTTTGACTGCTTTGATCACTCACATCTTAAACCATTGATGGTGTAAGATCATTTGGGTCGCACCATTTAAATGACGGTCAGGAGAGTTGGCCCCTTTCTATTTTCGTGTATACACGGTAATTAGGGCAGAAAATGATTCATGTGAACGATCCGATTGACGAACTTTAATATTAGCCATCAAAATTAAAAAATCAACGGTTGATATAATAGTCGACAAGCGGATGGTTTAAATCTCCATTAAAACACTATTTTTAGGCATGTTGAAAGTAATGATCTCGAGATCTACCATGTGGAAGATTGAAAGGCCATGATCTTGAAATCTATATGTGGAAGGTTGAAAGGCAAAACGATCTCGATCGTCAGATTCAAGGCAGTCTAACTTCTAACATATCACACGGTGAAAATTTTGGTTGCGCTTAAAGAATCATCGGTTGCAAATATTGGTATTAAAGTAATAAATACCTCCATAAAGCCGGAGGGGAGGCTTTATGGGTTTTGAAACATAAGCCCCCAACTTTTATAAGGTATTAAAGTATAAAATCTCATTTATAGGGTTTTGATACATAAGCCCCCAACTTTAACATATTAAAAGTTCATTTAATATTCTAAAAAGTAAAAGAGGGTCTTAATTTTAAAAACCCAACTTTAAGGGTTTTAAAATTATACCCTTACACTTTTACCAAGAGAAAGGAGATAGAGACCATCGTTCTCAGTTACATAGAGAGAGAGAGAGAGAGAGAGAGAGAGAGAGGAGGGTTTTTGAGAGAAAAAGAGAGACGTTGAGAGAGGAGAAAGAAGAAAGAAAGAAGGCGATGCCGAAAAAGACGAAGAATAAATTCCTACAAAAACAAATTCTATTTCAAGAAGAAGATGGAATAATTTCCTGGAAAAAAAATTCTATTTCAAGAAGATGAAAATAAAGGTATGTTTTAGGGTTTTTAATTTCTTTAATTTTTTTCGAAGTTTTTCAATTTCTGATCTCTTTAGTATCTGGTTTTTTCTAACATTTTTATTTTTCTTACATGAGTATTTGTTTTGTATAATAAAACACCATATATTACCTTTTTTTAAAAATTATTTTAAACATACGGATCATATGAACTGCGGTTCCTAGGTGAGTCCGTTTCCGAAACAGGGATCCGCTATTCCCCTAAGAAACGTGGATGTTTAGGGATGTTTCCTGCTACACTAGGGGATGGAGTTGGCTTCCAGGATATAAAGGGAGAGTGGGGAGTTTTGGAGAATCTGTGCCTACGTTGTCATCTGGGCTATTTGGTTGGAAATGAATAATGGAGTTTTTTGTCAGGTGGGGAAGCCTTTCAAGTTTGTTGTGGGCCGTGGCCTCGGTTAGGGATTTGACTTTGAGCTGCGTAAATGCTGCTTGTACAGGGAAGAGGGGGGATAGGGGGAGCAGTATTAGTGACGTGTGGATAACCTCCCATGAACGTTTAATCCTTCTGCAGGGGCTGCTGCTTAGCTTGGTCTTTGGGCTGCCAGTTGGGTGGGGCTGAGTGGCTTTTTTAGGGCTTTCTTTGTGTTTTTTTTTGCCTTCCGTGTAGCCTCTCGCTACCTTTTTCGTCTTGTTCTTGTTTTGTACTTGCTTGCTTTGTTTAATGAATTTTTTTGTTACCATAAAAAAAATATTAGTGAGATGTAGAATTGGTATTTTATCTCATTGTCCCCTTCATTTGCTTGATATTTTAAAATAATGGAGTGTTACTCTCTCAGGCTTTGGTGAATCCAGACCATTTTCTTCTTTGTAATTCTTTGGGTATTTGGAAAGACAAGGAGTTGGTTTTTTACATAGTTTTTAAACTGATAAATAGATGCTGGAAATCAATACGAGAAATGTTCCATTTTACAACATTCTAACTACTAATCATGGTTATCATTATTGTACCATGCATGATATAACTAATTTTTACTTAGAAGAGTTTTATTGCTGATTTACCCCAACTCTAACTCCCTTATAAACTCCTTCCATATCTACCAAAACTCCATCCATGTCTAACTAGGGATGCAAGTTCAGTGTTCCAAACTGAACCGAAACTGATTTTTTCAGTATTTGGTACACCCCAGACCGAAACCGAACCGAAATGAATTGGTTTCGGTTCGGTTCTTTTTTTTTTTTTCCAAAACCGACACCGAAACTGAAATATTTTGGTTTTTTTGGTTTGGTGTAGATATTTTTACTATTTTTTTATTTTTTAATGTATTTTTTCGGTTTTCTCATCCTAACCCCTTGGTTTTCGATCTTTGCCACCCTAAACCGAAACCGAACCGAACCGGAATTGGTTCGATTCGGAGTCTTCGGGCCGGTTCGGGGTCCTCGGTTTTTGGTTCAGTATCGAGGTTTGGTTTAGGGTTTGCATCCCTATCATTGTTGTCATATGCGATCGCATATGCAATCCTGGAGGGCTCTGTCGCACATGCCATGATGGCATATGTGACAGTATGCGATCGCATACGTCTCTAACGGTCATATTTATGACTGTTGGAGCTTTTATTATTATTTTTTTTTCTTTTTAAGGCTCCCCAAAGTCTATGAATGGGGGGTTCCTCTTCCTAATCCATACCTATTTTTTATTTTTTATTTTCCTTCTGTTTTGTATGTTGCTATGCTCATTTTTGTTCTACTTTGTTTAATATCAATGAAATTTATATTTTCCCTTCTAATTTATGGGTTATATACTTTTATTTCGCATTCTAGACACTACAAAATTAATAGAGCACAAAATTAACACAAAACATATTACTAATCAATGTGGGGAACTTTGGGGATATTTTGGAATTTTTTTGAATTTTTTTTTATGCTGTGGCATAATCGCATATGCGATGGCCCTATGCCATCGCATAGGGTCGCATATGCGATTTGACTACACTGATCCCTATGTCTAACAAAACAAAACAAAACAAAACAAACTAAGGGTCTGTTTGGATAAGGGAAAGGAACAGAAACTGTTGGAAAGGGTTGAAAATGTGATAAAATCATGGGTCAAAATAAAATATCGTATAATCTGCGTCACGGACGATCGATTCGGACCTCGTCGATACATACCCTATGTATCGTACCATAAGAAAAAACAGTAAATTATCGTCCGATACGGACAAATTATCGTCCGTATCGGACGATAATTTCAAATTATCGTCCGTATCGGACGATAATTTCAAATTATCGGACGATAAATTGAAATTATCGTCCGATAATTAGTATAAAAGTGCAAAAAATAAAAAAAAATCAAATTATCGGACGATAATTTCAAATTATCGTCCGACAATTTGAAATTTCAAAAATTTACCGTGAGACCCGACTTTAAATCTGCACTACTATTCCTCTATTCCTCTCTATTCCTCTTCTTCTTCCTCTCTTCTTTCTCCTCTATTTTTTGATTATTTACCCCATAAATCGGCGCCAAATCGCACAAAATATCACGGGATCGACGTGTAAGGTACGTGTATTTCATTTTATTTCATTTTATTTCCTTAAATAAGGTAGATCTACACTAATTAAGTGTAGATCTACCCTTAAATAAGGTAGATCTACACTAAATAAGTGTAGATCTACACTTATTTAGTGTAGATCTACACTAAATTAGTGTAGATCTACACTAAATAAAGATAGATCTACACTAATTAAGTGTAGATCTACCCTTAAATAAGGTAGATCTACACTAAATAAGTGTAGATCTACACTAAATAAGTGTAGATCTACACTAAATAAAGGTAGATCTACACTAATTAAGTGTAGATCTACCCTTAAATAAGGTAGATCTACACTAATTAAGTGTAGATCTATACTTAAATAAGGTAGATCTACACTAAATAAAGGTAGATCTACACTAAATAAGGGTAGATCTATCCTTAAATAAGGTAGATCTACACTAATTAAGTGTAGATCTACACTAAATTAGTGTAGATCTACCCTTATTTAGTGTAGATCTACACTTAATTAGTGTAGATCTACCCTAAATAAGGGTAGATCTACACTAATTTAGTGTAGATCTACCCTTAATATTAATTAATATTATAGGTAAATTTATCATTTACCTATAATATTAATTATTTATATTATTAAAATAATTAATATTATTTAAAATAATTTAAAAATAATATAAATAATTATTTAAAATATTTAAATTAATTAAAAGTAATATAAATAATTGGTCAAAAATAATATGATGGGTCAAAAATAATTATATGTGACCCCATTTAAAATATTTAAATTGATAGGTAAAAAATAATATAAATAATTATAATTAAGGGTCACATGTAATCAATATGGGCCACATATAATATGAGTCACATATCATATGGGTCACATATAATTAATAAAATAATAAGGTCAATATGGGTCACATATAATTAAATTTATTATTAAAATTAGATAGGGTCCCATAATAATTATAATAATAAAGTTAATTATATGTGACCCATTATATTATGACTATATTGATTATATGTGAGTCACATATAATTAAAATAATTTATATTATGGGATATGTCCCATAAAATTTTAGAATAATATGGAATAAATTTCAAATAAATATTTAAAAATTAAAATAATATCAAATAAATATTCATAAATTAAATTAATATGAAATAAATATTCATAAATTAAAATAATATCAAATAAACATTAATAAATTAAAATAATATCAAATAAATATTCATAAATTAAAATAATATCAAATAAATATTCAAAAATTATAATAATATCAAATAAACATTAAAAAATTATAATAATATCAAATAAACATTAATAAATTATAATAATATCAAATAAATATTCATAAATTAAAATAATATCAAATAAATATTTATATATTATAATAATATCAAATAAATATTCATAAATTAAAATAATATCAAATAAACATTCATAAATTATAATAATATCAAATAAATATTCAAAAATTATAATAATATCAAATAAATTTGATAAAATATAATCTGATATTTTTAAAATAGCAATAATTAAAAAATAAATTTTATTTTCAAGTGTAAATTAGATGTTTACTTTAATGCAATCGTTTGCTCATTCATGCAGGTGAAATAAATAAATATGGTACGTTCGACAGATCCAGCGTGGCAATATGGTGCAGTAATAGACTCCAGATTCAATGTAATCTTTGTGGAAAAAAACTGCTGGGAGGAGGTATCACACGATTAAAGGAGCATCTCGCTCATGTAAAGGGAGAGACAAGAGGGTGTCCTAGTGTACCCAGAGAGGTAAAAGAAAATATCAGAGCTAGTTTACAAGCGGCAAAGGGAAAGAAAAAAGCTGAAGCCGATCGTGATAGGGAAATGTATGAGAGAATCAGGAGGCCAGATCCACAGTTTACATCAGATGCACCTGAGGATGATGAGGATGAGGATGAGGATGAGCAGATAGCGAGAGCTATGAGAGAGCACTAGGGAAGCACAACAGCGTCGAGATCAGGAAGAAGCCGATTATCGGTTTTGGTCCAGGTTGAGGGGTCCATCCATGCCTGCTACCGGTGGTGGATCTAGTCATAGGCCACATGTTGTTGATGTTGATGAGGATGTTGAGCAGACTGTCGGGTTGTGTAGGGCAGCATCTGGGAGGGATTATAGGTCGTCTCTACTAGAGGTACTCGACCCATGGATCCATTCATGTATCGCACTGAAAGCTCCAAACAAACCAAATTGAGTGCAATGTCACTTGCAAAATGGGGAAGAAACTTGGAAAATCCATTGCCAAGTTTTTTATATACAACCACATTGGACCAAGTAGCAGCATCATGGTACTTCAAAAGCATGATTGATACAAGTCACGAAGTTGGTCCGAGAGTTAAAAGCCTTCTCCATATGAGATATCTAGGCCCTTACTAATGTATGAGTACGATGAGATAACCGCCTATGTACGAGCTTTGAGGATGTATGGGATGAGAGAGGTTGCACAATTATGTGCGATGGATGGAGTCCCACAAAGAAGAGCTTGATAAACTTGATGCGTCTGGGGACAGTATTTTTGAAATCAGTTGATGCTTCTAGACACGTAAAGACTGCTGACTACCTCTTTAAACTAATGGATATGGTAGTTCATGAGGTTGGAGAGCAGCGGGTTGTGCAGGTGGTAACAGACAATGCGGCAAACTACAAAGTCGTTGGATTAAAACTAATGGCGAAGAGACGCCACTGCGGACGACCGTATGCGACATTGCGTGGACCTCATTCTTGAGGATTTAGGAAAGAAAGCAAGGCACGCAACTATTCAAAAGGAAGAACGATTACTTCCTACCTGTACAACAGTGACAAGCTGGTCAATTTAATGAGAGCCTTCACGAACAATGAGTTGCTCCGACCTGCGATTACACGTTTTGCAACACAGTTCTTAGCCCTACAGAGTTTGGCTAGATATAGGCGTGAGCTGAAAAGCATGGTGTCGTCGGAAGAATGGAATCAACATGAAATAGGACTCACGAGCGAAGAGACTAGCTTGCACCAAGTTCTGACCGATCTACAAAGACGCAGCTTTTGCGTATGTCGACCACGATCGTCAATCACTACCCCGTTGGTGCAAGTGTTGAGATTGGTTGATAGTGATGACAAACCAACAATGGGGTACGTTTATGAGTCAATGGATAAGGCAAAATTGGCTATAAAAACCAAATGCCCTACAAAATATAAACGATACTGGGCGATTATCGACAAGAGGTGGGATGCACAATTTCACCAGTACTTGCATGCAGCAGGTATAACATGTTGCACAATTATGTAGTGATTTTATTTATTTATTCATTATTTTCATATCTTGATGAAATTGCTCATATTTGATGTGTAGCACACTACTTGAATCGACCTTCAAAGATATCTGTGACGCTTCGAGTTGAGCGACAACGATGAAATGTATACCGATTTGCTCAATGTAATCCAAAGAATGCTCCACGAGTTGGCGGACCAAGGCCAAGCCATAAGAGATGTAGTGATCATAGTATCATACCTTATAATTAATAAGTCAAATGTCATGTGATATTATCATCTATTTATTGATATGTGTCTTCTGTGTTTCATCTTTATAGATTGACATGTTTACATGAGACATGGGTCATTTGGACCGTTGGCGCAATCCCAAATTAAACCACGACAAACCCCGATTGGTGGATGCATTATGGAGGTCCGATATTGAGGCGGGTAGCAATGAGGGTATTGGCGTGTTCCTCGTCCAAGCTATGACGGAATTGGAGCACTTTCTCTCTCATTCATACTAAGACAAGGAATAGACTAACTATGGACCGATTGGAAAAGTTAGTCTACTGCCACTACAACATGCGATTAAGGGTCAGGAATATACAGAGGACCAACCGTAAGCAATTACATGAAGTCTTAGATCCTCAATTATATGAAGTCTTACTTACATATTATACTAATTCATCTATCATATTCTATCTTGCAGACGGTGATTATTTTGATCCCATCCAGTTGGATTATATATTCGAGGAGGATGACCCTTTGAATGAATGGATCGAAGAAAGTGCCAGTCTTGGATAGTGAAACCGAATGGTCGGACAATCTTTGAAAGAGTAAGCGAAAGAAGCTTCCAACCACCGAGGCGGAAAGAAGATTGAATCGTCATTCGGTGGTTGGATCGATGACTAAACGCACGTAGTGATGATGGGAGTGGTGAGGATGATGGAGGGCATGATGGTGGAGGATGTTGGCACTAGTGGTGGAGGGAGGAAGTGGTACCTCCGATCCTTATAGAGATATGGCGGCATGGGACGATGACTCGGCCAGATTAACACGATTCGACACTCCTACATTGAATGGGAGGTTGAAGGAAGAGGAGCGTGGGATCATATCAAACACCACCACCACCACCACCACAAGATGATACGGATATGGGTTATATGACTTCTAGCCGGGGATTCGGTTTGCAAAATCAAGATTGAACTAGTAACCCATACTACCAGCCACAACAAGCTTACCCGGTGCCATATGACTTCGTTGGTCAGATTTTTGGAGGACCGGCCTTTACGTACTACACTGAGCCATATTCGTTGCTACAGCCTCAGTTTCAAGAGGGCACATATAATCATGGGTATCAATATGGGCAACATTATAGGCAAAGGCCGGAAAGCTCGCGCACCGATGATGACGATGATCATGAGGGCCAAGAACCACCAAAATTCAATGTGGCTCTAAAGTAAGTTTTTATGTACAATTAAACTTATTTTATCAACATAGCTATTATTTTGACAATATATAATTTATTTTGTCAATATATATTGTAATTTACTTTATGCGTGTCTGCGTCGATCAAATTATGAAATATTGTTAATAAAATAGGCATGTGATCAGCTGATCGAATATAATGTTAGAAGATCTATTACATTAAGTCAAAAATGTGATCTTAAGACAAAAATAAGTTAAAAATTAGGCATGTGACTTGGGTTAAGTTACAAAATAGGCATCTTACTTATATATTCATCTAAATAATGCATCAAATATATAAAAAATAAAAGCAAAAATAGTTGAAATAAATACAAAATAAATAAATATAATTTTTTCAGATTTTTTGGGATTTTTTTGGCATTTTTAAAAAAAAAAAACGATTTTTTCAATGTATCAAACCGATACATTCAATGTATCGCCGATACATTGAATGTATCGGACGATACCCGGTACGTATCGTCCGAGAAGTCCGGACGATACGTACCGGAAAACCGGTATTTTGACCCTTGGATAAAATCCCTTGTTTGGTAACAAAAATAGAGCGTGGGAAATGGGCGGAAAATAAATTAGTTTTCCTCCCCTTTGGAAATGGGGAAATCCCTCTAAAATCAAAGGGTTTTATCTTTTCCAACAGAAAATTTGCTCATCTCTCTCTACATGGTTGGCTCTCTATGTTCTCTCTCTTACTCTTCTTTGTCTCTTTACGTTCTCTCTTTCTCTCTCTTAAATCTCTACTTTCTCTCTCTCTCCCCCCATTACCAATCTCTGATCCCAATCTCTCTCTCTCTCTAAGTCTCTTTAACTGTCTCCCGTACATTCTCCCTCATACCTACGTAAGTCAACCATTCTTAATTTTTTTATTATTTTGGACTTGGTGTCATATGTACACCAAAGATGGTGATCCCCTTCTATTCTTTTATGCATTATTAAACAATCCAAATGCCGGAAAACGATGAATTCCTATGATTCCTAGAGGGCTGGAATCCATAGGATCTTCAAATTCATTTCCACCCTTTTCCTGGAAAACATCCAAACAGACCCTAAAAGAAAAAACTGAAGAAAAGAAAGAAAAAGAGGTCTATGAAGAAGAGTTAAAAATGATGATTGTATTGATGACAAAGATGATGGTATTGATATTGGGGATAGAGACAAAGAATGAATGGTTTGTTCTACATTTTAAAGTTTTTTTGCGATTACATACTTGCATGCAAGAAACAAATATATAGAATTATAGATAAATAAATATGTTCGTACAACTAACAGATTCTTTTTTATAGTAGTGGAAAATTGGAAAAGTTAATGATTTTATGTGGCTATGGAGTTTTATCTCCAATTTATGAATCAATCTCATGAAATCTCTTGTTTTGTTCAGTTTATTTGATTTAAATGCTAATTTCTAGTGTTATATGTGATGGAATGAGCGTCTTTGGCACTTAATATTTGATAGAAATATTTTGGATTGTAATATATTTCAGTTTTTAATTTTTTTTTTATAATTTTATCTATTTATCCGTATTCTTTGTTTATAAAAATCCAAGTGTATCTTACGATACATGATGCATAAATTCCTAAAGACGATACACTATACGATGCACGATTTGACAAGCTTTACTCCTGTGTAAACTGGAAGTGAGGAAGTGGGATATATATATATATATAGCAACACGAAAAAAATTATTCTTTTGGTGATGCTGTAGTTTACGCTCACCATAGATGGGGTTGTGTTATAGTGATGCGGATCCTTCCTTTTTTCAGGGGGGACTCTTAGGGAGCCCTTGAGATGGTTTTGTATGTAGTTGTGCAGGATTGCACCATGTCCCCGAGGCATTCTGCTATTTCTATCCTGTTTGGCTGACATAATTGTACTGAACTTCAACAGCATTAGTTGGCACTGAAGAGAGACAATGTTCAATTATACATTTTTTCTGGGTAGCATATTGAGTTCCTAAAACCTGTTGACCAAGAAAGGTTCTGGAAACTCCATCATAGTGAGATGAGTTCTGAGTTTGCATGGCTGTGATGTTCCCAGTGTAGTCAAATCGCATATGCGACCCTATGCAATGGCATAGGGCCATCACATATGCAGATACATGCGAATATGCCATGACATAATTTTTTATTCAAAAAAATCCCAAAAAATCCCTAAAGTTCCCCATATTGATCAGTAATATGTTTTGTGTTAATTTTGTGCTCTATTAATTTTGTAGTGTCTAGAATGCGAAATAAAAGTATATAATATAAGTTTGTGGTATGGGTTAGGAATTATCAACAAAGCTTTGAAAAAGAGGGAGAAAGAGAGCACTAAAAACTCAAAAAAGATATAAAAAAGATGCAAATCATACCTTGGATGGATGTGGTATGGATTAGGAAGATGAATCCGCCATTTATAGACTTTGGGGAGCCCTAAAAGGCAAAAATAAAAATAAAAAAAGTTCATTTATGACCATTGGAGATGTATGTGATCGCATACATGCATATGTGAGTGGTATGTGATCGCTATGTGATCGCTCGCAACACATGTATGCAATCGCATACATGTCCAGTGCACCACATTTGTATTTGGTGGTTGGGTTAGGGACAAAGGACTGAGAGCCGTGGCATGCTGAATGCATATTAATATATATATTATATAGAAGGGACATTAAGAATATTCTGATCATCTTATTAGAAATTATTGGAAAATAGAAATTGTTTTGAGAATATAATTTTCTTCCCTTTTGTATTTGAAATTTTTTATTTTTAATCAGTGATATAGTACAAATTATGGATATTATAAGAAGTTTTTAATTTTTTCTTTATCCCCTTCTTATTGAAAGTTATGTCACATATTTTTGTTTCCTCTGTATCTTGCATGTTTTCTCATATCCATTCATGCATTTTGTTGTGATGATGGAATTATGCTGCAAAGCTATTACCGATGATGG
Source organism: Chloranthus sessilifolius (assembly GCA_021018995.1). Taxonomy (NCBI): domain Eukaryota; kingdom Viridiplantae; phylum Streptophyta; class Magnoliopsida; order Chloranthales; family Chloranthaceae; genus Chloranthus; species Chloranthus sessilifolius. The sequence continues at coordinate 3,321,115 of CM037588.1, read as the reverse complement.
AACACTAATATTTCTTACGAGACTATTTATTACCCTATGCGGTAATGTTACCCAATATGTGCTTTGAAGTAATACTTTTCCTCGTTGTTCTGATATGGTTTGTAATGGCCTCATTCCTTGTGATCATTTTTTCTAATGGAGATCTAAATTACTACAGTATTATATATATATATATATATATATATATATATATATATATATATATATTGTCTTACCCATTATGGCTTGAATGTGTTTATGCTTCAGGTCGGGATGGAGTCTGAAGGTTTTGCAATCTATGATGCGATGATGCAGCTAAAGAATGAGGTAGATTCCTTTCTACACATTTGATTTTTCCAGGACTTTTCTAACATTCCATTTTATTTTAAGGTTTCCAATTTGGTTACCTTGGTAGCTAGTTGTTTGTGCCTTCCTGTGGATTTTAATGCAATTAGTGATTGCTGAAGCCTTGAATGACATCATAATGCAAAAATATGAAGAGTGAACTAAAGCAGATAAATCAGAGATTCAACTTGAATCTCGATAGAGCGATAAAGTGAGGTAAATAATGTATGAGACAAGCCCATTGATATTGGACATTCCCCACAGTGTTTTTTACATTAATAAGAAACCTAACTTACGCGATTGACTCTGCTACTTCAATATATGAAGTTTCAACTCTAAAACAGCGTAGTTTTATGTGTTTTTTTTTTTTAATCAGTAATAATGATATATAAAAAACCAGCAAGGTAGTTTTATGTGCTTAACATTATATTTCTGCTCATAACTATTTAATATCTAACCTGACCATGCATATGAAGTGAAATTCTGCTCATGATTAATTTATATCTTTACATAAATATTAGTGACTAAAATATAACCTATAAAAAAATCTCATTGAAAAATAACCTTAAATTCCTCATTGTCCTTGACCTTTTGGCCATAGCACTCAATGGTTAATACACGTCAAAATCGGTTGATCTTCGGCTTGTTGGATTGATAACTTGATATGCTTTCAAATGGTGTGCCAATTTGTGATATTTTTTTGTTATTTGTTATTAGAATATAGGCCAAATCATGAATGACCAAAATACCCAGTGGAATAGCACAAACAATAGAAATACCCAATATAGCTAGAAAAATAAATAAGAGAGTAAGTATTCTAACTCAGGAATTCTGTGAAAATATTAATAACGGTTAAATGCCACCTTTGAGCCAATTGGTACCATGTAGCACCCAACCCAAGGATTGGGTGCCACATCAACTTGCCCAAGGTTGATCAACGACCATAAAAAAGGGTGATTTCCACTGTTGAATTTTGGGTCAAAAGATAAAAATTTTCAGTGCACAGTACTTGAGCGGTTTCACCAAGATATTTGACTTGTGATTTGAAGGGCAAAAAACTCAATTTTTTTCTTCTATAAACCGAGGGAACTGGCTGAACCCCTAGAGGATGTGGTGTAACTCGCGATCACGTGCCACGTGATCTTGCAGTCAATAGTAGCATTTTCACGCTACCTTCAAAGGCCAAAGGAGCTTATATTAAAGTGGCACATGACCAGGGGAATGCTTCTCCCATGTGAGGGCAATGTTGCCTCTCTCTCTCTCTCTCTCTCTCTCTCTTTATCTCTCTTGTCAAGGAGATTAAATAGATGGGTTTAGATTTAGGGCTTGTTTGAAGGAGATGATAGGGATGCATTTAGGGTTTCTTTGAAGGGGATGAAAGACGTGAGTTTTATCTCTAGGTTTTTATTTGAGGAGTCGGTATTTGGTGCATGTGCCTGTCCATGCAGTGGGGTGCACGGGTCATTAAATATTGTACATGTGGCATATTTGCTCGTCAATATGGTGATATTCAAAGTTGCAGGATATCGCCTAGATGGGACTCATCCAAAACATTAAGCTAGTAGGATTATATCCAAACCATCTGACCACTGACCAGAGCACTTGTATTCATTTATTGTGGACTGTTGGCCATTCATGCTTTAAACCGTCCATTTTCTGGTTCTTGTTGGCTTGTTGCCTCTATATCAGATCATAGAGATCATGCATTGGTGTAATTTTTGAGCTGAATCCAATCTAGATGATTGCCAGATGCACCATATGTACAACAGTAGAATGCATGGGGTACGATACACGTGAATTTATCGAAAAGAAATCTTTTCTGCTAATATATATTTTCCCTATTTTGATTTGAAAAAAATTAATTACAAAAGAAAAAAAATATTCTAAAAACAACTATTTTATCGGTGTTGTCAAAACACTGGAAACTGCCTAATTCAATAAACAGTCTGACTCCCATCACCGTCTTTATCTTATTTTTAAAAAATGTACTAGCCGTCTAACTCAGAAGCTGACATTTACAGATGTCAGGGCCCCTGACATCTGTAAGATATCAGCTTCTGCTGGTAAGAGATTGACTTGAACAGATTATATCTATTGAAGTAGATGATAGCCCCTCAATCCTTTACTAAAACAACAACGAGCCACCAAAGTGAAGAACCATACATTCCTGGAAATGAGAATTATACCAAACTGTGAGTAAACAAGCTAACCAACAAATGCAATACCTTCGTCATCAACAGTACCGATTTTTTTTTTTCAGATTTTTTAGTCTGGAAAACAAAACCCATTTCATCTTATCAATCAGAAAAGAATTAAACAAAATGCATAAAATGTGAAGCGGGAAACGCAAGTGAGGGGAACGTGTTCCCTGTTACTATGGTAAAAAGCATGTACAAAAAATTACAAAAAGAAAAGATTGAAATGAGAAAAAATTTGTTAACTGCTAAACCAGGAGTCTCTCTATATCCATAACCTTTATTGAGTGGTCTGGAGTTTAACAGGAAATGGTAGAATGCAATCCACATGCAGATGGTTTATAAAAGTTATGTAAGAGTTTTCAGATGTGGATAATGATGAATGCCTATGATATTCTTGAAATTTCTTAATGAGGAGTCGGACAATTGATAGACGTTCATCGATTCTGAGCATTTTATACATATATTGTATTTAGTGGGCTTGTTCCACTTTCAAGAGTAATTTTTATCTTTCACCCTTGTTTCTTTTTTTGATGAATATATATTGCAGTTTTTAGGATATTTGTTTGTAGATTTCTTATTTCTCAATGTACATTCTGTTTCATGCATCTTGAGGAGATTGCGTATTGGCTGTTTTTGCTCTCTTAGACAGTTAATGTATCTTAATTTTCAATCCAACAAGCATTAAATATAGATGCAATTATTTCTGCCAAGTAATTAATTAATGGCATTTAATATGCATGTGAATTATATTATTCTGTGAAAATTTTCGGGCCATAAATAATTTGTTATGATAACAAATCCTTCCATGAAAATTGAAATTTTAGTTTACATTCAACAGTTTCTTTTTTGTGCTGTAACAAAAGCTGCATGTGCAGATCCAAACAGTTGCTGTTGGAGCTGCCATAGGTCAAGCTTGTTTACTTCTTTCTGCTGGAAAGAAGGGTCGACGGTTTATGATGCCACATGCCAAAGGTTCATTATTGTTTGGTTTGACGTTGTATTTTACCCCTTGTTATTTTTGCTGACAGTTAATGATGCACACTGCTGAGCTTTTCTGGAGTTTCTGTTTCAGCAATGATTCAACAACCCCGAGTTCCATCATCTGGGCAAATGCCAGCAAGCGATGTTCTGATTCGTGCCAAAGAGGTTAGTTATGTTTGTTCTATAACTTATTAGCATTTTCTTTTAGTTGTTAGGTACATTGGTTTAGTTACCCAATCTTCAAAAGGTTGCAACTTCTTTTATTGCATTATACCTTTGTCAGATAATATAGATTCGATTACTTTGTTGTGATCGTTGATTAACTTTTTATAGTTGTTGAATGCTGTTACAGTGTTTCCTCTGGATCCTTAACTCAGTTTTATGTATTTTTTTTCTGATAAGTTCTGGAACTCTTTCACTTCAACAAATTACTGACATCAGCTTATTCATAGAATATGCCTTTGTACATATGTAAAGAGACGCGGACACGGTCAAAATCGGGTATACATATGAAGTGTCAATTCCAACACCTTCAAGAAAGTTGGTACACACACAATTCTATACAAAATCAAAATATGAAAAATGATAGGAGGAAGTGATGTTTCTACTAACACCCTGTTTGTATGCTCAACCCCCTTTTTCCCTTTTTCCCTTTTTCAGTTGAATTTAGACTGATGAAGAGGAATCCCACGTTGAAGATGATCGATTGTTAGGATTTTGTCCTTCGCTGCCATCCAAGCTAAAGCCCTCACCCTAGGTGGAAAGTGGAGACACAGATTACGACACCCAAATCCAACAATCAAGTCTATTATGGGGGATGAAGACGCTCTATGTATGAAGGATTGAGATGCTACAGGGACAAGTTGAAGAAGAAGACCGATGAAGACCTGAAGGGAAGCAGTGGGAACTAGGAGGGACATTAAGGATTGCGAAGTTACAGAAAGGTTAGCATTGAACAGAAATTAGTTGATAAATAGGACTCGCCAAGACGACCCCAGATAGATTGGAAAAGTCTATGATGATGATAATGATGATAGGCTGTTTGCAACCTATCCCATATAGATGAGATAAGGGTACTTGATGATGATGATAGGCTGCTCACAAGCCGACCCCGAATAGATGGGATAAGACTATGATGATGATGATGATAAGCTGTTGTTAAGATCTATGAGAATCAGTCTTAGGTCTTGTTGCAAGAGAGAGAGAGAGAGAGAGAGAGAGAGAGAGAGAGAGGATTTGGTGCTCATAAATGTGTGCATCTCCCGAGTTTTGACCCATTTGGTGGAGGAGATTGACTTGTATTCCACCCTTGGCTTACCGTTCAGGCACCAACACTTTAGAATATCAATGTCACACTAGTGCCCTTAAAAGGGTTGGCTGCTAGTACAGTCATGCCTTGGCCATGCCCTGTTAGGCGTCAACCACTAGTCCAGATCCAGCCTGTGGGTAAGACAATCCCATACAAACAATTGAAAGAATATATAATCTCTAACAGGATTACAAAATTGAAAATAAATCAATTTTTTCTAAAATTATTTGGATTGTTTCATAACTTATTATGTAAATAAGTCCAATGTCTTGCAAGTCGATATGACTCAAGTTCAATGATGGAACTTGAAAGTTGCGAACCTTGAAATTTAGATTTTCTTTATTTGTACTTAAAGCACGGACCTCATCTGATGGTCTCAAAGAACAAGAAGAGAAGCATGTGGATAATTCCTGATCTTTTGTGATATCACTCAACTGAGGAATCATGATGAGTTAACATGCTTATGGCCTGTTTGGACAGCACGTTTTAATGTGGATTATGTCAATCCGTGTTTTAAAGTGTTGTGTTTGGACAATATTTAAATGTTCATGAATTTTTGTGCCATTGACATTTTTAGTCTAAACTCTAAAATGCCAATGGTGCAAAAGTAGATATTACCTGCTTTTTTTCTTCATTTGCCTTCTGCAGGAAGATGATGTGTGGGGACAAGTCTGTCCATACAGGCCCTATGTTTTAAGAGTTAGCGGTCCAAAGGATATAAAGTTCACAACATAGTAAAACAAGTCTCCAAAATTTTCAAAAAATCGGACAAAGTCGGCGACTTGCGGCCATCCTGTCTTTATCGCCGATTAAACGGCCAAATCGCGACTCGGCCGATTAATTGGCGATGTTTGTGAGGTGGTCTGATTTTTTTTTTTCACTCGTACTTAAGGGGAAAAAACACTTTAGGTTTTGTACTATATTGTCCAGTTTGTTCATAAGAACCCTTTAGGTTTTGCCTCTTTTTTTAATTAAAATCATTATTTTAACTTGAAATATATTGAAATATATTTTTATTTTTTTAATTTGTTTTCCCTGATTTTTTGACTTTGACCAATTTTGGCCGATTTTTCCCGACTTAGACCCTTGCCGATTTATTGCCGACCCACGAGTTTGACTATGGTCCACAAAGCTACCTCATAATTTGGCTATTGACATGCTAGTCTCCTCCATTGAAATGTTTAGGAATTGTCTTGTCATAAGATATGTGCTGCCGCTAAATTTGGGTTGCTTTTTATTGTTTAACTTCATCAATTTTCTTCTTTGCCATAGTACTGCAAGATTTTCATGTCCCCACTCATTTTTGCAGGTTATAAACAATAGGGACACGCTTGTTAAACTTTTAGCAAGACACACTGGAAATGTGAGTACACATCATATTGGTTGTTCATTTTCCATTTTGTAGTAAGACCCTTGTAATCTGATCATACTGTGTTCATTAGTCGGTTGAGGAGGTATCAAAAGTGATGCGAAGGCCATTTTACATGGATTCCACGAGGGCTCAAGAGTTCGGTGTCGTTGATAAGGTACAAAGGCTTCTATATGTTGATAACGATTCCATAATTTACTTAAAAACTAGTGTACAATGTTACCAGGAATACTTTTTACCTTTCCAACACTTGGACACTTCTAGACATCTGCAAAAAATGCTATGTTTATCATTAAAATGTGTCTTGTGTGAAGCCAGTAAAATGAGGCAACGTAAACTTTGGTAATTAAAATTAGGTCGACCTCAGTAAGGTGCTCTGGCGGTGCACCTTCACCATGTTCTACGGTCCATGTCGAGCAAGGTGGCGTTGCTTAGATCATCTTGAAAACATAAAAAATAAAAATTTGCATATGGCTCGCTAGTTTTTGAAAATACACTAGCCGGTTAAAAAATCAATATAAACTGATTGTTTTTAGATTATTTTACTCTAGAGGGTTAAAAAAATATACTGTATTCCTGAGGGTTCAACCTATCACTTTTTATCGAAAAGGGTCGTGTCCCTCTACTTTTTTCATGTTTTTTCTTTTACAATATTTGAAATGGGCCTGATTTTAAATATGCACATGCATTTTTTGCTTTTAAGTGAATTTTTTGAAATCACCAAACTAATAAGCGCTTCACACCGAATCCTTCCCACAATCTAGATAACTACTCAGTTACCCACATTCCCATGTTGTAACTCACATTCATCTAGATAACTACTAAGTAATCCAATTTCCCATGTTGGGTCACACTTTGTAACCCATGTTGTAAGCACGAATGTTCCTTATTGTATTATAAAAGAAGGGGACTCTAGATCTTTTAGTAGGGAAAAGAAAAATAAAAATAAATTCAATTTTCTACTTCTTTTGTTTATTTTCTCATCCTCTTCTTATCTCTTTCTTTATGGTATCAGAGCGCCTCCATTAAAGCTCTCGCGAGCGCTCTTTGATCCAACTATGGTTATATCCATGACTTCTCTACCCTCTAACCTTCAATTTCTGTTGTCTAATATCCACTCTTTAGTTACTGTGAAACTAGATGCCTCTAGCCACAGAACTTGGAAATCCCAAACTAGAAATATCCTTGAGGCTGCTGGTTTTCTTCAATACATAGATGATCCAGATTCTTGTCCTTCCTCGTCCATTATTGATTTAGATGGCAAACATATTTCTAATCCAAAACACACTGAATGGAGACAAGTTGGCCAGTTACTAGTTTCTGCCATCCAAGCCACCATCACACCCTCTGTTCTTCCATATGTTATTTCCATTAAAAGCTCTCATGAACTACTTGTTGCCCTTGATACCAGGCTTAACAATCCCTCCAGATTCCATATTATGCAAAAAAAATCCCAACTCCAACAACTTCAAAAAGGGAAACTAACAATGCAAGAGTATGTTGACTCGATTCAAAAAATCGTTAGCGATCTCGCCGCTGCATCGTCACCATTAGATGACGAAGACGTTATTATTTACACTTTAAATGGTCTTCCCCGGACTTACTGCGCAATCAAGACGTCGGTCCGCACACGTCCTATTCCCATGACTCTTGATGAGTTTTTCTCTCTACTATCCAGTGAAGACTTGAATCTGGAGCTCGAAGCGGATGATGATGGAAAGTCCGACACAACGATAGCCATGGCTGCTACTCAAACTCCAACCTCTGAACCTCGATCCTTCTTTCGTGGTAGTCATAATGGCGGGCGACGAGGCTGCGGCAATGGCGGATTTCGCAGCCGCTCTGGAGGAAATCGCTCGAGCGGTCGGATTCCATGACATTACCATCAAACCTCTAACCCACCCTATCAATCCTCAACACCTCGATTCTTTTGTCACATTTTTTGCCACTCCAACCATAATGCCGATCGTTGTTGGTACCGCAATGACCAGGCTCAACCGTCCCTTCTTCCCACACCAAATCAAGCTTTTGTTGCTACCCAACACAATCCTCCTTATTCCAATTAGTATATTGATAGTGGAGCTTCTAACCACATCACATTAAATCTGTCACAACTATTCGTTCACAGCCCATACCATGGGTCTGATCGTGTAACCATCGGTAATGGTAAAGTGCTTTCTATCTCTAATATAGGTTATGGTATTATCTCTACTTCCCATAGTAAATTTACTCTCACCAATGTGTTACATGTGCCTCATATGTCTACTAATTTATTATTTGTGCACAAATTCGCAAAGGATAATAATTGTGTTCTTTCCTTTGATTCTTCTGGGTTTGTGATTCAAGGCAAAGAAATGAGGAGGATTCTCACCAAGGGTAGTAGCCAACATGGACTCTATCCCATCTGATCCTGATCAACATTCCCAAACTCCACTACAACCTTTATTTCCTCTCGGCAGCCTGCAATAATATTGCATAATCGGCTCGGTCATCCCTCATAAAAAACTCTTCGATTTTTAATTGCTAAATTTCATCTTCCCCTTTCTACTAAAATTCATTTATGTTGTGAGCATTGTAACATTGGGAAAGCCCGTGAACTTCCCTTCGAATTGTCTTTATCCCAAACTCAAGCACCTTTAGAACTTATCCATGCAGATGTTTGAGGTCCATCCCCCTTGACTTTTTTTCGAGGATATAAATATTATGTTATCTACATTGGCGATTTTTCTCAATATTGTTGGTTATATCATCTCATACAAAAATTAGATGCTTATCGTTCTTTTGTTCATTTCAAAAACTTAGTTGAAAATCAATTTTCTTGTAAAATAAAAGTTTTTCGGAGTGACAATGGGGGAGAATTTGTTAATAAACAAATGCTCTATCTGTGCACTACTAATGGCATCATCCGTAAAAAATCATGGCCACATACGCCTGAGCAAAATGGGTTTGCAGAGAGGAAACACCGACACTTCATAAAAACCACCATTACTCTAATGCACACCGCATCTATGCCTTCCACATATTGGTTGGATGCCATGTGCACCGCCGTTTTCCTCATTAACCGAATGCCCAACAACACCATTGGCAATAAAACTCATTATGAAAAACTTTACAATACCGCTCAAGAGTTTTCAATTCTAAAGACATTTGGCTGCTGCTGTTATCCTTGGTTGAGCCCCTACTCTGCTCATAAATTAGAATTCCGGTCTACTCAATGTTGTTTTCTTGGTTACTCCTCTGAACACAAAGGCCACCGGTGTCTCGATATTAATACAGATAAAGTATACATTTCGAGACATGTTAACTTCCTTGAAAATTCCTTTCCCTTCAAAGACCTGTACCCAACCTCTTCAGGCTCCACAAGTTGTCCTATTGCTATAAATGTGCCACTTACTTCAACACCCGTCCAACCAACCTCCTCACTAGTTACTTCCACTCCTAACCATTTATCAATTTCTCACTCCACATCACCTACTACCATCAACCTTTATACTACACACATCATTCCACCAATTTCCCGACAAACCATTAATCCATTACCCTACCCCCGTCCCGTCCTCTATTAGTACATTCCCTGATCAACATTCTCATTCTACCCTTACAACCAATAATATTCATCCAATGCAAACCCGGTCCAAATCTGGGGTGTTTAAGAAGAAACAAATACTCTCTCCATACCCGATCCTCTCCCACTCTTCATGAACTACAAACTTACCTTCAGGCTTCTAAACTTCCCGAATAGAGATCCGCCTTGTTTGATGAATTCAATGCCCTCCTTCAACATGGCACGTGGACCCCAGTCCCAATGTCTCACAATAGAAAAATTATTGGGTGCAAATGGATTTTTAATATCAAAACTCATGCAGATGGTACCATAGTGCGACACAAAGCCCAAATCGTCTCCAAAGGCACTCAATCAACCCTCACTTCTCGCTCAACATCACACCACGAAACTCCCTATGAAAGAGGGTATCCTACCTACACACATGGTTTTCTAGAAGGAAAAATCGATCTCCCTCGATCAAATGGTACCTCTTGTGCCGACGATAAAATTTACGGTGAGTTGTCAGCAGAGAATTGACAACGAATCCAAGATTCGGTGTGCAAGATTTTCACAAGGGGAGAAACTCTCTTCTCCTCTTTCTCTTCAACTCTCACTCGAAATAACCAAAGAAGCAAATGCTTCTTCGAGAAGTCATCTCTCTTAATATATTTGCTTTGCTTCCATGTGAAGCACATACATACCAATGTGTGTTCGTCATATGGTTCGGTTTGCTTGTGAACCCTATACACCTAAGCTAGGTATTAGTCTTATCCATACTAGTTCACTAAGTCGAAAACAACTCTAAGTGTTCTACCAAAATCCAATACGGCACAATGTGCCGTACCGACACGTGTACCTAACTTTCTTACACAGCTATGATCAAGAATATGACCTTGATTACACAGAAACATTTAGCCCTGTTGCCAAACATCTAACAATTCGTGTTGTAATTTCAATGGCTATTCATTACAATTGGACAATTAGATAATTAGATGTGTCTAATGCTTTTCTCCATGGACATTTAGAAGATGACATTTACATGTGTCAACCACCTGGATTTGAGGATCCCTCATTTCCGAAACACATTTGCAATCTTCGCAAAGCCATTTACGGCTTGAAACAAGCTCCACGCGCTTGGTTTTCGATGTTGTCAAAATTTTTAGTCGATCAAGGCTTCCAATCTAGTGCTGTCGGTAGCTCCTTATTCGTGCAACACAGTGCATGTCGCATAACTGTTGTACTTGTTTATGTGGATGATATTTTGGTCACCGGCAGCGACAACACTTACATCACAGAATTTGTACGCACTCTTGGTCAATGATTTTGTATCAAAGATTTGGGGCTTTTCAACTATTTTCTCGGTGTTGAGGTTACAGAAATTACAACATCGGTCAACCTTACCCAAACCAAATATGCTCATGAAATCCTTAGCTCGTGCCTCCTTGACAGATTGCAAGCCATACAAAAACCCACTCTCCACAAAACCATCCACCTACCCGAATGGAGACAAAGAATTCTCTGATGTCACCTTGTATCGCAGCTTGGTTGGAGCTCTACAATACCTCACAATTACTCGCTTGGATATATTACTTGCGGTAAATAAAGTGTGTCAACATATGCATAAGCCTTTTAGTAAGCAATCTTGTGAGGTCAAAAGGATTCTACGGTTTATCAAAGGTACAATCAATCATGGCTTAACTTTCACACCTGGTTCTTTGGATATCCTAGCCTACTCAGATGTTGATTGGATCGGTGACATTATGGATCGACGATCTACCACCGGATTTTGCTTCTTAAGACAACATTATTTCGTGGTGTGCAAAGAAGCAACTCACAGTTGCTCGCTCATCAACCGAAGCCGAATACCGTGCATTGGCCCATACTGCAGCTGAGGTGTCATGGCTAAAACAATTACTTCAGGACCTACACATTCCTAAACGATCGAAGCCAATCATCTGGTGTGCAACATCTCTGCAATAGCTTTGGCCTCAAATCACATATTTCACGCCTGTACCAAGCATATTGAGGTTGGTTATCACTTTATCCTCGAAAAGGTAATCAACAATGAGCTTCAAGTCTTCCACATCTCCTCCGTCGATCAGATTGCTGATATATTCACCAAACCTCTGTCATCTCCTCGGTTTGCTTATCTCCAAGACAAGCTGATGATCAAAGAATGCCCATCATCTTGAGGGGGGGTAATAAGCCTTTCACACCGTATCATTCCCACAATCTAGATAACTACTCCGTTACCCACATTCCCATGTTGTAACTCACATTCATCTAGATAACTACTCAGTAGCCCACTTTCCCATGTTGGGTCCCACGTTGTAACCCATGTTGTAAGCATGAATGTTCCTTATTGTATTATGAAAGAAGGGGACTATATCTTTTAGTAAGGGAAAGAAAAATAAAAATAAATTCATTTTTCTACTTCTTTTGTTTATTTTCTCATCCTCTTCTTAACTCTTTCTTTACAAACTACCCTCATTATAAGATAAAACGGGCTTTCCCGCTCAATCTATATATCATCTCTCTCTCTCTCTCTCTCTCTCTCTCTCTCTCTCTCTCTGTATAGATATATATATACTTTTATCAGTCAGGCGCACTGGTGCAGTCGACCACCGCTCTCTCTCACTTTCCCTTTCTCTATATATCATTAATGTATAGAGAAGGGAAAGTGATACTTAAATCTACAATTTCTAACAGTTGATTAAAATTTGGAAAAGGAAAATTGAGAAAGATATCGCTTTGACAAGTCATTCCAGCTCTGTCATCATGGCGAAATAACCCAGAACTGTCGTGTTCCTGTTTATATTCAGACGTATTGAGTTTGAGGGATCTCTTTGTGGCTCAGATTCTTTTCTATGCTGATTTATCTAATGAATTTGGGGGATTCTTTGTGGCTTAGGTTCTTTGGCGTGGTCAAGAAAAGGTAATGTCAGATGTTGCCTCACCAGAAGAATGGGACCGGAGAGCAGGCATTAAAGTTGTTGACGGAATGTAATTTCCTCTGGTCAGATCTACCAGTCCTGTAAGCTTATTCTCTCATCACTGATTTTTGTATGTAGTAACAATCCCTCAAGAGCTGATGTAGTCTAGTTCGAATTCAAACTCTATTTTTTATATCTTGGATGAATAATAGGATATGAGCAATGTGAATTTTGATTTCTTTTAATTGCAAGAGGATTTGTTGTCTTTAAAAACAACTACAACATGCATATAGCCTTCCAAAAGGAGTTGGTATCAGGTAGGTGGCCCAAGGACCCAGTGCCTGGATTCATGGGACACTTTTTGGTGCACATGCCACCTGGTTTCTCGTGTGTTGTTCGATTTTGAAGATTATGATTGAAAAATTTATGGCATTGAAGATTGGGATGAAAAACATTTCTATCATTTTGATACAAAGCAGCAGTCCACCCCTTTACGTGGTTGCCATTAAATTTAGAAGCTGCTGACTGCTTTGAATCACAGGATGGAAATATTTCTTCGTCTCAAATCTTTTGCACTACAGATCTTTAGATCATGGCCTTCAAATCAGACTGCACACATGATGTAACCATGTGGCACCTGTCCCAACCATGAACTGAGTCACACTTACCTAGTACCAACTCTTCCAAAAGTATTGAGTGCTGGTCCATTTTTGTTGAGTCTTAAGACTGTCCATTAGAGCTCCATGTGACATCACCTCCTCATAAACACTTAGATGTGAGCACAGCCATATGTAGTAAATTATATATGCTTGTGCATGTGCATATGTGAATGGCATAAGATCAACCATTTATCTAATCCAAACATAAGTGAAGCGGATGATCATTTGCTCATGCAATACGTTGAATACACAATCAATTGTTTTGAATTCAATGCCTTTACCCTCGAATAGATGGTATGCCAAACAAAAATTGTTTAAGTACAAACATTTTTTTACAAAAATAATGACACGAGACGGTAACCCTAAAATGCGTGATTAATGATTTGATGCAATTTTACCGAAATTAAATAAAGTAATTCAATCTTAATCTCAAAATTATCACGATACCTTCAGGTTGAATTAGGGCTTCAGAATCGATGAACAAAAGTAGATTTGGGTATAAGACAAAATAAAGTCAGGCATATGGATAACAAGGTTGAAAGATAAAGAAGAAAATATTAATAGAGAATAGAAAAGATAAAAAGATATATTTGGAAATCACTCCCTTGGACTCACACCAAACCCATCACGGGAAAGAAGAATCTCTCTCCACTAAGCAAAAGCTCATTTAATAATATTCATAAAACTAAATAATTGTGTTTACAAGCCTCCTTATATAGGCAACCAAATAATAATTCGAAATAAAAAATCTTAATACTAATAAAAGACTAAAAAGGAAAATTTTCGCAGAAAAATTAAAATTCCGTCGCTGGGGCAGAGATTTCCACGGACGTTCGTCGCCTAGGGATAGTGAGGGCTCAAAATTACGGACCTCCGTCACTGTTCACAGACGTCTGTCACTGTTCACGGACGTCCGTCACTGTTCACAGACGTCCATCATTGGATGACGGTTTTGTGTCCTTTTCTTCACTGAAGTTGTGGTACTCGGGCTTCCTCTTTGTTTCTTCTGACGCCGATAGAAGCGATGTGGTCTAAAAGCGATATCCATGTACTCGGCGTCCCCGTCAATTTTCCCGGACTAAATAGGTTTCATCACCGATGAAACACAGTCGTGGTCCAATCATCGAACCTCATTCTCATGAATCCATGTGTTTTCAGACTCCGATTTTCCGACTCATTTGACCAAGTATTTCTGAAAGCCTCCGTTGCGTGTGGATGCGGCATGATCATTTAAAATGTCCTCAATCACATCCTGTCGCTGCATGCTTGGAGAAGGGAGCGGCATGAGGTTTCAAGGTTTGGGTGAGGTTGGGACTAGGAGAGGGCTGGAAAGGATTTGCAGGTGGGGTTGAACCCAGGTAAGGAACCAGATCCTCCACATTGAATGTCGAACTAACTCCAGGTTCCTGGAGGAAGCTCAAGTACGTATGCATTAGGCCACTCCTTGCCAAAATTCTAAAAGGTCCAACGCCTCGGAATTGGAACTTCTTTGCGGATCCTGATGGGAACCGCTCAGGCCTAATCCGGACTATTACTTGATCACCCACCTGATATTCTTTGAAACGCCTGTGAGTATTAGCATATAATTTGTATTGATTGTTGCTTGAATTAATCTTCTGTTTAATTTCGGCATGCAATGCGAAATGAGACTAAAAATTGACTCACAATGAGACTCGGAATGTGAAGCGGAATGCAACTCAGGACTATGATGTGTACGTGTCTCTATAGGCTCGATACTCTCATGTGCTTGCGACGCTAACGACTCACTTGTAACCGACTCAAGTGCTCTTGGCTCTACTAACGTGAACGACTTAGGCACAACCGACTCTGTGGGCACTATCAGCTCATGTGTGATCGAATCAAGGGACACGAATGATACATGTACACTCGACTCGATTAACTTGTGAGTGCTCGTGTCAACCAAAACCAAAGACTCTGGGGTACTTGATTCAATTGACACTAATGGTTCTTGTGTACCCAGTTCGTTGGACCCACGTGTACTCGACTCAACATCACTATTCACAAGGGAGATAGAAATCTCTTTAACACAAACGAGACTTTCGTCAGCTTCTTCCATCTCCTCTTCACTCATCACGGTACGAGGGTCATACACTATTTCTTCCATTTTCATAGTTTCCCGCTCCTTAGAACCTTCTCTTTTAGTCAATAAATTCGAAGTGGAAACTTTTGTGGAGCACTGGTAAGCAAAGTGTCCAAATCCATGACACTTGGAGCAATAAGGACACTTGTCTGTCTTGGTTTTTCGTAGAAGGTGACGGTGTGTTAATGGAACATACTTTTCGATAAGTTTCACTTTCATGTCCTCCCATGTGGAGATGAATTTATTTCGAAGAGACTCCGTATGACATTCTAAGGGTCTCTCTTTTTCTCTCTCTCATAGAATCTCCCTTACAATAGAAAGTTTGATTTATTGGGGGTGTGAGATGTATACTATCAATGGGGTTCATTTTCTATTTTCTATGTGCAATTACTCAATCTAAACACCAGAAAACAATGAATTCCTATGAATTCCCAAAGAGATGGAATCCAATGGATTTACAAATCCTTTTCCTATGTTTTCCGGAAAATTGCCAAACAGACCCTAAGCGAGTCCAAAAAATTTTGGCATTACCCTCCAACTTTGTCTCCGCTAGCCTAATTTTGTACTCGTTTGGTACGCCATACCAATTAAAATAGTCCTCTACACTAGACAACCATTCCACGAAGGTTTTGGGATTCATCAAAATTTGGAACTTCATCCCGAATAGATTTTAGAAATTTCTCTGCAGGATCGTACTCGGGTTCACGATGATGGGGGTATCCCCTGACTCTAGTCCCATCTCGACTTTTGGGAATTTTCCAAGAATTTGGAGCGTAGCGGCTCCCATTCTTAATCGCACACAATTCAGCTTTGATGTCCCTAATGACATCGGCAATCTCACTCATGCCTATGGTGAACACGACTTACTAACACGGATGCTAACTGGAATGCAAATATGAACCAACAAGGAAAGAAAATTTTTATCGAACACTAGATGTGCACAAACAAAACTGAAATAAAATGCAATAAATTAAAATGGCACACAATATGCCCTAACCTAAAAACCTAGGTCTCTGATACCAAAACTGACGCGGAACGGTAACCCTAAAATGCGTGATTAATGATTTAATGTAATTTTGCCGAACTTAAATAAAGTAATTCAATCTTAATCTCAAAATTATCACGATACGTTCGGGTTTTAAGAATTCAGATAGGTAGATCACGTGAGATCCGGCTAGGGTCCAGTCCGATGCGCAAGTCTCGTTAGATTTAAGGCGGGATCAGGCCTAGAGATAGAACTCTAGTTTTTTCAGGCTTGGGCGTTCGGTGTCGATCCAATGTAGGTTCACTAGTATTTACTAGGGTTGCGGGATTGAGTAGATTTGATGACTCAGATGAAAACTAGGGTTTTGGGTTGAATTAGGGCTTCAGAATCGATGAACAAAAGTAGATTAGGGTGTCAAGACAGAATAGAGTTAGACAGATGAATAACGAGGTTGAAAGATAAAGAAGAAAATATTGATAGAGAAGATAAAAAGATAACTTTGGGAATCACTCCCTTGGCCTCACACCAAACCCATCACGGGAAAGAAGGATCTCTCTCCACTAAGCAAAAACTCATTCAATAACATTCATAAAACTAAATAATTGTGTTTACAAGCTTCCTTATATAGATAACCAAATAATAAATCGAAATAAAGAATTCTAATACTAATAAAAGACTAAAAAGGAATTTTTTTGCAGAAAATTAAAATTCCATCGCTGAGGCGGAGATTCCCACTGACATCCATCGCCCAGAGACAGTGAGGGCTCAAAATCACGGACGTCCGTCATTGGATGAAGGTTTTGTGTCTTTGTGTATCCTTTTCTCTCCTAAAGCTATGGTACTCAGACTTTCTCTTTGTTTCTTCCAACGCCGGTAGAAGCAATGTGGTCCAAAACCGATGTCCACGTACTCGGCGTCCCCGTCACTTCCCTTGGACTAAATAGGCTTCATCACCGATGAAACACAATCGTGGTAACTATCGAGCAAGTCGTGGTCCAATCGCCGAACCTCGTTCTCATGAATCCCTGTGTTTTCAGATTCCGGTTTTTCGACCCATTTGACCAAGTATTTCTGAAAGCCTCCGTCGCGTGTGGATACGACATGATCATTTAAGATATCTTCAATCACATCTTGTCGCTGCTTGCTTGGAGAAGGGAGAGGCACGTGATTCAAGGATTGGGTGAGGTTGGGACTAGGAGAGGGTTAGAAAGGATTTACAGGTGGGGTTGAACCCAAGTAAGGAACCGGGTCCTCCACATTGAATGTTGAACTAACCCCCGTACCTGGAGGAAGCTCAAGTACGTATGCATTATGCCACTCCTTGCCAAAATTCTAAAAAGTCCAACGCCTCGGGATTGGAGCTTCTTTGCGGATCCCGATGGGAGCCGCTCAGGCCTAACCCGGACTATCACTTGATCACCCACCTGATATTCTTTGAAACGCATGTGAGTATCAGCAGATAATTTGTATTGATTGTTGCTTGAATTAATCTTCTGTTTGATTTCGACATGCAATGTGAAATGAGACTCAAAAGTTGACTCACAATAAGACTCATAATGTGAAGCGGTATGTAACTCAGGACTATGATCTGTACGTGTCTCTATAGACTCGATACTCTCATGTGCTTGCGACGCTAATGACTCACTTATAACCGACTCAAATGCTCTTGGCTCTACTAACATGAATGACTTAGGCACAACTGACTCTGTGGGCACTATCAGCTCATGTGTGATTGAATCAAGGGACACGAATGACACATGTACACTCGACTCAATTAACTTGTGCGTGCTCGTGTCAACCAAAACCAAAGACTTTGAGGTACTTCATTCAATTGACACTAACAATTCTTG
The DNA here is from genome assembly GCA_021018995.1 of Chloranthus sessilifolius. Lineage (NCBI taxonomy): Eukaryota > Viridiplantae > Streptophyta > Magnoliopsida > Chloranthales > Chloranthaceae > Chloranthus > Chloranthus sessilifolius. The sequence continues at coordinate 3,302,862 of CM037588.1, read as the reverse complement.
TGTACCCAGTTCGTTGGACCCACGTGTACTCGACCCAACATCATAATTCACAAGGGAGATAGAAGTCTCTTTAACACAAACGAGACTTTCATCAGCTTCTTCCATCTCTTCACTCATCACGGTACGAGGGTCATACACGATTTCTTCCATTTTCATATTTGCCCGCTCCTTAGAACCTTCTCTTTTAGTCAATAAATTCGGAGTGGAAAATTTTGTGGAGCACTGGTAAGCAAAGTGTCCAAAGTCGTGACACTTGGAGCAATTAGGACACTTGTCTGTCTTGGTTTTCAAATTCCGTAAAAGGTGACGGTGTGTTAATGGAACATACTTTTCGATAAGTTCCACCTTCATGTCCTCCCATGTAGAGATGAATTTGTTCCGAAAAGACTTAGTACGATGTTCTAAACGAGTACAAAATATTTTGGCATTACCCTCCAACTTTGTCTCCACTAGCCTAATTTTGTACTTGTTTGGTACCCCATACCAATCAAACTAGTCCTCTACACTAGACAACCATTCCACAAAGGTTTTGGATTCATCCATCCCTCAAAATTTGGAACTTCATCCTGAATAGATTTTAGAAATTTCTCGGCCGGATCGAGCTCAGGTTCACGATGATGGGGTTATCCCCTGACTCTAGTCCCATCATGACATTTGGGACTTTTCCAAGAATTTGGAGCGTAGCGGCTCCCATTCTTAATCGCACACAATTTGGCTTTGATGTCCCTAATGACATCGGCAATCTCGCTCATGCTCATGGTGAACACGGCTTACTAACACGGGTGCTAAATGGCATGCAAATATGAACCAACAATAAAAGAAGAATTTTATTGAACACTAGATGCGCACAAACAATACTGAAATAAAATGCAATAAATTAAAATGTCACACAATATGCCCTTACCTAGAAACCTAGTCTCTGATACCAAAACTGATGTGGGACAGTAACCCTAAAATGCGTGATTAATAATTTAATATAATTTTGCCGAAATTAAATAAAGTAATTCAATCTTAATCTCAAAATTATCACTATACCTTTAGGGTCTAAGAATTCAGATAGTTAGATCACGCGAGATCCGGCTAGGGTCCAGCCCGATGCGCAAGTCTCGTTAGATTTAAGGCGAGATCAGGCTTAGAGATAGAACTCTAGCTTTTCCAGGCTTGAGCGTTCGTTGTCGATCCGATGTAGATTCACTAGTTTTCAGTAGGGTTGCGGGATTGGGTAGATTTGATGGCTCAGATGAAAACTAGGGTTTTGGGTTGAATTAGGGTTTCGGAATCGATGAACAAAAGTAGATTAGGGTGTCAAGACAGAACATAGTCAAGCAGATGGATAACGAGGTTGAAAGAAAAAGAAGAAAATATTGATAGAGAATAGAAAAGATAAAAAGATAACTTTGGGAGTCACTCCCTTGGCCTCATACTAAACCCATCACGGAGAAGAAGAATCTCTCTCTCCACTAAGCAAAAACTCTTTCAATAATATTATAAAGCTAAATAATTGTGTTTACAAGCTTCCTTATATAGGCAACCAAATAATAATTCGAAATAAAGAATCCTAATACTAATAAAAGACTAAAAAGGAAAATTTTCGCAGTAAAATTAAAATTCCATTGTTGGGGCGGAGATTCCTCCGGACGTCTTTCAAGTGCCCACGAACGTCCATCGCCTAGGGACCGTGAAGGCTCAAAATCACGGACGTCCGTCACTGTTCACCGACGTCCGTCACTGTTCACAGCCACTGTTCACGGACGCCCGTCATTGGATGATGGTTTTGTGTCTTTGTATCTCATTTTCTCCCCTGAAGCTGTGGTACTCAAGCTTCCTCTTCGTTTCTTCCGACGCCGGTAGAAGCGATGTGTTCCAAAACTGATGTCCACGTACTTGGTGTCCCTGTCAAATAATCTTCGAATTTATGATATGCTGAATTTTTTGTCGATTAATCTACCGATGTGGTGGTTTGCCCTTATTTGAAATTTTCAATCTTCTGTGATTGTGATATGTGTTTTGTACTTTCTATATATATATATATATATATATATATATATATAATTATGATTTTGGCATGCATGTGGATTATGTAACGTGCTTATTTTATTGCTTCAAAACGTCATTTTAATTTTAAATAGGTTAAGATGATTTTTTGTATTTTTTAATAACCAAATTAAACCGGAGTGACCTCTCCCCAATGAAATTTATCATCATAAAAGCCTCCATTTTTTTGCCAATAATAATTGGTATTTCTGACTATCTCCTCTTGTTAGAGGACCATTCCAGCCTTTAATCTCCCATGTCTTGTTAACTGACCACCTTTTTTGATAGGCCATGGTAGTCTGGAATATAGTGCATAAAGATCCATAAATCTGGAAAAAAAAAGTAATAAATAAAAATTAAAGCTTTTTAAAGAAAACATTATGGATAAGATGCTTTTAGGCTTCAAAGCTAGAAAAGATTTTGATCATCAAAGAGCCTACCTCATGGTTAGAGAACATAAGATAGCCATATTCGCACCTATTGAGTTATTGAGGACATCTACGCTCAAAACCATTGACTGCTTTGAATCAGATGATGGAGACCGTTTTTCGTCCCAATCTTCCATATAGTGGATCTTGAGCCCATGGGTGTGCCATTAGACAGATGGTCAATTTTTTATTCTATGTGGCAAAGTCACATGGTTCATCGTCTTATTTGTTATATTGATTTCCTTTAGTCACTATGACAACTTTCATCCAACAAATTCTCCCTTTTCTCAAAATTTTCTTTTGCAAAAGTAGTTCCATGAATGAAATGCTTTTAAGGATGGTTTGATATACATTGAAATAAAAAATTATGCCTCCAATTCTTTTTTTTTTTTCTAACTATTTCTAGAGGTTTTTCATACTGTCCTACAAATGCTTGAAGAGTAGTATTTGAAGTTATGCACCCATAAAAAAAATGCTTTCATATTCACTTTGTTGGTTTGTGCACATATCTATAAAAAATTATCTTCTAGGTATAATAAAATTCATAGTCGATAAAATATTATACAATGACTTTAAGACAATAATAAGTCTTAGATCAAACTTAGGAGCAATTGCCAAGTTTTGATTTCCTTATATCTATTTATATATGCATTTGTGAATATCTTTCTCGCATTCTTTAATATTGAGATTGGATGTCTTCCAGGGATATTGTCGCTAGCCATGTTTCGAACAAACAAATGACTTCAGTTTTATGTACTCATAGTATACAACCAAACATTACGAATTTCTTGTAATTGTTAACCCCTTGAATGGAGCAAATATCATATTAAACTTATTAGTCTTAAATGTTATATCAAAACTTACTATTCATAGGACATTTGTGTTTTGACATCTATTATGCAAAAAAAACATTTGTTTAAAAGTCATGAATTAGGTTAAATCTAATGATTTAAATAATCATTTTATCAGTATCTTAGAAACGCAAATTAGATGATTATTGAGTTATCTTTATGTGTAGGGTTAGGGTTTCACATATCAATACCCAATTTCAGTTTTTCACACCCCAATAAGTGAAGAAGTTCGCTAAAAATCTCAATCAGATTCCAAGTTAATAAGCGAAACATTTACGGGCATGCAAATATAGACAATTCTTCCATTGAGAAGTAGAGATGTCAAATTCAAGGGTGGCTTTCTTGGCTTGTGTTTGTTATAAGAAATGGCTCTCCCTGCCTAATTGAAGAAAAGAAAATATGTGATAAAGAAAAAAGAATAAGGTGGTGTTTGGACGTGCAACAATATTCGCGCCATCCAAAACTCAATTGGCATAAACTCGCCGATTCCCTCAATTTATCTAATTTGCAATTGGGCTGAAAATACAAGACAAATGACTCTGACTTGTGTTTTGGGTGGCCATTTAGACAGGACAGTGTCCCCAATTCACAAATAAACACGTTTAGTTTAAAGGTCAATTTCGTCCAATTCGAGAATTAGTAGCCTTTCAAAAGAACCTAATCAACCACCAAAAGAGAGAGCCCAAACAAAAGGGAAATGAAGATTAAAACAAAAATCAAGATATCAAGGTTATTTCTCGACTTTTGTTCTAATATTCTTCTCCCTTTTTCTTCGGGCACTCTCTTTTGGTGGTTGATTAGGATCTTTTGGGTGGTCGCCAATTTTGGAGTGGATAAAAATTACCCCTATATTTAAACCTGCTCATTTATGAATTGGGGTGTCCTGTTTGGATGCCTTCCCAGAGTACAAATCAGAGTCGTTTTTCTTGTATCTTTACCCCACTTGCTAATTGGTTAAATTCATATACTCGAAGAATTTATCTCATTTGTGTTTTGGATGATGCTGATATTTATGTACATTCAAACACTAAATTCTTTTCTTCTTTCTCATATGTTTTCCGTTCCTCAATTACGTAGAGTGAGTCGTTTCCCATAATGAACACATGCCGATAAAGCCTTCCTCGAATTTGGCGTCCTCTACTTTTCCATGAATAAATTGTCTCCATTGGCATGGATGTAAATGTTTCAATTATTAACCTAGAATTTGGTTGAGATGATTGGTGAACTTCTACTTATTAGCTGAAATTTGATTGTGATTTATGAAAACCTGGAGTGTAGCGAAAACCCGCCAGTGCCTTCTTTCCAATAGCCATTTAATTTGGTCTCTTACTTATCAAGTGGTTGATAGAAAGTATATTAGGAAGGACCACAGATGGGGTTTCCGATATGACAATTGAAAGGGGTCTGGTTGGTGGAAGGGCAGCTATAGTGTTAGAGAGGAATTTCTGAAGGGAATAGGATCAGTTTTTGGAAGAATACTTGGTGGGGGTTTAGACCTATTAGAGAGGAGTTCAATAAGATTTATCAGATAGATGCTTTGGAAGATGGATTAGTGTCACAAATGGTGAATGAGCAGGAAGGGGAAATTGTATGGAATGTGTTTACTAGAAGATGGCTGAAAGGGGATGAGATTGATGAGTTTGTAACTCTATGGTAGTGCTATATTCCACTAGGAGTAGTAGGTTAAATAGAGACCAGTTTTCAATTAAATCCTTTTACTACTTGTTTGAGTAGAAGACCTTTCAAGATGCACCCATGGGCTCACCTGTGGAAGGTTAGGATTCCATCTAAAATTAAAATTTTCGAGTTGAGCGTAGGTTGGAGTAAGATTTTAACGATTGATAAGAGTTAGGAGGAGGGATAGGTGTGTGATGTGTCTTCAGGACAAGGAGACGGTGGATCATCTTATGATCCATTACTGGATTGCTGAGGAAGTGGAGAATTCAGTTCTCCGAGTTTTTCAGATGGAGTGGGTCTTTAATCAGGATTGTGGTCAGCTAGTAAATGAATGGAGAGGGGCTCAGTTAGAAGATTCCTAACAAGTGCTACGGTACATTGTGGTGTTTGCATTTCTATGGGCTTTATGGAGGGAAAGAAATGATCGGGTTTTGGGTTTTCGGTCGAAAAAGAAGGCTGGTCCAGTTGATAGTGAAGTCAGCCAGGGACTTCTTAATAAGCTGGAACAAGTCATCAAACTATTGGTCAGCAAGCCTTTCCACAAGGCTGGGGGTGAGGATACGGGGTAGCATCTCCCTAGTCTTTGTTGGGTGTATTTGGGTTAACTCTTATAAGAGCAGATGCTGCTCTCTATATGCTCTGACATAGGGCAGGCAGAAAGCAATTTTATCACTTAAAACAGCTCCTCGTTAGAGCAAAGAGGGCGAAAAGCTGTGTTACCAAACATAAAAGCAGTTCCCTGGTAGAGTTGAAGAGCAAAAGAGCCACTCTTTGGCCAGAAAGAGCTATCCATTATTGCTGAAAAAAATTGTTTTAGGAAGATGCCAAAACCTTAATTAATTAAGGTGGGCCATATTACTTGTCACACTCCATTTAATGCAATTACTACTCACGGACTAATTAATTATAATATTATACCAATTAATGAAATTACTAATAGCACCCCAATTAATGTTATGCACACACACTAACCAATACAAGCCTATTTATAAAGAACCTTAGTGTAATGTATAAATAACGTCTTCGGTGATGCTTCTGTCAGCTGTCATCGTTAAAAAAGTAAATCGTCGTAGAAGTACTTGACTTTAGCAAATTACCATTTTGGGTAAAAGATTGTTTGTTCAAGTTTTAAAATACTTAGGATGCTTGTGGACAAGCTCCATGCTAGTGCACTCCAGCTCCCTCGCAACGCCCCACCAACCATGTTTGAAATCTCGGGTTCCCGAGTTGTCTCAGACAGCTGCTCTTTATTTCCCCCCACCAAATCTGAGTTCACTCTCTTATGCGGGTGTACTACTTTAAAAAATCAAATCTTCAAGGTCACCCACTTATTTGGGTGAATATTTTGTAAAGGATTCACCCACGTGAATTCATCCGGCACACCCACATCTTCCCCACTCGACGGCACCGATGATGATGTCGATGACGACGATGCCTATGACGGTGATGCCAATGCTTATACCGGTGATTCCGAGGAAGAAGAAGCCCATGAAACCTCTTGAAACCCTAAGAAGAAGCCATGAACTTTTGAAAATCCTAAAAAGAAGTGAAACCGTAAAGAAGCAATGAAATCTCTTGAAACCCTAAAACAAAGAACAAGGAGGAGAAGAAGAGAAAGAAAACTTTAAAACTCAGGTACTCATCTTGAAAAGTCTCCGAAAAAAGGAGAAACGTAATAAGACAAAAAAGGGTGTCTGTGTGTGATGGTGGGTATCCATTGTCAGTGGTTTAAAGCTTACGGTGGGTACCTACTGTCAGTTTTTTAAATTTGACGGTGAGTGCCCACTACCTGTGTGTGTGGGTCCACCGTCACACACACAAATAGGTTTTGTTTTTTTTTTTTTTTTTTACGTTTCTCTATCTTCTCAGGGTTTCCAATGAATTTTTGTAAGTTTGAAGAGAAAAAAGATGAAGAAGTAGGTTACAAGAGTGTTTCAGAAAGATGTATCACTCACCGGTATGAAAGGAGAAGTAAGTTTCAAGAGAGGGTTTCATGGGGGTATATGACTTACCAGACTAAAGGACTTGTCGAAACGTATCGAGAAGAAGTGTGTTTCATGGGGGTAAACTACTCACCAAAGCGGAGTACTTGCCGGAACAATGGAGGAAGAGGATAGAATATAACACCAAAATAAATAAGTTCACCCACTTAAATTTTAGGCATGAACAAGAATTAAGATTGTTGATTCATAAGTAAGGATAAATATGCAATTTTCTCATAAATAAAATGCATGCATCTCTTAATTATTGTACATTTTTCTTTCTAATATGCCAGTAGGGGGAAAAGCATTGCAAAAAAGTCAACTGATTGACAATTGACTTTTTTGAAAACATCTAATGGATGAGATTTCTTCGGAGTGCTGCTGTTGCTACACCAGGTCTTGTTATGTGCATACTAAAATAAAATATTTTTGGCAATCTTGGTTTAGCTTGTGTGCAAATAGAAAAAGTTAGTGCGGCAGTTGTAGCACTTTTCTTATGAGTGGCTCATCCAAGAGCGTTAATACTGATCAAAATAGCATTCCAAGCCGACCCTACATGCGTCACGTGGACCTTAAGACGTGCACAAACTTCAAGAGCATGGACCTCCGCACATCTCAGAGTTCAGCCACATGCCAGTTGGTGATTAAGTTGGTCACTCTATACTAGATTTAGGGTTTTTGGGGTTTCAACGAAGTCAGCCAAAGACCGTGGCTGCAATAATGATCAGGTCGAAGCGATAGGTCGCGGGTTCGAATCTTGGAATCAGCCTCTCTGAAATGGGGTTAGACCCTTCTGAAAGCAGGAGCCGTGTGCACTGGATACAACCTTTGTTCAGGTTGAACTGATTGAACCCTATATCAGGTTTAGGTAGTTTCAAAACCCCAAATACAAGCTAATCCGATGCTGTCCACTCTTTCACTCCAATAGTGCAATCTATGATGGTGTGGAGGCCGTTTTAGTTAGAAAAATCCGTTGTATTCGAGGTTTTTAAAATCCGTTGAACCCGATATTGGATCCAAGAAGAAGCCATAGTAACAAAGTTTGGATTCGCCAATAATTTGGTGGGGTGTTAGATCCGTCAAATTCTGGAAACATTCGAGAGAAGGATTTGGAAAAAAAATTGGGAAAGATTTTGAAGTATGGGGATGATAATAAATTATTAAAATATATTTAAATATATATAAACCTATTTAAAGTTAAATATGATGTCTTTAGTAAATAAGTGAATTATATATATAGTCCACATATATAAATAATTTACAATCATAAAAAACAATTTGATGTTTAAACATGTATCAAAGTTGTAAAAAATTAAAAAATTGGAGAAAATTTTAGAGAATCAATGAATCAAGCAAATATTCAACAAAAAGTTCGGCAGGCCACCTATTCGGAATTTTTTTCTAAAATTTTCATTAATTCGTAGAATTTTTTCATATTTTAAGCTTTTGACCAATCACTTTTCTAACTATTTAAGTTTGTGATCAATGTAGTCCTATCAAAAGCTAACTTCTGCGAAAGTTAGCTTTGATGGAGATTTAGGGTGCGAATGGCATAGCTTTCTCCTAGCTCTCTTGTCATAGCAGAGTTAACCTGCTTTAGTAAGTTCTCATCCTCTTTGCTAACATCTTGCTACCTACTTTAGCAGGCATCTCTTCTCTTTGCGTAGCAAGATTTTTTACAGGATTTACATGTTCAACAATTCTACCCTCCCCTCTACTCACTCCTTATAGAGCATATTTTATTTGCTCTGGTAGGAAGTTAGTAGAGAGCAGAGAGGTTGTTACTAGAGCAGGTAAATCCTCATTTGCAAAGAGTTAAAAAAGAGAATGGAAACCAACTAAAGCAAGTAAACTCTGTTATGACAGGGGCTAGCAGAGAGTTATGCCATATACAGCCTTAGTAGTTAAGAGGCACAATTCATATGATCAAGTTTTATAAAAGGTCGTATTGTCTAGAGACTTGCATGGGCCATTCAAGGCGACAAAACAAGTTATCAAGCTCCTCCAATTAGAAGTGGCAATGGACCGGGCTTCTTTGAATTGAGCCCAGCCCATTACCAATTCTACCACCAATGCCATGGTTGAGATGATCTCGAAAACATGATGACAAATTTCTCCCAATTTTTCCAAAATTTTGCCATCATTGAAACATTTTGCAAAATTTCCCATATTTTGAAGAGTAGGTAAGGGCTCGTTTGAGAGTTCATAAAGGGTCGGAATTTGAGTTGTTGACTCAGAAAGGGGCATTTTTTGAGGTTTTCCTTCGTTTACAAGCTTTTTTTGAAATTCATATTTTCTAAGTGAAAGTAACATATTCGTTTCATAACAATTTACTCAGAAATGATTAGATTTTGAGCTCAGAAAGCTAAAGGAAAAATACCTTTTTAAACCAGGCATTTGAGAACTCAAGAACAAAGGAAAAATACCTCTAGGAAAAGCTCAGAAAAACCTAGACTTTGACCAAACTCAAGAACACAAATAAAAAAGCTCAAAATCTGAGTAAGGTCATATTCCTCAATATTGTTAGCTTATAAGATTTTGAGCTTTTATGAGAAAATCTTAGAATCACCTGATCGAGCCCTAAAAGTTTTTGAAACTCACCAAAGTGGAGATTTTGAATGTTATGACCTATGAAGTTGAATGTTTTTTATAATTATCGATTTATAATACATAAGACAGTAAATGAAATAATATATATATTTTACTAGCTAAAAATATCATATCATTTTCTTTTACCTTCAATATGTTAAAAGATATTTTAATATTTTTCTTATAAACCTCAATTTTCTCAAATTTAATTAGAAATTAACCAAAATAATCCAAAGCTCAAATCTTCGGGAAAAATTAATAATAATAACAATTATTATTATTATTATTATTATTATTATTATTATTATTATTATTATTATTATTATTATTATTATGAATGGGGAAGATCAAATATGTTATACCTTTCATTTAGAAGAATATTTAGAGGTTATGATTGTTTTCGTACAGTCTTAGATTATGTTTATTTCTCTTAACTATTTTGGAAGAATATTTCGAAGGTTATGATGCAACGGGGTATGCAACTTTTATTGGTCCTCAAATTGCCCAAGGGGTAGAACCATAGCATCGAATTTATAAACCCTATATTAGATATGAGCAATGATCCATATTAAACCTCCTAAATCAAGTAGTTTGAACCCCAAATGTAAGCTCTTCAATATGTACCCTATGCTAGAAAAATAATAGCCCCTAACCAACATTTCAATACTAAAATGGTGTTTATCTGATCTGACACCATTAAATTTATATTTTTTTTATCTCCCGCTATTAAAATTTAATTAATTTCAACATGGTGTAAGATACTTTTTTGGTGTAACATCACCCCATTAAATTTATATTGTTTTTATCTCACGTCCCGTAAGATTTATAAATTTATACATTTTATGCATTTAAAAAGTAAACTTCTCCACATGGCACCTAAGATGTTTTCGAATTTTTATAAATTTATACTGTTTATCTCACGCCATTAAAGTATGATCCAACTTGTATTTATTTTTTTTTGAGGCAATTTCATCAAAGTTTGATTGATTGATTTCAACCGTCACATTTCAAGGCTCAAAGAATACATGTTTTAAATGCAATTTTTAAAAATATGATCTAAACAATGCACCTACATTCTTACGTCATCAATTTGGTGTCCAACTTCCAATTGGAGGTTTTCCCCAATCTTGGAGGACACTTGAGCGTCTTCAATAGAGAGTGGAACCCTCTCTCTCTCTCTCTCTCTCTCTCTCTCTCTCTCTCTCTATATATATATATATATATATATATATATATACACACACACACACACACGAATAGAGTTGCATGCCTCATTGATCAATGTGGATCTCTCTCACATGGAACCCATAATACTTTGGGTGCATTGTGGAGCTTGGGTGCATTGCTTAGATCAATTCTAAAAAAAAATTGTTTAAAGCTAATTGGCTAAAGTCATGCATTGACTGATTTCAATGGTCTAATTTCAAAGCTCAAACAAAACATAGGGAGATGATCTAAACAAAACAAAACATCCTCATCAAAATGGTGTTTTTGGTGTCATAGGAGCTCCACAGAGACTATTAGGGAATGCTCACTATGCCTTGTCGGGGCGCCTAACTGTTGTTGATATATTTTACATGTGGAACCCAAGCAAGGGACCCAAGGTTGATCAGGTACCATTAGTGAGGAAAAAACTATTTATCTACCATTTTAAAGTTGGTTAAAAGTGCAAAATTTCAACACACCGGGTTCACACGGTACATAAAAACTTTGACCTACAATTTGAAGGACAAAAAAGTCTGAAAACCAAAGGGAACGGGAGGCCAAAATATTAGATTTCTTGTCAAGACGCAATTTTTAAAAATCTAATAGAATCATTAAAGGGTGAGTTGTGAAGAAAGAATCTATGATTCCAAATAATGAATCCGTGAATAAAATATTTTTTTCAAAAACAAAGATATTCTTCCTCTCACTCCCTCAATCCCTCATCCCTAAAAAAATCTTTGGCTTCTCTTTCTCCATCTTTCTCTCTCTACAAGTATAGCAAGGGCCACTTACTAGTATATAAAAAGCAAGTATGAGAGAATGCTATCTCTATAGGGAATGCTCAGAAACTATCTGCAAGGACACAGGAAAAAGTATATACAATAAGCTATTTTAGCCTCAGAAGCATTCTATAAATTGTGAGACTCTGAAGTGAGAGGAACACTAGGTATCATAGTCACGAAGAAAATGCACATCAAAAGTTAGGCGACTGGTTTCTCCTAAGTTTGAAGGCGGTATGGTGAGTAGTGCTAACAAGTAAGCATGATACCAAGGAACCACTCCATTTAAAAAAAAAAAATTAAAAAGAAAAGGAAAAACAGAATAGCCAACGAAAATATTTACAAAATAAATTACTGAAACAATAAAGCCTTACCCAGCACAGTGACAAATTTCTCCGAAATTCACTGAACCGGGGTTGGACGAAACTTTCCCAAAAATTTCGGTGATTTCTATAAATTTCAGCAAAATTTCACCGAAATTAATGAAAATTTTAGAACTTCGGTCATTTTAAATAAGATTTTTATAAATAAAAATATATATATATATATGGTAATGATCCTCTCACTCGAGTAGGGCTGTCAACGGGCCGATTCGGGCTGGGTTTTTTATAGGCCTGTTTAAATTTTAGAGTAAAAGTGGGGCATGAGCCCGGCCTGATATCCTATACAGCCCCGGCCCGGCCCGACCGATTATGATTTATTTGAGCCCAAGCCCGACCCGAATAAACCTGGCTCGGTACTAATCGGGCTGGAATTTGGGCCGGACGGGCCTTTTGTAGTTATTGCCTTACATTTTTTTCTATTCGGGCCAGTATTAAACCCGACCCAGTACTACTCGGGCCGAAACTTGGGAGAAAGAAGATGAGAGAGAGAGAGAGAGAGAGAGAGGGCTTATTAGTTATTTGGCTGCTTAGTTGCTGGGAATGGGAGGCTGCGAGCTTGGGAGTTGGGAAAGAGAGAGAGAAGTTGGGGACGACTGGGGACTGGGGACTAGAGAGCTTCCACTGGGGAGAGAAAGAAGCGGGGGACTGCAGGCGAGAGACGAGAACTAGAGGTTGGAGATGGAGAACAAGTGTCGTCGAGAATGGGAATGGAGACTTGAGATTTGAGAGAAACCCTAGCTCGTGTGGTTATAAAGGGTAGCAAGTTGCATATTTACTGTTTTAACCCCTTATCAATTTGTTGAACGGTAATAAGGGGGGTTAAAACAGTAATTGTGACGGACCAGGCTTACTGGCCCGTGAGTTTTAATATAAATTACGGCCAATTTATTTCACACATCAAAGCCCGAACTCGAATATTCGGGCTTAGCCCGTTTACGAAATTTCTCAAAATTTTGGGCCCGAACCCGGCCCATCCGGGGCCGGGCTCGGGCTGAAACCCAACCCGTTGACAGCCCTACACTCAAGTCATGAAATATATTTTCATAACTAGCAACCATTGGCTGTATGTCACATCCGGTGACTTAAAAAGTGGGAAAAAGATATATTTGTAGTGTAAAGTTTTTGAGAAAAAAAAAAGCTAAAAACTTCTGAAAAATTCAACCTTCATGTACAAATAAACCCTCACATTAACCTGCATTTTCCTTTTTAAATATTTACTTCAAAATTTCTTAAAAATTTTAGATCTGTTTCAGCAATGACAGTGTGTCAAGCCACCCGAACAACGAGATCAAGTTTTTGCATAGAGGTTGGAAGGCAGGGATTATGCAAAGAGGGCAAGGCACCGGTATGTCATAGTTTTCTATGCAAGGAAGGCTGTAGGAATTGGTTTAGGTTTGGACTACAGAAGATGATGGAATTAGGTTTCGGGCTAGGCATCGGAACATGATAATTTTCCAAGCAATGTAGGAATGGCTTTAGATTTGGGCTACAGAAGATGATGGAATTAAGGTTTCGGAAGATTACTAGAGGTGGATTAGAGTTTAGACAATCCTTCCCTAATCTGCACTAGAGTGCCCAACGTCGAAGTTTACTCCCCTATGAGGATGCTTGTCGTAGAGATACTCTCAACTTCTAGGTGTAGAGCCTCTACCCGGTACAGTTAAGGGGAATGGTGCATCTGAAACCTAGGGTTCTGGGACCTAGGCAGTATGAAGCACATTATATATTTTGCCAGTGGTACTACTCTTATATATATATATATATATATAAATGTGTTTTTATATTTCTATTAATAATGCATAATAATCAGAATTTCTAAACATGTATGCAAACTTACCCAAAATGTTCTCAAAAATATTGAACAGATTTCTATTTCTTACTTAAATCTCTCAAACACCTCCAATGATGCTTAAACCCCACTCGATGATGGCTATAGTCACGTAAAAGTCATTTGGAAAAACATAAGAAAGAAGATTTAATAGTCAAGTATTTTTGACGAGAAAAAGATTGAAGAAAGACAAAATTAAAGGACAGACAAAATCAAGCAAGAAAACAATTAAAAAGATGAGAAGAAGTGAAAAAAGAGGAGAATAGGGGATTGCCGTGAAATGGACCCATTTCAAAGTTTTTTGGAACAATTTAGTCTTTATTAAAGGCCCATTAATGGAGCAGGCCCAATGGTAAATGATAGGACGAAAAAAAGAAGAATGAATACCGACTGTTAGTATTCCAGATCAAGCAGGATAAATGTTAAGTGATGAGAAAGAGAGCTGAGTTGGCGATTGGTTGAGTTAGGCCGTTTGTATTCCAGATCAAGCAGGGAAAATGTTGGAGTGATGAAAAAGAGAGCTAAGCTTGCGATTGGTTGAGTTAAGAAAGATTTGTGATTGGTTGATAGAGAAAGCTAAAATGCACAATACGGTACCTCACGAGAAAAAGGCAATATATCAGAAGTTTTTCTCGTGGCAAATTTACAGTAGGAATCGAGTTGTCAGAAGGAACCTTTGGTCAATATATCAACAGATTTATATAAGTGAAATAAATTTACATATCAAGAAGTGAATTAAGTGGCAAAATATCAAGAGAATTTGATTCTTATTGGATTTATGGCAACGGAGAAAAAGCAGGAGCCCTTAAAAGGTTAAATACGATTGATTAAAAAAGGGAGACTTCAGTAGTAATAAAGGAAGTTGATTGGCTGAGATTTTCGAGATTTGGGAGTATGGAAGTAAAGGTTTCAGGGGTCCAAGATCTCACAACTTTTATTCTGTAGTCTTTTATTGTAAACATGTAATATTCGCTAGCTCAACCATACAAATTTCAAAAGTATGTTACACATCTGTTACACTAGAAAAAGCCTTTTATTAGCTGTCAAACTAAATAAAATATATTTTTTAAACAATATAAAAAATTAAAAATTAAAATGTTAACAGGTAAAAGCCACAATGGTGGGCACAAACTGTGGCTAATAAAAAACGATTATTAGTTGTTTAATGTATTTAAAAAATAAAACACGGTATGTTACACTAATGACTTATTGTATCATTCATAATAAAGTCATACTTGAAATATTTGTTTCAAGGGGCACTCTTGATGGCATGTGGATACACATAGTTTGAACTAGCGAGGAGACATGAGGCCCCGGGGCTATGCTGTGTGGTCATGGTATGAGCTACCATGGATTCGTGAGGTCCCTCAAAGCTAGGTGCATGCTACATATGTGGGGTGAAGAGGAAGACTTGGGCCAAGTGATTAGAAAGTGCATTGGATGGGGGACCTTGATGTGAGTATTGTTAGGGTTTCATGGTTTCGAGGTAGGTACAAGGTGGTGTTGTGACGGGTACACGAGGCCATCACGTCATGGGTTAAAATCTCGGAAAAACGATACGTATCGTCCAGCCTCAAAACTGATACGTATCAGTATCGGACGATACATTCCAATGTATCGTCCGAAATTTTGGATTTTTGTATGAGAGGCACCGATACGGTACCTTGAATGTACCGTTTCGGTGAGGTCCAAAACCGATACATATCGTCCGTATCGGACAATATTTCACGTGGCTTAAATAACCTCATAAGGTGGTTTTCAAAAAAGTATGTCAAACAAATATGTTTGAGTACTTGACGGGGACGCCGACATCGTAGACATCGGGTATGGACCTTTTCGCGTGTACCGACGTCGGAAGAAGAGGAATGGAAATTAAAACTAGGCGAGAGGACATTACGAAACCGCAGGAGAAGTGCGACAAGCCCTACTCGCTCGGCGGTTATAATCCTCGCCGAAGCGGGACCTCGCCGAGCGGGACCTGCTCGGCGGTTAATTCTTCGCTCGGCGGTTATAATCCTCGCTCGAGCGGGCCCAGTGACGAAAATTTTCTTTTATTTGTTTTTTTTAGTCTTTTATTATTTTAGAACTCTTTTAGTGCGAGTTTTTTTTCGTTTAGGGTTTTCTTAGCCTATATAAAGGCCTTGTAAACACTCTATTAAGGAGATTGATTATGAATGAAAAGAGCTTTTGCTTATGTGTGCTTGAGATGAGCCTCTACGAAGAGTGAATCTTCTTCCCGAGAAGGGTTTGGTGTGAAGCCAAGGGTGAAGCCTACAATTCTATCTACCTTTTTATTTTTTTGTTTGATTCTACAACCCTAAATCGACCATCTTCTTGTGAAATCCTAAACCCTAAACTTCTCTAAATCCTTGAATCGATCCGATTCAACAACCGTAGAGCCCAGTAGAGTTATTAAACCTTCTGCACCTGATATTCAGAGAAAATCAGTGATCCCATCATTGAATCGTGAGCACCCTAATCTGGAAAGAAACCTAGAGTTCTATCTCTAGGATCGATCTGCGCTGCAACCTAACGGATCTAGCGCCTGGACTGAACCCTGCCTGAATTATACGTGATTCTCCCAAGGAATACTACGAGACCCTGAGGTATTCGTTATATTTTGCAAGTTTCATTGTTTAGTTTAATTCCCATTTAATTTCGGCAAAATTCAATCATATCATTCACGTAGTTTAGGGTACCGTCCTGCGTCAGTTTTGGTATCAGAGCCCTAGGTTCTAGGTTAGGGCATATTGTGTGTCATTTTAATTTTCGTTGCATTTTATCTCATTTGTGTTCAAAAGTATACACGTCTACTGTTTGACAAAATTCTTCATCCATTGTGGTTCATGTTTGTATGGCATTTAGCATTCGTGTTAGTAAGCCGTGTTCACCATGAGCATGAGCGAGATTGTTGATGCCCTTAGGGACATCAAAGCCCAAATGTGTGCAATTAATAATAGGGGCCGCTACACATCAAATTATGGGCAAAATCTCAAAAGTTGTGATGAGACTAGAGTTAGGGGATACCTTTACCATTGTGAACCTAATGCGACCTCGCCGAGAGGTTTCTAAAATCTATTGAATGAGGTTCCAAATTTTGAAGGTACGACAAATCCTAAAACCTTTGTGGAGTGGTTATCTAGTGTGGAAGAGTATTTTGATTGGTATGGTGTCAATGAGTACAAAGTTAGATTAGTGAAAACAAAGTTGGAGGATAGTGCCAAAACCTATTGGACTAATGTTGAGCTTCTACGCGACTTAGCTAATCGTAAGCCCATCACACAATGGGAAGACATGCGGGAGCGACTTATCGAGAATTATGTTCCTCTTACACATCGTCATCTTTTACGATTTCTAAAATCAAAGATGTCTAAGTTTGCTCCAAGTGTCACGGATTTGGACACTTTGCTTACAATGCTCCAGTAACTTTCCACTCCGAATTTATTGATTAAAAGGGAGAGTTCTAAGGAGCAGGAAAATTTGAGAGTAGAAGAGGTGTATGACCCCCGTACCGTGATGAGTGAAGAGGAGATGGAAGAAGCTGATGAGAGCCTAACTTGTGTCAAAGAGACTACCATTTCCCTTGTGAGTAGTGATATTGAGTTGCCCACACGTGAGTCAACTGAGTCACCCACGCACGATTCGACCGAGTCACTTACACACGATTTATTAGTGCCCGTAGAGCCCGTTGTGCACAAGTCCTTGTTGGTGGTAGAGTCAAGAGTACTTGAGTCGGTTACATGTGAGTCATTCATGTCGCATGCACATGAGAGTATCGAGTCCATAGACACGCATGCACATCATAGTCTCAAGTTGCATACTTCTATACATTCCAAGTCTTATTGTAAGTCATCTTTTGAGTCTCATTCCGCATTGCATGCCGAAATTAAGCTTGAAATTAATTTATGCAATGAAGCTCTCAAAATATCGATGCAGTTACCTAAGGCTTTTATGAAATTTCAATTGAATGATTATGTGATGGTTCGGGTTAGGCCTGAACGATTCCCATTGGAAGTCGTAAAGGATATCCAAGCTCACGGCGCTGGACCTTTTAGAATTGTGGCAAGGAGCGGACCTAATGCATATGTTCTCGAGCTTCCAGCTGATATAGGGGTCAACTCTACGTTCAATGTGGAGGACCTAGTTCCTTCTTTGAGCTCAACCATACCTCCTTGCAACCCGTTTCAAACAACCCCTAGTTACAACCACATCCCAACTTTGCAGCCAATACCCCTTCCCTACCCAAGCAAGCAGAGAGATGAGGTAATTGAGAGAATTTTAGATGATCTTGTGGTATTCACCTGCGGCAAAGAGTTCCTGGTTTATACGATGCAGAGGATTGACAAGTCGGCTACCGAGAGTGCATGGGCCAATCATGAGAGGGCTTGTCATTTGTTTTCTTGCATTCCCGGCCTATATCGCGATCACACATCATCAGGGATGAATCCCTTTGGGTCCGAGAGTGTTGATGAGCAGCTTCAAAAATATTTGGTAGAGTGGGTTGGCGAGCCGGGTTACTTGGTTCGCCGTAGAGATACTTACAGCGTGCGCTCCGATACAATCGATCGAGATGATACTCAGATGTTACCAGATGCCGAGATTGTTTGGGTTAGTTGTGAGGAGTTCTACCGTTCGGGTCCCCATACACGTGATTCATACTACATGCGTGCTTTTACCGGTGATGAAACATTTTCACGAGGAGAATTGACGGACGCCGACATCGTGAGACATCGGGTATGGACCTTTTCGTGTCTGCTTCGGAAGAAGAGGAATGGAAATTAAAACTAGGCGAGAGGACATTCGGAAACCGCAAGGAGAAGTGTCGAAGAGCCCTCGCCGAGCGTTATAATCCTCGCTCGGCGGGCCCGATTTAAAATTTTCTTTTATTTGTTTTTTTTAGTCTTTTATTATTTTAGAACTCTTTTAGTGCGAGTTTTTTTTCGTTTAGGGTTTTCTTAGCCTATATAAAGGCCTTGTAAACACTCTATTAAGGAGATTGATTATGAATGAAAAAAGTTTTTGCTTATGTGTGCTTGAGATGAGCCTCTACGAAGAGTGAATCTTCTTCCCGAGAAGGGTTTGGTGTGAAGCCAAGGGTGTGAAGCCTACAATTGTATCTACCTCTTTTATTTTTGTTTGCGTGATTCTACAACCCTAAATCGACCATCTTCTTGTGAAATCCTAAACCCTAAACTTCTCTAAATCCTTGAATCGATCCGATTCAACAACCATAGAGCCCAGTAGAGTTATTAAACCTTCTGCACCTGATATTCAGAGAAAATCAGTGATCCCATCATTGAATCGTGAGCACCCTAATCTAGAAAGAAACCTAGAGTTCTATCTCTAGGATCGATCTGCGCTGCAACCTAACGGATCTAGCGTCTGGACTGAACCCTGCCTGAATTATACGTGATTCTCCCAAGGAATACTACGAGACCCTGAGGTATTCGTTATATTTTGCAAGTTTCATTGTTTAGTTTAATTCCCATTTAATTTCGGCAAAAATTCAATCATATCATTCACGTAGTTTAGGGTACCGTCCTGCGTCAGTACTTCCCGAGGATTGTCTTTTTAACTATATATAGAGAGAGAGGGGAGCCACAAGGGCTACTCACTAGTGGCAGGTTAGCGCAAGAAACTTGTGACCAACGTGCAACATGAGTGTGCATGTTGGTTGGGTGCAGAGGCACACATAAGGGGTCAGATGAGCGACATGGATGCTGGATGTGAGGGCCACACACATGGTGGACTTGGTTCGATATGTAGGAAAGGCATGCTTGTATGAGACAACATAATGAGCTAGCATGCGGTTATTGAGTGCGAGGGCAGGTACACCTAACACAGAGTGAAGCATGAGCAGGCAGAGTATCAAGGTGCTAAGTACGCATGATGGGTGTGTCGCCATGTGTCGAGATGGTAGGTCGTGGTGAGGAAGGAACCATGGGGCTGCATGAAGATCATGTAGCACGAGTTCCTGCTACAGGAAGTGTAGTATGACAGTTGATGGTGGGTTAGGCTCACCTGACTCACTTGCACCTGCCTTTGTTCTAGCCAGCCAACAGAAGGTGTATTTTTTTGTGCCTAGGCAGGCTTTAGACAACATTACTTCTATCTTTCGATCTTCTTAAGTCTCAAGGGTCTTTAGAAAGAAAGGAATAAAAGGATTTTAATGATGTTTTCCCAGTGTGCAAGAGATGGAGGCATCAACAGTAGCAGATGGGGGCTTGTAAGATTGTAATAGTAATGAGTATCAAAAACCAGATTGTAGCTAAAAATGGAGTAATCCCCTTAAGCTTAATTTAAATGGTAGCTTGATTTGCAATTTTATCGGGATCACTGGGAATGGATGGAGTTGTTAAAGATGATGCAAGCAAGGTGAGGTAGATTTTCTAGGATATAAAAACTTTTAGACAAGCAGACGTTAGATATGGAAGTCAAGATTTATGTGATTCATGAAGACACCATAATTGAAGGAAACCCTATTGCACACAAAGAAAATGGTTTGGAGCTATGAGGGAGAAGTTGATGTTCTTGAAAGAGAGGTTATTCGAAATATTTGTTGGGAAGAGTCTCCTTGGGGAGAATTTGCAAGGCAATGTCAAAGTTGTCCTAAGGATTAGGTGTCGGCTTAGGGATAGGAGTAAGAATGTAAGAGAAGATTAGTGGGTGTGGGAGTCTCCTTTTTGTGTGTTGTGCATATAAATTTACAGTATTGTCCAGTCTAAATGGTAATGATTTCTTTTTGGAGGGAGCCATTCCGGAAATTCTCAATGGCCAAGGCTGAACCCAGGACTAGCAATTGACGCACCTCGGTTATAACCTCATCAGCTGGGCCATTGCCCAGGCGCAAGGATCTAAAATAGTAATGCTTACAAATTGTTATGTGGGAGACTGCGGGATCGGGGTTAAAAGTGGTTTGGGCTATCCCCATAAAGAGAAAACTAAACGATGATGAAATTGAGTCATATATTGAGTTTTTATCTTGTATTGAGATTTGAGAGAGAATCCATGTTTCATGAAATACGGAGGGCAAAAGAGTTTGGAAATGGAATGTTAAGTGGTCTTTTTTCTCAATTTTTATTAGGTTTATCAAGAGACACCTATCTCTCCTATTGCCAAGGTGCGAGAAGGGCCAGCCCTACCTCGGGTCAACACCTTTGCATGGTTGACAATCACAGATAAAATTCTCACCATGGATTACCTACAATGTAGAAAGATGCAAATGCCAAATCAGTAAATTATTTGTAAGAAAACAAAGCCACAATGGACCACCTTTCTATGCATCGGTCAGAAATTATAGAGGCTTAAAGCTTTTTTTTTATGGAACTTATGGTGCGGTGGGAGAAAGGTCCCGTCCGGATTAGAGGGAAAATCCTATCGTTGTAACTACCCAATGATCTCTTATGGTTAATTTGGACGGAATGCAATGGCACGACTTCCAAGGTTGCTCACTTCAACATCTTGGTAAAGAATAGAAGGTGTTTCTTGACAGGAAACCAAAAGTTGACAAAATAGCCAACAAATAGATGAGACTCCAGATGGAGGGCCGATATTATTTTGATCACAGCTCATTTGGGAATCCAGGTCCAATATAATTTGGATGAGTTTTTTTCCAATCATTAAAGTGAGATCAGTTGGCTTTCTACAATCCAATAAATCCAGGATTCTAGCAAAGCGGAATTAAGGGTAGGGTTAAAAGAATTTGCCTCTCCAAATTGAGACTTGGAGGGGCAATGATCGTCGAGGAGGACATGGCTAATGTTATAGGTTGGTTCCTTAGAAATGGCAGTATCTGTAGCACTTTTTCTGGCTTTGGACAAATGGTGAAGCAGACGCCTTGGCTAAGGAATTTCGAGTGGTTCTTTATGTATTGGGGAGAGTCTCCCCCTACTACCCAAAGCAATTGTAACTTTTTCTCACTTTGTGTTGTATTTTCTCTCTTAAATTAAATTAAATCTTGCTTTAGTGTGGCGTACACCACATAAGCGAAACCTAATAACCTTTCAACTGTCTTTCGTATTGTGTGCACCACACTCATAGCAGCTTCAGTTCTTAGTGAAAAATTCTCAACACCTTACTCATCAATAAAATACATAACAATGGAACAAGTTCATAAGCAAATAGCTGCAAAAATAGCTGATCAATTTAGACGAACAAAAAGAGAATAATTATTCAATAATTGAAGTAATTAAGCATGCAAAAACTGACTGAAAAAATTGAACCAGAATTTATAGAACATCAATTATACCCTCTTGGTTCCATCTCACTTCCACCACAACTTATTCAGCCTAATAACATAAGAAATAACTGCAGAGTTTTAAAACTGAAATAAATAAAACATTGTTCAAGATATAAAGAAGACATTCTGACTAAACTACACTCAAATGCAAATTATTTGAACTTTTATCTCTTTCTCGTCTTTAACGGCCGACTGTGATAAGAAGCAAGAATGAAGTTTAGTGCACTAAATAGGACTCACCAGGCCAGATGCTCCTGAATATGGTCGCAGCGATCGGAATTAGACCCACCAGAGCAATCTGAAGCTGCTCAGAGCTGCTCGTCCTAACTGTGATCTGCCCGCTTAGCTTGTTATTCAAACCAACTCGGACGGCCATCTTAGAGCTCCTCCCAATGGAGAACTGAGACTGCAGATTGGCACCCAGTGCCAAGTCACCACGCCACTTCATCAGAGAGAGACCCAAGGTAGCCTGGTCCTGATCGATTGGATAATCCTTCTGTTTAATACGAGTCTCCAAGTTGGCTCCATATGCCATGTCGCCCTGTGACCGCACAACACCGGTACTAGCAACCAGGCCCAATCGCTTGCCGATCAAAACCTGATCCTCGATTTTGAATCCAGTGGCCACATTTTCGCCCAAGAAAGTGACTGACACCCCGGCGGCAGTCTTGTTCCTTTTCAAATTCTTGAATTTGGTTTCGCTCCGGAGAATGTATGCAAGCTGCTTTCCGACAGTTTGAATGTCAAAACCCGCCAAGGTGGATCCGTTCTCGCCATGCTTGGCAGAGACTGAAGAATCCATGTGAATGTTGAATTCTTTCTTATCCTTCGTAATTTGAACTGACACCCCTGCTGGAAATCGGCCAATTATGGCCAGATTCTCTTCGAGGCTGACACCATCGTACCCGCAGTCGTGATCCCACCCATGAGTATCTAAAACTGGTCTCGCCAGCAACTGTGAAGTAGGTTCTAGAAACCGGTATCTATAAGCCGGATTATCCCCATCAAAAGAAGGCGGCAAGACCATATCGGGTAAAGGAACCGGTACAGCTGCCGGACCCCCATTTTCCTGATCGAAATCTTCACCCATATCACTGTAATCCGCCCGCGCATCTTTTCCTCGCTTCTTAATCTCCTTCAATCTTTTGAGCTCTTCTCTCCACTGCTTCTTCTGAAAAAGCTTGACCCGGTAGTCGTACTCATCGAAATATGCCTTTCTCTGCTCTTTACTAAGCTTAGCAATCTGAGATTTCCTTAGGGGTTTAAAAGGTGGAAGCTGATCGTATTCGTCTTCTTCTCCTTCTTGGTCGGAATCTGATAAGTCGTCCAAGTCGATATCTGAGTCTCCATTATCACCGCCTTGATCAGTGGAGAGTTTTGGGTGTGGTCGAGACTGCAAGAGTGAAGACAACAGGTAGGGCAGTGGTGGGGAGCGGACACGAAACCCAAATAACTTTCCGGCAGATGGGTCTTGGAGCTTCAGGAGTGAATTTGCTTCGGTCAAGATTTTGGATGAGTAGCACAAGAGCAAGAGCTGTGGTCGCCAATTTTGACCGTTGGGGAGGACCCTATGGCCTTCTCTGTTTCTTCTACAATTGGGATGGTTCTCCACAAGAGCCACCGGATTCATCAGCCGCATGTCACCAGCTGCTTGACGGATCGAGTGCTGAACGATTTGGGATCTGTGAGCAACAAACATTTCATAGCTTAATGGGGAACCACTCGCGCCATCCGGAGGAGCCGAAGCAGCATGGGTCAGAGCAACAATGGCATTCAACCATATGGAAGAACCCAAAGTACTCGTAATCGATTTCAACAATGGCAGGTCATTGAAATCTCTCGTCTGACTGTCAAGCCGGTCCACATACAGGACGATATCGGGCGAGCATTTTTTCGTAAACTTCTTTATAGAGGATAAGACCCTCCTGTTAAAATTTTGGTCCATCACGGAAGCTTTAAGACCAGGGGTATCAATAACCCGAATCTTAACCCCATCAACGGTTCCAATAATCTCCTTCACGGTAGTCGTAGCTGGCTCAAAAGCACTGATCGGAGTCTTGTCTTCGCCAAATATTGAATTTATAGTTGCGCTCTTACCCACACCAGATTTCCCGAGGATTAAAATGTTGCAAGAGAAGTCCAGATCATCTGTACCTAGTGCTTCCAGTTGCATCGCAGTTCCTTTGGCGCTCTCAAGATTAGAAGCCCGATTGCTTTGCCTCCCCCGTCGGATCCCCTCGGCCAGGCTCAGCCGATATAGGACCTGTGCAGCTATTGTGTCGTCGGGAGAGTGGCCGAGTCTCTGAACAAGGCGCAAGAACTTGACCCTAATAAGCTGTACCTTCTCTTGCAACTTCTTCTCTTCTTCGTCCATGTTATCCTCTGCATCTCCCACAACCATGAGTTCCGAGCGAGGAAAGAGATTTCCCCGAAATGGTCGGGGAGCAGGTTTCAGAGAAGGGGCCGAGGATCCCAAACCGGCAGGTCGATCAACAGAGAAAATCCGGGAAGCATCTGAAGAAGAAATGGTGATGTTTCCATCAGCTGCTTTCAGAAGGGCAGCCAAGGCAGCGGCATCGAATAGCTCTTTCCCGTCCTGCTCATTATCTGTTTCCCCTTCTTCATCTGATTCTGATACAATCTGTCCGTCATCTTTCTGTGAGTAGTCATGGGAGATTCCGAAACCTGATTGAGAACTAGTACCAGAACCTTGCTCCATTTCTCTCATGATTGCTTCAATGGTTTTGGAGATGGTGCCCTGAGCAAGTTCATCTGCATCAGAAACTTCATCTTCTGCATCATCTATATCAGTTTTTTCTTCATTTATATCTCCAGAAGATTCATCTGCATCCAGTTTCAATTGTGGGTCCATGTGATTTCTGCTTGAAATTGGATGTTCAAGGATTTCATCAGCACCCGTAGAATCCCCAGCAACAACAGGCTGAGACTCAACCTCTGCGATTAAATCCGGTAACATGGATTTATCCTCAGAGTTGGTAGCCTCTCCTTCATCTTTGAAATGTTCTTTGTGCCCAGACTCAGAACCGATTCCATCATCAGCAACAGCAGATGATAAAAGCGATTTTACTTCAGACTCGGTTGATGGTGGTTCGGATTCAAGGACTGGTTCTTTATCACCAGCAACAGCACCATCAATCTTATCTGCTGGTTCAGGTATGACAGACTCAGCAGAAACAGAGGCACCATCCAAACCCTCTCCTTCTTCTAGCTCCACAATGCCGGATTTTGATTCGCAAGGCTCCAGTTCTTGGGTTTCAACAACAGGATCAGTAACTGATTCGAGGGATCGCTCAGAATCGGTGTTCCCCACGACAGGATCAGTAACAGATTCGAGGGCTCGCTCAGAATCAACATTACCCTCGTCCCCATTTTCCCATGTCTCTGCCACACCATTCTCTGCATCAAACTTCAAATCCTCTGCATCTGGTTCTTCACAAACTCCAATTTCCTCTACTTCCCCAACAGCACCAACCTTCAACGCCAATGAATCCAGCTGTTCGGTTTCGATAGCCAAATCTTCTTTCTTATCAAGAGCCTTGGATTCTTTGCTACCCAAAACCTCACTTTTCTCCTCTGCAACAATTGAAACCGTTTTCGAGTTTTCTGGTAAGACTTCATCTTCTTTACTCACCTCCAAAGTCTCCAAAGAAGCCTCCCCAGCAACAGAGGACCCATTGTCGATCGATTCAACAGCATTTTGGATCAAAACTTCTTCTTTGCTCACCTTCAAAGTGTCGAGAGAAGGCCCTACAACACCAGAAACCCCATTATCGAGAGATACCACTGTGTTTTCTGGCAAAATCTCTTCCTTACTGACCTCCACGGACTCAGCAGAAACCCCATTACCAACTGATTCCACCACCACAGCCGAATTCTCAATAGGATCCTTGGCCACCAAATCCCTCTTTTCTTCACCCTCCAAAACCCTACCGACTGATTCCACCACCACAGCCGAATTCTCAACAGGATCCTTGGCCACCAAATCCCCCTTTTCTTCACCCTCCAAAACCCCATCCTTAGGGTTCAACCCCTCGCTAGAAACCCTAACAGAATCCGAACCAATCGAATCCTCCGAACCCTCATTCTCACCACCACCCAAAACCCTATCATCAGAATTCTCTACAAAGCTGGGGATTTTATCATCAACCAAATCCCTATCATCAGAATTCTCTACAAAACTAGGATTTTTAACATCAACCAAAACCCTATCATCAGAATTCTCTACAAAACTAGGGTTTTCATCACCCAAATCCCTAACATCAGAATTCTCTACAAAACTAGGGTTTTCATCATCCACAACCCTAACACCCGAATTCTCTACAAAGCTAGGGTTTTCGTCATCAACAACCCTAACACTAGGAACCCTAACCACACCAGAATCCCCACCACTACCACCATCATCTTCCTCCACCTCGCTCGCCACCAAACCCTCATCATCATCCCCCGAAACCTGCGCAATCGGCATCGCCGCCATCGCCCTCTTCTCCGACAAATTCAAACCCACAAAAGATTCAACAGTTTCTTCATCTGGGTCGCCGTAAAAAGGCCTCTCCGACGCAGTTTCGAACCCTTCTTCGCCGCTCGCGAAGCTCTCTACTTCGGAACTGCTATCTGTATCATCTACAGAGACCTGATTCTCTTTTTCTTCATCAGAATCACTTGAAGGTGGAGCTCTTATAAGAAAAGTACCTAAAGAAGGGGAGAAGGTGGACCCTTGTGTTGCAGAATGGGAAGCAAGGGCCTCTGAATCCATGGATGCTAAGCTTTTGGATTTGGCGAAGAGCACAAGGAGATAGAGTTCGAAAAACCCACAAAGTTGGTCTTGGGAACAGTGGGTTTTGATTAGATTTTGGGTTTTTTATCTTGAGATTGGACTATAGAGTTGATTTGGGGTTGAGGGTAGGTGGAGATGAGGGCCACAAAATATGGAAGAGATAGAGAGAGAGAAGGGGAGACGGAATGATAGTTTGCATGGAAGAGATAGAGAGAGAAGGGGGGGGAGTTTGGGCAATGTGATATAATTACACAAATACCCTTAGAATTTGATAAAATTTGAAAATATATAAATGGTAAAAGGGACCCATGAAGAGATTTTACCCCATTAGAAACGAGGAAACAGAAATTTTACCCCGTTAGAGCAAGTAATGGGTCATCTCTGTTCCTCGTTTCTGTCGCCTAACTTCAACGACTGATACGTGTAAGATTATATTTATCGGTTTTGGACGATACATTGACATAATATTAAATAAATGAGTGACATATATCGGCTGGCAAATACTAAATGAATGAGTTGATGGTAGGGGTGCAGTTTCTGTTAACTGAACTGACGGAATCGAAACCAAAATTTCAGTTTTAGGATCAGTTTTTGCAAAACCAAATCATAATCGAAATATTTTGGTTTTTCAAACTTTTCAACCCTCACACTGAAACCGAACAATATCGATCTGATCCAATTTCTGATTTTATTAATTCGGTTCAATTTTTTGGATTTTTTTCATTTTTAAAAATTTTTTATTTTTGATTTTACTTTTCAGTTTCTCCGATTTTCGATATTTAGGTACTAAAACTAAAACTAACCTGGGCGAATAGGTTTAATGCCATTTTGGATATTTAAGAAGGTTTGATTTTTAGGTTTTAATTATATTTTTTTTCCAACACTAATTGATAGTGTGCTTCAAAACCAATACATAGAAGCGTGGACAATACGTATCCATTTATAAAGGAAAGTAAAGACATAGTGACAAATTTCGTTTTCGGAAATTTTTCAGTGGGGGTTCTTTCGGTACATTTCGGATTAATTTCGATACTTTTCAGAAAAATTTCGAGAAAGTTTCGGGGATTAAAAATATATATTTAAAAATATGGAAAACCAAAATTTTCCCGTGGCGAAATTTCGTCGAATTTTGGGGAAATTTGGCACTATGAGTATAGAGAGCATTTTATGGGTACCTCTTTTCGCGCCCATGCTTTCTCTGAAAGCACCCGCAACTCATACACCATGAAAACCATTGATTCCTTTTAATTAAACAATGGAGATCGTTTTTCACCTAAATTTTCAACACATGAGATCTTGAGATCATGGCGCACTTATCAGACGGTTAGTTTTTTATTACACGTATCACAAATTCTCAAGAAAGGCCCTAAAATCATATTTGATGTGTTCTGTGCCATAATGTTCAAGGGCCAATTTTTGGGGATCTGTGACACATGAAGTCAAACACTGGCTGTTTGATAGGTGCGCCATGATCTCAAGATCTATTTTGTGAAAGATTAGAGTGAAAAACAATCTCCATCATTTGATTAGAAGGAATCAATGATTTTCAAGGGGTTTGAGACATGGACATTTTCAAAGAATGAGTAGGCGCGAATCGAGGTACCCTAATTTTATTAGAGTTTAATAACTTCTAAATGGGAGCCACTACTTGCACACACAGTAATTGGCCAAGCACACAATTTAAAAGAAAGATAACTCCAATTGTAAGAAACTCTAAGAGCACCCACCTTGCATGGTTTAAGGCGCGCGTGTCGTTAGAGTTTCAGCAATGCACAAATGGTCAAATTGGTGTATCATCATACGATCAAATTTTGATTCGATATGCACATGTCTCAAAAAGTAGTTTAAGAACCTCATTTATTGTATGCCTATGACCACGTTTTCTTTTTGAAATGTGTGTTACATGAAATCAAAATCTGATCATTTGGTGGTACGCTAAATGGCTAATGATCTTGGGATCAAGGATCAAAATTTCGGCCAAAATTTCGGTTTCGGGCATGACCAAAACCAAAACCGAAATCCAATAACTTGGCCAAAATTTTGATCCCCATACAAAAGTGATTGAAATTTCGGTCCAAAGTTTTGTTTTGGTGGGGACCGAAACCGATAATTTGGACCGAAATTTCAACCATTTCAGCTGAAATTTTAATCCTTACTCGGGATCCATTGTCTAGAAGATTGAGACCAAAATAATCTTCAAATCACTTGATCTAATGTAGCCTTTCGAGTTTTGGTGGGTTCAAATAATACCATTTTCTCAATATTAGCCTCCTTTTAGTCTCATATAACAAAAAGGAGTCTAGACGTGGCTGTGGACCAGCCATGAATACAGGTATAAGACCAAGTTGCTACCATGTGACACCCAAATTGGTTCACCCAATGTGCACCAATTGGGATGCTAATTAAGCCTAAAATAAATAAATAAATAAAGCACCATCTATCGAGTTAATTAAAACTGAATGGTAAAACATTTAAGAGCACCTTTAAATCCGCTCACCAAATCTTTGAGTTCACTCACGTAGAAACGCATTGATTGGTAGAATCAAATGATGGAGATCGTTTATCCCTCCATTCCTTCACACGATGGATCTTGAGATCATGGGCCTACTATCAGACGGTTAGTGTTTTATTTCTCAGGGCACATATCTCAAAAAAATGACCTTATCATTGCATATACACTCAAAATTAATTTTAATGTCACTTTTTTGGGTGTGTACCACATGATATAAAAAATTAATTGTCTGATGATACGATCATGTTCTCAAGATCCATCGTGTGAAAGATTTGAACGATAAACAATCTCAATTATCCTATTCAATATAATCAATGTATTTCAGCGCGGGTGTACCCAAAGATTTGGTGAATGGATTTAAACGAACCCTAGGAGAGGAGGGGTGCTTTTGGGGGCATTGAGTACACCATAGCACCCGAAATAGTACTTGGGGCCAGTGTTCGGAATTTTATTTTATTTTTAATCGGGTCTTGGGGCCAGTGTTCGGATTTTTTTTTTTTATTCGGGTCTTGGGGCCAGACAAAGGTTTACAATGCATATACTATTTATTTATTTTTATAACATATACTATATAACTTTTCGATAAGGATGTCATCACAAGCCCTCACAAAGGTTTACAATGCACATACTTTAAAAGAAAGAGTTAGTATTTTAGCAACCTTTCAAATCAAACGACGTGATGGTTGTCAAATACTAAGGTTGTGAATGGCATAGCTCTCTGTTAGTCCCAATCATAACAAAGTTCACCTACTTTAGCAAGTTCTCATTTTTTTTACTAAAATCATGCTACCTGCTTTAGTAAATATCCTTTTTCCTTGATAACTCATTGCATAGCAAGATTTTATACAAGATTTGCCTGTTCAGTAATTTTACCCTTCTCTCTACTCACTCATTGACAGAGCAAATTTTATTTGCTTTGGTAGAAAGTTAGTAGGGAGCAGGGAGGTTGGTGTTATAACAAGTAAATCCTTTTTTATAGGGAGTTAGAAAAGAAGATAGAACAGGTAAACTCCGCTGTGGCAGGGGCTAGCAAAGAGCTATGCCATACACAGCCTAAGTCTTTCTTTTAAATTATGTGGTTGGTGTAACTTTGTGTGAGCGAGTCAATTTTTTATTTCACTTGTTACAAATTTAAAAAAAGCCTTAAAATTACGTTTGAGTGTGATGTGTGTCATATGATTCAAGGACTATTTTTTGGGGAACTGTGACACATGGAATAAAAAACTAACAGTCTGATAGGTGCAACATGATCTTAAGATCTATTTTGTAGAAGATCAGGGTGAAACATGATGTTCATAATCTGATCTGCAATGATTTTCAAGGGATTTGGGAGGTGAGCGCTTTCAATAAACAGGTAGGCGTGAATAGAAGTTCCCTAATTGCAATATGTTTCACGATGGCTTGCAAGTTGCAATTTGCAACATAATAACTTAAGGAAAAAAGTCATTCGGTGATATATATATATATATATATATATATATATATATATATATATATATATATATATATATATATTTATTTATTTATGGGAATCGGTTCCGTCCTTTATGAGAGGACGGTCACTGTCTTCTAAGGTCCACGTAGAGGCACATATGACACTCAAAACACTCTTTGATTGTCACGTGGAGCACGAGTGAATGATTTAGATCAATTTTAAAAAAAAAATTAAAAAAAACTTTTTAAGGTCCACGTAAAGGCACATTTGACACTCAAAACACTCTTTGATTGTCACGTGGAGCACGAGTGAATGATTTAGATCAATTTTAAAAAAAAAATTGAAAAAAACTTTTTAAAAACATGAGTCAATGTTTAATAAGTTTCAATGGTCTACATTTTACGACTCAAAAAACTCATGGTGGAGATGAGTTTTCAAATTATTATTTTTTTTAAAAATGATCTAAGAAATGCACCCGAGGTTTATATGACATTGAAACAATGTTTTGGATGTCATGTGCACCTCCACCTAGAACCTTGGAGGACGGTCTGACGGTGACCGTCCTCCATAGAGGATGGACTCCTTTTCTTATATATATATATATATGAGAGCCAATTATATACTCTAATGGAGGACATATAGTGGAGCTCCACGTGGCATTCAAATCACATTTTGGGTGCCACATGGAGTACATGTGCATTGTTTAGATTAGTTAAAAAAAAAAATTAAAAATATATTTTTAAAACACAAGTTAAACTTGGATTAGTTTTAATGGCTCAAATTTTATCGTTAAAGAAATAAATGGTAGAGATGAGTTTTCAATTTTAATTTTTTCTAAAAATAATCTAAACAACGCACTTGTGCTCCATGTGATATCAAAATAGTGTTATGAGTGCCACATAAAACTCCCTATAGGATTTTGTCCGGCTTTGCATTATATATATATATATCTAAAGGGTACTTTGGACTTTTCACTATAGAGATGAGATACTTGCTAGGCTTTGCAGTTCGTATGTTGATAACCCTAGGTCTAGATCCAACGGCTGATATTCGACCTTGAGGATTAGGGTTTCTTTAGTTCTGACACAAAAATGATCATCTTTTGTTGGGATGTGTCTGCATGGTAACGTGAGGATGGGTTATTCGAGGTTGGTAGTGTATGGTGCTCTCTGTTTTGTTTGCTTCTCACCAAACTTTCTGAGCTTGCAACTACGTGTTCTCATTATTACCTGCTATTCCTCATCCCAAATCATTGGCTGATCTCTCCCCTGTGCCGCTGGTTATCTCAAGTCAATGGCTAAGATCATCCATCGGCTGCTTGTTATCTCAAATCAATGGCTGATATCCGCCCCTTGTTTCTTGTCGTCTCAAGCGATGGGTACGATCCTCCCAATGACCCTAACATAATGATTAAATAAGATGGTTGGGCTGCTAAGCACACACCCAAAATATCTTTGCACCATTTAGTAAATGTTAAAGGGTACCTCTGGTTGCGCACATGCTTTCTCTAAAAGCGCCCACCTCTTAGACTCCTTGAAAATTATTGATTGTTTTGGATCAGATGATGAAAGTCATATTTTACCCCGACATTCCACACAACAGAGAGATCATGGCGCACCTATTACACAATCGTTTTTTATTCCATGTGCCAGAGATCCCTAAAAAATAGCCCTAAATTCACTTTTAAGTGTAATGTATGTCATATGATTCAAATGTTATTTTGGGAGGATCTATGACACATGGAATAAAAAATTAATCGCCTGATAGGTGTGTCATGATCTCAAGATCTATTGTGTAGAATATCAGGGTGAAGCACAATGTCTATCATTTGATCTGAAACAAGCAATGATTTTTAAGGGGTCTGGGACGTGAGTGCTTTCATAGAATGCGTGGGCACAAAGAGAGGTACCCAATGTTAAATTCATTAAATAGCATGTGTCAAGAAAGAAATGGTGTGCTCAAAACATCTTTAATAAAGATAAATTTAATTTTTTTCTTTAATTGGTGTGCAGTTTGCAAACGTTGGTGTGCTTTAAGGCAAATTATTCATTACCAAGTGTGTGGGAAGATGTTTTGTGAAAAAAAAATGATGGAATATTACTTGAAATTTGTCCATGTTCATTAGAGACATAAAGCAAACCCTATATAAAAGGTTGAGACATTTAAAAACACAAAGAAATAGTAGAAGAGGTAAAGAGAAGCCGTGAAAAGAGCTACGAAAGATTGCGAAGGTACTAAGAATTTATGAGTGATTAAAAATCAGGAGAGAAATAGGTCTTAACCTGACCCCAAATAGATGGGATATTTTGAAATTGGGTAGCGTTATATACACCCATTAAACCTGTGAAGAATGCATACATATCCACCATAAAACACCATTGATTGTGTTCAATCAGTCGATGAAGATTGTTTTTCACCCCAATCTTCCACTCATTGATCATAAGATCATGGCGCATCTATCATACGGTCACATGTTGAATCCATATGGTACACAGCCTCAAAAGTGGTCGAATGATAGGTGACCACGACCACTTTTGGGGATATGTGTCACGTGGAATCAAAATTTGACTGTCTGATAGGTGCGTTATGATCTCAAAATATATTATATCGAAGATTGAGATGAAAAATAATCTTCATCGTCTGATTAAAAGCAATCAACGAATTTTTATGTGGATACGCATGTGTTTTTCACAGGTTTTACAAGTGCATATGACGGTACCCTTTGAAATTTTGCGATAGAGCACCCCTTAAATAAAGTACAACTATGAAATATAATGTAAAGTTGACCATGGGTCCGGCTAAAATCTAGGTCAGTCCCTTACGAAAGAAACCCGACCCGACCTAAAACAATTCAAAATAATATAGATAGTACATACATACATACATACATACATATATATATATATATATATATATATATATATATATATATATATATATATATATATATATATATATATATATCGGGGCGCTCATTCAGAAAGACAAATGTAGCTGGCGTGCACCAGTCATGCATAATTGAGACGGGGCACCAACTAGTACTTTGTGGGATCCTACTGGTCTTTGGGGACACTATAATATTATATTATATTATAAAATGATAAAGATTTCTCTACACCTAAATTACTCTGTGACCAACATATGATATGATTTATGAAGCTCACTTTATTAACTATAAGTAAAGCATTTAAAATATTTTAAAAGTTATATTAATTCATTTTTAACATATGTGACTTATTTTTTTTAAAGTTCTTTTTTTTTTCTTTTCTTTATATTTTTCATTTTTTTTTAAAAGTGTTAGATTTACTTTTTTAAAGTTTTCTTTCTTCTCTCTTTTCTTTCAATTTTTTGAAAGAATTCTTTTTCCTCTAAAAAATAAAGTCATCAACTGATTGAATCTCATGATGGAGATCATTTTTCATCATGATATTCCACAAGATTGATCTTGTGATTATGGGCATGCCATCAGATGATTCATTTTACTCAAAAACATGGAGCTCCCACTACAAAAAAAGGTACCCTACGCTAACGACTATAATTGGTGTAGATCCCTTTTTTTATAGTGTCTTATAGAGGAGCACTGACACCCCACTAGCGAAACGTTGGTATCCTTATAGAGAAGCGTCAGTGACACTCCTGTAGTGGAGTGCTGACATCCATCTAGTGTTAATGAAAATTTGGTATTGATAATGGCTTCGAGGCACGTAGTTCACTACGCTGTCTTAAAGAAAATAGACGCCCTCACTCCATTGGATAAACGAAGATGCAATAGAGTTCTCAGCGAATCTACCTTCAGGATACAACAAAGTCCGATCTTGTCAAAAACCGTATGTTCTTTTCTAGATTGCACTTTCTAGAAAAAATCTGTCACACAGATTTTTTGATATACAAATGATAAGAATAAAAGAGAAAGAGAGAAATATATCTTATTTCTGTTGTGTCTTTTAACCTGATTTTGGTCTCTATTTATAGAGGTAATCTTGAAAGATTGTGTCTTTTCACCGTTCTCTATTTATAGAGGTAATCTTGAAAGATTGTATCTTTTCATCGTGAAGAGATTTGTATTTTTTCAGATAACAAATAGAGATAATGTTGAACGATTGTGTTTTTTCACCATAAAGAAATTTGTGTCTTTTCAAATTTATGAAAAGACATTTTTGAAAAGATCTATGTCTCTTCACCCTGAAGAGATGCCAAACTTGTGTCTTTTCAACAAATGGTAAAAAGATAAATCTAAAATTTGAAAATACACTTTGGAGAGTAAATATTTATAAGTATGTCATTGAATTATTAATGATAATTTAACCTTAATTTTGAAATACAAAAATATATATTATTATCCTAATATATATAACATTCCCCCACTTGTTTCAAAATAAAAAAATAAAAATAAAAATTGTGTATCAGAGCAATCATACTAAGCATCATTAGAGATACCAATCGATTTGAATCTTTGACTAGTATATACAACTCAAAGTTTGTAAGGACTTTAAGTAGCTTATAGCTTTGAACTTAAAACCTGCCTAACAAATCAAAATTATATATACACTTATTATGACCTAAATCATTAGTGACATAAGGCCTGCACTTTACTATGATCATTAGTGACATAAGGCTTGCACTTATTATGACATAAGACTTGCAATCATTAGTGACATAAGGCCTGCACTTATTATGACCTAAATCATCCGCTAAAATCTTGATTTCATGAGTATCTCAGAGAGAGGACCGAATCTCTGTTGAAGCGGCTTCACTACCACACTCATATAGGTGAATCTGACATAAGTGCTCTTATAACTACTTTATCACTCGACCAAATGAATGCCTATAGAATCATTAAGAGTTAAACTCATCCTCTCACGTTACAAGAGATGTGCACGAAATTTTAACACCATAAGGATGACCAATAGGTAATATACCTTTGTGTACTTTCAAGGATCACGAAGTAATTTCTTATCTCGTTGAACTTAAGATTTGAGATCTCAAACTCTACTAAGTTGAGGTTAAACTACTGTGCCTGTAAAGATATCGGTCTTAGGCTCATCCTCCTCGAAGTTTTCAACATTGTATTTTTGGGTAGTATTTTTGTAAGTTTCGAAGCCACTTTGTCTCTTTTGCTCCTGCAAACAATATTATATACACTGATTCCATATTTGAATTAAAAAGATATGTCTGTTTCTAGACACGATATTACTCCTTTTATCAAAGTAAAAATTCATCCGCTTGTAGATTTTAAATCAAAGGAGTTAGAAAATCTAAGTAGTATCAATAAACTCCTCTAAGAGTTTAGGTTTGCCACTATATTGTAAAGCATAGTTCCTTTTAAATATCTTAACACCCTACGAATAACTTCTCATTATTCTGACCTTGAGTTGCAAGCAAATCTACTCAATACCCCCATTATAAATGCTATATTGGGTCTAGTACATTTCATTATATACATAAGACTTCCATCTCAGTGACAAATTACAATTCTTGAACTTGTTTAAGAATCGATTTATCTCTAATCATTTTAAAATCAAAATATTAGAGACTAGAAAAGTCTTTGTACTTGTATCATCAATTAGATACTTCTTCGCTAATGAATATCAAAATCTTTAGTAATAGTGCATTTACAGAATGTGTTGAATAACCTATTGTTCAATGCATTGAGAATGTGGGCCCGACAATCTAGATCATCTTCTAATCATTTGAGTCGAGCATTCGATCCTCCACTAGTCATACTTTTCGTTTTGCTTCCATATTTTGAAATTTGACCCGCCAAATCGATCAAGTTTGATGAGATCTAGATTCATAAACTTTATGCTCTGAGCTATTAAAATGATCTGTTGTCTTTAAATTGTTAATGAAAATTTAGTATTGATAATGACTCCGAGGCACATAGTTCACTACGCTGTCTTAAAGACAATAGACGCCCTCATTCCGTTGGATAAACGAAGATGTAATAGAGTTTCCAGCGAATATGCCTTCAGGATACAATAGAGCCCGATCTTGTCAAGAACCGTATATTTTTTTCTAAATTGCACTTTCTAAAAAAAAAACCTGTCACACAAATGTTCTGATACATAAATGATAAGAACAAAAGAGAAAAAGAGAAATATATCTTATTTATGTTGTGTCTTTTAACCTGGATTTGGTCTCTATTTATAAAGGGAATCTTGAAAGATTGCATCTTTTCACCGTGAAGAGATTTGTATCTTTTCAGATAACAAATAGAGATAATCTTAAAAGATGGTGTGTTTTCACCATGAAGAGATTTGCGTCTTTTCAGATTTATGGTGAAAAGACACTTCTAATGTTGTGAAGAGACGCCAGACTTGTATCTGGTAAAAAGATAAATTCAAAATTTGGAAAGACACTTTTGAAAAAACACTTTAGAAAGTAAATATTTACAAGTATGCCATTAAATTATTTTATAAGTTTATCATTAAATTATTAATAATAATTTAATTTTAATTTTGAAACATAAAAATATATATATTATTATTCTAATATATAGCATTTAGAGGGACATTGACACCCCTCTAGTGAAACATCACCGAAGTATCAGATATACTTTAGAACATTATCAGAGTACGTTAGATATAGGTAGAAAGAGGGTCATTCTATTGTTGCTTCTAACGAGAGTGGGTAGACTAAGAATATCTAATCTTTCGCTAGAAGGGGCAAGAGAGGAAAAACCTTTAGATTTTTTATGCTACGTGTCACTTTTATGATAAGGGGCATAAAGAAATCTCTGCGCAGGGCGCTTAGTCCTTGGCCTCTATCATGTTATATAATAAAAACAAAATCCCGTAATAAGAGGAAATTGATCTATGTAGCAAAATATTAGAACAAAACTTGGACCTTTAATGAGTTTACTTGCTAGCTCTCTTTATCGTAAAATATAAAAAAGTTATTACCATGTTTTTAAATATTGGCCGATGTGTTTGGGGGGTTTTGTCCCACCGGATACAGATATGCACTCTAATATTATATAGGCTCAAATGTCAGGTCAAATATCGAGCCATATTAGGTAATATCAAGTTATATTAATTATGCATTGGATATGAGTCGGACATATTATAAAAAATACTTTTCTTTATAAAAATAAAAAAAACTTATCACTACAAAATAAGAGATTTTAGCGGCACTTGCTATTAAAACATTTTTTGATAGCGGCAAAACTAACAGCGACAAGTTTTGATAGCGACATGATTAATAGTAACAATTTTGGTTAAAAAAATTGCTACTAATGATCTTATGTTTTGTAGTGTGTATAAAAAATACCTTTCTTTGATAAAAAAAAACTTTACATTAAAATATTTTTTATTATTTAAAAATTTATCTAAAGCTGATGATCTAAAGCTCATGATCTATAGATCCTTAGTGAACAAGATTGGCGTGAAATATAATTTTCATCATCTGATTAAATATAGTCAAAGGCTATTATATCATACGGTAATTTGACATCAGACGATAATTTGAAAACGCAATCTAGGCCGTCTGATCTAAAGTTCATGATCTATAGGTCCTTAGTGGACAAGATTGGCACGAAATATAATCTTCATCATGTGGTTAAACATAGTCAAAGGCTATTATATCAGACGTAAATTGTGTTTTGCTTTAATCTTATCTACCAAGGATCTATAGATAATAAACTTTAAATCAGATGGTTTAGATTGCATTTTCACGTGTCACATGTTCCTAAAATAAAAAGTCTTTCTTTTACCTCAGTGCAATCACTTAAAAAGCTTGTCCATAGATGTCTTGTATCAAACCCCTCCCTCTCTCCTATTAAAACTTAAAAAACCCAAACCCATCTCTCTCTCTCTCTCTCTCTCTCTCTCTCTCTCTCTTCTAAACCTACACGCAGTGATGCAGACGGCAGTCGAAAAAAAAAGAAAAAAAAAGAAAGAAAGAAAAAGCCAGAGAAGAAGAAAGAATAGAAAAAAGCCAGGTACCTCTTTCTTCTTTTTTTTAGGGAAAAAAAGGGAAAAAAATGAAGGAGAGTAGAAAGGAAAAAAAAATGATTTTTTTTTTTTTTTTTTTTTGTAAAAATTGGGTTTAAACCCTATTAAAAAAAGAAAGGAAAAAAATGATATATTTATTTTTTTGCAAAAAATGGGTTTAAACCCTATTAAAAAAATGGGTTTAAACCCTATTAAAAATGATAGATTTCTTTTTTTGCAAAAAATGGATTTAAACCCATTATTTTTTGTGCAAAAAATGGGTTTAAACCCTATTAAAACTCAACCGTGTGATCTGAGCCGATATTTTGAAATTATCAGCCGATAATTTCAAATTATCGGCCGATAATTTTGATTTTTTTATAGGTGGCGATAAAATGTATATTTTCGTCTCGGTTTCTACCGAAACTGAGACGTCTCGGCCGAAAATTTGAAATTTCGGCCGAGATTTTGATCCATGTGAATGACCCATAATGTATAATGGCCCTTTCTACCTACCAGTCAAGTCCATCACTATTTTATCTGGATTTTTTTTTTACTATGTTGGAGTCAGGGACTCACCAAATCAGGTATGCCATGATTTCTTCCCGAAGCTTAGGATGTAGAATTATACGTTTGACCAAAACTCTCATTAAAGAGATCTTAAATAAAAGAAAATAGAAGATCAGGATGTGACATGAATATGTAGATTAAGGCAGCCTGTAGAGATACAAATGAAGATAGAAATTTTATTATTATTTAAGAAAATAAAATGGAGATGAGAATAGAAAAAAAGTTCTAAGAGCCAGGTGGGCGACCTGATTACAAGATCATATGAAAAGAATTAAATGCCACATCTTGAATGATTTCTCTATTTTTTATTATAAAGAGAACCCTTGGTTGATATAAAAGTGAATACATTCAATTATGATCTCCAAATATCTTTAGTGAACCAAAATATTTCCAAAAATTATTATAAAACCCTAAGCTATCTTAATCTAACCTAAAACATAAGAAACACATCAATCTCTCTTATCAATCATAAATATTCTCTATTACTGAATAGGGTTATTAGTAATTTAATATATATTATAGTAATATTTTTAAAAAATATTAAATATATATTTTATATATTTTTAGTCCCCGAAACTTTCCCAAATTTTTTTTGAAAGGTATCAAAATTAATACGAAATGTATCGAAAGGACCCCCACCGAAAAATTACCGAATACGAAATTTGTCACTATGATTACCATCCGATCCCCCCCCTTTTTGTAGAGCTTTATAGAATACTATTTAAAAACTTTATAGCATATAGGGTGGTTAGCCTTGCCTACTTGCCCCTTGGCTTTCACTGCGACCTAATCTAACCCAAAGGTTGGGTCGGATGCTTCAAGGTAAACCAATCTAACCAGTCAAGGTCATATGTTTAACCTGATTGAAAAATCGGGTCAGGTAACCATCAACTTGACCCGTCATATTGGTTTTGACCTTGAAGCATCCGATATGTCTGATCCGATTGAAAAATCGGGTCAGGTAACCATCAATTTGAACCGTTGAAATCCCTAATATCATGATCTGAAAGCTCGTTCTTCTGATACCTTATGTACAGGTATGATGTCCAAGCCAAACAAACTTTATTATTTTATACCACTGTAATAACCTTAGGTTTGTAATCTCGATAACATGGATCAAAATCTCGTTAAACCGATACTGTGACAGCCCGGATTTCAGCACTCGAAACCCGTGCCATCAGCACGATCCTCCAAACTGTGCCCCAAAATTATGCACGGAACATTGGTATAACAAGCAATAATAAAGAAATAAACAATTAACTGCACAAAGCGAAAAAGTTAATGTGCCCAACTAGCACAAACAAAAGACAGTTCTACTTTCATGCCACTGTATGAACAGAGAACCGACCCGAATCATCGGTGATAAACAGATCACCCCAGATGGTTCGCCAAAAGAATTAAGTCAACTTAATTACATTATTCATAAGAAATAAAACGCTTGACATACCAAACCGTACAATCTACTCACAAAACTCTCTCAAAGTACTCAGCGGAGTCTCTTAGAAGAAGTCCTAGGGAGGAGGCTCCAACTCGTCCCCAGGCACGTAATCCAAATCACCCGGATCTACGTCTCCCGAAGCCTCAGCCGCTGCTAACAAAGGACCTGCGACGTATAGTCTAAAGGGGTGAGCTACATCCTAGATCAATAGGGAACAAACACAATGAACATATAAATTAAATCTCACATATATTCCATGATATTCAAGCATGATGTGTCTATGCATTTGTTAGAAAACAGTTTAAAAGCTGATGATTTGCATTCAAGTTTACTGATAATTTGTATGTCTTACTTTACTGTTGATTTATCATAAATGACACTGAACAGGCCTCAAGCAAAACTTAAATCTCTAACTTAAGTAATCCCCGAGCAATATAGCATCGAGCCCCAATGGAATACCCACTATCGTCTCCTAAATAGACAGTTATTATATATGTATTCCTTGGGGATACTACCCAAACCCCTTTCTCACTAGGCGGCGGGGTTAAATCTCACTCAACATCCCTGGGATGTGCTTACTGTGTACGGATAGACTTCCGCACTGGTATACGGATTGGCCGCCGTACCGGTCACGGATATCTTGCCACGTCAGTCGTAGGTATCCCGCCACGTCGGTGGGGTATTCTAAATAAACCTCAAATGATAAAAATAACATGTACTTTACATATAGTTGTTCACCGTGTAAAGTGCTATCTTATATCAGTTAGGCCTCAACAGTAATTATTTAATCATATATACATCCCTGGGATGTATAACTTACTCGCATCACACTGATGCCTTCATTACTTTCTCATCCCCTGGGGATGTCTCATTCTCATTAGAGTAAAGTGTTCAACGATTTAATCAATTTAAATGACGATATTGATAAACCGCTCGAAGAAGTCAAACCCATGTTTGACACTAAGGGATTTACAGAAGAGAAGAGAGAAGAACCTCCAGAACCTGACCCATTAGTAGAAGATTGGAAATCCATTGACGACGAAGATTTTCACATAGCAGCCTTGCAAGATGGTGAAAAGCACTTACGCTTAACATGGGAAAAAGATGACACTCCATAAGAAAATACTAACTCGTATAGCATCTGCCTCGGCTATTGGCCTTGAGAGATGGGAATGCCCTTGTGACTCCCCTTGTATTGCTTACCCACACCAACCTCGCTGTAGGGCATGCGCCAGCATATTAGAGCATTTCGCTAGTTGGACCCGACACTCTACGATAGAAGAATCGAATCACTCCAACTTCGTAACCATCGACACAAGTAATGATCTACCAGCTCAGCTACCTGCACAAGAAGCAGAAAATCCCAACAGTCATCTGGTTGGCCTAGGGGGAAACACTAGTGTTATCCTTATAGACTTTGAAGAGGAACTTGAACTAGACACTTCTACATCCCCAGATTCGTAGCAACTCCAAATATTTTAAAAATCTCTAGAGGAAGAGTGATAACCTCCCCCAAGTGATGACGAGGACTACTGGATAGACCTCCTGACACTCGAGTTAGCGGAGCGAGCCAATCTAGGATTTCAAGCACTATCAGATCAAGAAGATAAATTCGATACCGTCTTCAACTCTAACCTAGAAGGATGGGAATGCCCTTAGGAATCTCCCTGTATTCTTCACCATTATCAACCTTGCTGTCGAGCATGTGCGCTCATCCTAACATATTATGAAGATCAAAGAAGAGAACTCGCTACCCCTGAGGATCCTTTGAGAGATCCCCCTCGGTGGGAAGAATAATATTATTACAACCCAAAGGATGATAGTTCAATTGACTACGATCTTCAGAGCTTCTTCGAAGAAGAGGCGATCAATGTGGCAAAAGAAATCCAAACGTTAGTGCCACTATCACCAGTGTCACTCATTCAAAAGATCTCATTAGATGAGGACTCTAAAAAAAATGCCAAATTCACAACGAGTCTGCATTTCCCGAAAAATCGTCCGAATGGCTTCAACAACTGTCTCTCTCCCTCAACTAGAGGAAGCAATTCTCCCTGCGCCCCTTGAGGCGACCAACCCTGTACCATATTTATTATCAAAAATTTTAAAAATAGAAAAAATAGAAAACCCTAAAAATTCAGAAATATAAAATCCAAAAAAATCAGAAAACCACAGAAAAGAAAGGGAACCCTTCATCCCAAACCAAATTTGTGGCCAATAAGGAGACTTTTCTCCTAAGGTTTCTATCTCATTCCCCACACAAGGACATAAAGCATCCCGGCTAAACAACAAGCCAGTGATCATACCGGACGAGATACTTCGTGACTTTGAGAGAATAATCAGTAGTCTTGACCTTCACCTTACCAAAGATCTCTCAGTCATAAATTGTGTTAATGAAAGGTTACCTTTTGCAAACTCAGATCCCCAGTATAACAATTTCGCAGTATACGAACTTACCAAGGACGAAGAAAGAACGCTAGTTGTCGAGGAGGCACTAGACTTCCAACGGGTTATCAAACGTTTCGATGAGCAAACCCAAGCTATCGTGGAACCCACAGAACAACTTAACTTTGGCACTGAGGAGAAACCTAAGAAGCTACTGATTAGTGCAACGCTTAATTCTAAGGAGCGCTAATAAATTGCACAAGTCCTGCAAGAATACCTCGATTCCTTAGCATGGTCTTACGAGGACATGCTTGATTTGGACCCAAGTTTAGTAGAACATCGCCTCATCTTAGAATCCGATGAAAAACTTATTAAGCAGAAACTCCGCAGGATGCACCCATAAATCGTCCTTCAAGTTAAAGAGGAAGTCAACAAGTTACACAAAGCTAAATTTATCCGAGTCATTCTTTACCCCTAAGTGGGTCGCTAACATAGTACCTGTCGTCAAGAAAGATGGCAGAGTACTGGTTTGCATCGACTTTCAAAACCACAATCAGGCATGCCCAAAAGATGACTTTCCACTTTCACACATTGACACTCT
This sequence comes from Chloranthus sessilifolius, assembly GCA_021018995.1. NCBI lineage: Eukaryota > Viridiplantae > Streptophyta > Magnoliopsida > Chloranthales > Chloranthaceae > Chloranthus > Chloranthus sessilifolius. The sequence continues at coordinate 3,259,202 of CM037588.1, read as the reverse complement.
AGTCGACAACACCGTTGGACATGAGATGCTATCCTTTATGGACGGTTTCTCTAGATATAATCAGATCAAATTAGCAGAGTCCAACCAAGAGAAGACTTCCTTTACCACATCATGGGGAATATACTATTACGTCGTTATGTCTTGTGGGCTCAAGAATGCAGGAGCCACGTATCAATGTGCCATGATGTCTATCTTTCACGACATGATATATAAGTGTATAGAAGTCTACATCGATGACATATTAGTAAAGTCCCAAATGTGAATAGGATATATTGAAGCACTCCGACTGGTGTTATAAAGAGCTAAAAAATATCAGCTAAAAATGAACCCAAAGAAATGTGTCTTCGGGGTCACTTTCGAAAAATTACTTGGTTTCATAGTTAGCAAGCGAGGGATTGAAGTTGACCCTACAAAGGTCAGAGCCATCCTCGAGATGCCGCCTCCCAGTAATATCAAAGAGTTACGAAGCCTAATAGGAAGATTGCAATTCATTATAAGATTTATCTCCCAGCATTCGGACAGATACGATCCTTTCTATTGACTACTTAAAGGAGGAGCTGAATACAAATAGGATGACCAGTGTCAACAAGCCTTCGATAATATAAAGAAGTACCTCCTTACCCCGACAATACTATCGCCACCTGTCCCTGAAAGACCCCTAATTTTATACCTCTTAGCGAATGACAAAGCAATAGGAGTAATTCTGGGACAATATGAAGAAGACGACAAGAGAGAGAAGGCTATCTACTACCTCAGTAGGATGATGGAAGAATATGAACGAAAATACACTTCAATGGAGAAGACTTGCCTCGCATTGGTGTGGGCCTCTACCAAATTACGACACTATTTAGGAGCACATAAAATACTAGTACTAGCCCGAATGGACCCTCTGAAGTATGTAATCGAAAAGCCCGTAACATTAGGAAAGATCACTCACTGGCATATGCTCTTGCAAGAATTCGACATCACTTACGTCACGCAGAAGTCGATCAAAGGACAAACAGTCGCTGATTACCTCGCATATCTCCCACTGTCGAGTGATGAGCCCGTGCATGCGGATTTCCCCGATGAGACCTCATGGATCCTTTATTTTAACGGCGCTCTAAATCACAAAGAAAAAGGTATTGAGATAGTCCTTCTAAGCCCAGAAGGAGTTGTCATACCTAAAACTTTTCAACTAGATTTCCCTGTCACTGACAATGTCACAGAATACGAATCCTTTATAGCTAGACTACAAGTAGCACTACAACTAGGTGTTAAACAGTTAAAAATCGTCGATGATTCCAAGCTAGTAATTTCACAAGTTACAGGAGAATGAAAAATTAAGAAAAGGAGACTAATGGCATACCTAAAAACTGCTCAATATTTAGTAAAGAAATTTAAAAGAATCTCTTTCACGCATATCCCTAGATTAGAAAACGAGCTTGCAGATTCCTTAACCACGCTAGCCTCGATTATCCAAATACCCATTGGGCAAAACACCAAGACCTCCATCGAAAAGCTTATGGTACCTGCCCACGAGGTAGCATGGACTGTCAAGAGAGAATTACCTGTCCTCCCCACAAGTACAGGATTGAAACAAGCAATCACCTCAAAAAAGCACGTCAAGACAGAAATCGAAGTCGCTATATTCAAATTTGAAAAATCACTGACCGACGATGGAAAACCGTAGTATTTTGACATCTGAAACTTTTTGAAACATCAACACATCCCTCTATACGCCACGAAGATCGAACGAAAGACTATAAGGAACCGATGCACCCGATTCTACATGCTTGACAAAATATTATACGAAGAGGCCTTCGCTAAAAGAGTACTACTACGATATGTCACGACTGTCGAAGGACAATTTATCATTCGAGAAGCACACATCAATTCCTGCGACGCCCACTCCGATATACAGAGACTCGCCTATCAAGTTGTACGACAAGGCTACTTCTGGCCGATAATGATGAAAGATTGCCACCTCTACGTCCAATCTTGCAAGCAATGCCAAGAACACGCCGCACTCGTCAAAGCTCCATTAGTTGCATTGAATACTGTGACCTCGCTATGGCCGTTTTTGATGTGAGCCTTCGATGTCATTGGACCTTTTACAGACACCGTTGGGAACACTCACAAGCACGCGTTCATACTTACAGTGACCGAATATTACACCAAATGGGTAGAAGCTGAATCTTATGTCAGAATCACCGCTTCAACACTCGTACAGTTTATTATTTGAAATATCATCACCAGGTTTGGAGTACCCAGGATGTTTGTTACTGAGCCTATAGGACCTCTATTCGTACGACTACTGGCCAAACTCCCTACCTCGTTACCTATGGGATGGAGGCAATCCTACCATATGAGATATAAGTATCATCTTTACACATTCAACTCAATGATGAGCTATCCTTAGACGAGAGGAAAATTGTCCTACTCACGCAGCTAGAGCATCTCGATGAAACACCTCTAAGGGTAGCTGATCACGCTCAGATATATCAGAGGAGAGTGGCCAGGGCTTACGATAAAAAAGTCTTTGAACAAACCTTTAATATTAGGGAATTAGTCTTGAAGAAAATTATGCCTTCCAAACACGCCCATTTAAAAGGAAAACTAAAACCGAACTGGGAAGGCTTATATGTCATAATAGCCGCATAACCTGGAAATGCCTATGAACTGACAAACCAAGACAGGAAAGAACTCCCTATCCTTTGGAACGCCATGTACCTTAGAAAATATTACCCTTAGTCCTGTGATCGTCACATCCCATGGTTAAATACTTATACTTATCACCCCCGTAGTCGTCATGACCCATTCATTGGTCGTACGTCTTAAATTTTCAGAATATCCTTAAGATCTCCGATTTATCTTCACATTTTCTCACTCGGGCAATCTAATTAAAGGACTAGTGACCTATCTAACCTCTTTTAAAAGCATAAGTAGCACCCGATCCTCATTTCCCTTCCCTCGCCATTGGAGGAGACGTTAGAACAAAAAAAAAAAGATGCTAGGTTCAATCAAAACTCATTATTCTTGCACTAGCAAGATGCTTTCAAACAAATATGTATTTACATGTCAAAAGTTGAGTGGGAGCATTACGACTAATGAACAAGTCAATGAGCTCAGGAAAGCATAAGCAGACCGTGAGGACATCCCTGATAACGTTACTATAAGTGTATAAGCAAGCTGCGAGGGCGTTCCTGATGTCCCCATACTACTAGATGTCATCGTAAGGTGGCGGGAGGAGAACAAACTCCTGCTAATCATAGAATTTGAGATTTTGATGGTGCCGAAACATGACGAAGAGCTCGATCATGGCATCCCGTATCCCTCTGAGAAAAAGATTGTTACCTACCCCTTTTGGAAAGTATTAGATACAAACTATTCCTGGCATCACTGAGCCTTATCTCCTTCCTTTATTTTTTTATTTTGGACGATAAATCAGAAGCCTTACAGGATACTCCTAGGAATGAAACTGAAAACTGATGAATGACGACCGATGCAATCACCTACTATACCTATCATACTTCTCCCTAATAACCATGGGATATGATGACCACCACCCTAGGATAGACCCCCGTACACAACTGACCTAATCAAAGAAACCTCCCTGGTTCGATGACAACATCGATAAACTTTTCTTCAAAACTAACTCACCAAATACCCATGGCTGCTTATAGACCCAAAATGCTCATCTTGAAACCCGAAAAAGCTCCATTGCATCTTGACGATGGGGCATTTCTTAGATTAGAAGAAGAATTATATCAGAAACACCAACTTGTCCACAAAGAAGATGAGGAACGATAAAGCTACCATCTGGAAAGTGCTACCGAAGATACCATACTACCAATCCTACCAAGCTCCTACACTGAGACATTTTTATTTTTATTGTTTTGTTATTATTTCTATCATAGCTATTTGCTTTCCCTGTTGCATTATTTTCATTTCAAAAAAAGAAAAAAAAAGTGCATATTCATCTTTTGCTACTAGACTCTGGTCTGAAACACTTACCCCCCCTTGACAACTAGCAAGGGGGAGAACAAAAACCACTGACAGTATTACTCTCACATGTGCAGATACGAAATAATCTTTAACCATCACCGGGCTAGCTCAGGAAGCATCCAAGTCCCAATGACGGTCGATGGCGCTAAAGCAACTAAAAAATAAAAGTAGACGCAAAAGGTAACTAAAAGAAAAGGAGCCAATCAGGTACATCTAAACCAAGAATCTCTCTATATATGTCAAAAATTTTATTTCTTTTTACACTTATCACCGGGGGCATCCCCCTATATATACAACACACACATACCATGAACACACAATAAAAAAAATGACACACCCCTACTCCCTACGCTGCCGCTGGGATGGATGAGCGCCACTGTCTCCGGTATTATCAGCTCGGAGGTCCGTAGACTGGTCCTCTGAAAACACAATCTATGCACTTGGAGTCCTCGAAACTTCTAGACGATGGGGCCCCGTCACAAAACCCCCCTCACTCGTCTGGCTAACAGACCTCCTCGATCGCGAATGAGGAGGATACCTCTCAAGAATCTCACGAACAACAGAATCCTCACGAGCATCACCCCTGACACGATCATGGGACATGTGACGAGACTGTCTGACCGAGGAACCCGTAGCCCTCGACTCCAACCCACTAAGCTGACGAGCCAGCCTATGTATCCCCCACTCACTCCTCGCCAAATGATACTGTAGTTGATCGAGGGTCTCCTACGACTCTGCTCGCATCGTCCGACGTGCTACCTCCAATGCCTTAGTCTAAGTCCTCTGTGCAGCCATCATCTCGATAAACAAGTCGTCGCGACTCTGCGTCTCCTCAAGGATTCGTATCGCCTCGGGAGTGGTGCACACTCGAGCCACCTCTAGACGCGCCTCCTCGAGCTGACGGACCTGGATAACCACACCAAGTCAAAGGAAAACTAATATATACATGGACAAAATAAGAAACTTTGAAAATGAAAGGATTATACCAGATCCAGCCTCTCCTCCAGGAGTCGCCTAACCGTCTCAGCTGTCTCTGGATCAGAAGGAGGCACAGAAGGAATAGCGAATGTAGGCGGCTGCAACAAGAACAAACAAATAAATCAGAAAAATACTATAATGACAAATAAACTACGAACACAATAACTAAAACATACCTGAGTAGGGATAGGAACAGACTCCTGATGGGGAGCCTCGGGAGCAAAGTCCGGAATAGCCTGCACAAAGAACCAAATAAACCAACACAATACATGTCAGAACAAAATAAAGATAGAATAACCTAAACAAAATTACGTCACATAAAAAAAAAAACTATACCTGACTCTCTGGGCGTATAAAGGTAGCAATCGCCTCCCTCGCCTGAAGATCCTCGGTAACTCGACGCTGAAATATCGCATGATATTAGTAAGCTATTAAGAAAGTGAAACAATGACACCCGACAAACTAATGCAATGACACAAACAAAATAAAAGATTGAATGAAATTTATCCATTGATCTAGCTCGGCCCGAAGCTGAGCCATCGCTGGATCCTCCCGACTAGAAGAAGTAACTAAAGATGGATCAAATACCGGAACGGAACCTCCAGCAACGAGCTCGGCTCTCTACGAATAACAATAAACACATAAGTTGGCAAGCTCACAATGCTAACAATTAGCTAAACCATATTTTTAAAGACACTTACCAATCGATCAATCTCAAATCGTAAGTTGACCTCCACCTCTTAACTGGCCTGCTGCTGACCGTGTAACAACTCGATAATCACCGTCTGACAAGCAACCTCACCCTCCTCTCAGACTGTCCAAAATAAAATAAAATGAGACACCGCAATCATGTTAGAACGACTAGAAGACAGAGTCTATATAATAATAAAAAATATAAATTAACTCACCAGGAGCCGGCGAGTCTCTGCTAGCCGTGCCCCTAACTCATCCTCCGCCACCCTAGCCTGAGCAATCGAGGAGGCTAAGGAGTGCAACATCTTCTCATCCAGATGAGGAACATACCCCATCCGCTCCCTCGCCCTATGGAGAGCGTCTAAAGCCCCCGCATGCTCGGGTTGAGATGGCCCTGCTCCAACGTAGCCAACCTCTCCCTCAAAGCCGACGCAGAATCCGGCCCACCGATCGCGAAAGAGCCACTCCCATGAAACGTGTGAAGAGGCACCCGCCACCCAATGCACTAAACCACCGCACATACTCTCGGGCGTCCGCCTCGTCACACGCCCTTGTAACCCTGGTCCCCCCAGCTTTAAAATTTATTATCTGAAGCGCCATCCGCTCCACAAAATTCGCTACTCTATGGAGAATCTCTGGAGGGACTCCCTAAGCGAGCCCCAATTGTTGTACCACTCAAGATGTGTGGATCCTCTCCACCCTCTCAAAATAATGGACCCATATGTCCACATCAAAGAAGGGTCGGCCAGACTGAATCATTGGCACGCCCGCATCCTCCTCATCCGCATATAGCCTCCAAATCACCTACAACCAAGCAAACGAGCTGGCCCCTCAACGAAGACTCAAATCCTAAAAGACCAAAACGAAACAAAAAAAAATATGCATGACGATCTATACATGCCTCGCGAGCATATCCTCAAAGTGACCGTGCGCGGTCTGAAGATCCGAAGACCAACGACGACCCCTCAATGCCTCCCTCCACACGTGCATCCGCGAAAATGTAAACCTCACCTCCAACGGAACCCCCGGATGAAGAAAAGCGAAAGTGATCATATGTCCAAAACTAAAAAAAAAACAAATAGACTAGAAGAAACGCTAAGTAGATGCTACTATCAAAATACCCAAAAAAATAGAGACACTATGATAGCAATTAACTAAAACTCACATGGAGGAAAGGAAGGAAACCTTCGATCGACGCGACGCCCCATCCCCGATGGTAAAGCTACTTATAGAGATGCATCAATGCGGCCGCGCCCCACGCATAGGAGGGGACTCGATCCAAGTCCTCGAGAACCATAAAAAATAACCTGGTGATGCATTCCCGAGTCGAAGAAGAGAAGAGTACCGCACCAAGAAAGTGAATCAAGAATGCTCAAAGCACCTTATCCGCAGCCAACCCTGGCTCCACCACAGGCTCCCGGCCCGCCACTATCACACAATGTGCCTCATAAGTCGCCTTCGCTTTCGAATGGTGCCTCGGGGGGACGAAGCTACTTGTAAACGTATAAAAAAATCAAGTGACTCAAACTACACCTGGCCCCGATCCACTCGATCTATACGGCACACCCAAAATCTCCTCACACACCTCCAAATAATGTCCTGCCATCCGCCCTGTGATCGGCTCACCCTCGAAACAAAGACCGGTGATGCAGACCCAGTCCTTCAGAGTCGGCAACATCATACCAATTGGAAAGAGAAACGCCTGATGCTCCTCCCTCCACCTCTCTAAGATCGCCGCAATCAGGCCACGATCGACCTGAAAGGGCTCCAGCGCTAGTATCAGTCCGAAATCGAAAGACATCAGTCGCGCCCACTGAAACTCCGATAAGGCATGATACCAAGTATGAGACTCGGTCCATACCGAGCTGATAGCCAGCTGCAGGGGACTCCTATCGAACGAAATACAAATAATAACAGTAAGACTAGCACATATCCATGACGAAAGACAAACGAATTTAGAACTAAAAGCAAGTCAAATATGCCCCAAACATAATAACAAGTTACAACAAACACACAGAGCGTGATAAGGGCAACTGAATAGAAATATGACCTATCTCTAGATGCCATCATGATGCATGAGTGCGCACACAGCCATGGATCAATGCAGGTTTGACATAAATTAGAAGGGTTTTCAGAGCCTAATAAGCTTATGTCATAACCTAAGTGGCTAAGAAAATGAAAGAGCTCTTGCTCATGGATGCTTACCAGGCCTCGAGCGAAGAAATCCTCCAGCGGGAAGTGTCTGCGATCTCGATGCTCCTCAGCTGCACCCTTAGCTCTCTCACCCTCAGGTATCTCACCCTCAACCCTCTCACCCACATCCTCAATGACCCCCTACTCAATCTCCAACTCCTCCTCCCTGACCCCTGACTGGTCAACCTCCAGTACCTCCTCTCTAACTACCTCCCCAACATCCACCTCCTCGATAACGTCGGTCCGAGCCTCGAAAGTTTCACCCATCTCCGCCCCTAACATCCTCTCTAACTCAAAAATAGTAATATCGCACCCACCAATACCCTCACCCTCCATCCTAGAACGAAGAGTATGAAAAACTGAAGAAAATGAAGGAAACGACACCCGAAACGGATGGCCGGATAGCAAAATATCATGAAAACATGAAAATTAGAGTACAAAGAAACAATGAAACGGAGAATCGAAGACTAAAATGGATCGTGCGACGAAAATGAAAAGTTTTGAACTATATATAGAACCTACCCAAATCGTGCACGTAAACTCACGTGTGCACCGAATCATGCACCACTGTTCCTGCGCATAATTCGGATCACACGATCGGTCTTGAGTGCGTAACCTAATCGTCGCCCGCTCAAACCAACCCGACCATCTGGTTGCGCGCAGCCTACTAAGCGCGTAATTGCTTCAAGCGTCCACACACTCGCGCACGAATTCTAATGGTCACTTGTACAGCAACCAGCCACCGCCCTAATCACGCGCTCGGTACCATGCGCTTAAATCGGTCAAACGACTAGAAACTAGCGTTTAATAACGCTCAAACGCTCTGAACGCGCATGCACCCTCTGGTACGCAATTAATTTATACGCACAGAGTGAAGTGCACAATTCCCCAAAAAAGTGCCCAGGACAGCACGTTCACAAGCCTAAATTGGTTGATCTCCAACACTAAAAATTAGCTTAAACCACGCCCTTGTAAAGCCCGATCCAAAACATTCCAGACTTAAAGAAATATACACCCCGATAACTAAAAGAAAATGCTCCAGACTAAGACCAAACTAAAAAAAAAATGCTCCGACACCGTTTACACACTCCGACCAAAACTAAACAAACAAAAAAAAACTTGCCCCAACTAAGGCGAAACTAAATAAGAAAAATATCCCCATCGCTCATACACTCCAACGAAGCTCAAACTAACTCAAAACAAAAAAATGCTCCTAACATGCCCCGATCCAAAATAAATCAAATAAGTTACAAAACAAACTAAACCTATATTTACAAAAGAAATTAAAATCATAATCTCTTCATAAATAAATAAAAGAATTACAAAATACACCGAGGGCATACCCTCTGAATATATAACTTCAAACAATAAACTTAAAATCTGCACGTTCAGGCAATACACGAATCCGGATTTATTCAGGAAAATAAAAATCCTATCTTCCCCTCTTCCCTTAGCATGGCAACAATTCGACTACTACCTTGCATTCCCAATCCCGTCCATTCTCAATAATTCACGCAATAAACATAACTCTTCGGGTCCAACACCTGGGATACAAGAAAGAAAGGAAGAAAAGACATTAATGGATAAGAAAATGCGTAAAACAAAACAAAAAAAATGCCCCAAAACTTTTAATCCCAAACTTGGAATAAAATTCAAAACAACAAGAACCCAAAACTTTTAGCTCACACATTTATAAACTATACCTCCTGAATTACCAAATGACAAGTGTCACACCTTTAAACTTTTCTAATCTAATTAAATCTAAACCAAACACATACCCCCTTTGAAAAATCACAATCCATGATGGACTCAGATGAACCAATAATTATACAACACTTAACCCCCTAAGAAACACCAATCCCCCCACGTCTAGATAAACCAATATGATTTAAACATTGAATACTCATCTAGAACCTTTGGAAACTCGCACCTTTTAAGTCTCATGTTGAATCAAACAAAAGACCAAAACTCAAGTTAAATCAAACCTTAAACCAGACAAAACTTTAAATAGAAAAATAAAAATAAAAAAAGCTCTCTAAAATGAGACCCTAACTTATTTAAGACAAAAAAAAAGCTCCAACCAAACCCCTTAGAACCAAGTAAAACCTATAAACAAACCATGAAACAAATTGAACTTCAAGCTACATTAAATCCTAAAATAAATCAAACAAATCAAATAAATCCAACTGATCCATTAATAAGCTTAAACAAATAAACAAGCACGACCAAACAAAAAAAATGCCTCTTTATTTATAACTCAAAAGTTTTACAAGTACCACCGGAGGCATACCTCCTGAATTTACAACCCAAAACGAAAACCTAAGACTTTAACATACAATTCAAAATAAAGACTGGGTTCAAAACTGAGCCGAAGCGAGGAGCAGATTTCGCTCAAAGCGTCCAATCGAAGGTTTCAGGGAGAATTGATTGGGAAACACATTCCTCCACTTTTTACTCCTCTTCCGTTATCTTTACCTCCTCTATCGCAGCGTCCTCAACGCTGCCTTCACTGCTTCCTAAAAAGGATCGATATGAAGACTAGCACCCTCATTCCTAATACCGCTCATTCTTAGAATAATATCATCCACGAGCATCATATCAGGATGGAGATCACGCAAAATAACGAATATGAGAAAAAACGACATCCCAATTAGACGGTTGGATCACTCGATATCACTAAAACACGAATTGTAGAACACAAGATATTCAGAAAAAGGTCAAAACTCTAGACTAAACCAGAGAATGAAAAATAAATGAAGTCTCCCTCGCTTATATAGAGTACGACCTTAATCACATGCCCGAACACGTGCGCTTAATCCAGTCACGCGCCATGCACACTGTGCACAATTCAAATCACGCGCCCTACCCAAAGTGCGCAAATAAACTATCGCCCGCGCCAATGGCGCAACGCTCCGATCGCGCGCACTCCATGAACCGCGTAAATTTATCAAACGACACACTGCCATCGCGCGACCAGAAAGGTCACCCGTACACTGACCTGGTGACACCTCGATCACGCATTTCTATTATAACACAGAATACAATCGCACGGGCACTCCCACTCGCATAAAAGACCCCTCAAGCCTAAGATCACACGCCCAAAAATAGGCACGCAATCGTATTAAGCGACCTAAAATAGGCACGCAATACCTGACTTTGGACAAAATTTACACCCTCACCTTTTTATTCCATCTTGGCCAAGATTCTTCCATCCCATCACGTAGCCTCACAAGCTGTTCCGACAGAAAAGAAAGACCTACTCACTCATCCCATCGCATACCCTTGCATGAAAAGAAAAGCATCAACAGCACCAATGACCCATCACGATAACATGTACACATGCGATAACAACTCAATATCCATTCCCATCGCAATAAATTAATCATACCCTCATGTCCCATCGTGAGAAGCCGAAAGCAAATCTCCTGAGGACGTGAGTATGCCACCGCTAACTACACTTTTTCGACATCCCATCACAAATATCATTACCTAAAAAAAGAAAGCTCAGACAGCACATACCACGCCGTAGGATGAAAAGAGGGAAAGATTGATCATGTCCCATCGCTAAGACAAAGGACTCTCTCTCTCACGAATTGATCCCCATGCCCCACCAGGACTCACCCATCACACAGATGAAGAAAGGGAGAACTCCCAGGTCCCATCGCGACATCATTTCTCCCAAGATATCACATCACAACCACCAAGCCCTGCCACAGCAGACCGTATAAGCTATACACAATTCAAGTAAGTATCACTCCCAGGTAAGTACTACCCACTTTTTTATTTTACTTGATATTGCGTAAAAATATAATTAGCTATGATTAAGTCAAATATTTTTAGAACCTGTCTCTCTCGACTCGCGAATTACTGTAGTCCTCCCATAAGAGACAGTCATCAGTACTTGTCAAGAAGGTTAGACAGAGTATCCAGCATGCGAAGTATCGTCTTGACAACCACACCAACGGTCGGGTCCACAAATCTTGTACCGGTGGATTTGCTCAGCGATGTCTTGAAAGCCACGTTGTTACCGTTTTACCACCGAATTGATCTTAAGTTAAAATCCCTAAATTTTCAAATTTTCAAAACTCCTGAATTTTCAAAATCCCCTTACCAAAATGGGAAAAAAATAATAAAAAAAAGAGAGAAGAATAGAAGAACAAAGCAACCAAATAAATTGACCCAACTCACCTTTCTTTAAATACCACAAAACCCGATTAAGACCCCATCACCCGCACACAATAAATTACACTTAAACCCGACCTTCAACTCCTAAGACCTCTGAACTCGCAATCAAGCGTATATCCCACTGCACAGAATTGGATCAAGCGCACACTCCACTGTGCAGAATTATTTGTTCAGACACATTAGGACTAGAATTACTAACTTATAGGCCAACCCCTAAACTCACAATCAAGTGCATACCCCACTACGCAGAATTGGATCAAGCGCACACACCACTGCGTAGAATCGTTTGTTCAGACACATTAAATTTAGAAATCCCGACTTAGAGGCCGACTCCAGACGAATCAAGTGCATGCGCCACTGTGTATAAATCAATCGAGCACACCTCACAAGACCCCCACCTCAATTACCAGCCCAAACCGGCTATTCCCCTGGAAAACTGAATATTGAGTATATTAATCTAAGAACTTACAAACGCCTATTGGAAAAGGAACGCCTGGCGCGCATTGGTGTGAGCAATGACGTGTCCGGTCTGACATGACTTGCAAAAGCCTTCGATATTACATGATACTTCATTTTATTATTATCGGTCCCTGGACCTTATTTTGGGCATTTAATTGACGCCCTGATACCTCGATTATGTAAAATTCCTCTGTTAGTTCGCGCCATGCAACAAGATGCGTCATGCACCCACAAACCCGAAATGTGCCCTTCGATAGCTACCATTTGCCTTTCAAATACTCTATTTTAGCTTGCGTTGATAGATAAGAAAGACAAGCCTGTCATGTCAGCATCCCAGTTCATATTTGTGATTTCTCAAGAGAAACGAGAAGACACCTCGAATGAGGGGTGTCTACTTCTTCGACGCGTTCTTACTTCGTAAGAGTGCGCCAAGGAGGGGCATCTATAGACCCCCATTTTGCCCTCTCGGAATATACAAATTTATTCGATCAATTTTTGACCTCATAACCTGATATGGGATCATATACTGAAATAATAATATATGGCTGGATACAGGCTGAAATAATAGTTCTGTGGCTCAGGCCTCATACCCCCAACATGGGAACCATACACTGAAACAATAGTACATGACTGAGCACAGGCTGAAACAATAGCTCTGTGGCCCAGATCCCGATGTAGGGAGACTATATACTGAAACAATAGTATATAGTCGAAATGCAGACTGAAACAATAGTCTCGCATTTCAGACCCCTAACCTTAATGTGAGATCATATACTAAAACAATAGTATATGGCTGGACATAGGCTGAAACAATAGCTTTGTGGCTGAGGCCCCTTTACCCTAATATGGAAATCATGCACTGAAATAATAGTACATGGCTGAAATAATAGCTTTGTGGCTCAGATCCTGACATAAGGAAACTATATACTGAAATAATAGTATATAGTCGGAATGCAGACTGAAATAATAGTCTTGCATTTCAAACCCCTTAACCTTGATGTAGGACCATATGCACTGAAATAATAGTGCATGGCTGAACACAGGCTGAAATAATAGCTTTGTGGCTCAGATCCCAACGTAGGAAGACTATATATTGAAACAATAGTATATAGTTGGAATGCAAACTGAAACAATAGTCATACATTTCAAACCCATACCCCAGACGTGGGAACCATGCACTGAAATAATAGTATATGGCTGAACATAGGCGGCTCAGATCCCAACACAGGGAGACTATATATTGAAATAATAGTATATAGTCAAAATGTAGGCTGAAACAATAGTCTAGCATTTCAGACCCAACTTGGACCCGAACAACTCCGAATTAAGTGCTTAAAACTATGCGCTCAATTCAATTGCATGCCAAATCACAAGCGCGCAATCAATCCCTTCTCAGACAAACTTCATTTCCCCAGACTAACTCGAGACTCGATCACCCGCCTGACACCAAACGCACAATCGAATTAAGCGCTACATAATCAGTGCACAATTGGCCTACGCCCGACCCAGCCTCACTGTCCTTGACCCCTAAGTTTCCTCGATTAAACGCTTCGAGAGTGGCGCTTAATTAGATTACGCACCCAAAAATGGGCGTGCAATTAGTTCTAACGCTATTAGGACTAGGAAACTCGCTGAGCAAGTCAGCCGGTCGCTCACTGAGTCGGTGACTGACTCAAAGCGATTAAGCACCTGAAAATCGGCGGGCAATTCGATTAAACGCGTTAAACAGGGCATTTAATTAGGAAAAAACCTATAAAAGATTTTTTCTTAATTTTCTCGAGAAGGCTGGCAATTTTCGAGAGAGAACGGATTTTTTTAGGATTCCAAAACCAGAGAACTCTGAGGACAAACCCATAGAGCAACCTAGTCATGATTTCGAGATTCAAGCTTCAAATCTTCGAGATATCTCTCCGTAGCCCTGACCCTAGGTAAGGATTGATTTTTTTTGTTCACGACCATAACTTCTAGCCTCTAGATTTAGGAATTTTATTAGTTTTAATTTTCAGTCCGAGACTGTAGCATCCTTTTTAGATCACAAATTTTTATATTTAGTTCTAATTCTCCGAATTCAGAACCAGTCCTTAATCCGATAGTCTAATTTACCGACCCTAGGCTTCAATTTCGTTCGAAAATCTTAATCTCCAGTCCTATCACTAATTTCTGGTTCTAGTCCTTGGATTCTAGAATCAGTCTTTAATCATACAGTCTGATTTTCTGATTTCGGACCCGAATTCAGTCTAAGAAATTTAAATTTTAGTTTTAATTTCTTAGTTTAATATCTCCAAAAATCTTAAATATTAATTTTAGTTTCTATAATTCTAGTTCATAATTTAATTCATAATTATTATTCCGAAATCGACTCTGAAAAATCTAAAATACTATTTTATCAGCACGAATTCAATTTATATTTAATCTCAGCCACCCGATTTGCCCAAGGGAGCTTACGAGGGGTACTAGAGAACGAGGCCAATCCTCCTTAGCATAGCGGGCCCAAAACTCTTTTTTTAAAGAATTTTTAGAATTAATTAATTGCTTTTCTTTTTAGTATAATTAACTAGTAGATTTATTTTATTTCAGCATAATTAATTAATTAAGTTAATTAGATTTTAATATGATTGATTAATTTCTTTAAATCAGATATTAGTTGGTTAATTTCTTACTTTAATTAGAATTTCAGTCTGATTAATTCATCACTTAAATCAAAGTTTTAGTAAAACTAGTTCTCTATTTCAATTAGAATTCTAGTAAGACTGTTATACTTGATTTAATTAGAATCTCAATACAACTAGTATACTTGCTCTGCTTAGAATCTCAGTATAACTAGCATGCTTGATTTAATTAAAGTTTTACTAGAACTACTACATATGCACTCCTAGTACAATTAGGAAACCTGATCACAATTAGACTTCTAATGGGATTAGGAGACTAAAATTAATCTAATGAGATTAGGAGACTAAAATTAATCGGACTTCTAATGGGATTAGGACACTTAATTAATTAAACTTTCAATAAGGATTGGAATAGTAAAAATTAACTAGACTGCTAATAGGATTAGAATACAACTAAATTCATAATCGAATCAGGGAGGTCTAAACTGATCAGAACTATAACAATAACGGGAAATAAAAGAAAAATTAAACTATCTAAATTATAAAAAAAAGACATAGCTGCTGACGTTCGCAGGCGGATGATTCAGTATAGAAGTAACCTACACTCGCTCTCAAACGTGATTATTGACGTGTTGCAGCGTCGATAAATATCTATAGCTACCGATTGCAATAAACTAGGAACCTTCCTAGAAATTTCTTTACCTCCACCACTCTAAACGCCGCATCGCTAGAGTCCACTTGGACATAATTGGAGTCACTGATTCAATGAAAACCGAGAGGAACCCAGAAAAAGTGCGCACCAACACTTGTGATATGTGAAAACACAATCTAGGTCGTCTGATTTAAAGTGCATGATCTATAGATCCTTAGTGGATAAGATTGGGGTAAACCACGATATTTATCATATGATCTATTGTCATCAGCCGTTGAATCAAATAATAGCCTTTAACTATATGTAATCACATGGTGAAGATTATATTTCATGCTAATCTTATCCATTAATGATCTATAGATCATGAACTTTAAATTAGACAACCCAGACTGCGTTTTCACATGTCACATGTCCCTAAAATACAAAGTCTTTTTTTAACCTCGGTGCAATCACTTAAAAAGCGAGTGCAAGTAATGGCTCCTTCGTATAAATAAAAGTTCGATTATTGTGATAGTTCTTATCATAAATTAGATAAATTTTAAATATAAAATATGATTTAAAGGTAGCTAAGGTTAGTTTGGGGTATTTTAAAAACAAAAGTGCTAAATTGATAGAAACTTTCTAACTTTTATTTTTGTTTTTAATAGTATTATTGTAAAAGTGCACGTGTGTTGCACATGTTAATCTATAAAGTTATTATATATATATATATATATATATATATATATATATATAGAGAGAGAGAGAGAGAGAGAGAGAGCACTTTAGATAATTCTACAAATAATCATTTTTTTATCTTAATGTGAGATAAAATAAATCTTGAGATCATAGTCCTACCATCATACTACAAGATTTGATTCCATATGACAAACGTCTCAAAAAGTGTTTCGTTAATCATATTTGATGCACGCCCATGATTATGTTCATATTGTGGATCAAAATATGACCGTCTGATGGTAGACCAATGATCCCAAGTTCTATTATGTTAAAGATTTGGATGCAAAAAATCTCCATCATCTGATTCAACTCGGATTTCATGTGATTAAACCGTTGACTGCTTTGACTTGACAGTGGAGATGATTTTTCGTCACAATATTCGAGACAACATATATTGATCTTCAACATAATAGAACTTGGAATTATTGTTCTACAATCAGACAATCATATTTTGATCCACATGACATGCATCCCAAAATATAAACATGATCGCGGACGTACATCATATGTGGTTCAAGGATCACATTTGACTCACAAGATTTATTATTTATTATTTCACTTTATTAAACCAATCCTGAACTTATTTATTATTTTACTTTATTAAATGTTTTTAACTTTTTGTTAAATGTACTACTAAAAGATCAAATATTTAGTATTCTATGATTGAAATTTAATATGAGTACCTTTATTTTCACCCACAGATTCTTTTGATCCGCCCACATCCCGAATCTTTCCTTCCACCCACATATTCAATTCTGTTTTCTAATGTTCGAATCCACCCACCGAAATCTTTAGCTATACACCCACATCGTCTTCTTTCCTCTTCCTCTTCCCGCTTACGCCATATTTGAATTTCGTACACTCACATTGTTTTTGCTCCAATTGTCTCTTTGCGCTGTGGAACGTTAGGAAGGGTTTCCGTGATTGTACGAACTCTATTTGGACTCGTAATTGTAGACCCACATCGTCTTTCCCAATCTTCTTCTCGCGCTATAAGAACATGAGGAACGGACGAACTCGGTACACCCGCACCTGCGAAGAAATCCTGAGTTCTTGTTAGGGTTTGTGGGATAACGACAGTCAACTGTTCGAGGTATCTTCAATTTTTAGTTGATTGTTCAACATATTTAATTGATTGTACTGTACACCCATATAGGGTTCGTTAATTGTTCAACATATTTAGTTATTTTTATATTTTGAGTACCTTTAAATCCATCAAACAAATATTTGAGTTCACCCACAGTAAAACACAATGATTTGGTTGAACTCAAAGATTTGGTACGAATTTGAATGTACTCATTTTTTGTTGTAGTTCCAAACAAATAGTTGATGATGTAATTGGGTTGATAGGGAATTTGTGAAATGGATGATTTTCGTAAACGGCCTACGACTTCCTATAGAAGAAGGCTTATAAAAGCCTGATTCGTAGGAGCATCCGAAGATATGTCTTCTAAAATTATTGTTGATAATTTAAGGATTTTAACAATAGCTGTTGAAGCTGTATCTGCAACGACAGTGATTTTTGAATCTTCAAGTGAAGTCCTGTCTTTATTAGATCCAAAGATGCAAGAAGGGAGAATATTAGAAGAGAGAGTGGAGGAGGGGAGCGTGGTAGAAAGGAGGGTGGAAGATTTTATTGGAGAGGATAGTGTGGATGATGTGGTAGTAGAGGGGAGGGTGGAAGAAATTCTGAAAGAGGGGAGAGTGGATGATGTGACGTAGAGGGTGAAGGTGAGAGAGTGGAAGTGGAAGTGGGTGAAGGTGAGGGAGCTGAGAGGGTGGAGGAGAGAGTGGAAGTGGGTGAATATAAAAGGAGCTGAGAGGGTGGAGGAGAGAGTGAAAGTGGAAGTGGTTGAAGGTGAGGGAGCTGAGACAGTGGAGGAGAGAGTAGAAGTGGAAGTGGGTGAGAGGGTGGAGGAGATAGTGAAAGGCGAAGAAGAAGCAACTCGAGTTCCAAAAAGAAGAGAAAAAAGCAATAGGTGGACATTGAGCCAGCCCAAACTAGAGTCAAGGTTAATGTGACATCATTTTCCGGAGGCCCTACTGACACTTCACTTCTATGATGGTATAGAAACTATGTTACCCACGATCTATGGGTTAACAAAGTAAGTAAATAATAACATTAAATTTATGTAATACATTTATCTTTTACATTTAAAATATGTTTACATAATTATAAATATTTTACTAATTTTGTTGTTAGTTGATATAGGATCGAAGAGCGCTTCGTTGCATCCAACATTCAGTCAAATACCTGATCCATCGATCCATCGATCAAATGAAATACTTGATCCATCGATCAAATGTCCCACAAATTTAAAAGTAGGATCAAGATGACAGGATTTTGGTTGCTGGCTAGGGTTGCATTCAGGATCATCAATCTGTCTTAGTATTTGCCTTAGTTGAGAGATGACACCATGAGACAAATACATTTCACTTTGTTATCGGTGAGATAACTATCACTCTTGACAATGTGAAACATCTCATTGGCTTATCTATAGTTGGCAAGACAATTGTTACAAACCCTTGCAGTACAGCTGAATTGATGGCCACGTGTGCTCAAGCATTTGGTATTGGTGTCGACGATATGATCGAAGAATTGAATACAATGGATGTAAGGGAAAAACTTTTTGCTTGGAATGGTTGCGTGCTTGTTTGAGCCAGATAAATGATGATGAATCTGATGATCAGATTGACTGTGTTATAAGGGAATATATTCTTTATCTGCTAGGTTGCACAATCCTTGCCTATAAATCAGGCAGTATGGTGTCGGTTCGGTACGTAAAGGTGTTGGTCGATCTAAAGACCATTAGGGACTATGCGTTGGGAGCAGATGCACTCGCTTATCTTTATAAGGAGCTGGGCATCACATCAGAAAAGAAGGTCGCCCAAATTTCTGAGCTGCTTACGTTGGTTGAGGGATACTACATTCGCATAGCAATGTTTTACAAAATTGCATTTCTAATATTTAATAAATAGTTTTTGTGTGTTGCTATTAAATTATATGTTTTGTATTTTCAGGCGTAGAGTTACGAGCACATAGCTCTTGAGCGTCCAACGCTTATCCAAAAATGTTTTGATGAAACTGTCATCCAACGCTTAAACTGTCATTGGCCTTTAGATGACAGTAACCTTTAAGTCAACCCGCGCATTCCGAATCAAAGTTGGTTCTTTTACGTGAAGCATTGGATGAGTTACGGATGGATAAAGTATTATCATAATTAGTTATTTTACGTGAACTTATATAATTGTAATAACTCTCTCTCTCTCTCGTACAAGTTATTTGGGATCCATATTATAAGATTAGATCGAAATATCTGTTTACTCCTACGACATTGTTCACCGGATGTCTATTCTATTTCGACATTGTTGAGCCTTATTACTCAGAGCGGATGTTAAGATAGTTGGGACATGTGCAATCGATCCCCCCGACACTAATAGCACCTGCAGAAGGGAGTATTAGAGGAAGAATTGCGAAGACATATACTGTATATTACCGAGCTCCTCCGGAAAACTTTGAATGTCATCGCAATCACCAATTATCTATAGAGGATCGTGGTGCTCCAATGTTTAGTGGGGCCATTGTGGAGGATTATATGAAGTAGTACAAGAAGTTCTCACATTTGTACCTTATGGGCTTCAACCACCACAAGTGTTTGAGGCCATCCAAAAGTAGAGATGATGTCGACGATGTCTCGGAAGAATAGGTGCGTATTTGTATTATTATGATATCTCTCATTTATAATTGCTATCATATATGAAAATTTATATAATGTCTAATACTCATTTTGAATACGACGACATTACAGAGATAGGGCGTTGATGCTATTAGAGTATTTGATAGCTGCCAATTTAAATCAAGACATTGGATATGTGATGGAGGTCATAAAGAAGGTACGCGGTGAGCTCCGATTCGACTTGCCCTCCTCACAGGTTACTACCTCAAGTAAATGACTATCCTTTACTTAAAAAACCACAATTATAAGGTACTAAATAACTACTTTAGGCAGTTGATTAGTTTACTACTGCTAAACTAATTAACTGTGTGGGCAATATATGCTATATATATATATATATATATATATATATATATATAGAGAGAGAGAGAGAGAGAGTACGGTGGTGATAAATATATGATAAACTAATAAGGGGCACTGAGCGACTCTCCTAGTTCGAGTGCAGACCGATATGTATCGATTGACATGTATCGTTCATTGATCACGCACATACAAAATTTGTTAAAAATTGGTGACTGACCGTTCGTAGCGAAGATCAGCCTTAAAACTTGCAATGATATATCGAGCCAAATCTATTGCTGCGATTCTTCTCATCACTCCTCGATTCCAAGGGATGAAACTACTATACCTTCCGACTAAAGAATGAGATCCCCGAGAAGCGAGGATTCGATTACTACCACGCCTCTCCGTAATGGAAGTAACCTAAGACTGCCAACAACAGGGAGCAACTATATTCAAATTTATAAGAGAAAGCAACAAAAAATGCACGATAACGCAAATTATTACACTCCTACAGTTTCTGCGACTATATTGTTATATATGAGATCATTGTGTAATTCCTTCCGGTGACCTTTAATGGCGGAGATGATTCCAATATTATAGAGAGAGAGAGAGAGAGAGAGAGAGAGAGAGAGAGGAAGGGGGCGAGTGGATACCATTAAATATAAGACGCTGCTGCTTAGCGAGATTGAAAATTCAAAATTTGAAAAACTGGCGGTGTTTTTATTGGTGCGAAATTTCAAGGGCGGGATGATAGTTTTGGGTATTTTTGCTTTAAAAATGACAAGTATGCAATATGGGGGAGGGAGAAATTAGGTAAATTTCTCTTAGGCCATGTTCGGGTATTTCTCTAGTTATCTCACAAAAGCTCAAATTCTTGATAACTCAGTTTCCCGACCAACTCAGATTCCTAGCTTTCCCCAAGTGTGTTCTTTTAGGCTTCAGAAAAGCTCTGATTCCTGATATTTCACAGAATCGAAGGATTCCCTGTGTTCTTTTAATTATTTCATAAAAGCACAGAATCAGTCTACTTTAGGGACATCATATCACCGTAGGAATGACGGTAGAGTATCTGATATGGTGTCATATATATTTGAAGGTCACTTTTGCCTGATGCATAATCCATGGGAGATTGAATACTTTCGTCGGTGCAATTGTGCAAAAATGATTCCTACAACTTTACTACCTGATCGCTTATCATACTAACACTATATCTGAGCCAAATTCGTGTAAAAATGATTCCTACAAGCCCAGCCTGCTATTACATCCGTGTCGGATTCATGCCTAAATTTTAAGGTAAAAACAATCGAGCCGATGAAATTTTTGCCTGAACCCTACCTAGCCAATACCCGATATTAAGGGAAAGGGCCGAGCTAGTCTTGGATCGTCTGACCATGATCTCAAGATCGATTGCGTCAAAGATTGAGATGAAAATGATCTCCACCATCTGATACAAAGCACTCAATGATTTAATCACATAAAAACATGGGCTGGGAAGGACGAATTTTTTGCTATAAATAAAAGTATCATATTTCATTTATCTTTTAAAAAAATAAATAAAAGAAAAAAAAAATACCGAAAGGAGATAGAAGACATATATAACGAACCCTTGAGATAAGACTCTAAGGATTTAATAAGGATGGTGGTAATACCAAATCACATTATGCTTCACCCACTTAAAATATTGTGGAAAAATCTGTTGACTTCTTCAAATCATAGTCACCAAATCGGGGTTGGGCAATAGTTCGGCTAGGTTAAAATTCATAAAAATCCGGAAAATCCGGGAAGTTCAGGGAATATTCAAAGGAAAAATTGGTGAGAAATTTTTTTAAATAAAAATAAAAGGATTTAAAATTATAAAAAAAAATTAGGAACTCACAATTTTTTGAAAAAATTAGGAATTCGGGAATAATTCGCAATTTTTTGTAATCAGGTGAATTTTCAAAAATTTCACGAATAACTCTGGGGACCTTAAACTCGTGAATTATTCGAGAATTTTTCAAAAATTCAGCGATTTTTGTAACTATGCTTCAAATTGGATCATATAGATTGTTTTTTGTCCAAATCTTCCACACAATAGATTTAGAGATCATAGGCTTACCATCAAACAGTCAAATGCTGATTCCACGTGGTACACATTCCAAAAAGTGAACGTAATCCCATACCATCAAACATCGAGTGAACGTAGTCCCATACCATCAAACATCGTTCACATACAATTTTTGGGATGTGCGCCAACTAAAAATTATCATCTAACTGTTTGATAGTGAGCCCAAGATCTCAAGATTTATTGTGTGGAAGATTGGGACAAAAAAAAATTTGTCATCGA
Source organism: Chloranthus sessilifolius (assembly GCA_021018995.1). Classification (NCBI taxonomy): domain Eukaryota; kingdom Viridiplantae; phylum Streptophyta; class Magnoliopsida; order Chloranthales; family Chloranthaceae; genus Chloranthus; species Chloranthus sessilifolius. The sequence goes on along the minus strand of CM037588.1, from coordinate 3,236,384 downwards.
TGATTTGAAGCAGTCAATGATTTTCCTTTGTTTAATTGAGGTGGCTCTAACATGCAGAATGCCGACTATCACTTTCAGTATTAAATAGAACATTAGCCGTTGCAACTTAGTTGCATGGGGATTATAAGGAGTTTATTACCGGGCAAACCATACTAACTCTATTCAGAAAGCGAGTATCCCTGACCAAAATTTTAGGAAACCAAAAAGAGTCTCTACTCAGAGGGCGGCGGGCGGCAGTTTTCAGTTGTCTAGAGGAGAAAGGGTAAGAGCCCTTTCAAGTGTAAAGGGGGCAGTTTCGGCATAGGGAGGAGGGAGGGGGGAGGGGGGAGGGAGGGAGGGCGGCCAAATGCGTAATCCAACATCCACGCATAAGGGTTCGTGGATGCTAAAGGGTGGTGCAAACCCGTATTGGGGCGCTCTTGCGTAATTAAAAAAAATAAAATCAGATTTTGTGATAAAATACTTTGGGGAGTGTGATTTAATAATTTTCTCAATGCATAATCCAACATTCACGCATAAAGGTTCGTGGACGCTAAACGGCAGCGCAAATTCGTAATAGGGCGCTCTCCCGTAATAAAAAAGAATGTCGGATTTCCTAATAAAATACTTTGGGGAGAATAATTTAGTACTTTTCTCAAAAAGTAAAATCAAAACCCAACCATTAAATATCCCAATTTATCTCAAATCAGACTCAGCAGTGCGTGTGCTGCCGGTGCTGAATTGGACTGCGGACATTATTTTCTGCTAATATCTTCCACGCAAATGACCAAAACATCATGAGAGTATCATATAGGAATTAAACTATAGAGATATTTTTTTTTGTTTGCTGAAAAACTATGAAAATGGTGGGTCTTGAACCATGTTCCTAAACAGCGGAAAAAATTAAAATATGTAAAATAAAGCTTTTTCTCATTTTTCATAGTTTTTCAGTAAAACACGTGTTTCAGGGAAAATTTTCAGGAAAATAGTTCGGATAAAAGTTTCAAGAAAAATTTTGAAGCCCTATTTTTCCAGCCCATGTTGTCAGAAAAAATCAAGCCACTCCTTCCTTCTACCAAACGAAAAATTGGTGCAAAAAAGGAGGTCATGATATAGATGATGGGAACCATTTTTCATCCCTTCTTCAACGCAATAAATCAAGAGGTTATGAGCCACGTATCAGATGACCAAATGTTAATTCCATGTGACACACATCCCAAAAAGTTACACTGAGCATGGTGTAACATATTCTGATAACTATTACGTACACATATGAAGTTAGCCCTTGCACATAGTTAAAAAGAAAGAATTGGCATGTGAAACTTGTGCCATGTTAGGACTCCATCTAAACCATTTGATTTGAAGCTCATGATCTAAAGATCTTAGGTGAAAATGATTGTCAGCAAACATTATTTTCATCATATTATTCAATACACTCAAAAACCATTAACGAAATTCAACATTTGATTGTGTCAAATCATACGATAGAGAATGAGTTTTGTGCCACTCTTTTGCCTAGTAGATCTTTAGATCATGACCTTCAAATCAGACGACTTAAATGTAACTCAACCATCTAAGCCACTTAATATGAAGGCTATAATGTAAAGATTATAAGTGAAAAGATTGGCACCACGCATAATCTTTATCATATGACTCAATGCACTCCAAAGTCATTATCCGATTCATCAATTGATTGTATCGAATCATATGATAGAGATTGAGTTTTGCACCACTCATTTGCAGCTTAGATCTATAAATCATAGACTCTATATCAGACGGATTAGATGTAATCTCACCTTATAATCGTACCATTTATTTGCACTATAAAAAACTAACTATCGGTCAATATGCCCATGATCTCAAGACCTATCTTCTAAAAAGTAGGAACAAAAACAAAATTTAATGTTCGAATTCAAAGTTATTAATGCATTTTGGCCCAAGGAAATGGGGTGAGGTTACAGGTTCATGCTGAGTGAAGAAAAGTGCCTTCGGAAAATAATTTTACACACTGTAGTTAAATAGCCGAAGAAAAAAAAAAAAAAAAAACCCAAACCATAATAAATAGTTAAAATAAAACTTCTCATGAGTTCTTTTATTTATAGGCCCATGTAAAGTAAAAAAGAAAAGCCTTTTTCATGAGTTTTGTCAAAAGGCCTATATGTTATTAGAAGATTGTGGTGGCTTCAGGCGAATTCCTATAATGGGGCCCTCTATCATATTAATCCAAAACACCAACAAAATCATTTCATTCGGAGCCCGTTATTTGAAGATATTAAATGCAAAAGATATGAATGAAATATCATCGTCATCATGTGATTAGATATAGTCATACACGATTATTTGATGAATGGTTGACAACAATAGATCATATGATAAATATCATATTTTGCGCCAATCTATGCACACTAATAGTGTGGAGGACGAGTATCGAACCCACGACCTGATCCCTCACAATGGAGGGAAGGATACCAACTGAGCTAATGCCTCTTTGGTGTTGAACATGTGCTCTAATTCTGATTTAAATTTGTTGACATATGCTTCAAATCAAATTAAATTTAAAAAAGCGTTAGACAAACTGTTTAACCTTATGTCATGATTAACTGAGTGCCCTACGAGACGCCAATCGAAATAGTGAGGTAATCGGGACCAATCTGTCACAATGAGACCTAAGGTTATGTTTTCCATCACAATCTTTCCCATGATAGATCGTGAGATCATGATCTTATCATTTATCAATGATTTATTATTTCACATGATATCTAATATTCTAAAAAAGTGGCCTTAACATCATATGGAACTCTTCACGGCCGAATTACCCACAGTTCTCAACTAGTAGATGCGACAAAAAGTCCAAAGAGCTTTGTATTGTGGCGCGGCTGTTAAAAAGTAATAAACTGTTATGTTTGAGATCTGTGTCATGTGAAATACCCATCTATGCCAGCATATATGAAAATATGATGTAAAGATCTTTGTGTCACGAAATGAGCATGAAAAATGGTTTTTCCACTATGGCAAATTGCCCGAATTTCGGCCGAAATCTACCTACAGTACCAAAATTACCCGAATTTTTACGTTTTCGTTTCGGTTTCAGTCACCGAAACTGAAACTTTCGGCCGAAATTTTGAACCATGGTGGCAATAACGAAAATATAATTATTATAGCAGCATCACTACGGCAGTAGGAACAGGGGGGCACGCTTAGATCAACAACAACCTGCTCAAGCGTTGACATTCACACATCTATTATGATCCACGGATCACTGCAAAGTAGGAATTATATGGTCTATACAAAGGGTCAGTAGTACCACAAAAAATAAAATTGGCAGTCTTCAAATGAAGATAAGTTAAAAAGCACATCTTCGCCCAGAAACAAGTCTATCTTTACCCTTTCTCGCCTGTTGAACGCATGGCAGGATGAGTCTTCAAAGCCCAACAAGTACTTCTGACCACCTTCACCATAAGGCTCTGGCAATGCTAATAAACTTGTTCCGAGCCTCTTCCGGGTCTGGTTGAATCTCTCTTTCCAACTGGGAAATTTCATTTTGAAGCGACCCTCTAAAGCTGCCAACAATGATGGGATCATGCTCGAGTTTTGTAAGTTCTGTACCTTTAACGTTGATTTCGGCTTCTATTCGTTCCACGTGTTTGTTTATTGTAGCAAGCTCGGGGCTTCTCTACTGCTTGTGAAGTCTTCTCGAGGGCAGCTCGTACTGGTTCAACATCAAACCCATGCTGCTCTAAATGGAGGAGGGTGCTTAACCTGTCCTGCAGTACGTCTCTAGTTTCATCAAGCCGTGATTTAGGTATCTCGGCCATCAAATCGGCAAAGGTCACCACGTGAGCTATAGCCATTATTCCTTCGCACTCTACTTCGCGGAATTGGATCAAGGCAATTTCATCAAGCCGTGATTTAGGTATCTCGGCCATCAAATTGGCAAAGGTCACCACGTGAGCGATAGCCATTATTCCTTCGCACTCTACTTCGCGGAATTGGATCAAGACTGTTGGGGCTTTGCAGCAAATGCTTCCATCGACTCGATCGCTTTCCATAATGGGGAGCACATCACAAAAGGAACAGATGTTACTACTTGGTCTTGAGCTGTCTCGTCATCGGACATAATAATCCTATCTTCATCTGATCGTTCAACACCCCATGGTTAGAAAAACTTAGGGCACTTTAGAAAACAATGCCTCAAAACAAACTTTTTAGCAAAAAAGATTCGACTTCAAATGTTTTAGAAAAACGGTGCTTTCACGGATTTTGGAACTTCAGAAAACCATGAAAACACTTATTTTTACAAACGTTTTAGAAAAATTGTGGTTGCACGGTTTTCTGAAGTTCTAAAATCCATGAAAGCCCGGTTTTTCTAAAACGTTTGAAGTCGGGTCTTTTTTGCTAAAAAGTTTGTTTTTGAGGCATGTTTCTCTAATTTTCCCAAAAAGGGGTTATCAACATAACAAATAATGTAATCAACAAAATAAATTAACGAAGGTGAATCCCTAATTTCATTACCTTTTGCGAATACATTTCGTGCAACTACTTTAAATTTTGGTTTTTAGCTCCTTCCAAGTGGTACTTTCATCTTTCCTTTACCTCCCTCCCTTCTACCATATCCTATGAGAAGGTCAAAGTACTCATCATTATAGGATCATTGGGCAAAAGAGCAATATCCACAAGAAAATGATGCAATAAATTATACCCTTGTATAATTCTAAAAGACAATTAAGCTTTAGTTACAAAGATGTAAATTGCTATGGGAATCCATCATTCGTTCATATCTCAGCCCGGCTTGGGCCTATAGCACAGTGGAAGGTTGACAAAATTGCAACCTCAAGGTCGCAGGTTCGAGCTTAGCTTACCTTTCACAACATGTCTCAACCCAAAGAACCAATTAGGAATGAGTGGATGTGAACCATCCGATTGATCAACTTTAATATTAGCCATGAAAACTTAAAAAAATGGTTGATATTATAATCCACACAGATCGGATGATTTAAATCTCCCTAAAACACTATTTATTCAGCCTCTTGCATTGCTGTCTATGATCTTGCCCTTGGACAGTACGGGTCAAAATGATCTTAAACCATTCATGGTTAAGATCATTTAGACACCCTCTTGGTGTTTAAATGACGATCAATTGTAGAATTGCTTTTATTTGATTGGAAATTTTAGGAACTGCCTTCATAGAAAACTTTGGAAGCTCACACAATCCGGAGAGCTTACAACAGTTAAACCCATTCATAATCAATTTAATCAATAGTTAAGCTAGGATTAAATTCATTTCTCATGTGATGAGAACAGTTTCCACATATTCTACTTCGATCCGGATTTAGAATACTCTAGTTCCACCAAGAGCATTAAACTCTTGATTTTTGTGTCGACTACCTGATACAAAAGTTTAACAGTGGATTATGTGGATGATCTTACCCTTCATTGACCATTCTATATAAATGTTGGACTCGTTTTATTTGAGACTTGATTTGTATGGGTGACTTCGACAAATGTTCTCAAAGGAAAAATTTTAGGATTTAGATCATTCTTTTCATTGTTATTAATAATAATAAAAATCATAAATTACCAAAATTTACTAAATATCGAATTAGCAAAGCTATAAGAGTACACCCATATTTTCATGTTTATATGGGTGGGACGTTCTCCCTCTACCAAGCGATGACGGGATACAACTTATTTCCACGTTCCAAATTCACAAAGGACTAAGAATACCGTTTACAAAGAAACATCTAGTAAACTTCATAAGCACTATTATATAGAATAAATATTACACTACATGTTACTAGCACTGATGGAAGCATAAAGCAAAGTGAAAACAAGCACCAACATTCATGCATTCATATGCATTATTGGACACCCACGAGAATTAGACGCGATAAAATTATGTCCATTACATGGAAATTCATGTAATAGACATAATTTGTATCATATTTGTAAGATATTTCGTCATAATCATGATTAAACTTAAGAAATCTCCCAACTTGTGTTAGATTGCCAAATAAAATTAGTGTGACACTATTGGATGTACGGACGTCCGTGCCCCAACAGTATAAAAGGGGAATTGATCAGTCACATAATAGATCATTTTATCACTCTTAACTTAGTGATGTTAGACCTCAGTTTGCTACTATTAAGTTGATAATGTGCAGATATTAAAAATAAACAGCAAAAGAGAATCAAAGTGTTAATCTTCGTCAAAATGAACTCATAAAACAGTAAAAAGACGATCGAACGTAAAAGACGAATCGACGCATGTTTAAAGCCAGAAATCGTACTTTGCGATTGAACGAAGCCAAAGAGAAAATGAGAAATTATAATTTGCGATTCTTCAAAAGATGCTTCAAGCGAAGTGCGATACAAAAGAGAATTGCAACCATTCGTACTAGAGAATCGTACCGAGAATTATAAGCTAAAAAAAGAAAATCGTGATTTACGATTTTACAGAGTACAAACTCTTGTTGTTGCTGATCACGTGAGAGCTATACTGCTATGCGCGAAATTAGAAGATTATTCAAATTAAAAGTTTGACAATTCACAGATCTAAGAAGATTGAGAAGAAAGACTCCTAGAGATCTCTACTGCCGCTAAAAGAATGAACAATCTAGAGCGCATCAACTACCAAAAGCAAGGAAAGATGAAATTAGGAGTTAGTTATATAAGAAAACCTTTTGTTTTAGTAGTTTCTTTTATTAGAATTTAAAGTTTTGTAAATCGACTCCTTATGATCTATAAATAAGAGAGTTCGACATAGAAGAAGAGTTATAGAAGGAACTCTCAACATTAATTGACGACTGAGATTGAGTTTTCTTTCGATCAACTTTAGTTTAGTTTAATTTAGATATCCAAGGTTTCTCAAGAGCAATTGATGATTGAAATTCTGAGTTAAAAGATTAGAGTAGAGTATCCGTAATTTCTCAGGAGTAATTGAAGCCTGTGACTGAGGGATGAAAGATTTTTTTATTGCTTTCTAGTTTAGATTTATTTTTATGGACTTTTACTGCTTTATAAGCATCTAAAAGTTTTTTATTTGAATTAACGACTCAGATTGGAAATTTGCAGATTAGTGTAACGCTTTTTACTTTTTCATTTTCAATTTTCTTCAGTTTGATTGACACCCAAATTTTAGGAAGATTGTTAATTAGATTAAATCTGTGTTAAGAAATTTTAGTATTTGATTGACGCTCAAATTCTAGAGGATTGAAATGCAGTATAACGGTACTTTAATTTTATAAATATCCGAGTACTGAAGGATTGTGATTGACGACCATAATTTGGAAGAAGGAAGATTTAGATTTATTTTCTGTAATTAGTTTTAAATAAATCATTCTTTATTCATATTTCTCCAGTAATTTAGGATCTTAAAAGACAAATATAAGTTTTTAAGATAAATAAAATATAGAAGAAATCACTTCTTTGTGGGAACGATCTTATACTAGTGCTGAAATTTTTATTGTGCGCTTGCAATGGGTAAAGACTTTAGTATGAATTTAGAGCACATTAGGAATTCCGTTTCAGAAAGTTAAAACTTTCAGAAAAAATTCTTGACTTTCGAAAATCTTCTCATAGTTCCTGATTTTCCTTCTTTTTGAGATTATTTTGTGTTATCCTAAATTGATCTAGATCTCAAACAAATCTTTGCCTCTGTCATTTGAGGTTGATCTTGATGTTTCAAGTGTGTAGTTGGCTCGCGTGATTCGAGTGAACGATCGTAAGAGACGACAGTTGAAGGCGATAACTTTTCACTATGAAAAGGATGATCGTGAAACGTGATCGTTGTTGGTGAGAAGAGTGATAAGGCATTTCATTCTTAAAGCACTGTAAAAATTTATTTTTTTATACTGGATTGCTTACCTTGGATCTGAAATAGATCTCGTGATTTTTACTTGTGATAGGATTTTTCATGTCAACATCGTTTGTGTTCAATTTGTGGGTGTGATTGTTTCTTTTTATTATTCACATTATTTTCTCGCTTGTAAGATCATTGATTAACCCGAAATTTCAATATTGATTTGTAAAGTACTGAAGAATGGTTGAAAATAGTATACGTTGGGTATCTCAAATATTTAGTTACAAAGTAGGTTACCTCCATTAGTTACTTGTCTGCATCAACAAATTTCTCTTCTTGCAAGTCTTACGATTGTGACCCTTAATGTTGCAAATACCACAAATTACTTTCTTCTTTTGTTCATAGGCAAATCGATACTTCTTTTTTTTTGGCACCCACTCGTGACTCTTGGATGTGGTGGTAACACGTACGCGTCCTCGCACAATCTTTATCACTCACTTTCATCCCTAGTAGGGTGCAAAACCTCATGATAAGTATCACGATAACAATCTGCGCAAAACCAATCGTCACAATAAGCGTAAACTGATGCTTCCCTTAACTTAATAGTTGTCAAAGCATGAGAGTATGGGAGACCCAATATATCGAAGCGGCGCTATGAACAAGTCCGCCTCTTTAGATTTACGATAAATTTTCTAGTAGAGGTAGTTACCTTAAACTTATCCAAGCTAGATGCCCTCGCCCACATACGGCTAGCAAATTTCCCTTGAATAGCCAAATATTCTCAAGCATACTCTGTCAAACCAGGCCCCATGGAGGCTCCTGCCTTTAATCTCTTATAGAAGTACTCAGTTACTTTCACACGCGTCTTCTCAATCAAGGCAATAATAGGGAGGGCCCTATCAAATATAAACACGAAATTCAAACATTCGGATATACTAGTTGTTAAAAAATGATATCGCCTCACAGAAAAATGCGCTCTTGACCAACAACGAGGATCCCTTAATGTCAACCATTCCCAACAATGCATACTACTACTTTTTAAATCGTCCATTTCTTTCGTGAATTCGGGAATTGTATATTTTCTAGCAATTTTTTAAAATCATGTACGAACAAAATCATTCTTACGTTCCTTCATGAAGTTGGCGTACAAATGCATGAAGCAGTAGCTATATATGCATGTGGGAAAATGACCGACAATACTTCCATAAGGCCTGTTGCACGATCACTAATTAGCACAAGTAGAGTTTCATCATCAGCTATGACACATTCCTTAAGAATGGTTAAAAATCATGCCCAAGCTTCCTTTGTTTCTGACCCGATTGGTGCAAATGCTAAGGGAAAAATACCATTGTTACCATCACTGGCAGTAGCTATTAGGAACTTACCTACGTATTTCCCTCTCAGATGCGACCCATCAAGTGAGATGATGGGTCGTAAAGTCTTACGATAGCTACGAATTGATGGTCCAAAGGCTCAAAAAAAATGGAGGAATGCATAATCATCGTGACAAACGAGATCAGTCAATGTACCCCGATTTACCTGCTTTAACTCCATCACATATGTCGGGATCAACCTATATGATCTCTCCCAACCACCAAACGCATCGTTGAAGGCTATATCTTTTCTTTTCCATGCTTTGTAGTAACTCACTTCCACACCATAAGTTTTTTTAATTTCAAATGCAATGTCTCTAGGAGTTAAGTTTGGCTTTCTCTCAATACGATCCTTAACTTCGCCAGCGATCCATCTACTAGTTGCTTGTCAATGGGCTGCACCAGCATCTAATGGTATACATGTATGTTCTTAACGAAAGTCTTAATTTGAAATGCAAGCACTCCTCATTGTTGTGATGCGTGTATACGCCAAGGACATGAGTCACTTTTATATTTTATTATAATCACCTTCTTACAAGTCTTGATAGATTTCAATATGAAATTTCCTCTAATCGCATACTCCCATAGAGCATTATGGAAGGCTTCTTTGGAAGGATAGATCTTCCCGACCGTAAAAAAGAGATTATAAGTCTCCTCTTCTAAAAGGCATCCAAAATTCGGGTCATTATCACCACTCCACTTCTTCGAGTTATCTCTTGACACAAAACCTTTCTTACTTGGCGCCTCATTCAAGTCGTGAGTGGATGGTCCGTTAATCCAGTGAGGGTTATGCACATTTTTTGCCTTAGCCCTCCTAATTTCTCCTTCTCTATATCCCTCGTTGCCTGCTTCATCTGAGTTTGTACTACTGCTATGAACAAAACAATCGTTTTGACTATCTTCCGTCATATAATATGACTGATACATGAGAAAAGTTTTCTCGGTTTGAAGGTCATCTTTCATCATGCCGTTAGATTTCATGACCGGAACATCTTTGCCTCTCATGCTATTACAACTTCTCCTATTGGGTTCTTTCATTCTGTTATTTGTCATTGATACGTTAGCATCTCTTACGTCCCTATATAAAGAGGCATATATGTTATCCTTATAATCTCACTTACGATATTGGACATATATCAAATTGAGGATGAAATTTTAGAAAGACCTGTCAACATAGTCGTTAGACATGGGAGTTATTTCATCACATCCAGAGCTATTAGTACTTTCTTCGATGTGGAGTGTTCCAAATCTAACATAATATGTATGCATATGTTCATCCATTTCATCCCTACAAAGCACATAATTCATTTATCATGTTCCAAATACAATCAATGTGTGAAGATACTCAAAGAGATCGTATCCCAACCTAGCAATTTTTTTTTTCTCTTTGTCGGTTCCTGACATTGCATTCAGAACCTTCGCCACTATCTTCATGACACACGGATCCAAACCTATTAATAAATTGTTTCCTGTAATTCACACATATCAACTTCTAAGACCGTAACACATATTATGAGTATATAATTACGATGGATGGAGTCACGAAGGGACGTACCTATTATTGGAAGATGATGTCTCAGTCGTCTGATGTTTAAAATTTGATCTTGACATTCCTACCCCATTAACTATAATCCCATGTTCTGTGTCCATTGGGGGGTTTATGTACATACACTACAATAAATTGGTCACCCTTTGGACATCCATGAATCATTTCCTAAAGGTCTTCTACATTCTCTAAATCCATATTGGAATTGTCGCCTGGTTCATTGTTGTATGAATATTTGAAGGTTAAAACAGACTTCTGACGTTTCCAATTACTTAATTATGCCACACATCTTGTTTACAAATACGTTGTACGGAATGTCCTTCCTTATAGTCTTCTTTTTTCGTGTACCACCACAATAAAGCACACTATTTTGATTGTCAATTAGAATTCTATCATAGCAACATTGCAGTGATACCATAACACCACTCATCATTCAATGTACCTACATATTACATGTTATCGTCAATAAGAGTTGAAGTAAAATAATAGAAGACTGGTTCATGGCACAATATATACAGATAAACCTAAGGCATAAATAACTATTTGCTTTATGAGATGCCCATTACAACAATTACACGTGTTCACTGATATCACTACAAACGCTAAGATTTTAATGGAAACAGCAACATCATCTATAACATAATCTCATTTATTAACTCGGGCTCAATTACTTAATTTAAGATTACCCCCATGTAGTGGATGTTGCCAATATAATAAGTTTCGACAAACATGACTTTCCTTCCTCAACATAACTGTCTCATAAGCATAAAATGGGTAGTTCTCATGAAAATATCTACCAACACTATAACAACAATCACTTCTCTTTCATACCACCATACATGAAAGACAAAACAATGAAACACATTTCTAAACAACTTATATGTCAAGACTAATCCATGATTGACGTAGTGCTCTTTCGTATCCCCTCATTCATCCACAACTATAGCTCTTCCTCTTAAAGATTTAATATATCTACTTCTTAGTCTCAATCTACTTTTGATAGGTCTCCAAATCCAACTAAAATATCCGCATTTAAAAAACAGGTGATCTGTGTCCTCCACTTATCCCCAGCAAAGAACACATCTAGATGATACCATCATACCCATTTTTCACAAATTATCCAGGGTGAAAAGTTTATTTTGAGTAGCTAGTTACCATATTAAAAATAGCATGCTTGGGCACATTCTTATTATTCCAATTAAACATCTCACAATTAACCTTGCAATTGTTATCTGTGATCACGGCCCATGCCGACTTCAAAGAAAATTCTCCATTACTATTTAGGCTCCCAAATCCATTCATGGAGTGGTTTCCATTCAACCTTTGGACTGATTTCCTATGGACTGATTCCAAACTTGAGGTAGAAATCAGACCTTTAGTTGTTGCTATTTACCAAATTTCGACTAACTGTGAAAAAAATGAAATTGATTTTACATTTCTGGTTAATCTTTTTAGGGTAAAGAACCCATGGTTTCTGGAAAAATGGGTTGACAATTGAGCCCAAACTCTGAATGAATTAAATTGGTCAATCTACCATATATATCGGAAACTATATGGCAAGTGCTCTGGTGGTAAACAACAACCACTGTTACAGTAACTACTAAGTTCTCCCAAACAAAGTAAGAAGTAGCTACATTGGTGATTCTTAGGCCAACCAAATTTTATATTTAGGTCATTCTTTCAGTTTTTGTGCTAAAGGATTGTCCCCATTTATTTTACTTTTTTAAATTTTATTTACAATGAAACTTGGCTTAGCCTTTACACACACAAAAAAAAGATAAAATTTAAATAATAATAAATAAAAATCTTCTTACAATGAGAGAGATGCCTAGAAGAATACAAATATAGTCAAGGTGTCAAATCGCAACTTGGTGTCGTATCGATATCGTCTGGTACTCAGATACAGAGTTTTTACTGCAATTTTACTATTGCACCAGTTTTAAGAGTATTTTTGTACTAAACGTACACAGTAGGTCAGTCCCTACTATGCACCCGTTTTACTATTGTATTACTTTTTTACGTGCACTAGTTTTACTATTGCAGTGATGCTAGTGGCAACTAACAAGTGACAACAGGGACATTTCATCCTTTATTTTTAAAGTTTTTTTACTATTAAAATTTAAAAGCACCCGGTAGCAAGTATCCACTATGCAGTAGGGCCAGTACCCCCTTCACTTCTGCAACCTATAATATCTTTTTTTATCAAAAAAATAAATATGATTTGACATCTATTACAGTGGCAAGTGATAACATGGACATAACATAAAAAGCCTTCAGGGGAAGATAGGAAACCACTCAATCAACACTCATCAATCCATCAACAAAATGATACCGTATCGATATGGTATCCTTTTGGTTGGCCGAGAACCCGATGTGTATGGAAGACATGCATCCGTATCGGCCGATATTTGATACTAGGAATATAGAAAGGAATTTTTCCTCAAAAATATATGGAGGAATTAATTTACGAGCACCATTATTTGCAACTAGATATTTTGTATTTACAACTAGGATTTTTACATGTGAAAATCATTGACTGCTTCAAACAAAGCATTGGAAATTGTTTTTTAGCCCAATCTTCCACACTAGATCTTGAAATCGTGGTACACATAAGATAGTCTGATGTTGATTTCATGTGGCACACATCTCTAAAAGTAACCTGAGAACTCCTCATGGAACGCCAATTATCACAGTAATTTTTGTGATGTGCGTGTGTCACATTGAATCAACAATCTAATTGTCTAATAGATGCGCCATGATCTAAATATTTGTTGTATGCAAGATTGGGATGAAAATAATCTCCATTATCTTATTCAAGGCAATCAACGATTTTCAGGTGGAAAAACCACTCTAGTTGGTGATACAGAATATTAGGTTGCAAACAACGGAACCCTTCATTTATATACTCCATACAAGACAAGAACGACAATCAAGGATTAAAATTTTGGAAAACCAATACGTATTGTACGAGCCTAAAACCGATATTATCGGACGAAACATTTGATACATTGAATGTATCGTCCGGTATTTTCAGTAATTTATCTAGGAACCACCGATACAGTACATTGAATGAACCGTATCAGTGAGGTCCGATACTGATACATATCGTCCAATACGTATCGGTATCAGACAAAATTTTGATCCATGATAACAATGCAAAATGGGCAATGATCATGTTTAACTGGTTGAACCAGATATGGTGTTTAACCAGTTTTTCAACTAGTGGATATACGAGAGTCTTGATCTTATGCATTCCTATAGAACAGAAATCGTGCAAGTCGAGATTCTCTTCCATCCAATGGCTGTAAATATGGTTGAACATGAAATCAAATTCAACCAGTTGGACCTGATCATTGCCCTTTGTCAATATTATGTAATTTAGTTGAATAACATTAAATATAATAATCAATACTTTAACTAACATAATTATTATGTATGCTAATGTGGATCCACCAAACTTACCTTAACCATAAATGAGGAGGTATCAGGTAGCAATCAAGTAGAGAAAGAAAGCTAGAGAAGAGTGTAAATAGATAAATATTTATTAATCATTGTAGCAAATATAAGAGTTTCACAAGTCCATGGTGGAACACATTTAATTATTTCCTTAAACTCATTAGTTTCAATCTAATAATACATCAGAGATTTAGGTTACAACTTACAAGCATATTTACAACCACAAATCACATACCCATTTGTATAATTTATTTCATATCTATTTGCAAATAGTGGAAACATAGAGCATTTTATGGTCCGGCCCAACATATATAAATATTATGCTTCAATTAGCAACCATTGCTTTAGCATCTTTGCCACAAGCTGCTACGCATATCTTTCCAAAAGCCTCTTTCACGTAAGAAGCGAGTTGTTTGGGATCAATAAAGCCCTTCTCCGCGCACACGGTCACCCTCAATTGTCCGTTGTAACTCACAATAGGTAGAAAGAGACTCTGAAATATCATAACGCATCATGAATGCTTGTGCAAGATTACTTGTCATATCTATATATTCTAAATGAATCAGAAATATATATATATATAGGAAAAGGTTATAGAGGACGGTCACCATCCTCCAAGGTTTCAGGTAGAGGTCCACATGGCATCCAAAACATTGTTTCAATGCTACATGGACCTCAGGTGCATTGCTTAGATCATTTTTTTTTTTAAATTCAAAACTCATCTCCACCATGTGCTTTTTGAGCTATGAACTGTAGACTATTGAAACTAGTCAAATATTGATTTATGATTTTAGAAAGTTTTTTTTTCAAAATTTCTTTTGTAAAAATTGATCTAAATCATCCACCCGTGCTCCACGTGTCAACCAAATAATATTTTTGCTGTCATATGTACCTCCACGTGCAGTGGCGGAGCTAGGATTTTTCTGATGGGGGGTCCCTTATAATCGTAAGATAATAATAATTTTGTCACACTTGCTTTTATCAAATTGCAATCACAAAATAAATAATAATTATTATTATTATACTTTTAGTAATAAATTATGGCCTTTATTTTTTATTTAAAAAGGAATTATTATAGAATACCTTTTACTTCAGTGAAAAATCGATGACAATTTGAGATGTTGGCATTGGCGATCGGAGAGTGAATGGGATGTCATAGAAAGAGATGGATGGCTAAGATTTGAAAGAGAGAGAGAAGATAGAGAGAGGCATTGGGATTTGCTAGAGGGGGAAGAGAGATCTTGTGAGAGAGAGAGAGGTGGAGAGTGAGATAGAGAGTGACTCGGCTTAGGGTACCGAGAGAGAATTTTGGGTTGGGAATTGGGGAGAGAGAGAGAGAATTTTGGGCTGGGAATTAGGGAGAGAGAGAAAGAGAGGGAGAGAGAGAGAGAGAGAATTTTGAAAGTCTATTTCTGGCTAAAAAAGTAAGTTTTTAAAATATCTTAAGTTTTGATATTTGGGGGATCTTTATTAAAAGATTTTGCCCCTAAAAAGATGGAACTTAAAAGACTTTAAAGAAGAAAAAAAACTTGCGATGGCGAATCCTGGGACCCTCCATTGAATAACGCGGCTCCGCCACTATCCACGTGAGCCTTGAAGGATAGTGACCGTCCTCCATGGGAGGACGGAACCAGTTCCCATATATATATATATATATATCTCATCACTCAAGTGAGAGGACCACTACCCTACCCTATATATATATATATATATATATATATATATATATATATAAAGGATAAAGAAATATAGATGAGATAACGGTGCATGCCGGGAATTTAAATGCCAACTGAATAGTTCTTTAAATGATCTTACACCATTAGAGGTAAAGGTGATAGTTTCACTACAAAAAAAAAAGACTATTAGCGGCAGCCATAAAATGCCGCTATTAACAAGAAAACAGCCGCTAATACCCTTGCCTCTAATAGTCTTAAGAGTTTTTTTGTTAATAGCGACACTGTTTTATTGTAAAAAATTGCTGCTAATAGTCTTATTTTTTGTAGTGTTTTATATATTGGATGCAATGGTCAGGTTCAACCAGACCTGCAACCATTGGATAGTGAGAGAATCTTGACTACATGTTATCCTATAAAATGGAAGATTCTCTCATATCCAATGATAGCAAATCTGGTTGAACTCGAAATCAAGCTCAACCAATTGGTCCTTACCAGTGCCTTATATATTGAAGTGAAGTGGGCCCAAACATATATGCACTAGGTGATCTGGGTCACATTGATCCAATCTATGCACACTAATTGGAACAATAATGTTTTTTTAGCAGTCGAAAATGGTTCCAATTCTACGATAGGCATGATTCTTTGGGTAAGACATGTCAAGATAGATCCGACTTGGATTATTTGAATTGATCATAGATGTGTGTCACATGACATATATACTCTAATGGTGTAAAGATCATTTAAAACACCATTTTGATGTTTAAATGTCGGCCAAAAGAGTTGCTCTCCCTTTTCTAATGCATCATCATCATCATTGCCTTATCCTATCAATTTGGAGTCAGATGTGCAAGCCAGCTTATTTCTCCTTTCATTGGTATTCAAGCCTCCATTTTCTGTGTATGAACTTTATTAATAATTCCAGGTGATTATATAAATCTGCTCAAGTTTTTATCTAAAATATAAAAAAAGGTTGGAGCTGTGTTGGTGCTAACCTGATTTGAAAAAAATAAAAAATTATATATTAAAAACTATTTTTTTTATCAAAGATATTTTTAGGAATGTTAATTGACAAAAATGAAATGAGGGTTGCGGTTTATTGGGAATTTTTTTTTTTGGAAAAAAATGGAGGAGATGAACCAAAAAACTTTGAAGTTGCTGAAGTACAACTTACCTGGGGCACACCTGGAACTACGAAGTAGATACTCTTGACAGGATAACCAGCCATTACCATTTTCTCCATCGGTCCTACCATATTAGAAACCCCCATGCTTGCATTCTTGAAGGTCGAATGAAAGTATCTAGAGATCATCTGCATCAATGGATGGATGAGTTATATGTATTCTATGAGCATGTATTCTTGAAAGAGTTAGTCTACGATGGGTGTCCAATGCCTCAAATGCTTGAAAGAGTTGGTCTACAATAAGCATATACTCTACAGACATGTGGACTGCCGTGTCCACCCATTGTAGACCAACTCTTCTTGAAATGCTTGTCGTTCTAGATTACTTATCAGGTACATAGGGGTGCAAACATGTCCGGTCAAGCGATCCGACCCAATACAGTTTGGGTTTTTTTTTTTTTCACCTAGGGTATCCGAGCTTCCCCTTGGACTAATCCCTAAGGGATGCCCTCACCCCCACCATGGCACGAGTATTAATTTCAGGGATTACGAACCTTACAGGGCATCCTTTTATCACAGAAGGGGAGTCGGTACTTGAACTTAGGACGTTGGGGATCATACCCAGGATCATAGCCAATACATCAACCGCTACAACAACCCCTTGGTGTGTATCACAGGTCAGGTTTGGGTTCAAATCCCGACCCTTCGGATTTTCAACACGTCATATATCTACCGGGTTAAGCATCCTCACCTGCTGCAGATTTGGTTCAAGTCCAATCTCTCAGCTCGTCGGATCAGGTACGTAGGGGTGTAACGGGTCCAGTCAAGCAATCCGACCCATCACAGGTCTGGTTTGGGTTCAAAATTTTCACCCATCAAGTCGGGTGAGTTGAAATCCCGGACCCCTAGGATTTTGACCCATCATATTTATACCGGGTGGACCGACATCACCTGCCAGAGATTTGGTCCAGGTCCAATAATCTCTCAACCTGTCAGATCGGGTTAGGAAACTTGGCCCATTTAATAAACATGCTGGATTGGGATACTGATCGGTTCTTTACCAATTTTATTAGTAAATGATCAGGTCAGTTCCGGTTGGAGCCAGTGCTATATGGAGGACAAATTTTATGCAGACAAAATACAGGCAACTGATGTGATGCGACACAATTGGCTCCAAGTGCGATGGGGCTCAATTAATGCATGTCGGTGAAGCTAGTCACGTTGACCCATGTCAGCCACCTGCACTTAATTTGTCCACCGTTTATAATTTTCCGTTCCAGTTTGGGTTGAGGCCAAAAAAATTATCGGGACCAGACCTAAACCCGATTAGAAGCCTTTGATGTTCATTTCAAATATAAATAAACAAATTAGTGTTATAGCTTGTATACCTGTGGGCCTTTGATGTTCTTCAGAATTTTCAGTAACACGGCAGTGAGGTAAACCACCATTACATTTTTCTTTCTCTTCATCATCTTCCTCGCTTTGGAGACGAACCATAGAGGATCTGCTTTTTCTGCATCTTTACCTGATGGGAGTGACAAATGCAATAAAGCAAATCGGTTTCCCCAGGTGCCAGCGGCATTCATGTCCTTGGAGTTCTGATATCCCCTGGCCACCCTAGTGTTCAGCAATACCAACGCAGTCGAACGGGTGTCGCTTGAACTCCGACCCACTCGCTCCATATACAAGTGGATCCCATAGAACACTACTCCCATCACAACATCGTTCACAGTCTGCAACCCATTACGATCCTCATTGTTAGGTTTGTTTTTTTTTTACATTTTTTTATCACACACTCTGCCAAACCAAATTTGTAACTCCTAAGAGTTTATTGGGGAGTTCGCCCCTTTCCCCCTATTCTTCCCTGCTTTTCTATTTTTGTTTTCTTTTTCTTGTTTTTCTTTTCCAAGCTTCTGGCTTGGTCTTGTTTTCTTTTGTAATTTCTTTGGTTTTCAATGAAATTATAATTTATTGATTAAAAAAAAAAAAAAGAGTTTTGTGTTTAGACTTTAGAGCCAAAGCCAGAATGGATCTGTATTTCGGGGTGAACAGTGTTAATTTTCTCATACGATTCATCCAAGTTTTGAGAAATTTCGGACTCATAAAAAAAACGTGTTTAAACTGTTTTTAAAACACCTTAAAACTACCTTTCAAAGGTTAGGCACCGCTGAGCGGATCGTGTGGAAATTGGTTCACCGATTGTGGTCGAGATGGACTGCGAATACCGGCTGACTGCATAAAGTTTCAGTATCTGATCAGTTGACCTCATTTCACTTCTTACCTAGATCATATTCTTGGCACCTTGATTTGATCTCCTTCCCCCTTTTGAAACATTTAATTCACTAATTTTAAATTCAATTTCCAAAGGATTTCCTCTTCCACCTCTTTTCTTCCAATTGCCCAAAGATTTGAATGTTGTTTTCGCAAAGGATTTTGGGTGGATCGTTGTGTGGAGATCAACAGTTGGAGAAGGCAATATAAATTCAAATGCTATGGAGACGGATCATTCGATGCGCTTCACAGGAGTTTAATAGAACTTGCATGCATGGATCAAAATATCATATTTTCGATACGTATCGTCCAACCCCAAAACTGATACATACCGGATGATATGTATCGGTTCCGAACGATGCATTCCGGTATTTTTTCAAAAATTATACAGATGATACATTGGACGATACAGACGATACGAACAATAATCTGACTGTTTTTTAAGGGGGCCGATAAAACTCCAATTTATCGTATCGTCCAAATCCAAAACCGATACGTATTGGTATCGGACGATATTTTGATAACTCAATGTAAGCTTTTGGTTCATAATGAATATGTTTGCCAGGAGATGTTTTCGTTTATCATATTTTTCCACTTTAAAAATTATTGTGTACAAGTAATTCTATGGTTGATTGATTATGCTTACTAGCATAGTGACAAATTTCGTTGAAATGCGGAAAAATTTCGTGAAATTTGCTGAAATGAGGGGCAAACGAAAATTTCAAAGAAATTTCAATACTTTTCAAAATTTCAAAAATTTTCATCGAATTTCGAGATTTTTTGATGATTTTTGAAAATTTCAGCAAATTTCAGTGTTTCTTTTCAACGTTTAATGTTTAAATTCTTTTTTTTTTTAAATTAATATGGCGACAGAATAGTCGCTTTGCGCTCACAGTCAACACACAGCTGGGATGGGAAGAGTGCTTGAGTGAACCTTTGTTATATAGGTGGCTTCCATTTGCAATTGTTTTGTTCTCACCGATGTGGGACTAAAAACATGACTGCAGATTGCTCGATAGGTACCGTTTACTCACCCAAAAGGTTGCTTTTTCACCCCACGTCCACCTGCTATGCATTGACTGCCTTTGAATCAGATGGTGGAGGTCATTTTTCATACCCATCTTTTGCACATTGGATCTATGGATCGTGGTCATACCATCAGACGGTCGGTTTTTTATTACGCATTGCACACATCTCAAAAAGTGATGCTAAAATTATGCTTCAGCGTGATGGAGTTCATATGATTTTAGGGTTACTTTTTGAGATATGTGTGACGTGTAATAAAAAATCGATCATCTGATGACACGCTCACAAACCATAGGTCCATTGTGTAGAAGATGGGGACGAAAAACGACCACCATCTGATTCAAAGGCGGTCAATGCATGCCAACAGAAGAAGGTGGGGTGAGAAAGCAGCTTGGTGGGGTGAGTATAATGGTACACTTTATCAATTTGTCTTCTATAGTTCTATGCTTGAGCTCGGCATTAGTGCTCGGCGTCAGTGCCCAAATCAATTGCTAATTTTTTTAAAAAAATATTAAATATATATTTTATATATTTTTAATCGCCGAAATTTTCCCAAAATTTTTCCGAAATATATCGAAATTGATTTGAAATGTACCGAAAGGACCCCCCACCGAAAAGTTACTGAAAACGAAATTTGTCACTATGCTTATTAGATCGATTTAGGATTAATCAAATATGCCAGGTCTTGCCAATTTTTTTAATTTAAAGATTTTGACAGCTTTAAATCATATAATTAACCTTTCAAAACAAACAAAATAGCTTTACATCCAATAATAAATTTTGATCAATTCTTCTCTAAGATGAGACTACAATTGAAGGGGATAATATTGTCAAGATAACCCCCTCCAAGAAGGTCAACTAGCAAGACATCATTGACACATGTCATTTAAAAAATAAGGAAATATAAGAGGATTATAAGTATTAGATTAATGCACTTTAATTTTAACCACTAGAACCCATCAAAAAAATATAAAAAAGTTTAACCATTAGAAAAATAGGAGCATCTATTCATTTATAATGCATAAATAGGATCGTTCAAATCCTCAAATAAGTATTTTTGGGCACACTTTACTGCAATGTATGAATTACCATTGTGAAGTCTTCGATTGGTCATTTCATCTATTTATTAGTGATTATGTGTTGTTATATTTAATAATCTATTTAAGGGGGATCATGTGCCATTAATATATATATATATATATATATATATATATATATATATATATATATATATATATTATATATATATATATATATATTAATATGGCACATGATCCCCTATAAATAGATAATATTATGATCCCCTTAATATATATATATATATATATATATATATATATATATATATATATATATATATATTATGATTGAGACTGCCTTAAACAGTCACTGTCTTTGACATGGCAACTCGTGTTCTATCCAACCTTGTGACTAAAGTTAAAGCTACATCGGATATTTTGATACGGGGAAAGGCGAGTTGTTGAGTACCTTTAAATCCACACACCGAAGAGGCAACTTTTCGGGTGGGACCTCACTTCCAATTACTAGACTAAACTTTTGAAGTTGGGCCACTAGTTTGATTGGAAATGCCAACCATGCGGATACTTATTTTGATTGGACATGGCAACTCATTTTCTTCTTTGTGACTGAAGTTAAAGCCATTTGGATATTTTGATATGGAGAAAGGTAACCACTTGAGTACCTTTAAATGCACACACTAAATCTTTGAGTTCACCCATGCCAAAATTCATTGACTGCATCGAATCAAAAGATGGGATTGTTTACGTCCCAATCTTCCAACACAATGGATTTGGAGATCATGATCGTATCATCAGACGATTGATTTTTCATTTCATGTGGTATACACTTAAAAAAGTGACCTAAAAATCAATTTTTAATGTTAAAGTCCCTTTTCTGAAATGTTAGGCACGTGAAATAAAATACTGACCGTCTAATGGTATGCCCATGATCTCAAGATCTATTGTCTGAAAGATTGGGTGGATGAACGGTCTCCACCGTATGACTCAACACAGTCAATGTGTTTCACTGTGGGTAAACTCAAAGCTTCGATGGGTGGATTTAAAGGTACTCTTTGTTGTTTTATAAAGAAAAATTATATACAATGGATAATTTTTGGTAGACATTTTGCAGACAGCTTATGTGGGGAGTTGTGACTGGCTGGACACATGGTGGGGCCCAAGCATACATCTAGTCACATCTCTCCATGTAATCTGCCTATAAAATTGTCTACCAAAAATTCTTCACTGCATGTATAACACTATCTTTTATAATTAATGTAAGCTATTTTGTCTTATTAATTCCCTTAAGTTATTTGATAGCATCTAATGACATCGGGGTCACGTGAACAAGTAGGAAAATGATCGCATCCATATCATTCACATTGAAGGACCTTACCTTTATATATATAAAGGCTTGAGGCTATGCGCCCGGGCGTAGAGATATCTCTGCGCCTATTGATATGGGCGTAACATGTAGCGACTTTTTGTGAAGTGATCAGTGTTGCTTCATGATCATTTAATCGTATTTTAACATGAGTTACCTTTCTTTTCAAAAAAATAGATAACCTTTTTTAAATACATTGTGCTTGATCGCGTGGGTGTCAGAAACCCACCAACCCACCTCTTTTCCACTAAAGGGGTGTCAACCGGGGTGCCAATGCTTCACTACCGGGGTGTCAATGTCTTGCTATCCGAGGTGCCAACGCCTCGCTCCCAGGGTGTCACCGCTTCTCTTTCAGGGTGTCACTGTTTATCTATCGGGGTGGCAGCGCCTCGCTATTGAGGTGTTAGAGCTTCGCCTTGCTACCGGAGTGTCAGCACTTCGCTAACGGGGTGTCAACGCCTCACTATCGAGGAGTCAACACTTCTCTCTCGAAGTGGTAGCACCGCTCTATCGAGGTGCCAACACTTCTCTCCCGGGGTGCCAGCGTTTCGCTATGGGGGGTCCACAGTTTTTACTAAAATAGATTTAAAAAAGTTAGTCTCACACTTTCTTTGAAAAAGGGAGAGAAGAGTAAAAATGAAAAGACCTCTAAAAAGGTAAAGTATGATGGTTGAAAGAGAATATAACCTTTAAAATATTTTAAAGTTTGAACTCTAATTAGTAAAGCATGCCCCATGCCAAATGTTGTTCATAGAGCAGTCTGGGCATAGAGAAATCTCTACTCCCGAGTGCATTCTCCCGCCATCTATATATATACATATAATAGAAAATATGTCTATTATAATTTTAAATTTTGAAACAAAATACTAATAGGTAGCTTTAAACGCACCCATCGAATCTTGTCGGGCTCCTACGCTAAAAACCATTGATTTCTTCAAAATAAAACGATGGAGATCATGTTTCGCTCCAATATTCAACATAAGGGAACTTGAGATCATGGTACACTTATCAGGCGATCAATTTTTGATTCTACATGACACAAATCCCAAACAAGTGGCCCTAAAATCACATGGAACACATCATGCTCAAACGTGACTTTAGTGCTACATTTTTTAGATCTATGCCATGTGGAATAAAAAACTGGTCGTATGATGTTAACCATGATCTCAAGATCCCTTACGTGCACGGCAAAAAATAAGACTATTAGTAGCAACCAAAAATAGCCGCTATTAATAAAAAACTACCGCTAATACCCTTGCCTCTAATAGTCTTAATATTTTTTTTGTTAATAGCGGCAGTTTTTTACTGCAAAAAACTATCACTAATAGTCTTATTTTTTGTAGTGGTGCAAGATTGGAGCGAAAAACGATCTCCATCGTCTGATTTAAAACAATCAATGGGTTTTAGCGTAGGTACTAGCAAGATTTGGTGGGTGCATTCAAAGCTACCCAATATTAATTAGATAAGGTCTAAAAATAGCTAATTATTTTATTAGGTAATATTCTAAGGGTACAACTATTATCACCTGTTTATTAGTAAGTACCACATAGTTTTTCCATGGACGAAAACCATTGACTGAATTGAATCGGATGATAGAGATTGTTTTTTGTTCCAATCTTCCTCATGATAGGTCTTAAGATAATGGTCCGCCTATCAGACGATCAAATTTTGATTCCACATGGCACAAGTCTCTAAAAGTAAAGGTCAATTCCTTTTCCCATGAAGTTAGGTCAGTTTTGGGGATATATGCAATGTGGAATCAATATCTGCCGGCTAATATTTTTAATAATTTTGTTGTTAATAACTGCAAAAAATACCGCTAATAGTCTTATTTTTTGTAGTGTGGCCACTAGAAAGCACAATCACGTGAGAGTGATGTCCCTCATAGACAGATGGTGACCACTAGAAAGCACGATCAATTTTTATGAGCTATTCATCGATAACTCACTTTGTATATAATACCGGGGGTTAGTATTCGGCGTAACCAATTGCTTGGTGTTGAGATAAAAGATTTGGACTGTCAAGGGTGAAAATGCAAGTTAAAGTTTGGAGAGCACCCACTTTGTGCATAAAATGTCATAGGTTAGGTCTGTGTCCAGTCCACCCCTCCCAGCACCCGGTACGCATTAGACTAGTACTAGGTAATGTCCTTTTTTATTTCAATAATCATTTTTTAAACCAAATAACTTTGATAAATATTATTTTACAAATATTTATATGAATTGGTCCGGATTTTTGTGAAGCAGGTAGACAAGCTGGTTCGCCAAAATAGGGAGTGATTCAGTTACCGATCCGCTCACCAATTGGACAAAAGAAAACCAAAGTTTTTAGCTTTAATAAAACACCTAGAGGGATGTGAATTTTGGGCCCAAGGTAGCTCCCAATTGGATCTACCACTTTCGTTATTTGGATCCCTCAAAATATGTGCCAACTTGTTAACACTGTGCTAAATCCAGTGTACCTTTTTTTGGAAATTTTTAAACCTGGACAGGTTTTGATAGAAAATGTTGCAGACAGCTTATGTGATGCAACGTGACTAGCTGCAGTCCTTGAGCCTCACTATGTGTGCAGTCAGTCACGGCGCACAACAGAAGCTGCCTGTCAAAATTGTCTACCGTATAACAGTATCCTATCTTTTTTTGAATAGGGACTTTTTCTCTTTTTTTTATCTAAATTTTGAAATAAGAAAAGAGAGTTTATGCAGCAACTTACTGCACCAAACATAGACTTAATTTGGCGAATTTGGTCGAGAGGAAAGGTGACGGATGAGAAGGCCATTGGATTAAACTCAACTCCGGGCGTTGCTGAACGTATAGCCGTCTGATCATCTTCAAGTATGGTGCTTTGTAACACACTCCAAGTGAAATCACTTGCAGTGTTGCAACACCCAGTAAAAAAACCAGCAACCTTCTTGTAAAAAGTCATCTCTCGATGAATTTTGGAAGAAGGGAAAGTGGGAGGAAGAGAGGGATCATCGGCTCTTTTAAAGATAGATAACAAGGCACTCATGAGCGAAGTCCCGTCTCCGAGTACATGGTGCAGCTTGAACAAAAGCGTTGCAGCCGCATTGCTCGTCGGGTAATTGAATATGTGGAGCACCCATAAAGGCCGATTCTCAGGAAAGTGATCTAATGCCACCTTTGATAAGTACTCTTGGAAGTAGTCTTCATAGGTGTCTGGAGATAAGCCGTCTGGGAAGTTAGGGACCTTTACATGGTCTTCTAGATGAACGTCGACTCTCTTCCATTGTTGTGACCCATTGCGGTCTGTAACAACGATGGAAGAAAAGCGATCGCTCACAGGAACAAACGAGGAGCGAAGGAATTCTACGATGCGGGCGTTGTCGATGGCGATCTCCAGCTCGAAAACACCTAGAATTTG
The DNA here is from genome assembly GCA_021018995.1 of Chloranthus sessilifolius. Taxonomy (NCBI): domain Eukaryota; kingdom Viridiplantae; phylum Streptophyta; class Magnoliopsida; order Chloranthales; family Chloranthaceae; genus Chloranthus; species Chloranthus sessilifolius. The sequence goes on along the minus strand of CM037588.1, from coordinate 3,210,355 downwards.
GAGGGTGAGGATGGGAGTATTGATGGATTGGGAGATGGGGCTCACAGGTGCAAAACCTACTACTTCTTCAGCTGCCGCTGTCTGGTTTTGCTGGTTGGAAGGCATAGATGGTTGATTTTAGTAGCTCTTTCTTTCTTTTTCCCCTCTCTCGTTTATGGCCTTTTAAAGGCAACCATAGTCCACATCAAAAACTGTCACTGTTTATATTTTCCCAACAAAAAATGTGCTGAAATAAAATGCACAAACTTACAAAAATGTGTCTTTTTGAAAAAGAGAGCACGAGTTTTTCATTGATGGCTTCAATCAGTTTTTGACCGGAAAAAAATATATGTATAGTACTTAAAAGAAATTTGTTAAATTTTTTTTATTTTTTTATCATATTTTCATTCCAAAAATTAGGGCAAACCGGGGCCTATGAAAAATATGGCCGAGATTTCTTAGATGGAAAATTACTTACTATAGGCAATTGTTGATAGACAATTTTGCAAGTAGCTAATGTGGCGCGATGTGGCTGGTTGCATTGCTTGGACCCCACTACACGTGCAGCCCGTCAAGTTGCACCACATAAGCTGCCTGCAAAATTGTCTATCAAAAACTGCCTACTATATAAGTCTGTCCTTAGCCGGAGTGTTCTCAGGCTGAAGCTTTTTATTTAAACCCTTACCAAATCCGAATCACGATGTGCTGGGATCAGGTTCAAGCCCGACCTGTGGATAGCGTTACTAAGAAAAATTGATTGCATAATAAATTTGCGCTTTTCCCCAATCCGAATCACCTTTCCTCTCGACCAAATTCGGCAAAAAGTGAAGGTAAATCCGTTCACTTTTTGGGATGTGTGCCAAGTACTCCAAAAAGGGTTGGCGGCCGGGCATACGATCAAGGGGGAGAGGCCGACAAGGAAGAAAGTGAAGTAAATGGAGGGTTTCCCTTTACAGAAGCCAGACTGCAGCAAAAGGTTTTAATAATCGTGAAGGAAGAGCTTCCTTAACGAGAAGCTTGACTGCCCGCGATAAGAGAGAACTTCCCTTTACAAAAGCTCGAGAACTAATTAATAGGAAAAGGGCCAAATCACGCGTCACATGGCATGTGATAGCCTATTACACCACCCTCTCATGGTTCACCAATCCCCTAGGGTTTAGGGGATTGGTGAACCATGAGAGGACAAACTTCATGTTTTGCCAATCAAACATAATGTATTAAACATAGATGGAGCATGGCATAAATCACAGAACAAACTTCATGTTTCACTGGAGGCAGAAACTGTGCCGGACACCAAATGTGATGCGAAGGTTGATGTCTCCCATATCACTAATCGCACAGAAAATAGATCAGTACTTCTGGGGAGGGGCTGGATAGATAGCTCTCATTCATAAAGAGATAGATTGGAGACATTTTCTTGTCACTATATGCAAGGACGGAGTCAGAAACTTTCATGGGAGGGGGTCAAAGTATGAACAAAAAATTATCGAGATAGAATAACCAAAGAATGAATGAAAAATATATTAAAATTATCGAGATAGAATAATCAAAGAATGAATGAAAAATATATTAAAATTATAAAGAATAAAAATAACATTAATTTATTGTTAATAAATTACAATTAAAAGAAAATTTACAAAACAATTTTTTTTTAATATATTCAAATTTCAACTCAATCACCTAATATATTTTAGGGCGTAAGCCACTCATTTATTTTCAAAACTACCTTATAAAATATGTTAAAACAAATAATAAATTATTTTTTTCAAAAAACTCTGCCCACACTCGCCCTTTAATGACTTTACCACTGGGTCATTAGGGTTAGTCTGTCATAGTTGGGGGCCATATTATTTGGGTTAAGCCTAATCTTTAACTTTTAGGATATAGTTTGATAAAATAATAGGAAAATGGTGGATTTGAATTTATAAATATGATGACTTCCTATGCTTCATGAGGTTGTAAGAATTCCAATGATTAATTTATTTTTTAATATTTTGATGGGATAATCAGGTGTTTGAAGAATGATTTGCAAAATGACATTTGAGAAAAATGGAGTGAGAGTTTTCTTAGATATATTTTGATAAGAGAAATTGCATTAAGATTGTTTAACTGTTGGTGCTAAAATATAGGAGACAGTGAAATAGAGTGTTTGGTTGAGGCGCCTAAAAGAAAAGAGAGAGAGAGAGAGAGAGAGAGAGCCTAAAAGATAGGAGAAAGAGAACTTTGAGAAAGAAAACATACGGGGCCAATTAGTTTGGCGCCTAAAAGATAGGAGAGAGAGAGAGAGAGGTGCCTAAAAGATAGGAGAGAGAGAGAGGTGCCTAAAAGATAGAGAGGTGCCTAAAAGATAGGAGAGAGAGAGAGAGAGGTGCCTAAAAGATAGGAGAGAGAGAACTTTGAGAAAGAAAATATACGGGGCCAATTAGTTTGGCGCCTAAAAGATAGGAGAGAGAGAGAGAGAGGTGCCTAAAAGATAGGAGAGAGAGAACTTTGAGAAAGGTGGACGGGACCAATTAGTTTAGCCCCTCAAAAATAAGTGAAATGGAATAGAGAAAAGGTGAAAAAAGTAAATAAGTGATAGGAGTCGTAGCCCTTGTTAGCCCTCCCTTGGCTCCGTCCCTGACTATGTGAGAAGACAAGCTAATATGACAGCTAATGGGTTAGCAAAACTCAGTCTTAATATTGATGAGATGAAGATGTATCTGATCAAATTGATCTATCCTTATTTTTGATATTGATTAATGAAATCACCATTTTCTTATTATAAAAAATAAAAAAATAAAAAAATAAAAATAAAAAATCAACTTTGACCTAATATCTTGCAGTGGGAAAACATCTTTTTAATTTTTTTAGTGGAATCTAATAGATGTTAGTCATGTTGTCTATATACACTCCATTTTCGACCTTTCTAGATCATATGTGACGTTCTAATTATTTAAAGTCCTAACTCTTATTGACTGAAAGTCAAAGGTCGAGCCAGAACCCTAACAATATATTTCCCATTTGAGAGCTCAGATGAAAAAAAATTTTATCGGACTTTAATATTTTAGCAATGCTTTAATATGATAGAATTTATGGACTTTAAAGTTTCACAAAAAGGCTTACCATTTTTAAGTTAAAAATTTCAACAAAATGCAAAAAATCAAATTTTGTTCTTGAACTAAAAAGTTAATTTTTTATCTTTTGGGATTTTTTATCTGGGACTATTTTTATTGCATTCAAATGGGGAGTATTTCTTTATTTACATGTAATATCTTAAGTAAATGAAAAGGAAAGAGTGACATTTATTTAAATGATATTACATATAAATATGTCTTTCTGTTTGCCCTTGCCTGCCTATCCCTTACCTGCCTATCCATTTCTACAACTTGGCAATTATACATTGCAATCCCAACGTATAATTGATTATACGTTGAAATCTTAGCGTATAATTTGACCCGACCCGGACCCGATTGAGTTCGCAATTATATATTGAAATCACAACGTATAATTGTCCTGTATTGAACTAGAATTAGAACTCCGCGAACCGATTTTCTTTTCCCAATTATACATTGGAACCTCAGCGTATAATTGATTATACACCTGATTTCCAACGTATAATTAGTCTGCTTTGGATTAGGACTCTTCCTCTCAAGCAAGTCAAGCCGACTCGCGAGCCGAGATTCTAGCCATCGCTGAAATTATACGCTGAAACTTTAGCGTATAATTCAATTAATGGCATCTCTATGGGTGTATAATTCGCCAATTATACACTGGCCTCCCAGTGTATAATTGGACCGAAACTATAAATAGGCCTCTACCCTTCTCATTCAACACACATTCTTTCACTCATTCTCTTTGAAATTTTCGAGGTTGTCTCTGAGATTCTGAATTAGGAAAAGTAGAACTCTAAACGTTGGGTTTAGAACTTCGACTTTCTTCTAAGGTTCTCACTGAATATTCGTCTTAGTTGGGGTTGGCCCTTCTACTTCAAATCTTACGCTTTCCAAAGAAAGATGAGATTAATCCTAAAGCTTTTCCCCTAGGATATACCTTTCTTCAACTATTCTCGAACGTATTTATTAAGTTTGTTTGCTACTAACAATCTTCCTTACAGGTTCATAAATAAATTTAGTTGTTGCTAATTCATCTTCACCTCCCTTTTAAATCGAATCCCATGTGACCACGTTTAGGCCATTTTCCCGAATCCAAGAGGGTTCCCGAAAACGTGTAATCGTCATGGTCCCCCATCCTTCAACCGGGTGCCACATGTCACCTAAGTGGCTCATATATAGTGGGAAAATGTTGCACTTAAACCAAGGTGACAAAACCGGTATCCGACTCAGGTATCGGTCCTAGGAGGACTAATACGACTCGGCCAATACCGATACATATCAGCATTTTTTTTTTTTTTTTTTTTTTAAGTTCATATATATATATGTTAGTGTTTGAAGGTTGTTGAATCGGAAAAGGCAATCCCCCTTTTAATGCAAGGGTTAGATTTCTCGAGCTCCGTAGCGATAAAAGTGATGCGAGTATATGACTGTTGACTCAAGGAAATCAATAAGAGCATTTAATGTTCTCTAACTCCTCTCCAATCGAAGAGGAAAAATGGGTTTTGTGATGCCCGGTATCCTCCTCTCTCTCACAAACTGTCCTCTCTCTCAACTGGTATTACACTATTACTGTATTAGACACATGGGAGACTATGTCCTCTCTATCAACCTGTCTTGTCTCTCAAACCCGTTGAAGAGAAACAACTCAACAAGTGGTATTACACTGTTACTGTATTAGACACATAAGTTCCTTTAGATACCAATACGTATCGGTGCCGATACTGATACGTATTAGTATCAGCCGATATTTGGTACCATGACTAAAACACATACTATATATATATATATATATATATATATATATATATACACACACATTATAAAAACCTTAAAGCAAGGAATTACTTTATTGGTAAGAAGCGTAGTGTCAAATTTCATGTTTGTAAGATTTCGGTTGAGGATCATTTTGGTTTATTTCGAATAAATTTTGAAAAAAGATTCGGACAGTACGAAAAACATATAAAAAATATATTTTCAGGTAGTTATAATATAATATTTTTTTATTTAAACAATAGTTAAAATTTAAAACTTTTCATTAACTTCGGTGAAACTAACAAAATAACTTTTTAAAAAGTTCCACCCGACCGTTGTCTCAGTTAATTTCAGCGAAATTTTAAAACTTTTCGCAGAAATTTGTTACTACGGTAAGAGGCTAAGTATCCTTTGAGAGATTTGAGGGTTCAAGTCTCGCACCTTTTATATTTCTTTTAATTTACTTCACTTGTTAGCAAAGCTAAAAAATATTATGAAAACTTGATTTCTTGATTTCCAAGTGGAATTTTGTCCAGTTTCTTTAAAAGCTTTTGAAGAAAAATTTCATTTGTCTTTTCTTTGATGGAGAGCCACCGTGCATGAATATAATTGCTTCATCTACAATGAAAAGCTTAAAAAAAACGTTCAGTACTAAGAATGTGTAACCTTCTGTGGCGCTTGCTACTTTGTGCCTTCTATTAAACATAGATTTTGCTTTTCCTTTGAATATAGACGGGTTACGTTTCAAATTAGTATTATCACATCAATTCCACTATCTCATCAATTCTAACAGCCACAAAAGTGTTTTCAAAGTAAGTTTCTCTCTCGATAGCCACAAATGCCCTTTTCGAGAAGTAATGACTATAAAATTTGAAATGATCTGTTTAGGTATGAAGTAATTACATTATGATTTCATTAAGAGTTAGTCTATAATTGGTGTCCACTCGTTATATGCATTAAAGTTAAGGATCAAAATTTCAGTCATTTCTATATGGGACCCAAAATTTTAGCCAAATTTTCAGTTTTCGGCTGAAATTTATGTTCAAATTTTTGATCCTTGATTAAAACAGTTCATAAATCTGTGTGACTGCATGACGTACACATAATTTCATGCATTGAAAGTTCGTGCATATTATGCAATCATGTAAATGTGTGGACTATCGTGTCCACTCATGATAGGTGGACACTCATTGTAGACTAACTCTTTGATTAAGGGTAACACTATTTGCACTTATCCAATCTCTAAGTGCACCAACGCTCAAAACCATTGATTGGTTTGAATCAGACGTTAGAAACCATTTTCCATCCCAATCTTCCATGCAATGGATCTTGAGACGATAGATGTATCTTCAAACGGTCAGATTTTGATTCCATGTTGCACACATCCCAAAATGTGATCCAAAAATGACTGCCTAATTAAATGTTATTCTCAGATTATCACTTTTTGAGATTGTGCTACAAGAAATCAAAATCTCACTGCCTGAAGGTACTATCGGCCAATTGAAAAGCAATCAAAGGCTTTTAGCGTTGATGGCCTTAGAGATTCGATAGGTGCAAATAGTGCTACCCTTTGACTAATATCAGCAAATTTAAATAAGTTCCTCGTTACTAAAAGTGATGGATATACACTTTAGATTAGAGACGTAAAAACTATACATATCGAGCTTATAGGCCGGTCCCAAGCCAATACGTATTAGATATATTGGATAAAGTATCCGTCGGCTAATATTAAATTAACAATATTTATTTTAAAATATAATTAAAAATATATAAATAATTTAAAATAGTAAAAAAAATTACTTAGAGGGCATTTTCAATATTATGTCCGGTTGGAGGACAGTCACCGTCCTCCAACCTTTCACGTGAAGCTTCACGTGGCACTCAAAACACTTTTTGGGTGTCACGTGGACCTTGGGTGCATTGCTTAGATCATCTTTGGAAAAAAAAAATTAAAAACTCATCTCCACCGTATATATTTTGAACCGTACATTCGTTAGCTTACTCCAAACTAAGTTAAGCCTTATACTTCATACTAGCGATTTCCTCAAAAATACATTGAAATTCATCAATATCCACCATGTAAGGAAATATTCGACATTATTTCAGCGATCTCTCCGAATTCGCCGAACACCCGCTCGCTGCCGCACCAATAAATAAAAAAATTCTCCCAATTTCAAAATTGTCCCAATTAATAGAAATTGGGTAATTTAAACCATTTATATATATTAGATAAGATCCGAACAATCATTATATACAATTTTTATAAGATCCGAATAACCATTTTATACAATTTTTATAAGATCCAAACAACCATTATATAAAATTTATATATATATACGGAATTTGACTCTTTGCATGCATCAATTTCTTCACTAAACAATAAATAAATAGTCGAAAAACACATCCGAATCAGTGCATTTTGATTCAGATCGATGAATACTGTCGATCGTGCCAACGATTTAACGACAAAAAACAGCAACCTTTATTGTTCTAAAGGGCCTCTTTCCGTTGGTTGAGAGATTGCAATCCTAGTTTGATCATTCCACGACCTATTTCGGTGCGGGCTTCAACAATGCGGACAAATCTACGGATGCGAAAAGCGAACTTCGTCAACGACTTTCAGTGCCTCTTCCCATCGCAGCAACGGGGTTACCTTAGGCATAGTGTGATTCAAAGCAAGAATGATATAACGGTGAATAAATCAGTACCCTCGCTGCAATGACTAATCTAGGACATAGTATGATTCAAAGCAATAATGATGGGTTTGAGCAAGATCGATGAGTTTTATAATGGTGGGTAAATTGGATCCCTCGTTGAATCATACAATGGGTTTCAGCAAGAACGATGGGTTTTGTAACGGTGGGTAAATCGGATCCCTCCCTGCAATGGCTAATCTAGGGCATAGTGTGATTCAGAGCAAGAACGATAGGTTTGAGTAAGAACAACAATGGCTATTTTAGGGCATAGTATGATTCAGAGCAAGAGAGATGGGTTTGAGCATGAACGATGGGTTTTATAATGGTGGGTAAATCGGTAATTTCATATATTAACATAAAAGGCATGATCGACATTTCACCTTCCACGGTAAATCGAAATTCCTAAATCTTGCAAATTCCGAAGCCACAGTTCTCGTGTGAATTCCTTTTAGCTCAAACTTTTCTAATGGGGACCCTCCAACTCTAATTAATTATCAAAATAAATAAATATATATATATATATATATATATATATATATATATATATATATAAGGTGTTTTAGCGGTATTTGTTGTTAAGATAGTTTTTGGTAGCGACGGGATTAATAGCGATAATTTTTTGTAGCGACAGAACTATTAGGAGCAATTTTTTGTTAAAAAAACTGCCGCTAATAACCTTATTTTTTTATTAATAAAAATTGCGTCAAAAGAATTTTCGGTTGCATATACTATTACGCAAAAAAGTCAAAAAAACGACTGCGACTGTCTTTGACGTGGCAGCTCATGTTCTATATAACCTTCTGACTAAAGTTAAAGCCAAATTTGGATATTCTGAGTACTTAAATCCATACAGAAAAGAGGCAACTTTTATGGCACTTCCAATTACTACACTAGACTTTTGAGGTTGGCGCCACCATTTTGATTGGGCATGGCAAGTCATGTTCTAACTTTATGATTAAAGTTAAATCCATATTCGGATATTTTTGTTGAATGGGCATGCACTATAAAAAATAAGACTATTAATATAAAATAATTATCGCTATTAATTAAAAAATTATTAAATCTATTAACGACAAAAGTATTAGAAGCAATTTTTTTTTTTAATAGCAGCAGTTTATGATTGTCGTTAATAATCTTATTTTTTGTAGTGATGACAACTCTGATTTTATCTAACTTTGTGACTAAAGTTCAAAGGCACATTCGGGTATTTTGATATGGAGAAAGGTACGTTGTTGAGTACCTTTAAATCCGCACACCAAATCTTTGAGTTCACGCATGCCAAAATTCATTGACTGCATTGAATCAAAAGATGGGATTATTTATCGTTCCAATTTTCCAACACGACGAATCTAGAGATCATGGTTGTATCATCAGACGGTCGTTTTTTTACTTCATGTGGTATACACCCAAAAAAGTGACCTTAAAATCAATTTTGAACGTTCACGTGATGTTAAGGTCACTTTTCTGAAATGTTAGCCACGTGAAATAAAATACTGACTGTCTGATGATATGCTCATGATCTCAAGATCCATTGTTTGAAAGATTGGGAGGATGAACTGTCATGACCCGAAATTCTACCCCATCTCAAGGCCTAGAATTTCGAGTTATAACTCACACATATCCCGGATATGCTAAGGGGACATACACCTAATCAGAGTTATCATACAATTCGGGTTCCACAAAATTCGTAAAGTCCAATATATAGAGGTGGAATAATAAGCAGTCATAAATAATGGAATAAAAGTAATGAATCTGAATAATCCACCAATAAAATAATAATAGAGGTCAGAGAAAAATCCGATAAAGGAAAATCATAAAATCAATGATAATAATAACTAAATCTACTACCGACTCTGCAATGATCAATATCCAGCACTCGGATCGAAATTAGCACCGTAGCCCTTCTAGTACTCAGCTCTGTCACCCTCACAAGGCTCCTAGTATTCAACGCTCGCAGGATCAATGAAATCAACGTCAGCGGAATCAAGATGCATCTACTCTATCAGCGTAATTACTTGCAACTGTTAGATTATCGTGGGATGAGTTTACTCAGTCACGTAAATTCAGTGGATACACCACTAATCTGCCCTATACTACTCAGGTGCATTGTGAGTGCATCAAGTGAGTGATAAATATAGTATCTCAAAGCAGATAGCAAGAGGAAGACAAATCTATTTACATAATATAGAACTCATATTATATCACAAATGCAGGATCATGATCTAGACACTCATATCCTAACGTACCTCACCATATCTCGTAACATACCATATCTTATTATCATTCTCGCACATACGTCTGTACATCGCATAAGCATAACTAATATATTCATAAAATCTTAAACGATATGTGCCAGAGTCGCTGCTCGAGCTATCATAAGAGGGTCAACATAGTATCATACCACCATATCATAGCGCTCTCGTGTTATACTCATACTCCTCCATCCAGCCAATGGGGAGACATAATGGTCAAACTAACTCATAAATATATTCATACTCATAATTTCTCCCAGAGTTCCGTCTTGGCTAAAAGACGTTGTTACCCTTACGGTGGCTACGCAAGGAATCACGTAGAGAAACTTAAGTTCTTAATCTTATGCTGGCCTATACAGCGATGTCTTATTATCGTACTCGTATCATAACTTATCTTATCTCCTACTCATATCTTATCATACCCTTATACTTAATTCTAGCATAAATTATAGTGGGATAATTTTCCTAAGTCACGCTTCCCAAGAAAAAAAAATTGTAGTAACTTGGATGTATTTCATGTGACAGCCCATACTATCATAGAGGGTTGCATCCGTACATGAATGTCAATATCCCGAGTTTTACATGACCGTAAAAGAAACCTCACTATAGTTAAAGCCTATGGTCGAACCTCGTAACTTAGCTCATAACTTATACTCTCATATTTGAACTCGGGATGATTGGGTCACCGTATATGAGGTTACACTGAATTCACACTCACCCGACTCGTCATGGGTTCCATTCTACCATGAGTTATAAGACATGTGAATACGATATATTCCTTGCTTCAATGTCATCTCAGCAAATCACCACGTCTAAGCGTAGGCATGATCTCATACACTCTCGTATTTATGTCCTAGCTTACTCATAACTCGTATGATGTAATTCAAGATGGAAACACAGAAAGTCAGACATACAGAAAGATTTACATTAGATTTTCTTATATATATATATATATATATATATATATGCACACATCCCAATACAATATAAAATATGGTAGTTATAAGTATATTCTCGATAACAGGAAGGTCAGGGTTTAATGTTCACAAGGTATCGAATTCCTAACACTTTGTGTTATCGAAGTGGTCCCGTTGAAGCGATAAAATGGCATAAATATATAGGTTATTATAATTAAGTGTTCAATTATGAAGATGATACAAATTAAAGGGAAGTGCATCACGATACAAATTAAAGGGATGTGCATCACGATCATCGATCAAAACATCAGGTAATTAAAGTGGGTTATGTTTTGGTCGTACAAGTGGGGTTGCAAAATATAAGAAATATTACAATAGTGCCAGTTTAGGTAAAATCGATCGGTCGATTTTGTAATTCGATCGGTCGAAATTAAAGTGATTTACAGTACACAATGATTTGATTCTGCTAAGAATTGATCGGTCGGTGTTTAAAAGTTGGCCCATCTATAAAAAAAGAAACCAACTGGATTCTGACTAGGGATACAGCAAGATGTGAAACACTATAAAGCCAAGAGGGATTATTTAAATACCTCAGGTTTCTATCATACATAAAAATGCCATTATTTTTGGAAGGTTCGTGAACGAGGTACTAATGTACCAAGGAGTTCACTATGTGGTCAAACTGCTCAAATAACCACATACCAGATTAGAGTACCCATCTTATCCTTATAAAATTAGAGTACTTCCAAATCTCTTAAAACTAATATTTAAGCTACTGTGCATATACACGTGTCATACACGTGTCACATACGTGTCAGGCACTAGTTGGGTGATGCAAACGCAACACTCACAGTGGGTAGTCCGCTTTCTCTCTCTATCGTCAGAGCCTTTGCTTGGCGGAGATAGTTAACCAGTGCCGATGAAAAAGCCGATCATACTGTATGGGTACTTGATATTCATCTACTTTTGCATAAACTAATTCTTTATATAAAATAATTTTAAAAGAAAATAGATGTTGATCCTCTTCGTTTGCAGAAACTCATTTTTATAAAATAACTTTTATAATAAAAAAAAGAAATAAAGTAATTGTTGTTACTCGTTTGAAGAAACTCCTTTCTTTAAACCAATTTTATAACATAAAAAAAGAATACTAGGAATAAGTACTTTTGTCTTATATGATAATATAATAATAATAATAATTTTATAAAAGTCTTATAATATAAAAGAAGAAGGGTAATAAATGTTTTTGTTTTATACGGTAATATAATAATAGTAATAGATTTATAAGTCTAATATTTATTACAATTATATTATCCAGTGAAAATATTTTCTCTGTATCTGCATTAAAATATTTTATAACAGTAGTACAATAGTCAGGAAAGTACCTTACCTATTTTAACATTAGAAAGATTACATGCGTGTATCGGATTGACGGGGCACTTTAACACAAAATATAAGAAAATCGAGATATAAGAATTTAATATTGATTTATTTAATCCGTCGATACGCGATCGATCATACCCTACGTGACGGGATTTGAGAAGAACAAGATGGATTGATAGGTACTCACCTCTTAAAGCGTGATCAGCAGATCGACGGCAATTTGGGCAATAGAAAACGGAACTCACGCGATGGCCCGTCCACAATTTCTCCACCTTCTTCACCTCGATCTTAATAATAGCAAACTAACCACAGTGATTCTTGTGAAAGAACACACTATAGTTTTTAGGGAAGAGATGAAAGGATTTTTAGAAAATGGGTGGGCAGAAGAGTTGTGGCGGCTAGGGTTTTTTAGAAGAAGAAAAGAAAGAGAGGGACTAAGATTTTTCTTAAAGAAGAAAAGTGAAAAGTCTTGTACGTACATTAATCTTAAATAGAGTTCTCCTAGTTAAGTTAAGTTTCGGTGTGAAGCACTAACACTGAGCTTGGTGCAAAACCAATCTAACACCATCAATTTATTTTTTTTAAATTAGGGTCGTTACATTCTCCCTCCCTTATATTATCTTCGTCCTCGAAAGTTACGTACCTATAGTGATGAGCTCCAAGTACCTCTCCAAAGTCTCGGCTTCTCATTCCCAAGTGACTTCTTTCGGTGGGTAATGCTGCCACTGCACTTTGACGAAACAAGCGGATTTACCCTTGATAAGCTTTTCTTTTTTATCTACGATACGAACCGGCTTCTCTATGATGATCAGATCATCTCTGACTTCAGTTGGCGCGAGATCAAGGACGTGAGATGGATCAGACAGGTATTTGCGCAACATAGACACATGAAACACATTGTGCATACCGGCAAAGTGTTTCGGAAGTGAAATTTGGTATGGTACCTCGCCGATGCGATATGTGATAACGAAAGGTCCCACGTATCTCGGACTTAATTTTCCCCGCATTCTAAAATGTATGATTCCCTTAGTCGGTGACACCCGAATGAAAATCAAATCACCAACCTCAAATTCTATCAAGTGTATTCTACTGTCGGCATAGGCTTTCTAATGATTCTGGGCTTCTTTCAACCTTTGACAGATAACTCTAACCTTCTCGGTCGTGATTTCTATGAGTTCCGGTCCAAGCATCTTTCTTTCACCAAGCTCGTCTCAATAAAGAGGCGTCCTACAACTTCAGCCATAAAGAGCTTCAAAAGGCGACATCCCGATGCTTGCCTGAAAGCTATTGTTATATGAAAACTCAATCAAAGGGAGGTGGTCATCTCAATTACCTCGAAAGTTTAACATACAGGCTCGAAGCATGTCTTCTACAATCTGATTAACTCTTTTTATTTGACCATCAGTTTCTAGATGGAAGGTTGTACTGAACCCGAGTCTCGTACCCATTACTTCCTGAAATTTCTTCCAATGATCAGAAGCGAACTTCATGTCTCTGTCTGACATGATACTCACAGGAATTCCATGAGGTTTGACTATTTCTTTTAGATACGTCTCAGCCTACTTGTCCCCGCTATCGATATTTTTGAACGATAGGAAGTGCGCGGACTTAGTCAATCAGTCTACAATAACCCAGATGGTGTTGTGCTTCCTTGAAGTTCTCGGGAATCCAACTATGAAGTTCATAGAAATATCTCCCACTTTCACTCGGGAATCGGTAAGGGCTGCAAAAGACCGGCTTGCTTCTGATGCTCAACTTTCACCTGTTGGCATACCAAACACCTGGAGACGTATTTGATAATCTCTCTCTTTATATTCGGCCACCAATAATAGTTTTGAATATTCCGATACATTTTCTTACTTCCTGGGTGCATCGAATATCCAAATTTGTGTGCCTCCTCTAGAATCTCATTCCGCAAGGTTGCAACATCGGGAACATACAATCTATCTCAAAAAAGGAGTGTCCCATCAAAGCGTATAGAGAAATCTGATTTAGGGCCCTCGGCTAACTGTCCCTTAATATTTGAAACTTCAGGATCTAAAGCCTGCCCATTTCTAATATGGCCAACAAAGGAAGGCTTGACCATCATACTGGCTAGGTATACTCCCTCACCAATTTTGTCAAGTCGCACATCCAGCTGGACAATCTCATCGAGTGGCTTCCAATCTTTTAGACGTGCTAGCAGTCCTAAAGATTTTCGACTTATAGCATCAACAACTACATTTGCTTTACCTGGATGATAATTAATGGAACAATCATAGTCCTTCATGTATTCCATCCAACGTCTCTGCCTCAAATTAAGATCTTTCTGAGAAAATAAGTATTTAAGACTCTTGTGGTCCGTATCAATCTCGAAAGTCTCACCGAATAGATAATGTCCCCAAATCTTAAATGCAAAGATGACTACGCCCAACTCAAGATGATGAACCGGATAATTCTTCTCATGCGGCTTCAACTGTTTCGAGCAGTAGGCAATGGCTCTCTTACGCTGCTCCAACAGACATCCAAGTCTCTGGCATAAAGCATTTGTGTAAACTTCATAATCATCGGGTCCAGAAGGTAAGGTAAGAATGGGAGTTGTCGTAAGCTTCTGCTTCAATAAGTTAAAGTTCTGCTCACACTGATCGGTCCACACAAATTTGTTGTTCTTGCGAGTTAGCATAGTGAGTGAGAGTGTCAAACGAGAGAATCCTTCCACAAATATATGATAATATCCAGCTAAGCCGAGAAAACTTCTCACTTCGGTGACATTCTTTGGTGTTTGCCAATTTGCAACCGGTTCAATCTTCGATGGATCCACAGAAATCCCTGCGGCGAAAATCACGTAACCCAAGAAAGGTACTTTCTCAAGCCAAAACTCACACTTGCTCAATTTCGAGTATAATCTGTGCTCACGGAGAGTCTGAAACACAATACGGAGGTGGTCCTTATGAGCTTCTTTCATGCTAGAATAAATGAGAACATCATCGATAAATACAGCGACGAACTTGTCAATAAATTCTCTGAATACGTGGTTCATTAGATCCATAAACACGGCAGGCGCGTTCGTGAGCCCAAAAGGCATAACGAGGAACTCGTAGTGTCCATCCCTTGTTCCAAAAGCAGTCTTTAGAATATCTTCTGCTCTAACTTTCAACTGATAATAATCGAACCTGAGATCTATCTTCGAAAAGTAAGTAGCACCCTGTAGCTGATCAAATAGGTCGTTAATACGAGGAAGAGGGTATCGATTCTTCACGATAACATTATTCAGCTGTCAGTAGGCAATACAAAATCTCATTGAACCATCTTTATTCTTTACGAATAAGACTGGTGCTCTCCACGGTGACTCACTACGGCGGATAAATCATTTATCAAATAGCTCACGCAACTGAATCTCTAACTCCTTCAGTTCTGCTAGTGTCATTCGATACGGGGCTTTCGCAATCGGCAAGATACCAGGCGCGAGATCAATCTTGAACTCTACTTCTCGGTCAGGTGGAAGTCCAGGTAAATCTTTTGAAAAAACACCAGCGAACTCTCCAACGATAGGAATAACTGAAGGGTCCACTTTTTTATCGCATTCACCATCGAGAGTAGCAAGTAGGGCTGCTCCTCTGTTTTTAATACCACAAAATTTGAATGAAGGGCTCCCAATCAGTCGGAAGGTGACTATTTTAGAAAAGCAATCGACTGAGGCGTGATAAGCCGCCAACCAATTCATGCTGAGGATTATATCGAAGTCCTGGAATCCGAATACCACAAGATCTGCAGGTAACTCATGTGTTCCAACTACTAGGATCGTAGCTTTACAAACTTTATATGTCATCATCACTTCTCTTGACGGCGTAAAAATCGCAAGCGTACTATCCAGTGGTACGGGCTTAGCTCCGATTTCAGAAATAAAACTCGGTATAATTAAATAGTAGGTCAATCCAGAGTCGATCAAGACCCAAGCATGACAACTGGACAAATCGATAGGTCTAGAAACTTTCATAGTTCCTGAATTATACAAGGGTTCATATATGGTCTAAGCTATACATGACATAGCATTCTCAAAAAAATAATAAATTAAACTCATACGCAAAACAAGTCATAAAAACAATCATAAGGAAGTAAAGCTTAAGAAAAATTAGACAAGGTAAAATTTATACCCTGAACGACCTCATCTGTAGCTAAAGCGTCCTGCTAAGACATGACGAAAACTCGACTCTGCGCTCAAGGTTGTTGCAGCTGTTGCTGCTGACCTCTGAAATAAATGTTGTAATAGTCCTACATCGAATAGAGAAAAGTCCTGACTCTGGGCTATATGTGATTGCGGACACTATATGTCATAACACGTTTTGGGTAGGGATTTAAGCCCATGCCATAAACAAAATTAGGGCGGGGACCTAAGCCTAGAACCGAAAAATATTTTGGCATGTGGGTATGGATCTTCACAGAATGGTATCAGAGCTGAGGATTGGTCTTTTATAAGGTGGGGAGATTGTAATAGTCCCACATCGAATAGAGAAAAGTCCTTACCCTGGGCTATATGTGATTGCGGACACTATATGTCATAACGCGTTTTGGGTAGGGACTTAAGCCCATGTCAGAAATAAAATCGGGGTGGAGACCTAAGCCTAGAACCGGATAATATTGTGGCATGTGTGTCTGGGTCTTCACAGAATGGTATCAACTTTTATAAGGTGGGGGATTTTAATAGTCCCACATCGGATAGAGAAAAGTCCCGACCCTGGGCTATATGTGATTGCGGACGCTACATGTTATGACGTGTTTTGGATGGGGACTTAAGCCCATGCCAAAAACAAAATCGGAGCGGGGACCTAAGCCCAAAATCGGATAATATTGTGGCATGTGGGTCTGGGTCTTCACATAATGATATTAGAGCCGAGGACGGCTCTTCTATAAGGTAGGGGGATTGTAATAGTCTTGCATCGGATAGGGAAAAGTCCTGACCCTGGGCTATATGAGATTGCGGACGCTACATGTCATGACGCATTTTGGGTGAGGATTTAAGTCATACCATAAATAAAACCGAGGCAGGGACCTAAGCCCAGAACCGGACAATATTGTGGCATGTGGGTCTGGGTCTTCACAAAATGGTATCAGAGTCGAGGATGGCTCTTTTATAAGGTGGGGGAATTGTAATAGTCCCACATCGGATAGAGAAAAGTCCCGACCTTGAGCTATATGTGATTGCGGACACTACATGTCATGACTCGTTTTGGGTAGGGACTTAAGCCCATGTCAAAAATAAAACTGGGGCGAGGCCTAAGCCCAGAATCGGACAATATTGTGTCATGTGGGTCTGGGTCTTCACATAAACGGTCACCACCGTCTGACTCAACACAATCAATGTGTTTCAGCGTGGGTGAACTCAAAGCTTCGGTGGGTGGATTTAAAGGTACTACTCGTTATTTTATAAAGGAAAATTATAAACGGTGGACAATTTTTGGTAGACAATTTTGCAGATAGCTTATGTGGCGCGTTGTGACTAGTTGGACACATAGTGGGGCCCAAGCATTGCATCTAGTCATGTCTCTCCATGTAATCTACCAGTAAAATTGTCTACCAAAAATTATTCACTATATAACACTATCATTTTATAATTAATGTAAGCTATTTTATCCTATTAATTCCCTTAAGCTATCTGATAGCATCAAATGGCATTAGGGACCACGTGAACGAGTAGGGAAATGACCGCATCCATATCATTCATATTGAAGGACCTTACCTTATATTTGTGGATATATATAGAGGCCCGAAACTATGCGCTCGAGCATAGGGATATTTCTGTGCCTATTGATATGGACGTGACACGTAGCGACTTTTGGTGTAATGATTGGTGTTGTTTTGTAATCATTTAATCACGTTTTAACTAGGGTTATCTTTCTTTTCAAAAAAGTAAATAACTTTTTTGAAATATATTGTGCCTAATCATGTGGGTGTTAGAAACCCACTAACTCATCTCTTTTTCACTAAAGGGGTGTTAGCGCTTCACAATCGGGTTGTCAGCTTCACTATCAGGGTATCAACGCATGAGACCAACACTAAGAAATATCCTTTTTTATTTTAATAATCATTTTTTAAACCAAATAAATTTGATAAAATTATTTTACAAATATTTATATTAATTGGTCCGATTTTTGTGAAGCAGGTAGACAAGCTGGTTCACCAAAACACGGAGTGATTCAGTTACCGATCGGTTCACCAATTGGACAAAAGAAACACGTTTTTGGCTTTGATAAAACTGAATCAGCTAAGTTCCCTGTTTTGGTCGAACGAAGTCGAACGATTTGACTATATAATATGGGTGAGGACTCAACAACCTCACGCTGAATTACCGAAAAAAAAATGGACCACCCGATCAGGTCCAGCTTTTTTTTTGTTTTTTCTTTTTTTCTTTTTTTCTCTCTCGAAGGAGTCAAGTCCAGCTTCTATAATTACATGAGAGAGTTCAAATCCTCGACGAGTGACATTTTGGGCCTAAGGTAGCAACAATTGAATCTATCACTTTCACTATTTTGATCCCTCAAAATATGTGCAACTTGTCAAAAACTGCTAAATCTGGTAAACCTTTTTGAAAAATTGTAAACGTTGGACAGGTTTTAATAAACAATATTACAGACAACTCATGTGATGCAACGTCAGTCACGTCCCACAACATAAGCTGCGGTGCGTGGGGCTCACTATGTGTGCAATCAGTCACTTCCCACACAACATGAGCTGCCTCTTTGGAGAAAGAGTTTTTGTCGTTTTTTATCTAAATTTTGAACTAAGAAAAGAGAGTTT
Source organism: Chloranthus sessilifolius (assembly GCA_021018995.1). Classification (NCBI taxonomy): domain Eukaryota; kingdom Viridiplantae; phylum Streptophyta; class Magnoliopsida; order Chloranthales; family Chloranthaceae; genus Chloranthus; species Chloranthus sessilifolius. Next base: position 3,191,507 of record CM037588.1, on the reverse strand, counting down.
ATGCAGCAACTTTCTCCACCAAACAAGGACTTAATTTGGTGAATTTGGTCGAGAGGAAAGGTGACTGACGAGAAGGCCATTGGATTAAACTCAACTCCGGGCATTGCTGAACGTATAGCCGTCTGATCATCTTCAAGTATGGTGCTCTGTAACTTACTCCAAGTGAAATCAACTTGCAGTGTTCCAACACCCAGTAAAAAAACCAACAACCTTCTTGTAAAAAGCCATCTCTCGATGAATTTTGAAAGAAAAGCAATCTTTTTTCCGTTGGACTTCCCGACTTCTATTCATATGTATTAGGGGTGTTATCGGGTCAGTTTTCATACAAAATCAAAACCGAACCGATAACTATTAGTTTTTATTTTATGAAACTAAAACCAAACTGATAAGGTTCAAAAGCAAAATCGAACCGATAGTTATCAGTTCGGTCGGTTTTCGGTTTCTAAACCTTATTTTTTTAACTTTTTTTTATTTGTAGCATTTAACTGAATCAAATCGATTTTTTCGATTTCGGCTTAGAGTTTTCAAAATTTGTACAAACCGAACCGATTTATACAAACTGTTTTTGCAAACTTCTATGAATCAATTGATTTTAAGACTTTAGGTGATTAACAAACTAAAGCAGCAGTAGTTGGCTTTCTACAATAAGCCTCACACACCATCAAACTCAAACATAGACATACTATAATCCATATATACACCACTATCGGTTTCTTATCAGTTCGGTTTCGATTTTTTAACGTTAAAACCGAAACCAAACCGATAACTGTCGGCTTCTATTTTTTGAAACCAAAACCGAACCGATATGTCCCGAAACCGAACCGAAATTTCGGTCTGTTTTGGTCGGTTCGGTCAGTTTTTTGCACAACCCTAATATGTATGTAATAAAGAATTTTTAAACGAACTATTTGGTGTTGCGAGGAGCATCTTAGACTGTTCTTCTCACGATAAGACATTGTTAGGTCTTTTGCCTATATTCATGAGCAGGGTCGGCACTCAGATTTTGGGGGCCCAAGGCAAGTTCCTAAAATAACCCCTCCTTTCATATTAATCTTTAAAAAAAAAAAAATTGCCAAAATTACCTTTTTTTTTTTGACAAATAAAATAATACTCATTGCTTTTAGATTACAAATATCTCTATATTCCATCTATTGTTTATAATTTAAAAATGAAACTAACAAATTAACGAGAGTCTATATTAAAAAAAAATGCAACACAAAAAGAGAAAAGATAAGTAGTAGAACGTACTTGATGGATCGAGTAACCCAACCAATAACATTTTAATATTTTTTATTACTTTAACTGCCATTGAATCTTTCACTGTCTTTTTTTAGCACTTTAACAATCTTAAAAAAGTCTAAAAGTTCATTGGATAAGATCCTAACTTTTCTTATTAAAAGATCCCAACTTAAAATAGTTATTTCCGACTTGTTACAGTTCCATTTTTTCCAAATGACTTAAAATAGTTATTTCTGACTTGTTACAGTTCCATTTTTTGCAAATGACTTGCTAATTTTGATTTATTCAACGTGACTTATCTAATGAACCTAGTTTTGGAACGGTGGGTCACATCCCGGACCCCTTGAAAACCATTGAATCCTTCGAATCATATGATGGAGATTGTTTTTTACCTATATCTTTCACTCAATAGATCTTGAGATCATGATGCACCAATCAAACAGTCGATTTGTGATTTCAACGTGTCATAGATCTCATAAAAATTGACATAAAATCACATTTGAGCGTAATGTGTGTCATATGATTCAAGGCCATTTTTGGGGATTTGTGACACATGGAATAAAAATTGACCATCTAATAGGTGGACCATGACCTGAAAATCTATTTTGCAAAAGATAGGTCAGATAAGCGATCTTCATCATCTCATTCGAATGAATCAATGGTTTCCAAGGGATCTGGAACATGGGCGCTTTCGGAGAACACGTGGGTGCATTTAAAGGTACCCTATATATAAAGGATATGGTCAAATAAATCTAGTTCGATAAAAAATTGGGTTAGAGAATCTACTATGGCCGGGCTAGCCGAATGAGGCCAGTAAACCGACCAATGACTTGCACCGACCCGATCGAGACCCGATCCATGACCCATTTAAAAAAATATATATAAATATGAGACCTGAGAAGAGTTGAACCCACAACTTGTGGGTAAAAAGTAAAACACAACACTAGTCACTTAACCAACTACACAATGAAATTGTTTCAATACATTTATACATTAAAAATTATATTAAACAACTAGATGATAAAGAGTAAAGACTTCCAAGATTTGAGGCCCCTAAATATTTGAGGGCCTGAGGCGGCTGCCTCTTGGGCCTTGGCCCATGGCCGGCCCTGTCCATGAGATCTAAGAAATTAATTTCTGACTAAATTATTGATTTTTTTTTAAATATATTGTCAAATTTATTTTTTATTTATTCCAGCATGATAGAAAATTAGTTCATATCCGTCGTCTAAATAAAGTGTGGATGGATGATACTTGGGTGCTGTAAGGTGCACCAAAATTGGCAGCCCCTTTTCAATGATTTTATGGGCTTAAGCAATTATAATGGATGGATTCTACATTTTGAATTTATGATCTTGAAAATCGGGATAGTTAAAATTTGACTGAGGCCATTTTGTATGAATTTCGGCAATCTGAGTTTAATTTTAAAGGAAAATGGAACCTGGAAAATATAACTTTCCCATTTTCACTACAAAAAAATAGATTATTAGCGACAGTTTTTTGAAGCAAAAAACTACCGCTACTAACAAAAAACTATTAAAGACTATTAGCGGCAAGGGTATTAGCGGCAGTTTTTTGTTAATAGCAACAGTTTTTGACTGCCACTAATAATCTTATTTTTTGTAGTGTTTAAGTGATTTTTTGTCCGTAAGTAGGCGGATAGAATTTTAATTTTTGTTTATCAAGGTTAAATTTTAAGTGAAATGGATTCTTGTTTTGACTTTAATTAACTACAAATTTGTTTCGGTCATAACTTGCTCATTTTAATTTCAATTTCAGCCCATGAACAGTAGTATTTTATATATTTGACGAGTCATTTGCATTGGGCTTGTTATCGGGACTGGTTAATATCGTTATAAAGTGTTTTTGAAAATCAGTTTTTGGGCTGTAAAATTTCATTTTGTATGAATTTATGGGCTATTCATAATGGACTAGAAAATAAATTTGATTTGGATACTATTTGTATATTGTCTTGGTTTGATTGTTCTTAGACTATTATATTTGGTTCAAGGTTTATATCATGTGCGATTTTTATGCTCTATTATTCATGTTGACTTAGATTTGTAATATGCGTATATATGTATCCAGATATTAAAATTTAATAGCTTAATCACCGCATGTTTTGTATTGCAAAACTATTATATATAATTCTTTAGTTATATAAATGCAATATTGAATATTTTTTTGAGATTTTCGATAAATGAATAGTTAGCATGATGTGTACATATCTGAATTTGTTTATAGGATCTTGAATTAGACTTGATTTAATTGAATGAGATTTAGGTTGTACCTTAGGGATTAAGGTAGATTGGTGAAACGACCATTCAAGGGTACGTAGTTGAAATACGTTGAGGTCTGCCCAAAAGGTGACTCCACCTATGTAGGTCGCATGACTCTTAGATTTTGAAACTTATTTCTCATTAAGATCGGGTTGACATATGCTTGTATGAGAAATTTAACTTATGATCAAACCTGACTTAGGAATTTCATATAAGTAGGGTAAATAGAATAGCTATAAGTGTTTAAGAAAGAAAAGGATAATCTTTTTGGTAAAAGCTGGTGGAGAGTCTGGATTAACGGTATAATACGAGTGATTAAGTCTCTATGTGTTTTCTCAAACACGATCTTGGGAAGCAAACTGTATGTCAAAGTTTCTGCTTAAAGGTGATGTTGAGACGATGCGATGAGGATGTCCCATAGAGTTAAAGTTTGCACATGGCTAATACTCTAATTAATTCGAATCTTACCCTAGGTTCGAGTTAAGTCTATAGAGGTTAGTTAGTGACATATAGTCATGTTATAATTCTCACGGATGATCTGTAACATATGATTATAACGCATCCCTTGCGGATAGTCAGTAACATATGATTATAGATTCATTAGATATATGATCATGACATATTTCACAAAGAATAATTACTGATATATGGTGAAGATATTTTATACTCGTAGAAGTATAGTGACATACTTTTTGTATTATCTAGTCGTTCACCTCGTAGTTTGTTCGCTTCTGCCACTTTATTATATTTGAGGTGAACTCTAATAAGAACAACACTTAGAGCAATAAAATGAATTGTTAATATAGGTAAAAGCTAAAATACTGAAATTGAGAATCGAACCTTATTTTGTTATTAAATTTTCAGAAAAGTTTAATGATTGTGTGGTTGATATCAATTTTGATTGACTTGATTCGCTTAAGATTTAAGGATAGTTAATGTGTTTATGATTAAGCTATTTTTGTCAAGAATTTACTAATTTTTAAGGAATAATTAAATCAATAGGAGTTGATAGTTGTCATGAGTCTTAAGACTGTGATGTTTATACCAACTTAGTATAGTTTGATTGCACAATTTTAGCGGAAGTTGTCTTTCTAATATTGGTTAGTTTACTTTTGTTGTTGATGCATCATATCTTTTGTTATCATGCATGTGCTATTGTGAGTATATGCGATTATATTATTATCTTCTATATGGTGATTTTATCACAAGATAGAGTTGTGAGGTTTTATCTCGTTATGCCTAATTTTATTTGGGTTAGATGTGATTAGGCATCACGTCGGTAAACCTTCGTTCTGATAATATGGTGACGGAGAGTCATAGCCTGGGAGTCAGTAATGTATCAGGAACGATATATCCTTAAAGGTATGAAGCATGAACGAATATAAGAACTGCACATATATGTGAGTTGATTGGTATCACTAAGTAAAACCTTAAATTTATTAATGATGCTAGTTTTGTGATTATGGATTACATAGTCTCGATTCGTAAGATGAAATATTTTGTGCCACATGATCGTTCACTGATATTGTTCTTAAATTTGGGTGGTTGTTAAGAAGCATTGAGCTAGTGAGGGTCAATAATTTTTCAAAATAAAAATTAGATGATCATTCGCTTTTCAAAGATTGTCAACCAAAGACTCGTTTTCAAAAATTATGTTTATATAAGTTAAGGTGTAGATCAAGTGAGAGAATATTGGATATTTGTAGTCAACACTCCACCCCCCATCTTTGAGTTTTCATAAAATTGGGTTGGACCTTTGACCACATATATCTCGAGGCAATAGGAAGCAAGTAGTTTCCAAATATAAGTGATATATCTTCACTCTCTTTTCTTGATAGGTTAGGAAAGAAAGGTGGCTATTTAAGGAGATCACCGTCCATTCTTCCTGTTAATCTAGCACATTCTCATCTAGAGGCTAAACTTAGAGAATATGAGAGGTAATGTGAACTCGAATTCTCTGACAGAATCATTGGCGCGGCGACTCGAGAATAAACACAGGGTACACATGTTCTTATAAAGATGTATATTTGATCGTATAATTCGAGTCTAGATCAATACTGTATTGTGGACTAGCGTGACGTCTTTCTTTCGCCAATAACAGGATGCCCCGTAAGGTGCATACTCCATAAAGTATTTGTGATATGGTGGAGCAGGGGCATCCTTTAGAGATTAGTCCAACCGTCCATGCATGGGTTTGGGATTAAGGGTGCAAATTTAAACTGAAAACCGATTAGACCAAGCTGGCCTGAACCAGACTGAAACCGATTGAAAATTAAAACCGAATTGAATCGGGCCGAAATCGATTGAAAACCTAAACCGAACAGATTCAGCCCGGTTCAGTTTCGATACCTAAAAAACGAAAACTGACTAGGTAGAGTGAGAAAATCAAAAAGAAAAAATATATGATGAAAAACTGAAAACTGAACCGACCAAAACCGAAATCTGATCGGTTCGATTTCGGTTTGAGATTCAGTTAAAACCGAAATGTTTCAGTCAAGTTCGATTTTGCAAAAACCAAACCTAAAACCAAAATTTCGGTTTTGGTTCGGTTAACCGAATCAGCACCCCTATTTGAGATACCCTAAGTTGGAAACACAAGAAAAAATAAAAATAAAATCCCTCAATACGTGCTTGGCTACAGTTCTGGTCGAACCGCGGTCAGCGGTTTCCGGTCAGGTTCTTACAACGCTGGTCCAAATGAACGTTCAATTTTTTTATTTTTTATTTATTTTTATTTTTATTTTTATTTTTTATTTATTTTTATTTTTATTTTTATTTTTATTTTTTTTGAGAATAATGAACGTTCATTTTTCAACGACTGTTTTTGGCTCATTTTCTGTTAGCAGTTGGCGGTAGACCCGATCACCTCCGTTACAATCGGGTCAGGTCCAAACCCAAGAATCGATATAACCACACCTCGTGGTGCACGTTAGCAAGCATCAGATCCCAAATACAAAATCCATCCAATAGATACCCAACACAACGAAACCAACTCTAAACTGCGCCAGCGTCTCCAATGGCATGGGCACCATCACCCGCCATTTCCTCTTCAATTCCCACACCACCTCCTAAAATTACTATAAACACACGAACCAAACTGCGAACTCCTTTCTACATTTCATCTCCTTCAAAGCTCGCTAACAGAAAAAATTATCTACGCAAAAAGCTCGCAAAAACCCTAAGGAAACCCTACCCTCCGACCAAAACCCTTGAAACCCCACAAGAACACCTCGATGAATCTGTGGACAGTAATCTCGGCGAAATCCCTTCGAATCTCGTCGACGAATTCGAAGAGAAGGAAGAAGATCGTCGACAAAATCTGCATCATTCTGCTCAATCGCCGAGTTTTAGCGTTACTGATGGTTTGGGTTTCGGTTCTTACAAGCTAGTGTTCGATCTCGCTTTGTATTTTGTTGGTCTTTTCGTTGTTCAAACGGTGATTGCCGTGTGGTTTTTCGGATCCGTGGATTATGAGGAAAAATCTGGATTCGATGGTTCGCAATCGATTTCAGAGTCTGAGACTCTGAAAGATAGGAGAATTGGGGATGGTTTGTTGAATTGGAGAAGTGGCTTTTTCGGAAATGTGTTTGGTTCTAAAGCTGGATCTGGTGAGGTTCTTTCTTTAGATGAGTCTGAATTGGAAGAGAAAATCTCTGAAATTAGGGTTATGGCGAGGGAAGCTAGGGCGTGCGAGAAGAAGCCACTTGGTGATTTGGAAGATAGTGAAGAAGTTGTATTCGAAGATACAGATTCCAGGGTAAAAACCGAAATTCAGGAACAAGTAGATAGGCGATTGCGTAATTTAAAGAAGAATCTTCAGTCCCATACCGAGAAGTCTCCGCAATTGTTGATTAGTTCTTTGAATCTATCTAATAAGATTTTAGGTGGGAGAGATTTGGTAAAGTTAAATGAGAAAGGCGAATCAGGGAAATTGGAGTCTAAAAAACGACGCAAGTTCAAAAGTGCATCTGCTAAACCTAGAAACAATCCCAAGGGATTTAATGGTTCAATGAATTATAGCGTGCCTACTGAAAATGAAAAAATAGATACAAATGGTGATTCATCAATCGAGAGCAAGAGTAACGGTGACGTTTCTGATTCACTGGCTGTGGAGGAAGACGAGTCTTATTGGTTGAGGGATGACGTTTTGAAAGACATTGTGTCAAAGATTCGAATAAACAAAGAAGGCGGATTTGAGCCTTTTAGCGGTTTGAATTCCAAAGAGAATTTGAACTTCTTTCAAGCTTTGGAGAGGAAGTTTGAGAGAGAAGGAGAGAGCGCTAAGCTATGGATGGAGACGAAAATTGAGAATATTGATCTGGACAGTGGTATGGCTTCTGAACCCTTTCCATATGTGTAGAATACACTAGATATGCTAGATTCTAGAATATAGGCCGTTACGCAACTTGAATGCAAAATTCAAGCATTCTGTCAAATTCCCATATTTGCTTGTAAAGCAGAATCATGTATTATGCACTTTTCGAGATTTATAATGTCGTTTGTTTATAAATATGTTAGAGGTGTAAAGTGTATAATAGAAGAGTCTTTGGCTAACACATGATTTTTGTGTTTCAACATGCTTTGCATAGCAAGAAAGTTGGTTGCGAGGCGGGTGATTGTCGGTCTTATAAATCCACATTATCGGTGAATGATTTCATCAAATTTATCAGACTAACACTCTAGTAGATGAAGTTGGTGACCATCTTACTCTTCTCGATGACCTCTTTGAAGGAAGAGAGAGCTGAAAGGTCTTCGCGCATAAGATCCAAGCAGTGTGCCGCACACGATGTCTAGTAGAGATGTAGGTGTTATGACATAAATTTGATGTCGGCAGCCTTATAATTAGCGGCATTATCAGTGACTATTTGGACAACCCTCTCTTCCCCTACTTCTTGTACAACCTCATTCATGAGTCCAAATAAATATTTAGCGCTTTTTAACCCTTTTTGAGCCATTGACAGACTTAAAAAATGTGGTCCCTTCATCGCAATAGACCAAAAAGTTTATTATGGATTTCTTGGTTTGGGTCGTCCATCCATCACACATGATGGTGCAACCTCTTTCATCCCACACTGGATAGAAGATCTCCACAGATGTTTCGACCTCCCCAACTTACTCTCTAAGAAGAGGCCCATAAACTTGATAAGCTTGATGGTAGTCACTCTTGGACTGACTTCTGCTTAGGTGTCCATCATAATCGTGAAATACGAGGATTCAACCACGTTGGCCGGCACATGGTTGTATACAAAAATTTTGGTTATTGCCTTTCCCAACTTTTTCTCTCATGTCTTTAAAAGGATACCATAAATTTTTGGTTGCCTGACACTCTGGCTTCTGAATAGAAAGGGGTTGGTCGGCCCCACAGATTGCCTATTGAAGGAAGTATCGGTCGATCCACTCTCCTCCACAGTATATGGTGGTTGACTCAACCCAGTACCCCTCTCATGCTGAGAGGGCCCACTCAACCCCCTTCCAAATTGACGTATATCCGCTTCTTCGTCTTCTATTCTTCATTGCTCGGTGAGGCTCATTCTCGTAGCCCTCTTAAGTTCACGAAGCTCATCACTGTCATCTTCATCATGACCTTGTCCCGTAGCATCTTCCATGTAAGTGCGACCCAGTAGTTGTTTTTTCTCATTCGCTGCACACTTCCCTTTTGATTCTCAAATCAGTTGTCAACTCTTTTGACACTTTTGTATAGGATTGCACGTCTCCTCGGGCACTGATAAGGTGTTGCTTCAACCTTCTAACGCCACCCCCCATCATAATGTGACTACTGTATTTACATTTGGAGTTGAGTCTGGAACCTCTTATAAGCGTACCGTGTTGTCACGCTAGATCTAGCTCACGAACCATATTTTCTCTTAAAACCTGAGACACAATGAAAGAAAATGAAAGAAACGAGCATTATTTCCCAATGAATGAAAATGAGTATTAAATTAATTTATAATTTGTTGAAAGATTGGTTACTAAGGAGACCCACATGGCCAATAACCAATTAGTTAATGGAAATAAAATGAAAGAAAATAACTAATGAAACCCATATGACTGTTATAAAATAAAAATGGAAATAATATGAAAGAAAATAAGTAATTACTAATTACAAAATTATTGGTTAGTAATGAAAGCATTTGTCCGTTACAAATATTGGTTATTACTTAAATGAGAGGTTGCTAATGAAACCAATATGACGATTAAAATTTAAAAATGGAAAAAAAATGGTTCGAAAATAAGTAATTATTAATTAAAAAACTTATTCGTTACAAATATGGTTACTAATTTATAAATATCGGTTACAAATAGTGGTTACTAATTTATATTGGTTACATAAAATCTTGGTTACTAATTTACAAATATTTGTTACTACTCTATAAATATTTGTTTACTAATCTATATTGGTTAAAAATATTGGTTTCTAATTTATAAATAGTTAAAATATTTTTTAAGTTAATTTATAATTAGTTAAATCGTCAAATATTGGTTACTACAACAAATTATCTAGAGTGAAAAAATGGGTATTTACCAACAAGTAAATAGCAAGATCTATTTTACAAAATAGCAAGATCTAGATCTAGGCATTTTGTTCAAACACTAGATCTAGATCTAGAGTGAAAAAGGGTATTTACCAACAAGTAGTTATGAAAAAACCAAGAAAATACTTACCCTAGTGAGAACAAGGGATTTCTTGAAATTGAATGGGCGATCCGGGCCGACTTCGGCAAGATCCGACGGTTTAGGGAGGAGAGGGATAGAGGGAGGAGAGAGATATGAACAGTTTGGCACCCAAACTGATGCTAAAACCACAATATATGCTAGCTGTACTGTGCCCTTAAAGTGCACAGTTCAGCTTTGATATTATCAGCCGAGAATATGAAATTATCAACCGATAATATCATAAACACCATATTATCGGACGATACTATGGGGTTTACGATATTATCAGACGAAAATATCAATGTCCGGTAAAAAGCCCCGAAAACATGTAGTTCTTGTTTCGGTCCTTTCCGAAACCGATAATTATCGGCCAATAACTTCAGTTAGCGAACGATATTTTGAACCATGCATGGTCTTAGCAATAATCCTGTATTCTTAGTGAAATCAGTGATTTTTCCAGTATTTTATAAAAGGTCATAATCATTTATGGCTAAAAGTCTATATGAGGCCCACCACGTTACCAAACGGAGGATTCTAGCTACTTTATGGTAAAGTTCCTCATCATCCTATATTTTAGGTTTTTTAGGCATTATACAAGTTACCAAACGGACTTTGAGTATCGTTAAATGGGCCTGTACAGCTGTGTTTTTCATTGTGGATCTTGTCAGTCATGTTAACTGAGGATATAGAGTCTATTTTGGTGTTTGTTTTTCTCCATGTACCTTGCAAGCTTCTATTATTACTTAGATTGTGCAATACTTGAAATTCTGGATTATATTGATCGTCACTTGAATTCAAATTGTTTATATCTTTTTGTGATCTAAAGAAGAATTTGCTATAACAATGACTATTGTAGTTGGTCACATATTCGCAGTAATGTCTCCAATTTGTTGTAGCAGTTCTTGTTTAAAAACCAATTACAAAAAAGGATCGAGTTTGTGTCTGTTAGATAACAAAGTAGGACCCAGTTTCCTGGACCAAATTTTATCCCACCAAATATCAATTTTTTTAGCTGGAGTGTTTCTTGAAGGAGAATTCTGAACATTGATCAGCTGATAAAGAGGGGTTTTAAGTTGCATAATAGATGTGCTCGCTGTCTGCAAGAGAAGGAGACCATTAGTCACCTGTTACTTCACTGTTGTTTCTCTAGGGAGATTTGTGGGGTGGTGCTCGGCACCTTTAACATTGCTTGGATATTTCCGGATGACTGTGGTCAGCTGCGTGAACAGGGGTAGAATGATGTTCGAAGGCATAAAAGGGGGCTTTTGGAAAATTACTGTCTATGCTGTCTTCTGAGCTATTTGGCTGGTAAGAAATTGCAGAGTGTTAAAAAGAAATGTGAGAGTAGTCTAAGTGGTTATGAAATCTGCTAGGGACTTCGCGGTCAGTTGACTTATTAAGGTGAAGAGGGAAGGGGCAACTATTCTTTGGAGGAGTGGGAGAACCTGTTTTCTAACCACCAATCCTTCCGTTGGTGGCTAAGCTTCCCAGCACTGGCTTTGAGCTGCTTTTCGGGGGCGGTTACTTTGAGAGTGTGAGGTTGGGGTCTCTATGGTAGCTTCTCGCTGCCGTTACGATCTTTTTTGTCATGTATCTTTTTCTGATTGTTCAATGAATTTCTTTTGTTACCGATCCAAAAAACAAAAAAAATAGGACCCAGTGGCCTCATTGGGCAGCTGCCATTCTGGCTAGTTAGATTCTTTTTTTTCATCCCTTTTGATTGAAAATATCATATCCAAAAAAAAAAGATTGTACCTCATTGAGCAGATTCCATTTGGGCTCACTATCCTGATAGATTAGATTTTTTTTTCCATTATTACTTTGACACTTCTGCTTTTGGGATTTTTGTCATGTCGACACTTGGTGGCCTTGAACACTCCTCAACACGACAAGAGACTTCTAGACATGTACGAAAAATAGCATCTGACACCATCAAACTGTCCCTCATTTCAAGATTAGGAAGAAGAAATTCTTCTGCAGACTTTTCTCTTTTCTCCATCGCTTCTTTCATGATTATGAAGGAGTTCTTCCCTATTAAGGAACATGATTTGTTGGCTAGATTTTGTGGGGTGCTTTAACAGGGAAAGTTGGACTTGTTATGTGGCTGGATTTATCATGAGGATAGTAAGTGAGGTTGGGTGAGTGATGATGTTGTGAGGACTGCTGGCACATTTTGAAACTCTTTTTTCGCTGAAGATTGGAGTGCCTTTTGTGACATCTGAAACATTTTAAGGTAATAAGGTGGTTTAGCAGGTCCAGTGGAGACCACCACGTCTCCTCTCTTCTCGAGAATCCATACATCCCTTATCAGTGTATGGACAGCTCTCTCTCGAGCACAGGTTTAGGTTCTGCCTCAAATGGGTTCACTTCTAGGGTCGGTGTTATCAGTCCCTTATGGTCATAGAGAGCCTCTTTTACTCTTTTACCATAAAATGGGTTTTCTAAGGAAGCAATTATCAAGGGAAATCTTATTTCAAGGAGTAATATACCATTTGTTAGTTGATTTAGCTTCTCTCTCTCTCTCTCTTATAGACTAGCTCCATGGCTCCTCTATTCTCGAGAATCCATACATCCCTTATCAGTGTATGGACAGCCCTCTCTCGAGCACAGGTTTAGGTTCTGCCTCAAATGGTTCACTTCTAGGGTCGGTGTTATCAGTCCCTCATGGTCATAGAGAGCCTCTTTTACCATAAATTGGGTTTTCTAAGGAAGCGATCATCAAGGGAAATCTTATTTCAAGGAGTAATATACCATTTGTTAGTTGATTTAGCTTCTCTCTCTCTCTCTCTCTCTCTCTCTCTCTCTCTCTCTCTCTTATAGACTAGCTCCTCGTTGTGACCCTTATTGTGTTTTCTTTCTTCCCTTATCATGACCGATCAAAAAAAAGAAATGAGTTTCTTTTTTTAGGATGATTTTCATGGGTTTTTTATTGTGGTCTTCCATACCAAATTGAATGATTGCTTCTATTATCATACAATCTATTTCATGCTATATATATTATGTCTCAAGAAATGGCAGCAAAATACAATGCCACTGCAGAAATTGTTTATACATTTATTCATTTTTAGGTGACGTTCAGCAGATCAATCAGGAAAGCGCATTGGAAGGATCTGAAGAACCATATGTGAACAAAGAGGCACGTGCATGTGAAAGGATCGTGGATGTTACCAACAAGTTTGTTGATGGAAAAGATATGTTTCATCCATCTTCTAAAGATTCTCCAAATGTTGATGAACTTCTTTTGAGTTCAACAAAGGATTTGCATGCATCTAGTGAAACCCAAATATCAGAGGGTGAAAGTAGTACCAATATCATGGGTATTGAGTATGATAGTAATTTTCTGAAGAATTTCCAGGATGGTCATTCTTCTGATGAGAGTAGTACAACTACACGTAGTAAAAGTGGGTCTAAAATTTCTGAACCGAACCATGGCGGAAGCGAAAGCTCACTATTGGAAACTAAATCAAGGGAGTTCAAAACTCAAATTTCTCGAAGTTTAGCTACAGAAAACCAAGACACTTCCATATCACCTGTAAAACAGATTCCATTGAGTAGTGCTGGCAATTCCAAGCCGGCATTACAAACTAGGGGAGTTGAATCAAAATTGTTGTCCAACAAAGTCGGAGACAGCTGGCCAGATATTGGAAATAAGTTATGGTGGCGGAATCTTCCATATGTTCTCGTACGTAAGTTGTGCATGTACACTTTGGACTCGAATCAAATACTATTTTAGCTAATTATAAATAATAAAAAATTATATTCTATTTTAGCTGCATTGTATTTGCTGTATTTGGGTCAACTCAATTATTTCCAATTTCGATATGGATCTGAGTACTAAGCATTCAGCCATATGTTTCAGGCTATTCTTTTGCGTAGAGGGTCAGATCGTAAAGGCTCGAAAGGACTTTATTCTCTGAAGACAAGTCTACTTTCAGATGAAGAAGACTGTCTATCTTATACCATTGCTTTTGAGGACCGTGGAGATGCAACCAACTTCTGTTATCTACTGGAGTCATTTTTTGAGGATTTGGGTGATTTCAGTGCTGATGTTGTTCCCTTGTCACAAAAAGTAAGATGCACATTCTTAACCATTTCTATGTATTTATATCATTCCCAGTACATGCATGATATACGTTCTGTAATTTGAATCTGCGGAAGCTAAACTTACCATTCGGAGGTTAACAAAATTATGCAAACACAGGATTATTTTAAAACTAGCCACTTTTCCAAGGATTTCCCTTACTCAATGTTGCCACGTGCTTTGCTCTAAATATCCGATCTGAATCCGTGTTTCCTATGAAAATGCATTAATTATATTGGGTTTCGATAAATTACTACAGCTGTGTTGGGCATAGCTCTTTGTTGGCTCCCTGCCAGAGCCAAATATACTTGCTCCCCCTTCTCCTTGATAACTCTCTGTAGAGCAGTATTTACCCGCTCTAGGAGCTACCTCCTGCTCTTTGCGAACTCCCTGCCGGAGCAAATAAAATCTGCTCTGGCAAGGAGTGAGCAGAGAGCAGGGGAGAACTGCTGGAGCAGGTAAATCCTGCATTTACCAAGGGGAAGGGGGACCTGCAGAAGCAGGTAACAGGGATTTATCAAAGAGGAATGGAACTTGCTAAAGTAAACGTGCTTTGGCAGGGAGCTAGCAGAGAGCTATGACAAACACGACCCTACCAAAGGTTTATTACTTGGAAGCCTGAAGCTATGTTACTTAATTTGCAAAATTCAAGTTCATAATTTGCAATTCGTTACTCCCATGTGAACCTGATTTTCTGTGGTAGAACGATTTTAAGGTTTAATATTATTATTTTTATTATCATTTTTTATAAGCCGAAAAGAAGTCAACATATAATTAATAAAGTTACATATAATAATATAGCAGTTGTTGGCTTACTTGGTAAGTCAGGTAGGAAAGTAGCGTAAAAGAATACAAGTCGCGGGTTCAACTCTCCCCCACCACCAAGATAAACCAAAATTCCACTCCAATTCGGCAAATTCTCTCAGTCACGCTGAATTTCACCGAATCGAACCAATTCACCATTTGCAGGTGGCAGATAACTAACATAAGCCAGAAGCTTACATTGTTAAATTTAATTCCTTTTGCCAGGTAAGTTGGATCAAGGAACTAGTTGTGCACAGAGGAGTTTGATTTCTACTCTGAAAAAACAGTTCATCACATCTGATGTTTCTTTTTTAGGTTTTTTTTCAATTTAATCACCAACATGAAAATGGATCTGTTTCAGGATCTCGATGAAGCAATGAATTCGGGAGCCATGAAGCTAATTGTAGTGAGAAAGGGGCAGCTTCGTCTTTATGCTGGGCAACCACTTGCAGAAGTTGAGATGGCGTTGCGCTCCATTATAAACAAAACCCAATAAAATGATGATGCTGCTGAAGATTAATCGAGGCCTTTGCAACTGATATTAGTAAGCTTTTAATTCGGAATTTACATCTACATCGTGGCAAAGTCGAGAAGAAGAGGAGATCGAAGAGAAAGTGGACCCATGAATGGGCTTTCAAATGGCCCATAAAAGAGTCGTCGCTATACGACGGAAGTCTGTGACTTCAGAACGGACGTCCGTGAAATTCGGACGGACATCCGTGATTTTGAGGCTTTCTATTTAGTGCACGTCATATACAACGAACGTCCGTGAATTGTTAGATGCTTTGTGCAAAGAAGCCGGTTACCCATTATAAAAGAAAAATAGAAAATCATCTTCCCATCTATTTTGGTTGGCAGTTGGGCCTCTTATTTCTGTTTAAGTCTAAATCTATGTTAGTCTGCAATCTTTCGGATCTTCCCTGAAGATGGTCTGAGTTTGATTACAGGAATAAATGTTTCATTTTTTAATTGTTCTTTTTAGTATTTTTAAGTTGATCCAAAAGTTCATTTTGATGCTCCATTTTCAGAAAATTGAAGGACGTGATCAATTGGAAGCCATTCATGTCATTTAAGGGCTTTGGACTTGCTTCTTATCCGTCTTAAATCTCTCTCTCAGATGCAAATGTTTTTTTCTTTGTTGATGAAAGAAGGGTTTTCAGCCACCGTGGCAGGAACACGTATTGCACCTGCACCTGGGCTTTTAGGCGCTGGCGCTCTTATGTTTGCACAAGCGCAAGTTTATATACTTAAACTAAGTTATATGTTTATGTATAACTTATAAGTTATTAAGACTGCGTATGGCATAGCTCTTTGCTAGCTGCTGTCATAGTAGAGTTCACCTGCCTTAGCAGGTTTTCATCCTCTTTGTTAATATCCTGATACTTGCTTTAACAGGTACCTCTTATCCTTGATAACTCCTATCATAATAAAATTTTATGCATGATTTACTTGATCAACAATTCTTCTCTCCTCTCTACTCACTTCTTACCAGAGTAGAATTTATTTGTTTTGGTAGGGAGTTAGTAGAAAGCAGGGAGGTTGCTGCTAGGGAATAGAGAGTAGGCAGGTAAATCTTCCTTTACAAGGAGTTAAAAAAGAGAATGAGAATCAATTAAAGCAGGTGAACTCTATTTTGGCAGGGGTTAACAGGGAACTTTGCCATACGCAGCCTATGTAACTTATAAGTTATATATAAACATATAGCTTAGTTAGATATTCAATAGATATTTTACTTAATTAATTTTTTATTTTTTTTCAACCAGTAAAAAGCCATACAGACAACGAGAAGCTATAGCACCAGGGATTTATTTAGAGTCCCAAATCAACCCGGAAAACCTCGCTAGGCAAAAGATAAACGGCTAAAAGACTCAAATCTTCCCAACAATCCGCCTAACCTCCCATCGTCATTAGGTCTGCCTCCTTGTCCAATCACACCCAACTAGGTTAACAGTGGCACAGCCACATACAAGAGTGTGGGGCTGAAGCCCTATTTAGCTCTTGAATTTATAATTATCTTTTAATATAAACTCTAAAAATTTTATTGAACAAGCCTTCAAATAAAACTTAAAATAAGTATTAATATCTACTAATCATTGTTGGCTCCACCAATGAAAAATTCTGGTACCACTGTCTCTAGCCTTGTAACAAGTGCAAAATTTTCCTTTTCTTGAAACTGTCTTTCCTTTCTAACCAAATGGCCTAAATAACAACCATCGAAGGCACATTCCAAAAGGCTTTCCAACCAAATGGGCGTACAGTTGGAATATTATGCAAGAATTGCTCATTTAGGCTGGAAGTGACAAATTTTTAAGCGTTCTTCCCTCCTAAAGATTTAAGGGTGTGTTTGGATATGACGAAAATGAAATATTCTAAATGGTCGAATTTATAAACCCTAATCAAACTTGCCATATTTTTGGAACAAAAATTCAGAGGGCACTCTTGCATTATCTTTCGCTACCCCTCAGAAATTGTAGATGCACCCTTATTGCCCTCTCTCTCTCTCTCTCTCTCTCTCTCTCTCTCTCTCTCCCTTTTTCATCTAGTATTTTTTATCAACTATTTTTATAAGGCGAGCCATTACGTTCACTCGGGAATGTGGCCCATGCACCGAAATTAAAGAAAGACTTTGTATTTTAGAAATATGTGACATGTGAAAACATAATTTGGGCCATCTGATTTAAAGTTTATGATCTATAAATCTATAGTGGATAAGATATGAGCAAAACATGATATTTATCATTTGATCTATTGTTGTCAACTGGGAAATCAAATAATAGCCTTTGGCTATATTTAATCACATGATGAAGATTATATTTTGTGCTAATCTTTTATACTTAATATTTTTAAATGAAGGGCTCCAAATCAACCGATTTAGATGGTATTTTTATATAACAGAGGTCACCAAACTTATAAGTCTTTGTTTTAAACTCGGTGCAAGGGCCAAACAAGTAATGACTCCCTTTTACAAGGCTATCCAAACAGCGGATGACTAAGGAATCTAATAGGTTCTTATAGGCTCATAAATCATATGAATTCATGGGATTTATGATTTCAAATCTATCATTTTCCAATTTTTTATCTAAGCATACTCTAAAATGACGCATGAAATATATAAAATTTAAATTACATAATAACCATATTCTTATTATACACGAAATGAAAATTCCATTTTGCATGAATTGCAACAAACACACATTTTGCCCATGTAGAGTAACTTATTACAATTAATATTTGAATTTACTTGCTTGCATTAACCAAATAAGGGTACCTTTACATATGCCCACAGAATCTTGAAAAGCGCCAACGCTAAAACTTTTAAAAAGTGACCACAAAGTCATGTTGCACAAATTTAGGGCCACGTTTTTGTAATTTGTGTTATGTGGAATTGAAAATTGACCATCTGATGGTATGACCATGGCCTCAAGATCCCTTGAGTGGAAGATTGGAGCGAAAAATGTTTTCCGTTGTCTAATTTAAAGCAATTAATGATTTTTGGTGCAGGTGCTTTTCAAAATTCCGTGAGCATAAATAAAGGTATCCAACTATAAATTGTCTTAAAGTTAGTCTAATATGGGTGTCCACTCATCATGAGTTGACATCTCAGTCGACATGTCCTTGTGAGTGAGTGACTTGCAGGGACTTTCAATGCATGGAAATCAGTGCAAGTCACTTAGTCCAAGACATGTCGGCTGTGCAGTCCGCTCGTCCGCTCATGACGAGTGGACGCCCATATTTGTTAGTTTTGTTTGGATCCTGAGCCAACACATCGCTCCTTTGTAATCAAATTGTCAGTGCTGGCTCGTAGCCCAGCCTGGCCTAGTTTGGGCTTAGTTCAAGCTTAAGTGTTGGGCCTACGGCCGGCTCCAGCGCAATTTTTAAACCGGCTAGGCTGCACTTGGTTTCTGGACTTGATTAAGAATCGAGCCATTCAAGCCTGACTCAAACCTGTCCCAGGCAAACCTGACTACCTAAAGGGTGAACGATTGGGTTGGCCCGACCCAAGAAAACTCATACCAAGGCATTAGGCCGAATTGTTCCAACCCGAACCAATTATTAGAAAGGCCTGGTTCGGCTGGTTTTAAACCGATCAAGAACCGGGTCGTTCAAATCCCGCCCATTCGCTCCTAATTAGAATGGTGTCCCCTCTCCTCTTCATTAGCAATGTCAATTGGTTAGGTTGGACCTATAGGTTTAAATTGTACTTTTGCAAGTACACAAGATCTATTGAAGTACGGCAAAATCAAGGATGTCAAATCCACAGAGAAGCACGGAATTTAATTAATTTTAAAAAGTATAAAATAAACCTAATGAAGTACCAGATGTGAGATTTATCTATGAGGAAGACTATCAACTACACAAAATACAATTAATGAAATCTAAACAAAATTTATACAAGAAAAACAATGATTAATCAAACAACGATGAAAAGACGATCAAGAAATCCGCTAGCCCTAGATTTATAATTTTTCTATCAACAACCAATTACACATTTCAATGTCAAATTATTTGTAGTAAAATGAATCGAAAAGAATGTGATTATTGATTCGGCATACCCTATCCCAACGCTATGACGCATCCAATCACGGCATGAATCATGCAAAAGGTATATTATATCTCAAATGCGAAACCACAACATTAATAATCAATCATATGGCATCCTATATCGGTCTACAAGATCGATATAGGTGGAATAACTCTTTTATTGCCGTCGATAATCAAGATCGACAGTTATAGATGAGTATTCGATGATAAATAATAGGCACAAACTTAAAGTCATACAATTCAATAATTATGACAAGGAAAACAAATATTAACCCTTATTTTACTACAAGCAAAACAATTCGACAAATATGATTATTTGATTCGACATATCCTATCCCAACACTATGACGCATCCAATCACGATATGAATCATGCAAAAGGCATAACGTATCACAAACATACAACCACGACAATGATTATCAATCGTACGACATCCTATATTGGTCTATAAGATCGATCTAGGTGGAATAATTCTTTTATTGTAGCCGATAACCAATATCGACTACTATAAATGAGTATTCGATGATAAGACAATAAGCACACACTTAAAGTCGTACGATTCAATATTTGTAAAAAGAAATTATTGAAATGAAAATAAATTAACTACTCATCTAGGATTCGTTTTCCCCATGAATGAGCAATTTTAGCCACTCATCTCCAATCCACACGCAAGACACAAATCCAAAATCATCAAACGCGTTTTTTAATTTATCAAATGCTCGGATCTTTTAGAAAAAGATCTGAAATCTTACAAAGCTTTGGTTCCTACTTACAAACTAATTATCAAAGCTAAAACTAAAAAGAAACTAAACCTGACTAAGAAGAAAATCCTAAAGAAAAATTAATAAAAATTGGCCAAAAAGAAGCCCCAAAAGAGGCTCCCAAAACTCTAAACACTATTTTGTTTATATAGGACTCATACCAAAAACCTTCCACAAACAGGTCAATCGATTGAATTCCAAGATTCAATCGATTGAATTCAAAATCTGAAATTGGCGAACATAAGTGAATTTAAACTCAATCGATTGAGTCACAGAATTCAATCGATTGAATTCAAATTCAAATCTAACTGCTAAAATAGCCGCAATAAAATCAATCGATTGAATTCAAAATCTCAATCGATTAAGGTAGACATGTGACAAATTTAGCTATCTTCAACAATGGTTGTATCAATTGGTTCTTCTACGGATTTTGGTGTTTCTATTGGCTTTATGGTTCAATACTCTCATGTTGTCCTTAATTATGTTCTTTTATGCTTCTACAAGATTCAACAGACGAAAATATCTGAAACCACTAAAACTACATAACAGTCGTCAGAATGCCTTCATCGGATGGACAAATATTGGTATTAGAGTGCGAAATATAGTCATATTTTTACACAGATCATACCCCCAGACCTACACGTTGCTAGTCCTCGATCAAAGAGAATAATAAATATGTCGAAAAAAATAAACTAACAACCTAAAGAAAACAATAAATGTCATTTTCGTAGGGTGTACAATTGCATTTAGCATATGCAATAAGTCTTTAAACCCCTGAGTGATCCCTAGTAGAAGAGTTGTGTCTCCTGAAGGTTTTCAGTGAAGATACCCACAAACTTTCAAAAACAGTTTTCAAAACCATCGATAAAAGAGTTTTTTAAATCGGTTTATATAATATATATACCTTTAAAATCAAAAATATGTAATCATTTCAACATGTAAATGTTCATTCTCAAATATCGATGCTATGATAATTTCACAGTTGCTTATAGCAATTAAGCCAACAATCCGATCCTTAGACCAATCTTTCATCTATGCCTAAAGTGTTGTATGTGCATGTGTCAATACTTAAATCGTTCCATCGTTGGATTAATCTAAACTAGACATCATCGAATCTCAAGTCCCGACTCAATTTTCACCTTAGGTATATACTCAAAACAGAATCGCTCCGATGAATGATTTACTTTTTCACCCACATGTGAGATGGAGTTACAATACGAATTAAAATATTTCACATGATATAAGAAAGATGGTGCATCAAAGAATTTTTAAAAATAAAATCATCCCATAAGAATTGATGTTTGTATCATAAGCATGTTATACCAAGTATCATAGTCATTGTATCATCACTCTCCACAAGACATTTACCAACAAAGATCGGATCATGAAATTCTTTTCTATGGTTGTAATGGGGCTCAGGTGAGGTTATGGAAGAAATGGAAAATTGGATTCAAATTTCACTGAAAAACTAGAAAAAGAAACACATTTGATTTTCGCGTTTTCCACACATTTTTTTTTTCGAATTTTTCAGAATTTTTTTTTTTGCTTTTTCTTAATCCGCTTCTTCTTTTCAAGCTTTTTTTTGCTTTGGATATCATCTCATATTTTTCATTCATTTCTCATTTTTCTATCTCTTGCACACATATATTTTTCTTTTCTTTTTCTTCTCTTTTTCAAGTATATTTTTGTCATATGTTCTGCAAGCATTACTATCATGCCTCTCTACTTCCTCTCTTGCTCTCATCCCTCTTTCCTAATTTCTCAGAAATTAAAGGATAAGGTATTTGCATTTATAGCACTGGTGTAGGGTATGATTAATATAGCTTAACAAGAAATATTAGGACAAAAATTTTCAACAAGGCTCAAAGGGGGTGCAAAAAGGTAAATCAGTAAAAGGTGGGGCAATTTAAGCATAAATGAGCCAAAGATAGCCTTTGATCATTTCCTTTCAAGATGATAATAATGTCTATTTGTCTTGAAATTAAACACAATGAATTCTAGCGCAATGATATAAAGTACGCAAAATAAACAAACCGAGATAAAGTGTATGAGATTTCAACGATTAAGCACGAATTTCAAAGATACTCCGAATTTATTTAGCAGTCATCAAGAACGAGGAAAAAACTCGAAAGCTCACGGGTTTAATCTTTCTTAGGATCCTAGAATTTCATATTTGAACTAATCTTTTGATTTCCGGACCTAAGCATGGCGAATGTGCAAAAAAATTTCTAAGCATAAATTTCAAACAAACCTTTAAATGTTTATAATAGAATTAATTATCCTAAACAACAGCAATTTTACCATAGCATGAATATTTAAAAATTAAAATCTTCATGCATCAATGACTACAATTTGAAAACTACGCCAAAAATAAACAGTGATGATTTTTTTTAAAACATGGTATTGAAGGTGTATTTTAAACAGTGGATCAGCATGCAATATAAAAGTTAAAGAATATGAATCACGCATTAAGTACAATACCCTCAAACCTAAGTGATGTTATGTCCTCATTGTACAAAATCGTAAACATTAAAACAACAATAGAACAGTCAGAAAAATATGATAATAAATCGGCACAAGTACCAACGATGCTCGCGCAACGTCCCTTTCAAAGGAAGAAGGGGCGGAGGAGGAGAGGGAAGAGCCAAGGTTACTCCCCGCTTTTATTATTATTATTTTAACCAAACTGGACTGGTCACAATTCAGAATCGATCGATTGGTTTAAATAAATCAATCAATCGATTTGCCACAGAGTTGGCAAACTTCTGCTTCTCAATCAATCAATTGATTTTCACAAATCGATTGACTTGTCACAGTGCACAGAATAGTATCATTGAATTTTTGGGTCAGTTGATCAATTGAACTTCACAAATCAATCGATTAACAGACAAAACAGTGAACAAAATCCACAGTCCAAATTTTATTTTTATTTTTTTTCCACACTTAATACCTACACAAAAATCTACTAATTAAATCTAATAAAAATAAAATAAAATTTCTAAATCAATAATGTACAAGGGGCTTGAGTTGCCTCCCAAGAAGCGCTAAGTTTATTCGGTCTTCAGCCGGACCACCTCAATCTATGAGAGAAACACAAAAGGGTTTTATATATAGCATGTTTCGGCAACCCTTTTTATCAATTAAGTTTGTGAGGCTTTTCGTGGGTAGATTTTCAACAAACCCATCCACCCTGTAAACCATGAAATATTCGATTCTAACGTGTGTTGGCAATTTGAGAGCACCGAATAAATCAGCGTGTGTTGGCAATTTGATAGCACCGATAAATCATCATTTACAATCAATCGATTTGAGGATTTGTCGAAGCATTGTAGAAATGGATCTTTGGGCACATAAGGTGCCTTATATGTAATGCTTGACTACTTAATTGATGTAAAACAAGGAATTGTGTCCTCCTCGTGTAATTGTTCTTGAGTTACTAGAGGGGTATCAGTAATTGGTTGACTATCTTTCGTTATCTCAATCTTATGTGGGCCAACAACATCTTTCTTGTAATCTACCTCATATCCACCCTTAAGGGTCTCAGTTTCAACTTCATACTCATTGGCAGGGGTACTTTCTTCTTCCCAAATCAGGTCTTGCGAGATGTTTATAGGTTGGCTAGGTAAGGAATCTTCCTCCCTAGCGATGACAGCGACCGTCTTCTCCATTTGATATTTCTTTCTCGCAAGAGACTGGATCTGAGCTTAGATTCTTTCAAGAAATGCTAAATCGGATTGGAGTTCTTCTAAAATGGCTAATCCATCTTCTTCGGAATCAGAAGTCCATGGGGATTGTGAATATTGTGGGTCAAATTGTGGTTGATTTGAAAATTTTGGTATATAAAGCTGATTTAATTCACAACCCTAATTTGGTTCCCACCAATTAGGACCATTCTCCCCATATTCATCCCAATATTGGCATGAAAACTCATAATTAAAGCCATCAAATGATGGGAGCATCAAATTTGTAGGAAACTTCATATCGCATAATCATAAACTAAGAAATGAAAATACAACTATAAAAATCTAACTAAATCTATAAACAAAGGTGCGTACCTTGGCCTCTTGCGGGCGTCCCCTTCGAAACCTTGGTAGATTCGAATCTCGATCTCCAAATTTGAAAACAATTAAATTATAATTAGAAAATTACTAATACAAATTATCTTAAAAGGCAATAAACTACAAGAAAATCCTACAAATCCTAAAAATCAAATTTTTAAAATAAAAATTAAAATTTCAAAATCAAAATTCAAAATTCAAAATTTTAATCAAAATTCAAAATTTCAAAATTTTTAAATTCAAAATTCAAAATCTAAAATAAATTCTATAAAATCCAACAAATCCTACACAAGAAAAGAAAGAAAATTTAAAATAAAATTCTACCAATCCTACAAATCCTACACAAGAAAAAAAAGAAAATCCAACAAATCTTTTTTTAAAAAAATCCTACAAAAAAAAAAAAAAGAAAATCCAACAAATCCTAGAAAAAATATCATACAAATCCCACACAAGAAAAAGAAGAAAAGAAAAGAAAATCCTACCAATCCTATAAATCAAAATTCAAATTTTAAAATTCGAATTTCAATTTCAAAATTCAAATTCAAAATTTTCAATTTTCAAAATCTAAAAAAAAAATCCTACAAATCCTAAAAATCTTAGAAAAAATCCTAAAAATCCTAAAAAAATTAAAAGGGCTAAAAGAAATCCTACAAATTCAAAATTTCAAAATCCAAAAAATTCAAAATTCAAACACACCAAATTTTTTATTTTTTTTAAACTAGACTGTCGAATAGTCACTGTTCAAAATTGATCGATTGTAAAATTACATATCAATCGATTGATGTGAAACAATAAAACAAATGTAACATAATTCTCTGCTCCTGAGTCAATCAATTAAATTTGTCAATCGATCGATTGAGATAGTATACACTGTTTGGACAGATAATTAACACAAACTGGAATGGTAATAGTCCAGTCTGTTTCAATCGATTGAATCAGTTCTCTGCTCGTTAGTCAATTGATTGAATTTTGACACTCAATCGATTGAAATGGACCAGAGGGCAGAATTTAACAGTTTGGGTTAATTCAGAATCAATCGATTGATTTTGAAAAATCAATCGATTGACTGACAAAACAGTTCCACAATTCGGGCAGAATGAAAATTTCAGCAGTCACAAATTTTATTTTATTTTTAACAAAATTAAACACTCTTAAAGATTAATAAAATTTCATTATTTCTCCGGCAACGATGCCAAAAATTTGATCGATTTTAAATTGTACCCTTGCAAGTGCACAAGATCTATTGAAGCACAGTGAAATCAAGGGTGTCGAGCCCACAGGAAAGCGCAAAATTTAATTAATTTTAGAAGTATAAAATGAATCTAAGAGAGTGCCACAGGTGAGATTTATCTATAAGGAAGACTGTCAACTATACAAAATACGATTAATGAAATCTAGATAAAATTTATGCAAGAAAAATAATGATTAATCAAACAACGATGAAAAGATGATCAAGGAGTCCGTTAACCCTAGATTTATAATTTTTATACCAATAATCAATAACATATTTCAATGTCAAATTACTTACCATCCTTTTACTATAAGCAAAATGAGTCGAAAAGAATGTGATTATTGATCCAGCATATCCTATCCCAACACTATGACACATCCAATCACGGCATGAATCATGCAAAAGGCATAACATATCTCAAATGCATAATCACAACATTAATAATCAATCATATGGCATCCTATATCGGCCTACAAGAGCGATCTAGGTGGAATAACTCTTTTATTGTCGCCAATGATCAAGATCGAAGGCTATAAATGAATATTCGATAATAAACAATAGACAAAAACTTAAAGTCATGTGATTCAATAATTATGACAATGAATACAAATATTAACCATCATTTTTCTACAAGCAAAACGATTCGAGAAATATGATTATTTGATTCGGCATACCCTATCTCAACACTATCACGCATCCAATCACGACATAAATCATGCAAAAGGTATAACGTATCACAAACATACAACCAGATAATAATTATCAATCGTACAGCATCCTATATGGGTCTACAATATTGATCTAGGTGGAATAACTCTTTGATTATAGCCGAAACCAATATCGACCACTATAAATTAAAGAAAGAGATAAACAAAAGAAAATAAATATAAGATTAAAGAGATAATAAGATTACAAATATAACTGTCAACAGTTATCTAGAAGTGGGAATGAACATGGGTAAGTGGATAGTTATCTAGAAGTGAGAATGATACGGTGTTGAGCATTATTATCTAATATTTCCCTTCAAGTTGGAATGTGAAAGCTAAAAACATCCAATTTGAAAGATAAACATAATCTTAAAGATTCACCGCTTGTTTATGAAGTCCATCACTGCCGCATCCCGCTCATCTTGAAGTCTGCCGGTGGCACACTAGATCAGATCTGTCATGATCTCTCCCAACAATAATTGAAGACGAATCATATGACAAGTCTCTTGACGAGTGTTCATAGGAAGGATAAACAAAAGAAAATAAAAATAAGATTAAAGAAAGAAGAAGACAAATGGTCATAATCGATTACATTGTTTATCGTACATTTTAATTCTCTGATAAGAAAGTGTATAAATAAAATTACAAATATAGCCGTCATCAGTTATCTAGAAGTGAGAATGAACATAGGTAAGTGGATAGTTATCTAGAAGTGGGAATGATACGGTGTTGAGCGTTATTATCTAATATAAATGAGTATTCGATGATAAGACAATAAGCACACACTTAAAGCCGTACTATTCAATATTTGTAAAAAAAAATGATTGAAATGAAAATAAATTAACTATTCATCTAGGGTTCGTTTTCTCCTTGAATGAGTGACTTTTGTCATTCATCTCCGATCCATACGCAAGGCACAAATCTGAAACCATCAAACACGTACTTTAATTTATCAAATGCTCGAATCTTTTAGGAAAAGATCTGAAACCTTACAAAGTTTTGGTTCTTACTTACAAACTAATTATCAAAACTAAAATTAAAAAGAAATTAAACCTAACTAAGGAGAAAACCCTAAAGAAAAATTAATGAAAATTGGCCAAAAAGAAGTCCCTAAAAGAGGCTCCCAAAATCCTAAACACTATTTTATTTATATATGGCTCAAACCAAAAATCTTCCATAAATATGTCAATCAATTGAATTCTAAGATTCAATCGATTGAATTTAAAATCTGAAATTGGCGGACTTAAGTGAATTTAAACTCAATCGATTGAGTCACAGAATTCAATCGATTGAATTCAAATTCAAATCTAAGTGGGAAAATAGCCGCCATAAAATCAATCGATTGAGGTAGACATGTGACAAATTTATCTCTCTTCAATAATGGCTAGATCAATCAGTTCTTTCACGGATTTCGGTGCTTTTGTTAGCTTCATGGTTTAATGCTCCCATGTTTTTCTTAATTATGCTCTTTTATGCTTCTACAAGATCCAACGAACGAAAATACTTGAAACCACTAAAACTACACAATAGCAGTCAGAATTTCTTCATCGGATAACCAAATGTTGATATTAGGATGCGAAATAGTCACATTTCGGCACAAATCACCGTTTGACTCAAATTTTGTATTAGATTTTGTGACCAGTCATGCAAGGCGAAAAGATTGGGTCGAATCGACCAAATATTTCATATAGGATCATGGGAGATAGGAGTTTTTACCAGGTCGGGTTGGGTCGGACATATACTTTTGACCCATCGGATCGGGTTAAAGCACTTTTGCGTCTCAATATTGGCAGGGAAAGCAGTTCAATGACAAGTTCTGGGCTATAAACATCCAAACTAAATGGTCTCTCTTAATCCCACTATTTGCACCCACCAAACTAGAAAAACTGTCCCGAAACCGTTCCAAAACTAAAAAGCCAAAACCGGCTTTGGATCAGTTTGGTTTTGGTTTTGGGTGTCAAGAATCGAAATCCAGTCTAGTATGGAGAGAATACCAAAGAAAAAATTGAAAAATCCAGAGAAAAAAAAAAATAATAAAAAAAATAATAATAATAATAATAATAATTGAAAAACTGAAAAATTGAAAAAAAAATATTCTTGAATTTTTTTTTTAAAGTAATAATACGAAAAACCATGAACCAAAACCAAATTTGGCCGGTTCGGTTTGGTTTCAGGTAATAAAGAGATCGATTAAATGAAACCCCGGTTTACCAAACTTCCATCCCTATAGGCTAGAGTGCCCAATGACCATGCATGATAGTAATCTTTCACATGATAGATTTTGAGACCACGAGCGTACAATCATTTAGCCTTTTTTTTATTAGACTTGATACAAATCTCAAAAAATGGCACTCAAATCTCATGATACACATCATGCTGAAACATGATTATATGGCCATGATTTTTCAGATTTGTGTCACATGGAATCAAAAGTAGCATACCGTCTGATAGTAAGATCATGGTCGCAAGATCCATTGTATGAAAGATTTGAGAGAAACCATATCTCTATCGTCTGATCCGAAACACTCAATGAGTTTCATAGGTTTGGGAATGTATGCATCGTCAAAGATTGCATGAGCGCGAACAGAAGTACCCTAAGTACAACTTCACCATCACCTAATAGCTAAGGCTGTAAGGCGTTAGATTAGATCATAACAGAATTTTGGGTGCCAGGAAGGTCGAGAAATGTGCCCGATCCAATTTGGCTCAAACTACCTGAAAGTCCGAAACCTTTCTGAAGCCTTTACCCAACCTTTGGGTCTCGAGTCGGAATGCGATCCAATGGATCAAGTTTATATGCCGAAAATCGGGTTGTGTGGGATCAGGTACTGGGCAGACCCGACCCAACTAGTTACCTATTCTTTCATACGCATCATGAGGTGGGGCAATGGTCAAGTCCAACTAGAGATTTGGAGTTCAACCACATCCGCAATCCTTGAAAATAAAAGAATCTTGACGGTGCGTCATCCTATAAACAATAAAAATCATAAAAATTAACATTCTTTCATATCCAATGGCTGCAGATATAGTTGAATTGGAAATCCAATTCAACCCAGTTGGACCTAACCATTGCCCCATTGAGGGTTGCAGTCTTTTACGGTCCAAATGTTTGGTATGTCCAAATAAAGTCGGCTCAAATTACTTATCAAACAAGAATCTTCATCCACATGATTTAGATGCACAATCTTATTTTTATCAAATCATTATTCAACCAAATTTTAATGACCAAAATAATAAATATCACTTCAAAATAAAATAATTTGAAATCATACACTATAGACGGTCTTAAGCTATTACATATGGACATTTTAATAATAGACGGTGGGATTTTGCGCTCTGATGTAGTTTGAGACACTATACACCAATCAGTTAAGGACTAAGAGACACTCATTACAAGGATCGGTGCGAAGGCAACTTAGGCAAGGTTGGATCAGGTCCCATTCGAAAGAAGATCATTACACAGTGGGAAGGCAACTTAGGCAAGGTTGGATCAGGTCCCATTCAAAAGAAAATTGATAAAAGAGAGAGAGAGAGAGAGCGTGAGAGAGGAAAATTTGCACTTTCAACCCTTATAACCTTTTGCAATAACAGTCCTATAATTTTGATCCTTGCATAACTGGATGGCTCCGAGCCAAGCGGCTTTCATGTCACAGTAGGGTCTTCTAAATGTCTAAAATTCCCGTGTTTTCAAATGTCCGTTTAAGCGGTGCAACACAAAAAATTGTGGTTGATTTATCATAGAAAAAGAATACTTTTTGTGTCACCTAGAGTATAGGTGGACGATTTAGAATATTAAAAAAAGAAATTTAAAAAAAAAAAAAAAATTTAACCCGCAAGTCAAAGTTTGACGGATTTCAGTAGTCCATATTTCTCAGTTCAAAAAACACACAGTGGCGATGAGCTTTCAATTATTATTTTTTTTAAAGATAATCTAAGCAATGCACCCGAGATCCACGTAGTATCAAAACAATATTTTGAGTGCCACGTGGAGCTCTACATGAAAGCTTGGAGGATGATAATCATCCTCGCATAGAGGACCGTGATCGTATCAATATTGTATCTCTTGATTCAATATAGATCCAAAGGAAGCGTCGAGAGCCAAGGGAATGTGATCCGTCGTAGATCGTGGCAGATCTATCAATCTAATAGATTGAAAGGGGCTAGTCCAATCATTGGAGAATTGTAAAGCCGAGCGAACAAGGGTCGTCCTAAAGACCGAACCAGGTAATATCATTTTTTTTCTTTATTTTTTTGAGAAAAGGTAATATCATTTTTAACATTAAATAGGTTAACATTTTTTTTTTTTGGATATTATAAATATTTATCTTTAATTTTATAATCCTTGAATTCTTTTGAATTCTTTTCAAACTTTTGAAATTTATTTGAATTAAACTGAACTAAAACCAAAAGAATTATTGGAGTTGGTTTACTATGTTGTGGTATGCATAGTGACAAATTTTGTTTTCGGCAACATTTTGGTAGGGGGTCATTTCGATTCATTTCGGATAAATTTTGAGAAAAATTTGAAAAGTTTCGAAAAAAATTTGAGTACAAAAAATATTAAATATAAATTATATTTAAACTTCATAAAAAATTTATTTATTTATTTTTTAAAAATGACAAAAATTAGAAAAGATTTATTAATTTCGGTGAAATTTCATTAATTTCGACGAAATTTCGTCAAAAGTTTCGCCCAACCCCGATTTCGATAAATTTCGAAGAAATTTCGGAGAATTTCTGAGAAATTTGTCACTACGGTGGTATGTGTAATAAATTCAATTCATAATAATATTTAACATATTACGTGATTATAATGCAATATCTTTTTAAATGATTAGATTAATATCATTGTGAATAATCTTTTTATAGATTAATTCTGCAGACTTATGGGCAATGGTCAGGTCCGACTAAGTTCAATCGGATTTTGAGTTTAACTGTTATGACCCGGGCCCCTTTTGACCCTATTTGATGGTGATAGATGGGTGAAGCACCAAGATCGGTACATATGCACATATCTTATTATGACCCACACAACTAAACTAAAAAAAATTCTAAAATAAGATATTGTTTACACTAAAAATGGTAATTGAATCTCAAGAGACATACTGTCTTAAGTAAGGTATAATTAAATTTCATAATACGTGGGATTGATTAGCAATCAATTAGAGTCCTTAAAGGACTCTTATCATATTGGCAAGTCAACTTGCCAATTTAACTTTCTCTTTATCTACCTCTTATATATATATATATATATATATATATATATATATATATATATATATATATATATATATATACACACACACACACACGTACAAGTCTGGAGAGACATAATTTTCAAATTTCTCTCTCGGGTTCTCTTTCTCTTGCATGCGTCTCTCTCCCTCATTCTCCTTTCTTTGCAAAAACGCAATTGTGCAACACCAATCACCCATAGCAACCACCCAACACCACCTTTATCTTCCATATTGAGGTTCAACCACCAAATTTGTGCCTAAGCGCCACCACCACCACAACACCAACTATCAACACCTCTAGTGGTATTTAAGCAAGCTTTAATGACCAGGTTTTTGTGGCAAAACATGAAAAAATCGGATCCGGTCATGAAATCGGTCATCACGGCCCGTCGAATCCAATCTCTGTCAACCCAATTCGGCGTGAAAATCACGATTCACACTTCAACAGGTGAGTGTCTCTCAATTTATCTTAAATTATTCAATTTATTTCAAAAAGGAAACCCTAAAACAACTCTAATAAAAATCAAGAAAGAAGACAATCTCGGACTAGGTTGAAACTTGATTTATACTTGAAATTCCAAACTTGATCGATCGAAATTTATCTTATCTGTGAAACTCGACCAATCGAGATTTATTATCTCTCTGTTCCTTCAGGGAACTCGATCGGTCGAAATCCACTTTTGACCAGTCAAGTCTATAACCTTTGGACTCTCTTATGGAATCTCGACCAGTCGAAATCCAGTTTCGACCAGTCGAATCTGTATAAGGCTTTTTCGCTCTCTGTTTGGTAATCTCGACCGGTCGAAATCTAGTTTCGACCAGTCGAGATTGACTCTCTTTAATTTTGCTTCTCTAAACTCAACGGGTCGAGACAAAACTCGACCAGTGGAAATTTACTTTTGTTTTCTTTCGGAAATCCCGACAAGTCGAGATGGAACTCGACCAATCAAGATTTAGAACTATTCATTTTTCTTACCTGTTGGAAGTTTGACCGAACTAGGACCTTTGTATGGGTCTTTCCAATCGTACAGATATTTGGGTATTGTTTATACAATCATCAAATTTATCAATGAGCAAAAAATGAATTTGTTTCATCTCCTTAGTCTAAAAAGTTTTTAAAAATATGGGTTCTTTTGAGGCATCTCTTCACTTAGACATTCGATTTAGATGATTCAAGACTTGATCTTATAGTTTCGAACACAATGAGAATGTTCGTTACCTCTTTTAAGACTCCTACGATCCTTGTAAGGATATTTGTGTCTCTTAAGGTTCAAAACAAGTCCGATCACATTACCGATCAATCCACAAGTTACATAGATACGACTACTTTCAAGGAAGAGTAGTTGAACTCATTAATAGAATAAAAATAATTAAAAATAAACACTGGTCTTTCTCCTTGAAAATTATGAGTGCCTAAGTTAATGGAACGATCAAAGTACGTTCAATAACAATTTCCACTATGTCGTCACTTATACTTCCAGTGTTGTAATTAACTACCCTACATATCAATTTTCATAATATACTATATTTTATGTTTCGTATCGTAACTTGTATTCATAAATTCATATTTTATACGTTATGTTTACGGTAGAGCTGTAATATTTCTGTTTGACTATAAATTTATATAGATTGTATTTTTTTATGTCTTTTATCTTTCATAAATGTCAATTATCAATATATGTCCTTAGGTTATATAAGATACGTATTTAATTAAATATTGTTATCAGTACGCATCATGTTCATCAGCGTAAAAATACGTTAAGCATGTACATAATAGGATATAAAAATAAGATACGACACTAGACTTTAAGTTTTCATTATGATAGGATTTCTTTTACGGTCACGTGGAACTTAGACTATAAGCATCCATGTACAAATGTAATACTTCTATAGGAGTATGGGCTGCCACACAAAGTATATCCAAGTTACTACAAAACTCGTCATTTAAAAAGCGTGATTTAGTGAAGTCTATCGCATCGTGGCTCACTCTAATTTAAGTAGTATGTATTTGATAAGGAAGAGTATATAAGATATAATAAGATATAAATTTGATAAAATACGATGTAAAAGTCAACTGAATATGAATTAAGTTCTGTGTATCACCGAAAGGGTATAACGTCTGCAGCCAAGACAGATCTTAAGGACATTACGATACAACGGTGTCTTGAACATAAGGGAACACTGATGCATGCAACCCCATCGAGCTTGATGGTGATATACGATACGATACAGAGGTTAGGTGATTATCTACACATGGATCTCGGGTGAAAGGCTCGAGCAACGACCCTGACACAGGTCGTTTACGTAAGTAAAGTGTGATGCGAAGTACGTTGTGTAGGCATATTGAGCTATGATAAAATTTAAGATATATCACGTAAGTTAAGTTGACAAGACAGATAAGAAAAGAAATAAGAAAGTGATGCATCATATGCAATTTTTGCTATGATATAGTCTTTCAATTTTAATATGGTATATTATAAGATCATAAATAGTTTAAAAATCGTGTAAAGATGTTTGATTTTATTTTCATAAATCACCGCAACTTAAATGATTGCACACAAGATCACCTAGGTAAGTTATGGTGGATCGATTGTGCAACTCAATGAGTTTACGTGACTGGATAAACTCACCCCACAAAATCTAACAGTTGCAGGTGAGAACATAAATCATTTTACTATTGAGGACGTAGATGCATTTGTACTCGAGGCACCTTATAAGGATGAGAACATCTGCTACCACCTGCAAGAGGGAGTAAATCCGGTGAACTATTATGAGCTTTGAGAGATTCTTTAGTTCTAATATTTATTGCGTCCATGAGAGACATGTTATTACCAAAGTATCAAATATTGGTCAATATTGTCACGTATCGGCCCCTGATACATATCAGGTATCGCACATTACCTGAGTTAGAAAAGGGTACCTCTGCTTGGTGTTTTTTGTTTTTTTATGTTGTCATGTGATGCAACAGTCCCAACCCAGCGTCGCACGTTACCGGCAAAGACTACTGAGTTGACAACACGTGCATGCTCGTCCACCTCTGACACATGATACATCGTACACGTTCAATACGAGACACACGGATTTTAGGAGAATTATTTACGGTTCTCTCTTACCTGCACATGTGCAATGGACACCTAATACCTACGTGGAT
Organism: Chloranthus sessilifolius; assembly: GCA_021018995.1. Lineage (NCBI taxonomy): Eukaryota > Viridiplantae > Streptophyta > Magnoliopsida > Chloranthales > Chloranthaceae > Chloranthus > Chloranthus sessilifolius. Next base: position 3,156,763 of record CM037588.1, on the reverse strand, counting down.
GGGTAAAGGGCATGAGCTTGACTGACTAGTTTGGAGTTGTTATTTGGTACATAACTTGAGCACCAGATCCAGCGCTAGTGTTATCGAAATTTTATAGGTGGCAGCAATATTCATGAAATTAATCTTATTAGGAAATGTGTAACACTCTCTAGATGTTAGATGAGTTAGTTTTATATTTCTAAAGCGACAAAAAATTAGTGCATCTTATTATTTTTCTGCAATGAACGGTCTTAGATTTGAAAACACAGCTAATTTATAATCTTAATTGCACTGCGTCTTAGCTCCCTCTAATTTCAATGTAATTGAAATTGCACTTCTTTTTCTGTGTTATCATGTCACATCAAGAAGGTGACATGTGTACAGTATGTTAGGTTCATTCAAATCTTAGGAACTAGTGGGGTCTGCTTTTGTCCACTCACTTTTTTTCACATATAAAAAATCGGGCACAATACATATCGGCTACACAACGATGCAATGTCTTTTTTTTTTCTATAAAAATGCCGGATATGTATACATAGCCTGAACTTTAATCAGGCTATATCGGTCATCGGGAAGCCCATACCCGATACCGATTCCCAATTTGATACCTTGGTTATTAGTTATTTTTGTTTGTTAGTACTTCTTATGGGTTTTCGCATAGATGCGTGATTAGGAAATTACTTTCATTGTCATCTACGCTTTTCACTTTCACTTGTGAGCTACTTATTATAAATTATTATTTAAATGTCTCGATCTTATTTTTCAAGATGGGTTATAAATTATATGTATGCCCACTTATCGCCTTAACAAGGGTATAGTGATATAACATAGAATTCTAAGACTTTTAGATCAATTACGATTTTAGGTCATGATTTAACCACATTTGCATCCCTTAGCATAGAAGAATCTTGACTGCACATCATCCTATAAATAGTAAAAATCATTAAAGTCAAGATTTTTCCGATGTGATCGAACTTGAAGTCCTATTCAACTTGGTTGGACCTAACCATTGCCCACATACTTATATATAGCAATCGATTTGCACGGGCTGGATGATTGCAAATTTCAAACATAAAACAGAAGACTAGTTCATAGCATGTATGCTGTACTAGTGGCACGTGAAATTTGAATAATTAAGTTTCAAAATGACCAAATTATCCTCTAAATAAACTTCGTCATTTAATTTAGGCTAGTAAATAATACTACGGGTACGGCTATTCCATCCATTAATAGTAATTATCATAAGTTTTTTCATTGACGAAAATCATTGATTGATTAAAATCAAACGATGGAGATTAATTTTTTGTCTCAGTCTTTCGAAGAATAGATCTTCCAATCATATCGCACCTATCAGACAGTCATATGTTAATTCCACATAACACACGTCCCCAAAAGTAACTTAGATCATGAGCAAAGAAGTTGGCCTTCACTTTTAGGGGCGTGTACCATGTGGAATCAACATTTGACTATCTGATGCACCATGATGTTAAGATCTATCGTGAGAAAGATTGAAACAAAAAATGATCTCCATCATCTAATTCAAATCAGTCAATGATTTTTGTCTATAAAAAAATTGCACGGTACTTTCATGTGATACAAATCTCAAAAAGTGAATGCGAACCATATTTAATGATAATATTAGCCTTTTGAGATGTGTGCAAATATGTAATCAATGACTAACTGGTGATGGTAAGCTAATGATCTCAAAATCTATCATGAGAAATTGGGACTAAAAATGGCTTCCATAGTTTGATTCAAAGCTGTTGAACTGGCAACAACCTTAATTTATGAGATAGTGGCTCCTGACTGCCATTTAAACACCACAAGTGTGTTTACATGATCTTACACCATTAAGATTAGACTTTTAACTCACACCATTAAAGTGGGCATTATCATCATGCTATATGACACACATTTATGATTAATCGAAATTGTTCAAGTGACAATTCATCATTGGAACATGTCTCATCTCAAAAAACAAGGGCTATAAGTAGATCTGAACCATTCAGCTATTAAGTTCTCTTTAAGGACCGAGTAGTTGGACCTAACTGATCATCATGAGGGACCATGGAAAAAATCCTAGCTCCCCCACTAGTGACAACTCCTATTCTAAACTTTAAGCTCAGACTGGCACATTGACCACTTACCTTCACGAGCCCGTGGGCGACCAAAGAAAATGAGCTTTTGAGCCACAAAGCGATTTAGAGCCTCAAAGAGACGTTTGAGAAGGCAGCAGAATTTTTTTTTAATTCGGCAAAAATAGACTCAAAGGGGTTTTCACCATTTAGAAAAGTCGCCTTTTTTTATGGAGGGAAAGCTGGGCTATGTTTGGCAATCCTTTTCGAAAAAACACTAAACATACTTTTGCCCTAAGGCATGACCACCTCTAATTGAAAATGGGGTCACCTCTAATTGAAAACGGGGTTGTACCGAAAAGTTATCCAATGTTGCTTCTTACATAACATCATTTTTAATATATAATAGACTTTTTTTAAAAGCAGTATTTGAGAAATAACATGTAGACCAAAGTATCAAACTCGATAACAGTTCGAGTATTGGTCCATGGTGGACCGATACAAATCGGCCGATACCGATATGTATCGCCCATTTAAAAAATAAAAAAATAATAATTCCCATTCAATGTGGTGAAATGTAAACCATACGTGTTCACACATGTAAACTTGGAAATTGGAAAGTGTCTTTGTCACCATTTAATGACAACTATGATTGTCACATCACTGAAAAGGCAGCCTTTTGGGTATCTCTAAACACACCAGCATGTTTACTAAAAGCACCAATATCCCAGATCCCTTAAAACCCATATATTGCTTTGGATCAAGTGATGGATATTGTGTTTCTCCCCGATCTTCTGCACAAAGGATCTTGAGAGAATTTCGCACCTATCCGACAGTCAGTGTTTGATTCCACATGTCACAGATCGCCAAAATATGACCCTAAAATCACGTTTGAGTGTGACGTTTGCCATAGGATTCAAGATCCATTTTTTTGGGATCTATGACATGTGGAATCAAATAAGGACCATCTGATAGGGGATACATGATCTAAAAATCTATTTTATGGGAAATCGGGGTGAAACACGATCTCCATCTTCAGATCCGAAGCAATCAACTGGTTTTATGGGGTATGGGATGTTGGTGCTTTTAGTAAAGGCATTGGTGCATTTAGAGGTACCCATGTTTTTGTTACGGATAAGACTTAAGAGTTAAGTGTACAGACGCTCGAGGAAAAAAATATGACTGATTTGATAGAGATGTCTGTCACCGCCCCATTCAGACGAGAGTAGGGATGCAGGTTCGATGTACCGAACCCAATTTTTTTGGTGTTCGGGTCAATACACCCCAAACCGAAACCCATTTTGTTTGGTTCGGTTCAATGTTTTTTTCCTGAAACCAAAACCAATTCGGTTCGTTTTACCAAAAATACCTATTTTAAGGGTATTTTTTCGGTTTTTTCCTGATTTTTTTCAGTTTACTCAACCTACTCCCTCGGTTTTCTGTTTCAAGCCATCCAAACCGAAACCGAACAAAATTGGGGTTCGGTTCAGTTTGTGTTGGGTTTCAATGCAGTTCGGTCCGATTCGGTTCCCTCTATTTTTGGTTCGATTTCGGTGTTCGGTTCAAGACTTGCATCCCTAGACGAGATTAATGCGTTGAGCCGCTGACACACATAACCTTCGTTGAGGCTTCATCATTGCAATTACCAATTAAAAATTTAAAATCAATCAATATCTGATACGTATCGGGATCGGCCGATATTTGATTCCTTGATGTAAACCACCTCTTCATGGCATCTAGAAAGTGCTTTTTGGAGAAGGTTTGCCAAACAAGGCCAAAAGCAGTAGAAAAGTTCTTATTGTGCTTCTGGTTTGAACCACGAGAAGCGAGAAAAGCATATTTGGCATTATTAGGGTTTAAATATCTAAAAGGGTTGCTCTGTGAACGACTACCCAAATACCGAGGCGTCTACGCATACTAAAAATCCATTAACTATTTTGAATTACACCATGGATATTGGTTTCATCCCAATCTTCCACATGATTGATCTTGAGACTTGAGAGTATGACGGTAACGTCAAACTATCATATCTTTTATTCTACGTGGTACAGTTTCACCAAAAAGTGACTCAACAATCACGTGGCACACATCATGCTCAAACTTGATTCTAGGATCACTTTTTGAGATTTGTGCCACATGGAATAAAATCGGTCAAGTATCATAGAAAAATGTAGAAGGGATGCTCATCCAACCTTGAAAATGGTCTCAAAGGTAACAAGATCCAACGAAATCCAATGCACCCAGTGTTTTTGGGTTGCATATCCCCCTCATATATATATATATATATATATATATATATATATATATATATATATATATATATAGAGAGAGAGAGAGAGAGAGAGAGAGAGAGAAAGAGAGAGATCGGGCTATATGCTCAGGCATAGAAATATCTATGCGCCCATTAATTTGGATATGACACATAGCACATTTTTGTGTGAAGCGACATCTTACGTTTTTATAATTTAACCTTGCTTTAATCAGAGTTATTATTGTCAAAATATGAAGCATAAAGTGGTGTGAAGCGACAGGGGATACGGCACCTGACATTGGAGGTTATAATGGTCATTATCACCATTCGAAAAAGTGTATTTGAGGGGACAAATTTGCGAATTAAAAATTCACAAATTACTTTTCTTCTTTGCCCTAATTTTACACTTCTTAGAGCGCAATAAGAAGATACAGTGAAGCGAGGACATCTTTTTCCTTGTTTTCGAATTAAGGTGAGTCTCTTCTTTTTTTTTTCGCCTCAAATATGAAGCGCTAGCGCCGCTATATAAAGGCATCATCATTTCCTTGATGGAACGCTAACGCTTCTTTAATGAAGCATTGACGCTTCTATAAAGAAGCACTAGTGCTACTATGTGGAAGTGACGACGTTCCTATTTTAATGTCTTCTTTTTAAAACTGGTTCTTTTTATGATTCACAGAGTGTCAAGATGGTTCTCAAGACTCTAGCGACTAAGTGCACCATCGTGAAGTATCAGTCGATCTATGACGAGACAATGGAACATAGGAAAAATCTGTTTTCGGAATCAATCTTCAGGCGATTTTTTTTACACCGAAGGACGTGAAAATCATCAACAGCCTCCTGGACTGCACCATCAAGTTATGGGTTGGGGAAAATGTCTGAAATTTTGGGAAGGGCCTTATCAGATTTCGCCCACTTTATTTTTGCTTAATCACTGGTTTTTGAATGACTAGGCCCTCGTCGTTACCCTCCCTCCAACCTCGTCCCAAAAACCAAGTTATTAGAATAAAGTATTTCAGGGACATTACATATCTTCCATGCCATTAATGACATAGCTGAGGGTAGTGACGATGACTTCTTAAAGCTTTATTTATTATTCGTTCTCACCGCCGTCATCTTTCCAAACACAAAATACATCATCGACAACCCCTACGTCATTCTCATTAATAATCTCTCAAATTTCAACAAATATCTATGAGGTGATTTGGCATACAAGCACCTGCTACAATATGTCGATAAAGCGAAGGAGAACCGTGAAATAGCAAAGAGGGCAAAGGTTTTGCAAGAATAATATTTACACTTCGTTTGTGAACTGAGGCGCAATCGCTCCACAAAAGAAGCAATGACGCAACAATAATGAGGTGTAATCGCTTCACAGAAGAAGCAATGATACGACTATGCTAAGGAAAAATCACTCCTCCAACGAAGCGTCTGCGTCGACGATGATCTATATATTTAGAGCTTATATAAAATGACTCGTTTCGTCACCAAATATAGGTAATAACTTTTCACAATATAGATTATAAAATTACAAGCAAAGTTGTATCGCATAAAACATAAGTATATCTGCGATATCGACTCGGCGCTTACCTATGATTATTCGTTGTCACTACTCTTTGCCCTATGACAGAGAGATTGAGAACCTCAACGAAGCGAGAGAGAGAGAGAGAGAGAGAGAGAGAGAGATTCCAAAGAGATGGAGCGAGAACGTGACCTCAGAAAAAAAAGATTTGCCAAAGAGATGGAGCGAGAGCTTATCCACAGAGAAAGTCTCAAGGAAGAGAGAGAGAGAGAGAGAGAGAGAGAGAGAGAGATGTCAAAGATGGAGGGAGAGAGATGGAGTGATAACACCTTTTTGAATTCTTTTACTGCCTTAAAAAGTGTCACTCTCAGACTTGGCATTCCTTTTGGCAACTGGTTGTCAGGTATAGCCTGCGCTACCCACCTTATATCCTCTGTCAGAAAGATATCGCAGAGATATCTCTTATGTGATTAACCCCGATTAGTGTCAAAGGCACTTCCACGTGTCCGCTTCTCACTAATCGGGCTCAAAGATATCTCTATGCCCGAGTGCATTCTTGCCCATATATATATATATATATATATATATATATATATATATATATATATATATACACCCACAAGGGTAGCATCCAAGTGCCACTCACATGGGCTAGATCGCATCCCACGTGACCTCCTAAACAACACCGGCCCGTTTTGGAGCTTTCAGCCACGTGGCATATGATTTTAAAATACATATTTTTAGAACTTTTTGGTCCTCCAAATCGCATGTCAATTATAGGGTGGCGTCTCTCTCTCTCTCTCTCTCTCTCTCTCTCTCTACTACAAACCTGGTGTATTATATCTTTTGACATTTTACCACATTTTAAATGGTGGAAAAACACAATTTTTTTTTTCTTCAAGTTACATGATCAAACTTGAGCAAGTTATTGGGACACCCGGTCTTCGGGTGGCTCGTGAGAAGCACTCAGGTACCTACCTTGTGTGAAGCATCCCGACCATATATATACACACTAGTAAAATGCACGAGTGATGAGGAGAGTCCCGATTTTATATTGGGAATGGCCCTCCGCGTAAAAGTTACGTATGAACTCATGATGCTTCAGCGTGTAATCTGCATCCTAGTAAAGTTCTATACGAACTCATAATTGGTGAACAATGGCGGCAATGGTGTCACTGCTTGTTGAGTTCACCAAAATACAATGAAATACGTGTTGGGATACCTAAAGTGCAATCCCCCTTCTCAAAGCATCTCCGGCAAGGATACTGAAATTTGAATAGTTAAACCACATTTTTATTTCATTCTCTATTTTAGTTATTGCCTTGTTAAAAAATTCCCCAATAAGGATAGTTATTTTAGCTACTCTTTTAAAATAATATTTTGCAATGGAGATTGTTAATTTTTTTTATCGTTTGGAAGAGATAATATTCTATTTTACGACCGTCTATAGGGCTCACCAAAAATAGCGATTGTTGTTGCCCTCGCCAAAATATTGAGTCCTTTAGCAACCCTACCGGAGCGAGATTTTAGAGCCTCAATTGCTAAAATAATATTTTTTAGCTTTTAACGACTCTATTGGAGATGCTCTCAACAGGTCAGAGGTAGCCTGCTCCGATAGGGTCAATCACACAATTAATTGTGTGAGAAGCAGGTGAATAACCATCAATCACACAATTAATTGTGTGTCAATTCATTCAGCACGCAACCAAAGAAGCACGACCCAAATTTTGGGGAACTTCAAGATCTATGAAAATCAGATCTTGATCTACGTTTCAAATCGTTCATTGATGATGATAGGGGTTCCATATGTGATAATTTGTCAGTGCTCCTCAAAGGTCAAAAATATACCCTTATGCTTTAAATTTGGAACTGCATTAGTTACTGGCAATTATAGTTATTTAAAATTACAACGAATTCAGAAGAGAATTGGTGAGTTGAAGATGATTATGGCATTTTTCCGCGTGCTAGAGAAAATAGGCTATAGTGCTACCATCATCGATACTCATACCGAGATCAGCTACAAAAAAGCGATGATAAAAAGGAATTACCAAATAGTTTAGTTGAATGAATACTATTGGTTCCCTAGAAAGTAGATCTTCATTATATTTTGTTTTGCTTCGTACCTTAATCTTTGTTACACCATTACTATAATTATGATTATATTTTGTTGGTTTCGTTAATTAATTTTAATACTATGTACGATTGCTTTCTCTCTCTCTCTCTCTCTCACGCACACACACACACACACACACACACACATATATATATATATATATATATATATATATATATATATATATATATATATATATATAGAAGCAGTAACCCTAGGTTAACGACCTAGTGTTGAACCCTATGCTAGTGTCGTTCAGATGCCAAGTGGCACATATTCTAAAGATCCGGTGTCGAGACAATATGCACAAGATTGATCATATCCATCTAAAAAAAAATTACTAAAAAAATATCTTATCCACAGTCCAAAATGTGGTCAAAGTTGGAAAAAAATCAACGCCCCAAGTATGTCAGGCGGAACCTAATATTTGACTATGTTTTTGGGATGCCAAGCGAAACCCAATATTTTACTTTTATTGGGGATGACATACCACGTGGCATGTGATTTGGGGCCCATGACATAGGCTCAACCCTAGGTCGCTAACCTAGGGACTCCTTTACCTATATATATATATATATATATATATATATATATATATATATATATATATATATATATATATATAGGCCCAACCCTAGGTCGCTAACCTAGGGCCCATGACATAGGCTCAACCCTAGGTCGCTAACCCTATGCCCATGACATAGGCTTGACCGTCGCCTCTCCCCAACCCTCGTCGCCCACTCGGCAGTAATGCAGCGAGGGCATGGCGTCGCGGTTGTCGGCAACACTCCCCAATTCCGGCCTTTACTTGCCTTCTACGAGAGAAGAAGGCGAAGATACCCCTCCTGCCATTTTATTGCGTGTGGTTAGGAAATCAGAAGAGATACTCTATTGTGTAGAAGAGATACAACTAAATAGTTGTATATGTTGATCTTTTGTCATGAACATGGGCATAAAATTCATTGACCACTTTGTACCGCCAAAACATAGATATACATTTTTTTATGTTATATGAAACATAGGTGATAATTGCACACTTTTGTAAAGATGTCAGATCAATTATAAAATAAATTAGCCAAATGAGAGGGTTAATATCACAAGTATTACCATATACCTATTATGTTTGTTCAAATAGACAAACTAAAGGAAGATATAACTTTCTAAACATTAAAATACATGAGATATAGATTGCAATAGTGTGTGATTACAAATATAATATAAAAAGTCTATACCCGTATATCAACTCTATCAAGTCTCATACCCTCTATAGCTTTGTAAACATTAAAATACATGAGATACAGATAGTAGTAGTGTATAATTACAAACATAATACAAAAAGTCTATACATGTATATCAACTTTATCAAGTCCCATACCTTGTTTGGTATTAGAATATACAGATAGCAGTAGTATATGATTACAAACATAATCTATAAAATCTATATACGTATATCAACTCTATCAAACCCCATATCCACTTTAGAATTAGAATAAAATATTGAATCCATTCCTCTGCCAATGCGTACAAAGTGTAATAAATGACAATCATATAAACTCTTCTACCAATATGATGTCACCTGCAGTTTTCAGTCATATATATTTTATGTTAAATTTTCTAATGATTACAAGATATGTATGGTATGTTTACCAACAACACTAAAACTCGTCTTACATAATCTAATAAGTGAGCTATGTATATTCTGAGAACATAAAGAAATGAGAGATTGACAAAACATGAATATAGCATAATATACCAAACACACCATGTTAATGCCCTAACAAACGTCATGTACTTTAATTTTTAAATTGAGAGAAAAAATAGGTAAGTTGATATGAGAGGAAAAACTTAAATTTTAATCTCTCAAAATATCCAACTTAAAAGGGTAGGAATACATTTTAAAAAGTGAGGATATTTGAGTGATTTTAAAAGTTGGCTCGACGAAATTCTTCACCACTGAATTCTCTTATAGATTAGTATAGATATGAGCCTTGTTAGTGCTCTCTAAAGGTCAAAAGGAGGTACACTCCCTTATGCATTAAGTTTTGAAGTGCATAAGTTAATGGTAAATCATAATTTTGAAGATGATATGTCCTTCACAAGTGCTCAAATGAAATAATTTTGTAACATAAAATCTCCACATAATTAGTGTAATGTGGTAACGTTGACCCTATCTTTCCAATAGAATTGTTTAATTATCGATACTATCCCAATAATCTTTTACTAGGGGGGGCATTTTGGAAATGAGGTTTAAAACGTGTGGGTTTTTACAATTTTTCTTACAAATTTTGATTATTTTGGTAAAGGTACATAATATTTTTGTTGTATATGATATATAAATAAGCTATTTAGTATATGAGTAAAGTTAATAGTCATGAATCTTCATGTGTCTTACACTCATAGAGGGAAGTGGTTCTTCACTCTCTCTCGTAGTAAATGATTATTTGCCTTAAGAATACAATGAAGATATTACTTTTGATCTTAAAATTAAACAAAGAATAAAAATGTTGCCAGAGATCTCAAAAGCGACTAACAGAAGCGAGTGTACCTTTAGAGTACCAAAACTAAATTTGATTCATGATCGGCTTTCCTTGGAATGGTATTGAGCTCACTAGCCAGAAAGAGGATATTCTAAGGCAAAGAGCCCTCAACCATTATAACAAAAGTAACTTCTCTATGAACCTCCCTCTAGCCAAACCCGATACTTCAGGACAGAACATAAGGAGTTGTAGTAGGTGCATGAGATGTACCTTCATCTAATCCCATAGAACTATGCCATATTAATAGATATTCGACCATAAACCTTTTTTTAAATAAGGGAGTTCACTGTTTTAATCATAAATGTCACGTTTAAGTTATTCTATCATCTGAAAAGGTTCACAAACTCTCAAAATTCAACGCATGAAACTCTTATAGGCTATAAATGAAAAAGTGGTCACATTAATAAATTACTCATCCATACCTCTCGAATAAGAATCATTGTTTAAAGTCTTTACTTTTATAATGACCAACACCAATAAATTGGATAAGTTTATGGTGGTGGTAGCGGTGGTGTAGAGATGATAATAATGCTAACTATAATAATTATTAGAGAAAATATGAGTGTTGGTTCACCTAAGAATATTTAAACTATTCTTTTAATAATTTTTTTTACTCTCCAGATAGTTATTTTTATTTGTGTGGCTAACTATATCACAACAAAAATATAGTAATAATAACAATACTATTGTGATATTCTCTAGATCACAATTGTAGAAAATATATTGTGGTTGTGACACATAACCTATTTTTAAAAAGAGAGTGGGAAAAATAACAAAACATATACTAAGGAATGTTAATTGAAAGAAAGTTTAACCTCCTGGGTTAAATAAATCTTCTTATTAATAAGGAATGGATTAAGGCCTCTTAGTAATTAGAGAGTTTTTTATTATATTTTTAAATTTATTATGCTCTTTAAATATATTACCTTTATATATAATTAACATTTTAAAAAAAAATTGGAGTTCACCAACTTCATAAAGTTATCAAGCCATGAGATTTCCCTAAGTATTATGTCAAAAAATTGGCTTCTTAAAAAATAGGGACATCAAAAATCTTGAAATATGTTTGAGGCGAGTCAATTCCTAAAAAATAAAATAAAATAAAATAAAAATGAAAAGAAAATTAAAATTTTATAATTTTTCAAGACATCTAAAGTAAAGATGAGAATTATTTCTATGTAAGAGTTTCAAAAGAGACTAGCGAAAGAGTATGAAAAGTGAATGGAAAGTGAGTTATATTCAATTAACCAGACATGTCAAGCTAGTGAACTCCTAGTATATATGTTTTAGAAGTTGCACATTACAAGATGATAGTAAATCAAGAATATTAAATTAATAAAAATATTGAATGGCTCCAAGGAACAATGAATGTCACTCTCTTTAAATGATATTTGCTTCCATTAGTTGGAAGCGAGTTACTGGCAAATTTGACTTCAAAATATATAAAGCTTGCGATGCATTGTATGTCACACTTTTTTCTTTTTTTTTAATCGGTAAAGAGAATACATTAAAAAAGAACCAGCGAGAAGCTGGAGTGAAAAACAAAGCAACACAAAAAGCAAAGAAAGCAAAAAAGCGAGATAGCCAAAAAGGGAGGATACAACAGCCCCCAAGCCCATTCCAGAAAAACCCAAAAGATCTAAACCAATGCCTCACATACAAAAATCACCACTTCCATGCCCCCCATATTAATCTAATATGACCCAATGAGACATCGTATCTTTAATTAGACTCAATATGGAGCCAATCAGACGCCGTTTGCTATTAAAAACCCGTGCATTCCTTTCGAGTCAGATGTTCCATAAAATCGCATACACTCCCACCCTCCAAGAAGCTCCTTGGGGTCTTCCCACTTCAGTCTATTCCAGGAAAGAAGAAACCCCGACAAGTTCTCCGAAGGGACCCAAAATCAAGATCGTGTGCACCGAAGTGCTCGATTTGACTCCGATCCGATCTACTCCAAAGGCTCTTGGGTAGGGGCTTTAGTTATCAATTGAAAAGGTGTTAGGCACCCGATTGACCTACTCATAAGTGGTCTCTGCTATGGCCAAGTTAATATATATATATATATGAGTGACACTTCCTCTTGCTCGAAGGCACTTCGATCCTATTTGAGCCCCTCGGAATCACCGAAATTTCGGTGGCGTAACGGCTCAAATTCTAGGATAGAGGAAAAGCAAATAAAGAAGGTAGAGAAATAGAAGGGAGAGCCGGAGCTTTCGGATCCTTATTGTGCCGCCGTGAATCTTCGCGTGGGTTTCAAAGCTTGGAAAGGTTAGGGCTTGAAAATGGAGAGGAAATTCTCTAGAGTTTTCTCTCTCCTTTGAAGATTTTTCAAGTGGCTTAAATAAGAGGGAGGGGGCCTTTATTTATAGAGAAAGGGTGGATTAGTGAGTAGTTAGGTCACTAATGGGTTTAGAAATTAGGTAATTCTAAATCTAAGATTTTTGGGGTTTTTAAGAGCTTGAAGAAGAGAGAGTTGGGTTTTAATGGTGGATGATGCGGTGACAACTTAAATGACAAAAGGGTGATACCTAAGGTTGGGAAGGGCATTTGGGTCCTAAAAAAATAAACCACAAGTTTTTGGATGGTCTACAAATCAAACCCCCAATTTCTAAATCCACCATTTTTTAAAGATAGGCTTTTTGAGTTATGAGAAGTTAGGATCCGATTTTATAATTTCCTGCACAAATTTGCATTTTTTAAATTGTCATAACTTTTGATGTATAACTCCAAATTAGGCGATTTTTGGCTTGTTGGAAAGATGGGAACTACTACTTTCCAATAGTATGATATTTAGGTTAGACAACTATCTGTGAAAATTTTGACACTCTTCTTTCATCAGCTATTTTGATTGATTGGAAACGGGTTCTATGTGTCCTTTTTAGGCTTTCTAAGGGCTGGGATTGCTTCTTAAGGATTTGGATGTAGTTCTAAAGGTTAGATTAAGTTTTAAGGGTTTGGGAGGTGCTTTCGAAAGCTCGAGAGTACGTCATTCTCGATGTATGGGTCGATCGGGCCTTAGGCTAAATTTGGGTATCTACAGATGTCCCTCTTTGATATCCGATCAATAACGATCGTATGCTAAAGAAGGAGACATCCGAAGAGACCCAAGGCACGCTAACGGGTCCACCATATTCAAAACAAACCTCAAACATCAAAAAGAAAGAAAAATAGAAAGAGTGGCATAAGCCCAACACTTGGGATAATGTGCGTCACTCGGGAAGGAAAGTAGTAGAAGCCCCAACACTTGGGAAAACTTCAGCTCCTCGAGATCATCGGTCCCCAAGCGCTTCGCAACATTATTGGGCATAACTTAAACGATATGATTATATTCGATATTTGAGTTTCATTCTGCATAAAAGTGCCCCGCAAACGGGAGGGTGATTGATCTATACTTAAAGATTGGCATAAAGTAAAGACATAAAGATCCACTGGCTATGCCAATCTCATGAGGCATTGATTGCCCCACTTCGATTGGCATGGGTGCCCTATGCAAGGTAGGGTTCAAAATCTTTGAGCGAACTCATCAATCTCGAAGTTAAGTGAACACAATGACTCGGGCAGAGTAAATATTAATGTCAAACCGCCATTTGAGAATGTGTGCAATGCTTTTTTTTCTTTTCTTTTTTGTAATGGGTTGTCCGGACCTTAAACCCCGGAGGGCGCACGCCCAGATAGCACAGACCCAAAAGTCTATTCCTCCGAAATAGTTTGATGAAATCGAACCTAAGACACTCAAGTTCATATGATATCGAAAGGATCGGGCCAGAACTGGGTGTCCACAGAAGGAGACATCCAATCCTAGTCTCTATTGTCAATGATATTACAAACGAACGACTATGCATAAACATGCACCCATCAGGGGCGATAAACAATAAGGGGATGAAAGTCTCAACCCAAACCCCATCCGGGTATAATTTACAGGAACAAATGACCATCCTATGGATACCCAGATGCATGATGCCTATCTAAGGGATACCATACAAGTTTAAAAGTCAACGACCGAGAATGAGCCTTCTGCATGCATATTTGAACATAATTGTTTGATACATAATTTCATATATGACAGATTGGTCTTAAGCAACGATTGACCTTTTCGACAATGGAGTTATCTGAACCTCAAATCCTAGAGGGCGCTCGCCCAGACAACGTAGACCAAGAGTCTGCTCCTCCAAAAATCATGTGACGAATTTGAAGTTCAAGGCACTCAAGTTCACCTGAAACTAAAAAGGAGCGATCAACACAAAGATTTAGCGATGGAATCAATCCGAATAAACATTGACTGTTTGACCGGGATTGACATCGTTGCTCCTACTTTGAAGTAGGATCCAAAGATCTAAGGCAAACCTTAGACTTAGGACATTAATTTAGCACAGTTGCGTCGTCGATAAAATATTAATATTTTATCGCATTGAAACATGCATGTGCGTAACAAAAAGTACCATAAAAACTCAGCTAATTTTTTCTTTTTTAAATGATTGATTTTTTCATTTTTCTCTTTTTTTTCTCGAATAGACTGAACGTCGGTGGTGAGATGCTTCATCTGATTTGTCCATCATTAAGAGGTTGTCTTCTTCGAGGCTTTGGACCATTTGATGTTCCTGCAGATTCTCAAGAAAACGTTAATCCCTTTTTATTTATATAGGTAATAATATGCATCCTAATTAACAGAAGGAAAAGTAAACTTTTACCTACACATTTTTAATTTTCAAGATTTATATATTTTTTAGATTTTTATTTTCAAAGATTTTTTTATTCTTTTTCTTCATTTTTGAGATGAAAGTACGATGCTGTAAATATATACATGGAGAAGAGTAGAAATATATACATATTTTTTTTTGTATTTTCTGGATTTTTCTTTCTCTTTTTTTTTTTTTCTTTTTCCTTTTTTTGTTTGATGCCTTAACAATGAAACAAAGTCACGGGTCCCATTTTAAGCATAGCCAAACCGGTTCATGCGGTCGGACTTGTGTAACGTTCAGAATTTTACCAAGGTCGGAATATCTATCCCTTCAGATCGAATTAACCCTTTATCTTTACCTCGGGTCATATGTTTAACGGTGCAGTTTGAAGATATACCTAATCAGGACCTAATTTGAGCAAATATGAGCAACCCAATTGGCGACCAGATAAACCAGAAATATAACCAAAGGACTAACCAGGTTTTTGTCGTGCCCGCTATCGCCCTCTTTTTTACACGTAGCGCTCTTTTAGGTTTTCACTACGTTCATGAATTTTTATATTCTTACCCCAGGTGCCTTTTCAGGTTTTCACCTGGTCCGCACAAGCTCGCTTTTTTTACTCGTGTTGCCCTTGCGGGTTTTCACTACGTCCTCTTTGATTTGAGCTTATAAATTTTCTTTTTCTTTTCTCTAAAGGCCAGGACATGAACGTTGATTTCGTCATAGTCGGTTGGATGGAATTCTTTTGTTATCTCTCAGCTTAGCTCGTACTAACTCAAAGGATATTATGACTGCTCGTAGACTTTAAAGACGGCTTTCTTCATGGATGTATCATGGCCATGGGCTAAAAAGGGATAGGTTAGAAATTTTGAAGGTATTCTTGGGTTTAATGGTTTTCCTTGATTGGGTTTCAGATGCCGTAATACACTTCTTCCTTGGGAGATTTTTTTTTTTTTTTTATTGTACATGTCCCAAGATTTTTCTCTTTTTCCTTTTGCTTTCTTTTCAGACCTCCGTTTTTTGGAGTTTTACTTTTCTAATTTTTTTTTATAACTCTTTTTTGATATTTTTTGTTTGGTATATACATTTTCACTATTTTTTCTCTCTTTTTGGGAGGGGGTGCGAAAGAAAGGCTATTGGCCCAATGGGTGTAGCAAATGGTATGAGTATTCAGGGACGCTTCTTGGCTACTTGGCTTTGAAATAATGGCATCTTTTATGGGGTCCTTAAGTAGTCACGTATCCATCTTATCAATACTTACCTTGCTGCCGGAGACTAAGAGTAGAATGGCGTACAGATCCAGCGTTGATGGGCTCAGAAAAGTGATCTCCGTCCATGGTGGGGAGACAACGCGCGTACCCAAGGAGTACTTCTCTGATGACATAGGGTCCTTCCTAATTGAGTTTGAATTTCCCTCTCAGATCAGCGTGGAGAGCGGAAAAGATCTTCTTGAGTACCGTGTCACCCACCTTCAAATCTCGAACGTGAACGCGCTTGTTGTAAGCGCATGTAATCCTTCCTTGGTTGTGACAGCTCGGATTTCGGCACCCCAAAACCCATGCCATTAATACGATCCTCCGGATCGTGCCCCAAAACTTAGTACGGAATATTGGTATAGCAAGCACCAATAGATAAATAAAGCAAATAATCACTTTAAAGCAGAAAACGTTACTATGCTCAACTGGCATATGCAAAAGACAGTTCTACTTTCATGCCACTGCATGAACAGAGAACCGACCCGAACCATCGGTGATAATCAGATCACCCCAGATAGTTCGTCAAAAGAATAATCTAGTTTAATTACATTGTTTCAACAAAATAAAGGCTTGACATACCAAGTCGCACTAATCTACTCACACAACTGACTCTCTATCAAAGTACACAGCAGAGTCACTTAGAAGAAGTCCTCGGGAGGAGGCTCCAACTCGTCTCCAGGTACGAAATCCGAATCACCCGGATCTACGTCTCCCGAAGTCTCCGTTGCTGCTATCAGTGGACCTGCGACGTATAGTCTAAAGGGTGAGATACATCCTAGCTCAATAGGGAACAAACACAGTGAACATATAAGTTAAAACTCGCATATATTTCATGATACTCTAAGCATGATGTGTCTATGCTTTTGAAAGAAAACAGTTTAAATCTGATGAATTTACATTCAAGTTTACCGGTTATTAGCATGTCTTACTTTACTGTTGATTTATCATGAATGACACTGAACAGGCCTAAAGTAAAACTTAAATCTTCAACTTAAGTAATCCCCGAGCAATATAGCATCGAACCCCGATGAGATACCCTTCATCGTCATCTAATTAGACAGTTGTAAAAATGTATTCCCTGAGAATACGACCCAACCCCCTTTCTCACTAGGGGGCGGGGTTAAATATCACACAACATCCCTGGGATGTACTTACGGTCACGGATAAACCTCCGTGCTGGTATACGGATTCGCCGCCGTACCGGTCACGGATATCCTGCCGCGTCAGTCGTGAGTATCCCGCTACGTCGGTGGGGTATCCTCTAAACCTCAAATAACAAAAATAATATGTGCTTTACATATAGTTGTTCACCATGTAAGTGTGTTATCTTATATCAGTTAGGCCTCAACAGTAATTATTCAATCACATGGATACCTCCCTGGGATGTATACATATACGCATCACACCTGATGCCTTTATTACTTTCTCATCCCCTAGGGATGTCTCAATCTCTTTAGATTACTGGTTCTTAATCACTTGCATCACACAGATGCCCTTATCACATTCTTGGTGTCACACACGCACCCATTTTCACAAAGCTTTTCACGATTTAAAACAACTTCAATTTGATAATTATATCACTACATGCATGCTTTTGAAATTAAAGTACATGTTCAAGGTGTTCCCTACCTCAATTCTCTGATGGTCCAAGCATCAAGGTCCCACGCGACTCCTTGTGCTCGCTTTCACACGTACCACCTATGGTACATCACAATACATGCAATACATCGCTAAAGATGTAATGAAGAAGGTCCTGGACCCTCCATGAATTTCAAAGTAAAACTATAAAGTTAAGCAAAACTTTCACAGTCGATTAATCGATTAATCGAAATGCAATTCGATTAATCGATTCCCAAAATCGATTAATCGATTCTCAAAATCGATTAATCGAGATTCAAATTCGATTAATCGATCCCAAATCGATTAATCGAGGTCTCCAACATAAAGCAGTCGATTTTGAAATCGAGTGGTCGAATTTCTAAAATTAATTAATCAATCCCAAATCGATTAATCGAAATCTAAAATCGATTAATCGAAATCCCAATTCGATTAGTCGATTTCCCCAGGCTTCATTTCTCTAGTGGCTGGAGGTACCCAGTCGATTAGTCAATTTTCAAATCGACTAATCGAAATCGGGCTTCCATGACTTTTCAACTTCTGGGCCAAAATTGATTAATCGAACTCCCATTTCAATTAATCGATTTGGCCAGATTCAGCCCCCTTCCGGACTGTTCTTCCAAATCTCTATCCTTTCTTTCCTATGCCTTTAATCTATCCTTCTAAGCACATTTGACAAAATTTAATCATCCTACATCTATGCATTAACTTCAATTTAAAACTTACCTCAAGAATCCCTTCAAGGGATAGATTTGTTGGGTTTGATGGCTAGGGTTCCATCACTTGCTTCACGATCTCAATCGCTTTGAATCCGTCAATGAATGCTCTTATCTACCCTTTGATTTGCATTCACCTCTTCCTCAATAACTCCTCTTTACTTCTCTCTCTCTCTCTCCTCTTAACTCTCTCTTCAATAGTTCAAACAAAAGAGAAATAGGGTTATTAAACCCTTATATTCCTCTTGTCTTGGTGTCAAGCACATACACATAGATAGGTGTATGCGACTCTAGATTCACACTACACTCTACACACTTACATCATTTTCATATCACATCCGTTCATCACCTCTCTAGTCAAATAGTGAACTCCATCTTGGTCAAACTTATGACCAGTCAGGCACGGATCTCGAGGTCACCATTTAACGTAAATTTTTGGGATATTACATTGGTAGACCTGAGTGTGGCACAAAGCAAGGAGCCTTTTTTCATCGAGTCAGTTCAATTGCTTGAAACGAGATCTCTCTCTTTCGGCTTCCAATAAATCGAACTCAATGAGGATCCGGAGTGAAGGTACTTCAACCTCAACTAGTAGCACAGCCTGGTTTCATACATAAGGAAAAATGGTGTTGTCCTTGTAGCGGTACAGATCGACGTTCGATAGGCCCATAGTGCAAATGGAAACATTTCACTCTAGCCTCGGCATGTGACAACCATCTTCTCAAGGATGCGGACAACCGTCTTGTTAGCTGCTTCGATGGCTCCATTGGTTTGAGGCCGATATGGTGACAAGCGGTGATGTTTGATCTTGTACTGCTCGCATAAGGCTCTGATGCGTTTGTTGGCAAAATTGGTGTCATTGTCTGTGATGATGTCCTTAGGCATGTTGAATCGTTAAACAATATTGTTCTCGATGAATTTCTTGACATGATTGGTCGTGATGTTTCTGTAGGATGCTGCCTCTACCCATTTTGTGAAGTACTCGATAGCGACCAAGATGAACTGATGTCCGTTAGAAGATTTCGGATTAACCTTTCCAACGACATCGAGGCCCCAAGTGTCAAATGACCATGGAGTGGTCATGATGTATAGATCTATGGCTAGAGCATGTATCAGACTGGAGTGTTCTTAATATTTGTAGCACCTTTGAACGTGCTTGCAACAATCAGATTCCATGGTGGTCCAAAAGTACCCTTGCCATAGAATCTTTTTAGCGAGCATGTGACTGTTGGCGTGGGCACCGCATAATCCTTCATGGATTTCTTTTATGACGTTGATTGTCTCGCTTTCAGTTAAGCATCTAAATAGGATGTTGTTATATGATCGCATGTAGAGGCACTCGCCGCATAGTACGTAATTTGATACTAGACATTGGATGGTCTGTCTGTCTGCATTCATCGTGCCCTCAAGGAAAGCATGAGTTTCTAGGAAATTCTTGATGTCTGAGAACCACGGAGGTTCATCATCTAACTTTGTGGGTTCCTCAATCTGGAAGCAAAAGGCCGACTCATTTCTTTGCCCGATCATGATAGGCTTCATCTCGACGCCGTAAGAAATTTTGACCATTGATGCTAATGTCGCAAGTGCATCAACAAAATGATTCCTTGCTCGCAGGACATAGGATAAGGTAACCTCTTCAAAGAATGTTATCAAATCTTTGAGGTGTTCATGGTACGGGATTAACTTTTCATCCTTTGTCTTTCAATCACCGTTGGTCTGACATATTATCAGCTATGAATCGCCAAACACCCTGAGATGAGTCACATTCAGATCAAGAGCTGCTTGTAATCCAACTACGCGGGCTTCACATTTGGCCATATTGTTGGTGCAAGGGAAATTGAGTTTGATGGAGACTGGTACGTGAGACCCTTTAGGCAAAATTAGAATAGCGTCGACTCCTTGACCTTCTGCATTCGATGCCCCATCAAAGTGCATTACCCATGACTCCTCTGCCTCTTATGTGTCATCCTTTGTCATGAACAAGATGTCTTCATCAGGGAACTCAGATCTTAAAGGCTCGTAATCAAGTAAAGGATTCTCGACAAGATGATCAGCAAGTGCTTGCCCCTTGATTAACTTCTAAGTAACATAGGTGATGTCAAATTTTGATAAGAGAAGCTGCCAGCGTGCGGTCCGCTTAGTAAGAGCCAATTTTTCAAACAAGTATTTCAGAGGATTCATTCGCGTCAGAAGGAGTACTGCCTGAGAGAGTAAGTAGTGGCGAAGCCTCTGTGTGGCCCACACAAGAGCCAGACATGTTTTCTCTAGATGAGAATATCGCGTCTCCTAATCAATGAACTTCTTGCTCAGGTAGTAGATTGCATATTCTTTTCTATCGGTTTCATCGTGCAGTCCAAGGACACACCCCATCAAAAAATTTGTCGTTGAGAGGTACATTAGGAGGGGTCTCCCTAGTACGGGCGGTACCAACACTGGAGGATTGAGGAGATAACTTTTAATTTTATCGAATGCAGCTTGGCAGTCATCATTTTATTCGACGGGTGAATCTTTCCTTAGTAACTTAAAAATCGGTGTCCAGATAGGAGTTAACTGTGCAATGAACCGACTAGTGTACTGTATTCTACCCAAGAATCCTCTGACTTCTTTCTCAGTAGAAGGTGGTGGCATTTCGACGATGGCTTTTACTTTGACTGGATCGACTTCAATGCCTCTTCTGTTGACGATGAATCCTAACAACTTTCATGACATAATGCCGAACGCGCATTTTTGAGGGTTCAAACGCAGCCTGTATTTCCTTAGTCTTTCAAATAACTTTTGAAGGTTCACCAGATGATCACCTCTTTCCTGAGACTTAGCTATCATGTCGTCAACGTACACCTCGATTTCTCGATGCATCAAGTCATGGAATAGTGTAGTCATCGCTCTTTAATATGTCGCTCTGACATTTTTTAATCCTAATGGCATGACTCTATAGCAGAAAGTACCCCATGAAGTGATGAACGTTATCTTTTTTTGGTCTGCCTCTGCCATCTTGATCTGATTGTACCCAGAAAATCTATCCATGAACGAGAGCATCCCATGCCTAGCAGTATTGTCGACCAAAATGTCGATATGTGGCAAAGGGAAGTCATATTTTGGGCTTGCCCTGTTGAGGTTTTTGAAGTCAATGCACATACGAACCTTTCCATCTTTCTTTGGTGCCGGTATGATGTTGGTTAGCCACTGCGGGTATTTGGAGACCATGAGGAAGCCTGCATTATATTGCTTGATGACTTCGTCTTTCACGTTTAGCATCCACTCTGGCCAGAGGCGCCTCAACTTCTGCTTGACTGGCTTGACATCTGGATATAACGACAACTCATGCTCGACTAAACCGCTGTCCAAACCAGGCATATCTTCATATGACCATGCGAAGATGTCTCGGTATGATCGAAGGAATTCAATCATGCTTTGTCTTTCCTCAGGAGACAACGACGTTCCGTTCTTAGTGATTTTAGGATCCTCCTCAGTGCCCAGATTGACCTCTTCAATTATTGGGGTAGGACCATTCTCAAAATTGGCTTATTGGTCGAGGATTTCATTGGGAAGCTCCTCACTTTGGACCTCCTTGTCCAAACTCATGACTCCTACCTCTTCTTGTATTTTTACGGGAAAGGGGTCGATTTCACGTGGGACGGATTTTTCAATTAAGGTATCATTTTTATTTTTATCGGAGATCTTGAAAGACAATATTTTTGATTATTTTATATTTTTTCCATGTTTTTGACTTTTCTTTTTCTATTTTTTTAGTTTTTTCTTTTTCTTCGGGGGTCGGCCCTTGGCAAGGCGGGTCTCTACACACAGGGAATTGTTTGCCAGGGGCTAACCCCACTTTTTATAAGTTTTTTTTTTTTACAGCTAGTACTGTATTTACAACCATTTGATGCTTCCAAGGTTAGGGGCATTGAAACCTAATTCCTCACCTGAGGTGTCGCACCTTTACCTGGTTTAGTGGAGGAGGTCAATTGAGATGACTTTTGAGGGTCAGCCCCCAACATGTTAACCAAGGGGTCATCTTGAACCTGGTCATCAAATATCAGGACAGGCTTGAGATTGGCAAGTGGATGTACAGGCAAGGGTACTTCCTCTTCGAAAAGGGACAGAGAGGCCAGGTCGATTTCGATATCTGGGGGAATGATGTGGGGATTGGTCTCATGGACAACGGCTCTTTTGTGCGGGGTTAGTTGAGTTACCCCATTCTGGTCGATCTTGATGACCCCTGCACTTACGAAAGTGCTCCTGATGTGTGGCCGCGAAGGGGAGTCATCTTCTAGATTTATCCCCCTAGCTTTGGCTGCTGCAATGGTTTGAGTCTTCTCATTGGCTTCCTAGACTTCCTCATCGGTAGGCTTGTAGTCTAAGCTGAATTTGACTTGTTGTCCGCCCTTAGCTCTCACTGGTTCTTTTCTTCCCTGTAGGCGAGGACCTAACCCTTTACCTCTTTGATAGCCACACTTCTTAAGCATTGTTACCGCTGCTATCATTCCTCCAGTTTTCTCAGTAATCTTCTCGAGAGATTCTAGCGCTATTGGGGTTGACACATTATACTGAAAGCTGTGAAGTTCCGTATCCTCAGCGGTGTGTGGTATGTCCAACGTCTCGAGATTTTCAATGTTGTGAGCTATTTTCTCTCTTTCCTCTCGTCCCTCTCCCATGACGGATATAACTGTCCCTTCTGAGATAAACTTGAGTTACTGATGCAGGTGGAGGGTACTACCCCTATTTCATACAGCCAAGGGCGTCCTAAGAGTAGGTTAAAGGAGGGCTTGATGTCCATGACTTGGAATGGGATTGAGAAGGTCATTGGCCCAATGGTGAGCTCGAGATCGACTTCTCCTATCACTTCCCTCCTTGTGTTATCAAACCCTCTTGTGCTTGTTTGGCGTAGTCGAAACATAGACGAGTCGACCCCAATCTTCGTCGCGGCCCGCAGCAGGCATACATTTAATGTCGAACCATTGTCTATCAATACAAGCGGTATCATTAAGTCCCCAGTTTTGACCGTGACATTGAGGCGTCTGGAGTGGTTCCCTCCTGCTAGGAGGTTAGCGTCTGAAAATGAGATGACGTTAGGGGCTAAAATATGTCTAATGATTTGCCCTACTTCATCTAGCGAGACCTTATCGGACACGTGAGCGTCTTTAAGTGCTCCCATTTGAGCTTGGAAATAGAGCGGAGACGTCATCAATAAGTCCCAAATGGTGATATGGGTCGGAGTTCACCTCAATTGAGTTTCTATTGTGTACTCCCGGCGCATGCGCTCCATGAGATGTACTGCTACCGGTTCCCTTCTCTCTTCTGGTTGGACTGGTACCGATGCCTCGGGTTGTTTGGAAATTCTGCCTGACCGAGTTACAAATTCGACTGCTCTTTCTCTGTTACCGCTTGGATTGGCATCTTTTTTACTGTAGTCGAGCAGGACCTGATGGGGGTTATAGGTAGGTCTGGGGATTTGGAATGGTATGGATGGTGGCGTCGAGTATGGTTGAGCTGGAGGGGCTGGTGTGGCAAAGCAGGGCCAAACATGGTTGCCTGGTGTTGGAGGCGGTTGGGTCGATGGTGTGATAAAATGGGGCCAACTGTATTGGGTTGGTGTTGGAGATGGATTGATTGAGGGTGGTGTTGCAGTATTGGGCCATTTGTACTGGGTTGGTGTTGGAGGTGAAGGTGGATGGGTTGATGATGGTGTGGCGAATCGGGGCCAAGCGTGGTTGATGGGAATTGACTCAGAATGTGAGGTAAAATAAGGCACCATGTAGTTGATGAGGGTTAGTGCCGAATATGGTTGGAACATCGGGGGGTGAGGTCCAGCTGGGTTGGACTTGATTAACTGGAGTCGGTGTGGGAAAGTATAGATTTAAGTCTAAGGGCGCCATCTGGGGTGTTGGATTGGGAAAATAGTCGACCAAATTCAGAGGCTCAACTATCCCAATGGTTTCATTTTCCTGATCCCACTGCCATGAGTTATCGAAACTTTTCCCTATATTGATATATTTCGAGGGATCAAACTCTTTTATTTCTTCTTCCAGCATGTTGATGGTGGCCCTTGGGCCCGTTCCTCCCTGCGGGTAGGGCGGCAACGACGCCTGATGGATGTTGGTGTGCTGATTAGCTTAGGGCAGTGCTGGAGGGATAATCTTACCTGCTTCAATCAGGTCTTGTATCATGTGCTTTAATGGAAAGCAGGGATCAATTGGATGTCCCGACTCTTGATAAAAATTACAGTGTGCGTTGGGATCATAGTTTTTCGGAATTGGATTTGGTGGAGGTCGCGGTTGAAGTTGAGTAACCAAACCCTTTTCGATTAGTAAAGGTAGGAAGATATTTAGGGATTGTCCTAAGGGTGTAAACACTCGGTTATATCGAGCTCTTTTCTGCTCAGGGGTCATCTGCGCCCATGAACCATTGTCGGGTCTCTGTACCTGATGTGCTTGTGCTGGGGCTTGCTGTACTACCCCGTATTAAAATGGTGTCATGCTGGTACTGGGCTGTGAAGTCATTATTACGTGGACCTATGCCCCTGTTCTTCTTTCATTCCTCTGTTCGGCAAATTTTTGAACCCTGCTAGCCCTCTATATTTTTGTTCAACCATCCCTCTCTCAATGCTTCTTCGCAATGGTTGACATTTCTTACCAGGTCAGTGAAACTGGATTGCTGATAGTATACTAGGAAATCAGTGATAATGAGTAGGACAATTTTCGAGATCATCTCTATTTGTTCCTCATCGGGTATGCGATTCCTCGCCTTGGCTGCTAAGGCCCCCCACCTTCCAAGATATTCACTAAATGTTTCATCCAACTTTTGTTTTAATCGAGCCAAATCAAATTTGAGTGGCTC
This sequence comes from Chloranthus sessilifolius, assembly GCA_021018995.1. Lineage (NCBI taxonomy): Eukaryota > Viridiplantae > Streptophyta > Magnoliopsida > Chloranthales > Chloranthaceae > Chloranthus > Chloranthus sessilifolius. The sequence continues at coordinate 3,131,175 of CM037588.1, read as the reverse complement.
GATGTCAATATTGTAGACGTATTGCTCTTTGAATAGGTGGGTTAAGTCTTTCCACGCTTTTATCATAGATGGCTCAAGAGAAGTGAATCATTTTAGTGCGGGCCCTGTGAGACTCTTTTGAAACACTTTGATGAGGAGTCGTTTATCTCCGTCGTATTTACACATATCCCCATGGTAGGATTGTAGATGGGAGATCAGGCTGTCGGTGTCATTATATTTATCAAACAATGGTACTTTGAACTTAGGTGGCAAAGGCACCTCAGCAAAAGGCACAAATCCGAAAATTTTGTGGCATGGATTTTGGCTCCCCCTAGCTTCATCAGCTGCTTTTGAATTTTATCCATTTGCTCTTTCAGCAGTTCTGATTCTCTAGATTGTATGGTTGGGGTTGGTCCCCCACTGAGTTGCCGCCATTCATTCTGGACGGCCTGGTGGTTGGTGAGTGTGGGTGGTGGGGGATTGAAACTAGCGACCACCCTTGCATAGGCCCCACTATTTCTGATCTCATCCTCTTCATATTGAGGATCAATATATGGGATGAGATTTTCATACGGATTAGGGATGGTTTGAGTGGGTGTTTGATGGGGCCACTGCGGTTGATGAGAATCTGAGTGAGTGGTGAGAGGATGGGTGAATGGTGGATTTTAGATGGATTGAGTAGATGCCTGGTGGGGCCACTGGAGGTGGGGGGAACTTTGATGATGGGTTCGTGGGGTAAATTGTTGATGGGTGAACTGTGGATCTTGGGCGAGTGCCTGATGAGGCCATGGCATGCTTTGGGGATTAGGATTTGGTTGGGGAATGGGTGGATGGGTAAATTAGGGATGATTGATGGTATGAGATAGATCCCCATATTGGGTTGGGTGTGAGAGATGTGGATAAATGGGGCCCATGCCGGGTTGAGGGATTGGATGAGATGGGTGCACTATTTGAAGGGGAATGGGGACCTATTAGGTATAGGTGAATGTGGGATATTGGGGGAATGATGGAGGATTTGCAAATGGGGTTCTCGGGTTTGGGCCTTGATGGGCTTTGACATAGGGCATTGGGGCTTGGGCCTGGGGTATTGGACTTTGATAGACTTGGGCATGTGGTATTGGGCCTTGATGGGCTTGGGCATGGGGGTATTGGGCCTTAATGGGCTTGGGCTAGAGCTATTGGGTCTTGATGGGCTTGGGTTTGGAGTATTAGTGCTTGATGGGCTTGGGCCTGGAGAATTGGGCCTTTATGGGCTTGGGCCTGGGCTATTGGCCTTGATGGGCTTGGGGTTGGACATAGGGCCTTTGAGGCCCACTTGGGTGGTTCCATGGTTGATGATGGGAGCCTTGGGTGGTGTGTATTATGGGCTTGATCGGGATTGACATTTTGGGTGAATGAGGAATGGAGGTTTTGGAGAGTTTGTTGGGGATTTGAGGATGTTTGGGGTGGATTATGGTGGCTTTGAGAAGCCTTCCATGACATGAATGCCCTCATCATCTCCCCCATTATGGCCATGGGATTGGTTATAAGGGTGGATATGGATGGTTCATTTGATGGGGAAAGTGTATGAGGTAGTAATGGTAATGCTTTGGTTGATGTAGGGGGAATTGGGTGTATTTTGAGTGGATGAAAATGTGGAGAAAACTTGGGTGGAAGTAAGGGGAAAATTTGGTGTATCTTGAGTGAATGAAAATGTGGGGAAAGCTCGGCTGGATGTAGGGGGAAAATTGGGTGTATTTTGAGTGGATGGGGAGAGAAAAGTGAATGTGTTTTGAACGGATGCAAAGGGAAAGTTGGGTGTATGTTGGGTTGATGAAAGGAAAAAGTTGGGTGGTTGATTGGGTACATGTTGGATTGATGCGGAGGGGAAAATGGGCGCACCGAAGGGTCCGGTGACGTTAAATTGGGATTGGGTGGAGGGATTGGAGATGGGAATCTCCTCTGTGTGGGAATGTGTTGGAAATATGGTGGGGATGAATTCGGATCAAAGACGATCGGATCAACCACCCAAGACATGGTTTGTTGGCGGGTAGGATATGGATTTCTCGGGTATGGCCTAAAGACTTTTTGTATTCTTCTCCTACGGGATGACGAGTATGGTGATCCCGTTGTTATGGCACCACAAGCTCTCTTGTTAGATCTTTTTGGCTTTTAACTTTTTTTCATTGTTTGGTGATTTTGATGATGATAGCTCCCTTTTTTAATGGCTTTTAGCACTCCCTAAAATTTTTTGCAGCGGGACCCGAATGCCCTTTTTAAGAATCAAAGAGAAAATATCTCTTGATCTTTAAAGGCACGAATTTTCACACAACACCCCGATCTCTCGGAAGAGTCAATAAGAGGGTGACCTCTCTTGACCGGCGAGGGCATTTGGATGTTTTAGAGTATAGGAAATATCGAGAATCTCAAATTGAACGTACGAGGGGTCGGGGCAATGCCCCTTGGAACTTTTTCTTCACTTTTTGGGTCCCTCTTTTCCGTGTTTAGAGGATACAAGGCTTTTTCGGGGTATTCTAACGCTCTCCCCAAAGGTTTTAAGGCTTTTAAAAGTTCGGTCACCCACCCGACATACCTCCGGCACGAATGCCTTCTCAAATACTGGATGGGGTGATTCTTTTCGGGATCATCACCACTAAGGCTGCCGCCCTACTTGGAATCAAGGCGGTTGTATTGTTACCTAATTTTCTAACCCTTTTGTAAAATCTACCCTTATAAAAATGAATTAATTACGTCCCTTTGTTCAATTTTAGAGTTCAATTTTAAGGGAGTTTCCTTAGTTCAAAAATGGGTGGTGACAATCTTGTGCCGCCACTACGGGCCGGTGTCCAATGTTGGAATATAATTCTAAGTTAGCAAGTAACCTGTTAATCGGCTAAGGTACATGAAATGACAAAAAAGAAAAAAAAATACTCAAGTAGGCCCGCCGATCGGCTAAGGCGCGTAAATAATAAAAATATAAATACTCAAGTAAGTCTGCCAAACGGCTAAGGCATGTAAATGATAGAAATATAGGAGTAAGTATAAAAAATGTCGAATCGTAGGGGTAAGTATAAAAAAGTGTGGAATCGTAGGGGTAAGTATGCAAAAAATGAAAAGCTAGTAAAAAAAGCAAAGAACACAAAAACGCATGTAAAACAAGGGTCAACACTTAAAGGAGAAGCTCTACAAGCTTTCCCCAGCAAAGTTGTCATCTGTGCAACCGTGGATTTTATCAAGCCGTCGGGACGATGCGCTCAAAAAAAAAAATGGAGTCGCCACCCGGAGCTTTTGGTGTCCCGAGATACCCAAAATCAAGATCGTGTGCACCGAAGTGCTCAATTTGACTCCGATCCGGTACGCCAAAGGCTCTTGGGTAGGGGCTTCAGTTATCAATCGGGAAGGTGTTAGGCCCGATTGACCCACTCATAAGCGGTCTCTATTATGGCCAAGTTTTATATATATATATATATATATATATATATATATATATATATATATAATTGAGCGCCACTTCCTCTTGCCCGAAAGTACTTCGATCCTATTTGAGCCCCCCGCAATCATCAAAATTTTGGCGGCATAATGGCTCAAATTCTAGGATAGAGGAAAAGTAAATAAAGAAGATAGAGGAAAAGAGGGGAGAGCCGGAGCTCTCAGGCTCTTGTTGCACCGTCGTGGATCTTTGCGTGGGTGTCGATTCTGATGAACTTCCGATAGCACAATGGTTAGAGAAAGGTTACAACTTTTGAGGCTTGAAGGTTTGGTATAAGGGTAAGATAGTGATCCATGCTAAGGCTTCAAAGCTTTAGGAAGGAAGGATTAATGGTAGACGATGTGATGGTATAAGGGAGAGGATGGGTTTCAAAGCTTGAAAAGGTTAGGGCTTTAAAATGGGGAGGAAATTATCTAGAGTTTTCTCTCCTTTGAAGATTTTTTAAGTGGCTTAAACAAGAGGGAGGGGGCCTCTATTTATAGAGAAAAGGTGGATTAGTGAGTGGTTAAGTCACTAATGGGTTTATAAATTCGATAATCCAAAATCTAAGGTTTTTGAGATTTTTAAGAGCTTGAAGAAGAGAGAGTTGGGTTTTAATAGTAGATGATGGGGTGATAACTTAAATGGCAAAAGGGTGATACCTAAGATTGGGAAGGGAATTTGGGTCCTAAAGAAATAAATCACAAGCTTTGGGATGACCCACAAGTCAAACCTCCAATTTCTAAATCCACCATTTTTTAAAAATGAGCTTTTTGAGTTTTGAGAAGTTAAGACCCGATTTTATAATTTCCTGCACTAATTCGTATTTTTCAAATTGCCATAACTTTTGATGTATAACTCCAAATTATATGATTCTTGGCTTGTTAGAAAGCGGGGAATCTTTACTATCCAATGATATAGGCTTTAAGTTAGAAAATATCTGTGCAAACCTTGGCACTCCTTTTTTTATCAGCTATTTTGATTAATTAGAAACATATTTTATGGGTTCGTTTTAGGCTTTCTAAGGGTTAAGATTGCTTCCTAAGGGTTTGGATATGGTTTTAAAGGTTAGATTAAATTCTAAGGGTTTGAGAGGTGCTTTCGAAAGCTCGGGAGTGCGCCGTTCTCGGTGTATGGGTGGATTGGGCCTTGGGCTAAACTTGGGTGTCTACAATCATGAAGCCAACGGAAGCACCGAAAATCGTGAAAGAATCGATTGATTCAATTGAAGATAAAGAGAACTATAATTGTTACATGTCAAAATCAATCGATTGAGATCCATAATTCAATCGATTGAATCTTTGACAACTATTTGCCGCTCAAGATTTGAATTTAAACTCAATCGATTAAAATCTGAAAATAAATCGATTGATTTTTTAATTCAAATGAAGCCGCCATTTTCGGAATTTGAATTCAATCGATTGAATCTTGTAATTCACTCGAATGACCTATATTTGACAAATTTTCTATCCGAGCCCTATTTAAACAAAGCAGTGTTTTAGGGTTCAGGGGTCTTCTTTTTAGGAGTCTCTCCCTTCGGAGAGCCTTTTATTTTTCGTAGTATTTTTAGTTTTTAGCTTTTCTTTTTTATTTTCCAAGCATTATTCTTTTGATTTTTAGGTTTAGTTTTTAGATTAGTTTATTTTTCTGCATTCAAGAAAGGATTGTATGCGTTGGATTACAACTTTGTGGATTTTTGTGGAGCATCTATTACAATATTTTAATGTTATTCTATGTTTTCATTTCAACCATGTTTTTATCTATTTTTAGTTAAGTTAATTGTGTGTAGCTAAATCTTTTTGAGGATGGGGATCTAATGAACCTCATCTGAGGTATTCATTTATTATAATATAGATCTAAGGTTGAGATATTAGCTTATCATGGGTGCCTTATTTTTAATTACCCTGATGTTATTGTGATGTTAAATCCGATTGCTATCTGCAATGTGGATGCTAATCATGCTCCATGATCATAGATCTGCAATGATTATTTTACTCTAATATTCTTTTATACTGCTCTTACCCATCCCATGATAAATTCTGATTGTCATCTAAGGTATAGACATTTATGGGGTGTTAATCACACATCTCCACGACCTCAGATCTATAATATGGAATTTACCCGATGATCAAATTCTGATTGTCATCTAAGGTATGGATGTTAATCATACATTCATGGGGTGTTAATAATACATCTCCATAATCTTAGTTTAACAAGGTGGGATTTACATGAATTTAAGGTATGGATATTAATCATATATTTATGGGGTGTTAATCATACATCTCCACGATCTTAGTTCAGCAAGATAGGATTTATATGAATCTAAGGTATGGATGTTAATCATACATTCATGGGGTGCTAATCATGCACCCCATGGTCTCAGATTTATATATGATTGGAGTCAATATTCATGTGTTGTGCATCTTGCAACAATATTATATTTCAATAAATAGATCTGTATTCCGTAAATGATAAACCAACGATGGGAGGATTTGATATCCTAATCCTCGTCCCTTGATATCTGTTTAAATTTTATTTTATTGTTTAGTTTTTATTTTATCCATCAAACTCTCAGAATTATAAGCTAGTTTAAATATTGTGCTTAATCTGTGGTTATTCTTTTGATTAATTTCTATTTCGTAGTTTTAAATTTTTTAACCAATCTCCGTGAGAACGATCTCGTACTCCGCACCTACTAACTACAATCCGATTCGTGCACTTGCAAGTTTAAAACACATTTAAAATCACAACAAGACACATTGGGCATCTATTCGATAGATTTTTATCGCAAGTGATCAACGGGTCCATCGTAAGGATGCGCCCTCTCACCGCCGTTCAAACAAAGAATTTAACTTTAGGGGGAATCATGGCCTTCCAGATAAAGACCCAATTGGCTCTAATTAGCGACCTACCCGTGAGGACTTGGTAGAAGGATTTTACCAAAAAGTCTCCTTTTTTGCTTGGCAACCAAGTTCTCGAATCTCGACTATGTTGATTTCTGAGAGAACCGTAGAGCAAAGACAATAGGTCCTAAAAGGTGTTACCTCTTCGTCTCTCAGAGCCCTCCTAGTGATGGCCTCCCAAACCACAATATTTTCTTTTGTCGAGAGGAAACCCGCAATCATGCCACCTGGGGAGAATGACACGTTGAAGATCAAAGGGAGCACAAATTTGAACGGGTAGAGGGGAAGCCATGGGTCTTCCCAAAAGGAAATCCGAGACCCATCGCCCTAGCTGCAACGAATCCATCAGGGATAAATCCGTCCAAATTGAGCAGATATCTTTTTACTGAGCAGACACGTGCCTAGTTCAAAAGACATTTACCCCCACCAACTGACCACAATAGTTTTGAAGAAAAATAGAGACCCAGAATTAATTTTGTTCCAATTCATACCCAGCCTGTCACAACCATTTGCCAAGAAGTGCCAAATTAGTACGATGAAGATTGCGGATGCTAAGACCACCAAAATATTTAGGAAGTTGACACACGTTCCAAGCTACCAAGTGGTATTTTTTTCTCCAAATCAGAGCCTTCCCAAAGAATATCTCGTTCAATTCTCTCAAGCGTGCAAATAACTGCTATAGGGCATTTGAAGGTAGGCATGAAAAAGATAGGTAGGTTGGAGAGGACCAAGTTCAGCAACTGTAGATGCCGATACTGAGAAATTTTTCCTTCCAAGTAGCAAGCTTCCTTTGAAGCCTCTAAATGACGGGGTCCCACTCATTGGTTCTAAGTTTGTCAGTCCCCAAAGGAAGACCCAGATAAGTAATAGGGAGAGATGAAAGGGTGCAGGAAACCATGTTCGACAGTATCTCAACATCCGAATGATTGGTATAAATTTCATAAATAGTAGATTTCAGCAGGTTTGGCAAAGGCTGATATCTCGTCTCGATTGGCTCTGCTGAAAAGAATAGTATCATCAGCATATTGGAGGTGAGGGACGACACAACCACCGCCGCCCACCTGAATGTCCGAAATCCGGTTCAAATCTCGAGACTTAGAAATGAGAGCTCCGAAAGCCTCACCAATTAAATTGAAGAGGAACGGAGAGAGGGGATCCCCTTGTCTTAAGCCTCGCAAACTTTTGAAATACCTCGCGGGAGAACTATTGACGATCACCAAGAACCAAGGAGAGGTGACGCAAGCTCTCATCCACTTCCTCCAAGTGTCATCGAACCCATACCGAAGCAACATATAGTCCAAGCAATCCCAGTTCACCCGATAATACGCCTTCTCCATATCGATCTTCCAAACAAAGGCTGACAAGTAGCTAGAATGAGCCGAATGAACAACCTCGTGAGCAATACTTGTCATATCCATGAGTTGGCGACTATGAGCAAAGGCTCCTTGAGATTTAGAAATGATGGATCCCATTATCAGTTTAAAACGGTTAACAAACACCTTTGCCATAATTTTGTAGAGGCAATTAACAAGGCTAATGTGCCAAAAATCTCGCAAATCATTTGCACCTTCTTTCTTTGGAATAAGGGTAATAAATGTCGAATTAAGACTTTTGCTAACAATCGCCCGAGAGTGGAACTCGTTAAAGAACTCTAGAATTTTGATTTTAAGGATAGGCCAAAAGCTCATATAAAATTCCATATTAAAACCGTTGAGATCCGAAGATTTGTTTTTACCACTAGATTTAATGGCTTTCCAAATCTCTTCTTCAGAGAAGGGTTTCTCCAAATGAAGGTGGTTTTCCAAGATGATGGAGGGCAAGGGAAGGCCATCCAATTGGGGTCTAGTCCACCCATCATCTTGATATAGTGTGGAATAGAATTCAACTGTCTGAAGTTTGATATATTCAGGATCAGAGATCTCAACACTATTCGCCACTATTCTGGTTAAGAGTTTTTTCTTGAATCTTGTGTTGGTCATCACATGAAAGTATTTGGTATTGTTGTCCCCAACCTCCAACCAATGAAATTTCGATTTTTGTTTCCAACTCATCTCTTCCTAAAAACTCTTCTCGCTAAGCCTGATCTTGAGGTTAAGCTTTTCATCCTTCTCGGCTTTAGAAGATCCCTGCCTTCTTCCAGAAAGTCTAGCTCCTTAAGCCGATCCAAAATATTCGACTTTCAAATGCGAAACAATTCAAAAACATCTTTGTTTCAATTTTTTATGCGATCCTTTTAAGTATCCCAACTTGACTATCACGTGGAAAGCAACCGAGCTACGACGGTTAGATTTTTGCCACCAGATTGTGATCCGCAATCTAAAATCCTAGTTGAGGAGTCACTTATTTTCGAACATGAAAGAAGAAAGGCCTCTTCCCATAGGTCCACAATCGAGGAGAAGCAGTCTGTGATCCGAGACCACCCTAACAAGACCCACCAAGGAAGCATGGGGGAAAATGCCAAGCCAGTCAGTAGACACGAGGACTCAATCCAGGCAGCTAAACGAGGCCACATTTTCCATATTGGACCATGTAAAGCGAACCCCCGACAGTGGTAGATCCACGAGGTCCCAATCATGGATGAAAGAGTTGAGATAAGTCATGTCCAACCTATCCAAAGGACCCCCAGATGTCTCGTAGGGGTATCGGATGGACACTTGCATTATTTGCAAGTTTTTATGCCTTGTTTGACAAAACTCATGGGAAGTTTTTTTTTTTTTTACTTCCCATGGGTTGGTGAAGAAAAAGAACTCATGTGAAGTTTTATTTTAAAATTTTACCATGATTTTATTTTATTTTTTTTCAGCTGTTTTGCTATATTGTGTAAAATTATTTTCTCAAGGCACCATTTTTCACTCCATGTAAGAATGTAACCTCACATCATCTCGTCGGGCCAAAATGCATTAGTTGCTTTAAATTAGAACATGAATTTTTTTTTTGGTCCCAACTTTTTACAAGATGGGTCTTGAGATCATAGGCATACACTCAGATAGTTTTTTATTCCGCCTAGTACAAATCCCAAATAGTAACTCTAAACTCGTGAGACATACATCAAGCTCAAATACAAATCACGAGTCATTTTTTGGAATGGGTGCAACATGAAATAAAAAAACTGATATACCCATGATCTCAAGATGCATCATCTGAAAGATTGGGATAAAAACAATCTCCTTTTTCAAATTCAAAGCAGTCAATGAATGTTGGCCGGAGGAGATGGGGTGAGGTTACGATTTTAAAGTGCAAATAAATAGTACGATTATGAGGTGAGGTTGTATCTAAACCATATGATATAAAGGCCATGATCTACAGATCTACGATGTAAAAGAGTAGTGCAAAACTCAATCTCTATCATATGATTCGATACAATCAATTGTTTAATCGGATAATGGCTTTGAAGTGCATTGAGTCATATGATAAAGATTATGCTTGGTGTCAATCTTTCACTTATGATCTTTAGATCATGGCCTTCAAATTAACTGGCTTAGATGGTTGGGTTACATTTATTGGCGTCGTTGTTTATGGGTACCGTCAGCGCCCATGCGTTCTTTGAAAGCTTCACGCCCCCCTTGAAGACTATTGATTTATTCGGATCAGATAAGGGTGATTGTTTTTCACTCCGGTCGTCCATAAAATAGATCTTAAGATCATGTAATACCTATCGGACGGCCAGTTTGTGATTCCATTTGTCCCCAGTCCCCAAAATATGGCCCTAAAGTCACGTTTGAGCATGATGTGTGTTATATGATTGATGAGCCATATTTTGGGTATCGGTGATACAGGAAATTAAAAATTGATCGTCAGATTGATGCACCATGAACCTAAGATCTATTTTGTGGAAGATATTTGTTAAAAAAGATCTCCATCATCTGATCCGAAGAAATTGACATGTGTCCCATATCTATTTTGTGGAAGATATTAACATGTGTCCCATATTAACAAAAAAATTGAGCGTTTAATGATAAGCTCATAGTCTCAAGATCCATTATATGAAAAATTATGGTGAAAAAAAAACCTTGGTCGATTGATCTAAAGCAATCAAACGATTTTAAGCATGAAATATCCGAGTTGAAAAGAATAAATTTCGGGTTGCGAGGGTGGCCACCAAAATTTCTCCGAGCTTTTAATTGATACCATGGGCAGAAAAAAGTGCCAACCAAATTTTGGCTGGAAATTTTATGTGAGTTTTTTTTCAAAAAAACTCTAGTTTGTGGGTCCCATTATATTGCCAAACAATTACAAATTGCAGTTTTGTGGGAAATTTCAAATTTCCAGCTTATTTTTGCCAGAACTCTTGTTAACAAACAGGGCATTAGAGTGACCATAAATAAAATTGAGAGTTAGATCTACTCATATTTGACACTTGCATTACACCATGGAATTCTCATAGGATGAAGAGTGTATTGATCACACCAAGTTCAAACATTTCAGACTAATATAGTCATTTCAAGGCCCTCATTTTATAGACCTTGATACACTACTTCATAAGAAATGACCCTTAGATTTTGTTATCTTAGGTTCATCGACCCGTTTCAAAGTTTTGTTAAATCCAATGGTCTAGATGAAAAGTAACATCTTTTGGTTGCACGTTCACTAATTCTAACTATAAGTTAATTATTCTAAGCATATCTTAAACAATAGATCAATTAATCAAATTAGTCAAATTTATGGAAATAAGCAACTAACTAAGAGCAATTGTCTTATTAATATTTTTAACATATATTAATTGATATATACATATAATGAATTATTTTAAAATTTTCAGCATTGATCAAACAAAGCTTTTATTTGTTTTTTTTGGCTTGGTAAGATGAATTTGACCGAACCTGCCACGTCAAGGTTTCCTCATCATAAAAGTTCAAGTTGACTAACATAACTTTATCATAAACATATCAAACTCATTTGGTTAGTTTATTCAATCATTAAAGTTTAAAGATCAATAACCTATTATTAATTAATCACTAAAGGAATGTTGCGAGACTCATAGGCTGTGCATGGCATAGCTCTCTGTTAGCTCCCGCCACATTAGAATTCATTTGCTTTAATTAGTTCCTATTCTCTTTTCTAACTTTTTTTAAAGGAGGATTTACGTGCTCTAACAGTAACTTCTCTACTCATATAATCAATTAATTTAACAACCTTTTAGTAAAGCAAGCACTGCAATTTTAAAAAGTTTCACTGATTTGATTATCATGTCAAGGGCTTTTAGAGCTGCTTCTCTAATTTTTCAAATAGTCATAGTAGAAACATTATGTGAATGGCTACTTTTTCTTAACATTCGGAGTATATTATTATATCTAACATTTATTATCGAATACTTTTAAATTCACCCATCGTATCTTTGAGTTCACTCACACTAAAATGCGTTGATTTGGTAGAATCAGATGATGGAGATCATTTATGCTCCCAATCTTTCACGCGATGGATCTTGAGATCATGAGCCTACTATCAGACGATCAATGTTTTATTTCTCATGACACATATTACAGAAAAGTGACTTTAAGTTCACGTGCACACTCATAATTGATTTGAAGGTCACTCTTTTGAGTGTGTACCACATGAAATAAAAAATTGAACGTCTGATGTTATGATCATGCTCTCAAGATCTATCGTGTGAAAGATTGAGAAGATAAACAATCTCCATCGCCTGATTTAATATAATCAATATGTTTCAATATGGGTGAACTCAAAGATTTGATGGGTGAATTTAAAGGTACGCTTTATCATCCACCACGCGTCAAAATATATTTACATAAAATATAGGCAATTAACTTTCTGATAACAATCCAAATAGTTAAATACTTAAAAATCCTTAAAAGCACAACTTGTAGATTGCTATATAAAGTCATTCCCATAGCTTCAAAAGGGTGCTATTACTTGGACAAGAGAAGTTGGCCCATTGGCCGATTAAAAGAAAGACTTGGTATGGGTACCTCTGTTTGCGCCTACAAGTTTATTGAAAGCACCTACGTATGAAACACACTTAAACCCATTGACCAGTCGGAATCAGATGGTGGAGATGGTTTCCCACTTCAATCTTTCACATAACAGATCTGAAGATCATGAGCGTACCATCAAACAATGAGTTTTTTATTCTTATGGGTCAAATCTAAAAAAATTTGCACTAACATTATATAACATACATCACGCTCAAACATGATTTCAGGGATATTTTCTTGGGATATGTGCACATGGAATAAAAAACTCACCATTTGATGGTAAGATCATGGTCTCCAAATCGATTGTGTGGAAGATTTCAGTGAAAAGCGATCTCCATCGTCTAATTCCAACCAAATTGTGATTTTAATCGGGTTTCAGATGTAGGGGCTTTCAGTAAACCTATAGGCGCCAACAGAGGTACTCAACAGTATTTTAGGGACCTACGCCATGTACAAAAAATCATCTAAGCCATCAGATTTGAAGATCATGACTTACAGGTCTCATATGTAAAAGATTAGCATAAAACAAGATCTACATGACCACATGGAGAAATGAATTAGGTAACGCGGAGTGGAGAAATGCGAAATGTCTACTCTGATGTCATAATATATTTGGGGGACGGAGTTATATGGAGGACGGATTTTATACAAACAAAGTGCAGATGACTAATGTGGCGTGACACAATTGGCTGCAAGTGCAGTGGAGCTTAATTAATGTAGGCTAGTCCAGGCAGTCAAGTCACGCCACATCAACCGCCTGCACTTTGTCCTGAACAAATCTATTCTACTTTTATTGTAATAACCAGAAATTTTTGAAAATGTTGAATCGTTGACCTTTGATGAGAATGCGACCTTTTGACTGATTTGACCCAAGTCAAACATTTGACCTATGTAACGTGGTCTCGAAACCCTACTAGTTATAATTAGAGTTATGCACCAAACACATTAAATCCCAACTCGTACTCTGTGTAGAGTGTATGCGTGTTTGTGCATGTTGCACACAAACCCAAGCCCAATGCTTGAACTTCGGCCTTAACTCGAATTTCAACTCAAACCAAGAGTAGACTCGAGTCCAATAACCCAACCTGTCACGTAGCACCCAAACTTAAATATGGGTTTATATGTATAGATGTACATCATAGATTTCCTAACATTGTTATGCCCGACTACGCGTACGTGTTCGGCAAGGCACGCAATACCGCCTTGAAACTTTTAAATTTAATTAATTTAAAAGAATATATTTTGTGTGAAAAGTGTGTGCGATCAGTTGGATAATTAGTTACTCAAGATCCGTGAAGGTAGGGCTGTGCAAAAATTGACCCGAACCGACCCGAATTTCAATTCGGTTTTGGTTTTGGGACATCGGTTCGATTTTGAAAAATAGAAACCGATAGTTATTGGTTCGGTTTTAACATTAAAAAATCGAAATCGAATCAATAAGAAACTGATAGCGGTGCATGCTTGAGATTAGGGTTCTGTGAAGTTATTGAGATTTCGATATGATTTTTCTATTATCTATATGCATGTATTTAGATGAATCTTGTTCATGCATTACCTTCTGAATTGGTTTGTGAAAAATATGCTTCAATCATTTAGATTCTCTATTTTGATTTATGTTTTTATCTCTTTATGCAAAAAATTTGAATATATATACAAGTTGTAATGTCATGAAAATATGAAATAGCTATAAAGGGTCATATGTCATGAATCTGGTCGATCTGGACAATACATGTTGGCAACCCATATCATACATTTGAAAAATACTCGACATTTTACAGATCTGAGGATTGCTAAATGGATGATTGAAAATATTATGCTCACCTGTCTAAAATTTGACATGCAATTAGATGGTTAGGATTGTTTGACATTCTACTTTCGGGTTATCTTTTATAAAATGGCGACCTACCTGTGGATGATTGGACTGTAATACTGTATGGATTCATGCCATCGAGACCTATCAGTGTATACTAATAATCGGTGCATCTGTTCATCGATCTGGACTATCCGATAGGTGCATTAATTTATTGGAAATGTTCTTAGCCATCTGATCAATCACTTACTTTTAGATGGTTGATAGCGAATTAGCGATATAGGCAACAACCTACAAAGTCTTCAGTGATCTGACTCTCATGAATTGGCAATGGCTTCCTAATAAAAAAATATTAAAAATTTGAGGTTTAGAAATCAAAAACCGACCGAACCAATAACTATCAATTCAGTTTCGATTTCATAAAATAGAAACCGATAGTTATCGGTTCGGTTTCAATTTTGCCCCAAAACTGACCCGAACCGACTCGATAACACGCCGACGTGAAGGCACCAATGATAGAAGATTGGGTTTGTAAGTGAGGCTAGACCTTGTGTTTTTTACCCTTAATGAGAAGCTCGTGCACTGACTCACGGCGTGCCGGCTTAACACCAAATTGGACCCCATAAGTTAAAAGAAAACCAAAACAATGCAAAACCTTTTGAGAAAAATAGTTGTGAGTGGAAGAGAGCTCCATTTCTTCTTTTTCCCTTTTGAAATCCTAATCGGGAGATTGCTCCTCAAGCGTCCTCCTCGTCACGAGGATCGCCATGGATTTTGCCTCCTCTTGTTGATTCCGACCACGGGGAACGTTGAAACTCCTACATAGTTGAGATCGAGGATGCGAGAGGAAGCATTGCTTCGAACGAGCTCGAACTAGCTACCATTAACGTGGTGTACGCGATTTAAAACACAAAGATCATTATGTGATAGTGTGGACCTTCGGTTGAGCTTTGTTTTGATATAAGGCACGCAAGAATCCACGCGCTTGTCACCGAAATCCTTTTGGTATCGATTATCGCAAACCTTGTATCCGTGATTTAAGAAGGTAAGGTTCATGATTAAATAATACAAATTAAGTTTAGCTTGAGTTGTGGATGAATTGAGATGTGTGTGCATGATTTTTGCGGAAATTGGGGAAGAAAATGGGTTTTATAAAGGGGGAAATCGCTCAGAATTGCGCAAATTCGCATGCGCTAGTTGGAATTTATGCTGGCAAAATGCTTTCAAAAAATAGGTTAAAAAGTTATGGAAAAACTTGCTCGCGCGAGTTTGCAAAATCGAGCACGTGAGTTGGAATTCGCGCGTGCGACTTTACCCAAGGTGCCGACACATCATCGGTATTTTGGTCGTAACTTTCTACTTTGAACTCGGATTGACGCGATTCTCGCGATATCATAAAAAGAATAATGAGCTCTATAGCTTTTGTGAAATAATAATTTCATGAATCAAATATTTTAAAGGTCAAAATTGAGTGGGAAGTTAGGTAAAGTTTTAAATTAATTCGAACTTGCTCATTTCCACCTCGATTTTGAGAAAACACTTAAATATGTCGGAGTTATTATTAATTAAGATCAATCCTTAATGCATCATCATATATATGATGTAGATTGAGAGCTAGAGGCCATATATAAAGACCTTTGCATTGCTTTCTTTCATGCGACTTCGAAACTAAGGTAGAAGAAGTTCATTATGAAGTTATATTTTTTGACTTAAATCATAGACTTTGATGATAATTTTGCATTGAATTTTATGTTTTAGAACTTTGATTTTTTGGAAATATGTTTTGCATCTGAATATTTGAAATTCTCTTTGATATAACTTTGAACTTTGAAATTATTGTACTTTGAACATTTAATTTTGAACTTTGAACACTGAACTCCTGATATCGAACTCCGAATCCGTCTTGAATTATGAACTCCGAATCTGTATTGAACTATGAACTCTGAATCTGTTTTGAACTTGAACTCTAAATCTGATATGTGATTTGTATATAACTCTGAAATCATGGTGGCAAAGAGGAGTTGAGACTCCAGGGTTTTTATCTTGTTCTCACAAAGGGATGCTTTGGTCACATGTTTATGATCTGATATGTTTTTGTTCCCTGCTAAGGGATGCCTTGATGTGATGTGTTATGTTCCCCACTAAGGGACTCTTTTGATATGATGCTTTGGTCACACATCGGTGACAGAGGAGATGAGACTCCACACAAAAGGATGCTTTGGTCACATATTTATGGTTTTATATGTTTCTGTTTCCCGCTAAGGGATGCCTTGATGTGATGTATTATATTCCCCACTAAAGGATGTTTTGGTCACACATCGGCGACAAAGAGGAGTTGAGGCTTCTAGGTTTTTTAATCTGTTCCCACTAAGGGATGCTTGGGTCTAATATAAGGATCGTTATGCTTTTTTATATGATTCTGTTCATGCTTTCTGACATGATTCCATTTCTACTTTTGTTATTAGCTTTGTTCCGTTTTATGCTCGGTTCCGCTTTGCTGTTTTGATATGCTGCTTTGGTCACACATTGATGATAAAGAGGAGTTAAGGCTCTGAGTTTTTTACCTTGTTCCCGCAAAGGGATGTTTTGATCTGATGTTTTGATTCGATGCTTAGATTCTGATACGTTTTTGTTTCTGATATGTTTCTGTTTCTATTTCCGTTATCCGATATGTTCTGTTTCTGAGATGACTCTGTTTCTGTACAATGTTTCGTTCTGTTTCGCTTTCTAACTTGAATCTGTTCCCATTTTATTTTCGTGCTCCATTTCGGTTTTGTTCCTGTTCTGTTTCGCATTCTGATACGATATGTCTTTGCTCTCTGACATGACACAGTTTTGCTCTCTGACATGATAGGTTATACTTTCTGACATGATATGTCTGTTTTTCTGATTTGACACGTTTTAGTTATGATTTTGAACTCAATATTGTTTTAAATTATGCATTTGATATGAAAATTGCTTTTAAATTGAGTCATCGAATATATGTTTTGATTTGATAAGATATGATTTTTGCGTTGATCTTGTCCTACTAAGTTTAGATTGTTAGCTCACCCCGACTATACGTGACAGGTGTAGATTTTGGACAAGACCCCGAGCTTGAGACGGCCCCTGACTGCGTACCTGAGATAGAGGATGATCTGCCGCCTGAGAATTTCTACCCATAGCCTTGGGCTTTAGACTTGGTACAGTATAAGTTTACTTTTGAGTTTGGACTTGGTACGTCGAGTAATTTTTGCAGAAGGATAAAATTAATTGTAGTATATACATATTGTACACCACTGTTTAGGTGATGGTCGACCATCACCGGTGGTTTGTTTTAGAATTTTTAGTTCCACGATCTGTAAATAAATAAAAAATTTATTTTGTCATATATTATATAGCTTTGATTTCCGCACTGTGTGAATGTGCCAAATAAATTATATATTCAGATTGTGTTATGCGATCAGTTAAAAAAAAAATGTGCTAGAAAAATCAGACTATTACATTTATAATGTTCCTATATTTGGGTATCAATTTTAAAACCAATTAGCTATGAATAGAGGGTCTTGAGATCTTATAAGAGAAGAGAAAAGGCTATGCATGCCCAATTTGGGACTAAACTTCAACAAGTGTACTGTATAAAAAGACTACATTGACACATCTAATAGAGATTTTAGTTGCATATGACATAACTCTTTGCTAGCCCCTGCCACAGTAGATTTCACCTGTTTTAGTTGGTTTTCATTCTCTTTTCTAACTCCTCGCAAAAGAAAATTTACCTGCTATACCAGCAACCTTCCTGCTCTCTACTAACTCCCTATCAAAGCAAATAAAATCTGCTCTACCTAAGAGTGAATAGAGAGGAGGATAAAACTACTTAACAGCTAAATCTTACATAAAATCTTCCTATACTACATAAAATCTTGTTATACAAAAAATTATCAAGGAGAAGGAATACCTGCTAAAGCAGGTAGTAAGATGTTAGCAAAAAGGATGGGAACCTGTTAAAGCAAGTGAACTCTCCTGTAGTATAGGCTAAGAAAGAGCTATTCCATTCGGAGCCTTTGTGATAGCTGTGGGAGGTCGGTGCTTTTAGAATTTTGGTCACTGCTAATAGAGCTATCCAAATTGGAATCCCCAGGATTAAATTCTACCTTTGACTTATCACGGGGCCCAAGTTCCTCATTTCCGAATGTTAAAAATCCACCGTCTCTACATATAAATTCCAAACCTCACTCCCTCCTCTCTCTCTTTTGTCACCTGTAGCTGGTTCGGTGGTTTCCCTTTTCTGTTTCTAATTAACATACCATAAAAGGAACAAAATCTCTCTCTCTCTCTCTCTTCTCGAATCAGATCGAACGACGGTCACCATGGTAGAAACAAGGCGGAGCTCATCTTCCTCAAAGCGCCCTCTTTCTTCTTCTCCCCCTAAGAGTTCTAAACGCTCAAAGGTCTGTTTTTTTCTTCTCTTATCATTTTTAAGATCTTGTTTTCTCTTTGCCTTTCTTACAGAGATTTTGATCTTGTTTTCAAACCTGCGAAACCCTAGGTTGCAGCGTCGAATGCATCGAACGAGCCGGCGATTCCAGCACCGGCAGCGAAGGAATCGAGCGTACCTGATGCATCACCGGAGAAATGTGCCGATGATGTCGCGACGCGCCCCAATCCGGCTGTTCCGTCATCGTTAGGTTGGATCTGTTCGAATCTTCTTTCATTTTTGTATTCTGTGAGTAGATTCTGTTTTTATTATGATTTGTTTGTAGGGTGTTCTTCGTTAGAAGCTGATAAATTGCCTAAGTCGGTTCCTTTGGCTTTGATTCGGACGAGAAAACGTCCGGCTTTGAGCTCCTGCTCAGAAGATCCTTGGGGAAAGCTTATTTCTCAGTGCTCTCAGGTCCGTTTTTATTATTTTAAGCTCATGAACTTCACAGTTCGAGCTGTATATATGGTTTTATTAGAATTAGGGTTTTGCCTAGGTGTTGCATCATGCATAGGTATTTCGGTTTTGTCCTTTGCTTGCTATTAATTATTTAGACTCATAGGTTTTTTCTTTCTCTGTTGTGAGATACTATATCTAACTATATACCATAGTTGCCACTGGTACTGGGTACTGGTAAGGATCAAAGATCAAAATATCGGATTTTGTTTCGGTTTCGGTCATCAAATTTTGGCGGAAATCTTCCCTTAGTACATTTTGAGAACCGATATTTTGATTCTCGGTTTCGGTATGGATTCGGCCGAAATCTTCCATTTTGGGCCGAAATTTTGAACCATGGTAAGGATACTCGTGCTGGTACATGTAGGTGAAAAAAGTTTCGGGCACGTTACATTTTTATTGATACCTCTCTGGTACGATACTGATATAACATAGAAACGTAATAGATACGTTATAGGTACGAAAGAGAGGCATTGTAGGTACAAAATAAATAAAAACATTGGTATGACATAGATACGAGATGGATCCGTCCTAGAAATGCTAGTAGTGCGACATAGTTGCGAAGTGGATATGACATATATATGATATTGATACAACATTTGTACTTCTTTTGTGTAAATATGAAATATATCTTTATGTATTATTATTTATATTTTTTAAAATTTGAGTTGAGACACATGATTCGTTGAACTCATCTATCATTAGGTGAAAAAACACATGATCAAAATTTTCTATTAGTAGTATATGTAACGTAATATATCACCCAAATTACTTATCAAAATATATTACTAGAAACATATCTAAAATGAACATATAATATTCAATCATATGCACATGTTCATTCCCCGTTTTGATAACTTAGTAAAACATTATTTCAATGTTCCAAAAATTTCATAACACTCAGATTTTGACCTAATATGATGGCTCTAAAAAATTGTTGTATAGAGGGACGAAATTACTTTCATGTTTAAGAGATAAAAGTATCAGTTAAAGAGGAACCAAGTTTTCTTTTTAATAGAAACTCGTTTCTATATAAATTGGAACGAGTTTCTTCTAAGAAAGAAATCAGTTTCTGTTCAAAATGAAATAAGTTTCAATTATATATTGAAACACGCTTTTAAAAAGGTTTATGAAAAGTTTCGAAAACAGTTTCGTACTAGTCCCCCATAATAGTATGCATGGGGACTGGTACGATAGTAAAAGGGTTTCTGGGTAACTATGTTATACTATAGGAAAACATTCGTCTGCAGATTTGTGAAAGGATGTCAATTTTTTTGAAAAAATAAGAAAATTTTCAATTCAGTATCAAGATTTGTCTTGCCTTATTTTTGTTAATTTAAGATGTGAAATCAAGTGTAGTGGTCACATAGACTATGCTAATGGGATTCTGACGACTACTGGAAAACAAGAGCTAGTTACTATACGACATTGACATGGGGTTGATGGGGACTATCAATTGAGGGGAAATTTCTGAATGATTTGTTTGTTGAAGTGATATTCTCTACTCCATATGGAGGCATGTGATGAAGTTCTGAGAGATGTTTTGAACAAGGTTATCTAATTCACTCAGACCCATTTGAATCGCAAACTAGCACACAACAAACCGGTTTGCAGTTCGGTTCAATATGGCTATCGAACTGGTTCATACTTCATAGTCTGGTTCAAATTTTTTTTCACTTTAAGTTGTTATAAATCTGAAGATACTTGTTGAAGTGTTTATTTATTTTTTAAAATCTAAATTTATTATTATCATTATTTCTTGATCGGTGAGATGCTTGTGAGAGGATTTGAAGCTTAACTTCAATTTTCGTAGTTAGAGATTTAACCAAGAATCTATAAAACATATATTTCTTATAAAAATTAATCGTTATTCTATTTCTTTAATATGCATATTTTTTAGACTCATCCTAACGCAAGCAAATCGGGCTCACTAGATAGAGGCAAACCTCGAGCTACAAAGTTGAATTCAAACCAAGTAAATTGGCAAAGATGGTATTATTGGTTTTAGAGTATTATATATATATATGTGTGTGTGTGTGTGTGTGTGTGTGTGTGTGTGTGTGTGTGTGTGTATATATATATTTCAGCATTAATATCTCATTTTATTTGTATCCTTTTAGAGTTGGAAGATCTAAGAATTGCTGACATTCAGATAGGGAAACTCAAATAAGGACATGCTAGCTATAAAATTTGTTTCTATAGTCAGTTGAAGAGACGCATTTAGATACTTCCTTTCAGGGTTCTGATTAAACATTTTGCAGATTGTTCAGTTTCATGCTTATTTAAAAACCCTTGCATATAATCTTTTTGATTGCGTCTGCATTAATTGGTATTAGAGCAGCTGTTTCACTACAAAAGATGTTTCTGAAGCAAACTTGTGTGTGGTGAGGAGATGTGACGAAGAATAATAGATCCAATGGGGGCTTGGGCCTGTAGCACAATGGAAGGTTGACAATATTGCAACCTCAAGGTCACAGGTTCGAGCCCAACTTACCTATCCGGAAAAGAAAAAAACTCGTAGATCAAATGGAACAAATGGAAAAGGATTGGGATTAGGGCTGTGCATTTTTTGGGCCGAACCGACCAAACCGGACCGAACTGCCAGTTTTGGTCCGGTTTGCACGGGTACCGGTTTGGGTTTGGTTTGGCAAAAAGAAAAACCGAAAAGTTCGGTTTGGTTTTGGTTTTGTGCCTTCCCAAGCCGAAACCGACCGAACTGAATCGATTGTAAGTAATTTTTTTTTAAAATTATATATATATATATATATATATATATATATATATATATATATATATATATATATATATATATAGTCAACTTGAGTCAAGCAGATGATTGACCTCGGATTTTCGGTTCAAAATTGGGGCCCACGTTTAGTATTTCACAACCTTACTTAAAGCTTGAATCTCACAAGACGTCGAATTAGGGAGTAGAGACTTGATGTGCAAGTAGAACTTATAGTAAAAGTGTAAAACATGTTGAAAAATTGGGAAAATTTTGATGTGCAAGTAAAACTTAAAGGAAAACCGAAACCGACCGAACCAAACCGAAACTGAATCGGGTTGGTTTGGTTCAACAATTGGACGGTTTGGTTTGGTTTGAACATTTAGAAACCAACGAGAACTGGTTTGGTTTGTGGTTTTGGTCCAAAACCGACCAAACCGAACCGAATACACCCCTAATTGGAATTGCTGCTGTTTCATCGATATATTTATATATGAGTGATGAAATTCTATCAATACAGAATTAATTCCGATAAGACTCATTGAATGTTTGCGTTGGCATGCATCCAACATCCATGAACCTATGAATACATCAATTATGAGTTGGGTGCTTTAACCATTCACCCATGGATGCTTAACAGGGATCCGTGTACATCGTGAATAACCGAAGTCTAATTTAAATGTAATTTTTATGTTGATTTTCGAATTATTCATCATCATCAGCATCATTATCATTGCCTTGCCCAATCTATTTGGGTCTTATTTTTTCCACTTATTTCTATTTGGGGCTAAGCTTCCATTTACTTCACATTCCTCCATGTTATTTCTCCTCACTTCTACCTAAATCTTGTTTTGTCTTCCTCTTCTTTGCCTTCCTTGGGCTTATATTGTTACAATCCTTCGTACGAGAGCTGTTTTAGGTCTTTGATAGTCATGTATCAAACAACATTCTATAATTCATTCTTTTCTTAAACTTTATTTTATGTACTCATTTTTAATTTTATCCTTTCTATGCCGGTGCTATGTATCTTCAAGAGAGGCTTAGTCAGTGGTTGACATCCTGTAGGAGTGGGAACATATCAAACCCCCATAGAACCTCTATTCTCATATTCTTGAGGCCGTTTATCTGAGCTTGCCCTTGTATTTTCTTTTCATTTTCAAATTTTTTAAACTTTATTTTCTTTTATGGGTGGATGACCTTGTTTCGCCCTTTTATCTGCTGCAATTTTCGTGTCATGTAATGAAAATAGGGCTTGATTGTGATAAAGATTTTTACTTTTTTATTTCGTATCCTTTCTGGTAACTCCATGCATCTACTTTAGCATACATATCTTAGCCGCATGAACTTTGTCTTCTTGTCACTTCTTCGTAGCCCAACACTCTACACTATATAGTAACACTTGATTACCATCATTTTATAAAAAGCAACCCTTTGAAACTTAATTGATCACACAAAACACTGTTGAAATACCTCCACTTCCCTCATCCTGAGTTGATCTTATTCAAGATGCCCTCCTCAAACCCGCAACTATGTTGTATAGGAGAGCCTAAAATACTATAATCTATGACGCTGTCGCAATAAATGATTTTTTTATTTTGACCAAATAATCATCCACACCTTTGTGTTCACTAAACTTAGTCTGCATGTATTTCGTCTTTGTTTTACTAATTTTTATCCGATTGTTTAAAGCCTTTCTTCGAAGTTCGCCGTTGTCATCTACCTTTTTCTTTGTTTGGCCCCCTAGCACCACATCATTTGTAAGCGGCATTCACCATGGGATCTTATCTTGTATTTTTGATGTCAGTTCATCCGTAATAAAAAAACAGAGAAGGACTCAAAGCAGACCCTTGATGCAACTCAACTATGACACATAATTCAACTCTCTCACACATAATTCTTACACTAGCTATCTTCCCATCATACATGTCATGAATATTCTCAATAATTGTTAGATAATCTTCATTATCTAAGTGGTTTTACACAAAATCTTCCTATTAAAACTTGGTTGACAAGTAGATTCTCACAAATTTTCTTGTGATTGGATATGTTTGTAGATGCATTCTTAATAGAGTTCCTAATTATTGATGGTTTGTGGTTAAACATCAAATTTAACAAGTGGTTTTGCCTTAAAACTTAAGTTCCCTTCGATAGAAGGGACTCTTAAGGTAGGTTTGGAGATATATTGATGCAAATTACGACAACAACACTATTTGCTATTGTTTCTAAGCCCAAAACAAAGTTATAACTAGGGCTAAAATAGCCCAGATGATGGGGACATCCGATTCAAGCAACCGCCCGTAACTTATCGGAGGCGAAAGAAAACTGTGAAAGTGGCCCGAAAGATGAACTGCTCAAATTCGAAGAACTAAGGAGTGTTTTGGTCGATCGATCGATACCAGCTAGTTGATCGGACGATTTAGGATAGAGGACATAGTATTTTGGGTGCACTTATATTTCTCAGTTGATCGATCAATTCCGAATTGTCGATCGATCGATTGTGGTAAGAGCCTTAGGGAAATTTTATTATTTCTCAGTTGATCGGCAATTTTATTATTTCTCAGTTGATCAATCAACTCTAGAATTGATCGATCGATTGCGCGAGATATGACGGAATTTTAGTTTTTTTTTGGCAAAACTTGCCATTGTACTGCTTTAAGTTTTTAGGACTCCTTTATTTCGAGTTAGGGTTTACTTAGCCTATTTAAAGTCTTGTAAAAACAGCTTTAATTGATTGATGGTTAATGAAATTTGCTTTTGCAACTTTGAGAGTTTTGTGATTAAACTTTCTGTGAGAGTGTGATTCTCTCAACCGAAGAGCGATTCTTTGTCTCGCGTGCGGTTTGGTGCGAGACCAACTTTTCCTCATTCTCTATCTTCTTTGTTCTACGAGTTGCATAAGTATCGTAACCCTAACCTATCCCCTCACCATTAAAATTCATTATTTGCCTTATTTTTGCTTGGTATCGAAAGAACCCGCTTGCGAGTTCATTCGACGCCCAAAAACTGTCGGAGATCTAGTCGTTTGCTAAGAACCCTAATCTTTTAGATCCGATAGGGAACGCACGTGAAAGTAACACTATTTTGGGACGGAATTAAATTGTTTAATTGAATTTCTTGGTATTTTCTGTGATAATTTGTTAAGGAAAATTGTCTTTTAATTGTTCAAATTAACTTTCTATTTAATCTCAGCCCTAGCATTGTATTGTGTTAATTTCCGCATCACCAAAATTTATCTATTTAATGGCTTAAATATGGGTTCAGAAATAGGGTTCAAATTAAAAACCCAATGGCCGCAACAGTAAGGAAAATTTGCCTTAAATCTGACCTGAAATGAGAACCAAGTTACCACAATAATTAATCCCGTGAGTCGAGAACTAAGATTCAATTTTTCGGGAACTGAGATCACGTGACAGGCTGGCTGCCATAATAGAATTGCCAGTGATTTTTCTGGGTGCAATATTTTAGTTATTGGTGATAATTTAGGTCCTAAAAGTTAGGGATTGAGTGTCCAATAAGTTTCGTTGTTAGAATCCAAATTAGATTAGGACTTTAATAAAGAGACTTTGGAGGGGGCTGTGATTTTGTTTATGAAGAGGACAGGATTTGGGGAGTGGTTTGGCCGAAGCTTTTTGGAGTTTCATAGTTGCTGTTTCAGGACTTTTAGTCTCTGTTCTGTTGCTATGTTCTGAGCATATAATCTGCTATTTATTATGATCATCAGTGCTGCTATCACTTAAAAAATTTCAGATCTGCTGCGGGTTTATATTTGAGGTTATTGCAGATTTTTGTCCTGTTTTTTACACAGTAATATAAATTTAGGTAGGTTTCATTTCCTTAAATCTGCTATTTATTATTCTTAATGTATTTTGTCCTATCTATAAGTGGCTGCAGGCAGCGGTTTCGCTTCATCTGTAAGGGGTCGTTGCACTTGATTGTAGAGTTCCAACTCTATTCTCGAGTGTGGATCTCGTGCCGCGTGGAATGTGAGTTTTTCACTGAAAAGTGTTGAGCTTAAAAAATTTCAATGTTTGACCACACAATCAACGGTTTAAAGACTTTTTTATTCGTTTCTTTTGGTTGGTCATTGATCGACCTTCTGCATGTTGCCGTGGCAAATGAACCTCGGATTGGGTGCCACGTGACACTCAAATGACTCGAGTGTAGAGTTCAACTCTAGTGCAAAGTCCCACTGTCCTAAATATATATGCATATGTATATATATTGAGACACACACACACACACACACGCTGGGAGCCTGGGATAGAAGGTTTGAATCCTGGGAAGCATTAGTGCCTTTATACCGGGAAAACAGCTGATGGATGTTGCCGTCACTGCTAATGAAGCCATTCACTCGGTGCATAAGAGAAGAGATTCCAGGGTGATTTTTAAAATTGACATGGAGAAGGCCTCTGACCTGGTGGATTGGGAATTCTTGCAATACCTTATGCAAAGAATGGGTTTCGGACAGAAGTGGCAGAAATGGGCTAAAGGCTGCTATGCGTCTTCAAGATTTTCTTTTCTTATAATTGGCTGCCCTAAAGGGTACTTTAAAAGCTCTAGAGGCGTCAGGCAAGGTGACCCCCTTTCTCCCATGTTTTTCAACATTGTTGGTCAAGCATTACATCGGCTCCTTCATAGACTGTGAGGTCACCCAGACCTTCTGCTAACAAAATGAAAGCTGTCATCATTGTCCTCACTGTTTATGAAGCTGTCTCTGGTCAAAGGGTGAATCTCCATAAGTCTAAAGTGGTGGGTGTTAATATTGTCCATGATTCCATGACTTTTCTGGTGAATGAGTTTGGCTGTTTACAGGATACTTTGCCCTTTAACTACCTTGTTTGCCTCTTGGAGTCGGGAAATTGAAAGCATGCATGTGGGATTCTGTAGTTAGAGGTTCCAAAAACGCTTGGCAATGTGGAAGAGCAAAGGCTCACCCTTTTTAAATCCACCTTTTTCACGCTTGGTGCAGTTGAAACATGAAAGTCATTAACCAGCTGGAGAAAATTGTCAGGGATTTCCTCTGGGAAGGAGGAGGCCATCAGCAAAAGTTTCACCTCCTCAACTGGGATGTTTGCTGTAGTCAAAAAAGGGTTGGGGGTTCGGGATTAGAAGGATGACTCTTGTCAATATGGCTCTGCTAGGGAAGTGATTGTGGAGAATTGGAGATGATAGGGAGAGGGACGAGTTATGGTGGAAAGTGGTCACGGCTAACTATGAAATTGCAGATAATGAATGGGAAATTAGAGCAGACAGTGGCAATGTCTCTGAATGGTGGAAAGGGGCCAGGGCCACTGCTTCGAATTTCAGAGCTTGCATCAAATTCAGTTGGGATGATGGTAAGAAGGTAGATTTCCGGAGAGATATATGGGCTGAAGGTGGAACACTTGAGCAAAACTTCCCCAAAATTTACAGAATTGCCACACAATGAAGGGTCATATTTAGGAGTCCACTGAGTGGAGGAACTCGGCCATCGCCTGGAACGTTAGTACTAGGAGACTCCGCAAGGATGATGAATTTGACGAGTATTTCGGTCTCTTCTGTCTGCTTCACTCTGAGTCCCAGCGGGGCTAATAGAGATTGCAGAATTTGGGATACGAATGTTAAACGGGGGGGTATTCTTGGTTATGTCTTTCTATGACCGTCTCCATATGCATATCGTTGCTCCTAATAACTGGCCTAGATGGGTCAAGTTCAGGAAGATTAAGATCCCTCCTAAAATTAGATTCTTCAGTTCGTCGGTTGTGTGGGGTAGGATTCTCACAAGGGATTGATCAGGAGAGGGGTCAATATTCGTAATAGATGCCTGCTCTGTATGTCAGGTGTTGACTTCTGAATGCAATGGCTTTTTCTGGAAAGTGTTAAAGATATGATGGAACACTGGGATGGGGTGTTGCTTCAGGATATTAAGGGGAAGATGTGGGTGATAGCTGTGTATTCTGCGCTTTTGGTCATTTCGATTGAAGAAATAATAGGGTCAGGAGAGTTGGTAAGCCTCATCAGTAGGTCGTTAAAGCTGCGAGGGATTGGTTACTTAGCTGGATCAGAATTGATCATCAGACTGCTGAAATGGAGGAGTTGCTCTTTTTGAATGAGCGGGATAACTTGCTATCATCTTCTTAGTCTATGCTGCCTCTATCGTCTCCTCTTTTGCGAAAGATGGGTGTCCGTTGGTGTCCCATGCTGCCGGGTCATCGGGAATCTTTTGAGTGGGTGAGGCCTTGGGGGGGGGGACCTTCCTTTTTTTTGGGTAGTTTCTCTCTACCTGCCCACGTGACACCAAAACACATTTTGAGTGCCACGTGAATGTGTGCAAGGTCGATCAAAGACCATTTTGGAAAACAACATTTTAATCAATGTAGTCAACGCCGTCAATGCCTTAAAAATGAGTGGTGAATTAGAATATCAAGTCACCGTCCATTTTCATACCGCGAGATCAGGGCTTTGTATTTATACCACTTGAACAAGATCCTTCAAATGGACAGTTGATAGATGGTTTACATTGAGGTGCAAAAGATCATATCGTAAGAAACCTCCAAAAGCATTGTGGGCTTAGTCTCACGTATATGTTACCCTGTCACAGGTATTTCAATTGGTGATAGGCACTCTAAGATGTACATAAATAGATGATATGTGCAAGTGTAAGGTGCATGCGTTTTTGCACCTTGTAAAATTCTTTTGTAAGAATAATTTAAAATGTATCTCCAGAATTTGTAAATTACATGGCATTTAAAGATGAGTATGAATTAGGTACCAGAGGGGGATGCTGACATTGTAGACATCGGATACGGACCGTTTCTCGTGTATCGGCATCGGTAGAAGCGAAACAGAAACTAGAACTAGGCGTAAAAGATCAGAATCAACGTGCTGGAGCAATGCACATTCAATCGATCGACGCCTGGAATCGATCAATTGACTGCGGCCAGTGAGGGATTTAATTATGGCGACATATATATATATATATATATATATATATATATATATATATATATATATATATATATAAAAAGTGTCGATTGATCGAGTACCACTTTCGATCAATTGATTGAATTGTGACCAGAGACCATATATATATATATATAATTATATATACTCGATCGATAGAGGCCTTTCGTAGATCGATCGATTTTCGCGAGAATGGGATCTGTCAGAATTATAATTTGGTTGATCTAACATTTGCACGTTCATGCATAAGGGCAAGAAGATAACTATTAACCCTTTAGCCCCCAAAGCACCATCGACCAACAAAGTCGAGAAGGACGGTCACTCTAAGACCATTAACATTGTGAGTCCTTCGGAGTTTGAAAAGGTGTCGTTACACGAGAGCGTAGTGTACACTGTCATCACCATTGAGAGTACCACCGACTCTGTGAGTACCCCAAGGAGGTTAAGTCGATAATGAAAGAATTTGCAGATGTCTTCCCCGAAGGATTACCCAATGAGCTTCCTCCCATGCGTGACATTCAACGCGCGATCGATTTGGTTCCCGGATCTACCCTACCGAACTTGCCCCATTAGAGGTTAAATCCGGTTGAGCACACCGAATTGACCCGGCAAGTTAATGATCTCCTTCTCATCCAAGAGAGTCTGAGCCCTTGTACCGTACCTGCATTATTCACTCCTAAGAAAGATGGTACATGGCGTATGTGTGTGTGTGGATGGCCGTGCAATCAACAAGATTACGGTTAAATATCAATTTTCTATACCAAGGCTCGACGATATGTTTGATATGATGGTTGACGCCACTATCTTTTCCAAGATAGACCTTAAAAGTGGCTACCATCAAGTTCGCATTCGCCTAGGTGATGAGTGGAAAACCGCCTTCAAAACCAAGGATGGTCTTTATGAGTGGATGGTCATGCCTTTTGGGCTATCGAATGCCCCGAGCACATTCATGAGGCTCATGACCCAAGTGTTGAGGCTGTTTCTCAGCAAATTCCTTGTCGTATACTTTGACGACATCTTGATTTACAACCATGACAAAGAACAACACATTATCCATGTGAATCTCAAGAAATGCACATTCATGCAATAATCCGTTGTATTCTTGAGATTCATTGTCTCGGTTGATGGGATGGTTGCGGGCTCCGAGAAGGTTAAGGCCATTGTGGAGTGGCTCGTGCTTAGGAATATTCATGATGTCTGTAGCTTCCATGGATTGATCACATTTTATCGTCGTTTCATCCGAAACTTTAACACTATCATAGGTCCCATGACCGACTGCATGAGAAAAGGGAGTTTCAATGGAGTAGAGCCGCGGCGAAGGCCTTTGCCGAGATAAAGGATAAAATGTCTAGTGCACCCATCATGCGCCTACCGGATTTTTCTGAAGTCTTTAGAGTAGCTGGTGACCCGTCAGGTATGAGAATAGTTAGTGTACTTAGCCAGGAGGGCTATCCAGTGGCTTATTTTAGTGAGAAACTTAATGAGGCAAAACAAAAATATTCCACTTATGATAAAAAAGTTTTATGCAGTCATCCGATTTCTTTGGTATTGGAAGCATTATCTTAGACCGTAGGAATTTGTGCTGTTTTCTGACCATGAAGCCTTATGCTTCCTTGCTTCATCGAAAAAGTTGAACCCGAGGCACGCGAAGTGGGTTAAGTACCTTCAAGGGTTCACATTCGTGTTTAAGCATATGGCCGGTACTGAGAACAAGGCAGCTAATGCACTTAGTCGTCGGGTGATGACTTTGCGCACTATGAGTACGTTGAACTATTGAAACAAGATTATCCTGAGTGCCAAGATTTCGAGGAGGAATACACTGCTCTCATTGACAATCCGAACAATATTATGACAGGGACGCCAACATCGTAGACATCGGATATGGACCTTTTCGTGTGTACCGACGGCGGAAGAAGCGGGATGGACATCAGAACTAGGCGATAAGAGATGAAATTTGGCGAATTGGGAAAATACTCCAAATTTCGATCGATCGAAATTCTATATAGTTTTGGAGTATATAATTCGATCGATCGAATTGTATACTCGATCAATCGAATTCCAACAGCGAATTTTTGAAATATGTTTTTCAATCGATTGAGTTTCACTTTTGATCGATCGAATTTCAATTTCAATCGATCGAACTTCACTTTCGATCGATCGAAATCGCACTTTTTTTTTTTTGGTAATTTTAATTTCGAACTTAATTTTAGGGCAATACTTGTCCTTTTTGGTGTTTGTTTTAGGGTTTTATTTTTGTTTGAAAGGACTCCTATATAAGGTCCTTAAGTTAAACAATGTAATTGATTATTGATTATTGAATGAATTTGCTTTTGCTTTTGGGACTTGAGATGAGTTTCGTCGAAGAGTGATTCTTCTTCTCAAGAAGGGTTTGGTGCGAAGCCAAGGGTGTGAAGCCCACAATCTATCCTTACTGTTTATCCTCTTAATCTTGTCCTTGCTTTAAGTCAAACAACCCAAATTGGCCATCTCCGATTCAAATACCCGACTCCCGAAACCCTAGCTTTTCCCTAATCCCTTGATTCGACCTGATCCTGTAAACCATAGAAGGACCAGAGATTCCATCATTGAATTGTGGGCGCCATAATCTGGGAAAACCTAGAGTTCTATCTATAGGAAAGATCCGCGCTGCAACCTAACGGATCTAGCGCAAAGGCTGAACCCTACTCGAACCAAACACGAACTTTTCACATGGTGGACTACGAACGCTAAGGTATCTGCTATATTTTCAGATTTATTGCTTAATTTAATTCACTTTATTTTCGGCAAGCAATTAATCATCGCATTCACGTAGTCTAGGGTTTGTCCTGCGTCAGTTTTGGTATTAGAGCACTAGGTTCTAGGTTAGGGCATACTGTGTGACATTGAATTCATTGCACATTAATTTTCATCGCATATTATTTCTGTTTTGGCCAAAGTGTTCATTTTGCATCCCATTCTAGAACCCGTCAATTAGTGAACCGTATCACCATGGACATGAGTGGGATTACCGAGACTCTTAACGGCATGAGGGCTGATCTCAAATCGATCAATGATCGAATGGTTGCCATGGAGACAACCCAAAGGACTCTTGAAACATTCAATGAGAGGTTGTTAGACCGAGTCAATCGGTTAGATGAGGGTGATGAGTACCTCGAACCACCCTGTGAGCGTAATGGTCCACGTTACCAACGAAATGGCTACCAACATAATCGGAACCGGAACCATAGGTTAGATCATCATGGAGATGACTACGACCCGGAAGGGAGACTCCTCAAAAATGGCCGAGTTGAGTTTCCAACCTTTGATGGAAGATTAGACCCTCAAGTCTTCCTCAATTGGTTATCCGATATGGACCAACACTTTGAGTGGTTTGGCATGAGCGATGAGAGGTGTGATAGAGTTGTTAAAATGAAGCTCATAGGCTACGCCCGACTCTTTTGGGTCAATGTTGAACGCATCAGAACGAATGCGGGTTGTACTCCCATTACCCGTTGGGAGGAGATGAAGGAACGACTTACAGAGAAGTACGTTCCTTCTTCATACTACCATCGTCTCCTCGACCAATGGCAGAATCTGCGCCAAAGTAGTATGCCCGTAGCAGATTACATTGGCAAATTTGAAGAATTTCATGATGAGAGCCAAGGTATCCGAAGACCCTCAGGTCACTTTATCCAGATTTCGCACCGGATTGAGACTTGACCTGCAGAAAGAGTTAGTCTCCCACCCTGTTGAGACTCTCGCCGATTGTTACGCCGTTGTTCAAGACCTTGAACGATATTTGAAAATGACGGTGACTAGGTGATCTGATTTTCACCCCGGTCAACTCCGTACCGGCGAAGTGAGATCTAGTGCTGGAAACCCGCCTACCAAACCCACACAACCCATATCTACCAATGCGAGGTTTGACAAAGGTAAGGGTGTAGCCGGAGAATCCTTGAGGAATGAGTATCATGTCAAGTGTTATAAATGTTAAGGATTGGGACACTTTGCCGCCCAATGCCCTACGAGAGACTCACAAAGGAATCTCTTCATCGACAGAGAAGTAGAAGAAAGTGAAGGAGTTTATGAGGAAGAGGTTTTTGAGCCGAATGCCACACCTAGTGATGAGGAAGGTGATGACATGGGTCGCGCTCTAGTTGTGAGGTGTGCCTTTGCACAGCCTCAACGGGATGAAAAAGAGGATTGGCGAAGGGAGAACATCTTCCACACCTTTGCCACATGTGGGACAAAGAGTTGTAGGCTAATCGTGGATAGCGGAAGCTGCACCAATGTGGTGTTAGAACATACCGTCACCCGCTTAGGGCTTACACCTGAAGCCAACCCGAGACCTTACAAAGTCGCATGGGTTGACTCCTCATCCATTCCCATATCTCAGAGGTGTCGTGTACCCATACAGTTGGGTTTATACTCAGACACCTTATGGTGCGATGTGGTGCCGATGGATGTGGGCCATATTATCTTAGGGAGGCCATGGCTCTATGATTTGAACGTGACCATTTTTGGTTGATCTAACATTTGCACGTTCAATTACAAGGGCAAGAAAATCACTCTTAACCCTTTGGCTCCCAAAGCACCATTGGTCAATAGAGTTGAGAAGAAGGGAGGCCAATCCAAGGCTATAAACATTGTGAGCCCTTCAGAGTTTGAGAGGGCATCGTTAGATGAGAGTGTTGTGGATGTCGTCGTCACTATTGAGAGTACTTCTGAGTCAGTCTGTGAGTACCCCAAGGAGGTAGAGCCCATCCTAAATGAATTTGCGGATGTCTTCCCCGAAGACTTACCTAATGAGCTCCCTCCCATGTGTGCCATTCAACACGCAATCGACTTGGTTCCCGGATCTACATTACCCAACCCCCACTGAGTTGAATCCAGGTTGAAGCTGAGCAGGAGTTGGCTCGACAAGTCAGTGAGCTCCTTCAAAAGGGGTTCATACAAGAGAGTCTGAGCCCGTGTGCTGTACCAGCATTACTCACACCTAAGAAAGATGGTACATGACGCATGTGTGTGGATAGCCGAGCAATTAATAAGATCATTGTTAAATATCGGTTTCCCATACTACGACTTGATGACATGCTTGACATGATGGTTGGAGCCACTATCTTTTCCAAGATAGACTTTAAAAGTGGCTACCATCAGGTGTGTATTTGCCCTGGCGATGAATGGAAAACCGCCTTCAAGACCAAATACGGTCTTTTTGAGTGGATGATCATGCCTTTTGGGGTATCCAATGCCCCGAGCACATTTATGAGGCTCATGACCCAAGTGTTAAGGCCATCCTTGGCAAATTCCTTGTCGTATACTTTGATGACATCTTGATTTACAGCCCAAACAAGGAACAACACATTATCCACCTGAGGTTGGTATGCGAAACCTTGAGGGGAGAGAGGTTATACGTGAATCTTAAGAAGTGCACCTTCAGGCAGCACTTTGTTGTATTCTTGGGATTCATTGTGTCGGTAGACGGGATGGTTGCGGACCTTGCGAAGGTTAAGGCCATTGTGGAGTGGCCCGAACCTCGGAATATTCATGAAGTCCTTAGCTTCCACGACTTGGCCACATTTTATCGTCGTTTCATCCGAAACTTTAGCATCATCATGGCTCCCATTACCGATTGCATGAGAAAAGGGAGTTCCTGTGGAGCAAAACCGCGATAAGGGCCTTTGTCGAGATAAAAGAGAAAATGGTTACTGCACCCGTCATCCGCCTACCAGACTTTTCTAAAGTCTTTGAAGTAGCTTGTGACGCGTTGGGTGTAGGCATAGGCGGAGTGCTGAGTCAAGAGAGCCACCCTGTGGCTTATTTTAGTGAGAAACTCAATGAGGCGAAGCAGAGATACTCTACCTACGACAAGGAGTTTTATGCGGTTGTCCGATCTCTGTGGTATTGGAAACATTACCTGAGACCGTAGGAGTTCGTGTTATTTTCTGACCATGAAGCCTTACGTTTCCTTGCTTCCCAGAAAAATTTGAACCTAAGGCACGCGAAGTGGGTCGAGTACCTTTAAGGGTTCACATTTGTCTTGAAGCATAAGGCCGGTGTCGAGAACGAGGCTGCTGATGCGCTTAGTCACCGAGTGGCGACTTTGCAGTCTATAAGCACTGAG
Organism: Chloranthus sessilifolius; assembly: GCA_021018995.1. Lineage (NCBI taxonomy): Eukaryota > Viridiplantae > Streptophyta > Magnoliopsida > Chloranthales > Chloranthaceae > Chloranthus > Chloranthus sessilifolius. The sequence goes on along the minus strand of CM037588.1, from coordinate 3,096,417 downwards.
GTCATCGGATTTGAGCAGTTAAAACAAGATTATCCTGATTGCCCAGATTTCGGGGCAAAATACACTGCTTTCCTTGAAAATCCGAACAACATTAACTCCGAGTATATGCTGCTGGATGGGTATTTGTTCAAAGGAAATCGTTTGTGTATCCCTCGTACTTCATTGCGTGACTTCCTCATCTGGGAGTTACATGCTGGAGGGATTGTCGGACATTTTGGGCGCGATAAAACTAGTGCGCTCGTTGAGGATAGGTTCCATTGGCCTAACCTTGTGAGAGATGTCTCTAGGGTCGTAAAACAATGTCGTACATGCAAGTTGTGTAGTATATTAAACAGAATACCGGCTTGTACACCCCTTTACCTGTGCCGCACACCCCGTGACTAGACATCTCTATGGATTTCGTGCTCGGACTTCCAAAGACCCAACGGAAGCACGATTCCATTTTTGTGGTAGTGGACCGCTTTTCCAAGATGGCCCACTTCATACCCTGCTCTAAAACCTCCGATGTGGCTCCCATAGCCAAATTATTTTTTGGGGAGGTTGTGCGTCTACATGGGTTACCCCAGACGATTGTGTCGGATCAGGACGTGAAGCTTACCAGTTATTTATGGAAAACTTTATGGCACATGATGGGCACCATGCTCCAATTTTCTTTGGCCCTCAAACAGATGGCCAAACGGAGTCCACCAATAGGAGCTTAGGTAATCTTTTCCATTGTCTTGTTGGTGATCACTCTAGGACTTGGGATTTTACTTTGCTTTTAGCCGAGTTTGCATACAACAATTCAGTCAATAGGTCTCTAGGAATGAGTCCTTTTGAGGTCGTCCTTGGTCATAGGCCCAGAACACCCATTGATTTAATCCCCATGTCTGCATCCCATCGAGTTTCTGAGTCAGCCGATTCATTTGCACAACATATACATGAATTGCATGCCGAAATTAGAAAAAGAATTAATGCAAGCAATGAACAATACAAAATATCTACGGATGTGCATAGGCGCCTCAAGGAATTCCAGGTTGGAGATTACATCATGGTTCGGGTTAGGCTTGAGCGGTTCCCATTGGGAGCCGCAAAGAAACTTCAAGCTAGCGGCGTTGGACCTTTTAGAATTGTGGCAAGGAGTGGGCCTAATGCATATGTTCTCGAGCTTCCATAATGTGGAGGATCTGGTTCTTCTTTTTACCCCACCCCCTCACAACCTTCCAAGCAGTCCCGAGCCCAAATGCCAGCCCCACCCAGCAACTCCTACCCTTCCCTTCCTCACGCAAGCAGCGCAGAGATGAGATCGAAGGGATACTAGATGATTTGGCGATATCCACCCATGGGGGCGAAATTTAAAAATACTTGGTCAAGTGGTTGGGAAAGTCGGACTTCGAGAACTCATGGTTAGCTGAAGACGAGGTGCGATGCCTGGACCCTGACATGCTTGAGCGCTATCACGACGCCGCTTCATCGGTGATGAAGCCTTTTCGGCCCAGGAGAATTGGCGGGGACGCCGACATCGGATATGGACCTTTTCGCGTGTACTGACGACGGAAGAAGCGGAATGGACATCAGAACTAGGCGATAAGAGACCAAATTTGGCGAAATTTGGCGAATTGGGCAAATACTTTAAATTTCGATCGATCAAAATATATATTCGATTGATCGAAATTCTCGATCAATCGAAGTCCAATTTCGATCGATCAAACTTTGGAGAGAATTATATAGTTCTGGAGTATATAATTCGATCGATCGAATTATATACTCGATCGATCGAATTTCCATTTGATTGATCGAGTTTCAGTTCGATCGATCGAATTCCAGCGGTGAATTTTTGAAATATGTTTTTCGATCGATCAAGTTTCACTTTCGAATGATCGAATTTCACTTTCGATCGATCGAAATTGCGCAGTTTTTTTTTTTGGTAATTTTAATTTCGAACTTAATTTTACGGGCATACTTGTCCTTTTTGGTGTTTGTTTTAAGGTTTTATTTTCGTTTGCAAGGACTCCTATATAAGGTCCTTAAGTTAAACAATGTAATTGATTATTGATTATTGATTATTGAATGAATGAGCTTTTGCTTTTGGGACTTGAGATGAGTTTCGTCGAAGAGTGATTCTTCTTCCTGAGAAGGGTTTGGTGCGAAGCCAAGGGTGTGAAGCCCACAATCTATCCTTACTGTTTATCCTCTTAATCTCGTCCTTGCTTTAATTCAAACAACCCAAATCGACCATCTCTCATCCAAATGCCTGACTCCCAAGACCCTAGCTTTTCCCTAATCCCTTGATTCGACCTGATCCTGCAAACCATAGAAGGACCAGAGATTCCATCATTGAATTGTGAGCGCCCTAATCTGGGAAAACCTAGAGTTCTATCTCGAGGAACGATCTGCGCTGCAACCTAAAGGATCTAGCGCAAAGGCTGAACTCTACTCGAACCAAACACGAACTTTTCACATGGTGGACTACGAACTCCTAAGGTATCCGTTATATTTTCAGATTTATTGCTTAATTTAATTCACTTTAATTTCAGCAAGCAATTAATCATCACATTCACGTAGTCTAGGGTTTGTCCAGTGTCATATTAACTCCAAGTACACCCTGCAGGATGGGTATCTATTTGAAGGAAATCGCATGTGCATCTCTCGCACCTCATTACGTGACTTTCTCATTTGGGAGTTACATGCCGGAGGGATTGTCGGACATCTTGAGCGCAACAAGACCATTGCGCTCGTTGAGGATAGGTTTTATTGGCCTAGCCTTATGAGAGATGTTTTACCGGTCGTGAAACAATCTCCTACATGTCAGGTGACCAAGCAAAATAAATAAAATACTGGCTTGTACGCCCCGCTATCCGTGCCACACCTCGTGGCAAGACTTCTCTATGGATTTTGTGCTCGGACTTCTCAATCGCTATCACCACGCCGACATACTCGATCGCTATCACCACGCCGCTTCATCGGTGATGAAGCATTTTCAGCCCGGGAGAATTGACGGGGACACTGACATTGTAAACATCGGATATATACCATTTCACGTGTACCGGTGTCGGAAGAAGCGGAACGGAAACCAGAACTAGGCGTAAAAGATCAGAATCAGCGTGCTGGAGCAATGCACAGTCGATCAATCAACACCTTTAATCGATCGATCAACTGCGGCCAATGAGGGATTTAATTCTGGCAACATATATATATATATATATATATATATATATATATATATATATATATATATATATATATCGATCGAGGCCTTTCGTCGATCGATCGATTTTCGCGAGAATGAGATCCGTCAGAATTAGAATTTGAGTTTTAGGGGCAAACTTGTCTTTCTTTTTTGTTTAATTTTGTTTTAGGGTTTTATTTTAAGACCTCCTACATAAGGTCATGATGAAAACAATGTAAGCAGTTTTTTTTTATTAAGGAAAAGAGCTTTTGGTTGTGTGCTTGAGATGAGCCTCCACGAAGAGTGAATCTTTGCTTCTCGAGAAGGGTTTGGTGTAAAGCCAAGGGTGTGAAGCCCAAAGTCTATCTTCTATCTATCTCTTTATTTTGATTTTCTTTCTTTGCTTTGTGTGATCCCATAAACCTTAAATCCAGCAGTTACCTTTTCCAAAATCCCCAAAACTATAAACCCGAGCACCCATCAGAGCCATTGATTTGAACCTATCTCATACATCCAAAACCCAGCTATCCAACCAAAAATACCTCCAAATTCAAAACCCGCAGATCCATTAGAACCATCGAATCGATCTGATTCGAACCCTAGATCTCATACAAGCCATTAACCAACCCGAATCAGAACCCCTTAGAGGACTCGTGATTTCATCATTGAATCCCGAGCGACACCCTAATCTAGAATAGCTAGAGTTCTAACTCTAGGACTGACTGCAAGGCTATCGTCACTCATTCATGCAATTAGCAAGGTTTACAGAGGAAGGTTTATCTATTACCACCCTTGGTGAATGGGTGAGGTACTGATGCGGGACAAGACCCTAAACTACGTGAATGCTTATGAGGTGATGATTTGCCGAAATTAAACTAGTTTAATTAAACAATAAACTTGAAATAGCACGTTTCATGAAAAAAACCAAACGTTCTTCATGAAAATCAATATAACTCCTTCAAATGTAAATCAAATCAAAGAAAACAAGGTTCTATAGATTTCTGGGGAAGAAGGGAATCAAATGCATACAGGTTCGTGAACGGAGATGGTGCAGAATTAGTTCTCAGTAAGTAGTGGGAAAGAACATCCATTAGGAGAAATAGCATGTTTCATGAAAAAAACCTAACGTTCTTCATGAAAATCAATATAACTCCTTCAAATGTAAACCAAATCAAACAAAACAAGGTTCTATAGATTTCTGGGGAAGACGGGAATCAAATGCATACAGGTTTGTGAGCGGAGATGGTGCACAGACTTCGGAAAGTCCAGAAAACCATGTGACAGTGACAAAACATGGAATTGATACTGAAAAGAAGGCCAAGATTATTTTGATCAATACCATACCAGTTTCTAAGGGTGGCAGGGGTGAGTTCGATTTCCCAGAAAATTGTGAAATTGATATTGAGATCAGGGACAAAGATTCCTTCAAAAAACATATTTTATTGCCCAAAACACAAAATGTCTTTAATAAAGTTGTAGATCTCCTTAAACTGATTTAGGTAATGAATAGTATGCTTTGAACAGAGGTCAAAAGGTTGATCATACTGACATGATGTTACACTGACACTATCACTGCATGGGGTGACGTCAGTGACATAACAACACTTTCAAACTTGTGCTCTGATACACAAGGAGGAATCTGGACAAAAATGCAAGTGCAGAAAAGCAAAATCTTCTGCAAAACGAAAAAGAAAAAAGGCAGAAAGTAAAAGAATGATATGAAGATGAGTGGGTCTCCAGAAAAGCTCATCGCCTGGTCTGTCAAACCTGTGCACTGATACCAATTTTAGGGTTAGGTATAGGTCGATAAGGTTAGAGTTAGGATGTTGGAAGAAGAAGGAGAAGAGAGAGATTAACCAATAATGACTTAGTTAGGGTTAGGGTAGCCCTAGTACCCTTTATATAAAATCAAGACAGAAATTAATTTTACAGTGTACACACCCACTAATAATTGGATACACACTACACAACACACATTCCATAACTCCGGAGTCCGTAACACATAGCATATGTCCCAATATATTGTTAATGCATCCATGATGATGACAAACAAATAAGGATTCAAGGAAGACCTTGATGCATCCTAAATCTGACAAGGAACTCATTTGTCCTCTATGCATGGTTTTACACGAGTTACCGCCCTTTCATGCATGTATTGGATCATATCAATATATACATTCAAGATTCATTCCAAATCAATAAAAATCATATGTAAGTTTTTCCTTTTCTCCCTGAACTTTTCCATAAGTTGCTTTACTAAGAAAGTGGCTTCAGTTGCTCTTCCTCGCATAAATTCAAACTGGTTCTTGCTGCAGAGCAGATTCAGGACTGGTTTACCGGGGGGGGGGGGGGGGTCAAAAGGGGTTGGAAGTTACCCAGAAATCTGATTGTTAAAGGGGCTGTGAAGAGAAATAAAAGGGAGGTTAAGTAAAAGCCCACCGGGCCTTAAATTAGAATGCTAAATGTGCTCTGAAGGTGGTTTAGAAAGAGGGCACGGGACCACTTAAGTGGCCATGTGACTAGAAAACACACGAAGAGATTCTCATGAATTCCAGTCATGTGATCACTTAAAGTGGTCTCGTGAAATGGGTCACGAGAATCCCATTCTCGGTGACTCTCAAAGGCAAATCGAAGTCCTTTATTGTTATTATTTTAGTTTCTCTCCTAGAAAATAGGTGGTACATAATTTTTGTTTACTATTATTACTTGGGTAGAATCCAAATATATGAGGATTCCTGTGTAGATTAGGATTTGTTTTCCCCTTTATATATATATATATACAAAGAACTCTACAAAAAACAGATTATCGTGGGTTACTTTGTGTGAAGTTTCTTATGAGAACAAACTTGAAAATTTCAAGAGTTTTCACTCTGGGTTTCTGCTGTGATTTTTGAATCACAACTGGGTAGTTAAATCAAGGGTTTTGATCCTCCATTTCTGCTGATTATCTAGTCTTTTTAGATTGATTTGAATGGCTGATCTGAAGGTCTTTTGAGACCCCTATTCCTGCTGTGGATTGTTGATACCTCTATTTGATTTTCTGAACAATTAAATTGCTGAAGCCTGAACCTATTTGATTTGTTTGATGCTATGTTTCTGCTGCTGTTGTGAAGTAGACCTTGTTGTTGTGAGAATTCTTAATTCATGAGTTGTAGGGTACGTGTGTGAACTAGTTCAGGTGGCACTGTCGCAACGCAAATCGAGATGCTGAAATCTATAAGGTGTGAATTTATTTAATTCCTTTCTATTCATTTTAATTTTTAATATTAAAAGAGCAGGATATATACATGTAGATACTGAAGAGCAGAAAGTATATTCAGATTTTACACAGTATTACAGAAGATAGTGCTGTGTTTGGGCAGTATATTTTAATAGCAGTTGAAGGTGTTGTAACTGTATCTAACCAGAAAATCTGAACCTAACTATTGCAGATCAGGGACTGTTGACAGTGTTTTGACTCTGATAGAATTTTTCAAGTAGATTTTCATCTACTTAACCCATCTATAGCTGCTGAGGGTTGCGGTCATCATTACTTCTTCGATGCCATCTTCCTGGCATAAATCCAAACTGGCTTCAGTTGCTATTTCTACACCAACTTCGACCACTGGATCTATACATCGGGTCCGTAGGACCAAGTGGCACACTTTGATGAAAGATGGTGCCACATAGACTTAATCAGCGACCGATTGCAATATAGATTGGGAACGGGTCGGTTAACCCTATACCAGTTCCAATGGCAATTCTATACATGGTAGGTGGTTGAAGGGCATTCCACTGTGCACACCAACAAGAGGTTCAGATGTTGGGGTACTATGTACGATGGTGCATATGACCTGGATCCTGTCTGTTGAGTGTGCTTAGGCTGAATCCAAGGGTGATAGGTGACCTTTTGAAAAGTTTATATACTGGCTTGATTTGGGGTGCTCGGTTGTAGTGCGTCTAAGACGGACATTGTAATTCACAAGTGATGCAAAGGTGTTCGGAAAGGGCCAAATGGATTTTTGGCTTGACAAGAGGCCGGGACCTCAAGTGAGAGAGACGCAAGCTAATTGAGGAGGGCCACACAACAGTTGGTTTGGTTCAAGTATAAGGGCGAGTCATGTTGGTATGGGACACCATGACGAATTGATTTGTGACTGTTGTGTTGAGGGATTAGTGCATGAGGCACAATGTGAAGCATAATCAGGCCAAGTAGGTTACGTAGGTTTTGGGACATATATGATGGGCATGTGACATGCAACAAATTAGTTGGCCATACGCTGCTCGTCTGGGACGGGCGATGTTAGAGCTGATGGGTTGTTTCGCTGCCTTGGCACGTGACTTGAGATGCCGCATGGGGTGTTGTGGTTGTGTGAAATGCGCCCTGCTGACGATCAATTGCATCACTGATTCTTAAAAAGAATTGGCACTTAGTTCTCCACATGCCATTGAGAATAAAAGTTACATTTCTTGTGCATCAAAGCATCGTAGTTTTTGTTTGAATCATCTAGTATAGATCAGGAAGAAGGTCGTCCTTATTCATTCTTTCACAACCCTTCACCTCGTTCGTACTTCGACCATAATTCTCTTAATTATGGATGGAAGTGCATGAGCTTGGACTTGGTAGAATTTTAATTTAAGAAACTTCCAACGAATACCAGTTCTGCAATATGTTATTCTCAGCATAAAATCTAAACAGCTGAAGCATATGCTCTCTGGTTGATAATTGGCTCCCCCATTGGATTGAGGTTACTTCTGTAATGTAATTAGTTTCACTATTTGCAACTCCTCCCCAGAACTTCACCATCTCAATCTTTCTATTTTAACTGTTGATTAATTTTTGTGTGTTCATATCGTAGGTTTCAGACAGAGAAATAAATGTGCAGACAATGCAAATAACAGATGTGCGAAACATCCCATTTACAATATAGATTGTATAGATTACCTAGGTATGTAACCAAAGCCGGAAAGGGGAAACACCATTGTTTGTGAGGGAATGGGGTTTCCTGGTAATTATGTTCAAGAGTCTCCCATTTTCATTGGAAAACTTGTTACTGTTCTTGACATTGACTGTTGGGACTCCGATTTATATTAGGTGATTTTTATGCCTCATGTTCTAGGGATTGTATCTTTTTTGAGCTTTTAATTGAGAATATTATCGATAGAAAGGAACATTTTTTTTCCTGATTATCTTTATTAATTTCTGGATATTATAATGGCATTTCAGGTTTTGAGTCACTTTCTTAAGTTCTTTTCATATGTGGTATCCCTCTTTTATCAATTTATTTGTTTTGTGATTTGTGTGAAGCGAGTAATTTTGTCTGAACTGTACATCCTGTTTGAGTCATGGTCCATGGGTGCTGGTAAAGTGGGCAGTTTGATTTATAGGCCAAACTTTTGTTTTTCAATCTTTATCTAGTAACCTTAACCTTATTGAAATTGCACATCTTGGATTCCTCATGGCCCATGGATGCTGCAACTCAATTTTATGGGTCGGATTTTATTTCTGCTTGGATAGTTGTGGTTGTTGTTATTTATTGTTGGTAATCTTCTTCTTATCCTCTTTCTTGAGTTGAATTATGTATTAGTGAGGCGTTTTTTCGTAGATTAGTTTGCATTTGGCTTGAGAGGGCCCTATGTACTCTTTCTCCTTTGCTTATGATAGATCATTATCTACCAATAAGAAAAATCATTATTTTGCTACTAATTATTTACAACAAATGTTCTTCTATGTGCAGCACCGGCACTTGATGATCTATGGTTCTCATTTCCTTGTTGGTCAAGACCAAAAATGCCACTTATGGTTGGGGGATCCATCTGTCAGTAATGTGCTATGTAAACTAACACACACAGAGGTACTCTACAGGTTATATTTAGGGATGCAAACTGGTCGGGTCAACCCAACGGGTCAGGTGAATCCACCTGCCATGATCGGAAATCACCCGACTTGTCGGGTTGGGTCCAGTTGATCCCAACCTGTTTATTAACGGTTTGAGTTTGGGTTGAGAGTTTAGATAAACAGGTTGACCTCAATCTGACCCGACCCATTTGCACATCTAGTCCTATTCGTTTGTGACAATGACAGATTGCCTGGTTTGGAAGTTAAATATAAAGTGGCTATAATCCTTGCAGTCTATGAATCATTTCGTAGATGTTTATTATCATTCTTACTGATTCTTATGGACAGTCTGGCGGTGCATCCGCTGGCCTACTCGAAATATCAGGGAGCAAAGGTGTTGTCCAAGTAAACGGCAAAATTTTGGAGAAAAATTCTACTATCATCCTCGGTGAAGGGGATGAGGTGGTTTTCAATTCATCCGGAAAACATGCTTATGTATCCTTTTCAAAATATTCTTTAGGAGGATTATGAACTGCGTAATGCATATCCGATATCATAGGATGGATCCCAACTTGCTTGTTGTAGTCACAGTGCAAAATTAATACCCCCAATATGGAAAGGTAAATTTCTTAACATATTGTCAGATTTTCCAATTACTCTCCAATGAGAGCTTGATCACTCCAGGTGTGCCTACTTCAATTTCGGAAGCTCTGAGTAGTCCAGTGAAGGGTATACAATTTGAAACACGGTCGGGGGACCCCTCAGCTGTTGCAGGAGCATCAATATTGGCATCTCTGTCAAATCTCCGAAAAGATTTATCTGTTCTTCCTCCTCCTGCCCAAAATTGTGAGGACGTCCATCAAGGATTAGAACCCAAACTCCCTGCTGCTTGTGAAGTGTCAGAAAGAGGTAGTCCAGATCTCGATATCAATTGCCATGTTAGGAAGGACAGTGCTGAGCATAGTGTGGTGGCTGGTGTTCCTTCAAGTGAGAAAGCCTCTGTTGATCTGTGCACTGATCTTGTTGCCAATGAAGCTTTTCATCGTGATAGCGTAAGTGTGGATGCTCATCTTGACACAGAAATGGCAAAGATTTCCGGGACGAATTATGAATTAAGGCCTCTTCTGCAGATGTTTGGAGGATCATCCCCTTCTGATTTGGAGTTGAATGGAAGTGGCTTCAAAGTGTTTGATGGGCAAAGGGAAGTTAGGGAATGCCTGAAAGATTTTGATTCATCAGCAGCTTTGTCCTTGACAAGATGCCAAGCTTTTAAGGATAGTTTGCAACAAGGGGTTCTCAATCCAAGCAATATTCAAGTTTGCTTTGATGAATTTCCATATTATTTAAGGTGAATTTCCATCCTTTGTTTCTAATTTGGTGCATCCCATATCGCTTCTTTACCATTTTTCTCCTGTGCTTTTTGCACCACTCAATTGTTGGTCTTTTAGCTGTTGCCTTGTTGCTTTGGAGTTTGGATGCGAAAAGGCTGCATTACATTTAAGTTATAAATATCAGTCTTTGCTTTCATATATGCTATGATTCTGTATCTAATAGCTGCCTACTTCTGACTAAATTGAAATGTTATATGTCTTAGCATTCTTACTTCTGACTTTCAATGAAACATTCTTATATGTCTCTGCATGGCTGGTGAAATTTTGGAGACAGAGTGATGAACTAGGAGTGACTGCTGATTATGAGTCGGTCTGTTCCGTCTAGAATTATTTGTGACACTCGCTCTTCAAGATCATCAACTTCTTATTATTTTTTTGTATAGACACATTGTTATCCACTCATCTGCAACAAATTACTCTGCAATGAGTATTTGAACTAGTAGTTTCTAAGCAGGTCAAACTTGTATATTGCATACTTGATTAATATTCCTGTTTCTTTTATTGTCTGTCATTCCCATATCAAGTCAAAGTTATAGGTGGATACTTTGGTTATTCCTGAATCGGTTTGTATTTGCTTCAAAATTGAAATTCTCTCTGTTTCTTCTTCTGTAGTTCTGATGTATTTATGGAAAATGTGAAAAAGGAAAATAATAACATATGGATCTCTTATTTGTGCTGGCTTATTTGTCAGGTGTCATTTTGTAAGTTATTTCAAATTAAATGGACCATGTGGAATGCTTTTCTTTCTTTACATGGTTCATGTGAATTATCTTGAGCAGAATCATTATTTACCCTTTTAGAAAAGGATCTTTGTACTGTTTATTTATTTATTGTTATAGATTATTATAGTTTTTAATTTTTAATTTTATTATTTTAAAAAGTATATTAGTTGGCCATATAACTGCAAGTTTATTCTTTCACCCACCATTATGTTCTTGTTTCTTTGGATGCACCCCGTAGATGTTGTAATATGTTGTCGATGCACAAAGGAACTACAGCTAGCACAAGGTCCAAATAAGCAAATTCTGAAAGGCTGTGCATGACTGCTTGCGATATGAGTTGGAGCTGCCACTTCATCCAATTGTGAGCATGATGTTCTTTTCTAGCTCACATTGTGAGCATTATCCATAATTTATTCCTACATTATATACACACACATATATATATATGATAAGGTGTATTAAATTAAACCTCTTTACTACTTGGTTGGGTTCTCTTAATCATTAGTTTATTAGTACTTTGTAGAAATGTTTAGAAGCAATTATTATGCATGCATATATACTTGAAAACATAACTACATATACGTGCATGCATATAGGCGAAATTGTTTTCATTCCCATCCATAATGTCTTTGTAAATAATGTTGTAATAATATTCTGATGCGGATATAGGACCGTTCGAAGTGTACTGGAGGTGCAAGAAGTGATACAAAAAGATATATGCCTCATGTGGCACTTTGAATGAGTAGTTGAAGGCCCCATGTGTGCATGTGCAACATTAGAGAAGACCCCCACCTTGGGAAGATGTGCACATGGGATGATTTGGACTGCTGGATTACCACTTTCCACTGTTGGACCTTCATCATTCTTCATTTCAGCCATTGGATCTTCACCATTCTTCATTCCCATAGGTGGATCATTGTTTTACTACATCTTCACCGTTGGATCGTTGATGGCGTGATAGACTCTTAGTAAATGCATGTGGATTGTTGATCGTGTGGTGGATATTGATTTTGGTCCATTCGCTTATATTGGATGTGTTTATTTTATTTTATTTAATGTTTTACCTTAGGTCATAGGGTCTTGGTAAGGTGCATTAAGGATGAAGATAAAAGGGTCTTGGTAAAAGAGGATGAGATAAAAAATAGATGGCAAAAATACTTTAAAGATCTATTAAACACGGACTATGTGAAGGTAGTGAATGAAGAAGATGAACCAAATCAAGAGATGATCAACAAAATATCGGAATCTGAAATAGAAGCAGCCTTAGCAAAGATGAAAAGAAAGCCATTAGGGCCAGATGGAATGCCCATAGAAGTATGGATTGTGTTGGGCGAGAATGGGTTAAGTTATTCAATAAGAGATTGAAAACAAAAAAAATGCCCAAGGAATGGAGGAAGGGTATTATTGTTCTTTTCTATTAGAACAAAGGAGACATCCAAGACTGTGGCAACTATCAAAGTATAAGCTAATGAGCTATGGAACTTTGGGAGAAAATAGTTGAACAGTGACTACGACAAGAATCAAATGTATCGGAGAACTAGCTTGGATTTATGCCGGGAAGATCAACAACGAAAGCTATTTTGTTATTGAGGCAACTTATGGAGAAGTCCAGAGAGAGAAGGAAAAACCTATATATGGCCTTCTTGATTTAGAGAAGGCTTATGACTGAGTGTCGAGAGAGATAATATGGTGGATGTCGAGAAAGAAATGCATCCCGGATTTATATATTGAGATTATCGAAGACGTGCATGAGAAGGCAATAACTAGTCTAAAAATGATTTCTGGAGAGACAAATGAGTTGCTTGTCGAAGTTTGGCTACAGTAAGGATCTACTTGGAACCCTTATTGGTTTGCCTTGGTCATGGATGGGTTAACCATAAATATGCAATAAGAGATCCTGTGGTGCATGTTATAAGACGGTGGTTAGACCTGCCATATTATATGATGCAGAATGTTGGGCTACAAAAAAGCGACAAGAAGGTAAGGTACATCTGGCCGAGATGTGTATGTTGAGATGGATGTTTAGGTAACAAGAAAGGATGACATACGAAATGAGGATGTTAGAAAAAAATTGAATAATTAGATTTATTGTTACTCCTTGTTTGGTAATAATTAGATGAATTGACTGGTGGAATGGTTGCTGAGAGAAGTGTGTTAGTTCTTAGGGCCCGAGACTGGATTTGTTCCAAATGCCGTAACGTGAACTTCAGAAGACCGTCTATTTGTTATAGAGATCGTTGTGGAGAGGTTAGGGCGATTGGTATTTGATGCGTATTTTAGATCTACCTGTTTGAATCGTGGTCGGATAAAGAGGAGACATCAAAAGAGAAAGTGGACCTACGAATGGGTTATTAAAAAAAGGCCCGTTAAAGACCCGTTTGATCAGAAAGAAGAAAATCCAAAATTTATTAGGGTCTTCAACTTTTAATCTCGTTACTTTTATGTTTGGCCTAGTTTGAAGTGTCAAACAAAGTCGGATTGATGCGAAATTGATCATATTTGAAAGCTTATCAAAGTAGCTTTCCAACTAGCCAAAATTTGAGCAATTTCGACAAGTATTGAAAAAATTATGGTCAATTTTCGGAAGCTGCACATAAAGTGACGAATTTCAAGAATCCTAATTGAATTAGGATTAGTTTTCGGAAGCTGCACATAAAGTGACGAATTTCAAGAATCCTAATTGAATTAGGATTAGTCTCTTTTATTATTTTTAGAAAGCGAGAGTTGTTTCTTTTATTAGAAATATGTATAGTTCTCTTATTGTTTTAGGACTTTATTGTTTTACAAGAATTAGGATATTTCTTTTATTTGAATTAGGAATTAGAGTTACACGAGGAGTTCTAATTTTATGCATTGGTTAGCCTATTTAAAGGCTTGTAAACACTTTTATTAGAAGTTTTTGGTTAATGAAAATTGCTTATGCAAATTGAGAGTTCTAAACTTTCGTGAGGGTGTGATTCTCTCAAAACGGAGTGCAATTCTTCGATTCTCGCTTGCGGTTTGGTGTGAGGCCAACTCTTCTTGCATCTCTATCTTCTTTAAATCTACGGTTTGCGTAAGTAGCGTAATCCTAATTATTTTATTGATCTCATAAAAGCCCTAAATCAATATTTTGTTCATTATTAATTTTATTAGCCTTTTATTTTCGTTTGATATTGAGAGAACCCGCTTGCGAGTTCGTTCGACGCCCTAAAAGTATCGGAGATCTAGCCGTTCATAAGAACCTTATCCTTCTAGATCCACGATAGGGAACGTACACTAAAGTAACGCTATTTTGGGCCAGAATTAATTCACCTAATTGAATTTCCAAAATTTTCGTGATAATTTATTATGAGAAATTGTTATTTTTAATTGATTAAATTAATTTTAATCCTAATCTCAACCCTAACATTGCATTTAGTAAGTTCCCGCATCAGTATTACTGTTAAAGGCAATGGAACTCGGATCCCAAGAGTGGGTTCCACGGAGTAGATTGTTCTAACTGACTGTCAGGTGAGGGTTATTCGAGTTGAGTGGTCCATAGCCCGTAAAAGATTCCATGGTGCATTGGGGGCTGTGCAAAAGGATTTGGACTGGAGAAATGAGGCTTCTGGGATTTTGCACCAGGGAGTTTCTTTTAGAAATGCTATGGACGGTGGTTCCTAGGCGACGTTCAATAGATTGCATCTCGGTGACTATGGCCTTCATCACGCTGACGAAGGTCATTCGATGGATTTTTTTGTCCGCGCTTCCTGAGGACCTTTAATACTGGGGTCCAGTGTTTGGAACCCTTTAATGGCTCTTATTATTTGTCCTTAGTAGCCAACTTACCGTGTTATTGAATTGTCTTGTATACTAAAAAGGGACCTCCTTCCATTACAAATTTTCAAGTGGTTACATGACAGATGCGGACTTGGGGATCGCTCCTCTTTCTAAGTTATCTAATACAAAATTTCTCCTCGCTTTCAACATGAGGTCGCTGCAGAGGAGATGACAAAAGGACTTTTGGATTGACGATATTACGGTGGGCTATGTTAGATGGAATGCTGAGTTGGGGGAGCTTTGTACATACTTTTGGGAAGGAGCGTTCTGGCTTAAGGTTATTTGGACTCCCACTTCACGCTTGGATAGAGGAGGTCTTCAAGGGAATCGGAAGACGTTGTGGCGCACTCTTGATGGTGGATTAGAGCACTGATGATTTGTGGAAGACGAGCTTCGCTTGGATTCTCGTTGCTTCCGATAGTTGGGAGTCCATCCCAAGATCGTGTGTCGTTTGCGTCAGCGACAATGACTAAAGGCACCTCCACTCGGGGCATTCGGAGAACGGAGCGGAGGGGTGGCAGAGAGACGAGGAAGACGTACTTGTTAGCTTCAGCGAAAAAGGCTTGGCGTTCGTCAACCTAGGCGGGGCTAGGGTGGATCTCAGCAGTGGGTCGGGGACAGATGGTGCAGAGCCGTACATGGCTGTGGATGTATCATACCATTGGGGGACGCCCTAGGCGTGGGGTTCTGATTTCTTGCCGGGGAGGCATGCTGGCGGTGGAGCGACTGTGGCGTCGCTGGGGGAGGAGCCTCTTGATCTACCACCGTTGGCTGATCCAACAACCTCGATTGCAGCTGGTGCGGTCCCCTCTTCAATAGATACTTCTTTGAATTTTGAATCCCTTGAAGACATGCTACTGAGTTCGATAGGTTCTTGTATGGAGGATTGGGATGAGCATAGGGTAGATCCTATGATGGTTGAGATGACAGGTGACCCTTGCCTGCCGGATGGAGATAATTTATTGTATTCGGAGGATGAGAGTGGTTTAGAGGATGGAAAGGTAGAGGATTTGGAGCTGTGATTTCGGTTTTGGAAGCCGAGGCAGTTTCTCTGCGAACGACTCGTGAATTGACACGTGGCAGCGGTGTTCAAAACCAGCCCATGGTTTTGAATTACAGCTGACGGTCTTTGCAGATTGTCTTCTAGCAAGGGCTCTAGTGGAGGACAGATGGGCATTGCTTATGATGCCATGCTTTATTGGGTTATGCAAAGGGAGATCCCACTTGTGTATGTTAATGATGGGTCTTTGGACCTCCTCTCTCTGGTTTGGGTCACGGGTCTCTTGCTTGACGGATGGGTGTTTAGACGGGTCATTGTTGTCAGATGGGCTCGTGATAGGACTGTGATTCTAAGTCAGGCTTTTTCGGAAGTGAGGGTTGGGTGTTTGGAGCTTCAAATTTCTGGGTTGGAGACAAACCTTCTGTTGAGGAGTTTGAGTCTTCGACCAAGATATATGGAGGGGCTCGGCCATTGTGCTCTCTTCGACAAGTAGATTTTGGGAGATGGGCATAATGCTCTCTCTACAGGCAATGCTTCTATGTCGGTGGGTTTTGAGGAATCCTCTATTCCAGGGGTTAGGGAGGACAGGAAGTCGCGCGAAGCCTAATGCCATTGCACAAATAATCTAGTTTGGTCATAACATTGGGATGCCTTTCAATGGGTCTGATGAGTCACTACGAGAACTATTTGAGGCGACTTATGTTAGACGCTCGAATCGGTTCAAAGGGAAGAGGGGATTGCGGTCTCGGGAATTGGCTAGATTGGGGTGTAGCTTGCTGGACGGGAAGGGAGCCTTGGGATGTTGATCCTGTGTTGTGTCCGGTCGGGCTTTGGCTTGGTTTGGTTTATTTTATGAAGTTCTTCTCTTGAAATGTGCGGGGTATCTGTGGTCGTAAGAAGAGAGCGGGAGTTAGAGAGGTGATTTCTATGCATAATTTTGTGGTTCTAATATTGTAGACTAAGTGGGGGTGTTGTGATAGGCCTAAAGTGGAGTCGGTTCTAGGGGGAAATCGATATTGGGGTTGATTCTGCGGGTGCTTCCGAGGGAATTTTGGTGGCATGGAATGTGATACTGTTTTCTAGAGTGGATGAAGAAATTGGCCAGTTCTCGGCGTCGACGGTGCTTCAGAATAGGGATAACAACCTTCGATGGTGCTTCTCAGGGGTGTACGGTCTGAATGACAACGGTAGTAGAGAAGATTTCTGGTTCGAGCTCTCTGCGGTTACTGTTGGATGGGATGTTCCGATTTGTTTTGGTGGCGATTTTAACTCAATTAGATTCCCTTCGGAAAAAATGGGTGGTCCACCGGATAGGTCGCCGATGCGGGGCCTCAACTCTTTCATCCAAGATTGCACTTTGTTTGATTTCCTCTTGATAGGCGTGAGATTTACGCGGTCTAATCTGCAAGATGAGGTCACGTTAAGGCGTATCGACCGTTTCCTTTGCCCTCAAGAGTGGATGAATATTTTTCCTAATGCGGCCCTTCATGGATTTGCTAGTGCTGTGTTTGATCATCGATCGTTAGTTCTGGATTGTTCTTCGATTGGTAAAGGTTCTTCACTGTTCTGATTTGAAAATACGTGGCTACGCAACGAAAATTTTCGGGCTCTTATTTCGAGTTGGTGGAGGGAGATTTCTCCTAAGGGTTCAATTGCTTTTAGAATTATCACTAAGCTTGGCTACCTCAAAAGTAAAATTAAATGTTAAAATAGAGAAGTGTTTGGGTTGGGTCATGTCTCCAAGCAGCTCTTGCTTGATGGGATGAAGGAATTGGATTATATTGAAGAGGCTAGAGGGTTGTCCGATTCTGAGAAGGAAGAGAGGGTGAATGTTAGAATGGAGTTTCATGATAAGTGCTTCGAAGAGATCAATTGGAAGCAAAAAGCTAAGGTCCATTGGCTGAAGGTGGGTGATAATAATACTAAGTTTTTTCACTCGGTGGCTAACGCGAGGGGTAAAAAGATCCTCGGGAAAATTACTGTTGATGAGGTAGTTTTCACGGATCGAGAGCTTATTAAACATCAAATTGTTGGTTTCTATTTAGATTTGTATTCGGATGAGGGTCGGTCTCGTCCGCAGCTGGATGGTATCAATTTCCCAAGTATTTCTCGGGAGCAACGGGCTGAGGTGGAAAGATGTTTTGAAGAGCGCGAGATTTGGGAGGCTATCAAGTACAGTGGTAGGGATAAGTCTCCTGGTCCGGACGGCTTTACCATGGAATTCTTCAGGGCTTTCTGGGACCTGCTCGAAGGCGACTTGTTGAATTTCATGCGAAAGGTTATTTAGGTCGTAGTCTCACGACTTTTATTTCCCTCATTCCGAAATCAGAAGGTGTGGAGGATTTCATGGATTTCCGTCCCATTAGCCTTTTGAATTGCCTCTATAAGATTTTGGCCAAAGTGCTATCTAACTGGGCCAATCCTCTTATGGGTAAGTCTATCTGCTAACCAAGGAGCTTTTGTTCAAGGTCGAATTCTTATTGATATGGTGGTTGTGGCGCATGAAGTGGTGCAATATAGAGTTCCCGCAGTGGTTTGGAAAGCCGATATGGAGAAGGCTTATGATTGGGTTAGTTGGGATTGTCTGGATTACATGTTGCATCGGTTTGGGTTCAGAGGTATTTGGAGGGGGTGGATTAGGGCCTGTGTCTCTTCGGCGTGGTTTTCAGTTCTTGTTAACGGTTCTCCGACAAGTTACTTCAAAAGCTCGAGAGGTATGAGGCAGTGGGATCCCTTGTCGCCCTTGTTGTTTACTATGGTAGGGGAAGCGCTAGGGGGTCTTTTATCGCAAGCTAGGCGGCTGGGCTTGATCTTGGGAATTCCTGTGGGTGGTCAAGGCCAGATTTTGAACCATCTCCAGTATGCTGACGATACAATGCCCTTTTATAAGGCTGATCCGGTTGAGATACAATCGATGGCAGATGTGCTTATAATCTTTAAGGCGGTTTCGGGTCAATCTCTTTAAGTCCTCGGTAGCCGAGATTGGAGTGGAATCTTGGCTGTTGTCTCAGTTAGCTGTGATCCCCAACAGTTGCCTATTAGCTATTTGGGGATTCCTATAGGCATCGGCAATCCTTCGATGGCGGATTGGGATCTGGTGATCCGGAGATGTGAAGCTCAGCTCGCTACATGGAAAGGCAAGTTGTTGAGCAGTGGTGGTCGGTTGAACCTTGTTAAATCGGTGCTGGCGAGTCTCCCAGTTTTCTACCTCTCAACGCTCAAATGTCCGATAACAGTTATTGACAAGCTTGAGCAAATTCAGCAGAAATTTTTATGGGAAGGGCCAGAGCTCAACAAGAGGTATCACTTAGTTAGCTGGGACATATATGTCAGTTGCTTAAGGAGGCCGAAGAGCTGGGTATCCGTAATCTTCGTACTGTCAATAAAGCCCTGATAGGTAAATGGCTGTGGAGAGCTGGTTTGGATGAAGAAAAAACAGCCTGTGGGTTCAAGTGCTGTTCCAAAAGTATGGCTGGATGAGTGACGAATGGGGTATTAAGGTGAATGGGATAAAAAATGCTTCAGCTTGGTGGAAGGGAGTTTATTCGGTTTGGCCGGATTTTGTTAGATGGATTCAGTTTAGTTGGGGCGATGGGTCTCGTATCAGGTTTTGGCTAGACCTGTGGATTAGTTGTAGACCTCTGTGTGACTCCTTCCCTAGTATTTATAGGATTGCTGTTTCCCCTCGCTGTTTTATGGATGAGGTTTCTTTTGAACAAGGGGGAAGGATGGTGTGGAATATTTATACTCGGCGGTTCCTAAAGGATGACAAGGAGCACCCGTTTCTTGGTTTACAGGATTGGGTGAATAAAACTAAAAGAGATCGGTTGCGGTGCGATACTAGATGCTGGCTTCTTAATGCTAATTGTAGCTTTTCGGTCCGCTCTTTCTATCATATGCTGTCCCTTAGGCCTCTTGTTAAATTAGAGTGGGCCGCTATGTGAAGAGCTCCGGTGCCACCCAAATTCAAGTTCTTTGCTTGGACGGTGCTGAGGGGTAGGGCATTGACAGTTGATCAACTGATTGTGTGGGGAAAGGATATGCCAAATAGGTGTGTTATGTGTTTGCAGTCGGAAGAGACAACAACTCATCTCTTCTTCAGTGCTGGGTAGCAGTGGAGATCTGGGCCGTTATTTTGAAATCTTTCGGTATGGCGTGGCTGATCTCCAATGCTCTTCCCTCTCACTTTTTTGACCTGGTTTGGTGCCCAGTTGGAGAGCCAATTGCGGCTTTTTGGAAGGTGGGATTCTTTGTAGTCCTTTGGAGCATTTGGCTAGAGAGGAACACTCACATTTTTCGAAGGAGGCGCTGACCGGTGGGCTTGATTCTCAAGGGTATTTTGGACTTGATGTGCCTTTGGGTTAGTCTAGATACGAATGGGATTGGTAAACTCCTGAGCTGTTTGATTTTGGCTAGCTAGTTTAGTCATGGTCTTCCTTTGTTGAGGGGGTCTACTTTTTGTTGTTTTTCTTGGTCCAGTCAAAACTGTAATTTAGAGTTAGGGTTTAGAGAGGAGGAAGAAGAAGAAGAAGAAAGATATTAGGGTTGAGTCGCTAGTGACTCAAATCCCAATGCAAAATATGATATATATATATATATATATCATCTTAGCATATTCACGTATTACATGGTTCCCGAGTTAAGTGAATTGTACAACTTAAAATTCACTTAACTACACACACACCCACACCCAAAGTTACTACACACCCATACAATGGAAATATCATTTCCAACACTCCCCCTCAAGTTGGAGTTTAGATGTCGATCATACCCAACTTGAAGGAGATATCATAAAGTCTCTTGCCACCAACACCTTTAGTCAAGATATCGGCAAGTTGATCCTCAGTTCTAACTTGAGGAATACTGATTTCGTTGGACTCGACCTTCTCGCGAATATAGTGACAGTCCACTTCAATGTGTTTTGTTCTTTCATGAAAGACAGGATTCTCTGTAATATGATGGGCGACCTCATTGTCACCATACAAAGTAATTGGAGAGGATAGAGCGACTCCCAAATCTGACAAGATGAATTTAAGCCACATGCCTTCTCTCGCACCCTGAGACATGGCGCGATACTCCCCCTTAGCACTGGAGTTTGATACTACATGTTGCCTTTTAGATTTTCATGTGACCAAATTACCTCCCAAGAAGATGCAGTATCCGGTAGTTGATCTCCTATCATCCAGAGACCCGGCCCAATCGGCATTAGTAAATATCTCTACATCCAAATGACCACGATTTTTATAGAGAAGCCCTTTTCCAAGACTTCCTTTCAGATACCTCAGGATCCTGTGAACAACCTCCAAATGTACGGTCCTTGGTGAGTGCATATAGTGACTCACCACGCTTACTACATAAGCAATGTCTGGACGAGCCATGGTTAGATAAATCAAATTTTCAACTAATCTCTGATAGGTACGTAGATCCTTGAGCAAGTCACCTTCTTCACCATTTAATCGGTGATTTTGTTCAATAGGAGTCACAAGAGGTCTACACCCCAAAAACCCAGTATCATGAAGGAGGTCTATGGTATACTTCCGCTGGGATAACGAGATGCCCTTTTTAAATCTCACCACTTCAATGCCAATGAAATATTTCAAACTTCCCAAGTCTTTAATTTCAAACACTCTGGTCAAATACTCCTTTAGCTTCAGAATCTCATGACCATCATCACCAGTAATGATGATATCATCAACATAGACTAATATGATCGTCATCTTGATCCCCCTTTTTACAAATAGAGTATGATCATAGTGACTTCTTCGGTACCCAATTCTCATAATAACATCACTGAAGTTTTGAAACCAGGCCCTTGGGGATTGCTTTAATCCATAGATAGATTTATTCAATTTACACACTTTTCCCTTCTCTCCTTTTACAAACCCAGGAAGGTCCATGTAGACTTCTTCCTTGAGATCACCATGAAGAAATGCATTCTTCACATCAAGCTGAGATAGTGGCCAGTCTTTGTGGGCAGCCAGAGATAACAATACCCTGATTGTGTTGGATTTGGCTACAGGTGCAAAAGTGTCCTAATAGTCCACTCCTTGTATTTGAGTGTACCCCTTCGCTACAAGCCTTGCTTTGTATCTTTCGATAGTACCATCAGGTCTATACTTACCTGTATACACCCATTTGCAACCAACAACTCTCTTTCCTTTTGGGAGTTCAACAATTTTCCATGTTTGATTCTGTTCCAGAGCATTCATCTCCTGAATCATAGCATTCTTCAATTTTGGCTGCAACAAGGCATCATAAACAGTAGAGGGAAGGGTGACAGAATCAAGAGAACAAATAAAACTATAATGGGATGATGAGAGATTGTGATATAACACATACTTACTGATAGGATGACGAGTGCACAATCTAGGAAGTTTTCTGTGAGCAATGGGTAGATGAAGATCAGAACCAAGAGGACCCTCTTCGGGTAAGGGATCCTGGTCGGTAGTATGAGAAGGTGACTCTTCCACATTCTCATGCGTAGTGGCTTCAACAATACTTTTGTTGTTCCTTCGCACATACATCTTTCCCTTTCCATATTTATCAAAGATGAGTTGTTCGCTTTTCTGTGGTTCAATAGTTTCGTCATCTACTTCTTCACAAATTTCACCCTCTCCCATAGGTAAGGCTCTAAACATCTTAGAGTGCTCTTCATTGTTACGTTGGTTTTCCCCCTGAAGAGGGCTCGGAGGACAGGAAAAAGGAGTGTCCTCAAAGAATGTGACATCCATGGTGACTATCACACGACGAGTGAGAGGATCAAAGCATTTGTATCCTTTATGAGAAGAGGGATACCTAATAAAGATACACTTGGTAGCCTTAGGATCAAGTTTACTTCTCTGAATTTTTGGGATATGAGTAAAACATAAGGACCCAAAGATACCGGGTGGCACTATGAACAGAGGTCGGACGAGGAAACACAAGGTTGAAGGGAGAATGCCCGTCCAGAATAGGTGTAAGTATTCGATTGATGAGGTAGACAGCAGTGAGAACAGCTTCACCCAAGAGATATTTGAGAACCTTCATATCAAACAATAGAGAGCGCGCAACCTCGAGAAGATGCCTATTTTTCCTCTCAACAACCCCATTATGTTGGGGGGTACAAGGACAAGTGGTTTGCCACACAATTCCATGAGAGTTAAGGTAAGATTGAAGAATGTGAGGAATATTCCCCACCATTATCAGATCTAAGGACCTTAACATGCCCATGAAATTGTGTGCGAACTTGTCTGTGAAACAGAGGAAAGATAGAGGCAACTTCATCTTTGATGTGCATAAGAAAGAGCATAGTGAGTCTAGTACAGTCATCGATAAAGCTAACAAAATAACGATAACCATGCAAAGCAGTAACAGTGGAAGGCCCCCCCACACATCAGAGTGAATAACTTCAAACATTTACTACCACTGAAGGGATAAGAAGTGCGAACATGTTTAGAGAACTGACAAGTCTCACAATTAAACAAACTACTATCAAATCCATGAAATTTTTTCGGAAATAAAAGTTTCCAACGACTAATATGAGGGTGACCACAGCGGGAGTGCCACAATCTAGCTTCATCAACGGAAACTACCATAGCTGCAGGAGGAGATGCACCACGTAAATCTTGAAAGAGGTAGAGTCCCTTCTCTTCAGTACCATGACCAAGGATCTTCCCTGATTTCAGGTCCTGAAAAACACAGTGTGATGGAAAGAATGTCACACTACAATGTAAGGAAT
This sequence comes from Chloranthus sessilifolius, assembly GCA_021018995.1. NCBI lineage: Eukaryota > Viridiplantae > Streptophyta > Magnoliopsida > Chloranthales > Chloranthaceae > Chloranthus > Chloranthus sessilifolius. The sequence goes on along the minus strand of CM037588.1, from coordinate 3,072,820 downwards.
TGGTAATTTTACTGACAGATAATAGATTCATAGGCATGTTGGGAACTAAAAGAGTAGAGTCAAGGGACAAGGTGCCTAGTGGAACATTCCCGTTACCCCTTACGGGAACAAGGGATCCATCAGCAATGCGAATATGCATAGAATCAGAAAGACTAGACACGGATGAAAATAAATCTATCATACCAGACATGTGATCCGTAGCCCCATAATCGATGATCCATGGGGACTGAGAGGTTGAGGTCACATGGGCAGACCCATAGGTACCTGACTCAGTTATGTGGGAGGAAGATGTCTGTCCCTGTGTCACCGTCATGCGCTGAGGGCAGCCCTGGAGACCGTGAAGCTCTCTCTGTAAGCTCTGGAAATCAGTTGGAGGTGGAACGGAAGGAGGGGTGCTCTGACTAACAACTGGATTAGAAGTGTCCTCAGTGGAAGACTGAAATGCACGACCCGGAAGAAATTTAGGTTTCCCATGCAAGTCCCAACATCTTTCTCTGGTATGACCCTTCTTGCCACAATGAGAACACAACAATTTCTCTCTTTCTTCACGGGAGAGGCCCCCACGACCACCACCTTTACCACCAAACTTGCCTCCCCCACGACCAAAAGAAGTAAAAGATGGTAGGGCAGATCTCTCAGATATATCACCACCGGGAATCTGCATAAACTGTTGCCTGCTCTCCTCATGTTGAAGGAGGGTATACACTGTGGGGGACACTCCTCTCTGCCGAGAATGTTAGATTTAACATTCTCATATTCAGGTCTAACCACTTTTAGGAAGTCGAACACTCTCCTTCTCTTAGTATTTTTACAAACCTTGCTGGCACACGAGCTGCACAGTTCTTCTTAGTGTGTTAGATATTGGGCTAATTCATCCCACAAACTTCCCATTTCAGTGTAATACTCTCCAATAGTCTTATCGCCTTGCTTCATAGTGTTAATTTTGTCACTAACCTGGAACATTTTTGCATGACTTTGTTTTTGCGAGAACGCATCCCTCACAGCCTCCCATAATTGTTTAGCATCACTGGCATACATAAAGGAATCACTAATGTCTGGTTGCATGGAGTGCAACAGCCATGTCATGACAGTTAGATTGTCACTTTCCCAATCAATATACTTAGGGTCATCTTCTTTGGGTTTCTGGACAGCCCCGTAAATGTAACCCAATTTTTTCTTCATCCTTAAGTACATAGCAGTAGACCGTGACCACTAGAGATAATTGGCTCCATTAAGCTTCTTGGTAGTAATTTGTAAGTTATGAGAGACATCTCCCCCACCAATGATCCCAGATTTATTCTCGTCCATGATCAAAAGATACCGAGGTTCCAAATGCCTATACAAGCTTTTCAACAAACTGGTAGAAGACCCACAGCTTCCAAATGCCTACACAGGCTTCTCAACAAACATAATTTGTGTCCCAACCAAATCAGCACCACGGGTTGATTCAGACATTAAATCAAACATGTCTAATGGCTGATTTTCAGGCAACAATTCTGATAACTACACAATGCTTACAATGCACCAACAATACAAATCAATTAACTTCACCGGAGAAGAATACTCTGCTCTTCATAGCTGCATAGCATCACACACGTCACAAAATAAGCTCTAATGGCTGCAGTCAACGTAGCTACCATGTTCATAACCATGGAGAACCAACAATTTTATCGGAAAACAACAATCTGAGTTGCAGCTGTCTATACAGCAGTTGGCCATGGAAAATATCACAAAAAAAGCGTTTAGAAGACTGTTACCAGCAATCGGGAGTTACAGAGGATCAATCTGTCATTGATTCGAAGGTTTCCGGCGAGAAATAACCTTCGGCGACGTGGAGTTCAGTTTCCGGCAGTTCTTCGCATCCTGGCAGCTCTATAACCTCCAAAAAATACTGCATCACTTCAGAAAGAGGCATCGAAATGAGGTTCTGGGAAGATTTCGATGGCTCACATCAGATTTGGGTGGGACCTAGTTCTGTGGAGTTATTGTGACGCAGGTGAACCGAGGCTGAAGACAAAGTGGATTCTCCCTCTTCCAGTGCTCGGATGAAGATGATGTAGAAGGGAGAGTTGCTCAGAACAAAAAATCGAGCAAGTTCCTGGAAGTTTCGATGGATTCCGGTAGGGTTCAGGTGATAGCTGATGTCAGCATGACGTCATCGCTGACATCAGCAGATTTTTGGTGACGCCAGCAACAACAAGAGAAAAGGAAAAAAAAATAGGCAAAGATGATCGGTTCAAGGCTTTGATACCAAGTCAAAACTGTAATTTAGAGTTAGGGTTTAGAGAGGAGGAAGAAGAAGAAGAAGAAAGATATTAGGGTTGAGTCTCTAGTGACTCAAGTCCCAATGCAAAATACTATATATATCATCTTAGCATATTCACGTATTACATGGTTCCCGAGTTAAGTGAATTGTACAACTTAAAATTCACTTAACTACACACACACACACACACCTATACAATGGAAATATCATCTCCAACAGGCCCTTGTTTTGGTCGGTTTGTTCTGCTTGTACTTTTCCCTAACTCTCTTTGGTTCTTTAATATATTTCACCATTATAGATAAAAAAAAATGTTAGAAATTTTTTTAGAGTGGCACCTATAAAGGAAAAAATTACTGAGTGTCGCTTAATGTGGTTTGAACCTGTTCATAGGAGGCCAGAAGCGGACCCTGTACGAAGGGTTGAGAAGCTACAGGCACAAGGACTTAGGAGGAGGACAAGTGCAGACTTGGATGGAATCTGTGAGAAGGGATAGGAAGGATTGCGTAGTTACTGAGAGGTCAACTCTATTCAGAAGCATTTGAAGAACTAGGACTCACAAAGCCAACTCCAAATAGATGTGGTTAGGCTATGATGATGATGATGGCGATAATGATGATGATGACGATGATGACGACGACTTTAGGTCATAGGAATCGTGTAGATACTGTCGCACATGACTCCTTAAGTTCGTCACTTTCAGCACAATCTCCGAAAATGGTCATTACTATGATACCCATTATAATAGTGTGTTTCTTAACTTGGTATCAGAGCCTTCCTGATGTTTTCGACACTGCCGTTGCTGACATCTTGGCGCATTGCTGACACTAACACGTTGTCACGTTGACATCAAGATGAAGTCAACGTAATATGAAGACTGACTCGAAATCGGTTGGAAACAATTGGGGTCAGATCGGAATTATGCCATGAGCAACTTTGTCTTATGCGTGACTTCGATCTGAGCATCATAACCTTATCGCTTCACTATCGTCATCTTCACTCCACTTGACTAGTTCACTGCAACTCCAACCAGCCAGCCGAAACTCCGTCGAAAACTCTTCAAACCTACAATAAACAAAACACCTAGTTAATGTAAGGTGTTTTTACTTATTTTGATTCGATTTATCACTTTGTGGTGAGTTTTTATGTTTTGGGGAGCATCATAACCTTATCGCTTCACTGTCGTCATCTTCATCTTCTCCACTTGACTAGTTCACTGCAACTCCAACCAGCCAGCCGAAACTCCATCAAAAACTCTTCAAACCTACAATAAACAAAACACCTAGTTAATGTAAGGCGTTTTTACTTCTTTTGATTCGATTTATCACTTTGTGGTGAGTTTTTATGTTTTGGGGCTGCCGAAGTTCTCACCGAAGGTCACAGTCCACTCTTAGAGTCCTTCATTCTTGTTGAAAAATTCTAAAATGCTTAGACTGGGATGCTAAATAATTTTTTGACTGTATAATGATCTGTTATCCTTAAATTTTTGGTTTATTGGTTGAATGGGATCTCCGGGTGAGAGTTACACCTATAAGAAACATGAACAGTGTATTCAAGAGAGTTGTAGACCATTAGGATGCTGGAATCTTTAGTTGAATAGTCGTGGAGCTTAGTTCCTTATCAAGGCTGTCGGACCTATTGTGAGGATATAAATCCCTTGTTTCTTTGAGAAGAAGAGGGTGTGAACCCCCCTACTATGAGCATGATATAGTGCTATTTTTTGTTGCTATTTTGTGATCAGCTTGTGTTTCTCTGTTTGGAGTAATGGAAGAAGTTAAAAGTGCTCACTTTTATGGTGGAGATACTTCTAACACCTTACAGATTACTACCGTAAAATTTGATGGTCGCAATTATCTGGAATGATTTTAGTCCGTGACTCTGTATTTGGGGTATAAAAGGAAATATGGTCATGTACTTTGGGAATCGTATATGAACCTGCATGATCTGAGCCTGCATGCACTGATCAGAATTATGAAGACTGGAAGAGTTCTGATCTGACTGTGATGATCATTAAATCCTTCGTGAAGTCCAATAATGCTAGAGAACTGCGGGATTCCTTCTCCCAGAAAAAAGAATTTGGCAAAGAAGTTCCAAGTCATTGATAAAATTAGAGGGCTCCATCAGGGGCAGAAATCCATTGGAGCCTATCACACTGAGATGAGGAGTCTGTGGGAGGTCCCATTCCAATACGAGGCCCCATTATGCAGAGAGTGTTCATATAAACTTTGTCAAGAAATTGAGCTGAAGAAAGTTTTTGATCTGTCGAGTGGGGTGAATCTTGAATATGAGAACATTAGAGCTAATGTTCTTGGAAGGGACGGTTGTCCTTCCCTTGGTACTGTATTGGCTCTCCTTTACCTTGAGGAAAGTTGCTGTCAACTGATGCAGTTTTCAAATAGCAGTGGACTAGAAAGATCAGCTATCACATCCTTCTCTTCCTTTGGTCGTGGTGGTGATCGATCTGGTGGTAGAGAAGGAGGTCGTGGGAGACGTGGTGGCCTCTCTAAGGAAGAAAGAGATAAACTGGCATACCATGGGAAGAAGGGTCATACGAAAGATAGATGATGGCATCTTCATGGGAAGCTCAAATTTCCTCGAGGTCGTGCCTTTCAGACTTATTCAGACAAGGGGACTTCTTCTCCCATACCCCCTACTCTGATAGGCATGCTGCAACTCATCCTACAGATTTGCAGAGCCTACAGGTAGAGCTTCAGAACATGCAGGGCCGTATACAATGGATAACTACCTCCTATGGCCATGTATCCTCCTGTCATTTGGTTGAGTCAGATATCTATGGATTTGCTCCTTTGGCATCCCCCTTGGATCATTGATTCTGGGACTACAGATCACATGTATGGTATGTCAGATTTATTCCATTCTATGTCGAGTGTATCTGATTCTTGACATATTCGTATAGTTGATGACTCTCTTGTCCCTGCCAAGGGAAAGTGAACAATTCATTGAGGAGACTTCTCTTGAGTCCACCTTTCTGATTCCAAAAATACCTTTGAATTTATAATATGTCAGTAAAATCACAAATACCTCGAATTGTAGTGTGACATTCTTTCCTTCCTATTGTATTTTTCAGGACTCAACATCAGGGAGGATCTTTGGTTGTGATACTGAAGAGAAGAGGCTCTTTTTGTTTGAAGCAAGAACGAAGATTGTTCCCTTTGTTCCTTCTGTAGCTGTTTTGCTGGTTATGAAGCTCGATTGTGGCCTGCCTATTGTAGCAGCATGCATATTAGTCGTATGAAGTTTATTTCCTGGAAAAATTTCTAGTTGTGATAGTTCTTTATTTCAATGAGAAACTTGCCAACTTTAAACATGTTCGCACTTCTTATCCATTGAGTGCTAATAGAAGTAACATGCCTTTCAAAATTAGCCATTCTGATGTGTGGGGACCTTCCCAATTGCGCCTTTGTTTGAATATCGATATTTTATCACATTTATTGATGATTGCACTCGTTTCTCTATGTTATTTTTTATGCGCTCTAAAGATGAAGTTGCCTCATTTTTCCTTTATTTTTTATGCACTCCCCAATGGACTCTTCAAGGGGAGACTTGCTCTAGGTTGGAAGAGAGCACTGAGGTTCTTCGTGTAATTGATATTGAAGAAGAAGGAATTGAAGAAAAAGAAAGAGGTGGTGCTCCTCAATTTGATTGACGTGGGAAAAATTTGGTGTATAAAAGGAAACAAATCAGGAAAACTTCTCAGCAATCAACAAAAAAAGACCAAGAAGGAGAGCTTCCTCCTCAGACCATTGATCAGGATCCCTCTCCTGATGAAGGTCCATCCTCCTTAGATCTTGACCTTCCTATTGCTGTTTGAAAAGGCTCTCGATCATGTACTTGCCATCCCATCAGTATGTGTCATTTCAAAATTGGTCTGCCTCTCATTATTCCGTCATTTCTTCCGTAGATTCAATTTCTCCTAACACTTTTGTTTCAAGTGCTTTGTTATAGTCGTAGTGGAAGGAGATTATGATTCAAGAGATGAAAACTTTTGAGCAGAATAAAGCATGAGATGTGGTCAATCTTCCAGAAGGGAAGAAGATAGTTGGCTATGAATGGGTCTACACTGTGAAGTATAGACCATTGTTACCTAATTCGCTAGTTCGTTCGGTACGAATTTGGGTTCGTAATTCGCGATTTGCTACATCCATCCGAACCCGGTTTGCTAAGGGTAGGATGAGTTTTCTTTTAAAATAATAAAAAATAAAAAATAGTAATTGAATTTAATTATTAATTATGTGTAAATTTTTGTTTTACGAACTTATATATATATATATATATATATATATATATATATATATATATATATATATATATATATGCACATAGACATAAGCCAAAGTGTTGGTTAAGTTTGGGACTTGAAAACCACCAGAGTAGGAACCTTCATGCCTAATTTTTTTGCATTTGTCACCAACAAGCATAAAAAAGAATTGCCTTACATGTACATTTTGTGACGCAAGACAACGACCCAAAAATGCGGAATATGATTTAATGAAGATTTTGCCGAAATTAAATAAATTAATTCAAGTTTAATTGCAAAATTATCTTTGATACCTTAGGGTTTGCAGAATTCTGATGGGTAGATCACACGAGATCCAGATAGGGTCCAGTCCGATGCGCAAGTACTTTAGAGTCGAGGCAAGATCGGCCTAGAGATAGTACTCTAGCTTTTCTAGGATTAGGTGCTCGTCTTCCGTCCGATGTAGATTCACGGATTCCAACTTGGATTGTAAAAGGGAATTAGTGTGTAAAGACTTGTGGTTTTAGATCGGTTTATGGTTTTGGAAAGGGTATTGGCTTTTGTGGTTTAGGGCTTCAAAAGGATTTAGGGTTTTGGGGATCACAAGGAAGAAATTAGGCTATGGTTTAGAGAAGCACGCAGAGATTTAGAGAATAGCAAGTATAAGCAAGCCACGCAAATCAATGACAAAGATAAAGGAAATATATGGGAATCACTCCCTTGGTCTCACACCAAACCCATCGCGGGGAAGAAGGCTCTCTTCACAAAGCAAAAGCTCTAATTCAATAATCAATCCACTAACTAAAAGGTGTTTACAAGCCTCTCTATATATAGGCCATCGATAAGTAATTTGAAATAGAAAAGAGTCCTAATAGAAATAAAACTAAAAAGGGCAGTTTTCGCATAGAAAAAAAAATCCCGTCTGAAGTTTGCAAGGTCGTCTTTGGCGGTTGTCTGGCCATTGCTATGGCGTCTTTGCGGCAGATGTCGGTATGTTTCTCATTTGAGGCTACAGTATTCGGGCTTCCTCTACGCTTCTTCCGACGCCGATAAAACTGATGTGGTCCGAATCTGATGTCCATGTATGTGGCGTCCTCGTCAATTCCCTTGGACCAAATGGGTTTCATTACCGATGAAATGCGCTCATGGTAGAAGTCAATCAAATCGGGGTTCAATAGGCGGACCTCATTCTCGTGGATTCAAGTGTTTTCGGACTCCGATTTTCCGATCCATTTCACCAAGTACTTCTGGAATCCCCTGTCATGTGTAGAGACGGCATGATCGTTGATTATATCCTCTTATCTCATTTGATCTCTGTCTGCTTGGGGAAGGAAGATGTATAGGTTGCAAAGTTGGATTGGGATTGGGACTGGGACTAGGAGGTGGCTGGAGTGGATTTTCAGGAGGTGGGGTGAAACCCAAGTAAAGAACCAAGTCCTCCACATTGAACGTTGAACTAACCCCCGTACCTGAAGGAAGCTCGAACACGTATGCATTAGGACCACCCTCAGCCAAAATTCTAAAAGGCCCAGCGCCTCGAGATTGGAGCTTCTTTGCGGATACCGATGGGAACCGCTCAGGCCTAACCCGGACCATCACATAATCACCGACGTTAAATTCTTTAGAACGCCTGTGAGCATCTGCAGATAATTTATATTGATTGTTGCTTGAAATTATTTTCTGTTTAATTTCAGCATGCAAGCTATGAATACATTGTGCAAATGCATCGGCGGACTCTAACTCTCTATGGGATGCAGACATGGGGATCAAATCTAATGGGGTCCTAGGCCTATGACCATGTACTACCTCAAAAGGACTCATGCCTATGGACCTATTGATAGAATTATTATATGCAAACTCAGCTGTGGGTAAGATGGTATCCCAGGTCCTAACGTGATCACCGACAAGACTACGAAGGAGATTCCCAAGGCTCCTATTGGTGCTTTCGGTTTGGCCATCCGTTTGAGGGTGGTAAGCTGTTGAGAATTGGAGCAATGTGCCCATCATGTGCCAAAAGGTCTTCCAAAAATAACTAGTGAATTTAACATCCCTATTAGATATAATAGTTTTGGGCAACCCATGAAGACGCACTACCTCCGCGAAAAATAGTTTAGCAATATGAGATCCATCAGAGGTTTTGGAACATGGGATGAAGTGGGCCATCTTAGAAAATCGGTCCACTACGACATAGATGGAATCGTGCTTCCTAGGGGTCTTAGGAAGTCCAAGTACGAAATCTGTAGAGAGGTCTTGCCACGATGTGCGTGGCACGGTAACGGGGTGTACAAGCCAGTATTTTGTTTGGTCTGTTTTGACATTTGGCAAGTACGATAATGTTTGACAACCTGAGCGACATCTCTCATTAGGCTAGGCCAAAAAACCTATCCTCTACGAGTGCAACAGTTTTATTACGCCCGAAACGTCCGGCCATCCCTCCCGCATGTAACTCCCAAATGAGAAAGTCACGCAATGAAGTGCGAGGGATGCAAAGGCGATTGCCTTTAAACAAGTACCCATCCTGGATGGTGTACACAGAGTGTATGCTGGTCGGGTTACTAAGGAGAGCAGTGTACTCAACTCCAAAATCTGGGCACTCGGGGTACTCATCCTTTAACTTTTCGAACCTGACGACCTCGATGCTCATCGTGTGCAAAGTCACCACTTGTCGACTAAGTGCATTAACGGCCCTATTTTCAGCACCGGCCTTATGCTTTAACACGAATGTGAACCCTTGAAGGTACTCAACCCACTTCGCATGCCTTGGGTTCAACTTCTTTTGTGAAGCAAGAAAGCGTAAGGCTTCATGGTCAAAGAACAACACAAATTCTTGCGGTCGAAGGTAATGTTTCCAAAACCAAAGAGATCGAACGACCGCATAGAATTCTTTGTCATAGGTGGAGTATTTTTGCTTCGCCTCGTTAAGTTTTTCACTAAAATAAGCTACGGGATGACCCTCTTGGCTAAGCACTCCTATGCCTACACCCGATGCATCGCATGCGACTTCAAAGACTTTCGAAAAGTCTGGAATCGTATGACGGGTGCACTACTCATTCGTTGTTTGATCTCAGCAAAGGCTTTTGTCGCTGCTTTGCCCCATTTAAAATCTCCTTTTTTCTTGCAATCTGTAATTGGGGCCATAATGGTGCTAAAGCTTTTGATGAAGCGATGATACAAAGTAGCCAAGCCATCGAAGCTGCGGACATCGTGTATGTTCTTATGCTCGGGCCACTCCACAATGGCTCTAACCTTTTCGGGGTTCGCGACCATTCTATCAGCCGAAATAATAAATCCCAAGAAAATAACAGAACGTTGCATGAAGGTGCATTTCTTGAGATTTGCAAACAACCTCTCGCCCTTGAGGGTTTCACAAACCAGCCTAAGGTGGGTCAAGTGTTGTTCCTTGTTATGACTGTAAATCAAGATGTCATCGAAATAAACAAGGAATTTGCCTAGAAATGGCCTCAACACTTGGGTCATGAGTCGCATGAAAGTACTCGGGGCGTTAGAAAGCCCAAATGGCATGACCGGGGCGGATACGGACTTGATGGTGGCCACTCTTAAGGTCTATCTTTGAAAAGATAGTGGCACCAACCATCATATCCAACATGTCATCGCGCCTTGGTATGGGAAGTTGGTAGTTAACGGTAATCTTGTTGATTGCACGGCTATCCACACACATGCGTCATGTACCATCTTTCTTAGGAGTGAGTAGGGCAGGTACGGCACACGGGCTCATGCTCTCTTGGATGAACCTCTTTTGAAGGAGCTGATTGACTTGCCGAGTCAACTCGGCGTGCTCAACCAGATTCAACCTATAGTGGGGTAGGTTCGGTAAGGTAGATCCAGGAACCAAGTCTATTGCGTGTTGAATATCTCGCAGGGGAGGGAGTTCGTTTGGTAAGTCTTCAAGGAAGACACCCGTAAACTCTTTTAAAATCGGCTCTACCTCCTTGGGACACTCGCTCACCGACTCGGGAGCACTCTCTACGGTGACAACTACGTACACCACACTCTCATCTATCGATGCTTTCTCGAACTCAGAAGGGCTCACAATATCAATGGATTTAGAAGATTTGCCCTTCTTTTCGACTGTGTTGGTCGATTGTGTTTTGGGAGGCAAAGGGTGTAAAGTGATCTTTTTACCCTTATGCATGAACGTGCATATATTTGATCGACCAGAAAGAGTAACGTCCATGTCATAGTGCCACGACCTTCCCAAAATGATATGGCCCACATCCATCGGCACCACATCACACCATAAGGTGTCCGAATAAGAACCCAATTGAATCGGTACATGACACCTTTTCGACGCGGGAATGGACGAAGAATTGACCCATGCGACTTTATAAGGTCTCGGGTGGGCTTCAGGTGTAAGCCCCAAGCGGCGTACTGCATGAGTGGATATTATGTTGGTACAACTACCGCTATCCACGATGACCCTACAATTCTTTTCACCAAATCTGGCATAGGTGTAGAAGATGTTCTCCCTACGCCAGTCATCCTTTTCATCCCGTTGAGGCTATGCAAGGGCACACCTCACAATTAAAGCATGACCAACAACATCACCCTCTTCATCACTGGGGTGTGCTAACCGGTTCAAATACTTCCTCATCAACCACTACCTCATCATCATCCTCCTCTTCCTCAAGGAAGAGAGTCCTTTGGGGTTCTTTCGTAGGGCATTGGGAGGCAAAGTGCCGAATCCCATGACATTTATAGCACTTTATTTGAGAATTAACCCTTGAGGATTCCCCGACTACACCTTTTCCCTTTTCAAACCTAGAATTGGTAGGGGCGGGTTGTGTAGGTTTGGGAGGAGGATTGAATTGTCCCTCACCGGATCGTTGATTATTATATTGTGGCTCGGTTCTCTTCACCATCATAGTTTTCAAATACCGCTCGAGATCTTGCACAACGGCATAACATCTTTCAAGAGTTTCTACGGGGTGAGAAATCAACTCTTTTTGCAAATCAAGTCGTAATCCGGTGCGAAATCTAGAGATAGTGATTTCAGGGTCTTCCGATACTTTTGCCCTCATCATGAACTCTTCGAATTTGGCAATGTAATCGGTCACGGGCATACCACCTTGGCGTAAATTTTTCCACTGGTCGAGGAGGCGTTGGTGGTATGATAAAGAAACATACTTCTCAGTAAGTCGTTCCTTTATGTTGTCCCAACGGGTAATGGGAGGATAACCCGTGTTCACCCTAATGCGCTCAACATTGAGCCAAAAAAGTCGAGTTTGACCAACCAATTTCATTTTTGCAAGTCTAACGGAACGGTCGTCATTCATGGCATACCAATCAAAGTGTTGGTCCACGTCGGAAAGCCAATTGAGGAAGATGGTAGGGTCCATTCTTCCATCGAAAGTCGAAATCTCAACTCGGACATTCTTAAGGAGTTGAACTTCGGGGTCATTGTCATCTCTACGATGATCCCTACGGTTCTGGTTGTCTTGGCGACCATTACGTTCAGAGTGTGGACACTCACGCTCTTGGTGTTGATTTTCAAGTCCACCCATCGCTTCCAGTTGGTTGATTCGCTCACGTAATCTATCATTACTAACTCCTAGAGATGTTTGGGCTTGCTCAATGGTATTCAGACGTGCACTAATCGCACCCAATTCTTCTGGCATAGCTCTAAGAGTATTAAGAACCTCATCTGAAGCTATGGTGATCACAAGGTCTATTAGGGTTCTAATATGGCATGCAATATGGACTCACAAAAGAAACAATGCAATAAAATGAATATGACAAGAAGAAACGGCGGGATATTCCTAGGGTTCTAATATGGCATGCAATATGGACTTGAGGAGTCACTCAGAGAGGTTTTCTGATCCATTATTAGTAGGAGTACTGCCTACAAGAAGAAACGGCGGGTTATTCCTAGGGAACTCGCTCGTTTACAATGGGGAATGTCGGATGGGAAGGGGGGAGGGAGCAGCTAGGTTCCCCTTCGTGTCTGATGGGCGGGCTCCTCCTTGGTCGGTTATGAAGATCCTATCCTAGAATGTGTGCGGAATTTCTGCTCTTGCCAAACGGGACCGGGTCAAACAAGTTATCGATCACTTCAAACCGGCGCTTGTTACGCTGCAGGAGACAAAGTGGGGAAGCTGTGATGCTCAAAAGGTCTCTTTGGTGCTTCGGGGGAAGCGGTGGGACTGGATTGGGATCGATTCGGCGAGAGCATCGGGGGGCATTCTTGTCGCTTGGGACTCTAATATCCTTGAGAAACTGGAGGATGAATTGGGATATTTATCTGCTTCGGTTGTTCTCCGCACGAGGCTGACTGGTAAGGTTTGGGTCTTCTCTGGTATCTATGGGCCGCCCTCTACTAGTCTTCGTCCTGACTTCTGGTTCGAGATAGCGGCCATAGCGGCAAGATGGGGCTATCCACATTGTTACGGGGGGGACTTTAATGCTATTAGATGGAACCACGAGAAGTCGGGAGGGCCGCCTGATAGGGCTGTTATGAGGGACTTCAATGAGTTCATATCGAATTGGGGGTTGATGGATCTGCCTCTTATGGGCGCTAGATTTTCTTGGTCTAACCTTCAGGATGAACCATCACTTAGTCGTCTCGACCGGTTCCTTTGCACCACGGAATGGATGGCTTTATTCCCGGCTGCTAGGGTGGATGCCCTAGCGAGGGTGGTGTCGGATCACAGACCTATACTCCTGTTGTGTGAGGATAGGGGGCTAGGACCGACCCCCTTTTGGTTTGAAAATTTGTGGCTGTTAGAGGAGGGCTTTAAGAGCCGGGTGGCGGAGTGGTGGGCTGAGCTGAAATCGAATGGGTCTGTTGTACTGCGTTTTACTTCCAAACTAAAACATCTTAAGGTCCGTATGAAAGCTTGGAATAAGGAGGAATTTGGGAAGGTTCAGGTTGCTAAAGCCGTGCTTATCTCCCAGATACAAGAGATAGATAATTTGGAAGAATTGAGGACTCTGACAGGTGAGGAAAGAGGGGAGCGAGTGATTAAGAAGCAGGAACTTGATGCCAAGTGTCGTGCAGAGGAGGTCTTATGGAGGCAAAAATCTAAGGTCCGGTGGCTCAAGGAGGGAGATCAGAATACTACGTACTTTCATGCGGCGGCGAATGCTCGGAGCAAGGCCAACTACATGAGTAGCATTATCGTAAATGGGGTTGGGTTTTCTGAGATGGAGCTGGCCAAACCCGCGATCGTCAAGTACTACGCCGATTTGTTTTCAAAGGATGTGCTGACCTGGCCTGGTTTGGATGGACTTTCCTTCAATTCCATCTCGGTGTTGGAATCTGCCGAGATGGAGAGGCGGTTTACCGAGGACGAAGTGTGGAAGGTAATTAAATTTAGGGGAAAAAACATGTCCCCAGGGCAGGATGGATTCACACTGGAATTCTACCGGGCTTTTTGGCCGCTGCTTGAGAATGAGATGGTGGAAATCTTCACGGAGTTCCACTCCGATGGCTTCATCGGTCGGTGTCTGAACTCGACCTTTATGAAGCTAATTCCTAAGATTAATGCCGTTGATAACCTTTCAGATTTCAGGCCTATCAGCCTTCTAAATTGTCTATACAAGATAATCTCGAAAGTGCTTACTAATAGGCTTAAGCCGATTATGGGAAAGATCATCTCTAGAAACCAGGGGGCCTTTGTCCAAGATAGGCAGCTGATAGATCTTGTTGCGGTCGCCCAGGAGGTTGTGCATTTTGCTCATCTTTTGGGCCGGCCTACGACTATCTGGAAGGTTGACATGGTGAAAGCCTACGATCGAGACTGGGACTGTTTAGACTATATGCTCGGTAGATTCGACTTTGGAGTGCAGTGGAAAAAATAGATGCGAGCTTGCACCTCTTTGGTGTGGTTCTCGATCATCATAAACGGCATGCCTACTGGGTATTTCAAAAGTTCTAGGGGCCTCCGGCAGGGCGATCCGCTCTCCCCCTTCCTGTTCATCTTGGTGGGTGAGGCATTAGCAGGCCTTATTGGGCGGGCGCAGTAGTTACACCGGATATCGGGGGTTCTGATCGGGTCACAAGGTTGAGTTATCTCTCATCTTCAATATGCTGATGACACAATTCTGTTTGGTCGCGCCAAGGTCGACGAATTCTCTAATCTGGCTGATATTCTTGCTATCTATGAGGTGGTTTCTGGGTAGCGAGTGAACCTCCGTAAATCTGCAATTGCAGGAATTGGCACGAGACACCATCAGCTGGAAGATCTCTCGGAATTGGTCGGCTGTGATATTGAGTAGCTTCCTATTAAATATCTGGGGCTGCCTTTGGGTATCAAAAAGTTGCTTGCTCGAGCTTGGGACCCGGTTATCCAGCGGTTTGAAAGGAAGTTGTCGTCTTGGAAAGGCAAACTGCTGAGTAGTGGGGGTCCTTTGTTACTGGTTAAGGTGGTGTTGTCTGGCATCTCCATTTTTTTCATGTCGATGTTCCACTGTCCGGCCAGTGTTATCCGTCGCCTTGAACAAATCCAATGCAAGTTTCTGTGGGAAGGCTCGGGCCTTGGAAAATGGATCCATCTGGTAAATTGAAAAACTTGCCAGCTTCCATTATCTTGTGGTGGGTTGGGTATTCGGAATCTGGCGGACTCTAATGTTGCGCTCCTGGGCAAGTGGTTATGGAGGGCGGGATTGGACAGGGAAAGTTGCAGTTTGTGGTCATTGGTGCTGGCTGAAAAATATGGAGTCTCTAGGGGAAACTGGGGTATAAATACTACTACCCACAGAGGATTTTCGGCGTGGTGGAAGGCGGTCAGTGCGACTTGGCCTAAGTACTCTAAATGGATCAGGTACATGTGGGGATGCGGCTCCCGGATCAGGTTTTGGGAGGACTGCTGGATTGATGGTGTGTGCCTTAAAGATCGTTTTGCGGACATCTACTATATCTCCACTAATCAGGGGGGCCTGATCAACGATTTTGTCTCGCAAGCTGGAGGAGATACGGTTTGGGAGGTTTGCACCCGTCGATCTCTTAGGTGCGACGAGATCGCCTCTTTTACCAATCTGCTATCCCTCTTTATGGTAGTCATCCTATTGGCCAACGTCAGGATCAACAGACTTGGATGGGCAGCAAGGATGGCAGGTTCAGTGTTAAATCCGACTTTCGTATGCTCACGTGTCGGCCTCTCATCAAATCTCAAGGAGCGTTTATCTGGAAGATGGGGATCCCTCCAAACGTGCGATTTTTTGCCTGGTTACTGGTCAAGGAAAAACTCTCGACGGTGGATTTACTCATTAGACGGGGCATGGACCTACATAACTTATGTGCTATGTGCCGACATGAAGCTGAGTTGGCTGCCCATCTGTTCCTTCATTGCCAGGAGGCTTTTAAGGTCTGGAGGGCGATTCTTGGGCTTTGCGGTATTAGTTGGGCCGCTACTCAAACTATCACGCAACATCTCAGCAGCTGGGTGGCTCCCACTTTGGAAGAACATGCTCAACAATATTGGAGGAAGGTGCTTTTCGCTGTTTGCTGGCACCTTTGGCTTGAGAGGAACCACCGAATCTTTCGGAATTTGTCGCGTCCGGTGGGGATGACTATTAAAGGCATTAGGGATTGCATTGGAGTGTCGTCTACGCCCTTGGATCCTGGCTAGACCTGTTGCATGGGCGAGGTCTTGTGGGGGGTGGAGGGCTTGGGATCCTGTCTTTTGTGTTCATTTTCTGTTAGTTTTTTTCCTTCGCCGATGTATGTTTCTCTCAGCTTCTCGCTGGTTTTTATATAAGTTTCCGATACCGATAAAAAAAAAAAAGAATATGACAAGCAAAGATGCCCTAACCTAGAAAACCTAGGGCTCTGATACCAAAACTGGCGTGGGACAACAACCCTAAAATGCGGAATATGATTTAATGAAGATTTGCCAAAATTAAATAAATTAATTCAAGTTTAATCGCAAAATTATCTTTGATACCTTAGGGTTTGCAGAATTCTGATGGGTAGATCACACAAGATCCAGATAGGGTTCAATCCGATGCGCAAGTACTTTAGAATCGAGGCGAGATCAGCCTAGAGATAGTACTCTAGCTTTTCTAGGATTAGGCGCTCGTCTTCGGTCCAATGTAGATTCATGGATTCCAAATTAGATTGTAAAAGGGAATTAGGGTGTGTAAAGACTTGTGGTTTTAGATCGGTTTATGGTTTTGGAAAGGGTGTTGGCTTTTGTGGTTTAGGGCTTCAAAAGGATTTAGGGTTTTGGGGATCACAAGGAAGAAATTAGGCTATGGTTTAGAGAAGCACGCAGAGATTTAGAGATAGGAAGTATAAGCAAGCCACGCAAATCAATGACAAAGATAAAGGAAATATATGGGAATCACTCTCTTTGTCTCACACCAAATCCATCGCGGGAAAGAAGACTCTCTTCACAAAGCAAAAACTCTAATTCAATAATCAATCCACTAATGAAAAGGTGTTTACAAGCCTTTATATATAGGCCATCAATAAGTAATTCGAAATAGAAAAGAGTCCTAATAGAAATAAAACTAAAAAAGCATAGAAAAAAATCCCGTGGCGACATGGTATCACGGCCAATGGCGTCTGCAGAGATGTCATGGCGCTCTTTGTATGCGCTTCTCCTGGCAGTTTGTGTCCTTTTCTCCTCTGAGGCTACGGTATTCGGGCTTCCTCTACGCTTCTTCTGACGCCGGTAAAACTGATGTGGTCTGAATCCGATGTCCATGTATGTGGCGTCCCCGTCAGTCTATTTCTCCCATCCTAAGCCAACCGAACCGAACCGTGAACTAGTTGCGATTTGCATGCTTGTCCAGCGAATTAGGTATACTCTGGTATATACCTAATGGATTAGTGCAGAGATTCAAGGCTAGATTGGTAGGAAGGGAATTGGTTTACCCAAACCCAACGAATTGACTATCGAGATACATTTGCTCCCGTTGCTACGTCAAACACCATCCAAGTGTTTTTGTCACTTGCTGCATTTAGGGATTGGCCTCTTACCCGGCTTGGTGTGAAGAATGCATTTCTTCATGGGGATCCAAGGAAGAAGTTTGTATGTTTGCAAGCTTAGAAAGTCTATCTAAGGGTTAAAACAATCTCTACCTGCCTGGTTTCAGAAATTCAATGAAGCTGTAATGAGGTATGGATATAATAGAAGTCATTTATTGATAAAAAAAAATAATAATAATAGAAGTCACCATGATCACACCTTGTTTGTAAAGAAAGTGGTGCATACTACAACTATCCTGGTGTATGTGGATGATATTATCATCACATGAGATGATAGTGAGGAGATATAATGTTTGAAAGACCACCTTTGTCGGGCCTTCGAAATCAAGGATTTCGGCCCCCTTTTAAGTATTTTTGGGTATTAAGGTGGCAAAGTAAAAAAGATGATGGCATTGTAACAGAGAAAATATGCTTTGGATCTTCTTTATGAGACATGATAGTTAGGGTGCAGGCTCACAGTTAATCCCATTGAGCATAATCATAGGTTGAATGGAGAGGTAGATGAATCTCTCAAGGATCCTAGAGCTAATTGGAAAACTAATCTATCTCACTATGACTTGCTTGGATATAGCCTACACTATGTGTGGTGAGCTAGTGCATGCACTCACCTAGGAACACTCATCTCGATGTTGTTTATAGGATATCAAATACTTGAAAGGGTGTCTTGGAAGAGGACTCTCATATGGAAACCATGGGCACATGGATGCTGAGATCTTCACAGATGCTCATTGGGTTGGATCTATTGATGATAGAAGGTCAACTACTGGGTATTACACCCTCGTGTGAGGAAATTTGGCGACTTGGAGATTAGAAACAACATGTTGTATCCAAGTCTAGTGTAGAGGGGGAGTACAAAACTATGTCACAAGGAGCGCAAAGTAATGTGGTTGAAACATATCCTATATGATCTGGGAGTTCATGTTACCTTGCCTATGACCCTTTATGGCGATAATGATGCTGCACATCACATTGCTGAGAATCTGGTCTATCATGAGAGGACAAAGCATATAGAAGTTGACTGTCATTTCATCCGAGAGAAGGTTGAGTCAAAGGAAATTACCATCCCACAAGGATGCTCTGAAGATTAGTTGGCTGACATCCTCACCAAGGGTGTTGCAGGAAAGCGTCTGTTTGACATCACCTCTAAGTTGGGCGTGATCAATGTACATGCACCAACTTAAGGGGGAGCGTTGGTGATACATTTAGTGTTATATTAGTGTCTTCATCATATATTGGGTCTGTGTGGAGTAAGTTTAAAAATTTACTCTAGGTATTGTAGATTATTTTCTTGAAATCTGTTATTTAATGATGGAAGTATATAAACCATAAATGCATTGGGAAGAGTGCTAAGCTAAGCAACTCAACCCTAATTCTCTCTCTCTCTCTCTCTCTCTCTCTCTCTCGTTCTTCCCCCTTCTTCCTCACTTAACCCTAACCCTAACCCAATTACCTAGAAATTAACTTTTAGATTATTTATTTTTCATAAATATGACTTTTAATCTCAACCATTAAACTTAGGTTTTAGTGTTTGGCCCTGGATCATTTTTTGTCATAGATATTTTTATTGTATCATGGTTTCATCATGAACTTCTACTGATTCTGATTTTCTTTAACACTATCAATTGCTACAGTGAGAACACCAAGAATATGTTGATATCATCGACTTATATACACCTGAAGCGTAAGGAATTTACAAAGTTCACTTCAGACCTCCCTACTGTTAGCCCTCGAATATTGTTGTCCGGTCCTGCAGGTAATGCAGTCTTCTTTTGTAGGCCTATTTCTAGATTTTGTGTTGGAAGTACATTTTCAATTTTCTCTATATATGCTAACAGTGATTTTTTTTTTTTTGAAAACCTGTTATAGGTTCTGAAATATATCAAGAAACATTGGCAAAAGCACTTGCCAAACATTTTGGTGCTAGACTACTTATAATTGATTCTCTCTTATTGCCTGGTGTAAGCTTCTCTGAGCTATCTTCTTCCCCCCCCCACCCTCTTTAGAATTTATTTTATCTAATAATTGGCGTTCTGAAGTCCACTATAACAGGACTGTAATAGGTTTTCACAATATTTCCGCATCAAACTCTTCATCTGGTAGCCTCACCCTGCAAATTGTTACAATTTAGTCCTGAAATACTCGCAAATGATTTCAGGGACCATGCTTAAAGGATTCAGAGCCCACAAAAGAAAACCTAAGGATGGACAAATCAGGCATTTTCGCAAAGCAACGAGGACTGGTAGACAGTATACGCCTTAAGAGACCAACTTCTTCTGTAGATGCTGATATTGTGGGTGCATCAATGTTTAGTTCCGAGTCTCTGCCAAAGCAGGAGGCATCAACTGCATCATCCAAAACCTACACATTTAAAACAGGTAAATTATTATTCACTTGATAACTGTCGTAAACTTTGTAGCTTCTCATAATCTGTATGTCATGGAATAGCTTCTACATATTCTGTATCTATCATGTGAAATTGCAACTGAGTAACTGGATCAGCTTTTGCGAAATTTTTTACACAGGTGACAGGGTAAGGTATGTGGGTTCATTACATTCTGCTGGATACCCTCCTCATCAGCATCCTTCTAGGTACTCTGACTGGCTTTTTCATTTTCACTGTGTTCATAATTTCTACTTGGGAATTCTCTGTTTTTGTTTCTTTAGTTGTTTGCAGTATATGATAGAATTGTTGTTGCACATATTTTCTTCTTGACTTGATGCATATTATTGAAATTTAAGGTTATCAATTTTAAAGAATCTCTTCTCATAGAAAATTTTGATCTTATTTAGATAATCACTCTGCCAAAGAAATTGATACGATCACATTTTTTTACATCATAGTTTTATTCTTTTGATAGACATGAACTGTCTTTTAGAAAATAATTGCTTCCACTTGCCTTTCTACCTTAGTGATGTTATTATGGGAACTGAGACATATATAAATTTTGACTGGGAAAGTTTGCCATATGTACTGCCAAACATAATCTTTGACCCTTTCTTGAATTGACTATTTTGCAATTTAAGTGATTTGTCCTAGTGTTCTTCTTGGCATCTGAATCCTGTATACTCTTTATAAAATGTGTCAATCATGAGGTAGATGCAATAGTTATAGGATAACAATCTAGTGTTTCTAAAGGAGCTTGGGTGCACTCTCATTGCCCTTCTTGATTAGGTCAAGGCTCATGATTCATGCCTCATTCGCATGACATACATTTTGTGGTTTGAGACATTAGTTGATTCAATATCGCAAAGGCAACAGTTTTCATGCCTTTTCAAGATTTTCAGTTGTTTTCTCAAATTTAGATTTGGATGCTTAGATAAATTCAGGATTATGGTACCATAAAATGTTCAGTTTCATGATAGTTCAAGACGGTGTGGTCATAATACAATGAAATCAAAATGACTCGAAGAAACCCATTAAGTAAGCAAAATATTTTCCCTTCAGAGAAATCTATTGTAAGCTTCTTCACGCCTTTTCAAGGCTTTGGGTTGTGTTTTTCCCAAATTTAGATTTTGATGCTTGGATAAATTTAGGATTTTCGTAACAAAAAATGTTGGTCCTTGCACCGCCTTCTCTACGCTTGCATGAAAATTGTGTAAACCATGGTTTTAAATACCTGTTGGTACTGGATTGTGGCGCTTGATATGTTTCAGTACCAAACTGGAGTGATGCAATAGAAACCAGTGTGCTAATATTGGCTTTGTATGTCCGGTAGTTTAAATGTAATCTTCGGCATTCAACGGTACAACTCACTACTTTCAATGTATTGTTTGTACCACTGGATGCAAACGAAGCACTGCATGACGATTCGGCTTCCCGGTCTTGAACTGCTCCCAATGAACTGTTATCTCTTCAGCGGCAATCACCTTCTTCTTGCCCGACACAAGCACATTGATAGAGACGATGCCCTTGAGATTGGACATCGAGAGTGTAATGGGTGGGCATGATGTAGTTGTAATTGACAAGTTCGATGAATGCTGTAACCCTCAACCTCCTTGCAATTTCTTTGACAACTTTATTCCCTATGACCCATTTAGGATATTTGAGATGCCAACGATGCGACACTGACGTAGTACAATATGATACCTCGTTTCCTTTTTCTAATATTTTTTCTTTTTAATTTTAAACATTCATGGATGCCCATCCACGAAGTATCTTCTGGCAGACATGAGTTTCCTTTTCTATGATCCATTCGTCGTCGGAGTCCATGTCAGTTAAACAAATAGCATCATATAACCCTTCAGCCTTTTGCCTATTTCGATGTATAGCTTCCGACTGGAAGTTGTACTCCACAAACACTAGTGCATTCAACCTTTGTTGTTCCAAACTGTTTCTTCTTTTAGAATGCACCTACATCAAATTTAAATATTCAACGATTTATACACAAGCTATAAACAAATTTAAAGCTAAATAAATTGAAAGTACAAAAATGTATACAAAATGTAGTCCAACCATTGTTGTCAAATGGCTTAAGCGATGCTAAGCGATTTGGCTCCATTTCGCTTAAGCGAATCGCTTAATCGCTTGAGCCATGCGTACTTTTTTTTTTTTTTTAAATAAAATAAAAAATTAAAATAAATTAACAATCAAGTCTCTAGAAGGGAAAAATAGACATTTTTGCATTTAAAAAAGAAGTTTTACACACTAATATTCAACATTTTAACTTTAATTTTGAAACTGAGTACCAGAAATGTACTCTACACATTCATTTCTAACCCATTGTGGGACATCTCCATCATCATCACTAGCATTGTCGTCGTCATCGGAATCATCTCCTTCTACATACTCTTCGTCCTCTATTTCGTCTTTATCCGATTTCACTAGTATGAAATCTATATCATCTTTTTGTCTATCCTCATTTTCTATTATTTCATCTTCATCAATATGCATGCCTTAACTGCTACTACCTCCACCAACAGTTCGCCTCCTCCTATCAGTGGGTGCCGGACCAAGGGCCGCTGCTTCAACTTGGACTCATTTCAAATCTTCCCTATAAAAGACAGGCTCATATGGAGAATCAACCATCCATGGATGGTCAACAGGCACATCATCCACATAGATGGGATCATAGAATCCCGGTTTCTCTCGCCTTGCAAGGAATCGTTCACACAATTTTTGATTGTATTGCATGAACACCAAGTCATTGAGCTTCTTTTGCTCAAGTTGGTTCATTTTCTTTGTGTGGATCTGTTAAACACGAGGAGTGGGACTATTAAAAATCTTGCAATTTAATTAAAATATTCATGGATCGAGTTTAATTGTTTAAAACTTCAATTACCATCTCAAAATAACTTCAATTCCACTCACATTCGGAAGCGGCACAAGTAAGGCCAAGTATCCTAATGGCCAATTTTTTCAAAATGGGATCCTTTGTTATCGGATCTATCCCATAAGCTAACCACTAGTCGGTTATAGATTAAAGAGAATGATTAGAAGTTAGAACTGCTAGAGTAGAAATAAAATACATTAATTAGTTTGAACTTTAGAGACTTTTAAAGTTTATACTTGGAATTTTTGTACTTCTATGTCAGATAACTGTCCCTTCAAAAAATCCTTTCGCCTTCTTGTAACGATCTAACTGATGACTTATTCTATCTTGTTCACCTCTATCAGAGACCATTTCTAAGCAATCGAGAAAGCTAACCATGTGAGTGGCATCCGCTTCATCTCGATCCGGGTGTGCAAAGTACAACACTGGATTAAGAATGAAGGCAACCGAATATAGTGGAGATGTTATTTGACTTCCCCACCTCTTGTTGATTATATCCAACACGGGTTGATTTAATCTTGGCTTGAATTGATTATTAGATTTTATTTTTTCTTGGGCACCCTCCATAAAACTATATATATATATATATATATATATATATATATTATATCCCATCGGTGGTTTCTCATCACCATCCACCAATTGTAACACCTCTACGATTGGTTGGGAGTCACGTAGGGTTTGTGCAATACTAGTCCAAAATTTGTTTTGGAGCAATGTTTGTGCAACTTGTTTACCATCGACTTTTTTTAACCAAGGTCCATTGTTCCAATTGGTCGATGTTACAAAACTTCTAAGCTCATTTTTTTTCGCATACAAGCTTTGTTAAGTTAAAAATGCGGTTGCAAATTGGGTCACGGCGGGACGTAATAAATTACCTCCTATTGCTTTGCGCATTCTTTAAAGTAGAAGCTTATGTTTGTACATAAAAATAACTATCGTCCTAGCTCTGACAATTGTTTAATATGTAGTTTGCCTATATCCTCTAGGATTAGGTATAAACAATGGGCTGCACACGGCGACCAATATAGTTGCGGTTGCTTCTCTATAAGGAGGCGACCGGCGGCTACGTAGGATGTCGCATTGTCCGTTACAACCTGGACAACGTATTCGGGTCCTATTTCCTTAATGATCTTATCCAAAAGTGTAAATAAATATTCGGCCGTGTGAGAATGGTCCGATGTATCTATCGATTTTAGAAACATAGTTCCGGTAGAACAATTTGCCAAGAAGTTGATCAATGTCTGACCAGTTCTATCCATCCATCCATCGGCCATCAATGTGTAACCGTATATTTTTCATGCATCCTTGTATTCGGCTAATATATTGTTGGTCACTCTCACCTCTTCTTTGAGGCAAGTTTTCCGGATTTCATGGTAGGAAGGGGGTTTAAGTCCGGGCCCAAATTGCCCAAGAGCTTCAATCATCATTTTGAAGCTCTTTAGCTTAACAGTATTGAAAGCAATGCCGGCTTGGTAGAACCACTTAGCTATATTTGATTGTGGTGGGTCTATCCTTACCCTTAAATCAGTTCTCTAGTGTTGTTTGGGCTGGTCCTTTACCCTTCTTTTGATTAATCACATCCTCCGGATGTGGTCGACACCACCTTTCGAGTGTGCCACGATCACATGCTTTTTTCGATGGTGGTTATAAAGGTCGTCTACTTTGGGCCTTTGATGGTGTAGATCTATCATCTTCATAATCATCATGATCACCTTTCATATAACCTTCTAAAATAACATCTTGATCATATTTTTTCCTAGAATGCTTGTCTTTATACTCCATTATTTCATTTCGAATTTCCGGCGTAGTTTTTCTACAAGCCCTAGCATTTGCTCCAGCTCCATGAGCAAGATGTTTATGACGGCCTATGTCACCCGTGCTCTCATAATCACACAAGGTACAAAATATGGTTGCTTTCTTGGTAGGACTCTTATACCGTCCATATTTCCAACCCGGATCATTCGATTTAGGTCTTAGATGATCCGGGTTTGAAGATGTGGACATAATTAATTGATGAATGATGATAGAAAGTAGGAACTAGGAAAAGAAAATTAGAGATTTAGAAATTTTGAAACAAAAATAATAAAACTCAAACCTCCCAAAAGGCTTGCTTCCTTGATCCGGGTCACTTGATTGATAGAAGATTAGAACTATAAGCTTTCTTCACTCTTGAATCTTGATCCTTGATCTTTTCCTTTGAGGCTTTGTAACACACTAACACTAATATTACTAAGTTTACAACAATTTAATTCATTAAAAAAAAGACTACGAAGCATAGAATAAAAAAAAACTAGATAGGAAAGATGGGAGGAGATTGGGAGTAAAGAATGGAGATTAGAGAGAAAGTTTTAAGCTAAAATAGTTGTGTGAGGAGTAGAGGACCCAACACCCTTTGATAGAGGCAATGGGACCTCAAAAAACAAATTTTTTTTTTATTAAAAGTGCTCCAACGGTGATAAATATGACCGTTGGGGCATTATACGATCACATACTGAGTATGCGATCGCATAGTGTGAAAATCGCATAAGCCATGATGGCTTATGCGATTTTGTAGCTTAGGATCGCTTAATCACTTATGACAACAATGAGTCCAACTCCTTTTTCACCTAGCGGCTGTACAAGTGAGGCTTGATATACAAATGACCAATCTTTGGAGCTCTTTGTAGCCTCCTCCAAAACTCTCTTACTATAATGCTATGTCATAAACGATCGTAACATTATGATAAACTAGTATATAATAATATTAAATGTAAATCATATGATAATTGCAATATTTTAAAGAATTACCTTGTTGTTTCTCATCTCTTCGAATATTTTTATTTTGTCATAACCAAACATTCCTTCCGCTTTACAAAACTTCTCTAACGTTGTATCGATCGTCTTTTCAAAGCGGTTGGTAGACAAATTCTTGAATTGTTTGATACAAGCATGTTTTAACTTCAATATATGGAGCAAAATTCTTAGCGTAATGATACCTGTAATTCAATTAAGTAATGAATTAAATTATAATATAGTTTATAAACATTATACAGCTTGTAAAGTAAAGACTAAAATAAAAAAATAAAAGGATGAACAGGTATGAAAAAAACTTGCATCATACTATTAACCACATAAGTATTTCCATTACAATAAATTACGGATATATTGTCAACTATGGCAGTGGGCGGTGGGTTGGTGGTGGTACAGAAGGGGGATTGGCTATGCAACGGATGTGGCAACCTTAATTTCCGACGACGGATCCAGTGTCACACTAGAAGCTGTGATGCACATTGGAGCACGGGCGCTACCATCGCGAACTGTCTGAACGTCAACACTAACGACTATCTCAGCGCTTCAGCAAAGAGGTCTTCGAAATGGATGGAATATTGTAGGGAAGAAGTTCAAGAGGGCCAATCAGTTGTACCAATCCAAGGATGGTAAAATTGAGTGGCAGATGAGGCAGATTACTGCCGGAGTTCGGAGGGAGGGGACCGAGTCCTCTGCGTTATGGAAGGACCAACGGTTGGGAGAACAGCCTCCAACTTGGCTATGGTCATTGGATATTGGTGGGCCCAGCCAACTACCAAAATCTTTCCCGTTGGTTGTTAATGGCAATATTTATGATGACAATAAAGTTCACAACCACAAGAGTAAGGTTCTGCTATATTTTGATAGGCCTATTGTTAGTTTCAATGAGAACCGTATTTACATTTTAGAGAGGCATTAACCTGGTTGCTTGGCAGCCTTCACAAAAACGGGGTTTACATAAGAAAAGTTTTCTTCGGATCGCTTTCTGTTGAGTTTCGGCGACGGCGCAGATTAGGCGGTCGAGTTTCTACACAAGGTAAGGACGACACGCTAAGGGGACACAGAGCTCGCTTCGTTCGCTGGGAGGAAGATTTCTACAGGACATCGAGGCAAAATGGGGATAGCGACATCTGGCTACACATTCACGGTCTATATTCTCATGCTTGGACCAACGAGGTTCTTAGTGGTCTCGGAAGAAGGTGCGGGACTTTCATCGGTACTGATCCTTCCATTGCGGCTGGGGAGGATATCCGCTTCGCGAGGATATTGGTGCGCTTCAAGGACGCTTCCCGGATACTGTGGAGGGGAGATGTCCTCGTTAATGGATGCCACGACAGATGCTGGTTCGAACTGGAGTGGAGGAAAAGGATATTGACGGTTGATAACGGCGAAGTACGAGCTGGCGGGATAAGGCCCGGTGATGTACAAGATCTGACGGGAAGAAGTTCTCTGCGAGAACGACAGGGTTAACGGGAAAAGGGAAAGACGAAATCCGCCGAAGTTCCCAGAACTCAATCGTGCGAGGGTCGGGCTCCATTCTTAGCGGTGTCTGGTTCCGGTAGCGGACGGCCCCGTCGAGGAGGTCAAAGGCAAACTTGAACACTCGTGATATTACCTGATGGATCAATCGGATCAGATGGTATTGGACCACTGGAAGGTGTTTTCCGAGGAGCATGTGGCCAGTGGAGGACAAGGCAGGCTTTATAGACACCACATGGAGGATCCGACGGTTCAGAGGGCTCCAAAGCAGTTTGTAACATCAAGGGACGAGGTTTTTGCTCAGAGGTATGGTGTGAAGGGATGGCTCGAAGACTTTTCTCTTATCTAGGAAGGAGCTTTTAAGGAGGCTGGTCGATTATCGACAGGTGGAGGGATCATCGGTAAAAGCGTTGGTCTTTTCCTCTCAGGCACGTGCTGCCTTAATGGCAGGGTGGCTGGTTTAATGACTAATGGGGTGACTTTATTACTCGATGAAGGTGGAATAGGCACGACACGTGGATATCACTGACACACGAAAGTGTGATGCGCAGATCGTTTGCAATGGTCTGTCGGATTCAAAGTCCAAGTCGTCTATGCGTTGGAGGGATAGGACGAGGACACTTGTCAAGGCACCTTTTACTTCTTTAACTCGCGGAGAACCTTTCGGAGGGACGGGTTCGCGTGCTGACATGGCGTCCTGTTCTTGTGTTTGTGAAACCGTCGCCTCCAACGATGTTCGGGCTGTTGGAGCATGACACTGCTTATCTACTGGGACCATGGATCCGCCTATCGGGTCGTGGTCCTCTGTTGAAAAATTGGTTTTGCATGGAACCTTTCATGGGCCTTTGTTCAATAATCAGTCGGTTACGTAGCCTGGCCCTTTGGGGCCCAGGTCGTTTTCCTACTTTTCTAATTTGTCTGTGGGCTGGGTGTGCAGTTGTAGCGGAATCTCAAGCGGGCCTGAGTGTAAGTGATATCTCCCACTGTACCAGGCACCTTCGAAGAAGGGGAATCTGGGCACAAAGCACTGTAACTGTTCTGGCTCGGACTCGATTGAATTGTTCTCATTGGGAGGTGAGCTGGTGATGGCTTCCAACATTCGCCTTGAGGGGTCAGAAGGGGAAAGGTTGGCAGCTCTTGGGGAAAGTTTAGGGGTGTCTTTTTTTGGTCCACGACACGAGTTGGTCAAAGTTTACCGAGAGATTATAGAGAAGGGTAGGAGGCAATCCGAGGCCAATAGAATTAGCGGAAGCAAGGGCAGGGTGAGATCTAAATGGGGTATGTTCTATGTTCGACAAAAGAGGGGAATATGAAGATCTAAGAGGAAAATCAAGCCGGTCTTGGACCATGGCTTCCCTTATGGGACCCCGCAGGAGAGGTGTTAGTGGAGTCGATCTCGTGGGCTGTTCTATCTTTGTTTTTTAATGTTGTTTCTCAGTTGGAATGTGAGAGGTTTGGGGCATAGGGACAAAAGGTCCCTCGTGAAATCTTTCATTAGAGGGCAGAAAGTTGATATCATAGGATTGCAGGAAACCAAATGGGATTGGCGACCGATCCTTTGGTCCACTCGGTTATCGGTGATTCGTCGTGGGATTGACTCGCCATTGATGTGATAGATAGCAGAGGCGGGATGCTACTTGCGTGGAATGCCAAGGTCTTCAACTGGTGGATTCGGAGATGGGTAGCTATGCGATTACAACTCTGCTGAATGATATTAGGAATGGCAACCAGTGGGTGGCTATTACTGTATATGGTCCTATGGTGAGGTCTCAGGCGGGATCTCTTCGTTGACTACATTTCGCAAGGTGCCCTCTTCGATATGGGTATAGTCGGGGGCGTTTCACTTGGTCAAATGGTCAGGATGCACCAATTTTATGTAGATTCTTATGTGGGATGGAATTTATGGATCTAATGGCTAAAGCTTTGGTTCAAATTTGGCATACTACTATTTCAGATCATCAGCCCATTGTGCTTTGCGGTCCCGATCGCAACTCTTCGGGGACCGTTCAGGGGCCTTTCAGGTTTGTGAATGCTTGGCTATGGGACGACGACTTCAACGAAAGATTGGAAGGTTGGTGGAATCATGGCAGCATTGTGGGCACGCCATCCTATATATCTTCTTCGAAGCTGAACCAGTTGAAAGCTCATATAAAGTCTTGGAACAGGGATAGGGTAGGGGATGTGGGCCGGCTTAAGGATGGCCACTTGGGGGAAATCGTGATGCTCAATCTCTTGGAAGAAGGCGGTCCGCTATCAGAGGAGGGTAGAGAGGTTAGGCTGGCTTTGAAAGAAGCTTATAACTTGAAAGTGTTGGAAGAACTTATTTGGCGGCAAAAAGTGAAGGCTCATGGGCTGTGAGAGGGTGACGACAATACTAAGTTCTTCCACGCGGTTGCAAATGGCAGGTGCATTCATAATTGAATAGCGAGTATCGAGATTAATGGGGTCAGGTGCACGGAAGACAATATTGTGCAAGCGAAGAAAGTAGAGTTTTATAAGGGGCGGTATGCTTCGGAGGGGGTGGGCAGACCGTCTCTGGAGGGTGTTGCTTTCAACTCAATCAATGCGGACAAGGCAATGTATCTTGAAAGGATGTTCACGGAGGAGGAAGTGACGGAGACTTTGGGTAAGCTGGGGAGTAACAAGTCTCCCAACTCGGATGGCTTTACCATTGAGTTTTTCAGATTGTCTTGGCATATCATAAGTGTGGACTTTATGGCATTTCTGGGGGAGTTCCATTCTTTTGGCAAGTTGGCTAAAAGCATTAACTCATCTTTCATTGCCCTCATCCCGAAGTGTGCAAGGGCAAACAACATTATCAATTTCCGTCCGATCAGCCTAACGTGGTGTACCTACAAGATTGTGGCGAAAGTGCTGGCTACTCACCTCAAGGGAGTTATAAGTTCCTTGTTTTCCAACATTCAAGGAGTGTTTATCCCTGGTAGACAGCTCTTAGATATCGCGGTTACAGCTGTGGAAACTATCGACTCGGTTACAAAGCGGAAGGAAAAGGGTTGGGTCTTCAAGATCGATATGGAAAAGGCTTACGACAGGGTGCATTGGGATTTTCTTGATTACATGTTGTCTAGAATGGGCTTCGAGGAGGTGTGGAGGAAGTGGATGAAGGGATGTTACGCGTCGACGAGGTTCTCAGTCTTGATTAATGGGGTGCATCGGGGAGGCACTGCATAGATTATTTATGAGTGCGGAAGAGCTTAATCTCATCTCAGGTTTCAAGGTTGTGGACAATGGTTTGTTGATCTCTCACTTGCAATATGCCGATGGTACTATGGTGTTTTGTAACGGAAGTCGGGGAGATTCGGAAGTCAAGACAGCTACTGATATTTTGGTCCTCTTTGAAGGCGTGTCCAGCCAGAAGATTAATCTTCATAAGTCCAGCTTGGTTGGCATCAACACTGCCAATGAGGAAACTGAGAGAGTGGTCGCGTTGGTGGGATGTAGGAAGGATACTATGCCCATCTCCTATTTGGGGATACCTCTGGGTATTGGTATGTGTAGAGCGAGAAGTTGGGAGGGGCTTGTGCAGAGATTCCAAAAAAGGTTGGCTACGTGGAAAAGCAAATTGCTTAGTGATGGGGGGCGGCTAACGCTCATTAATTCCACTCTTGCTTCCATGCATGTTTTCATGATGTCTATTTAGGACCCCGGTCAGTATCACGAAGAAGCTGGAGAAAATTATGCGGGATTTTCTATGGAATAGCAATGGGGACCAAAAGAAGTTTCACCTCGTAAAATGGGCGGAGTGCTGTGACCACAAAGATAAAGAGGGCTTAGGTATACGGAGGCTTCGCCTTGTGAATACCGCTCTCCTAGGGAAATGGCTCTGGAGGATAGGAGAAGGCAGAGAAAGGGACAAGCTTTGGTGGCAGCTGGTTACCAATAAGTATGGCTCGCCGGAGGAACCATGGCACTACAGTTTCAGGGCGAATATCGAGTCGGCCTGGTGGAAAGAGGTGAAGCTTTGTGTGAGTTTCATCCACAATGGTTCTAGGTACAACTAGAGTGATGGTCAACGGATCCGGTTCTGGAAGAACATATGGGTGGGTGAGCAACAACTTCAATTCAGGTTCCCTACGATCTATATGCTCTCCGACGACAAGGACGCAGTCATCAGCCACTTCTCGCAGTTGGTGCAGGGTGCTTGGGTTTGGAATATCCCAACTCGCCGTGGCCGAAGACAGTGGGAGCACGATGAATTTAGGGACCTTGGGGGCCTTTTAAGGGGGTTGATCCCCAACGATAGCAATAGGGATCGCAGGCTCTGAAAGCACTCTACCATAGGGACCTTCTCCACCAAATCGCTATACAATCAGATTCTGAAGATGGATAGGATCAGCAACGGCGGTAGGTGGTGGGCCGGTTTTTGGAGAATCAAGATTCCTCCGAAAATCAAATTCTTCTCGTGGACTGTGGTGCGGGAAGAATCCTTACTCAGGACCAGCTGGTGAGGAGGAACATCCCGATTAGAAATAAATGTCTTCTGTGCATGAGAGAGAGCGAATCGGTGGCGCACATATCCTCCTTCATTGTTCCTTTGCACGTAGCATTTGGTCTAAGATTTTCGGCTTCGTCAATGTCTCCTGGGCCATTCCGGAAGGGCCGGCTCAGTTGATGGAAATGTGGCGGGAGGCAGAGGTGGAAGGACTCCGGAAGGCCCTGTGGCTGGTGACGGTCTACGCGGTTTTTTGGCCATTTGGATTGAGAGGAATAGCAGTCTTTACAAGAAGGGGAAAGCCGCTGGGGATGGTTATTTGTCATATATGGGACTTGGTTGTTAGCTGGAATGCCATACAAAAGTCTGATTTCAAGGAAGGGTTGCAGCACTTTCTGCTGCCATGGGACTGCTTCACTGGTTGAGATTCTCCGGTGTGGGCCTTGCGGTGGTTCCTCTTGGGGGTATCGCTTACTTGCGGCCTTGCTCGGGTTCCTGAGTAAGTCTTTTGGCAGGGTTTCTTTTTGGGTAGTGTCTTACTACCCGCCAAAGTATGTATTTTCCTTCTTTTTAATATAATACTTTTGTTACCGCTTCAAAATAAATAAATAAATAAATACTTACCTGGGATTAAGAGAATATGCAGCTGCATGGAGTGACCTATGGAGCTGAAAGTCCAATGTTCAACAATAATATCTCAAATTTTTGAGTACCTCTTCTTTTTATTGAAAATTTTCTCAGTCTTTTTCTTCACTCTATCCATGAGTTGTGGATGTAGCCTATGGAAGGCTTCACATCTCCATCTACAAGCTATAAACCTTCGCCAGAAGAATTGCCCGTTTTAACCAATAACTTATAGATTTAAAAAATGATGATCTAATCAAAATAATTTCTTCAACCTTCATGCTATCTGCTTTTCTTTCATAGGAGATTTTGACCCACTCCTTTAATGACGAGATGACTATAAGCCCAAGCCTCTGCATGCACACTTTTTATAGTCAGGTAGGCAGTGACAAATCTAGTCGTCATGTGTCATGTCAAAACCTGCTTGTTAGTGTACTTTTTCATTGGATTTAACATCCATGAATGTTTATAAATATATACCGTGATTTCTTTTTATTTGGACACTTCACCGTAATGAACCAATAATTTAGTTCACTCAATATCAGATTGAGTCATCAGGCTGCACAAGAAGATCAAAATAATTTTTTCC
The DNA here is from genome assembly GCA_021018995.1 of Chloranthus sessilifolius. NCBI lineage: Eukaryota > Viridiplantae > Streptophyta > Magnoliopsida > Chloranthales > Chloranthaceae > Chloranthus > Chloranthus sessilifolius. The sequence continues at coordinate 3,040,143 of CM037588.1, read as the reverse complement.
TCTTCTCCAATAATAAGTTTCCTGCTTTTACATAAGCTGCAGGGCACTATCAATCACCATCTGCACCACATTTTCTTCAAGAGTCTCTTCAACCAAAGGGTCCAAGAGTTAAACAAATTTTGTTTCTATTTGAAATAACTGATGTGTCAATAGATTTAAAAAAGATGGCCCCGCATGAACTATTAACCAAGAAGTTGGTAATAGACCCACCCTTCCCATTGGTCCATCCACCAGACATTAAGGTACATCCGGTCTTCCTCACTTGAACTTATATATTTTCTAAGTAATTAATATATTTTCAACCTCCTTTAAAAATGTAGTTCTAACTGCATGATATGATGATAGCTTCATTCCTGGACCAGAAGATACAATTGCCTCCATCATAACTATGAAGTAGGAGGTTTTTGCCAAATTAAATTGCACAACATTTGCATAGAGAAATTGATAAATGCGCATATATACATCATCTCTATCTCTTCTCTGCATATTGCATCTGGTGTGGTTTGCTTATCACAGTTTTTAACAAATTTGTGTAAAGTTCCCTTCCACATTCTGCTAATATTCTGTATTCTAATGTCGTCATCATCTTCTGCGCCATCATAATCACCCTTTTTCCTCATTTGCCGACAAAATTTGCTTAAGCAATCATGCGCCACAATATTTGATTCAAAAAAATCCTTCTACACCACCCAAAATACTTTTTTATAGTAGTTGCATTCAAACTTCAGCCTCTTATTTTTTTCCTTCCTCGTCAACTTTCTTACAGTGGTCAGGTATGTGATCATCCTTCCTTTTCCTTTATCCACCTTAAATTCTTCTAAAAAATAGTAATAAAAGATACATTAAGGACAAAAGTAGACATATTAAGCCACAAAATCAGCCACAAAAAAGTAGTCAATGAAGAGAGAGAGAGAGAGAGAGAGAGAGAGAGAGAGAGATTTGCCTGCAAAATCAAATTGGTTTTGATTTTCAAACAATTCAAAGGTAGTAAGCAAAATAAATGTAAGTTATGTCACTTGCTGGAAGACATTTGCATAAAAATTACTGGTGCATTTTAAAGATTTAGCTAAACAGGACTTATGCAATTAATATTTCAAAAAACGAATAAATGTTTCAGGATAATTTAATTAAATAAATAAATTCTATTTCAGCTGGTTAATATTTAATTTGGGGGGTTGTTCTTTGAAAAAATTGTCACTTAATAAATTTTACAAAAATCAAGAACAGCTTCACTGTTAATACTATAAATGGTGCCATGAAAGAATATAAATCTATAGTTTCCTATAAATGAGCGGTTTCCTTCAAATGTTACACACAAGGCAGGTTGCGCACACTCAAGAGCCTTATAAATGCATGCATACAGGGCTTCATATATTTGTGTGTGTGTACATCATTAAATGTGTGCATGTAATGATGTAAATGCTAGCAGAGTTATTAATTGTAGATGACTGAATGTGTACATCAATCCATCAGTCATATAAATGCATGCATACTAGTACACTGTTAATTGAAAAGCCTGCCTGGCAGCTACAATTCAAGATGCATTAAATATATTCCATGTCAAAAGATTAACTATATTAATCAATTTTTTGTCAAAGGATTTATTAATCAATAGAGGAGTAATGATCTAAGTGAAGTAACTATATTAATTACGGTAAAACTATATAATTTTTTTTTTAATCAATAAAGGAGTTACATATATTAATAAAGGTCAAAGGTTACATGGAGCAAGAGCAGTGAGATAAAAAATGAAAGGCTGTGCCAACAAATTCAAGAGACGAAAATATAACAGAAACAAGGAAGATGAGCAGTATAAAAGCAGAGAGCTGACAATTTAAAAAACAGAGGATGAGCCCTCTCTCTCTCTCTCTCTCTCTCTCTCTCTCTCTTCTAGAACCGAAAATAAATAAATGCAGATGGGCCCTTTCCCTCGTGATTCCCAGTTTCTCTGCCTCTTGTCTTTTCAGAAAAAAGAAATAGAAAAAGAGGGAGGGAGGAGGGAGCTTTCAATCGTTTTTTGAATAATCCTCCTTTTCGGTCTCAGTTCCACTTCCAGAATTATGGTTTAACGATTGCATTGCAGCGGCTTTTGGTTTTAAGTTAAGTTGAGAAACTAAGGCAGGAAAGCCCATTATCTAATTCCATACTGGCAAAAATGGTAAAAAAAAACTTTGTTAAAGCTCGTGTAAAAACATGAGTTAAAATGGCATTTTTCAGTGTATCACAGATACTCACTGTATCATGCCATACACAGTGTATTGCACAATACACTGTCTATATCGTACGATACACTGAAAAAGAGATACGTATCGGTAAGGGGGCAACACGATACATATCATGTGTCGTACGAGATTGACAACCATGCTCATGAAAAAAAGTTAAACATTATGATAGTTGCATATATCTATGAGATGTTGAATTGTGATTTATTGTGGTCCTTTTAAGTATTTACTGTGCAGAGTTTATTACCCAGTTATGTTGTTTCCAGGGGCCCAATTTATGGTTATCGGGGCAAAGTAATCTTCGCTTTTGAAGAAAATGGAACCTCAAGAATTGGTGTTAGATTTGACAAAGCAATTCCTGCAGGAACCTCTCTTGGGGGCCTTTGTGAAGAAGATCATGGCTTCTTTTGCACTGGTTATCCCTCAACCAAGTCATCATTTCTTTTTTTATGGTTAATATTGGGTTTCTTGTTGCATATTTTGATATTATCTCATTGGTTAGCGTCTAAGTGAACGCAATTTTCCTTTTGCTACGCAGCTGATTTACTTCGTCTAGAAAGTTCTGGAGGTGAGGATACTGACAAATATGGCATCAATGAATTGTTTGAGGTGGACTTCACTTTGCTACACTATATGTTGGTCAGCTGATATGTTTCTTTAGATTTTTTGCCAATCCTCTCTCTTACCAGTTTCTTCAACGCGTCACATTTTTGCAGGTTGCATTAAGTGAAAGCAAAAGTGGATCTTTAATATTATTTGTCAAAGATATAGAAAAGTCTATGGCAGGAAACTCTGACGCATATGCAACTTTCAAGAACAAACTTGAAAATTTGCCAGAGAATGTTGTTGTAATTGGCTCACATACCCAGACAGACAATCGTAAGGAGAAGGTAACAATATTTTGGTTATACTTTGCCAGGCCCTTTGGAATTTTGTACTGAACTTATCATACTTCATATGTATTCCATCCTTTCTTGGCATGCTCACATGCAACATATTTGCAGTCACATCCAGGTGGTCTTCTTTTTACAAAATTCGGAAGCAACCAAACAGCGCTGCTTGACTTTGCTTTCCCGGTACTGCCTAACATTTTCTCCATTGCTGCAACTCTACTTCTGTACTTCTTTATCATACTTTGAACTTGTTTTTTATCTCGCGTCATTGCTTGTGGGTCCTATGTTTATTATGCAGGCATTGTCAATGTTTGTATATGCAGGATTTTAGGACATATTTAGAAAATGTTTCTTTCTCAATTATGTTTGGGATCACACAGAAATCTTGTTAAATGCTTTAAGATATGGTGCATCATGTATTTCGAACTAAAGATAAAGGGAAAGGAAAGTTTGACACACATTGACCTCCTAATTAATAACTTATGAAGTGTTCATTTTAACATGGATTTTAAAAATTACGTCTATAGTTGCGATCATTCTGATAGTTTACTATACTTATCATTCCACACATATGCATTGGTAAGGTTTTGGAAGCAAGGATCAAAATTTAGGCTGAAATTATCGGTTTCGGTATCCACCGAAACGATAATATGGGACCGAAATTTCGGTCATTTTTGTATGGGGTTGAAATTTTCGGCCGAAATTTCGGTCCAAAATGAAACCCAAAATTTTGATCCTTGTTTGGAAGACTATGGGGTTTGGGAGAGAGAGAGAGAGGGGTTTGTCTACTTAGTGTTTTAGTTGTGAGAGATAGTGGGGATTTATTTCCTAAAATTTTTGCATGGGACTTCTCACACATTTGTTTTTTCGAACATGTATATTTTGTTGGGATTTATTTCCGAAATTTTTTGCATGATATTTCTCACAGAGTTGTTTTTTAACAACAATTGAGAAAAGCACAATAAGGTCTTACATACCGAACATTAAGCAAAGAGCAAAATGCCAGTTTCCAAAATGATAAATGAAAAAAAAGTTATAAATGCCCCTCCTTCTGAAGGCTCAAAACTCCTTTTTTTCTTGGCTCAGTGCTTAGAACCTTCCTGTTCATCGGGACACACTAATTTAATTTTTCAAGATTTTATGTTTGCATTAGATACACCTTCATTTCTTATTCGTTTGCTTCGTTTTTTTTTTTTAAATTTATTCGTTTGCTTCTGTATGATAGGTGACTGCATTTGAAATTTGAATTAACATAATTTTTAAAAATCCTATCACTTTTTTTTCCCCCCGTTAACATTATATTATTCTATCGTGAATATTAGTGAATATTTATATAGTTATGCATATCTACTTATCTATCTTAATTAATTGTACTTTTAACAAAAAAATCATTATCATCATCATCACAACCTTATTGCTTCTATTTGGCGCCGACTTTGCAATTCTTATTACTCCACTCGTTTCTGATAAGTGCTGAGCTCTCTGTAACTAAGCAATTCTTCATATCCCTTCTCATGACTTCCGTTCAGGTCTTTAGGGGTCTTCCTCTTCTCCTACTTCCTTGTGCTTGTAGAGTCTCTACCCTTCGTAGAGGGTGTGCTTCGTGTTTTTGTAATTTTTTTTATCCTTTCCTGCAATTTTTATTAGTCTACTCGTTTCTGATAAGTGCTAAGCTCATTGTAACTAAGCAATCCTTCATATCCCTCTTCATGACTTCCGTCTAGGTCTTCGCGGGTCTTCCTCTTATTGTACTTCCTTGTGCTTGTAGGGTCTCTACCCTTCATATAGGGTGTGCTTCGTGCCTCCCATGAACATGTCCAAACCATACCAAGTGAATTTTTGTAATTTTTTTCCTTTAAAGTTGCCACTCAAATTTTCTCGTATTTACTTGTTCCAAATTTTATCCTTTCTTGTTACTCCACACATCCATCTCAACATAATCATCTTGATGACGTGTACTCTATCATTTTGTCTCTTTTTCCTAGCCCAAATCCGTACCATATAATATAGCAAGTCTAACAGCCGTCTTATAAAAACATCCCTTTTAATCTATGTGGAACTCTTGGGTCTCACAATACTCCACTTGCTTGCCTCTATTTCATCCATCCTGTATTAATCCTATTTGAGACGTCCTTTTAAATCGACCATTTGATTGTAAATTAGGGCCTAAATAACAAATCTATGGTAATGTACATTAAAATATTTTCTGTATTAATTAAATCCTTGTCTAGGCTATCATGTTCACTAAATTTTCACTCCATATATTATATCGTTGTTTTGTTAATTTTATACCCCTTGACTCAAAGTTTTGTCCATAATTCCAACTTATCATTTGCTTTTTTTCTTGTTTGGTAAATTAATACTACGTCTTTTGCTAATAGCATACCCCGTGGGATCTCTTCTTGTATGTTTGTGGTTAATGCATTCATGATTAAGACAAACAAATAAGGGCTCAACTCCGACAAGGAACTCACTCATCTCTCCACACATCTTTCTTACACTATTAACCACTCTCCTAATGTCTTAGATAATCTCGATATATAAGTTTGGGATGCATTTCTTTCTCATTGTCCACTCGATTATCTATCTCAATATTCTATCATATGCCTTTTCTCAATCAATAAAGCCATATGTAGGTCTTTCCTTCTCTCTCTAAACTTCAATAGGAAAATAGCTTATGGTGTTGATCTTCTCGACATAAATACAAACTGGTTCTCTGATACATTTGATTCTTGCCTTAGTTATTGTTTCCAAAGTTTCATAGTCTGGCTCATTAGTTTAATTCCTCAATAGTTGACATAGTTTTGGATGTATCCTTTGTTCTTATAGAAATAGACCACAATGCTCTTCCTCTATTCGCCAGACATTTTCTTCGTTTTTTGTATCTTATTGAATAATTTGGTCAACCAATTCAGTCCATTCTCCCCCAACAGAATCTAAACTTCTATTGGTGATGCTAATGCTCTTCTTTTCTTCATTTTTGCTAAGTTTGCTTTTACTTCAGCTTCTGATATTTCATTGATCATCCCCTGATTTGGTTCATCTTCTTGATCTACTTCCATCGCATAGTTCATGTATAATTTATCTGTAACATATCCTTCCCTTCTATTTTTTTTTTCTCACCTTTTGATCTTCGTCTCTGATGCAACGTACTTGATCAAGATCTCTAGTTTTCTTTTCTCAAATCTTGACAAGTTTATAGTTTTTTTTCCTCTCCTTTCGTTCCTAGGCTAATATATATAATTTTCGTATGCTTGATACTTAATTTAGTCATTGCTTTTTTAGCTTCTCTTTGAAGATCATCTGTTGTTCTTGTTTTTGCTATTCTTTAAAAGAACTTCTTCTCAAAAATTGGCTTTTGAATGTCTGCATCCCACTACCATATTTCTTTTTGTACACATTTTTTTTTTGTGAGATTCCCTGAGCACCTCCTTAACAACTTGATTAAGGCATTGCGCCATTTGTTCCCACATCTTGAGTCCCCTTCCCACCGCCATACTTCTTGGTCACTCATTTTCCTTTAGAGATTGTTATTTTGTTTCATTGTAATTCCTATTTTATTTTTGGGAGATAGTTTGTCATTTTTTTTAAGTCCCGTGACTCGTCATTAGAATGTTCACAACTATCAATCTATGTTGCTCTGTAAGGTTCTCTCCTGACATGACGTTGCAATCTTTGCCGTCTTCCCTCCCTCTTTGCCTTATTAAGAAATCATATATAGCTTTTGGACCTTCTTTGCCCGCACACATCTATATGTTGATATGGGAGCCCTAACCCCCTATTTGCTACAATTTAACATCGTTGTTGATCATTCTTATAGGGAATCCCCTAGCCATCCCTTGCCTATTTCCATGTACAACCGGGCTCCGTCATCGTGTGTCGCATACAAAGAACGCCCTAGCCAACCCTTGTGTACTTTTCACTACAGCCTGTTTTTCTTGTAGCTCGTTGGTTATAGGGGACGCCGTCCATCCCTTGCCTATTTCTCACCACAACGGGGACCTACTGTAGTGTACCGCTTAAAACAAGGGATGCCCTAGCCAACCTTTGCATACTTCTCGCTACAACCATGGCCCGTTACAGCGCATCATTGGCAGGGAACGGTGCAAAACATATGTTTGTTATAGGTGTCATCATTGGAATTTGGCAGGTATTTTTTACAGTTGGCTGTCAACTTAAGACTAACCCTCCTTTTTCATCCGGGCTAGGAACCGGCAATGGCGGAGTTACTTTTATTAAAAAATTAAAACTATAATTTCAATAAGGTGTTGTGGATTGGGTATATATATATTTGAATAATTATTTATTTGTTTATATATATTTCGAGGTGATCCTTTCAACCTGGTCGTACTGAATCAGTGCCCTCACTGGTTCAGCGACTGGTCCGGTTTTTCATTTTTTCAAAATATTCTCCAACAATTTTAGTATGTCCATGTGGGAAAAGAGTAACTCAGGGATGATGTGGCTGCAGTGCTTTTGAAAGCAATGAGGCATAATCTATTAATCCTTACACATTGTTTTTTGCTTTTTTCCTAATTGCTCCATCTGTGAATCTTTTTCTTTTGGTAGTTTGAGGTGAGGTGCTGGAAGAATGCCTTACCTTTCATTTCACTTCTAATTTCTAAAGACACTTTTTCATATGTTGATGCGTGTATATTGGCTGCTTAAAATTTATTGAAGGGTTACTTTCTAGGACTTTATATAAGTATCATGGTATGGCTCAGGACAACATCAGTAGATTACATGAAAGAAGCAAGGAAATGCCAAAGACAATGAAGCAACTCACAAGACTTCTTCCAAATAAAGTGACTATACAACTACCACAGGTATTGAGTATGCATTTAGTTAATATTGTGATTGCTGTGTTTCCATACCCTGTTCCAAGCATTTCATGATTTCTGTGGACTATTGCAGGACGAAACACTACTTTCAGATTGGAAGCAGCAATTGGATCATGATGTTGAAACTCTTAAAACAAAATCGAACATGCTTAACATTAGCTCGGTTAGTGGTTATCAACCATTTTTCTTAAAAAAGAGTAGTATAAATTATCCGCTCTTTTTGGTGAATTTTTCTTGCGTACTTATGGCATAAATGTTTTGGTTTCTCCTTGCATGGAAAGGAGTTCTGTACTTTTATTTTCTTTCGACAATGCTCACAATTTGCCAATTCCATGAAAAAATGGCATGATGTTTGCAATCAGTTGGAATGTTCTGTATGTTTTTCATGACCAGGATTTAGCTTAGTGGTTTGTCATACATTTTAACATATGTAACAGCTGTAGGCTTGTTACATTTTGACTGATGTTCAGGGTCTGAAATGCTACACTTTAATATTTGTTTCCGTAGGAATAATACGTTTTTATTTTTCGTATGTCATTATTTATGTTATTCAGTAGCTTGTGAATGGTATAGGCATCTGGTATCATTCAAAAAGCTCACACTGCACTTTTTTTTGTTTTGGAAAATGTTAGTTTCAGCTACGTTACAGCGTTTTTGTATATCAAGTCATGGTGTTCATCCATTGCATATTGAATGGTGAACACACATGTTCATTTAAAAACTGATTCGGGATATGGTTATGCAAAACCAAAGTTTCCCCTGTAGGGAGTGGTATTGGTGGATTGTGATCAATGCTCTTGAAATCGTCGGGCGGGTTCGGGTGGAAATCGCTGGGCGGGCGCCCCAAGGTCCGAGCGGCCGTTTTATATATATATATAAAAGCATATATGTATATATTTTAATATATACATTCAAATTTATATCTATAAAAATCACAACATTAGATTAGACTATTAGAAGCTTAAAGCATCGAAATAAATTCAAAATAAAAGACATTCATGATTCAAGTTCAAACACAAAATCACTTAGAAAAAAATAATTTAACCATACAATTACACAATCACTTAGCCCAAAATGAAATATCACTTATACAAACAAATGAACAATAGTGTTCATTCCAAAATTTCATCATCTAAATCATCTAATAGTTCATTTTGAAGATCTTCTTCGTCATCGGAAGGAGTAAACTCGATATTATCATCCCCTTCGTTTGTTGGTTCTCCATCAACATCCTCTTCATCTATTTCTCTCCATATCTGTGCTGTAGATCTGGTGCTCCTCCTTGGTTGTGCTTCTACATTTGCACCCGAAGCCTCACCAACAAGACCCCATGTCAATGACTCACTGGGAAATTCTTGTTCTTCATTGGGGTCAATTAACCATTCAAGCACCCCTTCATTGTCTTCAGAACCTAAAGTATATCCTTTCTCCTTTCCTTTAGAATTGCGGTCTAGAAGCTTCGTATTAAATTGCACATACACCAAATCATTCAACTTTGATAATTCCCATTTCTTTTTTTTCGTGTAGAATCACAGAAATAAAATAATAAATATAATTATGAATAATTGAAAATATAATTTTATATACATATTGTAACATAAATAAATAATTAAAGTCTATTACCATCTCAAAAGTACTCCAATTTCTCTCACATTCAGAAGAGCTACATGTGAAATTTAAAATTTGTATGGCCATCTTCTGCAAGTTAGGAGCATCCACACCATATATTTTCCACTAAGTAGCTGTTAATCAATTTTAAAAAAATAATTAATTAACTAGAAGCATTAGCTACTTATATAGTTATATTACTCAATTGAAGATTTGAAACTTATAAAATAAATTAAATATACCTGGGTTAGGCCTCGTATAAATCAATTGAAGCTTCTTCTTCTCTACATTCCTTTGCCTAATAGCCATGAGATCTCCAAAAGATTTTTCAGCATCCATAAAACAACCCATCTCGTCCATAATCTAGTCACTAACTTCGAGATCAATAAATTTCAAAATGCAATCATTCACTTCTTTCATAAACCATTTAGCTCATTGAATTTCCTCTTTTTCTCTGTAATAGTAGAAAGGATTCAAGTGGTGTCCCGCCACAATCAATGGATGTTCAAGGTGTTTTTAAAATCTCTCTTCAATAATTTTTATCACCGCTCCAATTTGAGCCTCATTATGTTGGAAAGAGTTCTTAATTTTATTTTTTGCGTCTTCTATGGAAGCATAAATGAACCCCATTGAAGGGACATCCGAATCGACCATTCGTAACACTTTTACGAGCGGTTGAAAGACTTTCAACGAGCACATCACATCATTCCAAAAAGTAGTGCTCAATATAATACTCTCTGCTTGTTTTCTTGCCCGTTCTGTGTTCCATCTGCATTTCTTCCATTCATCGGACGAGAACATCTCTCTCAACTTGAGCCTCAACTTTAAAAAACTTTGCAAACTAAAGTATGCAGTGGCAAAGCGTGTGACCCCAGCTCTAACAAGATCTCTTTTTTTCGTCTTCTTCCGCATCATACTCAATACCCTCACGTGGCTGTATATAAATGTGGACACAGTCTTTGCCTTTTGAACGGCCCTCTTTACCTTTGGTAGCTTCCTAATATCCCCAAATATTAGATCTATTGAATGCGCAGCACAATGAAACTAATAAATCTTTGGGTAATGTACTTTCAATACCTTCGCTGCAGGTAAGTTGTTTGCAACACTATCAGTAATTACCTGTATAACATTCTTCTCTCCCACTTGTTGGATGCACTTCTCAACCAATTCATAAATGAATTGTGCATCATGAACATCCGCTGACACTTCAACCAACCTTAGAAAAGTCATTCCAGAACGACTATGCGTTAAGAGATTCATTATACTTCTCCCCTTCCTGTCCGTTCATGTATCAGTCATTATGGAACAACGAAGCCGTCCCCATGACTCCTTATGTGAGATCAATTTCTTTTTAATTTCTTCAACTTTAGTCGCCAACAAACTATTCCCTAATTGAAAATCTGAAGGGGGATGTATCCTGGACCATATTGGCCTATTGCTTCACACATCTTTAAAAAATATTTACTGCAAATCGTGTGAAAAGGGATGCCGTTTACATAAAACCATCTTTCAACATGGTTATCTACACGTCCCTTTAGCTCCTTCGTAAGCTTCTCTGGAATGACTATTTGGCGTAATTTTTCCTTTCCTTTTACTTCCTCCAATGATTTACAACCCACAAAACTATCCATTGGCCCCTTGGTGTGTGGTTTCTTTGAGAAGAAACGCCGACTTTCTCTATTAATCTCATCACCACTAGAGCCGAAGTTTCCATCTTGCAACATATCTACACGTCCCTTCAACTCCTTTGTAAGCTTCTCTGGAATGACTGTTTGGCGTAATTTTCCCTTTCCTTTTACTTCCTCCAATGATTTACAGCCCACAAAACTATCCATTGGCCCCTGGGTGCGTGGTTTCTTTGAGAAGAAACGCTTACTTTCTCTATTAATCTCATCACCACTAGAACCGGAGTTTCCATCACTGTAAATCGTCACAGACTCTTGTAATGATTGAACTTCTTTCTCCTTTGTATCTTTCTTCTGTTTAATCGAGTTCAAAATATCAAACATCTCTTGCCTAACATCTGCTGGTACAGAAATGCAAGAGGCAATGTATCCCTTAATATCGGCGAGGTGTTTCTTCAATCGGTTGATGCTCGCTGTATATTCCTTCTTGCAATACATACATGTAATCTTTCCCAGCACGTTTGGATCCTTTAGAAAACAATGTTTCCAATCAGGATCGTCCTTTTCTTTTCCGGATACATCAGTCGATGCTATAGAAGACGACATATCCTTTGAAAAAAAAATAAAAGATAAATCAATGGTCATATAAAAAAAAATTCAATACAAAAAAAAATAAAAATATATATATATATATATATATTAGAGTTATACACCGTACACACTACACACAGTCACAACACATTGAGCACAACACAGTAAAAAAACAAGCTATCATTTGAATGCATTTTAGATGGTCATAAATTCATAATGATCACATCAAACAATTTCATTTAGATGGTCATAGTAACCACCCATGAGAAGGACTATTGATTGAATGAATGAAAGGTTTAAATCGATCAGTCATCAACATTTGTATGAAGAAGTGACGAAAGTCGAAAGAGAATTGTAACCCCATGAGAATAACTATAAACTGACCCCAACAACTTTCATGTGTTTATGAAAAAAAATCAGCGGAAAAATGGAGAAGGCCATAATATTTTCCTATTTGTTTAATATATATAGGGTGTCATTACTTGCACACGCTTTTCAAGTGATTGCACCCGATTGCACGGAATTTATAAGAAAGACTTGCAAGTTTGGCGACCTCTACTATGTGAAAACACCATCTAAGCCGTTTGATTTGAAGGCCATGATTTAAAGATATCAATTGCAAACGATTAGAACAAAATTTAATTTTCATCATTTGATTAAATAGAGTCAAAGGCTATTATATAATTCAACAGTTGACTACAATAGATCATATGACAAGTATCGTGTTTTGCTCCAAATTTATGTACCAGAGATCTATTAATCATAAACTTCAAATCAGACGGCCCATGTTACATTTTTACATATCACATGTTCCTAAAATACCAAGTCATTCTTTAAATTCGGTGCAATCACTTGAAAAGCATGTGCAAGTAATGGCACTGTGGGCCTGTGACACACACACACACACACAGTCTCACATAGTCACATATAATCATATATATATATGTCACTGTGCACTGCAGGAAAGAAGAAAAAAAATGCAGCCAAAAAGATGAGACTGATGCAAACAAAAATGCAGCAAAAAAAAAAAGTGATGCAAAAAAAAAATACTAGAAAGAAAAAGAAGAAGAAGAACCAGAGAAAAAAAAAACTTGTTGTTGCTACCTGCTGGGCTTCCGGAGGGTTGTCGAAAGGTGATGTCGCGCCGCCTTGCCGGAGCTTAGAAGAAGCAGAAAAGAAAATGGCTGCAAAAAAAAAATAAATAAATAAAACGGAGGACAATAAGGGAAAAAAAAAAACCTACTGTAGCCGGAGCCTTGATGCACGCCGGCAGGAGGATCGCCGGATCCCTATGCTTCAAAAAAGAAGAAGTATAGAAGATTGATAAAAAAATTTTAAAAAAAATGCATAGAAGAAGAGAAAGGAAGAAGAAATGGAAAAAAAAAAAAAAAAAAGGACTCACCGGACGGTCGCCAGTGAGTGGATGAGCCGATGAGAGGAGAGATGAAGAAGAAGCCTCTCAGTCGCTCTAAGCCCTAACCCTTTCGATTTGCAATTAAACGAAAAAAAAAAGCTACGTTTATATAGCCGCCCGACCCGCCTTGACCTGCCCCGATTCGATTTTGGACCCGGGCGGGCGCCCAAGCCCAAACCCACCTTAGCAACCGCCCCACTTAAAACCGAGTCGGCTGGGGACCCGATCCGCCCGGGCGGCCGCCCCAGCCGATTTTTGGAACATTGATTGTGATATTTTTGATTAATTAGTTATGCATTCAATGTGATTAAGCAGAAAACCTTAGAAAATATAACTAAGAGTAAAGAGATGAAAAAGAACACGAGAAATCTGAGAATGGGAAGACGTTTACCTAGACCTCTTGTATTCTCCCTGTTATATTTACAATTAGAAGCCACTTCAGTGGCAAAAACGGAATTGTCTAAGAAGCCCCTGGGAATCTAGTTCACTTTGATAAGTATACATGACCAACATATTGACATGCTCATACAAAACTGTATATGGTGTCTATTAGCACCCTGTAAATTAATGCGGTCTAACCAATAGCATCAATATTTCCACAAAATAGTGGTGATGAGTACAATTGGGACTTGGTGAATAAGTCAGTGAGTTGGATAGAGATGTGTGGAGGGGAAATAACCCCACAATCAAGCTTCTCTCGACAAAATGACAGTTGACTTCAATATGTTTGGCGTGCTGATGGAATAAATGATTTTTGACTATTTTCTATATCACTCTCATTGTCAACAAATAGTTTAGTTGGAGTGTTAATGTGGACACCCTGATCTGCTAGTAACCATCACAAGTATATTATCTTGCTGCAATGAGTTGACAAGGCTCGATATTCAAATTCATTTATAGACGGGATATGGTATCTAGCAAATGAGGAGCATGAAAAAGAGGGAAGCAAGTTTTCTGTTGTAGTGCTCTTTCAGTCAGTTGATGATGGGGTGGCCTATGCTTTTTCGGTAGTCTATGGTCCCCAATGATGACGTTAATGGGAAGGATTTTTGTTTTTAGTGATATTGACCCTTTGTAATGTCCCATGGCGTTTGGGTGGAGATTTTAATCTTATCCTTTGTGATCATGAGAAGCATGGGGAATCTATGATAGGATGGGAATGAGGGTGTTTGCAAAGTTTGTCGAAAGTTGGGGGTGATGATATACCTATTTATGAGTATTATTATATATACTAGGAGAGGGGGGGCTGTGATACTTGTTCTAAAATGCAGGAGAGCTTGATTTTATGTTGTTTGGTGATGTTTTTTTGTTCTTTTGATGTCCTCTTCCACAATGTGTTGGTGGAAGGGCTTGCTAAGCATATGTATGAACAGATGGCTTCAAAGAAAAGGTTTTAGGGATCTTGTTAGCAGTTGATGGAGAGAGAACTGGGTTTCGGGGTCTACGGCGTGTATCTTGCTCTCTAAATTGAATAATCTTAAGGAAAATTAAAATTTGGAACATGGAAACTTTTGTATGGTTGAACATTTCAAGGAATTTTTTCTAAATGAAATATCTAGATTGGATGTGATTGAAGAAGAAAGGGCTCTCACCGTAGTTGGAATATAATAGCAAATGTCTTGAGGAAGAAATTCTCTGGAGGCAAAGATCTAAATATAATTTGGTTAAAAGTTGGGGAAAATAATATGAAGTATTTCCATTCTATTGCCAATTCGAGATATAAGGTGAATGCTATCCAACACATTGTCATGCATGGGATTAGTATTAAGGATGGTGATGAAGAGGGAAAGGAGATTGTTCGGTTTTACGAAAACGTGTACACTGATGATGGTTGATGTCCAACCTATGATGGACGGTTTGCCTATTTGTTTTATATCCAAGAATGATAGGGATGGAGTAGAGGAGGACAAAAGTGTAGAGATGTCTATTATTGTATACAGGTGAGTGTAGTGTATAGTGGTGTGCAGGATGTAAGTATATTTTAACTTACATCAATGACACCTAGTCTGTGAATATTGTAACTTACATCAATGACACCTTAGTCTGTGAATTATATTGGATCATATAAATACTTAATACATTGGGAAGAGTGCCACAACAATCAACCCTAATTCCTTTCTCCCCTTCTTCTCCTCTCCTTACTGTAACCCTAAATATTAACTCTAAATCTTAACTTGGTATCAGAGAGACGATTGATCTGAAGTCATGTTTTTTTTCTTGTTATTGACGTCACTAGACAACCGCTAACATCAGTGGTGACGTCATGCTGACACAAGCTACCACTGAAAGCCATCGAAATCAGTTGAAGGTGGGTCCATTTGTATCCTCTACATCTCTTCTGCGGCATCACCATCCAAACTTCAGAACCCCCTCTACCAACTTCATCTTCCACCTTCGTCTCCACCCTCCTTGGTTGCTACAGAAACCCTAACTAGGGTACCGGAGTTAAAGCTCCACTTCATATCACACAAGAGCAGTGTTGTCATATGCGATCGTATATGTCATTTTTGGTCATAAAATCACATGCCATATTATGTATGTAAACTTTACGCCATGGCATACAAAAGTATAAAATGGCGTAAGCGATAAGTATGTGATGGCATAATGATTTCCAATTTATGCCATGGCATCCAAAAGTATGGGATTATGCCATTGCATACTTAGTATGCGATTAATGATTCCATATAATTTTGTTTTAATTTTTAATTTTATGCCATGGCATATGTGACTATGTGATCGCATATGCGAATGGCACAGGATTATGGCATAGCATGGCTTATGCCATTTGACGACATTGCACAAGAGGCATCGAAATGTGCTAGCCACTAGGTATCCTCTTTCGATGCCTCTCTGACCATTTGTGAGGGTTTATGATGACCTGAAGTCTAACTGTGCTTCGCTGGAGCTGTGTCTGCCCCGGAAATGTCGCCGGCACTGGGAAAACTGCCGGAAACTTGTCGGAATCGATCAAAATCTCCCCAGAAATTCTGCAGTCCTCTTTCGCAATCAGTAACATACTTTATATTGTGTTTTATGGCTATTTTTCATGAGATTTTATGATTTCTTGTTACAGAATGTGCTACTTGTGCTGGATTTTGCTGTATATTGTGGTTCCATGCGAGATTTGAGGACACGTGTGTCCTTATGCATCTGTAGTGTTAGTGTTGGTTGGTGATATGTGGATGTGATTTGTTGTGGGAGATTTGTGTGGCTGTATAGCCATTTGTTGAGGACTTGTGTGGCTTTGTAGCCATAGACGTGAAAAGTAATTCTCCAAGTTCAGAAATTTTATTGTTGACATTCTCTGATGGAGGATTCCAAAGTTGGTATTGGTAGTGGTGCGAGGGCTCACATGGGTTTCAGATAATCACAAAGAAGTTTGATGGAAAAAATTATTTGTCGTGGTCTAAGTCTGCATACATGGCCTTGGGTGCAAAGAAGCAACATGGGTACATTAATGGTACCATAGCCCCCCCTGATGTTACAGATCCCAAATATGGTGATTGGGAGTCTGAGAATTTGTATGTGATGAATCTTATTCTTCATTCGATGTAGCCATACATTAGTGAATCGTTTATGAGTTACCCTACCACTTATGCGTGAATCTTTTATGAGTTACCCTACCACTTATGCATTGTGGAAGGTTGTTTGTCTAGCCTACTCACAACAACAGAATTTAGCGAAGATGTTTCATCTCAGTGTTAAGATCAACAACCTTCGCCAACGAGAGAGATCCTTTAGTGATTATTGTACACAACTCCGGTCTCTGTGAGAACTGAGAAGAGTCAGCCCTGTATCAGGAGATTGCTATGTGCAGTGCCTGCAGTGACAAGGCACAACAAATGAATGAGAGGAAGAAGATTCTTGATCTATTACGAGGTGTGAACCCTGAGTTTGAAACCATCAGGACTAATATCATGGGGAAAGGGGAGCGTCATCCCTTAGGCACCATATGTGCTCAGTTGTTACATGAGGATAGTCGTAGACAATACATGCATGTGGGGCCTCCTATGAGTACCCCAAAGCGATTGGTGCTCCCTTCTTTTTCCGCGTATCGAGATGGGGAAGCATGTCTGGTGGAGGCCGTGATAGTTTGTCCCGAGATGACAGAGACAAGCTTAAGTGCTTTCATTGTGGTAGGAGAGGACATCTTTCAGACACATGTTGGGACCTTCATGGCAAACTGAAATTTCCTTCAGGAGGTCGTGCATATCAGACAATTAGTGATGAGGGGACATGGCATCCAGTTACTCCATTTCCAGCTCCTACTAGACAGGTATCCTCTCCAGGACATGTGACTCTCATTCAGAAGGAGTACCAGGATCTTGAGAGCCTCATCCAGCGTGCCACCATCTCTTCAACATCAATACCAAGACCGTCCTCCAGTTCCTCACATTCCCTAGCTCTGCGCATGTTTACACTTCATCTCTAGCCTCATGGATCATTGATTCTACTGCTACAGATCATATGAAGGGTATGTCTCATTTGTCTTCTACCGTCTCTAGTGTTTCTGAGTTGTCAAATTCGTGTAGCGTATGGCTCTTTAGTCCTTATACAGGGTAAAGGGACTATTCAAGTGGGTCATTTGAACTTAGATTCTACATTACTTGTTCCAAGAATGCCTCTAAATTTGTTATCTGTCAGTCATTTAACCAAGGGTTTGAACTGTTCCATAACCTTTTATCCTTCTCATTGTGTCTTAGGACCCGACTTCAGGCAAGACATCTGGTCATGGCCATGAGGAGAATGGAATCTGCTTGTTTGCGGCGCCTGATCTTCAAAGGATACAGATACCTATAGTTGTCAATGTGCGATTGGAGGAGCTCCAGCTATGGCATGCCTGATGTGGCCACTTATTTATTTATGGGCTTTCCTTACCTTTTCCCCAAAAATGTAGAACTTGTGATGTGTCTTTATTTCGTTGTGAAGTTTGTCAGTTTGCTAACCATAGTAGAAGTTGTTCTCCTGTTAGTGAAAGTAGAAACAAAGTTCCTTTTGAATTAATCCACTCTAATGTTTGGGGCCCATCCTCTATTGTCTCTGGACATGATTATCGTTATTTTGTTACATTTATAGATGATTGCACATGCTATTCTATGCTTCACTTGCTCAAAACCAATGATGAAGTTGCTACCGTGTTTCCTATTTTCCATAAACTGGTCCAAACTCAATGTCATTCTCATATTAAGGTCCTTCGATATGATAATTGGGGGGGTACTCCTCCAACCATCTTCAAACATACCTACGTGAGCATGGCATTGAGTGGCAGACCACGCGTTCCTATACCCTCAACAAAATGGGGTATCTGAAAGAAAAAATGGTCATGTTCTTGAAGTTGCTCGCTCGCTCTTGTTGGGCATGAATGTTCCCAAAGTACTTGTTTGGGGGGGGGGGTCGTTACCTCCATCTTTCTCATCAATCATATGTCAACTCCTGTTTTTCAAGGAAAATCTCCATGCAAATTAATGTTTCGTGATCGTGCATTATTCTCAATTCCCCCACGCGTTTTTGAAGCTCTGTGTTTTACGCATATTCCTTCTGAGCATCGTTCTAAACTTGACTTGAAGGCTACTCGGTGCATCTTTGTTGGGTATCCCTCTTCACGAAAAGTTTGTGTTATGGCACAATGTCGAAAAGGTTCTTTGTTACCATGGATGTTACCTTTTTTTAAAAGACCCCCTTCTTTCAGTTCCCTCTTCAAGCGGAGAGTTATGATGAAAGAGCACAAGTGTGTAACCAAGGGCTGCATGACGAAGTGGATCGGGGACTACATGAAGTCTAAGAGTTGTGTGATGAAGTTGAAAAGCCACCACCTCAATTTGATAAATTTAAAAAAGTGAAAGGGGGGAAATTCTATGTCAAGAAAAAATTCAAGGCACCACAAGAACCTCTTTCAGAGACTATTGACCAAAGTCCTGTCTCGGATGAAGGTCCTCAATGTGATCTTGATCCCCCTATTACTCTTCAAATGTCATCCAGGTCGTGTGCGCACCATCCCATTAGTAAGTATATCTCCTATAAAAGTATGCCAGATTTACATCTTGCTCACATTTGTTCTTTGGATTCTATTGCCATTCCTACTTCTGAATATGATGCTTTGTCTTGGCTAAACTGGAAGGAAGCTATGTCACGAGAGATGGATGCCCTTGAATCAAGCCAGACATGGGAAGTAGTAGAACCCCCTCCAAGCCAGAAAATAGTTGGATGTAAGTGGGTTTAAACTGTAAAGTATAGACCAGATGGTACAGTTGAGAGGTATAAGGCTCAACTTATGGAAAACGGTTATACACATATACAAGGGGTGGATTATCAGGAGACCTTTTCCCCTGTATCAAATCTAACTCCATCCGGATTTTATTGTTGTTGGCTGCTAGTAGGTAGTAGCCTTTGTATCAGTTAGATGGGAAGAATGCCTTCCTTCATGGGGACTTAAAGGAAGAGGTTTATGTGTTGTGTCCTTACCCCCTAGGTTTGTGAAACAGGAGGAGCATGAGAGAGTTTGCAAACCGAAGAAGTCACTTTATGGGTTAAAAGCGATCTCTGAGAGTGTGGTTTCAAAAGTTCAGTGTAGTTGTCATGAGAATCGGCTATCATAGGAGTCACTATGATCATACCTTGTTTGTGAAAAGAGGGTACATCTCGCAGCAGTGTTGGTATATGTGGATGACATCATTGTCGCAGGAGATGATAGTGATGAGATACTCTAGTTGAAAGATCATCTGAGTAAAGTCTTTGAGATAAAAAAACTTGGGCCTATTAAAGTACTTCATTGGAATTTAAGTTGTCAGATCAAAGAAGGGTATAATATTGTCGCAAAGGAAGTACACACTTGATGTACTCAAAGATTCAAGGATGTTGCGGTGTAAGCCAGCAACTACACCCATTGAATAAAATCACAAACTCAAGATTAGTGAAGGAGAGCCTCTCAAGAACACACGTATGCATCAACAGATTGTGGGAAACTAATCTATCTCATTATGACTCGCCCTGACATAGCTTATGTTAGTGTGGTCATCCAGTACATGCATTCACCAAGAAGCATCCACTTGGATGCAGTCTACAGAATATTGAGATACTTAAAGGGGAGCCCAACGCAAGGACTTCTATACAAAGATCATGGTCATCTTGACATTGATTTTCATTGATGTCGATTGGGCTGGATCACTCGATGACAGAAGATACACTATTGGTTACTGCACATTCTTGTATCTAACTCTAGTGCAGAAAGAGATTACAAAGCTGTCCCACATAACTAGAGAAGGTATGTGGATGAGACACTTACTTGCAGATTTAGGGGTTGAGGTGAGACTTCCTACGGTTTTCTATGGGGATAATGAAGTCGCACATCACATTGCTCAAAATCTAGTTTATCATGAGAGAACAACGCACATTGAAGTTAATTGTCACGTGCGTGAAAAGGTTGGATCTCGAGAAGTTAACATTCCTCGGGTCCGATCAGGGAATCAGTTGACGGATTTTCTTACGAAGGTGGTTAGCGGAAGCCTTTATGATATCACAAGCAATTTGGGCATGGTTGATATATATGCCCCAACTTGAGGGGGAGTGTAGAGATGTCTATTATTGTATACGGGTGTGTGTAGTGTATAGTGGGCAGGATGTCAGTATACTTTAACTTACATTCATGACACCATTGTATGTGAATTGTATTGGTTCATATAAATACTTAATACACTAGGAAGAGTGCCACAACACTCGAGCCTAATTCCTCCCGCTTTCCTCTTCCTCCTCCTCCTAACCCTACCCTTAAATTTTAACTAGCAGGACTATCTTCAAGACTGGCAAAAATAATACTTCAGGCCGGATGGTTTTACTATGGAATTCTTTCGCTGTTTTGGAAGGTTCTTAAGAATGAGATCATGGCTTTCTCTTACTCCTAAGAAGGATGGGGCTGAGGAGATCAAGGATTTTCTACCGATTAGCCTATTGAGTAGTGTGTACAAGATTCACATAGGCCACTAATGGATGGGATTATGTCCGTATTCAAGGGGTAGGCAGTTGCTTGATCTTTCTTGAAGCAATTGATTCGCGCCATAGAAGTAGGGGCCCAAGGGTTTTGTCTAAGTTGGATATGGAAGAAGTGTATGACTAAGCTCACTGGAGGTTCCTGGATTATGTGATGCATAGGATGAGGTTCGATGGGAGATGCAGAGGGTGGATGAGAGTGTATTACTTCATGGATTGGTTTTCTATCATAGTTAATAGCACACCTAAAGGCTATTTGAGAAGCTTGGGGGACACTTGCATCATTCCTTCTTAATCTGGCAAATGGGGGACACTTGAATCATTCCTTCTTAATTTGATGGGGGAAGCTCTCAACAGACTATTGTTGTAGACGATGTCACGTGGTTTTTTCTTGGGCTTTTGGTTGCTAGGGACTGCCACCCATTTGTAGTATCCAGATGATACGATGATCTTTTATGGGTCTTCAGCTAGGGATCTCTGGTACATTCATGTTATGCTTACTATTTATGAGGCAATCTCGTGTCTGCGGGTCAACCTTCATAAGACTAGGCTGTTGGGGGTTAATATGGGTGGGGGGTGATGCAATCCCTGGCTAGGTATTTGGACTGTGTAGTTGACTATTTGCCTTCTATGTGTTTGGGCTTACCTTTGTTCGTGGGAGAGTCGAATGCGAGTGTTTGGGATCCTATTGTGCAGAGGTTGGTAGTGTGGAAGGGTAACTTGATGTTGATTGGGGTAGACTGGTATTGATTAAGCCCACTTTCTCCAACCTCCTTCTGTACTTCATGTCCATGTTCCAATGTCCCATGACAGTTTATTTCGATTAAAACAGATTGAGAGGTACTTCCTGTGGGAAGGAAGGGGGAGGAAAGGAGATATCGCCTTATTAGATGGGTAGTGTCATTTTGCTAAAGAGGATGGGGGCCTTGGGATCCGGAGATTACTGGAAATGAATATAGCCTTCTTGGTAAATTGTTGTGGAGGGTTGAACTGCAGGATGAGAGTCCTTGGGTGCAGGTGCTTAGGCACAAATATATATATATATATATATATATATATATATATATATATATATATATATATATATTTGTGTGGGAGGTGTGCAATAATGGTTGGAATATCTTGAGTAGGACTAGTTGAATAGGCCTTTCTTATAAGATATCCTTTCTCTACTCCACGTCACCCAGTTAAATTGTCCACGTGATTTGGCTTAGTCTGGCCAACACGTGTGAGGGTATGTTGAAGTTTGGTCCCACATCGTGTATTCATAGCCTTGTCTCTCTTCTTATAAGATCTTGGGCCCCTCCACTCGCAGCCAATTGGTTTTAAGAAGGATACCCAAATTTATCAGATTGTTGATGTTGTCCTTGGCCTTGGGGGTCTCCCAAGTTGCTGGGAGTTGATCTCGTTGGTAGGGGCGCTTAATGTTTATGTCCGTTGGGGTTTCGTTTCTTGTTGCCTTAGTTTTTATTTAGCTTCTTTTTGTTGTTTTATAGATATATATATATATATATATATATATATATATATATTATCATTTGTGTATGTACAGGGATCCCGGGAAGGTACTCTAGTGGAGTACCCTCATCATACTCCAAGATCCACATGGAGGGGATGTAGGTTAGGTGTACCGAATCGAATCGTACCCGATTTTTTCGATGTTCGGTTCGGTTCGGTCTACCGATTTGTAGTAATATCCAAACCGAAACCGAATTGAAACCAATATTTTTGGTATTCCGCTCGGTTCGGTTCTGTTCGGGTCGGGTTTAAACAAGAAACCCAATGGTGAAGATCAGCAACAACGCCGGAGCTGTGCCTAAGACCTTGAGAGTCGTCGGTGCAGCTATGCCTAAGACCTTGAGAGTCGTCGGTATCGACATGATTCCTGCGCTGATGATACTGGTCGAGAGGTTGAACACCGCGCCCGAGATTGATGCGCTGCCGGATTTCGCGTGCCGGTTCTCCGACAGAAGAGGTCGGATTATTTCGGCATCTTTTTCCATCTTCTTCTCTGAGTTGAAACCCTAATCGCACCCGTCTCTGAAACTTTGATATCTTTTTTTATTGTTTACAAAGTGAATGCACAGCGCAAATGCAGCGTATGGTCAATAGGCAGTCGAGATTTCTATCATCTAAAAGGCCTTTATATTTGAGTACACGGATTGGGTTGCGTAATCTAAGGCCACAAACCTGGTGCCTACTCTTAACACAAATAGGGATTTTTTTTTTCTTTGTTTTTATTACCATTGACCATTTGCCACTTGGTGGGATCAAAATCATATCTCTTTGTTTTTATCACCACTTTGCAGACAAATCGTCAGGTACTGTGCAGATACTTGAACCAATCTAATCCATACGCTCAGTCAAACCTTGAGAGCAATGCAGATTTCGAGGATTGGAATACCTAAACATAAAATCTTTGTAGATATGATATGATTAAGTCTACCTACTCTTAAGTCTTGTCACTACTCAAGCTAGATATTTTCGGTTTTTGTGTAGTGAACAGTACATCTAAGAGCGGTAAAGAAAAATCCTTTAAGGGCCGGTTCGGTTCAGGTGCTATTTTTACCGCCGGTTCGGGTTGGTTTGGGCCGGTTTAAGCCCATTAAGGGCTCGGTTTACTCAACCTAGGTCCTCGGTTTTCGGTTTCGAGCTACCCAAACCGAAAACCGAACCGATTTCACTTCGGTTCGGTTTAAGTCGGTTTTCAGTCTGGTTCGGGGCGGTTCGGGAGGGCTGGTTTTCAGTTTCGGTATTCGGTTTCAAACTTGCATCCCTACATGGAGGTCCATGTGGCACCCAAAGCATGCTTTTCAGATTCTTTCTAAAAAAATTCAAACAACCTCTCCGCCGAGTATTTTTTGAGTCTTAAAATCTAGTTTGTTGAATCACAGTTAGAATTTGACTTTCAATTTTAAAATTAAGTTTTGAATTTAATTTTTTTAAATTGTTCTCCTCGTGACACCAAAACATTGTTTTGGGGGGCCACGTGGAGCTCTCTAAGGTGCTCCACTAGTGTACCTTCACCTTTTCCTCTATATATTTGTATGTTGCAAAGTTCAATTTTTAAAAAATCTCTCTCTCTCTCTCTCTCTCTCTCTCTCTCTCTCTCTCTCTCTCTCTCGCACACCCACAAAGAGTTCAAATAGGATATTTTTAACTAAAAGAGTGAAGGGGAAATGAACCCGGTTGCAGGGATGGATCCCTACAACCGGATGCATTTCACATGCCACGTGGCATGATCAACCCAAAACCACACCCGTTTTGGGTTGATCTGCCATGTGTCATGTGATTTATAAAAATACTTTTTCTATTTTTTTATCTACATTTGATCGGTCAGAGATAAGGTGACGCCTCACAAATTTGGTGCATTGATTTAGCAACCTTTGACTGCATTTTCAATGGTGGATATGTATCGGATTGTTCCCAAATTTTTTTTTGTCGTCCTTCAATGACCTTTTCAAAATTTTCATGGCACCCGATCCTCATGGTGGGTGCCACTTGATGCTCAGCTGGTGTGGTTGCAGGGATGAGCCCTGCACCCAGTTGTATCTCTCCAGGACTCAAAAATAGGAGAAATGGGAAGATGCATCCGGGTGCAGCACTCACCTGGACGCAGTTCACATGCCACATGGCATGGTCAACCCAAATTAACACCTGTTTTGGGTTGATCAGTCATGGGGCATGTGATCTAAAAAAATTTCTTTTATTTTTTATTTTTTTTGAATCATCCGTTTGATGGGTCAAAGATAAGGTGACACTCAAGAAACTTGGTGCATTGATTTTGACCACATGTCCAATGGTGTATGCATCGAATTATG
Source organism: Chloranthus sessilifolius (assembly GCA_021018995.1). Classification (NCBI taxonomy): domain Eukaryota; kingdom Viridiplantae; phylum Streptophyta; class Magnoliopsida; order Chloranthales; family Chloranthaceae; genus Chloranthus; species Chloranthus sessilifolius. Next base: position 3,015,145 of record CM037588.1, on the reverse strand, counting down.
CCCAAAATATTTGGGTGATACCTGGTCGATCGTGTCTAATTTCTGTGGCATCTGTTCCCATAGTCTCAAAATCGAGAGTCGACAATAAACCGGCAAGGGTCTAAGTCGGGAAAAATCGGCAAAACCCGATTAAAGTGAGGAAAAGTCGAAAAAGGCAAGGAAAATATAAAAAAATTCAAAAATTATAAAAAAGTATATCATAATATATTTCAAGTTAAAAGATTCTAATGAACAATATAGTACAAAATAGGCAAAAACTAAAGGTTTTTTATGAACAAACTAAACAAAATAGTAGATAAACTACAAAAAAAATTCCCCCAGTATTTGTAAAAAAGAAAAAAATTGGACCACATCACAAACGTCACCAATTACTCTGCCGAATCGCAACTTGGCTGAGTAATTGAGATAAAGTCGGGATGACTGCAAGTCGCCGACTTTTTACTATTTTTTGAAATAGTCAGTGACTTTTGTGACTGTGTCTGATCCTCGTGATGGGAACCATATGGTGCCATATGATCTGGACGCAGTCCTCAAGGATGCGTCCGGATGCATAGTCACGGGCCTCATATGTGTGTGTGTGTGTGTATTGCAAAGTTCAATTTTAAAAAAAATCTCTCTCTCTCTCTCTCTCTCTCTCTCGATCGCCCACTGAGTTCTAATCAGATATTTTAAACTAATGAACTAGATTGTTTGCTAAAAAAACTCTGAAAATGGTCCATAGGCCTCAACCAGACCATAGTACCTGCCTATTCGACTTGAGCCATATTGAACCGGATTGTCCTGACGGTTTTGAGGACATTAATCTAATGGTACATTTTCCATCAAATCCATATATACCTTCTTGACTAAAGTGGCGACTCCTGCTTGGGAGGTAGCCCTTGCTAATATACTGACAGTTGGTTACCTTTAGTATAGAGTTATGGTGATTCTGAACAGCCAAAGTTGCTTTAGGAATGAAGGTGGGTTTTGTCGAAGTTCCTTGATTGGTGCAGTGAGGCCATACTCATTCTTGAAAGAATTTTGACTGAACTTGCATAACTATCTCTAAATTAAATATTCCTTGTAAAATTTAATGTATTTGATATTAAATAGTCATTCAAAAAACAAAAAAAAAAAACTTATGTGACTTTATTCATGTTTTCAGGTTCTAAACCGTAATCAATTGGAGTGCAGTGACCTTGAATCTATATGCATAAAAGATCAAGCACTTACAAATGAAAGTTAGTGCATAATTTTTATTTACACCTTCATCTGCATAATCCGCCGCATAATCTTGTAGCTGATCTGGTCTATTTTATATTATTACGTGGTTTGATTTACAGGTGTGGAGAAGCTAGTTGGTTGGGCTCTGAGTTATCACCTTATGCAGAGTACTGAAGCTTCTGTCAAAGATGCTAAGCTTCTAATTTCCAGTGACAGGTTATCTTTTTCTTCAGACGCGCTATCACATCTATCATGTTCAAAATTTGATAATAATGAACCTTTTTTTAGCAAGCAAGTTAATATGCTACTTGATGGAATCTGACAGCATTAAATATGCACTCAACATTCTACAAAATATCCAAAGTGAATCTCGAAGTTTGAAGAAGTCACTGAAGGTGAAATTAATATATTATATTTTTGCTGTCCTTAAATGGAGATAATAAAAGCTAGTCACTATAGGTTGGGGACTTTAACGTCGAGCTTCTTTCAGGATGTTGTCACTGAGAATGAATTTGAAAAGAGACTTCTGGTTGATGTTATTCCACCTAATGATATTGGAGTTACTTTTGATGACATTGGAGCATTAGAAAATGTGAAGGACACATTGAAGGAATTGGTGATGCTGCCATTGCAAAGACCCGAGTTGTTTTGCAAAGGACAGCTTACAAAGGTAAAAATTCCTTTTTTTCTTCGTCTTTCAAAAGTGAATTTCTTGGTCCATTTTAGAATGCTCTATGTTTTTGGTAAAAGGTCTGCTGATAAGTTTTATCAGAAGTTGAATTGGTTTCATCAGTTTGTCTTCATTTTCCATTTTCATATAAAACCAACTATGCTACGTGTAAAGAATTCAGTATTTTATGCAGAGATCATGAGAACTCAAATGGAATCCTCGCAAATGATCCCTACAAGCCTCTAAAGTTTTTTCTTATCAATGAAACTAGGAAACTAGTAAGTCAAAGAATTTCAGTGTCTATGCCATAGATGTTATAAACATTGCTGAAAAATGTTATACAAGAGAATATTAACATTGATAACTTTTTTTTTTTTTTTTTTATCGGTAAAAAGCGAGATATATTGATAGCAGCAAGATGCTGATAGAACACAGTACAGGAGAACACGACCAAAAAAAATCGCCGCGGCAAAATACAAGACACCCCCCCCCCCAATATCGATCTTAGCCCGAATCCCACGCGAAAACAGTGCCCTCCCCTTTAGCCACCCAGCACCACATCAGATCACGGACCTGCTTCATGATTATCCCTACCGGTAGGCAAGCTTGATCGAAGATTCTGCGATTTCTTTCCCTCCACAGGGACCAGAAGACAGCATACGGCGCGACCTTCCAGTACTCGGACCTGCTACCAACGGCGAGGCCGGACTCCCACATCAGGAGATGAGAAAGGGGAGTCGCCGGCATGACCCACACCATACCAAAATATTGCACAATAAGGCCCCATATTTCATGGGCCACCATGCAATGTAACATAAGATGTGCAGTCGACTCCTCCTCTTTGTGACACATAACACAACAATTCTGTAAATCTCTCCCCCGACGAATGAGCTGATCGAGAGTCAGAATCCGCTCTTTGAACATGGTCCACATAAAGAACTTAATTTTAGCCCGGATGGGTGCCTTCCGCCACCTTACCTTACGATCAAGGGCCTAGTAGATAGTAGCTTGTAATAGGACTTAGCAGAATGAGCCCTCTTTACTTGGGTACCACTTTGATCTCGACCAGCCAAGTTGTTGGGCCCCATAAAGCAATAGCAGATTGGAGAAAGTTGTGCCTCGTCCTCCCTTAGCGACTGCTAGTAGAGATCCCCACACTCTCCCCTCATCCTCAAAACGAACTCGTGATCATACCATGCGATTCGTCAAAATGGAAAAGATATCCGGAAGGCGATTTGAGGGTTGGCGATCCACCCAACTATCCTCAGCGAATCGATCGTAACTCGGACCTCTAGAAGTATTGCGTCTTTGCATAGAGTCTTCCACCAAGCCGAGCTTCCTCTGTGAGCAGCAGCCGAGATACCCCAGTTACCAACCGCAATGCCATACTTATCCCGTAGCACCGCGCACCAGAGACTGTTCTCTTCCTCTTCCCTCCCCGCCCGCCAGAACCACTTGCCAAGCATCGCTATATTAGTCTCCTTCAAACACCGAATACCCAGCCCCCCACATTGAATCGGCAGAACAACGGTATCCCAATTGACGAGGTGGTACCTTCTTTGGTTGGTCCCCGATCCCTCCCAAAGAAAATGTCTCTAGATTTGTTCAAGACGCCTGATGACTTTCATGGGGCACTTAAATAGAGACATGTAAAAAATGGGCAGAGATGACAAAACCGATTTCAGTAGAGCAAAGCGCCCTCCATTACTAAGCAACTTTCCCTTCCACGTAGACAATCTTTGCTCGAACCGCTGAACCACCGGGTCCCAGGCTCTGGCCTTGGGATATCTCAGCCCAAGAGGTAGACCAAGGTACCGAATAGGGAGAGGACTAACAGCACAATTCACGGATCGAGCCAGTTCCGCCAATAGGTCGTCCTTAATGCCGATGCCCGATATTGCTGATTTAGCGAGATTAATACGTTGCCCAGATACCGCTTCGTAAACGGTCAGTACATCCGCTAGCGACATAAATTCCTGGACCTCGGCCTGTCCGAAAATTATTGTGTCATCCGCATACTGAAGATGCGTCATAATCCGACCATGCATTAGGCCACGATGCCCTTTATGAGGTCGATTACCTGGCGGACAGATCAGCCAGAGGGCCTCTCCCACCATGTTAAAAAGAAATGGCAAAAGCGGGTCCCCTTGACGGAGGCCCCGTGAACTCTTAAAATACCCGGCAGGTGTTCCATTAACAAGGATCGAAAACCAGGCCGACGAATAACAGCCCCTCATCCACTTTCTTCATTGCCCCCCAAACCCGAACCGGTGCAACATGTAGTCGAGGCAATCCCAGCTGACCCGGTCATATGCCTTTTCCATGTCTACCTTCCACAGAGCAGCCGGTCTACGGTGAGAGAGGGTCGCATGGATAGTCTCCTGAGCCACAACCACCTGATCAAGTACCTGATCAAGTAGCTGACGACCAGCCACAAACGCCCCTTGAGTGGCCGAGATAATGGCTCCCATGACAGGCTTAAGCCGATTCACCAATACCTTGGCAATGATTTTATAGAGGCAGTTGGTGAGGCTAATTGGTCGGAAGTCCGCAATATCATCCGCCCCCTCGAATTTGGGTATAAGGGTGATGAAAGTGGAGTTGAGACTGCACCCTATAAAACCCGAAGTATGGAACTCCTTCAACACCTCCATCAGTTCCTCCTTAATGGTCTGCCAAAAACACCTGAAGAACTCCATAGTATAGCCATCCGGGCCAGGGGCTTTGTTCTTTGCCCCATATTTAATAACCCCCCAGACCTCCTCCTCCTGAAAGGGCCTTTCCAGAGCCACCTGGTCCTCGGCAAGAATGGTTTGAAGGATCCGTCCAGCTCCGGTCGCGTGAGTCCATTATCCGAATACAGCTCCTTATAGAAACCGACAATCTTCTCTCTAATCTCCTCCTCTTCGGAATACGCAACTCCATCAACCACAATTCGTCCCAAGAAATTCCCCTTGCTCCTCGCATTAGCAATTGCGTGGAAGAACTTCGTATTAGCATCCCCTTCCCGGAGCCATTTGACCTTAGCCTTCTGTTTCCAGCACGTCTCCTCTGCCAGACAAACCTGGTTAAGTTCTGTTTTCAGCAAGTACCTCGCGTGCCGTTCATCCGCCGTAAGACTTCTTGTTTCCTCCAAATTGTCTATGTCATTAAGCTTTGATAACAAGGTCTCTTTCTTGACCTGGATCAGTCCATATTCTTCCTTATTCCAAATTCTGAGCTTCGCTTTAACGTGCTGCAGTTTAGCTATGAAGCGAAAAGCAGCCGTGCCAGAGACCTCCACTTGACCCCACCACTCCGCCACCTTATTTCGAAAATCCCCCTCCAACAGCCACATATTCTCAAACCGAAATGGCAGCGGCCCTTTTTTCCGGGACTCGCATGTAAGCACCAACGGCCGATGATCAGAGACCGCTCTAGCCAAACATTCCAGTCTCGCCCCCGGGTACAGGTCAAGCCATTCCGTATTGCAGACGAATCTATTGAGCCTGCTCATGGACGGGACATCCTGCAGGTTTGACCACGTGAACCTCGCCCCAGCCAGTGGCACATCAACCAGTCCCCAATCGGCAAAAAAAGCGTTGAAGTCCCTCATGATACCCGCGTCCGGCGGCCCTCCCTTCTTTTCCCACCCCCACCTTATGGCGTTAAAATCGCCCCCCATGCAGAACGGACAATTCCATCTGCCGGCGAGCGCAGCCAATTCAAACCAGAAGTCCTGACGATTTCGATTAGAAGACGGCCCGTACACACCGCAAACATCCATACATTGCCGGATGCTTTATGGTGAAGGACCACCGCAGCAGAGAAAACTCCCACTTCGTCCTCCACTTTATCAAAATGGCGAGTATCCCAAGCGACGAGTCTTAACATTGATAACTCACTTTGATTGTTGAAACATGTTGAAAAGACTGAAGAATTTCTTTATGAACCGAGGATTGTAAACCTATACTTGCATTTGAATGGGAACCATTTTGAATTTGCCTTGACCTTTGGGACATACTGGCCTGACCAAACTAAATAACATAATAGCATTCTTTCAGCTTTTAGATGGTATTAAATAGCATAATAGCATACCTTAACAAAAAAATTTTACACATACCCAGGATTTTGATTCTTTTTTGGTGCAGATTGGGGAGCACTAGAACCCCTGAAACGGTGATTCCATGGGTTTCTACTAGAAGTCCGTTCGAAAAACCTTGGACCAGTCCCCGAACGAAGATGTGATAGAAGGCAAAGTTAGAGAGGGGACAAATCTAATCAAAACCCCATTGTCACCTTCACAGTTTGAGGTCAACATTTTGGCCTTGCTGACATCAGCATAGTGTCATCAACGGTAAAGTAATGTCAGTAGCGTCATGGCTTCCAGTGATCGTGGCCCTGATTCCAAGTTAATTTCAGTGTTACGTATTTAGGGTTAGGGTTAGGTGAGGAAAAAGGAGAAGAAGAGGAGGGAAGGAGGAAATTAGGGTTGAGTACCTGTTACCCAAATCCTCTTCTATTATTAGTATTTATATCACTTACTTACAAACTATCAATGATGCACCCATTATCACTAACACACCCACTTACATATAAAGGAAAAAATCAAATAGCACTCACACAGACACACCAACTTAATGATAATTCCTATAAAGTATAGACACACAAACAAGGACCGAGTTCTAGGAACGTTGAAGTTTGGTTTTTGTTTAGGTGAATGATACAAATAAGTAAGTTGCATGTATTGGCTATTTGAGAATAGCGTAGGGTGCAGAGCAGATACAAGGTACTATGCACATGCAGTTTTATGTTATTTTATTTATTTTTATTTTTAAGTGAGGGTATCTATTGGTTACTTTCAGAGGACAGGCTTATTCTCTGTATCTATCATTTGCAGCACACATATTAAATACAAAAATACATTATATAACTATTTGTATCAATGCATAACAAGATTTAATTTTTTTTCCCAGCCTTGCAAAGGAATACTGCTGTTTGGTCCTCCAGGTACAGGGAAAACAATGCTTGCAAAAGCTGTTGCTACGGAGGCAGGTGCAAACTTTATAAATATATCGATGTCAAGCATTACTTCAAAGGTATTGGATAATATAAATTGATCTTCAAATTTTGGTTTCCTCTTGAATGTAATGTACACCCTCCTGTCTCTTTCAGTGGTTTGGTGAAGGGGAAAAGTATGTCAAAGCAGTTTTCTCCTTAGCAAGTAAAATTGCTCCTAGCGTTGTTTTTGTTGATGAGGTTAGTTAAATGCATTGATTAGTATTATTAATTGCTTAAAAAATGGTTTTTCAGCAAATATCCATGTCTATTGTGGGTTCTTTGGCGAGGTATTAACAGAACCTCTTGCCATATTTTATACTCTACAGCAGTTGCTCATGTGGATATCTTGGTCTTATGTTTTCCTTTTATAGGTTGACAGTATGTTGGGAAGACGAGAAAATCCAGGGGAACATGAAGCCATGCGTAAGATGAAAAACGAATTTATGGTAAACTGGGATGGTCTGCGAACAAAAGATAAAGAACGTGTACTGGTGCTTGCTGCTACTAATAGGCCTTTTGACCTCGATGAGGCTGTCATAAGAAGGCTTCCCCGAAGGTAAAGTTCTAACTTAATAATTTTGAAGTTGCAATGATGACTGCATTTTCACCCAAAGTAATCTGCGTTCTCATTAACATTTTATACATATTTTTCGCAGATTGATGGTAAACTTGCCAGATGCCCCGAATAGAGAGAAAATTCTAAGGGTGATATTGGCCAAAGAAGATATGGCACCTGATGTTGATTTGGAAGCAATTGCAAATATGACAGATGGATATTCTGGAAGTGACTTGAAGGTTGTCTATTCTGTATTTCTTGCTGTTATTAGTATCTCTTTTTTGTAACTAGGAAGTTACATGTTCCAAGTCTGTGACCTTTGTTTTCAGAATTTTCAGTATCTCATTTTTGCAATGCATATTCTCAGTTCCTGTACTCCCTTTTATTTCAGAATCTTTGTGTTACTGCTGCTCACTGTCCCATAAGAGAAATTCTGGAAAAGGAAAAGAAGGTCAGTATTATGTACTCAAGTTTTGGAAGTCATATAAATCAATAGTTCTAAAGCCTTTGTGAGTTATATTTTTTTGCCTGTAGGGAATTGGAATCCTTTGTTTAGATCCTGATCGAGGTATAGCTGAATTGAATTTAATTGCATTCAAAAAATTATAAACTGGAATGTTGATGTCATATTATGGTGTGTTAAAGAGGAAGATAGTTTGCAAAAGGAGAAAGCAAATTCAAAAGTTAAAGCCTACCTTTGGCAATCTATGACCAACAATAAGTGAGCATCAAACGTAAGATATTAGGATTTGTAGCTAAACCTGCAAAATCCGACTAGAAAAATATCGTAATTTAAATAAACAACAAAAAATAATAAAATCCAATTCTCATGTTTTCTCTCTTAAATAATTAGGAATCCTAATTAGCATCCACTTTTAATATAATTAAATAAAGTTAAAGAACTGGGTTTTTACAACTTCACCTCCACCCTAATTTATTCTCTTAAAATTAATTCCCACATAGTGTTATTGTTTATTGTCAAAGGTCAAATATCCCCCTCCCCAATATATATATATATATATATATATATATATATATATATATATATATATAAAATAAAATTATTATTATTATATTTCTAATAATAATAATAATGGAAACGCAAATTTCTTTGGCCCCATAACAATCTCTTTTCAAAATTATTCTCTCTTTTTGGTCAATGTTGCGATCTCAACTTTGATCAAAAGGCAATCCCCATGTGGATTGGCACATAAACCATTTATGTGGTCTTGCAATCGCATACTTTAATTAAATGATCACATGGATGTTTATGTAACACTTATAATTTTATTTGGAACTTCAAAATAAAGGTCCAGTGAAGCTTCTTGAGACTTTATTTGAATCCCAATAACTTTTCTTCTTCCTTAATCTGTTTTTCATCTTCGTCCTTTTCTTTCTTCTCTTTTTACTCCTCTCTCTTTAATTTTTAGTCCACAATTTCCATTAGTTCCTTCTGGTTGGAAGGAACTCATCATTAAGTTTAACTTTTCTAGTGATGTAAACCAACGACGAAGAAAGAGTAATAACAACAAATAGAAGGGAAGAAATCTTGTAAAAATGATACCCAGAACAAGAACAAATAAGAGAAATCACCTCTCTACTCTAGAAGAAGATATTCATAGCACAATAAGAGAGAGCATCAAACTAGAGATATTAGAGTTTGTAACAATTGATGAGTAAATTGACAGCACCACTAATGAGGAGATACAACAATGTCGAGAATTGTAGGTTCATGATTTACTTAATACAAGCCTCTTTGTTCATGCCCTCCACCAATGACCTCCTTTATCTTTAGATCCTTAAATACCTAGTGAGACGGGTAAACGGATACAAAACATTATAAAGATATAGTAATCTTACTAACACGTTGACTAACTAGAAATTTTGAAACATATAAAACATATGACAAAGAAAGACGGGGATAAGGAACAACACCACCATAACAATGTGCCTTAGAAAAAGTAGCATCAACAAGAGCAACAGAACTATTAGAAGTACACGTCCAAAAGGAAGTACACACACTGGAATGATCAATTGTGATCAGAGGCTCTAGAGTAAATGACCCAACAATTTGAATGTTGTGACATTAGACATGTAGCATCGAAGTCAAAAAATATGGTTGTAGAAGGCAGAAGGACCTCAGCGAAAGGTGGTTGGCTTTTGAGAAACTTGATATAATCTTTTTGTGGTAACGTGAGTCACTGTAACTATTGCCTAAAGTACTCGGTAACTGCTGAGGGGAGATTGACAAAAAACCTAAATCTATGGCAAAAAAATTTCGTCGATCTAATCTATCTGGCATTTTGGGATGAAATCAACCCCCAGGGTTTCTGAACTCCAGGTTTAGTGGGTACCTTGGCGTCCCAACCCGTTTTGTCTACATTGAAGGTGTGGTCCCTTAGGCTCTAACGAAGGTAAGAAAGTTCTAGAGATTTGAGAATCTCAATGTTCTATGGAAATGCCAACAATCTCTTTGTAATGGGATATGGAGAATGAAGAAATTTTACGAGTAAGGAGATTGGGGATTGGAAAAGGCATGCAAGAAGGATTGATCATATTGAGAATCCAAATTGTAGAGAAGGTGAGTGGGAGTGCTCGAATCGATGTTATTGTTGCCTCCAAAGGGAACATCGGAACAATGCTATTGTGTGGTGAACATCGTCCCATAAGTCAATCCACAACTATCACCCCCAACAACAAAGTATCTAGCTAATGAGTGGTCCATTTGGGGCTGCAAATACTGCAAGAGGCATTTTCAAGGGGTTCCTGGACCCCAGCTTTAAGGGGAGGGGGAGGGGGAGGGGGAGGGGGAGGGGGGGGGGCTCCACAATTGGGCGATTTCATCGATGTGTTAAAGATTGGCTCACAGTTAGGGGAAGGGTGGGCCAAGTGTCTTTCGGATCTCTATGTAATAGCCACGCCATGGTTTTAAAACACGGAAACTCGACTCGGAAATCATCTGAGTAGAGCATGGTTCAAAGTTTCAACTGAAATCTTAAGATTTCGGCCGAAACGCATCGATTTCGGTATTGGAATCAAAATAGCATATTATCTGCCGATAATTTCAAATTATCGGCCAATAATTTCAAATTATCGACCGATAATTTGAAATTATCAGCCTATATTTTGATTCTTCAGTAATTTGATTTTTTTTTTTTGTTTTAAAGTGCACCGAAATTTCAAATTTTCAGTTTCGGGCAAAACCGAAATTTTGATCCTTGGAGCAGAGCCAACAAGGAAAATCGATCCAACCCTACTCGCTCCGACTCAGGTATATATATATATATATATATATATATATATATATATATATATATATATATAATATTTAATAGATGAAAATTCATAAAACACTATCCATCTAAATATTCATTACTTTTAAACAAAAGGTTGACTTTACATTATCAAATCTACCACATACTAAATTTTAGGGCACGATTCAAATATGTGACTTATAAAGTGAAAAAAAAAACAGATTTTGGGGCACGATTCAAATCTGTGGCTTATAAAGTGAAAAAAAAAACTCAGCTTTTAGGGCACAAGAGGGATGGTTGAGGGCTGCGATGAGTTTTAGGGTACGAGCTTCTTTCTTCTTTCTTTCTTCTTCTTCTTCTGTCTTCGAGTTTCTATCGAGGGATCCAAGTCTTTAAATATAAAGGGGGAGAAAAGACAACTATGCCCTTTAAGTGCATTTAAAACCCCCGCCAGTCCTTTAATTTTAGTTACTTAAGTCGACTCGTCGAGCCGACAAACTCAGTCGAGTCGACCGAGTTGAGGTCTTAATTGAGGCAATAGACGAGTCAGCTTGAAGCTTGGTCGAGCCGAGTCGACTCTCCCAAGTCGACTCGTCAAGTTTTAAAACCATGGGCCGCACATCTATCAACATATTGGACACTGAAACCTTAAAGCTACAAGCGGCTAATAATGTGGGGATGTGAGGTATCATTAATTAAACTGATATCCCCAAGGATTTTTCTATTTCAATTCCATGAGAGTACCCTAAAAGGAAAGGTACTGAAACATCATGAGAGATTTTGGAAGATGGGAGCCATATTGGTGAAGTTCTACAAGTGTTCAAAGGATTTGGAGCTCAATTTGGGAAAGCTTATGAATTGGTGGCTTGTCATTCCATTCATGAGACGGCTTTACGTTTGAAGAGATTGGAAAACTCTGGGGTGGTCTCGTCAAAGTAGATCCAGAAACTTCAGCGTTTGAAGATTTGGCGTATGCTCAGCTCAAGGTCAAAACTCAATCTTGGGTTGGCATCCACGAGTATTGTGGATTTTATCGGTAGGACAAGTGATGCCGGAAAATCGCACACTAACCCTAAACTAGCATAAATCTCGCACAATAGGGGATAGGGTTCTCAATCTTCAATTAAAACAACAACAAAATTAAAAGAAGAATAAGATAGAAGATCTTCTGATTCGCTCCAAAGAGGCTTGTCAATTTCGGACTAACGATAGCTTTGAGGAATCACTCTTCAAAAGCGAAAACTCTTGACAAGTTTTCTATGAAAGATTCACTCTTTCACAAGATGCACAAAAGCAACCTCAATTTTTTTCATTCATCATTAACTATATCAAATAAAGTTTTTACATGCCTTTTATATAGGCCCTGGTGCATTATTTTTGACAAGGCTGATGTGCAGGAATTCAGATACTTGGTGGATGTGCTATCAGTTTATGAGGCGGTGTTGGGGCAACGTATTAATCTTTCCAAGTCGACGATCACGGGTATTGGGACTGATGAGAGGGTGATGGATGAGCTGGCTTAGACGGTGGATTGTGCGATTGAAAAATTCCCAATTAAGTACTTGAGGCTGCCACTTGGGCTCAGGCTACCTACAGCTAGGGAATGGGAGCCGGTTGTGCAAAGATTTGAGCAACATTTATCGTCATGATATCACCTTATCAACTGGGACACGTGTCAACTTCCAGTTGGATGTGGTGGGTTGGGAATTCGTAGCTTGAGGTGGATAAATATCGCTTTGCTAGGTAAATGGTTTTGGAGAGCGGGGAGGGCGGAGGAAAGGGACAGTCTTTGAAGTGTGGTGATGATGAAGTATGGCCAACTCATGGGTAATTGGGGTATCAACGTCACGGTTCACAAAGGAACATCTCCTTGGTGGAAAAGCATTTGTAGCACGTGGGGTCTCTTTGCTAGAGGGCTGCGATTCACCTGGGGCTGTGGCACTCGTATAAGATTCTGGGAGGATGCTTGGATGGATGAGGATGCTCTCAAGGTGTCCTTTCCAGATATCTATGCAATTGATGTAAACCCGTCCTGGAGGATTATGAATTTTGTGTCGGAAACTGAAGGAGGTAGACTATGGAATGTTGTCACCAGAAGACTACTGAGGGATGAGGAGGTGACGTCGTTCTCTATTCTTATGTAGAGACTATATGAAGCACAACGACACCCCCATGGTCAAGATCGAATGAGTTGGACACCGGGTAGAGATGGCATATTTAGTGTCAAGTCCTACTATAGGATGCTTACGAGACGCTCTCTGGTCAGATTTCAAGGGGTAAGATTATGGAAGTTAGCCATTCCTCCAAATATCAGTACCTCGAGAGGAAGCCTATTTGTGGGATCCAGGCTAAAGGGTGTGCTGTCCGGGTAGACTTTGGTCCCCTTTTGGTCATGTCGTTGTATTGATCTTTGTTCTCTTTTAGTCGTGTCGTTGTATTGGTCTTCGAGTGCCTTGCTGCTTTTCAATATAATTTATGTTACTGATCAAAAAAAAATATCGACAAGCAAAATACAGAGGGATTTAGCCCAGAATACAATATGGTTTGCCTCCCTGAAAGTGATTCTTCAAGAGAAGGTGGCGAGTCCCGTGGAAGTTATGAGCCTCATCAGCGGCAACCATCCCATTTACACGAAAGCTATTGTTGTGAGGAAGACTCACTATCATCCTCTTCGACGTCAGAAGGTGTCAAGTCTTCAGACTCTATTACTATTGGATCCCAGGATGATCTATGCTCGTAGGATCCAAAGAGGATCAGTGGAAATCAGAGGAAATGGTAGGATCAGAAGATATAAACATAAGGGGGCTCTGGAACTGAAGAGTCTGCAAAGTTCAGCCAACAATGACAAAAGCGAAGGAGTGAAGTTGGGATAATCGTGGAGGTTTGGGTGTTCTGAATCGTCTATGTTTTATGGCTTTAAAACTTATATCGCGGAACCTTCGTGGATTGGGATGCAGCAAGAAGTGAAATATCGTAAGGGCTCGCTTGTCTATCACTGTCCTTTGGTGCTATTCAAGAAATCAAGTGGAACCAGTGTAATGGTGCGAAGGGTCAAAATATTCTTGTGGGAAATTGGATAGCGCTTGATGCAGGGGGTGGGAGGTAGGGGGTTTTAATGGGATACGCAAAAGTTGGTTAAGCTTGATTTTATTTCTGGCATCAGATCAATTTCAGTCTAGTTGAAGTGCATCAACGATGATTTTGTCTGGGCATTTACCTTTGTTTACGAACTGAATGATCCCATCTAAGGCAGGGATACGCAAAAGTTGGTTAAGCTTGATTGTTTTTCTGGCGTCAGATCAATTTCAGTCTAGTTGAAGTGCATCAACAATGATTTTGTCTGGGCATTTACCTTTGTTTACTAAATGAATGATCCCATCTAAGGCAGGGATTTTGGGCTGAGTTTTTATCAGTGGAAAATAGATTGGAGGAGACTTGAACGTTATCCGTTTTATAGATCAGATGTCCGGCAGATCTAGAATCACTCGTAGCATTAAAGTGTTTTCATCATTTATGGCTCAGGCTGAACTGATTGGTTTGCCAATGAGTGGGCCACGGTATACGTGGTCTAACTGGCAAGATTATCCGGTTAGTCGGTTAATTTGCTCCACCAATTTGGAGGATCATTTTCCCAATTCCACCACCAAAGGTCATGCTAGCATCATCTCGGATTACATTCCGGTTACTCTCTGTCTATCGGCTGCGGCAGATGGATGGGACCAAGACCTTTACTGTTTGAGGTGGTCTGGCTTAACCGAATTCTTTCATGGAGATGGTCTCGGGTAAATGGTCTTCGCGGAAAATTTGCAAAAATATTGAATTTGTCTTCTCCACTAAACTGAGTAAATTGAAGGAATTTCTAAATAGTGATACAGATCTACATTCAGTGATATTTTCGAAAGAAAGAGCTGCTAGCCAAAATTGAGTACCTTAATTTGAAAGAAGACTGGAAATCAGAAATTTTTGAGAGGAGAGTTGAAGGAGAGCCTTAATAACAGCATTTTGCAAGACAAAATCCTATTGCATCACCAGTCACGGGAAATTTTTTACAGGAGGGAAATCAAAACACGAAATATTTACACAATGGTGAACTCTATAAATAGAAACAATCTGATTAAGACCATTGTCATCGGTAACCGTAGATGTTCTAGCAAGAATGAGATGATAGAGGAGATGTTAGCCCCATTTCAAGAACCACTACATTGAGGAGAATACTGAGAGGCCAATGCTCGATGGGCTGGATTTAGCTTCTATTTTGAGAGAATAGAATCGTTTGCTGGAAATTTCATTCAAAGAGGTTGAGATTAAAAAAGCGTTGTTCGAAGGAGCCGGAGATAGAGTTTTGGGTCCTAGTTTGTTTCCTATCAAAATCTACCAACAGGTTTGGCCTATAATGTGTGAAGATCTCTTGGAAGTTTTCACTGAATTCCCTCAAAAGGCTTGTGACTGCAAAAATGGGTGCCATATTCTTTGTCCATACTCCTAAATTGGAAGGTACAGAAAAGTTTGAGGATTTCAGGATCATAACCCTTATTGGGAGCATCTATAAGATCTTGGAAAGAGTGCTTGTCAACCATATTAAACCCATAAAAAGATAATTGGCAAGAAGGGGCTTTCATTGGTGTAGTCAAATTATTGATGGTATGCTCTTGGCCCATGAATGTGTGCATTTTAAGCATTTGGAAAAAAGGGGCATCACATGTAAGCTGGACATCGAGAAAGCTTACAGGTAAGTTGGACTTTATCGATTAAAGGCTTGTGTTTCTTCTTCTCCAATGTTTTCAGTTATCTTAAAGGGGTTCTCCCAATGGATTCTTTTCCTCATCGAGAGGCTTGTGGCAAGGAGACCCGCTATCCCTGTCCTTTTTAACTTGGTTGGTGAAGCATTAAATAAATTGATTGAAAGAGGAGCATCTTTGGGTGCTTTTGTGTGGTGTAGTGGCGGGGGTGGGTTGTTGAAATTTTGGATCAGGTAAAGCCAATCACTCACCTTCAGTTTGCCGACGATACCATCGTCTTATGTGATACTCAAAAGTTAAAATGGATCCTTTGTTGGTATGAGGTAACCACCCCACCCCCCAAATAAAAAAAATGAACAAGACAATATACGATTGAAGATCTTGTTGTTTACTCTGGATTCAAGGCCTTTAGGCTTCCTGCATCTTATCGTGGGCTCTCGCTGTGTATGATCAATCCCCGGAAGTCGTTATGGGACCCAGTGATTGAAAAGGTTGAGAAAAAGCTTTTGGTTTGGAAAGGCAAGTTACTATCCTTTGTAGGCCGAGTTACTCTTATGAAGAATAACTTATCTAACTTCCCCGTCTATTATTCCTTATGTTTCGCCCGAAGGGGTCATACGTATGATGAAACAATTCCTGTGATCCGGAGGTGAGGAAAAAAATAGTGTTCATTTGACTAACTGGGAGACTATTTCTCTCTCTAATGCTGATTGAGGTTTTAGCATTCGCAGTTTAATCTTATGAATATACCGCTACTCGGAAAATGGTGCTGGAGATTGGACGTTGATTGTGAGGCTCTTTGAAAGCTATATTCGTAGAAATACAAGGTGCCTATACAGGGATGATCTAGGTGCTGCCCTCGTTTCTAGTTGGTGGAAAGGGGTGATCTCGATGCTGTTCTTGTTTCACCGCTGCCTCTATTACAAAGTGGGAAACGGTATCTGAACCATGGCTGTCCAAACAATCGCTGACAAATCAATTTCCAAGGTGTACCAACTATGCATCAATAGAGAAGCGTTGATTCGGGACTCCGTTAGGTATGACTGTGGCTACGCTGTTTGTGATATTAAACAACGGCATAATCTCAAGAGTCGGAATTTGTAGAATATGAAGTTTTGCAACAGGAACCTTGGTGTAGCCAAGAAGTGACTGCAGATTATGGAAATTCGATTCAGAGGGTCAGTTTTCCATGCTTTCTTTCCACGACCAGTTGGGGAGAAGACCACTGATAATTCATCCGTAGCAGACATTTGGAAGATCAAGACCCTCCCTAGAGTTTTATGGTTCTCTTGGTGCGCAGCTCAGAATCATATATAGAGGGTGGGCACTTATTTGGAGGGGAATGACCGTTCCTAACAATTGTGTTATGTGCATTGTGCAATACCAATAAAGAATCAGCGGATCTTGTCCTCATTCACTATCCAGCAGCACAGCTCATTTGGAACATGTTCAGACATAGTCTAACAATGGTGGGTTGTTTGCCCAGATCATGAAGGGATATCCTCGCAGAATCGTTCATTGCAGAGGCTCCTCTTAAGTTTCAGACTATTATTGGGCTGCTACCTTGCACAAATTTTTGGTCCGAGTGGTAGGAATGGAATACCTGAATTTTTGAAAACCGACGCAATTCTATCCAAGATGTGATCAATCAGGTCATGAGGTGTGTTCTTTCTTGGGTTGTAGTGAACAAGGTCTTAAAGGCTGCTCTGCCCAAGACATTGGTCATTTTTTCTATTTCCATGCTTGATACCTTTTTTTTTTTTTTGATAACCGTGGGTGTCCGGGCCAGCTTGCGCGCACCTCGACTAATCCCACAGGGCCCAGGAGCTAACGACTCCGTGCTTTAGACTTAGCTGTTTTTCCTGGCCTGTGGTTTATGTGTTGAGCCGCTGGCTGTTTTTCTGTTTGTTGTTTTTTCTTTTCTTTCTGTTTTCCCTTGCCTCTTGCTCAGCCTGATCCTGGATGTATCTTTTATTTTTCTAATGAAATTTGCATCTGTGACGATCAAAAAAAAATGCTGAGGTGAGACAGAGTCCCCATACTTATCCAATCTCCCCCTATATATATATATATATATATATATATATACACACACACACACACACGCACACCCCACTTACTTTAAACCTGTTGAGCCAGGCCAGACTTAGGTTGTCAAGCCCGCCATAGGGATTTGAAGGAATTTTGACGGGGATGCCGACATCGTAGACATTGGATATGGACCGTTTCGTGTATACCGCATCGGAAGAAGCAGAATGGAAATCAGAAATAGGCGAATGGGGCGAAAATGGGCGAAAGAAGAAAATTGGAGGAATCAGCCAATTCGATCGATCAAATGGCATTGACAGAGTTACATAGTTCTGGAGTGAAGTTTCGACCGATCGAATGGACTATTCGATCGATCAAATGTCAACGGCGATATTTTATATGTAAAATTTTCGATCGATCAATTTTCACTGTCGATCGATCGAATTGAAATTTCGATCGATTGAATTTTAATTTCGATCAATCGAAATCGCGTCGGGTTGTTTAGTTAATTTTGAAGTCTAAAATCGAACTTTTGTTTTGAGGATTTATTTGTCTTTAATTTATTATTTGTTTTAGGGTTTTCTTTTATTGAAAGGACTCCTATATAAGGTCCTTAAGTTAAACAATATAATTAATTGATGATTATTGAATGAATGAGCGTTTTGCTTTGAGACTTGAGATGAGTTTCTTCGAAGAGTGATTCTTCTTCCCGATAAGGGTTTGGTGCGAAGCTAAGGGTGTGAAGCTTGCAAATCTATCTTCTATCTACCTATCTATCTCTTATCATCTTTGCTTGTGTGATCCTACAACCTTAATTCAGCCATCATCCCTTTTGAAATCCTAAACCCTAGCTTTTCCCTAAACCATTGAATCGACCCGCTTCAACCACCTTAACTTCCATCGGACTACTAAACCCAAATCATATCAAAATAACCCAAAATCAGAGATTCCATCATTGCATTGTGAGCGCCTTAATCTGGAAATCTAGAGTTCTATCTCTAGGAACGATCCACGCTGCAACCTAACGGATCTAACGCCCGGACTGAACCCTGCCTGAATTATACCTGATTCTCTCATGGAATACTACGAAAACCTGAGGTATTCGTTATATTTTGAAGGTTTTATTGCTTTAATTTAATTCCATTTAATTTCGGCAAAATCAATCATTGCATTCACGTAATTTAGGGTGGCGTCCTGCGTCAAATTCTTAGAGCTGATTATCAACATGAGTCTAACCCTCTTTTTCATTCAGGCTGAAGACTGACATTGGCGATGAAATTTGATAGGATTTTACAGCTGGTTGTCAAACAAATTCTAACCCTCCTGGATCCAATCTTGGGCTCAGCATCAACTGTCAACCAAATGTTAACTCCTTTCCTCCAAGAATACCTATTTTTCTTATGTATTCGTATAAATTGCTATTCTAGAAACGTAATTTGATCTGGACAAGGAACTGGAGAAATATGAATGGAATGTTGTGCATCCTTGTCAATTTGTCTCCAACTGATTAAACTGTTCATTAGCTTAGGATTTTACAGCTGGTTGTCAAACAAACTCCATCCAATCTTGGGCTCAGCATTGACTGCCAACCAAATGCTAACTCCTTTCCTCCAAGAATACCTATTTTTCATATGTACTTGTATAAATTGCTATTCTAGAAACGTAATTTGATCTGGACAAGAAATACGAATGGAACGTTGCACATCCTTGTCCATTTGTCTCCAACTGATTAAAACGTTCATTAGCTTAGCAGAAAGGTTGTTTGCTGCTATTCTTCTGTTTTCTTTTTTATATCAACTGCAGTTTTATTAAATAGATAAAAGTAAAATAAATAAAAATTCAATGACAAACTAAGAAAGAGGTAAGTATCACATGTATGCAAAAAGAAGCCCTACTTACTGATATACTGATCTCTAAGCCTCATGCTTCAGTTCACGTAGAGAGGGTGTTTGGCTGTCTGAGCAATTAGTGCTCCATCTGGTTGGTAATGATAGCCACCACCCAATTCGCAAATTAGACAAAATGAGATATCACTAAAAATGACTGCAGTCAAAAAACAGGTAAATTACAAAGAAAACACAGAGTAGCTTGTTTTGCTGGCCAACCAAATGCATACACCACCCCAATTTGCATTTAACCATCGTCTCTGTCACGATTCACCACATCGCAACATTTGTTTAATAGTTTATAATATTCAATTTGAAACAGAAGTTTCATCGTAATGTTTTGTTTCTTAAACCTTGTTTATGGTTGCAAATGCTTATATTTTGTTTTTCTTTCAAAATTGTATGCCACTATTCAAATATTTTGTTTGCCTATTTGCAGGAGAGAAGTTCAGCAGTAGCAGAGGACAGGCCACTACCTGCATTGCATAGCAGTACGGACATTCGCGCCTTAAACATGGAAGACTTGAAATATGCCCATGAACAGGTATATCATGTGCTTCTGTTTCTTCTAATTGTCCAAAACACGAAAATTGACCAATCAAACCCCGAGGATTCTGAATGATTAAAACCTCTTTTTCTTTTTCTTTTTCTTTTTTTTTCCTTTGTAATGTGGTTGGAAGCTACAGAATCCTAATTAAGTTTGGAATTTTTGTTGTGGCCAAGATATTTTCCTCGAATTGCAAGTAATGCAATGGGCATCAGAAGATTTGGGCTAGAATTGTCAGTTGGACTAATAATTTTCACAAAAGGGAGCGATCAGCCGATTACAAAGCTAGGATGCCATACTACGAATAAGTTTTGTTTGTTTCAAAAGCAAGTAGAGGGTACCTTGTTCTTTTTTACTAGAAATCATCCAAGTTTGTTGACCCAAAAAAATACATACTGGATAAAATGACCACATTACGCCTGATTAGCCCCCATGCATTTATATGTCCATCTCCAAAGACAACATCCTGAGTCACTCTCATTTAGACATAATCCAAGTTTGTTGAGACAAAAAAAAACATAGTGGATAAAATGAACACAAAACGTTTGATTAACCCATGCATTTGTATGGCCATCTCAGAAGAAAACACCCCGTGAGTTAACCTGATTTATATATACAAAGAGCGAGTTTCTTATCACTGTTGAATTACTGGTATATATGCATATTAGATTTATTAAAAATAATTTACCTCCCTACTCTGCTAGAAAGTGAAATTATATTTCTCCAAAGAACTTGAAAATCTATTGTTCTTTTCTCACTTTTTACATTGCCAAGTTTGATTTTGTTTTTCGAATTTTGGATTTATATTGAAACCATTTTTTTCCTTATATTTGAACTGAAAGTCATGTATTTATAATCTATCAGGTATGTGCAAGTGTGTCATCAGAGTCTTCAAATATGAGTGAACTCCTCCAATGGAACGAACTATATGGGGAAGGTGGATCGAGGAAGAAGACAGCACTCAGCTACTTCATGTAGGAGGTACCTAATTTGTACAGCCCATTTTTCCCTTTCTTCCTCTTGAAGAAGCTCCGATCAAAGTACTGATACATATATTCAATGGCTATTCCATTGTAGGTGTCTCTCAACGATGTATATATCTTATACAATTATATCTGTTAGTACTATATCAAAATTATCTTATACTAGGATTGTGTTCCATGCCTCTCAAAGTTTTTTTTCGTAGAAGTTTTTTTGCTTGTACATACAATCCTATAAATGGAATAAGCATTTCAAAATCTATATATTTCCTTGTTTTGTTTTATCAATAAAGATGTGATTTAATTAAGAAACAAAATTACGTATTGGATCAAATCTGAGTGAACGGCTCAGAGAGGGGCCAGAGACCCGAAAAAGAAAAAAGAAAAGGCTAAAAGCAAACAAAAGGGAAGCGGAAACCATGCTACAACCATAGCCCATCTAACTTAGCAAATAAGAGTGAAACCTAGAAATCCCTCTGCTCCTTTGCCATGGTCCTCGTAGGGTCCGCCCCCGAATCTGCCCAGGAAAGAAAGCACCTGATAATCCCATCAATCACGGAGTAGATGTGAATACACTTGCCCTTGAAGATTCTGTTTTTCCTCTCCCCAGTTGGCCCAGAAAATGGCACGAGGCAGCAAGTAACGATCAGCTGGAGTTTAGGGTGCACTTTGGACAGAAGACCACTTTACAGGATCCCGGCATGGTGACCCACTAGGCTCAGGGATTTTCTCAATGAGTTCCAGACATATCTTGCTGTTGGACAGTGCAAGAGTACGTGGTCAGCCAAGTTCTCATTCGAATTGCACGTCACACACTTGTTAGGCAGCGCATCACTCACCTGTTAGGCAGCGTAGACCCTCTGCGAATCAGTGTATCCACTTTCTTCATTCGATTTCATGCTGCACATTAAGAGAAATAGAACTCTCGGGGGAGCTTTGATGTGCCACAAGGCAGTACAGGCCTGAATAACCAAAGGCCTCCTGCACAACAAGGTATAGAAAGACTTTACGGAGAAGGACCCATTGGCAATGATACTCCACATTCTTGAATCCTTCCTGGAATTGCACCAGGGAGCTTTGTGCAACACTCCCTGCATCTCAGCGAATGTGGTGTCCTCCGAATCCCGCATAACTCGCCGCAGCCCAATATCCCTAACAGCATAGCCAATAGAATAGTCAACAGAGTCCTGAACGCACTTCTTTTTAGTCAGTTTATAAATCCTCGAAAAGCTCTTCACCAAATGAATATCGGATATCCAGGGGTCCGTCCAAAATTTTATGAAATTTTCTTTACCTAGCATGTATTGAATGCAACTTCTGAATGTCGGAAGCGTCGAAATTACCCCTTTCCACCAGTCAGAAGCCTGCCAGATACCTTTAGAAATGATATCCCTTCCCTGTCTCCTAACTTTATATTTGCGTGATTTAGCCCTACCCCACACAACTTCACTGTTTTCCCTCAATCTCCATAGCCATTTTCCCAAGAGGCACTGTTCATTTGACTGATTGTATGAATGCCCAGACCCCCTTCACTCTTTAGAGAAACAAACTTTATCCCAGCTAAGTGAATTCTATTCTGCTCCTCCCCTCCGCACCATAAAATTTTATTCATCATGCTCTCTAATCTCTAACGAACCGCTTCGGACACAGATACATAGACAAGTAATGGACAAAAATATTGGATAGAGCACTTTTAATGAGGGTATCCTGCCCGGCAAAGGATAAAAGTTTTCCTGTCCACACCGCCAGCTTCTTTTCTCCCCTCTCCAGAACCAGATCCCACTAGGATTTCCAAGGAATAATAAGGCACAGAGGAAGGCCCAAAGAAGTAGCTGGAAGACTGCTAGACTTATACCCAAAGTAAGCATCCAGATCCTCAATCACTGCATCCTCGGTTCGTACCCCCATCGCCGTAGACTCGGCCATGTTTATTTTTTGACTGGTACACATCTCATAACATCTTATAATACATCTTAAATTAAGGAGATTATCTCTGGAAGCACTACAAAATAATGTGTTGTCAGCAAATTGTGAGTGAGTAACTGGGTTTGGTATGTTGGCCACATTTTTTTTATTGGTAAAGAGCTATAATATCATTGATGAAAACAAAAATTACAGAAGATCAAAAGGCCGAGCAAGGAGCTCGAAAGTAAAAGAAAAAGAAAAAATAAAAATACAGTAAACAGAACTGATCAGGAGAAGAAAATTAAAGCTGAAAATACAATGGTTTCACCAACTATATGGTAGGGAGAAGACCAACAGAATCCCAGTCAAAACCTCAAAGGACCTAAGGTCTCAACTGCTCCATCGAAGATGGTGAACACTTGAGCGAGATCAAACACCACCCAAAGTGGTCCACAATTTGACTCAAGGTTGATCAATAAGTGGTCTTTTCATTAGAAATTTATAGAAAGATTTGAACAGTAAATTTATCAAACTTTTCCCACCACCACATCCTTTTATCTTGTTCATTACCATCCATCCTAACTGTACTGAGATCAAGAGCTCCAAAAATTCCTTCTCCTCATCCTCTAGTTCTACGGAGGATGGTATTCGAACAATTCTCTTTTCGCATCGCATCATGTGCGTCCATTACTTATTAACATTTTTGTTCCTCGCAAGATTATAGACCATAGGAAACCTTCTCATGAGCAAATTATCCCAGCACCATCTGTCTTTCAAAAAGCTAATTCCATCGCCCACTCCAGGCATGGATCAAAATTCCGGACAAAACCAATATGTATCGTCCAATACGTAGCCGTTTCAGAGCAAACTGGGTCAATACATTGAATGTCTTGACCCATATATTTTGGTGTGCATCAGCTGATACATTCCAATGTATCATCCATTACCGATATGTATCGGTTTTGGAGCTGGCCGATACGTACTGGAAAACCGAGATTTTGATCCATGCTCCCGGGATAAAGCTAATCCCCTCCTCAGCTTGACCTAACCTTACACACCCTCTTCTACCAACCAGTCCTATCTCTAGGGCCTTTCACACCTCACCCCGTATCATCTTTCTCATATTGGCCACTTCCACTGGCCCACCAGGATCCTTCCCCCTCACTTACTCTCCATAACCATTCACCTAGCCCTGCTCTATTAACGTTTTCAATGGATTTGATCCGCTATCTACGGTATGTATCTTTTCTTTCAGTTTCCTGCCATTCCATTAAAAAATTGCTCTCAATTTTCTCTAATCTTTTAATGATTGTCTTTAGGCAGACATGAAATAGATGGGAAGATTGGATAAAGTCGCTTTAATCAATGTTAATCTCCCGCCCTTCGACGGTAAGGCCCCCTTCCAACCATCTAATTTCTTTTTGAATCTTTTTATAATTGGATCCTACATGGATACCATTGTTTTGCCTTATCCAGAGTGGGACCCCCCAAGTAGGGAGCAGGCAAGTTCCCCATCTACAACCCCATTGCAGTAGCAAGCCAAGCAGCTTTTGTTTCATGCAATCTGATGCCATAGTCGTTATACCAATGTTCATTTTTCCCAACACTTACTCATAGCATCTGATTATTTCCTTAATGTTGCGAAACATCCCTTACCGCCGCACCGCAAAAGATCACTGCAGATGGGTGACCATAGAGCCCCCCCCCCCTCCCAGGTTACCAACCTCAAAGCCTCCAAAAAGATGGTCACACACCAATTTAAGCATTTTTGACAAAGCTTTCCCTATGATATAAAAAAGAAATGGAGATAGGTGTCACCCTGTATAAGCCCTCTAGTGCACCCAAAGAAACCTTTTGGCGCCCCCCCCATTAATCGTAACAGAAAATTCTCCAGCACTGACTAAACCCCATACGCCTACCCATGTAATCAAGTAAATTCCAGATTTTCAGTTTACCCCATCGTAGGCTTTTCCATGTCCACTTTGGATACTACTCCAGGAATTCCGGCTTGTATCTCGAGTCAATGCATTCGTGGGCCACCACCATTCGTTCCAGAATTTGTCTGCTATCCATGAATGCACAAAGTTGGCCACCTTAAATCCTTCGACATCTCCTAAGCTAGCAGCTCTCTCAAACAGCTTGCTAAACGATTAACCCACCAAATTGAAGGAAAGGGAGGATAGCAGCTCGCCTTGCCACCGACCCCTCGAACTGGCGAAGAACCTGTTAGGAGAGAACTGTTCACGAGAATCGAGAACCTAGGCATTGTTATGCAAGCCATCATCCTAGCTCACCGTTCTAAGCCAAACCCCACTTTTAGCAGGGTAAAATCTAAGTGAGACCAGCTAACCCTGTCATAGACTCCATATCCCACTTAACGATAAGTCTCAGCTTGTTGGTCAAATGCAGTGAACACATTCATTAGCTACCACCATGCCATCAGTGATTTATCTTCCACTTATGAAAGTGCCTTGCATTGGACTGATCAGCTTCTTCATTAATGGCTTTAAACAGCTGATTGGTACTCTCGATAAGACTTTGTAGTTTGTACATACTCCCCAGCAGACTGATGGATCTAAACTACTCTAGTTTATCCACTCCATTCAACTTGGGAATAAGAACAATGGATGTCTAGTTCTTTCCTTTACTCAGACGGGCCTTGTGATGAAATTCAGCAAAGACATTCATGATGTCATGTGGATCTTGCCAAAATGATCCTTGGTGTACAACTCTTTGAAATGGACTACGATTCCTGCTCTAATTTGTTCTTTGAATGTGACCTGTCTATCCCTGACCACCAATCAAACTGATCATGTTGCATCTGTTACTGGCACTTGCCAAGGCGTGAAACGACGTTGAATTGCGGTCACATTCTTTACCCATTCGTCGTGGGATCTTTGACGCCAAAGGTTCTCTTCCTCCACAATTTTCTTGTTGAACTTATCTTTCAAATCGCTTCTTTCAGCAATCTCAATCGAACTTGGAAGCTGCAGACTCCTCCCTATAGTTCAGATATTCTATCTTGGATATAATCTCAGCTTTGGCCTCAGAATGTAGAAACATTTCCGATCACCTTTCTGTTACATTCTTTAAGAGCAAACTACAGTGTGCTCAACTTTGAAGCGACAATATATTCCGCCGTACCTCAAATCCTCCAGGAGTTCCACTTCAGAGTACGGAGCACCGGGATATGGTCAGAAACAGTGCTAACTAAGCCTTCTGTGAAGAAATTCAGAATCTCGTATACAGATTTCCACTCCATAGAACAAATGAATCGTTGAGTCTGCTCAGAATAGGGAAATCCTATCTGTTGACCATTTGTAACACTTGCCACACATTTGAAAATTAATGAGGAACTACAGCCTTCCGTGAACAGAATACGAATCCCATTTTATTTTAGGGAAATCGTTGAATTTTTGCTTTTTAGGTTCAGTCTTTGGTTTTTCTTATAAAAATGTATTGTACTTTAAATTGCATAGAAGTTTTCCTCGCAACAAATTGTCTAATGGTGGCATTCCCAAATCCCAATTGTACTTCTAGCACTGGTGGAGTGACCATGAATCCATGATGCAATGTGATTCTCTAACACCAACGGTGCACGGTGAGGGAAGTTGTGTTGCCTCTGTGGTTCCAACATCTATTGCTCATCACCCGTGGTTCCTGATCAAATGGTGGGACTGCAGGTGCATCATTACTATTATCTTGTAGTAGTGGTAGTGGTTTGTTTTATCAATCTAAAGAGTTGGTATTAGGTCACCACTCTTGTACACACTTGATCATGGCCTACATGACGTGTTTAGCTCAAAAATCGCATCGCTGAAGGATACCTGCCATCTGATAGAAAGCCTATATAAGATCCATCAAATGGCAGTTAAATCAGGCATGGACAACGGTTCAGATTTTATAAGTAGTGTGTTATATTTATTTATTACTTTAGAATATAATAAATATTTTAATTAATTTAAAAAAAAAAAAAAAAAAAACTTCATTTTCATTTATTAGTTTTGTGGGTTAGTTTTGTACGCAATAGATGCTCTCATTTTTTTTATGCAAATAAATAGTCTCACATTGGTAAATGTCAAAAGTATCTATGCTATATATAGAACATTTCACCTTCTATTATTGTTTGACAATTAGAGGAGAAAAGTGTACCTAGTGTCGAGCCGCCGCATTTGGGCATGGCGATTGGCGCTTTAAGTGCACGCACTTCGCACGTGCACATCATCGCAAGGAGAGGTTTGACTTTTTTATTAGGTAGATCCAACGGTCAGATTATTCATGGGTCGGGTCGAGTCTAACGGGCCACTAATCAGTGGGTTATTTCAGTTCTATTAGGTGAAATGGATTGGTCAAATGTTGACCGTTGAACCTAACCGTTTCATAACCGCTTGTAAAAGTGTGTAACTGTTCGAATTTGAATTCGAAAAATATGCAACCTTTCATACAATCGTTGAATGAAGTGGTTGAGATCTCTGAGAGATCTGAGCCGTTCAAAATATAACTGTTGGTCCAATAGTCATATTGATAAGGCACTTAGATCTATATAAGGAGACCTTTGGATAGAATTTCAGACACTCTGAAATTCATCAAATTCCTTGCATATAGATTTGAGAAATCTCTTGTTTTCTCTTTTAATTTGTACTTCATCAGATTGAGTTTTCTGGAGCGATCCTCTACTGTTGCAAAGTAACGGATCGCATCCAAGAGATTGGGCTTGTTGTATCATGAAAACGTCTCGCTAAAACCCTTTTGCAAACTTGTAGATTTACTAGAGTAGGGAGTGAATAACGTTTTAAAGATAGTGATAACGTGCCTCGAGTCCAAATTTTCTTACCCAATTGATCATTTTCAAATTTCTATTCGTAATTTTTTCTAACATAGTGCTCGGAAGAGCAGATGATTTAAATCCCTCAAGAGAATTATATTTGAGTGGAGTCATATCTAGGCCATGATTTGCCATTTAGCATCTTGGAGTATTTAAAATTTTGGTGTTATCATGTATATAATTGGGTGGCGTTATTCACACTCGTTTTTTCTTGAGTTCAAGGTGTACCTATCAGACGGTCAGATCTTGATTCTATGTGGCACACATCTCCAAAAGTAACTTGAGCTCATGGCACCTGAGTGTCACGGTCACTTTAGGGAATGTGTGTCACGTGGAATCAATATGTGACATCTAATATGTGCACCATGATCTCAAAATCTTTTGTGTGGAAGATTGTGATGAAAAATGGTCTCCCATCGTCTGATTCAATGAAGTCACAGTCAACGTCTTATATGGTGGAAAATTGCGTGTTCGTCACGGGTAAAATGAGTGTGGATAGCGCCACCCTATATAATTCCGTGCAGTTTTACGAGATTTTAATGTCTCCGCACATCTTGAGGATGACGTCATGCACTAGTCAAAATTCGCAGAATAATTGAATAATTCCTGATTTTTGGGTTGTGTGAACATGAATAATTCCTGCTTTTTACCTCTAATAGTGCGCACGCAATCTCTGAAAGTCCTCACATATACAACCCGCTTCAAAATCAATGGTTGTTTTGGATCAGATAATGGAAATTGTGTTTCATCTCGATCTTCCACACAATGGATCTTGATATCATGTCACACCTATTAGACGGTTTGTTATTGACTTCACATGTCACGGATCCCCAAAAATAGCCCTAAACTCACTTGAGTGTGATATGTGCCATAGGATTCAAGGGGCTTTTTAGGGGGGATTTGTGATATGTGGAGTAAAACATTGACCGTCTGATAGGTCCAACATGATATCAAGATCCGTTGTGGAAGATCAGGGTAAAACACAATCTCCATCATCTAATCCAAAACAATAAATGATTTTGAAGGAGTTACACACGTGGGCTCTTTCAGAGATTGCGTGGGCACTAATAGAGGTACCCTTATCAAAATTCATACTCCTATATAAAAAATTTGCATCGTCATGAATTTTTCAATATATCGTATATTTTTTAGTTTTTCTCCCAAACTTGCCGGATTATTGCCGAACCCTGACTGACGCATGATGAAAATTTTCATTTATTCAACTGTATGTTATTGGTGTTCTGTCCTCTGCAGAAAGGATGGATGTACTGTAATCAAGCCAAAGTAGAGAGCATGGTGGTGTGTCTGATATCTACCGTACATGTGGCACATCAAGTCATTGATTTTGAACGTCAATACAGTTGGTCAGCGCATAGTCTCGCTATGCACAAATAGTTAACTGATTTGCCCAAATATCAGCCATCTGATCGGCAGATTGTATGGGCAGCAGTTGCACATTGAGCATGTTGGAGGGTTAGGACTTAGGATCTTCTAAGTTGCGTCATTATTACACTGACCCCAAGGATTCACCTGTACAGGAGTGATGACCACAGTATCATATACTTTTTATTTTTCTGGTCAAAACCCGAACCCAACTGAAAAAACCAGCCAAACCGAACCAATTTCTTTTCGGTTTGGTGTCAGTTTTGGGTTGCGGAAACTGAAAAACAATTAAGTAGGATTGGAAAACCAAAAAAATTGGGTAAAAAAATAAAACTATGGTTAAATTTTTTTATTAAAAATGGAAACCGGACCAGATTGAATCGATTCATTTCAGTTTTGGTTCACGCTGAAACGAGCTGAAAACTGAATCCGCATCCCTACTAAAGATCAAAATTCTGGATTTTGTTTCAGTTTCGGTGGGGACCAAAACTGAAATTTTGATCCTTGATCCCTACTTTTAACCAACATGTACACAACATCCAAAGGTTGCAAACTTGCCATATTGTCAACCTCGCCCTTCAGTTAGTGTAAGATATATGTGTAACCATAGTGACCAAGTATAGATACAAGAATAAAAGGGCTCCAGAAACATACAAAAAAAAAAAATGACAAATTTTGGTAATTTCGGGAAAGAAGCGGGGAAATTAAAATATATATAGATATATAATTATAAAAAATAAAAAATTGTAATATCAATCTCTCTGGCCAAGCTTTAGAAAAGTACTGATTTATTTTAGCGCCAAAACAGTGAAAAATTAAAAGCATGCGTCTCGCTGATTTCTATGCTAATAAATGGTTGTGCACCTCTTGAGCTCAACAACTATTTTGGCAGGTGACCCAACCACTGTTGGCGGTGATCAGGCTCGCTACCTTAATCTATATCTATTAAATAAGAGTCCATTGCCCAATGCTTCCCATACATGGCGGGTCTTAGGAGGAGCGAACAGGACACAGACCTAACCTTTGGCATTTTACTGTCATTGGCTCGTATTCAGGTTCGTAATTTGCAAATTGCTACATCCAATGGACACCCGATTCGCTAGTGACAGGGTGAGTTCTAAATTAAAAGAGTACAAATTATTTTGATAATTTTATAAATTTTAATTTGGATGCATCATTGTTGGTTGTGCATGTGACGTCCAAAACGTACGAGCGGGATTCAAATCCTACTCTGCTCATTTTTCTCACTTCAATTACAAACACCTGACGTTTTTTGCACTATCGAATAACCGAACATATCAGTGAAGAGGCCGGTTTGCCGGTCTTGCACGAATTGAAGTAAACCGAACCGCAAACTGGTTCGTATCAAACCAATTGGCAGTTCCCAGGGTTCCCTAGCGAATAAGGTGACCCTAATCTGGACTCAAACCCATATTTTCATGTTTACAACCTAAGCCTTTTACCATTCCACCAAGTAAAAGCCCCTTAATGCCAAGTCCATCAAAATTAGTATAGCTGGTTATAGAGTGCAAATGCTACCAAGATGCTTCGCTACAGGCAATCAGGGACTAGTGAATTGTGAAGCGGTTTGTAGTTCAGTGGACTGGTTCGGTTCGGATCAGGCAATTCAAAATGAGAAAAAGCTTGTTCTTTTAACACCAATATGCTATACTTTTATATAAAACTCATCCTACTCCAATAAACCTGAGGATCGCTAACCCCGATACCATTGTTTATGACCTGACAAAAATGACTTGAGAGGTATCCGTTTTAAATCTTCGGGCACAACTCTGCAGACCACTTACACACATAGGGCCATATCCAATGGCAGCGAATTATTTGCACGTGTCTGCCAATGAATCAGGCAGAGGATTGGAACTATCCAATCAGTACATTTTTATAGTAAAAATATATATGCACAACTGTCCATATTAGAGAGCACAGATCAGCCATTTCAAATCCCCAACAACTGCTGGCTTGTGGGCCCACAGTAGCTACTATCCATATTTGAAAACATAGATCAAACTTTTCAAATCCCTCAATGAGTGCTGACTTGGGGCCTCAGTAGGTCCCAAAATTTGAGATACACTTTGATGAGTTGGATTGTTCATAAGGTTTAAAAATATCAAATCCCTAGATATTGCTAACCTTGAGGTTGCAATATTATCGACCTTCCATTGTGCTACACGCCCAAACGAGCACATTACCTATAAGAATAAAAATTGCATGGTCGGACAGCAATCCAACAGTCAAAATCACCAATTTTCGCATCACGAATCTAACTGAACCAGATCAAATACTATAAAATAAGTGAAAACATTATATTGAGTATCACTTTACATAGACAGATAGATATAAAAATAAAAATAAAAAAGTTTATTACTAATCAAAATGAGAGAAAAAAATGGAATAAGCTCATAAGATCAAGAGATGTCTTACCTGCCCAAACCAACGGAAAAAGTTAAAAAAATTATTAATAATAATAGTAACGGGTGGTGATCGCAGTTTGCTCGTGTTGATCGTCTTTAATAAGGTTTTGCCGCAATTAAAGCTGATACAAAATGGAAAACAGATTGCTTAGAAAAAGTTAGCATACAGCACAATATAAAGCTGACATAGTTAGGGGCGTTTTAATAAGACGGCTATTAGATCGGGCATATTATATGGTGCAAAAGGTTGGACTGCAAAGACACAATAAGAAGAGAGAGTACATGCAGCCGAGATGCGTATATTATGATGGATGTGTGGGGTAACAAAAGAGGATAAAATTGGGCACAAGTATATGTGAGGAAATTTGAGAGTGGTACTATAAAGGATAAAATTGTGAAATGCCGCTTGAGATGGTTTGAACATGTTCATCGGAAGCACGAAGCAGACCCTATACAAAGGGGTGAGATGCTACAAGCACAAGCAAGTGGTGAAGAGGAAGACCAGTGAAGACCTAGAGCGAAGAGCAGAGAAAACCTGGAGCGAAGACAGTGAGAAAGGGTATGAAAGATTGCAAAGTTAAAGAGCTTAGCGTTGATTAGAAACAAGTGAGGAAATAAGAATCTGGGATGAAAGATTGCCAAACTCAAATTGATGATGATTTAGGGAAGGAATAAAGGAATATGATAAAGATTTTAAGCTTTTTTCCAAAAGCACCCATTTTAGGCCCCCTATCTTTATTAATTTCAAGTGTTCAATGTGGATGGTCATCACTTGCACCACATGTGATGCATTCAGAGCATTAGAACCATCCAACCAAAACATTTTGACATTGACCGTTAGTTCATATCTAACGGTTCACATTAAAGTGATCTGATCAAATGGTTTCGATGCTCCGATATGTATAATTTTTTAACTTTAAATGTTCAAAGATGTATGCCGAGTGGCCTAAATGGGTGTTTCTCATGGCAATGTTTCCATATAAAGCAGTGGAAGGAGTCGGACTCTTAGGGAAAAGAACCACTATATAAAAGAGACTTTAAAATCGTGAGTCTTCTTGGGAAAAACACTAAAATAAACATGCAATGTGATTGTGATATAAATATAATCTTAATAGCAGACCTAATATATATTATTTAAACGTTTGAAATTTTAAAATAAAGCATTAAGGTTACCTCTTTAATCGTTTAGATAAACTCTTAAAATCGTTTATATATTATTTAAATGTTTAGACAAAATCTTAAAAGAAAGCATTAATGTTACCTCTTTAATCTCAAACAAGCTGCACAACAGCGGCCACTCGTAAGGCACCACCTTGGAGAAGATCAGCAAGCTCATCAAATAACAATGCTGTACGCCAGCCCCATCCCTTGGGAGCTTTGGGTAGAAGAGTGCCTGTCTGTTTAAAGTTTCCGAACACCATGACTTCTCTCTTTGATGGGCAAATCAACTAGAATAAACGGGGAAAATACGTTAAAGTTCACATTGGCAGAATTGCCCGCATTGGAGATGATCAGTGAACCTAAAAACTTGGCTGTTCAGCTTTACTAGATGATTTTCTACCTGATATCGAGCTGTAACCTTTTCCCGAGAATCTACATACATATGAGGCTGTAGAAAGAAAAGGATAATATGAATGTATCTTCTAACAGGGGGTATATGGTAAGTCATTTCTTTTGTATTATTGAAAAGGGACCGACCTTTCTAAGGGAATCTGTAGTCTCTGCCTTCCGTCGGTGAAGAAACAATCCTGAAATGCAAAATGGATACAAATTAACATATTATCATTTTCACTATTTGGAGACTAATTAATTCTGTGGCAAAAACGCTGACTTTTTTCTATTCAGGCTCGACAAGGAGAAAAACAAAGGTCACCTCCAGTACTAGTGTTGAGGCTTAAAAACTCCGTATTGGAGATGGTATCAGCCATAGTCACAAAATTTACCAACTTTTTAGCGACTTACAGTTATCCCAACTACATCGCCGATTAATTGGCTGAGTCGGCAACTCGACCAATTAATCGGAGATTTTGTGATGTTGTCCGATTTTTGTTCTTTTTTCGCTCACTTAAAGTTTTTAAAAAAAACCTTACCCTCTCTGCTGCCTGCCCATCTCAGACCTCACTCTTCTTCTTTTTGACTATTTTATACTATTTTGTTCATTAAAATCATAATTTTACATTATGATATATTTTTTTTAAAAAAATTATTTTTAGTTTCCCCAACTTTGACCGATTTTTCCCGACTTAGACCCTTGCCAATTTATTGCCAACTCCCGACTTTGTGACTATGGTATCGGCCAACCTCCAGGCCGTTAAGTATCAGACAATACCAACACAAATTGGCAGTATCAGCCAAAATGAATATTTGTGTATTGGTACAATTTTAGTTTTTTATTTTCAGTCGATACCAAGATTGGTCAACCTTCCATTAGGCAACAGGCTCAATACCAAGAGTACCGGGCTATAGGTATCAACTACACATAATAAGATCTTTCTTGCATTGGGTGATCCACATATCGCGAACTTACCATTTTATACTCCTAGGAATCTTATTTAGACTTTATGAACTTGGCCCATGCCATGATCCAACCATGAAAAATCGGTGGGGTTATCAGATCAGGCCGAAAGTGATACATAACTGAGTTTTAAAACCTACTTAGCATGTCAGAGGAGAATCTCCCGTGAAACGAGGGTTTCTAATGATGGAAACATTACCAAGGGTACGACGTCCTTGAGGGTCTTCATCATTGAAAGCCTGAACACTAACCTACAATCCATAGAATCAATATTTATCAAATTCATATCATACATCATCAAACATGAGAACGCTTAAGATGAAAAAAGTTTAGCAATGAAGATTTGATACCTTCCACAGTGATCCTGCATAAAATACTTCTGGTGAATGCTTCACTTGGCCATCAGAAAGCCTATGAACTTCCTCGAATTCTACCCTGGGAATTAATAGGATTATGTCGCCAATAAAGGATGATGAAATATTTCACAATAGAAAAAGCCAAAACACAGCACAAGAAATTCATATGTGCAAGGAAAAATAATGGATAAAACCAGAATAGATGTACATGCAAGGAGGTAAACTCTGAGTATGAAACAAAGTACATCCACCCGATTACGAGTATCAGATGCTAGAAATTACTTATGAGAGAGGCCCTGTTTGGCAATGCTCCTTGAGGGCAGATTCCTGCTTCCTGCCAAGCACCATCTAAGGAGAACGTCAGACACCAGGTTTGTCTCCGCATTACAGGTTTCATATTTCAAGTCAAAAACCATCCTATTCCGTTCTTTCCAGATTTCCCAGAATATTGCCAATGGCAACATTCTCCATAAAATTGCAAGATTATATTTGAATGGAAAATCGGTCCACTCTTCCAGGATGGAAGTTGCCGAAACACATACATGTATGGATACTCCAAGTCCAAATCCACTAAGGAAGCTGATCCATACCCATTCAATATTTGAAATCCAAGTCTTTACCAATTTAATATTCCAATCTAGAAATCACGCCAGTGACTGGACATATTTTATAGTGCATCTGGCCTGGCATCCTCTCGGGCCAGCCAGCCTATTGTGTACCCTTTTTCTCTCGTACAATTATGTGAGGAATATGTTCTTAAGGTATTAGTGTTGTTTTGAAGCACCATCAACTGTGTGTTTTTTATTTGTTTGTTCCCATGTTGAACAACAAGTCCTCAAATTGTAAGGCCCGAGAGCCTTAGTGAAGAGATCATCTGCAAGCAGATAGGTATGAGTATAGGGAATTGATATGACTCCAGAAGCAACTCTGACAAAATGAATGTCAACTTCTCTATGCTTAATTCTCATGGAGAATGAATTGGGAGCCTGGTTGTCAAAATAATGGTATATCCCGAGTAATAGGAAAACCAAGCTCCTATAGGAATTGTTGAACCCATAACAACTCGCAAGTGCCTAAAGCTATGGCCCTGTATTTAGCTTGGGCACTGCACCGGGAGACAATCGGCTGCTTTTGAATCTTCCAAGTGATTATGGTAAATCCAAAAAAGGTGCAGAAAGACGGATGTAGATCTATGATTGGTGGCAGAAACAGACCAATCTGCATCGTAGTACCTAACAAGCCCAAGATGGCCACGCCTAGCATATAACATCCTTCGACTAGGATTGGGCTTCAAGTAATGCAGTATACGATGAACAACATCCAAATGACAGGAACGGGTTGCATCCATGAACTGACTCACAAACTCACAGCATATGCAATATCAGGCCTTGTAATAGTCAAGTAGATCAATTTTCCACAAGTAGCCAATATCTTTGAGAATCTAGAATTATCTTTGAGAATCTAGAATAAGGTCTCCCTTGGCAGCATGGAGAGAATAGGAGTGGAAGCAGGATGACAACCAAGCTTTACAGTTTGCTTTAAGGTCTCCTTCACAAAGGAGATAAAAGACAAGTCATCACTAATAATAATGATATCATCCTCATACACTAGAAGCATAGTATGTCCCTCGCGTCAAGAGTGAATGAAAACGGTATGATCTTCATGACACTGACGAAATCCCAGTTTGAGAATAACTCTACTGAATCTTTCAAAACATGTGCATGAGGACTGCTTAAGCCCATATATAGACGTGTTCAACTTACATACTTTCCCTTCCTCCCGCTTAAGATGAACACCAGGGGTAAGACCATGTAGACCTCTTCAAGAAGGTCACCTTACAGAAAGACATTCTTTTCATCCACTTGAAAGAGAGGCCACTTGAGATTGGTAGTAATTGAGAGGATGAGCCAAAATGAGTTTAGCTCAGGCAGCAAATGTAGCATCATAGTCCACGCCATATGTTTGAGTAAAGCCCTTAACAACAAGGCGAGCTTTATAGTGCCAACTGATCCATCAAGATGATACCTAATGGTAGAAACCCAACAGCAGTCTAGGGTTCTCTTGCCAGGTGGGAGTGGAACAAGTATCCAGGTAGCCTTTTTGTGAAGAACCGCAAGTTTCTCCTTCATAAGTTCATAGCATTCATACATGCAGGCTGTTGCAGTGCCTCAAGAACAAATTTGGGAATGGAAACGGATGAAATAGCATTGAGACAAGCCAAGTAAGATTAGGAACAAGCCTGATAAGACACAAAGTTGGAAATAGGGCAATCAGTACAACTCTGCTTGCCCTTGTATTGGGCAATTGGGACATCACTATCAACAAAAAAAAGGAGAAGAATGAGATGCAGGATAACCTCAGCATAATGGAGGTGATGGGATCAACGTGGGCAGAGGGGAGGGGGGTAGTACTCTCAAGTCGTCGCTGGCGAGTATATAAAATCAACTCACGATGTACATTGTCATATGATCACTATGATCGAAAGGAGATAAAAAAGCTAAAATATCCTAATTACCTGTCAATCTGTCATGTGGTTGATGGCCTCAGAATCAATGATCCAGGGGGGATACTGGTAAGGGAGGCAAGCAAAGCAGTACTTGAGTCATGCACAGATGATGTAAGTGAGGTGGAGGGAACATGTGTAGAATCCAGGGTACACTGCTACACTGGAGCTCTAGAAGAGTGGCTCACGACATAGCGACTGTATCACTAGATACCAAAGGTCCCTCGGATGAAGCATATTCAGTGGCAATGGAAGGAGCACAACCATCAGAAGTAATAGTATGAGCAAACAAGTCGCGCCCAGGAAAGCCATGTACCTCGAGTGTGCCTAACTTTATGACAAAATGGTGATATAGGCCTGCCACGTCTACGATTACCACCATGACCACGTCCATGGTCACGATCTCTCCCTTCCCATGAGTCCTTGATGAACTCCTAACCTCGAAAGTAAAGGCAGTGCAGTACCAAAGAGGGGCTTGTATAGACTGGGTGTTAGGGTTGCAGTCTGACTATCCTAGTCATTACGAATGATAGAGTAGACCATCTAAAGAGAGGGAAGAGGACTGGCTAAGATATGGGCATGAAGAGAAGCATACTCATCTAACTCCAACAACGAAATAACAAATATATGATCGCTCCACTCGACCAGGAGGAATTTTTGCACTCTTTGGATTTGGGAGCTCAAACAGAGGCTCGTAATATAACAGTTCATCCCAACACTTTTAAGTGTGCCATAATGCTCAACTGGGCATAGTTCCCTGCTGGAGGAGAACAATCTCAAGACGGGGTTTATATATGTAAGCCATGTTGTGTTTGACGCCATTGGTGTCTTGAAGAGATGCCCATAACTTTATTATGGTGTCATAAAACATGTAGCTCAAGGCAATATTAGGTTCTATGGAGCTAAGAGCCCATCTCAAACTATATCATCATCATCACGGGCTTTGCGAGTCCTATTTCTCCACTCACTTTTGATCAGTGCTAAGCTCTTTGTAACTTCACAATCCTTCATATCCTTTCTCACGGCTTCTCTTCAGATATTCATTGGTGTTCCTCTTCCTACTCTCCTATGCTTGTAGCGTCTCAACCTTTCGTACAGGGTCTACTTCGTGCCACTGATGAACATGTCCAAACCACCTCAAGCAACATTCCGTAATTTTTCCCTTTCTAGGTGGCACTCTCAAGTTCTCTATTATGTTCTCGTTTCAAATGTTATCCTTTCTTATTACTCCACACATCCATCTCAACATAAGCATCTCGACTACATGTACTCTATCTTCTTGTCACTTTTTCGTGTCCTAACATTCTACACCATATAATATGGCAGGTCTAGCAGCTGTCTTATAAAAACGTCACTTCAATCTAAGTGGAACTCTTGGGTCACACTATATTCTGCTTGCTTACCTCCATTTCAACCAACCCACATTAATCCTATTTGAAAAGTCCTCTTCAAATCCATCATCTGATGACAAAGTAGAGCCTAAATAGCGAAATTTATTGCAATGTGGCATTAAATGATATTCTATTTTAACTACATCCTCCTTTGTGTGATCATGTTCACTAAATTTGCACTCCCTGTACTATATTTTTATTATGCTAATTTTCAAACCCATTAACTCCAAAGCTTTTCTCCATAATTCCAGCTTATCATTACTTCTTTCCTTGTTTGGGCAATTAATACTTCATCATCGCAAATAACATGCATGATGGAATCTCTTCATGTATGTCTAGAGTTAACCCATCCATAGCTAGGGCAAACAAATAAGGGCTCAAGGTCGATCCTTGATGCAACCAACTTCGACTGGGAACTCACTCGTCTCTCTGCATGTCATTCTTAAACGGGTTACCACCCTCTCATACATGTCTTGAATAATCTCAATATTTAAGTTTGTGATGCATTTCTTCCCTAGCAGCCAACAGATTATCAGTCTTGAAACTCTATTATAAACCTTCTCCAAATCAATAAATACCATGTTTAGGTTTTTCCTTCTCTCTTTGAACTTCTCCATAAGTTGTCTCGATAAGAAAATAGCTTTTGATGTCAATCTTCCCGATATAACTCCAAACTGGTTCTCTGGTACATTTGATTCTTGTCATAGTTGTTCTTATATTCTCTCCCAAATTTCATAGGCTGACTCATTAGTTTAATGCCTCGATAGTTGACACAATTTTGGATGTCTCATTGTTCTTATACAAAGGGACCACAATGCTCTTCCTCCACCCTCGGGAATTTTCTTCGTTTTTAGTATCTTATTGTATAGTTTAGTCAACTAATTCAGTTCATTCTCTCCCAACATTATCGAAACTGCTATAGGTATTCCATCTTGTCCTAAAGCTCTCCTTTTCTTCATCTTTGCTAAGGTTGCTTTTACTTCAGCTTCCGATATTTTTATCATCCCTTGATTTGGCTCCTCTTGTTGACCTATTTCCTTTGTATATTCCGTGTTTAATAGATCTTCAAAGTATTCTTGACATTTATTTTTTATCTGATGTCTTTTACCAAGACCCATTGATCTTTGCCTCAAATGCACCACACATGGTTGAGATCTCTAGTTTTCTTCTCACTGATCTTGGCAAGTTTATAGATTTTTTCTCTCCTCTCATTTTTTTTTTATAACCTGGGTATCCGGGCCTCTTAGAGCACCCGTCTAATCAGTGGTGGGGCCACGTTCAATGGGGAGTCCCAGGATCCCCCATCACAAGTTATTTTTCTTTAAAATCTTTTAAGTTCCATCTTTTTAGGGGCAAGATCTTTTAATAAGGATCCCCCAAATCCCAAAACTTCTTAAGATATTTAAAAACTTACTTTTTAATCCACAAATTTTTTAACAGAAAGACTCCCAAAATTCTCTCTCTCTCTCCAAATCCCATCCCAAAATTCTCTCTCGATTCCCCAAGCCCTTTTTAGGGATAATGACTCCTGACAGCCATTCATACACCGAATAGTGTTTAAACAATCTTCTACCATTAAATTATAAATTTTGATCTCATACCATTGAAGTGTTCCTTACTATTATTACTATCTTATGACTATAAGGGATCCCTTATCAGAAAAATCATGGCTCCGCCACTACGTCTAATCCCAGGGGCACATGCACACCCCAAATTCAGCACATGCCGGGTCAACACAGGATATAAATCCCTAGGGTGGCATCAAGGGGGGGAGGGGATTCGAACTCATGCCTCCTGCTTTTGGAAGCAGGTACCTGGCCAGCTCGCCTAACCCCTTGAGGTTAAAAATCTCCTCTCGTTAACAATCTAGTATATGGATTGTCGTACGCTTCATACTTAACTTTATTCACGGCCCTTTTAACTTCTCTTTTTGAGTTTATATCTTTCAAGATCATCTATAGTTCTTGTCTTTGTCATTCTTTAAAACACTTCTTCTCAGCAATTGACTTTTGCATGTCTGCATTCCACCTTTGCTTAATTTAGATTCCCCGAGCACCTCCTTAGCATCTCATTTAAGGCATTGCGTCATTTGTTCGCACATATCATTTGGATCCCCTTCACACCACCATATTTTTCAGTCACTCATTTTTCCTTTAAAGGTTGTTATTTTGTCTCCTTTTTATTCCCAACATTTTGTTTTTTGGGAGATCCTGTCATTTTTTTAGTCACTTGAATAGAACGTTCAAAACTATCAATATATTTGCGTCTTAAGGCTCTCTCCTGGGATGACCTTGCAAACCTTGCAGTTTGCCAACTGTTTTCTCCTTAATAAGAAACTTCCATTTGTGTCTTATTTGCTCCACTCTTTAAAGTTACAAGATGCTCATCTTTCTTCTTGAAAAAGATATTCGCTATGTCCAAGTCAAAAGCTTCGGTAAAATCAAGGATAGCTCCAATCGCATTCCTTTCACCAAAACCATATCCTCCATATATCCTTTCATATTTGTTTCTTATCCTCCCTATGCAACCATTAAAGTCACCCCCAATCACTATACTTTCACCATTGGGTATGCCTTGTACTAGTTCATCTATTGATTGCCAAAATTCTCGTTTCACATTTCACATAGTTCAACTTGGGGTGCATAGTGATTGAATCACATGCTTCTTGTTTGGATAGAACATCACCATCATCATTGCCAAAAGTAGGCCTTTCGATCCTACCAGTAGGATACCCTAATTTCTTGTGATCATTGACATACATACAGACTGCTCATGACCATGCCAAATAATTGTCACCATTGAACTTGACGGTTATAATAGACGGAGTCGGATTTTGTGGTTCAAAAGACATCCTTAAATCCATCCAAGACACAAGAAGGGAAAATAATAGATTTAAAAGGGATAAGATCAGGGTAATGGAGCATAAGGAAGACTCAACAGTGCTGCCATAGTGACTATCTGATACAATACCAAAAAAGATGGAAGGATGTGTTGGACCAGATGTGCTTCACAGAGCCATCGGGCCCTCACATTGCTAGGGCTGGCGGTGATGACGTCAGCAGAAACCAGCTGACACGTATGGGTCCACCAGCCTAGGAGAGGCTTTATTTTTTTTTTATAGGTAAGCATGGGATTTGAACCCCTGACGTCAACGCAACACGCTTGAGAGTATCACCACTGGGGGCAAAGGTCCAAATCCCCCAGGCGAGGCTCTGATACAACATGTTCTTGATGAGAAATAGATTTAGATCGTTACGTTTAAATTGGAGAAAGAGGTGATGACTCAAATCGACTCGCTCCTTATGAATAACTTATGTATACAAAGTATCCTCGATGAAGCACAAAGACAAAACTCCCTACTACATCACTTAGTAAACACACACCACCATATTAATAAGTGCACACCCTCATACACAAAAAACTGAGAATAAATCTACATGAATTTTAAAGTTATAAACATACAATGACATGAGATCAAATCGCAAGTAGCCAATTTTTATAAGGACTTGTACGAGGATGAGCGTTGGGAAAGGCAGCAACTCGATGGTATCTCGTTCCCCTCTCTTTCTCCGGAGGATAGGGCTGATTTGGAAAGGCAGTTTCAGGAAAGGGAGGTGTGAGAGGCTATCAGGTTTAGCGGCAATAATAAGTCACCAGGTCCCGACAGCTTCACAATGGAATTCTACCGTTGTTTTAGGTTGACTCTCAAAAGGGGATATCATGGCATTTTTTCACGAGTTTCACGAAAATGCTTTATCGGCCAGAGTGTCAATTCCACCTTTATCGCTCTCGTGCCTAAGCAAGAAAGGGCTGCTGACAATCTTAGGGATTTCCGCCCTATCAGCCTCCTCAATTATCTCTTCAAAATTTCGTCTATGGTTCTTGCGATCCAGCTCAAACCTAAGATGGACAAGACTATTTCTTCCAACCAGGGGGCTTTCGTCTGCAATAGAAAGCTGATTGATAAATCGGTTGTGGCGGAAGAAGCCATCCATTTGGCTCACATCGATCATCTCCCAGCAGCCATGTAGAAAATTGACATGGAGAAAGCCTACGACCGGGTTAATTGGGCATTTTTAGAGTATATGTTACAGTGTTTCGGGTTTGAAGATAGGTGGAGGAGGTGGATGTCTGCGTGCTTTTTGTCAGCCTGGTTCTCCGTTATCATCTCCTGTCGAGTACTTCAAGAGCTCTAGGGGCCTCAGGCAGGGGGATACATTGTCCCCATTCTTGTTTGATATGGTTGGCGAAGCTCTCAAAGGTCTCGTCAATCAAGCTTGCCTGAACAATGTCATTTCTGGTATTCCCGTGGGGAGTCGGGTAGGGTTATTACTCACCTACAAGGCGGTTCCTAGTGAGATTCAAGCCTTTGCGAAAGCGCTGGTGGTGTATGAGACGGCGTCGGGGCAGCGAGTTAATTTGCTCAAGTTTAAGATTTTCGGAGTGGGGAGTGGATGCGCAGGTGGTGGAATCCCTGGCTCAGGAAGTGGATTGTGGCTTGGATTCCCTTCCGACTACTTACTTGGGGCTGCCCCTTGGGATCACTAAGCCTAATGCCCGGGCTTGGGATCTGGTTGTGCAAAGATTCGAAGGTAGGCTGGCCACGTGGAGAGGAAAACTGTTGAGTAGCAGGTGCCGTTTGTTGCTGGTCAAATCTGTCATCTCTAGCTTGCCGATTTTCTTCATGTCAATCTTCTTATGTCATATGGAAGTGGTTCGCAAATTGGAAAGAATTAAGAGGGATTTTCTGTGGGAAGACGCTGGTTTGGAGAAGAAATACCACTTGGTTGGATGGGAGATGTG
Organism: Chloranthus sessilifolius; assembly: GCA_021018995.1. NCBI lineage: Eukaryota > Viridiplantae > Streptophyta > Magnoliopsida > Chloranthales > Chloranthaceae > Chloranthus > Chloranthus sessilifolius. The sequence continues at coordinate 2,972,132 of CM037588.1, read as the reverse complement.
TCAACTTCCAAAATCTTTCGGAGGGTTGGATATCCGTAACATTCATTTGACCAACATTGCCCTGCTTGGAAAATGGTTTTGGCGGGCTGGCATTGAGGTGAGAGGCATAGTCTATGGTTTCGGTTTTGACGGAGAAGTACGGTTGGATGAGTGGGTTTTGGGGCGTCAACACTTCAGTTACAAGACGGACTTCTGTGTGGTGGAGAGGTATCTATGGGATTTGGCCGTTGTTTTCTGGATGGATTCGCTTCAGCTGGGGAGAAGGGTTCCGCATTTGTTTCTAGGAAGACCCTTGGATTGATCTCTACTCTTTGAAGTCCTTGTTTCCCGGTATCTTTAATGTGATAGCTAATCCCAACTGCTCCGTGGCCGAGGTCTTTTCTGTGATCAGGGGGGACCCTTCGTGGGAGCTGGTCACCAGAAGGGCTCTCAAGGACGATGAGGTTGAGTCTTTCTCATCTCTGTTGCTTCTCCTCTACAAGGTTGAGCGCAACCAAAATAGTAGGGACTCGCGTAGATGGCTAGGCAAAATCGGTGGGGTCTTATTGTCCGATCTTCTACCAAATTCTCTCTGCCAGGCCTATGATCAAGATCAGGTGGAATTTTATTTGGTCGTCCCCCATTCCTCCCAAAGTCAGATTTTTCGTTTGGACGGTTATGAAAGGGATTCTAACCATTGATCAGTTGGTGATCAGGGGCCAAGGAGTTGGTGAACAGATGTCCGATGTGCCTCCAATTAGAAGAGTCGATTCGTCATCTCTTCCTGCAATGTTGGGTTGCTTCTAAGATTTGGAGCACCATATTTAAATCTTTCGATCTTTGTTGGGTGCTGCCTGAGACCGTCCCCCAGCTAGTCACTGCCTGGCAAGGCCCTGGTTTTGAAGGAACTATGGGCTCCTTCTGGAAGGTGGCTGTTTTCATTGTGCTCCAGGGAATTTGGCTTGAAAGGAATGCGTGTGTGTTCAATCGTAAGCGCAGGCCCATTGGTGCCCTCTTGAAGACCATCAAAGACTTTGTGTCTTTGGGTCTCCTATAATGATTATGAGGATCAGGGCTGGGAGGGTCTTCCTATGTAATGGCGTCTTTCTGTTTCGGCTGAGGGCCAGGTGTTTTGGCCCTTCTTTTCTTTTTGTCATCTTCGTTTTCTATGTTTGCTGTGGTCTTCCCCAGCTCCTCGCTGGTCTTTAATGAAATTGCTTTTTACCGATCAAAAAATAATAATAATAACATCAGAATATTTCAGCATTCCTTTGATAACTGTTGCTTGTGGGAAGTTTCTTCGAATCAAATAGTTGAACTGTATTTCAAGTGTCAGAAGGAGAGTGGATTTCCTTTTTGGGGAGGTAAAGAAGTTTTTTATATAAGAAGTAATAAAGGAAAAATGGTCTTGGAGAGGAGGGCTTTCCACTTTTTGGGGGTGAGAGAAGGGATGGAGAGAGAGGCTTTCTTGTTTAGGAAGGGGTGAAAATTATCGCTAAGGAACGTAGACATGAATGATAAGGAGAGATGACTCTTCTAAATTGATGGATACAATATGATTTAGCAATGGAGGTTTCGTTAGAGAACAGAAGAAGAAAAATTGCCGTGTTCTAAATGTTTTAGTTAAAAAGATATTTATATTCGATGGTTATTTTTAAATGAGTTTTTTTTTAAATGCATACAGTCATCGTGGCCATAGACCATTTTTGGCATTAAATAATATATGATGTATACTGGATAAAGTTTAGAAAGAAAGTTGTTTATTTATTAATAAAGATGTCAAGAACTCAACAACAGCCACATACTAACACTGACGAAAGTTACAAATAAATGATGGGAAACGCAAAGGTGAAAGTTGCAAGTGGGCATTTTTGCGCAGGGGAGGCACTAGGAGTGGGGTTCTGAGTAGAACCCTGAGTAAACCCAACATGGAAATGGGAGGAATATAATCAAGCCAATATCAACTCAGAAGGGGCACATTGGCAGTTGGTATCCATGCACTTGTGTGATTCTAAATGTCAATAATTATCGGGGAAAAACAATTCTGCTCAGTTAATGATCCTGATAAACAAAATTCATATAAGACCAGCAAAGAACAACCTATATGAGAGACACACAAACCTACAATAGGATAAACATCAATTTTTAAAATTTAACAGATTGTCAACATAGATTATTTTCATCATCATCAATGCCTCACCCAGTTGTCCCATCTATTTCGGATCGGCTTTGCAAGTCTTTTTCACATCATCATCTCTATTTTGTTTAAAATCTAGGCTCGAAAATTTTATTTTTGCATCTCTTTTAGATTCCAAAATGTAAATAAATTGGCAACAATTTCATATCGACAAGTAGCACTTGTGGAATTAACAGTTAAGGGTGAATAAATTTGCATCAAACTGGCCAATCTTAACAACATAATTGGATGGGTATATAAAGTATGAGCTTTCAAAAGACATAATTTTAAAAGCAATACAATAAAGAGGAATGGCAAAAGATAACCTACCCAAAGCGAAAAGGAGGAAAATGACGCAACGGCGTTTTCAGATCCAAGGATATACAAGAACCTTCAGCATTTTCCCACTCAATTCCAAGGGCATGCTCCTGTGATTCTATCTGCACGGCAATACCACTAGTACTTGGAACACCAACAGCAGATCCAGCTAATCTGTTCTGCAGATCTCCTTCATATGCTCTCTCTGTTTGCTCAGCGCGAACAGGAATAACTATGTTCCCTTGGCTAAGCCCAACCAAAGCCGTCAAGCCATCACCTGAAAGGTCTCCATTCAGATCACCTCTGGCTTCGGATTCATCATTAGCAGGAGATTGCTGGCAATTCCTGTTGCCCAGTCCAAAAGGAACACGAGAAAAAACGAAACGAGTCGGAGGCCATGCTGCTGCAGGCACGAATGTGGCTCCTCGTCCAATACCAGCAAGCCCATCCATGGGCCCCCTTACATGCACACGGACAGGGCCAAATAGCCCGTTTCCTTCACCTTGAGTGTCAGCAAGGTATATATTACCCATATTGGCAGGTGCACTGTTTCGATCATGCTCTTGCCTATAATATCCAGTGGCAGTTCCTCCATGTGAATATCCATAAGGCTGTCTACATGCACATGCCATGCTCAAAAGACAGCAATTGTTGCAGGTATCAGCACCTATTTCTTGCACTCTTTGACTTAGAAGCATCTGCATGAAAGCCATCCAAATCTAAAATTTTAGATTCCCGTCAATTATTAGCAATATAAAATAACAACAGACCCATGAGATAAAGAGTTTGTATAGGGTCACTGATCCGTTTTCTTTTGGAAAGAAAATGGGTCACTGAAACCAGAAATGTGGCACCATTTTTCAAATGCTACTTGATGTGAAGACCATGATGCTTACATTTGAGTGTGTCAAAGATGATACTGGAAAAAAAAAAAAAAAACCCTCTATGGTGATCTTCGGGTAGGTCAAACGCCTTTAAAATGAAAGGCTACCATGTATATCTCCAAAACCTGTTTCAGCCGTTCATTTTAAAGGCTTTTAACCGGCCCTAGGACCACCATAGAGATGTTTTTCGATGTAATCTTCGACACCACAGATTTAAGCATAGTGGTATTCATATCAAGTGGAACACTTAAAGAAAAATAGTGAAAGTGCAACTCTTTTTCTTTTAAAACGAAAATGGGTTGGTGACCTCTATACAAACTCATGAAAAAAATACACTGACTTCTGACCTGTAACCAAAGACCATCATTCACAGATTTACAAGGGAACCCCAATTCTTCCAGCTGCTTTCTCACATTTAGCAGTGCCTCAAAAGACATGTTAGAGTATAAAAGAGAACCCCCTTCAAAGATGTTGATAAATGCATCATATTCTTCACCACGGATGCCACAAGTCCCTTTGCCATAGTTTTTTAACTGCTGTCTGCCTACTATCCTGCCACCCCATGAAGGAGGGCATTTTCCCCAGTCATTCGGCATCGCTCCATCACAGGAAGAGGTCGCAGAGCAGTGCCTCGATTGGTCCCTAGTAAGCCATATGTTACTATTCACATGGTAACATGTGCTTTCTTCAGATGGCCCTTCCATAGCATCTCCATTGCTCCCGATTCTTCGTGCTTCCATATTGTTCCGCATTTCAACATAAGCACAGGAGGTTCTAAGCGCATCCGATTCAGAAATGGACATACCAAGGGAAGCCGACTGTTCCATCTTGCAGGAATATTTCGAATCCAAATCAGGTTGAGAACATGTTCCTTGTTGCAACTGTTGTGATTTGGAATCCGATACGTCAGAGTGGAAGTCTACTACACAATCTGCAAGCTCAACTAGAATATTATGAGCAGTTTTATGACCTTCAAGATCATCCTGCAAACTTATGTGTCCCAATTCAGATTCTATTAGCTGTTTACCAGTGCTGCTTTCAACAAAATCCTTCCCTTTTTGTGCAGAATCAGGAGTGCTCGTTCCCGCCTCAGAACCCGAACTTGCTTGCTCGCGATGATCAGGCTTAAAGAAAGTGCTTTTCGCAAGCAGAGTGTAGAGTGCAAGCTCAAACCTTCAAATTAAAACAGAAGGAGAAATGTATAATTTCAAGCAACTTACAGTTGACAGCCATCAAAATCCAATTTGAATGTGTACCTTACCGTTTCCCTTCACTAGGTACCCACAGTTCATTTGATGTGAGCAAAGCATGCAAAGTTTGCGAAGACAATTTTGGGAGCACCTATTCATCACAGGCCCAGATTAAGATCTAATGTCCATAAATAAAACAATGAAAAAACAAATGCCGAGTCGGCAATAAAACTGAAAACCCGAGAGAGAGTGTAGCCCAAACAGTTGCATACAAGCCAAAATTTGAACTTGTGAATGAAACATACGAAACTGTTAAGCATTCAACTTAGAAATCATTTTGAAAATGCTTTGTGAAACTGATATCACATAAGAGGGGGTCCAAGAACACCCTATCAAGTTTACTACAGCCAAAAATAAATAGAATTTTTTTTTTTTTGAAACGGTCACAAAGATAAATATATTAAAAACATAAGAAGACGCTTACAAGAACAGCATACCTTGGTGGGTAGTAAGAAACTACCCAAACATAGGTACGAAAAAGCAAAAGAAGATCTGATAAAAACTACAGAAAACAGCGACCCGACCCCGGAAAGGAGACGAATCCGAGATCCCAGCCCGAAACACAAAGCACAATACCCAGCTGAAAAAGCAAACGGCAGCAGTCTTCCCACAGCCTTAAGAAATGCCGAAGCCCATCAGAGAACACCCTTAGCTTGCAGACATTCCAGTTGATAATTAAGTCCTTCGCATCTCTGATAATCAGCGAAAAAAGTTTCGCCTTGCGATTGAAGATTCTATTATTTCTCTCCAACCAAGTCGCCTAAATAACCGCATACACCGTCAGCGGCCAAAGTTCTTTCCTCTGGTCCCCAAACTTGATTTCCTTCCACCCCTCCATGAGTTGTAGAGGCCATTGCGGAAGCACCCACTCCATCTTGAATATCTGAAATATTCGGTTCCAGATCGCACGGGTAAAAGATCAGTGCAGAAAAATATGGTCCACCGATTCGGGCCCCCTCATACAAAGCGTACATTTATTGAACCAAGATGTTTTTCCTGATTAGTTGATCCCTTGTTAGAATCTTTCTTTTGGCAACCAGCCAAGCAAAGAATTTAATCTTCGGTGGCATTCTGATTTTCCAATACCCACCCATATGTTGTTTCCCGACGCCGATCTTTCCCGCTCTTTGAGACTGTTGTAGAAAGACTTGACCGTGAATCTTCCATTAGCATTGTATCTCCATTCCCTCACATCAGCCCGACCAAGGAGCGGTATCATGTCCCCCACGACCTTCAACAGTTCCTAGTGTTCGCCCTTTTCCCAATCCCACAAGCGTCTCCACAACGGAATGTTCCACACCCACTTCCCATCGGCCCCTTGAGACTGACCATAGCTTCTCACGACCGCCTCTTTACATATCGCAAGCCCAAAAATGGTTGGGAATTTCTCGCTCAAAGGTCGTTCCCGGACCCAAACATCCTTCCAAAATCTGATTATTCGCCCATCCCCCCATTTGAAAACCTTCCCTTGAATGACCTCCTGAGTGCAGCCTTTAATCGCCTTCCACCACGACGATCTTTGATTGGGGTGAGAGGTATCCTCAATAATAGTACCGTACTTTGCCCTCGCAATTTGATACCACAAATTATGGCTTTCACCATCATCGCCCATCCTCCAAGCCCCCTTTGACGCGTTGTTAACTAACCGCAGGTCACTGATTCCGAGTCCGCCATGATCTTTTGTTTCACAGCATTGGTCTCATCCAACGAGATGAAACTTCTTCCGATCCCCAGCCCCCTCCCAAAGGAAACCCCTCACAATTTTCTCGAGTTTCTTAATGATGCCAGCCAGGGCGCGAAAGAAAGACATCATGAAAATGGGGATTGACGCAAACGTAGATTTAATAAGAGTGAGCCTTCCTCCATAGCTTAGCATTTTACTTTTCCAAGTCGCCAATCTTTTGTGGAATCTCTGCAGAACCATGTCCCATAACCTAGCTCTCCTCCTCCCGAATCCCAGCGGTATCCCAAGGTACAAAATAGGAAATTCCGCCTTAATGCAGCCGATGTCCCGAGCGACCGTTGCTATGGTATCAGCTGGAATGTTAATTCCAGAAAGGCTGGTTTTGTGGAGGTAGATTCTTTGACCCAAAACCGCTTCAAAAATTGTCAGCACGTCCATGACCACCCTTAGCTCCCTTTCCCCATTTCCGGCATTACAGAAAACAATCGTGTCATCAGCGTACTGGAGATGAGAGATCGCAGGCCCCCCATCAGCCATGATAAGGACTCCTATAAGGTTTCTCGCATCAGCTCTGTTAAACAGCAAATGTAACGCCTCCCCAATGCAGTTGAACAACAACGGAGATAACGGGTCACCTTGCCGAAGACCCCTCTTGCTTCGGAAAAAGCCATGAGGCGTTCCATTCACCAGCACAGAGCATCGAATGGAGGCGTAGCAGCCTTTCATCCACTTCCTCCACATTTCCCCAAACCCCATTCTCAGCAAAACATAATCTAAAGAATCCCATTGCACTATGTCGTACGCTTTTTCCATGTCAATCCTTTATTGTTGCGCATCTTGGCGGAGTGAATAGTTTCCGAGGCAGCGACAACGATGTCCATCAGTTGTCTTCCCGAAATAAACGCGCCTTGGGCATTGGAGATTACTTGACCAATCACACCCTTTAATCGGTTAGCTAGCACCTTAGAGATAATCTTGTAAGCACTACCGATTAGACTTATCGGACGGTAATCCGTAATGGACGAAGCCCCCTCCCTTTTCGGGATCATCGCAATGAAGGAAGAATTCATGCATTTGTTAACCTTTCTCGTATTGTAGAACCTCTAGATCAGCTTCATAAAATCAGGTCCGGTGGTAGGCCAGCAGTGTCTGAAAAATTCACTGGTGAACCCGTCCGGCTCCGGAGATTTATTAAAGCCCGAACCTTTAAGCGCCCCTTTCACCTCCACTTCCTCGAATGGTCTTTCGAGATCCAAGGCTTCCTAATAAGATAGAGTCTGAAACTGAATTCCCTCCATCCGAGGTCTGGAAATAGTTTCACAATGAAACTACCGCTGGAAAAACTCCGCAATTTTGTCCGGTATAATATCAGGGTCCGGGTGATCCTCACCGTTGATGTTGATGGAAGAGATGTGGTTCTTCCTTCTTCTCCCATTTGCAACCGTATGAAAGAATCTGTTGTTCCCGTCTCCCTCCCTTAGCCAGTGTGCCTTTGCTTTTTGCCACCATTCCTATTCATCCTGAATTAACATTCGGTTGAATTCAATCCGAAGAGCGGTTCTAATCTCTTTCTCAATGTCGGTTAGCGCCGTCACTTCCTCAACAGAATCCAGGACAGCAATTTCAGCCTGAATTTTATCTCTGAGAGACCTTGCCTTTCCGTAAACCTCCTTGTTCCATTCCTTAATCCTGGTTTTAAGATTCTTTAGTTTGGCGCAAAAAACATAATCTGGGGAGCCCATCACGTTGTCTTAAGACCACCACTGGTTTACCAGCAGTTTGAACTCGTCGTTCAGCAGCCACGAATTATTGAATCTGAAAGGACCCGGTCGGGATCCAACCCCACGATGCTGACCAGTCGAAAGTAAAATAGGTCTGTGGTCCAAGATCGTAGTGGACACCACGGTGATCCGGTGATCAATCCCGAGATTAAGAAAATCCGCCCGACACAGAAATCTGTCAAGCCGACATAAAATCGGGGGATCTTGACCATTGGACCAAGTAAATCTCCCCCCATTCATTCCAAGGTCAAGCAAGGCCCCCTGAGCGATACAATCGGCAAACAACTCCGTAGCTGTAGCGTCAATCGTACCCGCGTTTTTCTCATTATTTAGGAGCGCTTTGAAATCCCCTCCGATGCACACCGGTAAATCCCATTTTTCAATCGCCGCACTTAGTTCAAAAAAGAACTCCTTCCTGCTCGTGTTGTCGTTGGGGCCATAAACAGTAATGGCAACCCACTCCTTTCCATTACTCCGGTCCTGTAATTGCGCAATGACCAGAAAATTCCCCAATTCAGAGTCCAGTAATCTTTGACGATCTGAATCCCAAGCTAGCAGGATGTCGCCCCTAGATCCTTCGGCTTCCAACGCAATCCATTCCCAAGCCGGCCCAGGAAGGACCGATCTGACCGTGGGAGATTTGATGACTCCCCATTTAGTCTCCTGCAACCCAATAACCTCCAGGTTCTGTTGGTGAAGGGAAGCTCTCACCATTGCCCTTTTGTCCGCGAGTCCTAACCCTCACACATTCCAACACAAAAAAAGTGATTTAACCATTGACACGGAAATGAATGAGAAACCCCTTCGAAGACAGCCTCGATCTATGGTTTCGTCTTCTTAGACGACCCGTTATGGCCCTTCCCATTCCTCTGAACCTTCTTTCCTCTGTTGTTGATAATACCGTTGTTTCCTCTTGTATAGATTAATCCCCATCTGGAGCAAATCCCGCTCTTTCTACCTTTTTGCATCTCTGTCTTTGCCATCTGTTTTCCTTTGTCCAAAATTTCTCCGTAAAGTCTAATCAAATGTTCCCGATCCCCTTGGTAAGTGATCCCCAGTTCAGATCCTATCCGAAGAACTCTTTCTCCATCTGTTGTTTCCTGGACCCCCTCTTGCTCTAAAGTAACTCCTACCTGGCCATCATGGTTCTCCCCTCCCTCCGTATGTAACAGATCAAGGGTGGGCGAAGTAATATAGCTATGCTCATTCGGTTTGTGGCCCGTAGATACAATCACCTTATCTTTTCCATGTAAGCCAACGACCTGACGAGTATTAGGCAGAAGTCTGGGTCTCGATGTCCCAAGGCCCAGACACCTATCCAGGTCATCATGCCCAACCCATATAGGGCCCAAGAGGTTATCAGATGAGACGGGTCGAACATTATCATTAAGATCCATAATATTCAAGGAAGACCCGTCCGCCGCCCCGTTGACCTCACCTTGACCCTGCACGTGTCCCAAACTTTCGCCCTCCCTCTGGCAATTGTCCGATAAAGAAACATGAGTGACTAGCCAGACCGCATTTCGCAACCATCCCTTCTGGGCATGGATGGATGGCGTAAGATGCAAAAACCCATATTCCGGTTTCCCGAGTTGTTCGAAACCAACTAATTCCACCTGTCCCTAGTTGGCCTCGGATCGTGGTTCGACGACGACGCAGAGGCATGCCCCTCCGTATGACACGTGTCAGTAACCCCCGTCCCATCCTTCATAAATACCTCGTCCCTTTTGTTTAGCCTTCGTTGCAGCCCAAACCCCCTTTTGTCTATAAAAGCCCCAGCTGTCCCAACTTGGTTGGCCGAGAAGTCTGCGTTGCAGCCCAGCGAAGGTCCTCTTGTACCTTCTCTCCCATACCGTCTGTCGTCGACATTTAAGGATATGCAACAGCAATTCGGAGATATGGACATGAGTCCCATTCGATCCACCTCCCGCCATAAAGTCTCTCCATCTCCTTTAGCGCAGTGTCACGGGGTCGCACTTTCGCAACCTCAGTCCCGTGCGGCACCTAACGCACGCTTCGCTAGGTCAGCCTACTTCTGATAACAATCGTCGCGAGGGCGTCCTTCGACGCTAACCCGCTACGGTTGCCATCACAGGCAACGGCCAACCCATCTCGCACATCACTCGATACCACCCGCCTTAGAGGACGGAACTCCTCCCAACATGGTTGCCTCGCTTTCATGGCCTACCACTTACCATCGTGCCCCTTACGACACGCCAATCTGCACGCGCTTAACTTGGCCTCGCTTAAGCTTCACCGCATGCACTAGTACCGTCGCCGTCAACCAAGCCCACGACCTTGAGGCCTCGCGGCTGCGTGCCCCCATCGAGTCCCACGCAGCTTGCCTTCGTGTGAGTTCCGAATTACTAGCACACGTTCGTCTTTAGCCCACATGCTGTCGTGCTCAACTGAGTCCCACGCAGCGCCTTGGTGTTGTCTCGCGAGGTTGCCCAGCCGCATGCACCGCGACGCGTAGTCCGGGGCCATACATCAACTTCCTGTTCCACACGGCATCGCTGCCGACGCCCCAGGCCCACCCTTTCGTGTCTAGGGAGACACTTGCGCCCTCTCGCAACGCAAGGCCTCGTAAAGTGGGAATAGCTCTCAAGCTCCTTCCCATATAAGGGTAAAATTCATTGCAGAATGGCAGGATAACCTCAAACCTATTGGTTTGACATACCGCAACGCCTCATGCATCGCTAGCCCACCTTGGCTATGTCGCGTCCGTGTCGCGACCGTGACGCTCCGCGTCGTACCCTCATGCGACCGTGTCGCGTCCTCGCAGCGCGACCACGTCGCAAGGCCAACATGGCCCCATGTCGCGTGCCCTCCTGGCACCACATGCCGTGCCACACGCACCACGCCGCAAGCTCGAGTATTGGCCCCGTCACAGCAGGGATCTTCTGCAACTGCAGCATCCATTGTCCGCCGGTCCTGTGTCCTCCGGTCCAAACTCCCATTGTCAACCCTTTCCAGCTCAGCATGGCCCAACGTCCGATGCTGCCGATGGGACCTCCTCGACGAGCTGATCGACCTCGCGACGGTCTTCCGATCGGTATGGAGCCCGATCCACGAGCAATGGAGGTCTGGGAGCTTCGGTCCATCCCGGTGATGCATTTCCCGCTGAACTGTCCCCTCCTTGCCGAGCATTTCACCGCCAGTAATCGGCGCATTCTATACATCATCGGCCCCTATCCGACGGTAGTTTTTATGCCGTTATCTCCAACCGTCGTCCATATCACCCGCTCCAGTTCGCACCACCACCGATACCTCGTTCCATTGATCACAACATCTCCCCCCCGCAGTACATCGGAAATATTAGAGGGGCAAACGACGATCCTCGCATACCGGATGTCCAGCTTATCAACAGTGCAAGTGTCAACGCCGAGAAAGAGTCCACCGAGACGGCCGATTCTGCTAAGAACCTCGTTGGTCCATAGGAACGGTGGGAGGCCATAGATCCGTAACCAATAGCCATCATCATCCTCTTTTTGTAAGGTGTTAAGGAGGCAATCGTCATCCCATCTACTACATCTGAGAGTAAATCCACCGCTCTCCGAGGTCCCGTGGGAGACCAGTCGATCAATATCCTCCGATATCTGATCCGAGAAAGTGACGAGAAAGAATTGTTTTGCAATTTTTGAAACTTTAAAAGCTGTATTAAAGCCCTCTCCCAACAACTATAGTAAATGTTCTTTAATGAAATCTTCTGATACGAATTGTTTGTTGATATTAATGATTACCCATCTGTTACGATTTTCGCTTTTACATTGCACATAAACCTCGCCCGACACATGCAAGGTGGGTAAACCAAGTTCCGTCTTCGCCATGGTATCCGGAGCCGATTTTTCCATCCCGGTCGTAGTCGCCGGTCGAAAACCCACCGCTGGAACTCCCAAGTTCCCCCCATCGATGTTCACCTTCCCCGCCGTAGCCGTTCTCCCCTTGTCAAGATGAGCATTCATAGGTTTAAACGACGCATTTAAGTCTTTGTATTGTCTACCAGCAAGGTTCCATCCATTCAATAGATCCCGTTCCTGCCCTCTCGTTATGATCCTCGCGGGAGAGTTCCTTCGTCTTCCCACCCGTGGCGATTTAAAATTCGTCCCGTGAGAGATAACTCTCCCAGAGCTCCAATGAGCATCACACTCTCTTGTAAAGCACCGAACCCGTCTTTTGAAGTTAAGGTTTCCACAGGCACTGCACATCCAATCTCCATTTCTGACGACAGTCGGCGCTCCCTGTCGCTGGTGCTGACCATCGTGGCAATTGCTATCCCTGTAGTTGCCGACGTAGCCCCTCGTCGTGGCACTCGCTATCCTTGTAGTTGCCGACGTAGCCCCTCGTCGTAGCCCCATGAGGGTTTTGCAAATAGGCATCAAAAATAAATAGAATTAGCAGTATGAAAAAGAGGAAATATCCCAAGCATGATCTGTAAAAACACCGTTACAATTGTTCTGAGGTGCAAGAAATTTTAATATACTTTTTCCAGATTGGAGCAGTTTCTTTAAGTTATCAATTGTACCCTTAGGTTTATACAAAGTCGGGATATATCGATAGCATGACTTCAATGATACAATCTACCAGTGATGAATACAGGTAATTCAGTTTAGTTCCAAGGAAACTGTAATACATCACTACATACTGAAAAAAGATTCCCATGCCCAACGCCATTGAAAGAAACTTCATGTGATAGAAAACAATGAAACAAAATTCATGGAACGCCTAAACTCTGAAGTACAAAAATTTAATATCAAATATACACTCGTAAGAGTAAATCCAAGTATATTGAAATTAAGGAATCCAAACTAATAGAAAACTAGGTTTGCTTTGTGAAATTTTGTTGAAAATAAAGATAGAACTTTGCAAGTTCCAATTGTCACATTGCATATTGCCTTCCATTAAAAAAGACAGGCTCCAAAAAACATTATAATCAAATGGATGAATATTATGTATAAATATGCAATGACATAGTTATCTCATCTTCTATCCATCAAAAAAGTTTATATCATCTCTATATTATTGTAGATAATATATTATCATAAAATAATAATAGTGTATAATATATTATCCTAAAATAATAATATAAAACATCAATTTCTCCTATGGTTAATCATTAAACAAAAAAGCCTTGGAAGGGCACTCCCTCTTCAGCTCCTACTCCAACTGAAGCTTCTAAGATCTAAGTTTCCCCAAATAATTTTTATCTTGGAACATAAATTTTGCTGTGTTTAAAAGGATCTCTCAGAAGATTTTTAAACTCCTTATACAAGACTCGCAAAGCAAAAATGATGCAAATTCTTACTAATGGTTTATACCTCAAGATTGTGACATATGCCTCCGATGCCACAGTGTAACAAACTGCACATTTCAAACCTTTTAATCACATACACTTCTTCAGTCATCCTTAAGCTTATGCAGCAGATAATTGTTTTTTTTTTATCAGTAAAAGGATTATATAAATAAACCAGCAAGACGCTGAAGCCGTATACAATCATAAAGATCCAAAAGAAATCAAACAAGCGCACACCGACCACATAAACAGCACGGTCAGCGAGGTGCACTCAAAAGGTCCGGAGAAGTCCCCTCATGGAGCCGTCCTTACCCCGGGTCCCACCAGACGTGGGATCCGTTGACCCCGGATCCTCCACTCGAGCCCCAAAGCGTCACAAGATCCGAAACCGCCCTAAGAATCACAGGAGCAGATTTAGATTTTCCTTCGAAAGTTCTGCTATTCCGCTCACGCCATAGGCACCACATTACAGCGAAGAGAGTAGCCCTCCACGCAACCCTCTCCCCATGTGTCGGCACAGCTGCCTCCCAGCTGATTAAGAGCGTGTGGGGAGACCGAGGCATCGTCCATGCCACGCCGAAGGCTTTAAGAATGCCTCCCCACACCTCATGAGCGACACCTCATCGTCCATGCAGCAGATAATTGTTGTTAACACAAATTTCAAGAATATATGTACAGCCATTACCCATCTCTATAATTTCAGTTAGAGAATTGAATGTTAAAGATCCATAGACCCCACATCTTTTTGGAATATCTGCTGTGAGTTTTATCTTGTTTGAAGCTCTTAAACATAACATTGCATGGCATGGATCTTTCAGATTTTTATTAGATAATGTTCACCAACAAAATCAATCAGGTTACTAAGATACACGCACTCCCAAAACCATCTTTCAGGGGACAAAAGGAAATTTTACACGTGAAAGAAGAATATATACATGGAAAAACAAATTAAGATGAGAATAGAGTTCTCAATACCTGGTTCAAAAACCCGAAAACTCGACCCGAAAGTCAGCCGGGTCAAGTATACTGGAAGACTCGAAAAAAACTCGACTACGCATACACTCAGTGCTGGATCAGTTAAGAACAAGAGGCATACGCATCAGAAATCAGTGTTTGCTTTGCATGGCTGGGAAGGAATCGGCTGCGCATACACTCCTTAATTGCCCTTTCTCAGCGAGAATTTGGGGAGCGGTTGTCAGAATCCTTGGGATACATTGGATTATTCCAAATAACATCCCCGAAGTGTTAGAACAATGGAATGGAGTGGAAATGATAGCTGTCAGTTGGACGGTTTGGCATATAGTACCTTATGCTGTTATGTGGGTCATATGGCTGGAAAGAAACAATAGAGTGTTTCGACGGATCGGGAGACCTTACTGCTTCGTGATCAAATCAGTCAGAGACTTCCTTCTCAGTTGGGTTCAAATTCAGATTGACCAAGGGGATCTTCAATTTTTGTCTAACTGGGTTCCTTTCTTTCCTCGCCGGACCTCCTCCAATCCTACTGAAATTTGCTATTTTCCTCCCGTCCGCTCGGTACTGGATGAGGAACCTCGTCACTTCTTTGGCTACCTTAGCTCCCGGGATCTGAGAGTTAAGTGAGGGGTTGCTTTCTCACTACCTCCTCAGGAATGTATTCTTTACTCTTTTTGCGTTTTCAATATATTTCTTTGTTTTCGATCAAAAAATAACTCACACACACACACACACACACACATATATATATATATATATATTTGTCATGTTAGGATTAAAAAAAATTTCATGCTAAGATTAATTGACAGGTACTGTATTATTTATTTGAACGATGATTATGATTACTCCACCAACTATTTAAGATTCAGATTTTAGATCTATCACCCGAAAGGCTTTCGTAGAAGAAGAGCTAGGGTTCAGTTTTTAACTTTCTTTTTTTATAACGTAGATGAGAAGTTCCCGAGCTAGGGTTTCAGTCGAAATTTATCTTTTATATTAGATACTTGTTAAAAGGGCAAGTTTGCCCTTTTAACAAATACTAAAATACCCGCATATCCATCATTCCTACATTTAAAAAAAACGATTTTATCAAGTTAACTCAGTTATGTCATCCAAAACGCAACCAAGTTACTCGTGTAACTCGAGATTTCGAGTACTTATACAAGTCTGCCCGAAACTTCGTCGAGTCAAGTCAACTTGGCCGAATTTCGGGTGACTCGGTCGAGTTTTTAAACCATGCTCAATATAAAAAAAGAAAAACATAAAGAGAAGGTCCTTCTAGCAAGGGCATCGACCAAATCGTTCTCCTCTCTCCTAGGAGAAAACTAAGGCAAAAGCATCACATACAAATCTAAGATTTCATTTAGAAGAAAGTGAGG
Organism: Chloranthus sessilifolius; assembly: GCA_021018995.1. Taxonomy (NCBI): domain Eukaryota; kingdom Viridiplantae; phylum Streptophyta; class Magnoliopsida; order Chloranthales; family Chloranthaceae; genus Chloranthus; species Chloranthus sessilifolius. The sequence continues at coordinate 2,956,413 of CM037588.1, read as the reverse complement.
TCTCCATAGTCCTATAGCATTCACGGGAGACAATAGTACATCACAAAGGGAGTCCCATCCTCCTCGACAGGATGCAAACCTGCTTCCCACATGACAAGGTCTTCAAACTGAATTGTAACTTTCTGCTTCCATTTAATTTCTTGTACCGCTTGGTCCTGCAAAGCCCAATCTCACCCCAATTGTTTACAAGCACGTAATGGAATGTGTTCTCCATGACTTGTAAGCGCATAAAAATGCTTAGCATTTAAAACTCCAGATGACCAGCTTATTGACTATTGAAAAGATCGGGTAACTTTTATATGTTCAAGTATAGTTATCTGACTTACTTAAAATAATCTCTTCTAGTATCACAGTGACCAAGTCCGGGTTCGAGAATAAATCGACTTATTCAGTAAATATAGGGGCTGTATTGGAAGAAATAAGTAAGAATGTGAACATAAACAAAAATTGTTGACAATATCATTCCGTTTATCAACCTTGGCAAGAATAAGAGCAACATTCTGTAATCTTCATCACGTACCTCTCTCAACTCCATGGTTCCACTTTGACATAGGTAGCCCCAGCAAGCATTTCTAACACGTTCTCCATGTATACCATAATCTTGGCGCTCTGCAAATACCTGAAGCACAAATAGAAGTAGTTGAAATCTTAAAATGGGCGGGGGCTTGAATGAGGCAGGTATTCGGAATAAGCAGCTGGGTAGCTAACCTGATATGCCAAAAAGTTTGTAGTCCATAGTTCAGATATGATGAAGTCTGTGCAAATTGCACATAAATCCTGCATGAAAACTCTGGGAGATATATTCAAGGATATAAAACCATGCATGAAAGAGAAATGATAACAAGAAAAAACGTAAAAGAATAGTGCACTTGAATATTTTCATCCAGACACCGGTGTCAATTTCAGACAGGCTGATAAAGATTACTCCATTTAAAGGGTGGGTATCTTTAAATCGGCCCACAGAATCTTTGAGTTCACCCATGTTGAGAACCCATTGACTGCTTTGAAACAGACGATGGAGATCATTTTTCGTCACAATCTTTCACACAATCATTCTTGAGATCATGAGCATATCATCAGAAGGTCAGTTTTTTGTTTCACGTGACACACATCCCCTATAAGTGACCTTAACATCACGTGGAACTCATCAAACTCAAACCTGATTTTAAGGTCACTTTTTTGGGATATGTGCCACGTGAAATAAAAATGACCGTCTGATGGTACGCCCATGATCTCAAGATCCATAGTGCAGGAGATTGGGACGAAAAACGATCTCCATCGTCGGATTCAAAGCAGTAAATGGGCTTCAGCATGGGTGAACTCAAAGATTCGGTGGGTGAATTTAAAGGTACTCTTAAAGGGTTAGTAGTACCTGAAGATCAAGAAAGGACGCAGCAGCAAGAACGCGAAAAGCATTACTATCATTAAACTTGGGATGGTGACCATAAAGATATGCCAAAGCCATTGCAATCGCCTCCCCATTAACATTATCATCATCAATATGCAAGGTCACCACTGGTGCACAAGCCTCTTTCCAGGGTCCATGAAGCATGTTCCTGCCAGACAAAATAGGGCAGCAAAACATTACACCTTTTGAGTTACAAACAACCTCATGGGCAAGGTACCAGTATCGGTATCAGGTATCGGTCCATTTTGGACCGATACATATCAGCTGATACAGATAAAGTATCGCCAACACCAAATCGGCCTTTTATTTTTATTTTTTTTGTTTGAAAAAAAAAGTGTCGGCCAGTATCCGCCGATACTGAGTTGATATTGGCCGATACTAACTCGTATCAGCTCGATACCGATACCACCCCAATACCTGTATCAGGGTGGTATCAGTACCGGTTCTCCACAAAATCGATACGTATCGGTATTGACCAAGTTTTGATACCATGCTCATGGGTATAAAAAATAATTAAATGAACCTATTTCTTAATGTGCACATAATTTGAGAACTGACAATAATCAAAGAGGTAAGTTTATTTTGTTTATTAATCATGAAAAGCTGTTAATTTATTTACAAACTAGCTGTAAAAAGGCATGAATCAATTATGCATGGCAAAAAAAGAGAGTAAAAAAACAAAATATGGACAAAAACTTTTTGAATCTAAAAAAGATGAGAATCAATGCCTGTACGTAAATTGATTTGCTAATTAAACTGATTTTTAAACTAATAGACTGGAATTAGATGACAATAAGTACTCTAGAATAGCAGAAATAAATACATAAACTGCACCATTTGGCAATATACAACTCTACATGGTTTTTTCGCAATATACAACACCTTGAACTTGCAAATAATAAAAGTTAAGGATTCACAGAAAAAGGGAAAAAAAAAAACCGAATGGCCGGCACATCAAGTTTCTGGAAATCCATGTGCAGTTGTTGCAAAGATTGGATATCATAAAAGGAAACTGCTTTCCTTAAACTTGCCATTGCCACTAAGAACCCTCCCTAAAACCATAGCATTTCTCTCACTCTCCAAAGACCATCTAACATGAGTACTATCAATCAACACATAGCCCTACACTAAACAATACTGAACAATTTGCCATTTATCAAAATTGTATCAGAAAGTACAAGAACAAAATATCATGTATCAACATGATTAAGGATAGCCATCTCCAGAATTAATATTTTTTTATAAACAATAATTTTATTTAAAGATAAATTGAATTCCCATATATGGTCAAATATCTAATCACAATAGCGAGCAGATTCACATGATTAAGGATATCATGTATCAGCATGACTAAGGATGACCATCTCCAGAACTTTGTTTTTTTGTAAACAATAATTTTATTGAAAGATAAATTGAATTCCCATATACAGTCAATTATCTAGTCACACCAGCATTTGCGAGCAGATGCGCATGATCAAGGATATCATGTATAGGGGTGTAAATTAAAACCGATAACCGAGTCTCCCGAACCAGACCAAAACCGACCGAAAACCGATACCGAACCGGCCCGACCCAGTTCAGTTTCAGTTTTGGTAGCTGAAAGCCGAAAATCGGCTAAGTAGGGTGAGAAAATCGACCCTAAAATATAACCGAAAAATTATATATATATATATATATATATATATATACTCTTTCAAAAAGAAAAGAAATTTGGAAAAAACCAAAAACTGGACCCACCAAAATCGAAACCGAATCAGTTAGGTTCAGTCTCGATTCCAAGGGGAGGGAAGTTCGGTTAACCAAAACCGAAACTTTTCGGTTCAGGCTTGCTTTTAGGTGACACCGAAAGCGAAATTTCGAATTCAGTTCAGTTCGGTTAACCGAATTTACACCCCTAGAGACAATGCCCTTGAGATTCCTCTGGAACGGCAGTGACAATACCAACCACATTATCACTGTCGCATGGAAAGATATCTGTGTTCCTAAGGCAGAGGGTGGCCTTGGGATAAGGCTGCTCAATGATTAGAGTGGTACCAATACAATGAAGCTTCTCTGGAGGTTGTGCAACCCGGATAGTGACCCCATTAGGGGTGAGTGGATCAGGAATTGCTATTTCAAACACTAGAGCATTGGGAACTATAAAGTGGAAGGAGCTTACTCGTGGTCATTGAGGTTTATTCTTAATGTTTTAAATTTCTGCCTCCCTCATGTTCGTTTTGAGGTGGCCGACAGTTATAACATCAAGTCTGGGCTGATCCTTGGGTCCAATGTTACCTAGGCACTTCTACTTTTTGAATTTTTGCCGTGTCAACACTTGGTGGCACTTGGACACTCCTCAACACAGCACGATACTTCTAGACATGTTTGAAAATACCACATAATACCATCAAAATGTTCCTCGTTTTGGCATGATAAAATGAACAAGTCGTTTTATAAGAAAATTTGCATAAAGTTTAGCAACTTATACAATAAAAGCCTTGGATCCTTGAAAACGATTTATATAATATAGTGTACTTTTAGTTAGGTCATGGCATACATTATGTACCTTTTCATTACATATCTCAATTGACTCTCTAAGATTCTCCTTCAATTTTTTTCTATAGACGTTATGTTTTTAAAAAAAAAATTATTTTTCTTAAGGCCGTGCCACCATATTGGAATCTTCAGAAATTGGCGTGTCAAACATCTATGACACTTGACACATGGCACCCTTGCACATGTCTAGGTAGCACTGTTTGGATCCCTATGGGAAAACACCTGGATATCACTGATAATTGTGTGATTCATGATATGGGCCTTGGTTTAGATGTTTGTGTTGCCAGCTTCATTTCTAATGGGTTCTGGTGTTACCCTACTCCCTCCATTGTTTGGTCTGCTGCCTTAAGGGGTGTCTGGCTTCTCATCACTCCCCCAGTTCACATCATCCAGTGCAGCAGGGATAGGCTAGGCTGGACTCCTCATCCGAGGGGCATCTTCTCATCTAGATTGGCTTGGGAAGTCATCCTAAAACATGCATGTACTCTGTCAAAGGCTGCTCAGAATAAGCTCCTAACCCACGACCTTTTAATGGCCCGAAGCATCACTATACATTCCAATTGCAATCTGTGTCACATAGAGCGGGAGACTCATGACAATATCTACTCCAACTGCTTTTACACCTCGTGGATTTGGAGAAACAGTCTCTCTCATTTGAGTCTTTGGAGATCCCCTTCTTATGCGTAACTTTTCAAGATGGGCCAGGAACTTCAGTCCGACAACCTACACAGGGCAGCGGCTCTTCTCGCTTCCTCGGTGTTCCACATTTGGAAAGAAAGGAACAATGGGACCTTCAACAACACTAGTATCCACAAGAAATCCCTCTTGAGACTTATCTTTATTCTGTTTATAATGTCCATTGTTATAAGCTTTAAAAATTTTCTTTCCCTTCACCTTCCCTGAAGAACACCTCTGTACGTTTTTTCTCATTAATAGAAGGGTAGGGGACCCTCACAACCCCTTTACTTACCGTGCAAAAAATTAAAAAATCGATCAAGGATAGCCATCTCCAGAACTACTTTTTATATATATAAACACTTCTTTTGTTGAAAGATAAATTTAATTCCCATACAGTCAATTATCTAATCACACCAGCCATTGCGAGCAGATTTGCCTCCCTATGAACATGGGGAAAATTATTGGCCTAACGATGAATTGGTCTTGGACTTGCTCAGACCACGTAAACAACCTCCATAGAACTCCACACTCTCCATTCCTCAACCAACCAATCACATTCGACAAATCTTTATCCAATCCAAAGTATTTGAAAAATAGTTGTCAGGCGGAGAAGTTAATATGGGAAATGGATGCAAGAAACATTTCATGTTACAATATTTGTAATAGTCCTTAATCAAACATGAGTAGCAAATGCAGGAAACTAGAAGCAAGAAACATTGGCATAAGAGACAGAAACAGGTTTCCTAGTAACTAGGTCTGAAACATTGAAATCCTAGCTTGGAGACCACAAGGCCACCCACATCAATGGAATCACAACCAACCAAACAGCCTGAGTAAACTAGAATGATGTTTGTATGGTTAGAAGTGGTCTGCCCTCAGGTTCCCAATCGAGTGGCAGTTCAAATTAAATATTAAACACCTCAAAGAAGGGGCAGCCCACTTTTACTTTCACACTTTTTTAAACAAAATTGGGTTGCACTTCATTTAATTTTGATAACAATACAATTCACGAGAGTCCTACATATAAGATGTCGGGCATGTCATCATCAAACCATCTTCAGGTGACTATAGTAAAATGGGGAAAGGTCAAACCACATCAACCGCTGCCCATTAGCATAGCATTTATTTACTCAAATTAAGAATCATAATTATCATATACCTACAGGCAAGGATCATAATATCGGTTTCATTTTCGATTTCAGGCATGACCAAAACCGAAAATTTGACCGAAATTTCGGGGCATGTTTTCGTTTCGGTGTGGCCCGAAACCGATAAATTCCGACCGATAATTTGAATTATCGGCCGAAATTTTGAACCATGCCTACAGGTGCCAGGTGATTTTAAATAACAATCATAATAATCATAAGAAAATTTAACGCTCCTATTTCCACCAAGTAGATGCATTGTCTCTCCTCCCATCCAATAATGCAACAGTAAATGCATAAATCGTAAATAACAGATTTACAAAGGGTGCATTAGAAAAATCTTTCAAACTAAAGAAACAAAAATGGAAGTGGCTTCAAATGATAATTAATAACTTCTATCACATTAAAGGAGACTCCAAGCACAATAAGCTGTTTCTAGATTGCGCTCGGCCAAACAAACTTGAAATCACAGTCTTGGAGATTCAACTCAACACCAACAGTACAAGACACAATAATCACTACAGGTTGGAGACTAAACCATTGCTCATAATCAGTAAATGCTTTAAACTCCTAGACCACACTGCTAAGGAATCACTTATGTGAATGAAGAAATAATAATAACGATGATAGTATTAAAAAAAAGGAGATCAAAATTTTATAAATAAATAACAATATAGTTTAGCAAATTCACTTCAAACCTCCACAACTACGAGTTGATTTGAACAAACTGATTAGTGAATTATCTATTAATTTCACTCAGCGAGTAGCGAAACGGGTATGAACTGAACATCATAATTACTCAATCTCTCCAAAAAAAAAAAATTCAAAAGAGTACAGTGTGTTGCCCTTAGCTAACTGACTAAAAAACATTATGGAACCCTGTACTTCTAAAAATTCTCCAAAAAAAGAAAAATGCTTTAACTTTCCTGATATGACTTTTTTGATAGATTTAAACCTAACCTTTGGCTTTTTACACGCAAATTTAAAGGAATAAAAAAGCCATTTTTTGCCAAAAAATGGCTTTTTTTATTTTTTTGAATTTGTTAAGATATAAAACGCATACTTTTGAAAATAAAATGTGCTTTATATATTTTAAACTTGTCTTTTTATGTTTTGATCGCATTTTTAATTCAAAAAAATAAAAAATTAGCCATTCAAATATGCCTGTGTACTTGTGACGGCTCCCCACGATCCAATATTACCACTTAGGACTACACTGCCACGAAATTGTTCCATGGAAGCTGCTCAGGCTGCTTTTTAGAAATTCGGCCCACTTCCAATTTCCAATTAATAAATATGTTTCAAAAAAATATTAAATTTATTTTTATTTTCCGAATTTTTCCGTTGCCCGTCTAATTACATGTAGTCCGACTGGGTAACTACGCTACGAGCTGTATAAAGTATAATGATCAACACATCACAGTAACAAATGGAATTAATATCCGAAAAACACAAAGAAATTGCTCAAATTTCACATCGTAATTCTGCACCCTTACGAAAACTACTAAAGAGAAAAATTCAACCAACCAAACGAAAAAAAGGCTAAAATTAAGACTTACTAATTAAAATTCCAAATCAATGATCAAATGAAACCTACCTGAAATAAGAACTACGAGAGAGGATCAGACGGTGTAGGTGATAAGTTGATCCCATTGCGTGGACCACTATATCGGAGAAGGCACCGGAATTGAAACCCTCGATCTGGATGTGATCGCAGAGAGCCGTCAGATTGCAATCGAGTGCTCGCAATTCTCCACTGCTCCGATCGTTATCAGACGATTGAGGTGGTGGGACTGCCATTTTCATGGCGGATCCGTACGGACGGGGTTTAGGGTACTGAGTTTCCATGGTGGTGATTCTTCTTCTAGTTGTTGTTGTTCTTCTTCTTCTTCTTCTGGCTGTTGAAAGGGAGGGACATGAATGTCATTATTGGATTTCCGGGGGGTCGATGGAGGGCAGAATTGGAAATACGGATTTGGTTGGGGGAGGGGGGAGGGAAGATAGAATGGAGATTGCAGTATGGAAGAAGTGTTATTTCTGGTTGGAAAATTTTAAAAAGTTATTTTTTATTCTAGGGAAATTTTCATTTTCAGCCCTACCAACTTATAAATTTGCATAAATAGACCTATAGTTTCAAAATATCCAGAATAAGCCTACTTCAAGCTAAGTCGTTTTCACGTTGGCATCAATATGCGAAATGGCTAAAATACCCCTAACTTTTAAATTTTAGATATATTAAACTGTTTTTGCTTTTTACTTTTAGATATATTAAATAGCACCCGATAGCTTCCTTTTTTCCCTGGTATTTTTTTTTTTTACTTTTTATTTGTATTTACTAAATTAGAAGATCGGAACTAACATACGTTAGCGGTCGCTATCTCTTGTTGGCGCTCATAAACTTATGTTAGCGGTACATTAAATTTTTTATTTTATCTTTAAAAAGATTTATTGATATCTTGCTTATGTTTTTGGGCATATCACTAACTGATTCTAAGATTTTAAAGTCTTTAAAGGTCCTTGAAAAGTGAACTGAAGTGAGCATTAGGAAATTTTAAGGTCAATAACGCCATTGTACTATTGCAAGAGTCAAACATATCATTGATTCTAGGCCTAAACATATTGACGAAGCTACCGGCCTAGTCTGAGTCTTAGCATGTGTCAGTATTGGAGCAAGAAACAATTCGATACAAATTCTTTCGAGAACAGTCGATTAAGAGGGCTCTTATTGAATAAATCGTAGATAGTCGTTAGCTATCTAACGATGAATTTTTGAAATTATCAGTGTTGTTTCTCATTTGCTCCTTCTTATTTCCAGACACGTAGCAAAAAGTGGATAAAGAGCATTTGGACTTAGTTAATAACCTCCAAAAGCTCAACAAGTTTTTGTAGGGCTTGACAGTTTACAACATTTTACTAAAGTGCATATTGAAGGCGATAATTAGAACTTTCCAGAAGCCCCCCCCCCCCCCCACGTACAGCGCTAAAAAACCCATTTCCAAGGATGATAAAATGAGAAGTCTCGAAATTTAGCTGGACTCCAAATTATTTTCGAAATAATTTTTTGAAGTTTCTGGTCATCGTAGAACTCGATGTTGAGAAACATGAGTTACAATATAAATTAATTCGTCTCTTCTTTAGAAAAAGAGAGATAGCAAGGGACCGGGAAAGAAAAAAATCCGACCCAAGAAAAGATACATGAGGACGATGTCCTAGATTACGAGACACGTCCACAATAAAGAGCACGGGAGGTTCACGATAATAATGATGAGGATAATGAGGATGACAATGACGACAGTGACGATAACGACGACTACGAGGTTGTTTTATGTCAGCAATCGGAATCAAAGGGCAAGCAACCAGCAAGTAGGCAGTAGCCAACTAGGGGACAGCCAGTTAGGCAACCCCAACTTAGGTCACAAGTAGCCGAGCTGGGGAAGGAGAGCACATTGCTCTGGAAGGAAGTTAGAAAGATGAAAGGTGATTTCAAGCGCGCATTTACTCTTTTGAAAGGACAAGCGTTGACGATAGAACAGTTGGGGAGAGACAAAAAGACCCTCCAAGAGCAACTAACATTTTTAATAAGTGAAAATATCGCAATGCAGAAGGATCTTGATGTTGTGAAGGCTCACTTGTAGAAGGTTCACTTGTAGAAGGTATTAACTTCCTAACTTAAAACACCAATATATATTTAGAATAGATACAATAAATTAGAGATATTTAATGGAACAAATGATTAAAATCATTGAAAAGATAGACATACACTAAGATAAGATAGGGGCGCTAGCATACCTTAGTGTCAGCTAAGATATCTCAGCATCCGATAACTTAACGTAGTGGGCGCGAACATATGTTTGCGGCCAATATCCTACCATGGCGGGCACGAACATATATTAGCGGCTGATAGCTTATAATGGTGGACGTTAAAATATGTTTGCGCCCACTATCTTATAATAGTGGGCGCTAACATATGTTAGCACCCGATAACTTACCTAGCGCCTTCTAAGATAAGTTAGCAGGATCTATCATATTTTACCCTCATTCTTATATGTCATTTTTAAACTCACTTTGGTATATAATTCTGTAGGATGAAGTTCTTTCTTTTGTTCTTTTCGACGCAGTCGTTGCCCCCCAATCCCCGGTGGAGAAAGGAGTTTCATCTAAAGGCCCTCAGGGCCATAAGGGTGATTCCCCGGTCAAGGGCGAGAACCCTACGGTCCAGGGTGAGAACTTTATGGTCCAGGAACATTTGAAAGGAGAGGTTACAATTGTTGAGGAGGATGCTCCACTTACCTAACCTTCTCGCGAGTCGCAGCCGGCATTGCTTAAAAATTACTGATAAAATTATCGGTATCAAAGAGCAAGGCCAACGGACGAGGGAAGGACCTAGGTTATGACTTTCACAAGAGAAAGAGAAAGACACCGAACAATAAAATGTCTTTAAAAAATTGAAAAACCTATCGTCATTTAAACGACCAAGAGCGGTAGAGGATGATAATGAGCCACAATCTATGAAGCAGAAATTCATGCACAGTATTTGGAACCGACTTGCGGCGGACGATAGTGTGATTATGAATACCGTCTTGGGTATTGATGTCACCATTGAGAACTTACAGGCATGGATCAAAATGTTGAAAAACCGGTACGTATCATCCGAGCCCAAAACCGGTACGTATCGGTATCGGACCAATACGGACGATACATTGAATGTATCGTTCAGCTCTTTTGATACAACTGACCGATACGATACATTCAATGTACCATATAGTTCACCACCGATACCGATAAGTATTGTCCGATACATATCGGTATCGGACAAAATTTTGATCCATGCTTACAGGTCCTCAAAGGACAGGAGTGGCTTGATGATCATATCATAGACGCGCACATTAAAGTTTTAGAGAACAAGAACGACCCTTTGTCTCCGAAAAAGGCTGACAAGAGCCGATTTGCTACCGCCATTGTCTTGGTAAAATTTTATATCTTCATTTATTTTATTTATTTATTTATTTACTTCATTCACGCCTTTTTGGTCATGACTTATTCTTATGACCAATTTCAGACACTGATGATAGCGAACCATGCAAATTTTGACAAATTTATTCGTGAACAAAAGCTTAGAGCATTTAGCGACATGGGAAAGTGGCAGACCTATTGAAACAAATGGTAGGTTCGTCACAGTTGCAAGCAGCTTGAGCCCCAGCTTAAGAGTGCCACACGTAATATTCATGTAGTCGACTGTGGAATGATAGGTTTCTTTTAAGTCACATTAACGTCTTTTTTTTTTAATGAACACTCCACTGATTAGAACTTTGGTTGCACTACAGATTTATTTTCTAATGCATAGCCAAAGACATCACCATTGGCTTTGGCTATAGAGTCTATAATTGATCGACTAGAAAAGATGATTGACCCGGCTGACCAAGAGTGTTCAACGAAGTTTGATAGGAACAAACAAACACTGATGCTCCATCTGTCGCACCTTCTTTACACAGTCAGTTTCATCTCCACTCTCGATCAATCATGGCGGGTAATGATCATGAACAGTGTCGGTATCCCGCGCCAATATAACGGCTGGGACTGTAGGGTTTTTATATTAAAGTATATCCAATACTTCTCCGAACGGCGGGTACTCGCTTTCGAAGAGAAAGAGATGAAACAATTTAGAGCTAAAATCGGACATTCCTTGACTACGTTTAGGTAAGAGACGATAAACATAAGGATATGGGGGTTTTTTAGTAATCCACCAAATCCCGATGTGGTCGAGCCTTAGTTCAAAATGTTTATTTTTTTTCTTTTTTTCTTTTTTTTTTTAATATATATTTTGAAATATACAATTGTATTGATTGGGATTAAATTACTTGCAATTTTATTGAAATACATAGTTGTATAATATTACTTTGTTTGAATTAGCGAAGGTAAAATAGCGGTCGCTAAGGTACGTTATCCAAACAAATTTACACCCCTATCAATTTTATATCCTAACAAATTTACATTAGCGACTATCATGACCTATAATCCTAGCCGATCTCAAGAGTCTAGAATTTCGTGTTATGACATCGCACGTTTGTTAAGACGATAAACAGACATACATATCTTATTAGATATTACATAACATTGGGCTCCCAAAAATCATAAACTAATTTTTTCTTCTCATATTAAAATCTCCTTCATTAAACTTACATTGAATTTTGAGTCCATTATACTCAATGATCAGAAATAAAAGTACGTTCAACTACTGGAAAGTCTTCTTAAATAATTAATACATACCTGACATCGTCTAACTAGTCATCTACATTGTCACCCTTATAAATCGTATAATTTACCGGTGCATCGAAGTCCAACGGGGAAGAGTAGTCCATATCTTCACCTGCATCTGTTAGTTTTTCGTGGGATGCGTTTATTCAGTCACGTAAATTCAATGGGTTACACAACCGATCCACCACACTCTACTCAGGTGATTGTTGATGCAACCTCGTGAGTAAAAGTTAATCCTTTACAATTCTACATAAATAGCATAATAAAAGTTTTCATAAATATTTCATAACTATAAAGCTGAAAGGATGTAACAGATTTCAGTGCATATAATGTTTTTAATGTTTATCACTTTTCTTACTTGTCTCGTCAATTTAGCTTACGTGACATATCTTAAGTCTTATTGTAGCTTCATATGCCTATACGACGTACTTCCCATCTACTTATTTTATGTAAACAACCTGTGTCGAGGTCGCGCTCCAGCCTACCACTCGAGGTCTATGTGTAGATAACCACATAACCTTTGTATTATATTGCAAACCACTATCCAGCCCGATAAGGTTGCGCGCATCAGTACAACAGGTTCCCTTAAGTCGAAACCTCCAGTGTCCCCTTAGTTTGAAATAAAGCTAAGCATATTGTCCTTAAGACCCATCATGGTTGAAGACGTTGTACCCTTACAGTGACTCGTAAGGTATGACAAGTGTAGAAATTAATTCATGTTCAGCTGACCTTCACAACATATCTTATCATATTATTGTTCGGTTATGAGCTTAGGTCCCCGCCCTAATTTCATTATTGACGTGGGCTTAAGTCCCCACTTTCTTGTCATAGGTAACATTCATATAGCTTATTAAAATTTTAAATTAAAACGAGTCATAGTGAGAGACTTTACAAATCACGCCTCCCATAGAGGTGTTGCACCCATACATGAACGCCTATATTCCAAGTTTCACATGACCGTAAAAAAAACTCTACCATGACGAAGGTTTAAAAGTCGAGTATCATACCTTATTCCTTTTTAACCTACTGTATATATGGCCTAACGTATCATCTATATGATGTATGACGTATGATGAAGATGTAAGCAAACATAATTTACTATATGTATTATAAGTATCATGAAAATAGGGTAACTAGTGTAAGAACGACGTATTCAAAGATGAGTTCAATGTTGGAGATAGGCTGCATCAAGGATTTGTCATGGATGAGTTCAATGTTGGAGATAGGCTGCATCAAGGATTTGTCATGGATGAGTTCAATGTTGTAGAAAGAGATTTGATCATGAGCGTTCTGGTTTTACAAGAAGGGAATTGGATATGTTCTCGTTGCAGGAATATTAATTTCAAGCGTAGAGCCCAGTGCCATCGGAAGGGATGCTTCTCTGAGCGAGCTCAAGGGAAGGTGGTCAAAAGTGCATGGGACTATATAGGGTCCACTTCTCAAAGGCATCAGGCTTTCGTTAACGATGTATAGATCCGGGACTTAGCGCAAGGGTGGTCTACTGCTGATTCCCGTGGGCGTCCTCTAAGAGTGCCTGAGAAGTTGAGGAGTCTTTCTCTTGTGTTCAATGTCGGGGCTCGTAGGGACCAAGGTGGCGCTCCGGTGCAACTTAGTTCCCCTAGTTTGGAGGAGGGGAGGGGGGGGAGTCCCCTCTCATTTAGGAGCCCTGCTTTTACTTCGATAGTTAATAACATCACAGATTGGCTTCTCATTCATTTCTTTAAAGATTCCTTACAACTGGTGCATATTTACATCTAGCTTCAACAATGGTACCTTTGAAATAGGCCGACGATTTCGGCTATCTCCGACATAAAATTTCTCTTACGGTGTCCTTCGAGCAAAACGGCCAATTGGATCCTTGACAAAAAGGTTTCCTCCATTAACGGCAAACCTGTCGTTTGTGCTCGTTGGGGGCCGGATACCAACCTCTTACAGATTCACTGCTGAATGGGGGGCATCTAGATTCGGTTATTTGGCCTCCCCCTCCAGTCCTGGATCACTGAGGTCCTCCAGGGGGTAGTCGATAGATGTGGGGCATGCATCCTCATAGATCGGAGTACTGACAACTTGTGGGAGACGCGATATGCTCGTGTCTTGGTGTGAACCGATGATTGGGAATCCATTCCTAGAGCTTGCAAGCTCTACCTAAACGGCTAATAACTCACTATCTTCGTAGAAGTGGAGCTCATGGAGAGGGTGCTCTTCCCGACTCAAACGCATCAAGAAACCGTGCGGCTCGGGATTCCCAACATACACGAACTCACTAGTTCCGAGGAAGAATTCTCGTCGGAGGTTGACCCAATCTAGTACGGGGAACCAGGGCCCATGTTGCAACCGGGACAGACCTCGAAGGATGGTTCGGCCTCGGGGGGTGCCTTGGATGCGACGATCCATCCAGTGGCGCCCTCGTTCTCGGGCTTGCTCTCAAGCTCTCAGGGAGGCAGAGAAAGCTTCTGCGATGATAACGAGGAGGGTTCTCTGGCCTCGCCTCTGCTCTTGCTCACATCCTTGTCCAATAGCGGAGTTTCGCCTCACCGAAGACATTATGGGGTTTCTTTGGTGGTGGAGGAACTGGAAGAAGGGGAGGTGGTCTTTGAGGATCCTACGCTCCGGAAGGATGATGGACTGACAATGGTGGTACACTAGCTATTATTGATGATCACGCAGCGGTCAGAGTCCCCAGAATATGCTATCGATCCTACGGTGATGATGTTGTTCACAACTTTCGGGGTCTCGGGTTCTATCAACCTTGATCCTCCACCGTCGACGTATTCAATGGATGAGATCTCCTCGTACCTTATCGCCGACCAAGTTCACCTATAAAAGTACTGGGGTAGGTGAGGTCGTGGGGATTTCTAAGCTAAGGTACGAGTTTTAGCGACGTACCTGGGATCCGATAGCGATGGAAGCCTCTATCCCTTCCGTAGGGAACAAACTAATAGCAAAGGAAAAGGCCTTTAGGGTTTATCATAGAAGAGGAAACCTTTTTAAAGGTAGGCGCAGACGGAGGCTGCGTGGGATGATGATACGTAGCTTAGACCCTTCTAGAAGCCTGGTGCTGATAGGGGCTTCTTTAGACCTTGGGGGATAGCTAAGGGAGGAGCACGTGAGGGAAGCATGTGATGACCTGTGCAGATGGAGGTTTAAAGTGGGCGAGGCTTCTAGTGGGGGCCAACTGGCGGGTATTAGCAACTGGAGCTGCCTCGATGTAGACCCGTGGGGCATTTCATTACTGTTGAGCCATGGACCCTCTAGGTCGGTGACCCGGGTCTCGGTAGATTTGGTAATGACGGGCATGAGTCTGAGGGCCCATGGGGCTGGGTTTAAATTACAAGTGATCGGGAGGGGGAGGGGTGCTATTCAGAGAAAGGGGAGGAGATCCATGTTTCGGTGTTCTGGTCCTTCTTCTTCCCCCCATATTCAAGGTTTGGAGGGGTTTATGATTGCAAGGTAGGAGAAACCCTATCAGATGGTTAACTCCGACGTTTCGGCTACTTCGGGGACAGAATTTGGGTGTAATGAGATGGAAGAACGAGGCCCTAATGGGGGCTATGCAGTGGGGGATACAGCTCAGAATCATGGCATACTATCTCAAGGGGATCAAGGAGAGCTAGGAATGGCTGCCGACATCGAACGACTCATTCGGGTTGGTCGTGATTTAGGGATGTCATTCAAAGGGTCCGACGATGATCTCCGGTTGGTCTTTTGATCCATCTTGAGCAATCGTACAATTAATAAGATGAGGCAGCGGGGTCGAGCCCGGGAGCTTGCCATATTACAGTGGGGTATGTCGGATGGGAAGGGTGTGGGGGGGGGGGGCTTAGGCCCAGTCCATGATCTTTGGGTGGGATCATGATTGGTTATCTATGAAGATGTTGTCTTAGAATGTCAGGGGTCTGTGCGATATGAGTAAACGGGCAGGGGCCAAATGACTCATTGATATACTTAAGCCGGAAGTTATCACGTTTCAAGAAACTAAATGGGGCAGCAGTGACAGGAGGAAGGTGGCATCGGTACTAGTGGGAAATCATTGGGGATGGACGGGCGTTGATTTTGAGGGAGCGTCAGGTGGTATCCTTGTCGCTTGGAATATTAGGTTGTTTGAGAAATTGGAGAAAGTGGGGGTGTTTTCGGCATCAGTGGTTTTGCGGAATAGGGATTCAGGGAAGGTTTGGATGTTTGTCGGGATCTACGGTCCTACAGCTGATCGTGAACGGCTTGATTTCTGGTTCGAATTGGCGGCCCTAGTAGCTAGATGGGACCTGCCCCTTTGCATGGGAGGTGACTTTAATGCGATTAGATGGGGGTTCGAGAAACTGAGGGGGGCACCTGATGTAACTGTTTTGCAGGAGTTCAATTCATTCATCTCTGATTGGGAATTATTGGATGTCCCTCTCACCGGTGCGTGGTTCACTTGGTCTAGTCAACAAGCGATCCCAACCTTGAGCAGATTAGACCGTTTCCTATGCAATGTAGATTGGATGGATATTTTCCCGGCTGCAAGGTTAGAATGTCTGGCCCGCGCCGTCTCGGATCATCGCCCTTTAATCATGCATTGCGATAGGAGTGGCACTGGACCCAGCCCCTTTCGCTTTGAAAATATGTGGCTGTTAGATAGCGAGTTTCAGGGGCTGGTTTCGAAGTGGTGGAATGAACTGACAACTACTGGTTCGGCTGCCTTTATGTTCATTTCCAAGCTTCAGCGGGTTAAAGCTAAGTCCAAATTATGGAACAAAGAGGTGTATGGCAGGCTGCAAGTCAAGAAAGAGGTTCTCCTAGCGTGTTTGAAGGTTTTGGATGATTTAGAGGAAGTTAGACAGTTGTTGGATCTTGAGCGAGAGGATAGATACCGTAAGAAGTCGGAATTCAGCAATGCCTGCTTGGCTGAGGAGTTAAGTTGGAAGCAAAAGGCTAAGTCAGATGGCTCCGTGAAGGTGATGCCAATACTAAGTATTTCCATGCGGTGGCTAATGTGAGAAACAAAATGAACTATATAGGTATCATTTCGGTGGGTGGGGTAACCTATACAGAACATGACCAGATCCGGGAGAATACTGTGGCATTCTATAAGGAGTTATACTGGGACGATGGATTGCCACACCCCCATTTAGATGGAATATCATTCCAGTCTATCGCGGAGGAGGTGTGAGTGGGTTTGGAAAGTCAGTTCAACGAGGAGGAGGTGTGGCACGTCATTCGGTTTGGGGCCAAAAATAAAGCTTCGGGACCCAATGGTTTCACCATAAAATTTTTTAGATTTTTTTGGCATACTATTAAGCTGGACCTGCTGGCGGTTTTTCATGAGTTCCATGTGTCGGGGTTTATTGGTCGAAGTCTCAACTCCACTTTTATTACTCTCATCCCCAAGCATGAGGGGGTGGAGGATTTATCGGACTTTAGATCAATCAGCCTCACGAACTGTCTCTATAAGATTATTTGTAAGGTTCTTGTGAATAGATTAATTCCAGTTATGCCTATGATCATTTTTGTGCATCAGGGTGCTTTTCTTAGAAGTAAATAGCTAGTTGATTTGGTTGCGGTAGCGCACGAGACCATTCATTCAGCCCACAAGGACCACCGTCCGACGGCCTTATGGAAGGTTGATATAGAGAAAGCTTATGATCAGGTGAGTTGGGAATGTTTGGATTACATGATGAGCCGAATGGGATTTGGCACGACTTGGAGAAAATGGATGAGGAGGTGTTTTTCTTCGGCATGGTTTTCGATTTTGATTAATGGCACTCTGGTGGGATACTTCAACAGTTCTAGAGGGTTATGCTAAGGGGACCCCTTATCCCTGTTATTATTCAATATTGTGGGCGAGGCACTGTCTGGTCTTATGATGCATGCCAAACAGCTGAATCTCATATCCGGTATTAAGGTGGGCAACATTGGGACTCACATTTTGCACCTCCAGTTTGCTGACGACACCATGTTATTTGGAAATGCGGATGTCTCAAAATTTAGCACCATGGTTGATGTTCTATCTATTTATGAGACGATATCAGGTCAACGGATTAATTTCTCCAAATCATCTATCATTGGTATTGGGACTGACGAGGGTCTGCTGGAGGATTTGGCGCACACAGTCGGTTGCGCTATTGAAAAGTCTCCTATTAAGTATTTGGGGCTGCCCCTCTGCCTAAGATACCCTAACGCTAGGGCCTGGGATCCGGTGATGCAACGGTTTGAGCGAAGACTATCCTCGTGGAAAGGAAAGCTGCTCAGTAGTGGTGGTCGCCTTCTGCTGGTTAAAACTGTCCTTGCGTCGCTGCCTATCTTCTACATGTTAATGTTCAAGTGCCCTAAAGGGGTGATCAATCGCCTTGAACAAATCCAACGAAATTTCCTATGGGAAGGATTTGGTTTGGAGAAGCACTTCCACCTCGTCAATTGGGACATTTGTCAGCTTTCTATCAGGTGTGGTGGGTTGGACATCCGTAGCCTGAAATGGACCAATATTACTTTGATAGGGAAATGGTTATGGCATGTGGGGAGGGTGGAGGAGAGAGAGAACCTATGGTATAAGGTACTGGTGGAAAAGTATGGGGCCTCTTTTGGGAATTGGGGTGTGAATGTTTATGTCAATAGAGGTGGATCCAATTGGTGGAAAAATATATGTGGAACTTGAGATCTTATTGCCAGAGGATTGCATTTTAGTTGAGGTTGTGGAACTCGTATCCTCTTCTGGGAGGATGCTTGGGTGGACATGCGACCTATTAAAGTTACCCTCCCAAACATCTATGACATCTCTGTTAATCCGCTTGGTAGGATTGATGAGTTTGTTTTGGTTATAGATGGCAATGAGCTGTGAGATGTGGTAACTAGACGATACCTAAAGGATGAGGAGGTAATAGTGTTCGCTAAGCTGATGCTAAAGTTGTATGAAGCTAAGCTTAACACTCACGACCAGGATCAGATGTTATGGACTCAAAGCAATAATGGTCTCTTCAGCGTCAGGTCCTACTACAGTTAATTTGGTACTATGGGGCTCGCTTTTGGAAGGAGCACATCCCTCCGAAAATTCGGTTCTTTGCGCGAACCCTATTTAGAGAGAGAATCCTCACCTTTGATCCGCTTATGCGAAGAGGGATGGTCGGCCTGAATTGGTGTGTCATGTGCAAAAGGGTGGAGGAGAATGCGCCACATCTAATGCTGCACTATGAGGTGGCCCGGGGGCTGTGATCCATCGTGGTAAAGTCTTTTAACATGTCTTGGGTTACACCTTCATCCCCCGACTGCCAGTGGTTGATATGGAAGTCCGCCCCTGTGGAGGATCAATGTAGAGGGTATTGGATGGTTGCGTTCTTTGCGGTGCTGTGGTCCATATGGGGGGAGAGGAACATGCGAATATTCGAGCAGCAGAGCAAGCCGGTGGGGATGATCATGAATGTCATTAGAGATCTTGTTTGGTTCTGGGCAGCTAGAGGGGAGGGGGGGAACTATGTGGAGCACTACTTGTGGGACCCTGGGTGATATGGCCTGATTTTTTGGGGTCGGGTATGGGGTTCTGGTTTTTTTATGGTTTTATTTTGTTTTGTACTTTTTCCTATTTTTTGGTTGTATCTTTGCATTGTCCTTTCAGCGCCTTGCTGTTTTCAATATAATTCTCTTCATCAATCAAAAAAAAAAAAGTTATCATGAAAATAACATTGCATCATTTGAAATTGAGGTACTATTTCATTTGTGAGTTGTATCACTTATGAGATGGAGTGGACACAATAGAATATTGATAGTTTTGTATTCAATGATTAGATGTTTCGACTCTATGATCAATTTTAAGACACGCTTCTCAGAGCGAGAAAAATTTAGTCTCATCTAATAAATCATCTCGACCTGATAGATTTGAGCTAATCATAATAATTCCAATGAAATTAGGATAATGTATGACTCTATTTTGTATGGACTGTCGGATCTAAATTCACGGATATCAATATAATTTAGATCAAGTTTCGATTACTCTAATCTTATAAATACGATTATCATAAGATAATGCTAGGGTTTTCCTTTTTGTTTGGACTCTTGTTGGTTCATTTACACCATTAATCGAGCATTCATCAATTTACAGTCAAGATTGTTTCATCGTACGATTATGGGGTACCAAATGTCTCATATCATGGATAGATGATACATCAAATGTGTCCACTAAGACTTAGAAGGTGGGCTTGTTGTTTCTCAAAATGCCCTTTTGGCTACTTAGGGTATCTATGCCTATTAAGGGTTCATGAACAGAAAAAGGCTCATATGGGCGGACCCATTTATTTTTTTGACAATTTTAGATAACTATGATATTCAATAATTCTAAACTTTTTATTTTCGAATCGTTCCCCGATTCACATGAGAATATCCCAAAAGTCTGATATTTACTTATAACACATGAGTTTCATGGCCCACATGATATACGGATCATATGAGTCCACATGACACACAAGTTGTATGTGGCACATGAGTTTCGCATCTCTTGTGTGTGAAATATTTCACATGTGAGTCGCACGTGGGTAACAAGGATTACGTGGCTTTTCTAAAAATAATGAGGTGGGATTTAAGTCTTATCTAAACTTACTAAAGGGTTTTCAATTCATGCATACAGATAAATTAAGAGAGCGTAGGCCCATGTGCAAACAAATAACTAAAAGGGGTTGACTTGTTTGCATAGAGATAAGGTGCCTTTTGACCCAACTCACAACATTAGGGGCCTTAGGGCCAACTCAAGTCAATAATGGGAAGGTCATGGACTGATTTGACTAAAGGCCTCAAGCCCATATCATATTTAATAAAGAGTTCATGGCTCTTGTGTAAACAAAAATATATTTAGCCCATGGAAATTGAGTGGAACGGACCTCAAGCCCTGTTTATTTAAGAAAGTAGGCTTTGACCCATTTGGACAACTCTAGGGCTTAAAACCCACATATAAGGAAAAAGGGTTATAAGTCAATTGATTTGGGTTTGGCAAGGATCACAACTCACATTATTTTAGAAAATGGGTTAGACCCAATTCGCATAAAGGGCATCGGGCATTGATCAAAACTGATTAAAAGACCCTAACTATTTACATAAAAATAAAGGGTCTAAGGCTGTGAGAGTATCATAAGGAAAGTATGTTGAATAGAGTTTGGGTATAATTTAGATATTGTCATTCGTTTATATTATATATAAGATCAATAAGAACACATGAATAATATGATTGTTAAGTATTTAGATAGTTGAGTTTTAGTATTGACTTGGGTGTAGGGATTGTGAGAGAAGTCTTATAGGAGTGGAATTTGGGGCTAGCTCAATGTATTGAACACACATGCACTAGATACATATGATAATAAAACATATAGATAAATAAATATATATATATATATATATATATATATATATATATATATATATATATATAAGAACTGATGTAGAATAAATAAAGTTAGAAATGTCTATGGATTTGGTGTTAGGCATATGTGGTCAATTTATTTGACCTTATATATATACATCTACCACACTTATATATTTCTAAATAATAAATTGTCACCTATTAAAGGAGGGGCCCAATACTCACCTCGCACCTGAGGTCAAGCGAGGATGGACATTGTATATTGATTGACTAGTTTAGTGTACCGAATAGGTGTTTATATATATATATATATATATATATATATATATATATATATATATTATTTTTATCATTATTATCATTATTATTAATTTATCACTATTCCTTTTGATAAATATTTCAAAATTTTTCTCAACAATAGCAATTTAAACATAATTTTTCTTGTGTAAACTAAGTAGAACGAGTTGGATATGAGGGCACCCACCTGCTGAAGCGTGAATGATAATTTTCACAGTGATTTGGGTTGACGAAGATTGAATTCTATGTGTCGTGGTGATCGATTTCACGATCGGATCAGATGTCCTCATGTTTGTCCATAAAAATTTGGTTGTTAAACTTTGCTTAAACACTACTAGAGGTGTTGGTAGTTGATGCTGAAGTGGTGGTGGTGCTCGAGCGCAACTCCGGTGGTTGAGCCTTGATGTGAGCATTGATCAAAACTGATTAAAAGACCCTAACTATTTACATAAAAATAAAGGGTCTAAGGCTGTGAGAGTATCATAAGGAAAGTATGTTGAATAGAGTTTGGGTATAATTTAGATATTGGTCATTCGTTTATATTATATATAAGATCAATAAGAACACATGAATAATATGATTGTTAAGTATTTAGATAGTTGAGTTTTAGTATTGACTTGGGTGTAGGGATTGTGAGAGAAGTCTTATAGGAGTGGAATTTGGGGCTAGCTCAATGTATTGAACACACATGCACTAGATACATATGATAATAAAACATATAGATAAATAAATATATATATATATATATATATATATATATATATATATATATATATATATATATATATATAAAAGAACTGATTTAGAATAAATAAAGTTAGAAATGTCTATGGATTTGGTGTTAGGCATATGTGGTCAATTTATTTGACCTTATATATATACATCTACCACACTTATATATTTCTAAATAACAAATTGTCACCTACTAAAGGAGGGGCCCAATACTCACCTCGCACCTGAGGTCAAGCGAGGATGGACATTGTATATTGATTGACTAGTTTAGTGTACTGAATAGGTGTTTATATATATATATATATATATATATATATATATATATATATATATAATTTTTATCATTATTATTATTATTATTATTAATTTATCACTATTCCTTTTAATAAATATTTCAAAATTTTTCTCAACAATAGCAATTTAAACATAATTTTTCTTCTGTAAACTAAGTAGAACGAGTTGGATAGGAGGACACCCACCTATTGAAGCGTGAATGATAATTTTCACAGTGATTTGGGTTGACGAAGATTGAATTCTATGTGTCGTGGTGATCGATTTCACGATCGGATCAGATGTCCTCATGTTTGTCCATAAAAATTTGGTTGTTAAACTTTGCTTAAACACTACTAGAGGTGTTGGTAGTTGATGCTGAAGTGGTGGTGGTG
Organism: Chloranthus sessilifolius; assembly: GCA_021018995.1. Classification (NCBI taxonomy): domain Eukaryota; kingdom Viridiplantae; phylum Streptophyta; class Magnoliopsida; order Chloranthales; family Chloranthaceae; genus Chloranthus; species Chloranthus sessilifolius. The sequence goes on along the minus strand of CM037588.1, from coordinate 2,933,382 downwards.
CTCGAGCGCAACTCCGGTGGTTGAGCCTTGATGTGGAAGGTAAAGGTGGTGTTGGGTGGCTACAGCGAGTGATTGGTGGTGCACGTCTGTGTTTTTACAAAGAAAAGAGAACAAGAGAACGAGGAAGAGAGACAGAGAGAGAGAGAGAGAGAGAGAGAAAGAGACGGATACAAGAGAAAGAGAGCCCAAGAGAGATATAGAAACCTTTATTTCTTTCCAGACTTTGTATAAATGTATAAGAGGTAGTTAGAGAGAGAGTCCAATTGGACAAGTTGACTTGCCAATAAAGTAAGAGTCCTTTAAGGACTCTAATTAATTATTAATCAATCCCATGAATGATGGGATTTAATTGTACTAGTTGCTTAAGGCAATAGGCTTCTTGGGATTCAGTTACCATTTTTAGAGTAAACCAGATCTTATATTAAAAATTTCTTAATTTAATTGTGTGGGCCATGATAAGGTCTGGGCACATGTACAGAACTTGGTGCTTCACACATCTATCACTATAAAAAATGGTCAAAAGGGACTCAGGTCATAATAACGGCGAATATGTTCGTATGCGTTACATTTTTTACACCGTAACGGTCGAACTTCGCCTTTAGATCTGATCCTCCTATTCTTTGGGTGACCGGCTTGACGTATTATGTGTAAAGGCAAAACCTCGATGTCTTTTTTAAGAACAATCATTTGGGACTTATCAACGGTCGAAACAAAAGTGTTTTTTATAAGTTTCCCTAAACACGACACTGGTAACCAAGTGCTCACAGAAGTGGGAAATTTCTCTGTCCCTGTTCGAGCGCGATAATGCAACGATCGCATGTGAATATAGTAATCCAATAATAGCTCAATCGTCGGCATGTTCACGTCCATTTATCGGGATCAACACTATGAATGTATTCCTCCCACCTAATTGCAACTATAGGAAACAACGCTCTTTTGACGGGCCCACCCTAAATTTTGTGTTATGTGATCTTCCGTCATCAGTGTCAACACGTGTTATTTTATTACATTCATTCTGATGTCGAAGGTAGAATTCAACTACCTTAGTGTAAATAATTTATAGCATGGTCACAATCGGTTCCTCTCTGGATATCTTCAACACACTATTGATGCTCTTAGTTATATTCGTTGTCAGCTTATCATAACGTCTCCCTGAAAAATATACGTGTGCCCAAAAATAGTCACCGATTTCTTTAATCCATGTTATACATTCTGAGGGCATCGTCTTCAATTTTTTATAAAATTCATTTAAATTTTACCTCATAGAATGCACGGGCAGTAAGCTGGGAGATTGTATCCTTATTTGTATAAAAAAGATTCAAAGTTAGGTATTGCAAACAGTAGCTGTGAAAGGCGTTAGGGAAAACTTTATGCACAACTTTAAATCTACCCCTTCTGTCTGTCTGATATCAGCACAAACTTCTTTTGAAAGTCTTCAATTATACGATTTCTTAATAGTTCAAAAAACAATGCCAATGATCTTTGTTCTCTCTAGGTATAATGTCCAACGTTATGGGCAATAAATGTCTATTCCCGTCTATGTCTGTAGTTATTAATAACACTCATTTGTAGCGTCTGCCTCAAATGCATCTCATCTACCATAATTATTCTTTATAAAATATTACGAAAGCTTATAATACAAGGTCCAAATGTCAAGAAAAATCTCTCAAAGGCATTATCAGGCTCGCGATACAATTCAATCTGTACATTCGGATCAACCCGCTCTAATTCGACGACATAGGACGACAACATCTTAAATTATTCCTTTCGGCTAGCTCAGATATTATTCAACGTCATTTCTTTCCCTCTTCAAGCTTTCCTATAACCTACCGTTACACTATATTTCATTTCAATATAAAAAATTATTGAATCAGACCCTTGTCAAAGCCCTTTAACAACTTATCTCTGACAAAGGAAGATATCCACGAAGTCATGGCCTGGAGATGTCCGCTTCCGAAGGTTGACCTTTCGCGCGTATGTTCCGGGTGAAAGTTTTCACAACAAACGTGTCCAGACTCACCAATTTCGATCCATGTATTCACTAAACACATGCACTTCAAAACTCCTCGTTGTAACTCGAAGATTACTAGTCTTTATTGGTTTAATTTAAAAATTATTTGCCATGACAAACTCCTTAAGGACTTTCTGAAAAGATTTCTTATTTCTGAATGCTCGACTAACAATTAATTGCCCTCCTCAATACTAAGGTGTCAAAATCGAAATCGATATCAATCCTCCATGGACTGATACGACTCGGTATCTATTACATTATTTACATATTTATATCTTTACAACTTGGTATAACTCGGTCATAAGTGATAAACTGATAACTGCTATGTGATATGTGATAAGTGACGAGTGAGTGACAAGTGACAACTGACAACTGTTACACTGGGGCCACTAGCTCTTTTGACCGAATAGTGCAACTGCATAACACAACCTAGTATTGACTGAATAGCCCAGCTGCATAACACAACCTAGTGAAAGCGTCTCAGAGTTGTCAGACGCAATTATTGACTTATTGCTTATTTCAAATTTTCAATTTACTGTAAGGTGCAAGTGCTTAAAAACCAACGGGGAATAGGTTGTTTGCACCCACATTTTCACTTAAAACACAAAGCAGTTGTACTATACCTGATACGTATCGGTATTGATTGATATTTGCTATCATGCTCGATACAGTTCCTCATCATCCAAGTCCATATACTCGCCTTCCGAGTCATTAAGATTATACTCTTCATTCATCAGAGGTTAATGAATTCTCCTATTAGTATCAACATGCGAAGTGGGTGGGAGCGGAACTTCATTATCATCAGGATCACTATCAACCTCATCAACTGGATGATTATTACGTGCTTGGGGTTCAGTCCATTGAGGTACGGTTGGTTGAGGAGCAGTTGTTTGGGTTGCGGTTTGCTGAGGTAGGGATGTTTAGGGTGCGATAGGTTGTTGTGTCATTACCACGATTGCCGCTGGCTCCGAAGCTTTTGATTCGGAAGGCCATTGGTATGGACTAGGGCCTCCCAAGAATGCTTCCCACTGAGTCTAATTGAGTATATTATTTATCAAATGAAAGTTAAGTTGACATGTATTATACATCAGATTCAGTTCAAGACAAAATTCTTGATCCTCGTCGTATTCTCTCATTGAAATATCTAAAAATTTATGTTCTTCGTTTGTTTTGTGGCCTACGGTATGGGCGAAATCCTATATTCTTGTTTCTATCATCATCGACTATCATTGATACAACGACATTATCCTCTTCACACTGTATTCCTTCATCTTCAATCATATATTCTGGTTATGTATCGTAATCATCTCCTAATTTGATGCTTTACTCATAAAGTTTATGTTTCTCGTTTGTTTCGTGGAATAGTTGAAATACTTCAAAAGACGCTAAAATTTTCGTAATGGCAATGGCAACAAATTTTTTGTATAAATATTTATCATATTATCACCATTACGATATGCTCTGAATAAGTTTATAAGATCATCGGAGTCCAACAATTTAGCAAACACCAACTCCAGTCGAGTCTTACTGACCTTGTATATTTTTTATATAAATTGATCGATTGATATATTCTCTGCGATAGAGACAATCCTCTTATAACTACTTTTGTAAGTATTATCGCCAACACGGACGCCATCAAAATGACAAAGAAGTGGAACATTTATTTAATCCTAAAATATCAAAATTAAAATAAATTAGCGAATAACAAATATATTATACATTAATTCATAAAACAATACAATAGCGACTGCTATCTTGTGATAGCGGGCGTTATTATATGATAGCGATCGTTGTTATATGATAGTGAGTGCAACCATACAATAGCGTCCACTACCACAAGATAGCGGTCACTATTATATGATAGTGTATGTTGTTATATGATATTAGGCGTTATTGTATGATAGTGCTCGCTATCATATAACAACGGACGCTATCTTATGGTGCTACAATATGATAAAGGGCACAATCATATGAAAGCGTCTGCAATCATATATTTTTATGTTTTTGTGTTTTACTTAATACTTTGCTATGAAGGATTTTATGTTACCATTATTCGGTAGTTATTTAGAGGGCTACTGCCGTTTGATATGATCGAAATTACTTTAGCCAAAAAAACTGAATGAAAAATAAAAATATAAACTGAAGAGGGAGGAAAAAACATCTCAAATGGCTAATTTTAGAAAAGACAAGTCGATGATAACATGGAAACGACTTGGCTTGGAGCCGACCTATTTTGCTCATTTTGAAACTATAGGGCTGTACATGCAAATTTCCCTCTATTTTAAATAGAGGCCAGGGGCTATGGTTTCACCCACCTTGATGGGTTAGAATCAGTTGGCCCCATGTGGCATCCATTCAAAAGATTTGATTCTACAATAATTTGCATAAGGATGATCAAGGGCCATCCAAAAATTTGGCCATGATCAGTTGCATAGTCTCAATCCAAAATGTCGTCAAAGGAGGAAAAATTCAATACACTAGGATGTGTTCCCAAACTTTGACCACAATTTTGACAAAAACAAAAAACAAAATTTAATTTTTTTCATAGCTTACATGCCACATGTGACATGATCCCAAAATGGTTGTTGTTTTGGAATCATGTGCCACTCTACTTGAGTTTTACATGCTTAAAGACTGCTTTGAATAAGACAATGGAGATCGTTTTTCATCTAATCTTCCAAATAAAAGATCCTCATATCATTTTCCTATCATCAGATTGTATTTTAATTCCATGTGGTACATGTCCCATAAAATAGCATGATCATGGCGAATGACAAATTTGGTTCTCGGATAACTTTTTGGAATATATGCTATGTGAAATCAAAATCTCACCGTTTGATGGTAGGACCATGATATCAAGATCTACTGCGTTGAAGATTGAGACGAAAAAAATCCTCCATGGTCTCATTCAAATCAGTCAATGTTGAATCATGTGAAACCCGAGTTGAGAAGGAAATATCTTGGGTTAAAAACTAAAGGTATCCTATGTAATTTTATGTTCGATCTCGTTATTAATGGATGAATTTGTATCATGTGATGTAACCTTTGGAGTTATAAAAGTGTTGTAGATTGGTTTTAGATGATCTAAATGGGAGGGATTTATGGAGACTGGATGCAACTAGAAAGTTATAGATTCACCATCTTCGTATTGAGAGTCTTATTTCTCTACTCGTTTCACTTAAATATGAAAGAGGTCTGTACTCAGAGTAAGATAGGTACTCAAAGCTCATGTGAAGCTCCATGTGGAACCTAAAACACCATTTTCGCAAATTGTGTAATCACTTTAAAATAAAAATAGTTAAATTTTGATCATTATTTAATTATTCATATTTTTAAGCCTCGAAAGTATGCACATTAGAAATGTTGTTCTAAATTTAAAATGTGCTAATAATATTAATTAAACAATGCTACTTGTTCCACATGGCTTTTGTGTGCCAAGTGGAGCTTCGTGCGAAATCTTCATGTAGAATGAAGTTATTTCATTGGAGTACCTTCTCAACTATTGTAATAATATATTAATGTAATATAATCTAATGAGTTTGTATATCGGAAGTGGCTTTCTTACTCTAGCTTGCTTTGGAAGACGCACAAAGATTTAAGTGGTAGAGTATAATGCAATATCCCTACTACTATATAAAAGCCAAAATAATTTCTGTCAATTTTTGTTTCCACACATCCATGCCTAAATTGCTCCTCAAATAAAACCCACATCCATAGAGTCCTAATCTATCTAACTTTCTAATTTGCTAAATTGCCCCTAAATATCTCATATCTCATATATAGCAAGTCCTAATCTAACTTACTAATTTGCTACAAATAAAACTCTTGAGCACCCATATTTTCTCCTCCCTAAATCTTTGTTTTCCCTCTCGTTATTGTTATTCTTCAATAGACCGAAGATTAAAAGCTGGGTGGTTTTACTCTTCACGGCCATTGATTTGGCTTTAAGAATGGAGGTCACAATAGAGAACACCTGTTTCAAGAAAAGAGAAGCTTGGTTCTTCATCTTTATGGTTCTATGGCTGGAATTATGAAAAGATGACCCAAGAGGGAAAACTGAACAACCGAAAACTACTAGAGAGAGAAACATAGGTTGCAGAGATGATTTGGCATGAATGAGTATCAGAGGGTTGATGGGTTTATAATAGAGAGGAGAGGGAGATTTTTTTTGTTGGTTTTGTTTTTTTAGCTGTGTTTTAAATTTGAGGAGTTCCTGTAAAGAAAAGCTTTGAAAGTGAAAGTAAAAAAAGCAGACCGGAAGAAGAAATAAAGTGATCGAGAAGTGAGGAAAAGCACATATTGACAAGAGCACATGGCTCGATATTATAGGTTCGGTTTGTGTTCGGCTGGGGCATGCCTCCATTTTGGTTGGTTTTACATATGGTTTCTGTGGTCTGTGGAAAAGAGAGTGATTTTCGTTGTACTATAAAGGAGGGCTTTGGTTTCTTTTTCTTCTTGGTTATTGGGTTGCTTATTGGGAACCTACTAGAGCCGTTTGATTCTAAAGTCATCACCTCTCTTTTTCTTCCTGTGCATAAAGTAAACGACGTGAATAACATCCCTTCTCTTGCTTCGTTTTAGGTATTCTTTCTTTATACTTTGTTGTTTGGATTGCAACTCATTATAATTTTTAATTTTCTTTTTTTAGTTATTTTGATTTCTATATGGATGATGGATTATTGTTTTAGATTCTCAAATGGTCGATCAGTTTGATTCAACACATGGTGCCCATCGAAGTGTGTCGCTTACAAGTTGCAAGAGCCGATACTGTAGTTCTTCTCTCTCTCTTTCTCTCTCTCTCTCTCTCTCTCTATATATATATATATAGGGTTCTTCTATAATTCTCAACTCTTTTATCTCATTCATATTTAAATTTTGATTTTTTGAATTTTATGTTCACATCTTTACAAGATCCATCAATAAAGAGAAAGAAAACTAACATTTATTTACTAACGATGTGACAACAAAAATTTTGTAGACGTGACTAAGTGACTTCAATAAGTATCCAAATGTGTAAATAAAATTATAGCAAAATAAATTTTAAATACCCTCTCCAGCACTTCCTTTTTCTTAAAAGGAATCCTTTTCTAACTAAGTCACTAAATAACAGTACTAAAGTTTATGAAATCAAAATTAATTTAAGGTCCATAAATAATACTTAATGCTCTTGAACGATTATGTCAACCTCCTATTAGTCTTTCTTTATTTCTAATGATAATGGAGGAAATATTAAACTACAAGACCTACTCTTTTAACTTTCTGTTGTCTCTTTTAATCGACTAGCCAATCATAATTTTCATTAAAAACCCTTGTCCAATCAAATGATAAGGAAATATATTCTTCTTTTATGTGGTTATTTGAAAAAGTCACGAATAATATATGATTATTTGAAAAAATGAATAATTTTATATTATTCGTAAAAATAAAAAATTTAAGAATTATTTGAGAATTTCATGAATTATTCATGACACCTCTTTTAATCGACTAGCAAATCATAATTTTCGGTTAAAACCCTTGTCCAATCAAATTCACGAATCATAATTTTCTCACTTTTTTCTTCACAAATTCACGACACCTCAAAAAAAGTAGAAAAGATGGAAACTTATCTGGCACACCAGTGTCTCCAAGAAAAGCTTCCCCTCCTTTGATTAATGATGCACGAAAGTTGTGCGGTCAGGTCCAAACAAACTTAATGCCTACTTATTCACGTAGAGAAGTTATTGGGTGTTATTCCGCTTATACTCTAAACTATATTAATGCCAACTATATACAACGTATTATGATCATGGCAACATGTTGTACACTTTAATTGATTGATTGTTGGTTACAATCAACCATTGGGAAATATATTTTTTTAATTTTTTATAATTTTAAATTATACATAATGAAGACATATGAAACATAGTAATATGTTCTTTTTTTATCTTCAATAAATCATAAAACATAATAATGAACACTTGAAATACTATATTTTTTTTATGTTCAAATCACCCAATAGATGTCTAAAAATCAAGTTTAATCATTTAAAAGTCTTAACGTCCACATGCATTTGCACGTGCCTTTTTACTAGTAATCTAACAAGTTGGTATATCGTAAGTAGGCTACTTAATCCAGCTTACTTTGAGAGACACACAAAGATTTAAGTGGTAGAGCTATAAATGGGTCAAGTCAAGTTGGGTCAGCCCAAAATTTAGGTTTGATGGGACACTTGACCCATCCCATGAGTACACCTTGATTAAATCCGACCTGACATGTAAAATTGAGTCGGTTCAAGCGGACCTGATCTTCTTTTCGTAATGGCCAAAAACCCTTTTTATGTTATATATCGTACATGTAAAACATCAGAGCGGGTTGGTTCAACGAAAATTTGCTTGATTTAATTCGACCTTTTGAGTTGTCTTGACCTAACCAAATCGAGACAGGCCGGTTGAGAAATGAGCTAACCAACCCATTGATCACCCTTACGTAGGTCTAAAATTATGTCCACTAATTAGTATAGCGGGGAGGGGATGGAGACACATGGTAAAGTAGGTTGCTCATTTATTAATATAAATTCTCACCTAACTTACTTATATTTTGTATTTAGAAACACTGCCTGAGAACTTGATTTTGTTATGGTTTCAATAAATATTTTAAAATGAGGGTTAGTGTAAGGTTGAGAAACAACTGTAAATATTTCTAAACCCCTAATGCAGAGGTTGTAGCTAAACTATAAAATTGACGATATTTGCAACCTTGATATCGCATGTTCAATACAGTTTTGCGCATTAAAAATCTCGATCTTTATAGCAAGAAACATTTATCAATCCACATTACGTTCTAGTATTTATTTGAAGTAGTTCGATGTGAGTTTTAGGTGCAAAAAATAGAAAATAGTTCCAACTCTTATATAATTATGTAGGTAAGATGTTAGTTTATTAACTCTTTTTAGTCTCGTAATGTCGCCATATTGACTAAGGAGAGCACTAGGTTGATTAATATCAGAGATAAACGAATATATACAACTTGTTTGCAATTGACAAAATGGAGGCTTAAGATAAAAGGGAAATCTTCAAAATACTACGACTAAATTTGTTAAGTTGCTGAAGTGAAAATCATGTCACATTTCACTATTTGTCAATGTCGAGTGGACACAATTTTGTAACAGTATGATGAGTTGAAATGAATATATATATATATTAGAAAAATAATTTGATATGGTTTAAACTTTTTCTACTTAAGAAGATATTTGAAAAACAATTATAGTTTAAGATTAAAAAATAGCACAGTTATTATAGTTAAAATTATTTTTATATAAGATAATCTTTAATGTCATAAGTGTATATGCACCACAAAGCACGTTTAAGCGAAATGTGTTAAATAAATAATAAAAATTGGCGGTTGATGGATTAACTAGTATAATACATATAAAGTGGAGAAAGTATATGCATTAAAATAAACTTAAATTGATATATTTGAAAAATATAAAGCTGACATAAGAGGATACATTAAAATAAATTAATAAGACGATGAAAGTTATTATTGATTTTTATAATGAATTTCAATATTACAATAACAAATACATGCATTACGAAAAGAGAAAATAATTCGAAACTTTTAATATATATGACACAAATATATTATTATTTGTTACTTCAAAGTAGACAAGGTTTCAAATATTGTAAAGTAACCTAAAGACTTATGACGCAACATAGGTTCGTGATCTTGGATGTATCTACCATGAGTCAATTAATTGAAAATAAAGTAAAAAGTTGCCAAATAATAAAAAACTTAAACTTAAAAAGAGACAAAATAATTTATAAATTAAAGTCATAAATTGACGAGTTCAAATGTTATGTCTGCATAAATGGAAAGCCATATTACACAAGTTATTGAATAAGTGTTTAGGATTTACAATGAGATAAATCGCAATGACAGGATCTAGTGGTTTAGAAGACTTATTGGTAAAAATGATAACGTACATATATGTGACAGTACATAAAGTACGTAAATTCTTGAAATAATATTTATAAATTTAATTGTACTACTAGGATGCATTAGGTAATAAAGACAACCAGATAAACAAATAATTACTAAAGTAACTAAAGTAAATAATAATAATAGCATTTGTTAAGATAAAAAATACTAATAATAATAAAATTCAATCATGTGAGATGCCTATAGAAGTATGTATTTTAATAATAATCTAGGACATGGTTGATTGAACAAATTCTTCAACAATATATTGTCACAAAATTGTCTAAGTGATCTTAATTGTAAGATGGAAAGAGATATATCCATAAGTATGCCAATTATTGAATTATCAAATTCATGAGTTATATTGTGAAAATAAGAAAAAAAAAATCTAATAAAATTTAAGAAAACAATGAAACATTTAAAATAAACAATTTGAATTTGCATAGAAAAATGAATTTGAAAGTGGAGCATTTATGGAAAAGATTTAGAAAATGGAGTAAAATGCACATATGATTATTTTTTATTTTGAGAATGCCTATCATGAGTTAATAGGTGATTAACCTAGTAGACCCCAAGGGCAAAATGTATCATAAATTAATAAATTCAAACTAAGAAATATACGATTGAGGTAATTGGTGTAAGAGATACTTATGGAGAAGCATTTGAATTCCCATTTGGAATTGGATTTGCCTTGATGTTTGTTTTGAACCCTTATTTTATTTGCATTAGCTACGGTAAATTAATAACATTAAGTGCACGATAAGGAGGTAGAGAGAGATCGGTAGTGGAAAGAGAGAATATTTGTGCCTCAATTAAAAGAGAAGAAAAACTATTGTTGCTATTCTTCAACTTGGTATTGTTATTTTTAGAAAACAAAGAGGAAGGGAGCTAGGGGTGGTTGTTACCGGGTGATCTTGTTGGTGCAAAAAAGAGAGGGATGGGCAGGAGATGTTGGAGATGGTGATGCTTGAATTGAATAAGAAGAGATCCATGAACAAATGAGAGTAAGTTGCTACAAATTTTGTATTTGTTATTTTATTGTGTTGTGGCATTGTATATAAGGGAGAGAAAGAAAGATGTTGGAGAGAGAGGGAGAGAGGGGGGAGATGGTTGCTCTTTGCATGGTGAAAACAGTAAGGAACCTTGAGAAAACGAGAGAAAAATAGTCTCTCTTTCTCTCGATCTCCCTACATAGAGAAAAGAGGGTGTCCTTGTGGCCACTTTCTCATGTAGTTAATCAAGAATTATTATTTTTATTAAAAAAGAAATATGTTCTTTAACACCTACCTTAAATATCTATTTCGGATACATCAATTTTTTGAGCACCCAATTTATGCTTTTTAATATATATATATATATATATATAGAGAGAGAGAGAGAGAGAGAGAGAAAAGAGAGTTATTTCTTTCTCAATCCTCATGATCATTGGGTGTTTGTCGTAAGGACGCACCCAATATATATATATATATAAACCCACCACGGAGCGCTGGGTTAAAATCAATTAGAGTCCATGTGGCATCCATTTAAGGGATTGGGTTCTACGACAACTTGTCAAAAGACAATCAGTGGCCACCCTAAAATTTTGGACATGATTAGATGCATAATCCCCATTCAAAATGTGGTCAAGGGGAAAAAATTCAATTCACTAGGATGTGTGGGCAGTACCCATACTTTGACGACTATTTTATAGATCATATGCCACGTGACACATGATCCCAAAAAGGACGTTATTTTGGAATCACGTGCCATGTGACATGTAATCATAGGTTCTAACTTCTAACCCACCATCCTTATATATATATATATATATATATATATATATATATATATATATATATATATATAGGATAATGGTTTTAAACCCATAGTGGGGGTGCTGGGTTCAAACTCCAGATCACATGCCATGTGGCACGTGATTCGAAAATAATACCCATTTTGGGATCATGTGCCATGTGATTTACAAAAAGTTTTTTTTTTTTTGTCAAACCTATAATCAAAGTGTGGGTACTGCCCCACACATCTCGGTGCATTGAATCCCCCCCTCCCCTCCTTTTGATGACTACATTTGGACGATGGATATGCGTCAAACCATGTCTAATTTTTTGGGTGGCCTTTGATCGTTTTTAGGCCAGCTGTTGTAGAACACGATCCCTTGAATGGATGTCACGTTGAACCCACCTGATTTGAACCAACACTCGGTTTGGGTTTGAACCATAGTCCCCTGCTTTATATATATGTTTAATGTTTTATGTTTCATGTAAGTCTTCTACATAATGAAGTCTACATTAAAAATTATTTTAAATTAGAGGAGTAGAAATTTATAAACATCTAAAAATTGAAATATAATTAAAGAAAAATAGATAAGTTCAAAAAAAAAAACTTAAACAAAAAAGTTTATATTAAAACTAACATGGCTCTAAAGTTGAATGATTGAAATATAATTAAAAAAAGAGAAATAAGTTTAAAAAATAATTATAACAAAACTTACTTGGCTCGACGCTTCGCTAAACTTCATAGAGCCTAGGTAGAGCTCGAAATTTTTAAGCTCGAAAAACGAAGAGACGAGCTCGGTTGGTATAAGATTTAACTAAGCTAGATGTCACGGGGGCACAGCCCGACACCGACTATCACACCCGTGCGGCGCCTCGCTGCCACTACAGCAAGACCAATCTAACCCTCCATCAACTTTGATACCACCCGCCTATAAGATGGGAACTCTCATTCATGGTTACCTTCTGACCAAGGCTTATCATACTAACACATCATGCCCCTTACGACACGCATGTCAGCACTTCTGTGTCTTACTCAGCCTGCTCAAGCTTCACTCTGTGCCATGTACTAGTACTTCACCCATGACAGTAGCATGGAACTCCTTATGTCGTCTCATTTCAATATGTCTCGCTGTCATACTGAATCAAACCCATCATCGTGTGTGGCTCTCACGATCAACAGACATCAATATCCGGCCCTCAGCCAACGTGCACCGCAGTGTTTCACGTAGTCCTCGAGTGCCTCCCTCATAGTCGACCCATATGCATCGCGACACATAATTAGGGCGCATGCGAACCTCACATTGGGTGGCGCACGACATTGTTGAAGCAACGTCTGAGGCCCATCCTTTCAGACCTAAAAGACCACTGTGCACCTTCTAGTGCCATAAGACCCCCATGTGTAGAGAAGTAGCTCTACAACTCCCCTCCCCTATTTAGTAGGAGAACCTCAAACGTATTAATTTGACATACTGCTCATGACACACAACTTCTCTTCATGACACTCAAGACCATACAACACCAACAGCTCCAAGTCAGCTATCCATGCCCACGCGCATCTAGTCGCCACACTAGTAGTTAGCTTGAGTAGCCATTTACGCCACATATAAGAGACGTGCACGTCTACAGGCTGCGCTCGCACGTCACACACCTAGCTCCAAGGCCTGCACACCTTCCTACTAGTCAACCAACCAGCTCTAAGGTCCGTATGCCTTCCTGCAATTACCCAGAGTATTGGCCCGATCACATAGAGCTGACCATGCTTGGACTGGGCTCGGTTGTAGCCGTAAACCATATTATGAATGTGATGGTTCAATCTCTAAGCATCCACCAGTATTTTTACGAAGATCAAGACCGCCCAATCAGTAAGCACGGTGGTATAAAACTCTTTTCAACTTTCCCACCACTTCCCTTCCCTCGGTGGTAAACAAGACCTTATGTTCTTCCCTCGACTGTCCAAAAGCATTTTTCATGGAGCTACGGAGAGGTATTTTTTTGTCTTTATTTATAATCTCGTTTGAATCATACGATACGGTAAAATTTATAATATTTATATTAATCTGATTTGTAAAAGATGCCTGATCTTCTCTTCTTCTTCTGAATTTGATGTTTTGCAGGCGCTGGAGACAAAATGGTGTGTTTTTAGTTGCCGTAATTTGAATTTGCTTTGGGTTGTTAGGGTTTTTTATCTGTTTCTGCCTTTTTTTAGAGGGTTTGATTAAAAATTTATACTGACTAGATTTGTTCTTATCTCTCTCGTCTAGGTGACCCATCCCCACCACCTGCACTGTTGCGCGGGCAGTTTCGCAGGTTCTATTCGCCCTCTACCGATCGACGGTGCCAGTTTTGACATAGCTTCTCACTCGAGCACTCATGTTTGCAGGTGTTCTCTCTCTCTCTCTCTCTCTCTCTCTCTCTCTCTCTCTCTTATTCAATTCCACTGGATTCATATAACACTTATTCATCAATTTTCTATATTTCCTCTATTTACTTGTTTAAACCTATGATTAAGTCCTGAAAGTTGTAACTTTTCTCAAGAAACCGCGAGTTTGTGCTCTTGTAACAGTGAATTCTACTAATGTAGTTTAGAAAAACGTGGATTAGATACTAGGAATTATTTTTCATTTTGAATTATAGATGAATGTTTACTTTGGGAAGACGGTTGAGTTGAATGAGTGTATGGTAGAAAGTTCGAAGATTTGGAGTTTTACTGTTTAGAATATAGGATTGTAATGAGCTGCAGATCATGTGTTGGATAAAATGTCTTAAAGTAATATATAGCCAGCTCCTCTATAGCAAAGCCAAACCAAGAACGAGCCATAGGGATTGCATTAAGAATCAATGCACCACTATATTTGTAAATTTGAATCCACTTCCTTATTTGTTTAATAGTATGTCTCAATATTTCGTACCCGATATGTCTCTGCGCGCTAGGGCTCTCAATGGTTTAGGTCGACCCGATATTGGGTCTGGTCTGGTCCGCTTAAAGTGTGGGTGGGGAAAATATCAAGTCAGGTCGAGCCAATTTTTTTACGAAAGAAGGCTATTACCTAGTGCTGGTCCAATATGTTCGGGGTGCTGGGAGGAGTGGATCGGATACAAGCCTAACCTCTGGCTTTTTATGAACTAAGGAACTAACAACTTTGTTTTTCCTTTGAGAGCCATACAGACAAAACTACGAAAGCTTGGGCCTTGGGAGAGGGATGAGGCATGAACTTGAGGAATACCTGTTAAAGACACTCATGATAGGAGAGTGTGGGGCATTTACTTATTCATTGTGAGACTGCTTGTAGAGTTTGAGGGACAATTTTATTGTTGTTTGGAGTCTGTTGTTACTCCACTAGATCCTTAGGTGAAGTCCTTGCTTGATGGGGTGGTGATCAGGTGATCCTATAAAGGGGGTGAGAATGTCTTCTGGAGGGCTGGGATTATGGAAATTATTCCATATGACCGGAAAGAAATGATATAATTTTTTTTTTGGGAGAGGGGGTTGTAAAAAGACCTATTTCTATGGTTGAGAGGTACACTGATGATTGTAATGTCAGTTGAACTGCAATACATTGAGGTCTGAATCAAAGGAGGGCATTGCTTATTTGTGTGATGTTATGGAAGACGTCTCACCTCAGTGAGCTTTAATGTCTGTCCTCCCAAGAATAAGGGATAGATTTGGCTGGTATCATGTTGTTACCATTTTAAATCTTTTTGGATAGGTTAGTTTTTGCTTTGAAGCCTGCTTTCTTTGGGTTATTTGTTGTGTCTCTGGACTTGGGGTTTTCTGTGGGTGTCTATGGATTATGGGGTTGTCATTGAATTTCCCTGCGTGACTGGTACTGTTGGGTAGGTTCAAGATTACTAACATAGAACAAACTATTCTATGTTTGTTCTAACATAGAACAAACTATTCTATTCAAGATTACTAACATAGGTTCAAGATTACTAACATAGAACAAACTATTCTCCCACATAAGAAGTCACTCCAGCCGTAGCTTTCCTCGCAAGTGAGTAGCTAAAACTGTTTTTGTAGCTAAATTGTTTTTGTGTTCACATCACTGATGGTGTTAAATGTGCTTGTTTTTAAGTTCACATCACTTTTATGGCGTTATTTAAACCTGAATCAGCATTGAAATTTCGGGAAACCATAACTTTTAAAAGAAATGTTTGTTTTCTTAATGTGACTTATCGTTTTGGAGTAATTTGAAACGATACATCTGCGTATGACAATTAAAGTTCATTTTGATATCCATATCAAGAATTATGATAAGTTTTTTTAAGTAGTTGTTCATTTTTAAAAATAAAATATTGTTAATGGTCCAATTAAAGAAACTCCATCATTTGAATACTTATAAATTGTAAGTTGTAATATACCAATATTTCACAAAGAACACATCAAGTGGGGGTGTCCACATGTGTATATTGGTCTAGATATTTTGTGCTCGATAAGTTATCCTTTTTTTTTTTTTTTTTTTCTATTGCATTCAGGTATTGTGCAATTAGATTCTTTGATCAAATTCAAAAATTATATATGTCAAAGCTAGGGATGACTTCATGAGGGTTGGCATACAGTTTCATGATGGCGGAGATGGTGAATAAAAAAAAGTAGATTGAAGGTGAAGCAAAAGAGAAGAAAAATACTTCTATGATAATTACTGTTTATGTTAATACATACCTTGTCCTGATGGGATAAGGCTATGATGATGATGTTATACCTTCTCCTCTTGTAGCTGCAAACAAGCAGCAACAACTACAAAACCTATAGACTATGGACCTATACTCATACTTTGTTTGTTCTCCCTTTCAAGAAGCAATTAGTTACATCCTTCCAAAGGCAAAGTCCAACTCCAACTCCCTTAATGCTAGATATTTAAGCTCTAAAAATACCCTTGCCTCTAGCTTCAGCCAAGGCTCACTAATGGATGATCTGTAACCTATGCATTATCCCCACTCACTCTACTTTTCCTCTCCCCCTGCATTAATGCAGTACCTATGCATATATGTATATCTTCTATTTAAATTTTATTTAATATGTAGAAAACATATTCTTGAAGCAATTTTATTTGTGAAAACTAGAGACAAAAGAAGAATGCAAAAGGCCTTGGATGGTAGGACTTATAGTTTGTTGTTTTTGAATGCTAAATATAGATAAAAGGGAGAAAGGACATATCGAGAACTCAGATATTGGAAGATGAAAAAGCTTTTCTACAACAGAGGTATACAATTTCTGCAAACAGTAACATAGTTTGGTATATTTAACAACTTAAGCTTCAATTATGCAAAAATCTTTTGAAAATTTTCTTTCATAGTAAAATTTTCTACCTTTATGTGTTATTCTATACTTCTTTTATCATCTTATCTTTCCGTGCATACTCCTATATTTGTATCATTCTACATTCAAATGCAGAATCTTTGTAATTTTGAAGGTTACTTGGAACATTAGAAGCCAGGGTCGCTATCTTAGTTGAGAGCAGATTTGTACAGGGAGCATGACCCATCTGTCCTCTCGAGGAGCTTGTTTCCTCCCTAGCTGGGCCGCAATTACCCTCCTCATGAACCATAATATACACAAACAATCTTTAAAAACAAATTTGCATTATTATATTTAGGAAATGTAATAAGTTTTGGCTCTTCGGAAATAAACATGATAATATGGCTACAAATTTTCCTTGGGTTTTTGAAAAAAAGCTCCAAATCATGGTCAATTCGAAGATAGTATTATGATATCTAGTATAGGCGTACTTGTAGACATCTATATTACCTAACACTTAATGAGGAAGCAGTCGAATGGAACTGTATTTTATTAAATTAATCAATTTTTATTCAACAAACTACATGTACTCGTTGATGCAGTTGAAGGGAACCATTTTTTTGCTTTTACGTGGGCCATGTTTTGGAAAATGTACACATGTTGTAAGTATATATATTTACTATTTAATAAATAAATAAATGCATATTAAATCAATATTTATGTCTTTTTGTATATTATCTAA
Organism: Chloranthus sessilifolius; assembly: GCA_021018995.1. Taxonomy (NCBI): domain Eukaryota; kingdom Viridiplantae; phylum Streptophyta; class Magnoliopsida; order Chloranthales; family Chloranthaceae; genus Chloranthus; species Chloranthus sessilifolius. The sequence goes on along the minus strand of CM037588.1, from coordinate 2,915,662 downwards.
GAGGTAAAATTCATGCGGGTAATCTCTTAAGTGCTTAGTATTATGTATCCATACTGTAAATCTTGCTTGTATAACATTTCATATGTTTTGGTGCTGTTTAGTTCTAAGTTTGGATTTTATGGCCAGTTTGGATGTCGCACAAAAAACACTACTAGCCGTGATTTTGCGTGACATTGAAATGTAGAAAATAAAATGGTATTTTTGGACGAAACAATGCTACTTTTTGAAGTCACGACAATGGGGAAAAATTATGATTTTGTAAATTCTATTGTTAGAGTAATTTTGTAAAGTTATGTTTTGCTAAATCACAAAATGTGAGAGAAAGCCTGTGAAACAAGAACCCATGAAGCTCTCTCTCCCCGTTCATACTTCCCAAACCTATCATCCTCCACCACATAACAGGAGCTCCCATGATGCTGTAACCGCACATCACCATCTTGGTCTTCCCTTCCACCGTGTCTCTCATCTTCTCTCCATGGGTCACATGCCACACTCAAAACTTGAGATCACATCAGACCTCTGACCATGATTGAAACCCATGTTTCTTGCACGACCATAATGTGGAGGTGCTCGAACAATATTACAAGAAACTTTTCAGAGTTCACGACTACCTTAAAATCTGAGATTCGTATTGATCATCCGAATCCTCAAGCCACAATCCCCATTAATTTCTTCCATCCAATAATTTAGCTATTGATAGCCAAGATTCAGGACATGCTATTTCAGTATGTGATCCCAACTGTGGATTCTAACCCAACTCCAGATGAATATGCCTAACACCTGATCTTAGATAGCAATTCTGAATTAATTTTTATCTCCACCAATCCAACTGCTAAGTCTACTTAGCAAACTATAAACACTGATTCGTGAGCCAGTTGTTGTTTCATAAGTTAAAGAATTGTGAGTTGGTTGGAAGAAGAGAGAGATCATGAGCCGATGCAATCAGTTGCAAATGGAGGTTTGAAAAAAGTAACTTTATATTTTGTTTAAATTTTTTAGCTTGGTGTAGCAAATGGTGGTGGTGGTAGTCGGTGAAGTTCAAAAGATTACAGATATCAGGTGGGAGATGGTATGGGAGTTCATTTTTGGGAGGACTCTTAAGGTTGGTGAAGAAGCTTTATACCAGAATTATCTGAATTTATGTGGACTAAGCATTCAAATGAAGAGGACTGGTTGAAAGGAATGACAGTGGCCAAGTGGTACGGAATTTTAGATTTAGAGAAAATGTAAATGATATCAAGTTTCCAGATCTTATGAATTTATACAGTTTAGTTATAGCTGTTATTTACCGAGAATTTCTATTGGTATGTGTATTAGGGCCGCTACTACCATGGGGGTTTTTTAAATAGCAAGATGGTATTAATTATTCACCGGGGAAGTAGCTGTTATTTCCCAAACTTATTTAGCTGGACCAATTGTTAACGGTGGATCTTGTGAGATTGTGATTCCTACTAGATGCTCTGTATGTGTTGCTAAGCAGGAATAGGTGGATCACCAATTGTTTCTCCGTTAGTACTCTTCTGAAATCTGGTCATAATTGAGTACATCTTTTGGAATGGATTTGGTCATGCCTATGACTGCCGGGAAGCTCAGTGGCTGGGGTTTTGGGCAATTTAGGAAGATAGGAAGGATTAAGTGGCAGATATGCCGCTCTTTGCAATTATGCGGTGTAAATGGGACAAAATAAAGAGAGGATTTTCAATGCGAATCTCATACTTCCATTGGAAGTACAAAAATATATGGTCATCTCTTGGGTAAATTAGGGATGCTTTGGTGAAATTATTTATTTATATTTGGTCAGTAAAGAGCAAGAATATTGGGTAAAAAGGAAAACAACAAGCAGCATAGCGAGGGGTTGCAGCCGCTACACTAGGAACAAAAGATGAAAAAAAGAAAATTACAGGGATAAGAATACTCAATAACACCCCAGAGAGTCAGGCCAGTCCTCGACCAAACCAATGGGCACCCACAGGCATCATGGGAAGCACACAAAACTGGAGGAATTACTCATTTTCTCAAACCTATTGAACCTCCTGTATCACATCCTGACTGTCCCCTTCCTCTGCCCCCACCCAATCCATGATACAGTCTGAAGCGAATTTGATCGCCATTTGCTACTACTGCACCTGTTCCTAACGATCCTTGACAACCTCAGGGAGTGTTGAGAAACATTTAGGATCGTGTGACAATAATGAGGCTGACATTCGTGCTGCTTTGGAAGGCATCCAAACAATTGGTACTTGGTAGTCTGAATATCTTGTACACCATCATTGTAGGTGATTCTACCTTTGGAACTGCAACACGCTTCTTTGGAAGTTGCTTCAGTGTATGGACAAGCTTAGGGATAGGCTCCTTAATTAATCCATATTGATTTCCCATCTAGTAGATCTGTTAACCAGATAAGAATTTCCCATATTTTAGATCAGCCAACAGTGGCCATTGGGATCGCTCTTCGCTGTTGCAACTTGTATGTACCTTTACTGGTGCTTCTCGCTGTTGGGGCCTGTATTCTCTTTTCTTTGTTTTTTTTAGACTCAAAACCAGCCATGGATTAAAAACAAGATAAAAAGAAAACACAACAATTAAATGACAATACTATGGTACCGTCTTACCTAATCTTATGATTATTGTATGTAATGTCCATCCTTTTCATGGTGCATGCCAGTTGGGGCATGTAATCTCATCATATTCATCTTGTATGCTTCGAGCCTTGTACATGCCAAAACTTAAAATACAACTTTGTGGTAGATTTTGAACCATCCATCCTTTGTCAATTGTCACCACTGATGCAAGACCACACACTAAAATTTCAATATGCAATTTGCTGAAATTAATGTGAAAACTAAAAGACCAATAAGAAATAAAATACAAATTTGATTCGCTTAAGATTATCGCGGAATTCAATTAAGGAGAATCGTACGTCTGAATCAAGTGTTAAGTCTGATACGATAGTCCTTACACAATTCATTCGTGAGTTCTCAATATAGAACTTGACTTCTCTCTTGCCTAGGGCATCAAATGACAATCTATGATGGCGTCTTTTGATTCCATTCTAGGATTTCAAGAAATAAAGGATCTAAAATAAAAGTTTAAGATTATGAAAGGGTTTTCTAGAAGGATTTAAGAAGTTCCAACAACCATGAAAGCAAACAATAATTCAAAGAAATTAAATAACTAAATACCTTGCACCAAAGAGTTAAGAAGATAGAAGATAAGAGATGTATCGATCAAAAAATGGTAAGAGATTGGAAAATCACTGGAATTTCGCCAACGAAAATATTGGCCATGCAACAAACCCTAAACTTGGGGAAGAAGATATATCTCAACGAATTCTCAAGTTTGCACAAAACATTCAATATTCAATAATCATGTAAGGTAATTAAAATTGTCTTCACAATGCCTTTATGTAGGCTAAAAACCCTAGTTAAGCTTAAACAACCGAAATAGAAACTCTGAGTCAAACTATTAAATACAAAAAAAAAAGTTCCAAGCCAAAATTTGGCTGCCGATCGAGAGTTTGCTCGATCTCGCGCGCGCGAGTCTGGAGAAAAAAATCCTCGTTGCCCAGAAGATAAAATCTTCATCTCTGGTAGAACTTGTGTGTGCGACCATGGACCTCTCAAGTGGGAGTCTGTTGCGCCATAAATTTTGATTATGTCTGGGCTTGCGTGCGCAAGTCTAAAGAAGTTCTTCCTATTTCTTTTTCTATGTCCCCTATTTGCGCGTCTTCCAAGTGTTAAGTCTTCACATGCACATAGCTCTTCAATTACCTATCCACGAAGTTTGAGGCGTTTCAATCGCCTCTTGCACATCCTATATACCTTACGTAATCGTGTGGATGCAATGCCCCCATCAACTCTCCTCGGGTGGAAAGAACTCATCCCCGATGAGTTAATGGTATTGATCTAACAAGTATGGAAGCCGGATCTTTGCGTTGAAGCTCTTCTTCTTGTCTTTCCACTTCACAAGATACTTTTGATATCTTCTGGTTTTGGTGGGGACTTCCTGATCTTCCAAAATAGCTCAACTATTTCTTTTCTCCGATGCATAGGCGGTAGTAATGGAACACATTTGCGATGTATGATGGGTTCAAGTGGGTAGAAGGGTAAACAACTGTTTGGCTGACCTAGATATGGAATAAGGTTTTCCACGTTAAAAGTTGTATTGATGCCCATGTCTAGAGGAAGATCTCTTACATATGCATTTGAACCAACATGCTTCAAAATTTTGTAGGGTCTAGCACTGTGGGCATGTAACTTCTTTGTGACACCTTGTGGAGGCCGCTCAGGCTTAATCTGAACCATCATTTCACCACTTACAATGAATTCTTTGAACCTCATGTGAGAATCAACAAAGAATTTATATTTTTCATTGCGTAATGTTATTTCCTTTTTAATTTCAGCATGCAACTTATAAATGTGACATATAAATGCATCTGCTGACTCTGACAGTCTGTGTGAAGATGACATAGGAATAAGGTCAACTAGTGTCCTAGGTTTGTAACGACCCAACCTGAAATGTACTCATGCCTAAAGTTCTATTTACAATATCTATTTACAATTATTATAACTCAACTGTAGGCAACCAGAATTCCAACTTTTGATATGATCACCAACCAAACACCTCACCAAATTACCCAAGCTCCTATTGACCACCTTAGCTTGCCCATCCGTTTGTGGGTGGTGGACGATGAAAACTGAAGCCTCGTCCCCAACATGTGCCAAAGTGTCTTTCAAAAAAGTTTGCATCTGAATCAAACATAATGGTTTTTGACACACCATGTAATTGAACAACCCCTTCGAACAACATTTTCGCAATGTGACTCGCATCAGAGGTTTTCAAACAAGGAATGAAGTGGACCATCTTGGAAAATCAATCTACAACAACAAAAATAGAATCGTGCTTCCTAACAGTCCTACGAAGTTCAAGCATGAAGTCCATACTAAGGTCTTGCCACGGTGTGTCTGGCATTAGCAAAGGGGTATATGATCGCATATTTTGCTTTCTCTGTTTTGCTAGTTGACAAGTATGAAACCGTCCAACAATTTTGGCAATGTCTCACATGAGACTGGGCCAATAATACCGATCCTCAACTAGGGAATTGTTTTGTCACGACTAAAGTGACTAGGGATGCCGTCGACATGAAGCTCCCATACGAGAATCTCGCAAGGAGGTGCGAGGTATACAAAGTCTGTTGCCCTTAAACAGGAATCCATCATGTAGGATGTAATCATGAATACTACTCCCTTGACTATCTACCAAAGAGGTATACCACTTCCTAAAATCTGGGCACGTAGGAATTAGGATAATCATCCTTCAACTTCTCAAAGCCGGTAACCTCAACGGTCATAGAGTGCAACATCGTGACTCTACGACTCAAAGCATCTGCGGGTTTGTTCTCAACCCCAACCTTGTGTTTTAAAACAAAAGTTTATCATTGAAGTTATTCAACCCATCTTGCATGACATGAGTTAAGCTTCTTCTGAGAATTCAAATATCTCGAGGCCTCGTGATCCAAGAACAAGAAGAACTCTTGTGGTAAAGGATAATGTCTCCAATACTTTAAAGCTTGCACTACCGCTTAGAATTCCTTATCATAGGTGAAGTAGTTTTGTCGTGCTTCAATCAGCTTCTCACTGAAATAAGCAACAAGGTGGCCCTCTTGGCTCAAAACTCCTCCTATCCCAATGCCAGATGCGTCACACGGGGCCTCGAAGACTTTAGAAAAGTCAGGTAGGCGGTAGGCGCATGACAGGAGCTTCAGTCATCTTTGACTTGATCTCCTTGAATGCCTTCCTTGCAGCACTCATCTATCGAAATTCTCCTTTTTTAATGCAATCAGTAATAGGGGCCATGATAAAAAAAAACTACTTATGAATCAACGGTAAAATGTGACCAACCCGTGGAAAGTATGGACGTCATGGACGCTCTGAGGCTCGGGCCACTCTACAATAGACCTAACCTTTTCGGGATCCATAGTCATTCCCTGAGCCGATATGACAAATCCTAAGAAGATAACCCGAGGTGTCATGAACGTCCACTTCTTAAGATTCACATACAACTTCTCTCTTCTGAGAGTCCCACAGACCAAAGTACACCACTAGGAACTTGCCTATGAAAGGCCTCAACACTCGCGTCATGATCCTCATGAATGTGCTAGGGGCGTTTGAAAGCCCAAAAGACATTACTAACCACTCATATAACTCGCCCTTGGTTTTAGAAGCAGTCTTCCACTCATCCTCGGGAAGAATGTGAACTTGATTGTAGCTACTTTTAAGGTCCATCTTTGGAAAGATAGTGACACCTGCCATCATGTCGAGCATATCGTCTAACCTTAGTATAAGAAATCGATACTTGACCGTGATCTTGTTAATCACACGATTGTACACACACATATTTTCCAAGACCCATCCTTCGTGAGTGTGAGGAGTGTTGGCATGACATAAGGGCTTAGATTTTCCCTAATGAACCCTTTCCTAAGGAGCTCATCAACTTGCCTCTTCAACTCCACATGTTCAGTAGGTTTCATTCGACAATGAGGGAAATTCGGTAAAGTCGATCATCTATGCATGTTGAATATCCCTCATGGATGGAAGCTCATTTGGGAGATCTCCAGGGAAGACTTCCTGGAGTGCTTTCAACACTGGCTTGACTTCTTGGGGACACTCAACATAATACTCTGGGGTGGTCTCTACGGTGATGAGTACGTAAAGAACATTCTCCTCTTTCGCCTCCCTGTCAAACTCTGAGGGACTAACAATGCTAACCAACTTGGACCTACCTCTTGTCCACTTTTGTCCGATATCTTTCTTTCCCGTTGGTGTTTTACGAGGCAAAAGGTTTAATTTGATTCTCTTACCCTCATGAATGAACGCACACACATTTGATCGCCCAAATAGCATAACATCCATAACATACAACCGTGGCCTTCTTAAGATGATGTGCTCGACAACCATTTGCACCACATCACACTACAGAGTATCCTTATATGATGAAAACTGAATTAGTGCTCGACGCTTTTGGGTTATGGGCATTGATGACGTATCAATCCATGTACTCGATAGAGTCGAAGGTGAGGCTCTGGTGAGAGTCCTAACCGGGAAACTATGCTAGTGGATACTAGATTAGTGCAACTTCCCCTATCAACGATGACTCTACAATTCTTCTCACCACTTTTGGCATAGGTGTAGAAAATGTTCTCCCTATCCCTGGCATTGCACTCTTTTATTGTGTCAAGTCGCATCTAACCACTAATGCCCTTGAGGTAGGATCCTCCCCAATAACATTGGAGACCTCCCTAACACACATAAGGTTCCTTCTTGAACCTTCCTCTTCTCCATCACTTATTCCACCTTCATGTTCATACACTTCCTCCTCTCAATCCCCCAGCTCTTCGGTTTCTTTATCAATGAACAAAGTTTTTGCAAGGTCTCGGGTAGGGCACTAAGCAGCAAAGTGCCGTGCCCAAAACCACGACACTTGAAGCACTTTGTTGGCTTCCATTCCTAGTACTATCGCCAACCACTTCCTTATTCTTATCTCTCAAATTCAGTGGAATACCTTGGGTGGTTTTTTGAGGTTGACTCCCCCCATCAGGTCTAACTTTGGTGGAAGCAGACCTATAGTTAGAATTACCAGAGTCAAAGCGCTTGACAGATGGCGTTTTCAAATAGCACACCAACTCTTCCTCTCATAACAATCTTCTAAGTTGTTAACTTCACGGGGAATTAATTCTTTTTGCAACTCTGGACAAAGACCCGTCTTGAACCTAGAAAGTCTAACTTGACCTTCTTCGACCACATTGATTCGCATGACGTACTCCTCGAATTCTGTAATGTGGTCATTAACAAACATACTACCTTAGGTTTTGCCACTGATCCAAAAGACGTCGCACATAGGACGTAGGACCGTATTTCTCATGAAACTTCTCTTTCATTCCCCCTCATGTGGAGACGGGTGCCAAGTCGATGGAAGCTCAACGACGTTCCACGTTGGTCTAAAAAGCCTAGCTTGGCCCACAAGCTTCATCTTGGCTAGTCTAACTTTCCACTTATCAGACTCCAGTTAAAATAGTGTTCCATGTCCGACATCCAATCAAGGAAGACTTTGGGGTCCATCTTCCCATTATAGGTGAGAGCATTGTTCCAAATGATTTTGAGGAACTTTTCGTCTTAATCACCCACAAACTCTCGTCGTTCGAACTCTCCCTCTCGAGTGTTTGCTCTCCTAGCCAGTGGTTGCCTAGCCACATCATTGAAGGACTCCTGGAGCCCCTCCAAACGGGCAGCTAATGCATTATTACTTTTTTCTGTGTTCGTGATGCAAGCTGTAAGAGCTCTGATTGGTGTGGCAAGCTCATCGGTAGCCATCGGTGATCGACACAAATTAAAAGTCTAGAATGCAAACAAATATATAAAACCCTATTTCGACTGAATATGCAAACTACCTAAACTAGAACTATTATCTGATACCAAAGCTGATGCAGGACCGCACACTAAAACAACAATATGCAATTTACTGAAATTAATTTGAAAATTAAAAGCGCAATAAGAAACAAAATTCAAGTTTGATTGGCTTAAGATTATCGCGAAATTCAATTAAGGAGAAATGTAACGTACAAATCAAGTGTTAAGTCTTGGATGATAATCCCTACACAATTCGATCGTGGGCTCTCAAGATAGAACTTGACTTCCCTCTAGCCTAGGGCATCAACCGACAACCATGATGGTGTCTTTGATTCCATTCTAGGGTTTCATCAAATAAAGGATCTAAAATAAAGGTTTAAGATTGTGAAAGGATTTTCTAGAAGGATTTAAAAAGTTCCAACAACCATGAAAGCAAACAATAATTTAAAGAAATTAAATAACTAAATACCTTGCACAAAGAGTTAAGAAGATAAAAGATGTGAGATTGGGAAACCATTGGAATTTCGCCAGCGAAAATATTGGCCACGCATCAAACCCTAAACTCAGGGAAGAAGATAACTCTCAATGAATTCTCAAGTTTGCACAAAACATTCAATAATCATGTAAGGTAATTAAAATTGTCTTTACAATGCCTTTATATAAGGCTAAAACCCTAACTAAGTGTAAACAACTGAAATATAAAGTCTTAGTCAAACTAAAACACAAAAAAAGAAAGTTTTGCGCTAAATTTTGGCTGCCGATCAAGAGTGAGCTCGATTTCGCATGCACGACATCAAGACTAGTGCATGCAAGTCGGCTGAAAAAAATCCTCGTCCCCTAGAAGATGAAATCTTCGTCTTTGGTTGACTCGCACGCTCGAACCTGGACCTCGCGCGAGTCTGCTGCGCTATAAATTCTGACTCTGCCCGGGCTCGCTTGCCCGAGATGGAATTTCACGCGCACGAGTCTAAACAAATTCTTCTCCCTATGTCCCCCTATGTGAGCGTCTTCCAGGTGTTGGGTCTTCAAGTGTGCGCTCACGTGCACATAGGTCCTCAATCACCTATTCACAAAGTTTGAGGTGTTTCTTCTTGCGCCTCCTATATACCTTGCGTAATCGTGTGGATGCGATGTTTCCATCAACCACTTTATTGATAATACCTTTAAAATTATGGGGCTAACTGACATTAGTGTTTAAAATCTCAGTTGGTTATGCTTATATAAATTGGCATACTTATTGAGTTTCAGCCAAGCTGATACTGATGCACAATACTGTGGCAGTACGACATCTATATCAGCCAATACCTGCTATTATTGGTAGATATCAGCCAATGCCTACCGATATGACTGATACTTGTAGGTATTGACTGATACATATCGATTTTTTACTGTGTTTATTATTATTATTATTATTTTGGAACCTTTTTGGGTCTCTGGTACCGACCCAAATTGGAGGCTGCTCCTGCCTGTAATACCAAGATTCAAAACCTTGACGGTTATCAATCATGTATTTACACTGTCTTGACCCTTTCGGTTAAATATATAACAGTGAATTTTTTATTATTTCAAATGCTCTCAATATTACAACAAATATATCAAGGAAATACAGACAACAAAAAAGATTTGTGAGATCTGGTTTCATCAATTTTTTTTTAATAACTTATTACTTATCCATATACTTGACCTAACTTCTTTATTGGTAATAAAGAATATTTATTAATAAGGGAGAAAGAAACAACAGCTAAGAGAGTTTCTTAGTTGGGAATACAAAGAGACCAACCAAGAACAAGACACAAAAGGACACTGCACCCCAACATTCTGCCCCATACAAAGACCATGACCAGACACAACTCAGATAGATAACTTATTTTTTCGCTTGCTATTTATTAAATAAGTTTTGCATTTGGATAATAAAATCTAGATATAAAGCAACTTACTAGCCATCAATGTTTTTTTAACATGGAGGATAGTGAAAAAATATAGGAAAATAATCCTATATGTACCTCTAAAAATAAAAATAGAAAAAGCATAAAAATAAAATATGAGTTTGAAGCTTCAACCACAAAAAGAATAAAACTCTTTTCAGTGAAAAAATAAAATAAAAATAAAAGCCCATTTTGGATGAATTTGTCAAGAGTCAAACTTTGCCCACTTGTGGACATAAAGTGTGGTAGAAGAGTGAGATAATGATTTCATGTAAAAATATAAGGAAGATTTCTCACATCATTATCTAACGAAACCTAAATTTGAATGAATATACATGACAAAATCTTAAATATTCCTAGAAAATAAAAACTTCCTTATAAAATACTTGAATAATCAAAATTACTTTAAATTAATTTTATTCTGCCTCAACACTTTTGTCTCTTCTTTTCTACTCTCTCTTTCCCCCCTTCCTTTTCTTAGAAGGCTGGATCATGCATTCATATGTTATGTGTACATTAGCTCTTGATCATTCATTCATAGATTCCATGCATTCATATATTCTGTGTACAGAAGCTCTTGATCATTCATTCATAGATTCCATGCATTCATATATTCATAAATTTTTGTTATGTGATCAAATATAACTTTCTGTTATTGGTTTGCTTTTATTTATTATCAGTCTTTGATTTTTGGCGCTGCTAACTGATGTTATTTCTCAATGCAGCAATAAACTTACATTCTGATCGGAAGTGCCTTAACCTCTACACCAAATATCAGGAGTTCTCATCTTCTCATGATGGGTCTTCCCATGCCGTTGGAAAGGCTGGCTTATTCGTTAATGAGGGAAGCCATGCTGATCATATAGAAAAGGAGGGTGAAAAACTGGGAATTGATGACGTGTGCCGCATTTTAAGCAGTGGCCCATGGGGACCTCGACTGGAAAACGCTTTATCCAAAATTGGCAACAAACCTCAACCCGAATTTGTTATTGGTGTCTTACAGAGGCAAAAAGATTTTGGTTTAGCGATAAACTATTTTCGATGGGTGGAGAAGAAAACTGGTCAACCGCACACACCCGAAGCATACAATTTGCTTCTCGTTATGTCGGCTAACACCGGGAACTTTGATAGTTTGGAGAAGATTTTGGACGGAATGAGCCTTGCTGGATACGAGCCATCAAATCGCACCTGCATAGGGTTGGTTACCAGCTTTGTCAAGTCCAAAATGCTAACCAAGGCAGTCGATATGATGCACACTATGCGGAAATTTAAATTTCGGCCGGCCTTTTCAGCTTATACAACATTGATTGGTGCTCTTGCCGAGGCCTGCGAGCCCAATCTGGCGCTCACCATGTTTCATCAGATGCAGGAAATGGGATATGAAGTTAATGTGCAGTTGTTCACAACTCTTGTCCGTGTATTGGCTAGGGAAGGACAGCTTGATTCGGCTCTCTCTTTGTTGGATGAGATGAAGAGCAATGCCTTTGTCGGCGATATTGTGCTGTATAATGTCTGCATAGACTGCTTTGGTCGGGCAGGTAAGGTTGATATGGCCTGGAAATTTTTCCACGAGATGAAATCACAAGGACTCGTGCCTGATGACGTGACATATACTAGCATGATCGGGGTTCTTTGGAAAGCAAATCGGCTAGATGAAGCTGTGGACCTGTTCGAACAGATGGAAGTTAACCGAAAAGTCCCATGTGCTTATGCTTATAACACCATGATAATGGGCTACGGCTTGGCTGGTAAGTTTGACGAGGTGTACAAGTTACTCGAGCGGCAGAAAGCAAAGGGATCCATACCAAGCGTCATTGCCTACAATTCGATCCTTACTTGCCTTGGGAAAAAAGGGCGGATAGACGAGGCCCGCAATCTCTTTGAAGAGATGAAGAAAGACGCGAAACCAAATCTACCCTCGTATAATATCCTCATCGAAATGCTTTGCAGGGCTGGAAAACTTGATGCCGCTTATGAAATCCGAGATGCCATGGAAGATGCGGGCTTGTTTCCTAATGTATTGACCGTAAACATAATGATTGACCGGTTGTGTAAGGCTCAAAAGCTTGATGACGCCTGCCACATCTTTAAAACCATGGATCAGAAGAGGTGCCCACCTAATGCTGTCACGTTCTGTTCTTTAATAGATGGTTTAGGCAAGCGTGGCCGGGTGGACGAAGCATACAAATTGTTTGAAAGGATGTTAGATGCAGGTCACGTCCCGAATGCCGTCACTTACACATCACTCATCAGAAGCTTCTTCAGGTGCGGCAGAAAGGACGATGGGCATAAGATCTACAAAGAAATGATCCGTCAAGGTTGTTCTCCCGATCTTACCCTTCTCAATACCTACATGGATTGTGTTTTCAAGGCTGGGGAAGTCGAGAAAGGCCGCTCTTTATTCGAGGAAATTAAGGCTCATGGGTTTGTTCCTGATGCGTTGAGCTATTCAATTCTCATTCACGGTCTCGTAAAGGCCGGCTTTGCACGGGAGACTTACGAGCTATTTTACGCCATGAAGGATCAAGGATGCGTGCTTGATGCCCTTGCATACAACACGGTCATTGACGGGTTTTGCAAGTCGGGAAAGGTCAATAAAGCTTATCAACTGCTTGAGGAGATGAAAGCGAAGGGGCAACCGCCCACTGTCGTTACCTATGGATCCATAATTGATGGGCTTGCTAAGATCGACAGGCTCGATGAAGCCTATATGCTCTTTGAAGAAGCAAAATCGAAAGGGATAGAATTGAATGTGGTTGTATATAGCAGTCTTATAGACGGGTTTGGAAAAGTAGGAAGAATAGATGAAGCGTATCTGATTATGGAAGAGATGATGCAGAAGGATCTGACTCCTAACGTGTACAGTTGGAACTGTTTACTTGATTCTTTAGTGAAGGCAGAGGAAATCAATGAAGCCCTGGTCTGTTTTCAGTCCATGAAAGATATGAAATGTGAACCCAATGCCATCACTTACAGTATTCTCATAAATGGTCTCTGTCGGGTGAGAAAGTTCAACAAGGCTTTTGTGTTCTGGCAAGAGATGCAGAAGCAGGGATTGAAGCCTAACGTGATCACGTACACAACTATGATATCGGGTCTCGCTAAGGTCGGAAACATAGTGGAGGCTAATGGGTTATTTGAGAGGTTCAAGGCGAGCGGTCGGATCCCCGATTCGGCTAGTTATAATGTCCTTATAGAAGGTTTAAGCAATGCTAATAGAGCAATGGATGCATATAAATTATTCGAGGAAACACGTCTAAGGGGTTGCAGCATAAGTGCCAAAACTTGTATTGTTCTTTTGGATGCTTTGCATAAGGCTGAATGCCTTGAGCAGGCCGGAATTGTTGGTGCCGTCTTGAAGGAAGCGGCAAAGTCGCAACATGCCGCGAGATCATTGTAACATATGGAGAGAAGTTTCAGATTGTAAGGCAGCAACTTTGTGCATCTTTGCTGACCTCGACCAGTGTTCTGGATCTCATTGATGAAGCCTGTTACTCTTCATTCCTACTCGGGTCCCTTGTATCAAAATTATTTACAAGGATTTGCGCCCCTACGAAGGTAATTCCATACCGGTTGAATTTGGTTTTGGAAAAGAAAGTTAATATGAAAAAAGTTGAGAATATTGAGATTTGAGAAGCATTTATAGATGGAGACCGTGAGAAGCACCCATTTTAGGAAAGTGGCACATCTTTTGATCAGTCCAAGTCATCAAAGTCATAGCTCATATTGGGATCTACCATGGGCCCAACAGTCACGGTTATTGGGGGATTTGAACCATTCTATATGGACGGTTGTGCACATTTATTTAATGGTTGATACTAAAGTGCACTTATTGGGCAACGGATGGTTCCAATACTTTGACAAGTTTAATTTTTGGGCCGATTGTGGTACTAATGATGGCCATATGACATGGAATACTGAAAATGATCAAAGATGTATGCCACACGACCTACACTGGTGCTTTTCATAACAATATATGTAAAGCTATGATAAGAGTTGTTTCAAAAAGTTATAGAGGATTAATTTTAGGGCAATTTACCATCGTTTGATTTGTATCAACAGGTGTGAAAATGCCAACAGAAAACAGGTCTGCCATTTTATTGCCGTTGGATGAGTGTGTTCAACAGCGGCACAAACCCATTATCCGCAAGCACAACAGCACAAGCAGAGCTTCGAATATCTAATCCTTCCCTCAATCAGGTGTATCAGTTTATGCATGCTCCAACCTAAGATCATTGGCAATTAGTTAAACAACTTCTTTATTTCCTTAAAGTTCTCGTCAATCATGCCCTTCATTTTCGGTCGACTTAATGCACTCAGATGCCAACAGACTTGCAGCCCAAGCGGCCATCAAAGAGTAGGTCTTGTGTGTGTTTTTGGGCACAACGTTATGACATGGAGTGCAAAGAAACAACAAACTGTTGCCTGCTCTAGCACGGAGGTCAGGCACCATATCATTAGCTTAATTGATCACACCGCGAAGTTTCTTAGATACAAACGTGAGATGTGAGTGTCTCTTTGGAACATGCCAGTTCTATGTTGTGTTCATGGTAAGGTATTAAAAATCGGCTGATACCGATACGTATAGGCGATACGTATCGGTTTCCTGGCCAACCAATACGTATCGGACCAGATAGTATAAGGTATCAGGGGATTTGCTCATCTATTCAGCTTCAGCCATTTTTTCTCGCTGATACGTATCGGTTTCCTGGCCAACCGATATGTATCGGTCCCGGTAGTATAAGGTATTGGGGGATTCGCTCATCTATTGAGCTTCAGCCTTTTTTTTCTCGCTTTAATTTGATCCCATGCAATCAACGGTTTTCTCGCTTTAATGCACCAGGGAAGCAGCGTCGAAATTCAAAATAAATTAGTGTAAGTGAGTAACTCAAATCACGCCCACCGGTTTGCACTGAAAGCGCCCACATCTCAAATCCCTTGAAAACCGTTGATTGCATGGGATCAAATTATCTAGGTCATATTTCACCCAAATATTTTATAAAATGTATCTTGGGGTCATACCTCACTTATTAGACGGTCAATATTTGATTATGTGTTACATATCTCAAAAAAAATGGCCTTTGAACTGTATGGTAGACGTTACACTCAAACATGATTTTCTTGTTTCCTGCGCATGATTGCAGAAGTGGCTTGTTGTCTCTTCAGCTGTTCAGCCGCCCATTGATGCAAGTTTTATTATTTTTTATAATTGTTTATATTTAAGATATTGTAATAAATATAGGGAAATTTACAGGATCAGCCCTATCAAATACACGTTTTCCGTTAGAGACCCTATAGTTTCACCTTTACCCAAGCCGACCTGCTCCAAGCTGAGCCGGTTCCAGCTAGCACAAAAAGTCTCAAATATCCCTTACACTTTTTATGGTTCTACATAATTTAAAATTTTTAAAATTTGCAATTTTTTATATTAACACTATGTGAAGTAGCATTTATGCTGTTTGATTTGAAGGTCGTAATATAATGATCGATTGTGCCAAAGATTGACACGTAAAAAAAGGCAATATTGTAACTTTAACAAAAAAAAAAAAATTCCTTTTTAAATAGTCTATATCGATTGTCCGGGCAGTCTATATTGATTGTCTAGGCAATTGTCAATTGGAAAACTTAAAAAAATTCAAATTATAAACCTTCGAAAGAAGAAGAAAATTTTCTACAATAATGAGAGATATTTTGATTTCAAACTTACATTTTTGATACTTGAAGATTGAATGAAAATAATGATTTGAAATTTTTTATGGCTATTTATTACCTTGGGGGGAGGGGGAGGGGGGATTAATAAAAGCAGCTAGCACAAAAGGTCTCAAATACCTGTTCTTACACTTTTTATGGTTTTACATAATTTAAAATTTGCATTTTTTTATATTTATGCGATGTGAATTGGCATCTATGTCGTTTGATTTGAAAGCCGCAATATAAAGATTGATGGCGTCGAAGATTGACACGAAAAAAAATGCAATATTACCTCTTTGGATTTTTTATTTTCCTTTTTAAACAATCTATATCAATTGTCTAGACAGTCACCAATTAGAAAACGTAAAAAAATTAATTCAAATTTTAGACTAGGGGTGTATTTAGTTCGGTTTGGTCGGTTTTTAACTAAAATCACAAACTAAAATGGTCCTAATCAGTTTTTAGATTTTCAAACCAAACCAAACCGTCCAACTCTTAAACCAAACCAACCTCATTTAATTCGGTTCGGTCGGTTTTAGTTTTCCTATAAGTTCAACTTGCACATCAAAATTTTCTCAACTTCTTAACCGATTTTCTTATAAGTTCTACTTTACCGCCTTAGGATTTAGTAATAGACTAAAGACAAGAGTAGGGTTTTATATAAAAATATGTATTTTACTTAAATGCCTTTTAATATATATATAATTACTTGCAAACTACATTTGGTTCAATTTGGTTTGGTTTCGGCTGGGAGAGGTTTGAAACCAAAACCAAATCATATTTTTCGGTTTTCCTTTTTTCCAAACTAAACCCAAATCGGTACCCGTTCAAATCGGACCAAACCGGGTAGTTTTGTTCAATTTGGTCAGTTCGGTCTAAAAAATGCACAGCCCTATTATAGACCACCTGAAGAAGAAGAAAATTTTCTACAATAGTAGAAGATATTTTGATTTCAAACTTACAGTTTTGATAGTTTGAAGATTGAATGAAAATAATGATTTGAAAGTTTTGGCGATTATTTATTACCTTGGGGGTAATTTCGGGAATTAATAAAGGCAGTTAGCACAAAAAGTTTCAAATACCCTTCTTACACTTTTTATGGTTCTATATAATTTAAATTTTTTAAAATTTACATTTTTTTTATATTTACGCGATGTGAAGCAACATCTAGGTCGTCTGATTTGAAGGCCGTAATATAAAGATCGATGGTGTCAAATATTGACATAAAAAAAAGCGATATCGCCTCTTTAAAAAAAATTAAAAAAAATTGCCTTTTAAAACAATCTATATCAGCTGTCTAAGCAGTTTATACCGATTGTCTAGGTAGTCTATATCAATTGTCTAGACAGTCGCCAACTGGAAAACATAAAAAAATTAATTCAAATTTTAGACTGTCAAAATACGAAAAAAATTTTATTCAACAGTGGAATATAATTTGATTTCAAGCTTAAAGTTTTGATAGTTTAAAGATTGAACAAAAATAATGATTTTAAATTTTTGACTGACTAGTTATTACCTTGGGGGTAATTTCAGGAATTAATAAAGGTGGGCATCGGCTTGGCTTAGAGCGAGTTTATTTGGGTACAGGTGAAACTATAGGGTCTCTGAAAGAAAAGGTGTATCTGCTAGGGTCGATCTTATAAAATTTCCATAAATATAACATACAAAGCATATGCACTGGATACGGTGCTTAGTGTTAAAAATATAGGCTGATGCGTATCAGTATCGGCCGAGTCGTATTGGCTTCAGGCAAACTGATACCGATTTTGATACCTTGGTTCATGGATCAAAATTCTGGACAAAACTGATACGTATTAATTTTGACGGTCACCGAGTTGATATATTGAATGTATCGGCTCAATATATATATAGGTTTTGGATACGTACTGCAAAACCAAAAATTTGATCCTTGGCTGTGATAATAGCAGTGCTCTCTATCTTGCTGCCAATATTATCTTCCACTAGGGATGCAAGTTCGGTGTATTGAACCCGAATTTTTCAGTGTTTGGTTCGGTCTGGTGTAGGTAAAATACCTACTTATTTTGGTTTTCTTCGCTTCTTTCACTTTTTTCGGTTTACTCAACCTATTCCTTCGGTTTTTGGTTTTGAGCCACTCAAACCGAATTAGGGTTTGGTTAGATTTGTGTCAGGTTTCGATGTGGTTCGGGACCCTCAATTTTTGTTTCGGTTCAAAACTTGCATCCCTATCTTTCACGCATACACCAAGCACATAAAAAAATTGACTACCACTTACATATGTGAGCAAGTAACTCTATGCACCTTAGATGTTTTGCTTAGATCTTTGAAAAATTAAAGTTCAAATCACAAAAGTTTTTACTAATGTCGCCTTTATATGTGGACAAGAAATTTTAGGCACAATGTCCAACCTTAATGTGGAGTCTCCACAGTTGAGTTTGAGGTCTTACGGCGTGGCATGGGTTACTTGCAAGAGCATTGTTACTCCCATACCCATTTGTGTTACTGCCACACCATTTCACTCGTTAAGGAAATATCGTTGACTGCTTTTAATAAGACGGTGTAGGTTTTTTTTGGTGCCAATCTTTCACACAAAAGATCTTAAGATCATACAATCATATATTGATTCCATGTGGGATACATCTCACAAACTGAACATTTAATCATTTTTATGTATGTTGTAATGGTTTAGTTTTTGGGATGTGTGTCACATGAAATCAATATAAGACCGCTTGATGGTAGGCCCATGATCTCAAGATCTATTGTGTGGAAGCTTGGGACAAAAAATAATCGCTATCGTCTGATTCAAGCCAATCAACGAAATTTCCTTTGTTTAAGTGGTGTGGAAGTAACACTGCTCGCAATCAAAGGTGCCCAAAGTGACCGAACATGACAAACCATTACCGAGCAACGGCCCCAAAAAATTTCTTTGCCGTTGGCGGGGATCAAACCCGAGTCACCCACGTAACAAGCAAGAGTACTCGGCACCAAAGTGACAAATTTTGCCGAAATTTGGCAAAATTTCGCTAAATTTACTGAAAAGAGGGTCAAACGAAAATTTCGATAATTTCGGTATTTTTCGACGAAATTTTGGTATTTTTTTATTTTAAATATGTTAGTAATTTAATATATATTTTAGTAATTTTTTTAAAAAAATATTAAATACATTTTTGTATATTTTTAATCCCAAATTTTTTCCGAAAGATATCGAAATTAATCTAAAATGTACCGAAAGGACCCTCACCGAAAATTACCGAAAACGAAATTTGTCACTATGCACTAAACTACCACTTAACATGAAAAGAAATTATTTCAAATATGTATGTAACTAATATGACAGATTTTCTAAGGCTTAAAAATTAAACCTCTAAAACATATTTTCGTACATGAACTTATAGAGGCCGAGGAAAAACAACTAAAACAGATTTAAACGTAAACAAGTTCAAATGAGATACATTTGATACTCCCTTGGTCATCATCTTTGCCCATAAACCTCCTTATAGCTTTGAGTGCCATTCCCTCTATTTAGGGGGTGGCAATGGGCCAGGCTCAAACCTCAAATTCTACTATAAAATGGGCTGGGCTTGAGGCGGCCTTAGTAAAAAATGACATAAATTCAGTCTCAAGCCCGAGCCCATTTGCCACCCCTGAAGGGTCATGACTTCTGTATGAGTAATGTTGTGCGCATCCGACTCTCCAATAGTAAGCCCGAGGAATTCGGACAAGAAGAAGCAGCGTATTAGCCATTCATTTTGTGGCACTTTCTTACCTTAATCAAAGTAACTAGGGGTTCGGGAATAAATCAGCTTGGAAAAACTTTAAAAATTCTGGTAAACCCTAAACCCTAAAAATATATGAATTAAAACCTATAAAATTAAAAAAAATTAAAAAGATTTGAGAAATTTGTAAATAATTCATGAAAGTTGCAAATAATGTGACCGGCAATGGTCACGTTGAACTGATTGAACCTGATTTCATGTTCAACCAAACCCTCAGCCATTGGATAGGAGAGAATCTTGACTGTCATGATTTCCAATTTTATAAGATGGCATGTAATCAAAGAATCTCACATATGATGGCCATAGATCTGGTTGAACACAAAATAAGGTTCAACCAATTGGACCCGACCATTGCCCATAATGTGACCCAAAATACAAAGTAATGCTTACACTAATTAAGGAAAATTGCAAACGATAGACAAACTTTGTGCATGCAAAGTGCAGACAGCTGACGTCACGGTAACTAACGGCCCCAACTTGTATTGCTAGCACAAAACCTGTCTGTCATGTAACCGTGTCCCACTATTAAAGTGGTATTTGATGTCGAGTCACAGACCACCAGCCATGACCAATAAGATGCAAAAGTCAAAGACATACAAAAATCAAAGAGTGAATATAGATTGTTAAGCTCATAAATGTAGAGGCCCAAACATGGTTCAAAATTTCGGCCGAATCTTCTCACCAAAATAAAAACTTAAATCGAAATTTCGGTCTAAATATATATGGAGGAGAAATTTTAGCTGAAATTCAAATTTTCGTCCGAAATTTCAGTTTCAATCATGCTCGAAACCGAAAACAAAACTACTGTTTTGATCCTTGGGCCCAATGCTATCCACCGGGTAGCAATTGGGCGTTACCTATGATTCAGTTGGGCGTCATGTGACCCAACTGGAGAAGCAAGTTTTCCATCATTGAATATTGGTTAAATTGTTAAAGTTTTTTTTTTTTTTTTTTTAAATAGAATAATACACAAATTTTGAGTTGCAGACACAATATTCGACCTACGATTTGAAGAGAAAAAAATTTTAATAATTTTTTTTTTAATTAGTGGAATAATTTAAAGGATCTGATGAACTTGTGTCTTCACGCATGACAAACCATTGCACCAAGCAATGGCCCTGAAAATTTTCATTGCTGTTGGCATGGATCGAACCCGAGTCACCCACAAGACAAGTGAAAATACTTACCGCTATACTACAACTTAACATGAAATGAAATTATTCCAATTATGTATGTAATTAATTTGGTGATAAAGATCTTCTAAGTCTAAAAAGTTAAACATTCAAACATTATTTAGCATATGAACTTATATGGGCGAGAAATAGCAACTAAAACAGATTTGAACATAAACAAGTTCAAATGAGATACATTTGATGCTCTGCTTACAAGTCATCATGTTTGCCGATACACCTCCTTATAGCTTTAAGTGTCTCAGCCCTTTGCCACCGCCACCTCTGGTTGTGAGAAAGAGTGATTTTTAGAATTTGGATAGGAAAAGAAAGTCTTATGCACAATCATCCATACTATTATATAAAAGTAAAAATAGTTTCTGTCATATTTTCATACCTAAAATGCCCCTAAGAGTTGCTACCCTTCTCCCGATTCTAATTACGAAATCTTCTAATTAAACTAATACTCTAAAAATCTTTTAATTAAACTAGGACTCTAAACTAACCCATAACTCATATATGATACAAACTGCAATTCTCCCTCTCATGTACACGACTCTCTCCCAAACAAGGGCTAATAAATATCTCCTCCTCATTGAAATTTTATAAAATAAAAGGTGAAAAAATAAAATAATTATACATAGACTTTAGTTAAGCAAGCAGTCTCTCATTAACACATCGTTTTTTTTTCGATTTCAGGTATATTTATATGTCTTTGTTCTATTTATGTCTTTTAATTTGCTTTGATTTATTTTTGACCAGTTTTATGTTTTATTGATAACATTAATTTGATCCAATATTTTATGGCTTTTTATCCATCCTGAAACAATTAGATTTTCACAAATTTTTTTTAAGCAAGCAATTTTTCATTAACACATCGTTTTTTTCTGATTTCAAGTATATATATATACGTTTTTGTTTTATTTATGTCTCTTAATTTGCTTTGATTTATTATTTATTGATGACAAGAATTTGATCCAAAATTCATTTTTTTTATTCATCTCAAAATAGTTAGATTTCCATTCGGGTTAAATGAATGTGAATATTTATTTATTTTTTAATTATTTATATGTGTTTTTTATTGTTGAGGATAATATGTTTTTTATTTTTTATTTATCAATTAGGGATATGAGTTAGTTGTTTCACTCAAAAAAATCATATCTTTATATTATTCTCTTTGTCTGACTTTGATATGGAGGCAATAGTTAAAAGCATAAGAATTATAGGATACAATTTCGTATCGGGTTGTTTGTAATTTTATATCGGATGACACAAATTGAAACCGATTTATTTTCGCCATGGTCAGGGGCGTAGCCAGGAATTTTTGTTAGTGGGGGCTACAAATGATAAATATAATATTGGTAGTTATTTTATCATCGATTTGAGGGCTTCTACATCATAGATTTAGGTGCTTATATACAAACGAAGGTGTATAAAACACATATTTCATAAAAACTCAAGATTTAAAGGGGGGTTTGAGCCCCCACAACCTTCAATATAGCTATGCCACTGGCCATGGTCCGATATAAAGGTGTATTTTTATAATCAGATATCTTTATGCATGACTATAATGAGATTGGATTAAGAAATATAATATAGGTTTTTGCTTATCTTGATATAATTATTATTTTTTTCGAACTTGAATCGTCGGATCTCCATTCTTCGATGCCTCGCTTTTCGAGTTCTCCATTCTTCGGCCCATCAAGAAGAAGACTAAATCACCATCATTCAAACTAGAATAAGATGGAATTTATATACCATTTGAGAGAAATGATCGGCAAGAGATGCACCCCAACCTCCATCTCCAAACGACTATTCTGTGATCGAGTCATCGAAACGAATGATCTTGGGTCGCATATCTTTCTCTCACTCTCTGCAAATCGATTCAAATCAAATCTTCAATGAGTTTGTTTGGTTTCTTCTATTTTCGTCTAAGTTTGCTTTTTGTTATATATGATATGCAATCTGCTTTAGGATATGATATGTCTGTAGATTGAAATATGTTAAAGGATATCATAGTAGTTTAATAATTAGAGTTTTTAAAATATAAATATATTAATTAAAAAGCCTAGGTGAATCATAACCATTGAATTTAGTTTTAGTTTCAAAGGATGAGATTTATAATCCTGCAATTCATGTGCATTTGCACGTGC
This sequence comes from Chloranthus sessilifolius, assembly GCA_021018995.1. NCBI lineage: Eukaryota > Viridiplantae > Streptophyta > Magnoliopsida > Chloranthales > Chloranthaceae > Chloranthus > Chloranthus sessilifolius. The sequence continues at coordinate 2,892,564 of CM037588.1, read as the reverse complement.
ATCCTTACTAGTTACTAAAAAAGACTGAAGGGTTATGACTTCTGTAAGAGTAATATTTTGCGGATCCAACTATAGGATAGCAAGTCCGAGGAAATTGACAAAAATTTCAGTTTTGGGCATGACCGAGGATCAAAATTTTAGCAAAAATTTTGGTTTTGGGCATGACCGAAACCGAAATCTGATAATTTGACTGAAATCCGAAAATTTGGCCAAAATTTCGGCTGAAATTTTGATCCCCATACAAAAGTGATGGAAATTTCGGTCCAAAATTTCGTTTTGATGGAGACCGAAACCGATAATTTGGACCGAAATTTTGATCCTTGGAAGAAGCCATGTATTAGCCATTCATTTTGTGGGACTTCCTTATTTTAATCAAATTTATCAAGTGGGAGCTTGGGAATAAATCGACTTGAAAAAAATTCAAAAACATCTGGCAAAATTCATCAAATTCGGGAAAAAAGGTTCAAAATTTGGTAAGATAAAAAAGGAAAATTACAAAAAGAAGAGTAACTAAAAACCTATAAAAATAAAATAATAATTAGAAAATTTGGAAAAATTTGTGAATAATTCATGAAATTCGCAAATAATTCTTGAAATTCACAATTTTTTGAAAAAGTCACAAATAAATATACTGTTGTTTGTTTTTCAAACAATTACAACTTAATCGTCACTTTTTCAAAAAGTTAGAGAATATAATCACTATGATCTTAATCACATGTTGCATGACTTATCGAGGCAACCTTAAGCCAAATCCAATGTAGATCAAGGATCAAAATGTCGGATTTCATATCGGTTTTGGGCATGACCAAAATGGAAACCCAAAATTTTGATCCCATACAATTACTCCAAAATTTTGGATTTTGGTTTCGGTTTCCGTTTCAGTTTCAGGCATGCCCGAAAATTTCGGCAATTCTTTTATCCATGAGGTAGATGAACTCCCTATGCATGGGATGACACCACGCACCAACATGGGACAAATTAATCCTTCTTCTCTTGTGTCATTGATTTCGTATAGACGGCATTAATTGGCTGCTTGACTCTCATATCACAAGTGTCAAATGCACAAGCCCCAAATGTAATAGTGACGGACTGTCATTTAAATATTAAATGACATCAATTAACAAGTGTTTAAACGGTTTTAAATGGATTATAATCTTGAAAATTTATATCTCAAAGTGATATACCATCTATTGAAGGGCTACACCTCCAAAAATCACACTTTTTGAGAAATTAGGATCATCTAATCTGCGCACTTTAATATTAACAATTGTTTTTAATTCTAATGATTGATATTAAAATATATCGATCGGATGTTTTACATCTACTTATAAGCATAATCTTTTGGCTTGAACATGTGGAATTATTATTTGAAAAAATTTAAATTGATCGTAAATATATGCAACATGGCAAAATGATAAATCACACTTCAATCATATGAGACAAAAAGTGACATTTTAATAATATAAGCTCATTTAAACACCATTTGTTGTTTAAATGTCATTAAGTAGCAAAGTATTAAAATGGGTATCGGTATTGAGCACTGGCGGAGCTATATAGAAGGGTGCGGGGACTCAAGCCCCCATTTGTTTCTTAAATTTGTAGTGGCTTTGTATAAGATATGTTTTTTGTATAACTTATTTTTGTGTGTAAGTCCTCAGATCCATGGTATACAAGCTCCCCAATCGTCGATAAAATAACTATTAAAATCTATGAAATTATTACTAGCCTCCACCGGTAGAAAATCCTAGCTACATCCTTGATATTGAGTATCGATTTGCTCGAGGCTGATACGAATCGATCGATACGCATTGGGCAATTTCGAGTCGTATCAGTCAATTAAATAATAATAATAATAATAATGAAAAAATAGAGTCTTGGAACATATCGGGCGATACCCGATACGTATCGGCCGATATGTATCAAACTGATATGTACCGATTTGGCCGAAAACTAATATTTTTGATACCTTGGTAAGCAGCCCTTATCCCAATATAATAAAATCGTAATAATGTGACGAATTATGGTTAGATTCTTCACAGCCATTAGATAAGAGTGCGTCTTGACTTTTACGATTTATAAGATGACGTGGTCAAAGAATCTCTCACATTCAATGGCTTGAACTCGAAATTAGAGTCAACCAGTTGGACCGACCATTGCCCAATAATGTCACCCAATGCACTAAGTAATGCTTATATTAAAGTCCTATTTGATGTCAGCCAACAAGCATGAGTAAATAAATAGAAAGTCAAAGACTTTTGAAAAATCAAAGAGTGAATATAGATTGTTAAGCTCATACATATAGGCTGTGTTTGAAATTGCCCTTTGCAGCAAAAGAGCGGCCCATTTATAAGAGAAGTTTATATTACTCTTTTAAAATCATTCAAATTCAACTCTTTTTCTTTCCAAAAGACCTAGGAGCATAGTTACAAAAATCGCCAAATTTTTAAAATTCACAAATTTAAGGTCCTCCAAATTATTCATGAATATTTTGAAAATTCATCCAATCACAAAAATTCGCGACTAATGCTCAAATTTTAAAAAAATGTTATGACTTTCTAAATATATTATTATTATTAATTTTTTTTTATAATTTTTTATTTTTTATTTTTATTTGAAAATTTTTCCTACCGATTTTTTCTTTGAATATTTACTCGAATTTCCCGTACTTGCTAGATTTTTCCAAAATTTAACCTCGTCGAACTATTATTGAACCCCAATTTGGTGACTATGGCTAAGAGCCACCGGCATAATCACATAAAAGGGTGCGGGGCTCAAGCCTCCATTTAACTCTAGAGTTTCTATTAAGTATGGTTCTTATATAACCTTTGTTTGGATGCAAGCCCTTAAATCTGTGATGTAAAAGTCCTCAAATCGGCTCAAGCCCTCATTTAACTCTGGAGTTTTTATTAAGTAGGGTTTTTTATCATTTGTAGCTCCCACCAACAAAAATTTATAGCTACGCCCTGCTAAGAGCACTTACAATCAAATACAGCCTCATACTAAAGTTCTTTATGTCGGAATTATGGATTAAAATGCCGGAAAATCAGTACGTATCGTCCGAGCTGAAAATCGGTATGTATCGGACAATATGTACCGGAACAGTAACATATCGGACGATATATTAAATATATCATCCGATATTAGCCATATAAAAGGGCGATACGACACATTTAATGTACCGTATCGTCCACCTCCGATACCAATACGTATCGGTATCGAACAATATTTTGATCAATGATTGGAATATAGAGCTGCTCTTTGCCTCCAAAGAACAATCTCAAACACAACCATTGAGGCCCAAATGCTATACAAGGGGGTGTTACCCATGATTTAGTTAGGCGTCATGTGGCACTGAACTGGAGAAGCAGGTTTTCCATCATTTAATATTTGGCTAAAAGTTGAAAAAGAAGAATGATAGATCAATTTTGAGTTCCAAACACAAAGATTGTTGAACACACTATTGGGTTAAAAGTTAAAAAAGAAATTTTTTTTAATAATTCTTTTAATAAAAACTTTAAGCAGTCACTAAGCCCTCGGAGGATGTGGTGGAATAGGCGATCATGTGCCACGTGTATAGTAAGCATATGATTAAAAGATTCTATCTATATGATTGATGCACTTTAATTTTGACCATTAAAATATATAAACAATCATTCATTTTTAGAATGCATCAATTATTCTTATCAAAAAAAAAAAAAAAAAATGCATCAATCATATGGGTCAAATCTTTTCATGACTATTATATTTTTATAACGCTTTAATTCATTATTTGAATCAAGGATAAAAATTTCCGAGTTTGCTTTGGTTTTGGGGTGGATCGAAACTGAAATTTTGCCCGAAATCGAAATTTTGAACCAAAATCTTAATTCCCATACATTCGGAGCCGATAAATTCGATTTTCAGTTCCGTTTTGGTCTGCACCGAAACAAAGCATTTCCACCGAAATTATAATTTTGATAAATTAGATCATTCAAAAAGCCACATGTCACTTGGCTTAATAAGTGGACGGTGACACATAATTTGTACAAGCGTGATCATGTCTCATTATTATTCTAAAATTATGATTTCATTGCAGCCGCATGTTTTAAATCTATGCCTCAAATCATGGCATATGTCTACAAATATATTCGTTCCACTAGTGATCTTTTACTATATAAATAGTTCCACAAAGCAGTTGGCTGGCTTTTCCTAAACGTAGAGTAGCGGAAAGAAAATCTCCAGCTTTCAATCCGTCAATCGTAGTCGCTGGAGCTGCGCACGTTAGCAATGGAGTTGATGTCTCATGCTTCAACTTTTCTCCTCCCTTCAGTTCCCCTAGACAAGCCTCAGAATCTAACGTACGCCCTGGTCATTCTTAACCAGCATCTCCCTCGCTTCACTCCTCTGCTATGGAAGCATGGTATAGTATGCCCACCTCTCTCTCTCTCTCTCTCTCTCTCTCTCTCTCTCTCTCTCTTCTTTTTCTCTCTATCTGATTTCTAGGGTTTCGTTTCTCTGTCATCTCGATCTGAACTCTGAAGTGTTAGAGGTTCGTTATCTGTTCTTTGTAGAACAGCACAATTACGTCTGTGTGCTGATGGAGGAGCGAATCGTTTATACGACGAAATGCCAGAGCTTTTATCTCCTGAAGATCCTCTGGATATTCGAAACAGGTTATTTTCTTTGATGTTTGTAATTTTTTAATCAGAATATGTGGATATAGCAATTTAATTTATCTGTCTAATATCGTTTCATGTCAATTTGGCAGATGTTTTATGTGATATGTGAGTTGGTTGATTGCTTGTATAATATAATTAAACTCTGGGATCATTTGGAATTTGGCTTTTTAATTAAGGTTTTTTGCTTTCGTATTTGAAACTGAACGGTGAAAATCTTAGTTTTGTTAATAAATAATTGCCTGAGCTTCGTTTTATGTCAATTTGGCATATATTTTAATGTGTTATGTGAATTGGTTGATTGTTTATGTTATATGATTAAATTTGGGAATCATGTGGAATTTGAATTTTTAATTGAAGTATTTTTGCTTTCTTATTTGAAATTGAACAGTGAATAATCTTAATTTAGTTAATTAATAATTGCTTGAGCTTCATAATTTCGTTTGATGCCAATTTGGTATATCCTATAATGTGATATGTAAATTGGTTGATTTTTTATATTATATAATTAATTTCAGAATCATGTGGAATTTGAATTTTTAATTCAGAGTTTTGGCTCTCTTATCTAAAAATTGAACAGTGAAAATCTTATTTAAGTTAATTGATAATTGATTGAGTGTCAAATTATTGCTAGGCCAAAATAACCTTGGAATTGTGATCATGGTTTGAAATACCGGCTGGTACCAGTATACGGCAGGTGGTATATACCGGTAGCGGATGAGACCGGTATGGTAAATAGGCTTATGAACATCTCGGCCATATTCGGACCGAGATATTCATTATACTTTTTATAGCGGCCAGTATATCATTATGTTTTGGTATATTGTTTATAACTCTTACCACTTTATTATTTTTCTAAAACAATAAAAGAATATTCAAGTATATGCCAATTTGTACTGGCTAGTATAAACGGTTTATAATGGTACTGTCTGAGGGCGGTATATACCGCTGGAGTGAGATTTTAAACCTTGATCCTGATACATTGATACTGAAACCCAAGAATACGAAGCATATTGATCAATGACCACATGTGACTCTTGCCAAATATCCAATATGTCAGCTTCTTTTACCCCATACAAGCCGATCTGTTACTCTTGTCATGCACATAGATCAAAATACCTGATTACCGATACATATCGGCCGATACATTGAATGTATATATATATATATATATATATATATATTATTTATTTATTTATTTTTATTTTTTTCATTCTGAAGCCACGGACGTCCGTCACTTAAATTTTATATGAAATTATCGGACGATACATTGCCCGTATCGGACGACAACTTACTATTTTTTAGGTTCCCGATAAATACTGTATTTATCGTATCGGGCACGCACCCCTAAAACTGATACGTATCGGTTTTGTCCGAAATTTTGACCCATGGTCGTGCATACCCGAACAGTATGGTACCTTTTAGATGTGCAACCACGAAAAAGCTAAAATAAATTAGTTGGAAAATGGTTTCATGGATTGAAAATGTTTGTAAAATTGTTACTTCTATTGCTAAAACAATATTAACTTAATAAGGGTACCCCAACACATAATAAGCTAAATTAAATATGTTTGTAAACATTTCCAATTCTGTTTTTGTCAAAAAATATGGCTGTCCCAACCGAGCATACATGTCCCATTTTGAGACGAACAATTGTAGAGATATTTTGAGCCATGCTAAAAACAAATGTGTTGTGCTGGGAAATACTTTAATGGATGATAGCAAAAAGGATATTTGTTCTCACCTTTGAAAACAAAACCAAAGCAATGACAATCCTCTTCTTATTGTTTCCAGTGAAGCTCAAAGATATGCTGGATTTTCCATCTTGTTTCTATTCAATGTTACTGACTCCAAAAGAGAATTGTGTTGTACCTCTAACTGTCCCTAGATGTAGAAAAGTCTGCATAGGCGATATCTAGAGGATCCTTCATATCGATACAACCTCTAGGCCCGAGCTATGTTATACAATATTGTTGAGGAATTGGTATTAAATACCGACCCAAGTGCCATTGGTGAGATTCGAGTCAATCTCTCTCCATCAACCTTGAAAAATGTGTTTATGAGCGCCAAGTCAGTGAAATGTCAACAATGTACTTTTACTAGTCTGCTTGCTCATAAATAGTTATGCCCCTCCCAAGGCTTCACCATTTGGGCAGAGGGAGATTGACTTGAGCACGGGCCACTAGCGCTTGAGTCGAATACCTTCTACCAGCAATATTGTTGATATGTATATTATTGTTCAATACCTACCAATACCAGCAGGTATCGACCCATAAATAGGGGTCTGATGCCCCTAATTATTGATATTGGCCAATATTCTACATAATTTGTTACATATTGATTATATGTATCGATACGAGCTATGTTGAGGATGGAGGCCCTTGCATGCTATGTTTTGGCTTATAGAAGGTGAGGATGAAAACCCTTTATAATTTATTTAATAATTTATTGTAATTATAATTAGTATTATCATTTCTAGTTGGCTCTGTATGTGTGTGTGGTTACTAACCCTTTTTTGTAGCATTTGAGTTTAGCAAATGTCAGATGCACAATTCCTTACATTAAGTCCTCTCTTAGGTTGTCTATTACGTGCTCATAAAATGGCTATCTTACAGGCACAGAGATGAGATAGTCCCTATACGGGCTAATGGTACTTCACGGTGCTCATAAGATAGCTATCTTCACTGGCCCTAAACCAATATAATAATCGTTGCATTTGGTTTTGATGCGGCATTTATGAAATTCTATGAACCATAGCTAGTTACAGGAGTCATTTACTCAGGTCAAAGAAAGAAATGATATTTAAAAAAAAACCAGGCGAGGGTATTATTTTTCTCCTCCTTCTAAAACCTAAATCAGATCAAGCATGGGTCTCTGTCCTCACTTTCTGAAAACAAATGTAAAGCACTCACAATCTTCTTCTTCCTGTGTCCAAGGAAATTTACTGATTCTTTTTATACACTAATTTTTCATCGAGTTTCTGCTCGATGCCTTTTTTTTTTTTTTTTTTTTTTTTTAATATTGTAAAAAGAAAATCATCTATACGTCTAAGCCTTCTTGGATGCAAGAAGATCTACATTTTGTCATTGCTTTGATTTTGTTTCTACAATGTGAGGAGAAAAACTCTAGTTTTATTTGGTTTGTAGTTAGAAGGTGAGGAGAGATGTGTCTTGCTTTGGCTTTGTTTTTAGTTTTTTTTTTAGTAGAACTATTTTTTGTAACATTAGCTATAGCAAGTGCCTCAAATTACCATGGTTAGCAGAATGTAACAAAAGCTGCATTAGAGTCAGTTGCTACATGTACTATATTGGATTAAGAGCTCTATCTTAGGTGTCACTTTCTTTCTCATAAGATAGCTATCTTATGAGCACCGTGAGGATCCATGGACTCATCAGTATATGATAAACCAAACATGCATGAGTGTGATAGTAAACATATAACATTTTGACCATAGCATTGAAACTAAGAAACATAAGATGTTTAAATACCGATCGCTTCCAAGCATGAGTGATATGTAATGATAATTGATTTTTATGGGCTGATATAAGAAATTATGGCATGGTTCTTGCATCCATATCTTACGATAAAAGTTTATAGCGATGATATCTATCCTTATCTTGGTATTGGTGCTGGCACGAAAGTATCACGTTATTGAAATTTTAAACAATGCATGGATGAACCTTAAAAAAAAAAACTGATGGGGACATCAGATCTAGGGCACCATTTACTGTGTAACCAAGGCGCAAGAAAAAGCCCAAGGCGCTTCGTATAGTGTGGATCGGCAATTTCAGAGAATATTCGCAAGGAATGGCCAAAGCAAGGAAGGGCCAAAGAATACAAAAGGCAGCAAAGGGGGACGAAGAGGGCGAGAACTCTTCCCATACTTGCGTGAGCGAGGTCGACCAGAGAGGACTCTGATATGCAGCTCTAGACTCATGCGAGCGAGTCCCATTCTTTCATGAACGAGATCGGCCAAAGAGTGTTAGGTGATGCAATTTTGATTTCACATGAGCGAGTCTCATTCTCACTCGAGGGAGAACCGAGTTCCAGACTCACGCAAGCAAGTCCAAAACTCGCGCGAGGGAGTTCGCACACACAACTTAGTTTTAAAGGATTTTAGTTTCCTTTTTAGACAAGGAGTCCTATTTTCGTTTCTTATGCTTAGTAAGGGTTTCTTAGCTATAAATATAGCCTTGTAAAGACAATTAAGAACCTTTTGATTGATTAATGAATGCTTTGAACCAAGTTTCAAAATTAGGAGAGCGATTCTTTCAACTAGAAGAGCGAGTCTTCTTCCCCTTGGGGTTTGGTGCGAGGCCAATTTATCTATCCATCTTATCTACTTCTATCTCTTGATTACATATAAGTGAGAAATTGAATTCAACGTTAATTTCTTTTGATCTTGAATTTACGGCATAATTTTGCTTACTCGATCTTTCTTATTCGTTTACCCAAGATCGTCCGAAGTCTTAATTACGAGGTTTATTCACTTTGAGACTTTTAATTGCGATTACGTTCAATCCTTTTTCTTATTGTTTAGTATGGCATTGAAAGAATCCATTATTGGTTTCATTCAATACCCTAGACTGTTGGAGATTGAGTTCGTTCGCTAGAACCCATAGTCCTCTAGATTCTGGAGAAAACGTACTACGGGATTAACACTAATATGGATTATTCGAAATTGCTAGGTTAGAACTTTTTGTATTTTCTCTGTTAATTTGCTTGGAAATTTATTGCTTTAATTGTTCATGTCAATTCAAAATTAATCTCTGCTCAAATCATATTAGATTAGTGTTTTTTCCTGCATAAAAAACTCTTCACTGAGCTGCTTGCTGTTTTTGATAGGAATTTTGTTGTGTTGGTCTGATTGTAACATATAGTTTGGTCAGTTGTGGGAAGGCCATCTTTTGCAACGACTAATATTGTAATATATCTCTCTTTTCCCTGTCCAGGTTCAAGCCAGACGTAATTAAAGGCGATATGGATTCAATTAGAATAGAAGTTCAGGAATTTTATTTAAATTTGGTATGTTATTTATAGCGTTCCATTGAATCCCTTGATAGATTCTTGTTAGGACATGTTAAATGAACTTGATGTAATCAACACGAGTTGCTTGGCAAATATTCGAAGTATTGGTGCCTGTTTAATGTCTTTCTCGTGAGAAATATATTATTAGCGAGGTTCAAAATAATCTAACAATCTCAAGTGCAACACATAGTTCCTTAAATCCCATCATTCTAGGGCAGGCATACGCAAATTTGCAGGTATGACTTGCTAGGAAAGTTATTGACAAGGGTTTTTACACCGAGCTGTTCACCTGACCCTAACCCTATGCCTTTTGATCTGGGTTTGGGACCTACATTGGTGAATGAACTGCGAGACTTTGGCAAATTTCATGTTCTGCGGACAATTGATGGGCCCAAATAAATTATCAATATAACACCATAAATTTGATTATGAAATATTCCCATTTTTGTCATTTGTGCTTCCAAGAAGTATAAACCACATATAATGAAAAAGTGTAAATAGAGCAAGAGATAGTCATGACAAACACAACGTATTTCTACTGCAAAATGAAAAGAAATATATATATATATATATATATATATATATATATAAATCCTTTTGTTACACTTAAAATCATATTTAAATAGTCTTCCACTGTAAGGCCTTCCCAAGTGACCTCTTTTTTACAAGGGAATCCACCACATCATTTGATTCTCTTAGGATTCGCCAAAAATTAAGAACTTTGGAAGTGCTTAAGTCCCAAATATCATCAATGGCATTTGCTAGCCTTCACAAATTGCAACTTCCGTTCTGGGCCCATGTAATAAAATTACTTGGATCTCCTTCAATGAGCATCAAATTATTAGCAAAATGATAAGTATCAACTATCAATCCTGCAAGTCACGCGTGTAATTTCCCTCTGTTAAGACCACAACCAATCAGGTCACAGACACTTTGAGAAATATTCCTTCATGGTCTCTAATTTCTCCTCAAATTCTTCTAGAACTGGCTCGATCACCTACTGAAATTAAGCTTAAGAAGCAACAATGTTGGAGCATACTAGGTCACTTTTTCATAAACTTCGATCCTTATCTTGAGAGTTTTTCCTTCTAATTTCTTCTCATGTCATTCTCATTCAAAGAGGCGCAGCAAACTAATGGCCATTCAACTTTGAGAATTAACCATTCCAACCTTTTACTTTTTTTTAGAATATTCTATTGTTCCTTTCATTCCAAACTCCCCCACTATAAACACTAGTTTCTGTAGAACCTGACCACTTGACCCATCAGTAATTCCCACAACTAAACAGAAAATACTACGCTATTCCCAACAGTTGAAAAAAGAAACTCCAAATACCATAAGCCAACTTAGAATGGATCTTGTCACTATCAAGGCAATCACACATGTTTCCATTTCAAAATCTCAATTTTGGAGATGATTAACTGTGAGGATCTTGTCCCAAGTTGTCATTGTGGCCCTCCCAAAACTTTGTCCATGAGTTTCTATCAAAAGTTGCTTAAAGGAATTAATTTTCTATTTTACGGAAAAGACACTACTTGACCCATCCAAACTCTACTGTCCAACTTGGGCAGCACGACATACATTGTCCAATTTACCTAATAAGTCAACCAATGATGAACATATCCCATCCCTCAAGTTTTGTTAGGCCATCAGTTCACAAAGTTGAAAGTGTTAAACAGGTGCTTCAGAGTTGAACTGCTCCAATCAAAATATAAATTTTAGAAAGAGTGGTTTTTGATAAAAGTGGGAAAAACTGTCGGCTGCAAACTTGACCTACTATTGTGTGTGAGAATGCTGCTAAGACAACTGTAAGAGCCATGGTTTCAAAAACTCGACTGATATTGATACATATTTGAGATACGTATCAATTTTGACTGAGTCAAAACTGATATTGATTTCAGTCTTCATAGCACATGGCCATCGGCTAATGACCACCTGTATCGTTAGGCATTAGTGGATATCGCATTATATTAGTTATCTCAACTGATTCCACTTTCCCGAAGTTTTCCTTTATGTTTAGGGAAGACTTTCGTTTTGATGTGGGACCCGGTGGTTGAATGCTTTGATAGGAAGTTAGCATAGCGGAAAGATGCCCTATTATCAAAAGGAGGGCGACTTACTAGTTAGGGTTACTTTAGCTAACTTACTGATATTCTTCATGTCCCTATTCGAAAGTTCCATTATTGATGTAAAGCGGTTGGAAAAGAATTCTTTTAGGGGTGGATAAACTCAAAAGAGAAAATTCATGTTGTTTGTTGGGATGCGGTGAGATTCTCAACTGACTATGGTGGGCAGGGGGGAGCTAGGATTTATTTATTTATTTATTTATTATCTGTAACAAAGCAAATATTATTGAAACAAAATGAGAAAATACAAAACTAAAGGGTAGCATGCCACTACCGAAACAACAACAAAAAAGAGAAGGAAAGAAAGAACCCCCGAAAATAAGCCCTAAGAGCAGAATAGCCATGGAAAAGCATCAAAGCATCACGGAGGAAGGGAGTGGAAAGGCCGGGGTGAAGGGAAGGGTAAGCGGCTAAGGAGGGGGCTACAGGGGGGTGGGTGATAGAGGTCCCAGTGAGACATCAGCTGCAATTCTCTCTCATCTTCCTCTTGTTGGGAGCCAAGAGTGACCCATTGAAGGAGGAAGTCCCTAACTGATTTGTGCACCAGTTGAAACGGTCTACCAATCTTCCTGAAAACTCTGTTATTACGTTCAAGCCAAATGGCCCACAAGGTAGCATACACCAGAACTTGCCATACGTTCCTGAAGAGGGGCATGGTTCCCTCCCATTATTCCAATAAGCCCACCAGTTTCTCTGGAAAGACCCATTGTGAGTGCCAAAGATATGTAACACCACTGCCCACACTTTCCGAGCGTAGGCGCAGTGAATGAGAGCATGGTTAATGGTTTCCCTATCCCTCATACAAAGGAGGCATCGTGACACAACTGCGATCCCTCTTCTTCTAAGTTGGTCTCTAGTAAGGTTTTCCCCCATGACGCAGACCAGGCAAAACAACGAATCTTCAGAGGGATTTTGATTTTCCAAAATTTAGCCCAAATCTTTCTTTCATTCATAACCTGGCGATTCTGTAATAGGTGGGAGTAGAAAGTGGACACCATGAAAACCCCTTTGGCATTATTTATAGGTTCCATATTCTGCTTCTCTATGGAGGGTGTTAGGAGATAAAGAGTGGAGAAGGCTAAAAAGAGCTATAAACTCATTGATCTCCTTGTCCTAAAGCATTATTCGAGTAGTAACGTTCCAAGTAAATTGCCCAGTGCTGAAATCAGTAAACGTCGATATCGGGGCCACTTGGGTAGCCGAAATGCGGAAGATGTTAAGAAAGGAGACTTTGAGGCTTTCCAGCCCAGCCCCCTTATCCTTCCAAAAATCGATCCTCTCTCCATTCCCCCAACTTAAAGAGATGCAGTCCCTGAAGCTATTCGCCACGGCCATGACACCTTTACACTAGTTGGAGATGTTAGGGCCCTCCGCATTGATACCCCAAGCATTCTCATCCAAACCATACTTAGCGGTGACCACTTGCCACCACAATTTGTCCTGTTCTTTCTCATCATCAATTCTCCACGGCCATTTACCAAGAAGAGCTTTATTGACTAAACCCAATCTCCGAATTCCAAGACCTCCCTTGTCCTTATCATTGCAGCAAATTTCCCACTTTAGCAAATGAATCTTGGAGCTATGGCCCGCACCTTCCAAGAGAAAATCTCTCATTATTCTCTCGAGCTTAGCTATAACCGCAACCGGAGCAACATAAGTGGACATAAGGAAAACGGGCAAAGAGGCTAAAGTAGATTTGATGAGCGTGAGCCTCCCTCCATTACTGAGCATCTTGCTCTTCCAAGTCGCAAGCCGCTTTTGGAATCTCTAAATGACCGGATCCCAGAGGCCCTGTTTAAGTCTTCCCACTCCTAAAGGCAGCCCCGGATACTCAAAAGGCATGACTTCCTCCACACACCCCACCTGATTTACTAATAGGGGCATCACCTCACAACCTGTATTGGTCCCTATCAATTTGGACTTATGTAAATTAACCGCCTGGCCCGACACAGCTTCATACAAGGTGAGAGCACTAATAACCGCACTAACTTGACCAGCTTTAGTCCCACAAAAAATCACCGTGTCATCAGCATATTGGAGATGAGATATCACTAGGTTGTTAGAGATGCATAAGCCATTAAAGAAATTCATCTCAGACCCTTTATGAAGAATTCTATGCAGAGCTGCACCCACAATATTGAAAAGCAGCAGCGAAAGTGGGCCCCCCTGCCGCGAACCTCTAGAACTCCGGAAGAAACCTTTAGGACATCCGTTCATCAGAACCGAGAAACGGGCCGACACAACACAACCCCTAACCCACGCTAACCATTTCTGACCAAACCCCATGCGGCTTATAAGGTAGAGAAGAAAATCCCAATCAACTCTATCGTAAACTTTCTCCATATCAATTTTGAGAACAACTCTGTTTTCTTTTCTTAACTTAACGGAGTGAATAGCCTCATGAGCAGTGACTACCAGATCTAATAGCTGCCTTCCCGGGATAAAAGCTCCTTGCATATTACAGACCACAGTACCAATGCAGCTTCTAAGTCTGTTAGCCAGGACTTTAGGGACAATTTTGTAGTTACAGTTCAACAAGCTAATGGGCCAAAAATCTGAGACCTTCACAGCACCCTCCACCTTTGGAATCAGGGAGATAAAGGTAGAGTTCATACTCTTGGTAATTTCCCCACACTACTGGAATTCCCCAAGAAGCAGATGAAATCCTCTTTGATCACGCCCCAAAAAGATTGGAAAAACTCAATAGTAAAACCGCCTGGCCTCGGGGCTTTGTTCTTAGACTGGAAACTTCTGTTCTTAGCTCTTTCTCGTCGATATCCCTTTCTATCTCGCATCTTTGTAGGTTGGACATTGCTGCAAAACTGATATCATCAAACCTTGGGCGGTTGTGGTCACCGTTACTTTAGATCTCCTCATAATACTTAACTAGTTGCACCACTATGGAATCATGGTCCCCGTAAACAGACCCCCCAACTTCAAGCTGTAGAATGGTGTTTCTATTCCTTCTCCCATTCACAACTCGATGGAAGAGCTTAGTGTTCCCATCCCCTTCTTTCAACCAATGAGCCTTCGTTTTTGATGCCACATTGTCTCCTCGTCCACACATTTCTGATTATACGCCATTTTGAGAGCGAGCCTGATGTCCCTTTCTTCTTCCGAGAGCGGGCTATCCTCCTCAAAGGAGTCAAAAGTTTTGATCTCTGAGAGAAGGTGGTCCTTGATCCTAGTGACATTATCAAAAGTTTCTTGGTTCCAGACCTTAATCTTCTCCTTAAGAATCTTAATTTTAGAGGTGAGGATATAGGTGGCTGTTCCCCTGATGTTTCCCTCATTCCACCAAACCGGTAGTTTGCTTCTGAAATCCTCATTGCGGAGCCACACATTCTCAAATCTGAAGGGACACGGTTCTTCCCTTGCGGGCCTCGAGTATTGAGTAGGATAGGCTTATGATCCGACTCCATGGTTGGCCAGCATTTTACAGCCGTTTGGGGGTGCTCTTCCATTCATTCCATCGAGCAGAGGAAACTGTCTAACCTACAGAAAGTAGGGGATCGCTGCCCGCTTGTCCACATGTAGGGAGCTATGATTTTCTTCCTCTGTGTGTGGGTGCGGTGGCGGTGGGGGGAGAGGGTCGATGGAGAGAGTGAGTTAGTATTAGGTAAACAGTCTGAGTGTCAGGTGTCTTGGTACTCAGATTCACTTTTTGGGATGCGTGCTTTGTTGAATCAGTGTGTACCGTATGCGCCACAAAAAAAAAAAAAAATCTTTGGTTTAAAAGATTTTGATGAAAAACAACCATATCATTTGATTCGAAGCAGTCATGCGCCATCTAAAATTAATAGTTACCATGTATTCCACTATACCCTTAATTTTAGATGGTGTTTGATTGCATTGAAATAGATGATGGGAGAACATTTTTCATTCCATTCTTTTACACAATAGATCTTGAGATCATGGGCATCAAATCACATGGAACACATGATGGTTCCACATACCACACATCCCAAAACTATATCAGCTGCAGCGACCTATATGTATTGGTCTAAAGAGTGGCTGATTTGACCACTGCTACTGAGTGTTTGAACCTTGGTAGGATCCAATCATTGCAAGGTTTGAGAGGAAATTGGTTTTATTGAAGAATAATTTACTCGCAATGGAGGTTGTCTCATGCTAATTAAAGACCTCTCTCAATTTTGCATTTTCTTCAAATACCAATTGGTTGGAAAAGCTTGAAAGAGAACTTTCACATAAAGTGAGGGAAAATATGGTAAGAAATTCCATATTGTCAACTGGGATGTCGGATTAGCAAAAAGAGATTGCCGTTTAGGTTTCCGTTATTTGAAAGAGATGAATATAGTTTTAATGATGAAGTGGCTATGACTCATGGGGGAGAGGGAGGGGCCTTGTGGGTTAGAGTGTTGAGCTGTGGAGTGGATATTTGGGTGGTTAAGTCGGGAGGTATGTCTAGAGGGTGAGGTTGGTGGGAAGCAGTATGCAGAGTCAACTTTGCTTTTGTTAGTGTTTTAGGTATGGGGTTGTTAGTAGGATCGAATTTTGGGAAAATCTTTGGTGGGGAGTTTCCATTTTATGTTGAATTTGGGAATTGTAGTCTCATGGTATCTAAGGGGGAGTTTACTAGCGAGCCGGGTTGGAGGTGGGGGGTTAATTTCTCTGTAAATGTAATCGGTTTAGAGTGTTGAGCTGTGGAGTGGATATTTGGGTGGTTAAGTCGGGAGGTATGTCTAGAGGGTGAGGTTGGTGGGAAGCAGTATGCAGAGTCAACTTTGCTTTTGTAAGTGTTTTAGGTATGGGGTTGGTAGTCGGATCGAATTTTGGGAAAATCTTTGGTGGGGAGTTTCCATTTTATGTTGAATTTGGGAATTGTAGTCTCATGATATCTAAGGGGGAGTTTATTAGCGAGCCGGGTTGGAGGTGGGGGGTTAATTTCTCTGTAAACATAATCAGTTTACCACATGGGTTCACAACCAGTGCATTAGGGATATTGCTTTAATAATCTGCATAGGGTTCCCATTCTGAACTATCTAGATCTTAGTGTAGGACCTTTTAATTATTTTCCATGTTTAATAGCAAAACATTCCATTAAAAGAAAAGAGCAAACAGGTTACAGAAGTGGTTCAGCGGCGAACTGGCCAAGGCATACAAATATAGGAGTGCAATGGAACTCAGCACTCAAACCACTTAAAAGGCAAAGCTTACAATTTCTGAATACGGTGATTACAAGAAGTTAGGAACTATCTTTGCTTTCGTCTGTCCTACTGAGAAGCTTCTCCATATAGTATAATGCTTCAAGTTGATAATAATCCATTGTTTTCTGACATAAATGTGGAAGAAGTCAAAGCTGGCCATGGTTGTTTTTGTTCCTATTGGATTTGGAAATGGATTGTTGTAGGAATTTATCAATTTCTCTTAGGAACTTTTTATTTTCTTCTGATGCTCGTTACCGGCATGTGGATTCCAGGGAAGCAAAATAGTGAACGAATCGCATGATCAGGACACTACTGATCTGCACAAGTGTGTAAATTTTATACGAGACTATACACCAAACCTGGAGAGTTCTAATGTAAGTGTCATGCTGATATTTCAGAGAGTCTTATCCTTATTTTATGCATGTCATCTATTATGTTATTATATTGATTGTTACGTACTATTTATCAATTGTTTTTCCAATGTTAAATTTATGGCAGGGACACTTGGTCTCTTTAACAATTCAAACCATTCTTTCTGCATCTCTACATGCAAAGAGTGGTCAACTCTCTTGTTATCATTCTGTGCTTTCAAATTCAATTGGACGTGAAAATAGCCAGAAGATTAACATATAGAGAACATGTGTACAATCTGTATCATGATGATGTGCTTGAATGGACCGTTTAGAAACATGATTTGAACATAGATGCATACTTGAATGTTGTTAAGAGTTGAGCCTTAGGGAAACAACAAATTCCAAGTTGGAAGGAAAAACTGGGGTACTAAAAATATGCAATTTATTGAGATTCAAATTGTCTTGTGCCCTTAGAGGGGTGCAAATGATTGGATTTTTTGTATAGCGTTTATGGTTACTTGTATATGGATTTTCTCTTGTTGTATCACTTCGGACACTGATTTCTCAGTTTAGTCCAAGATTCCTCCCTCATTGGGAATTGCACCATGCACTGATCCTGGGGCCTCAAAATGCGTGTGTATCCTCCCTTGAGTGCATTAAATGACATAGCAAAGTGACGTATGGTTGCTTAAAAATCGTATTAATTCAAGGATGTATCCAAATCAAATTATTTCATATTTATTCAAAAGCTCAAATTGAAATCTGGACGAAACTAGAATAGCTCGAATTGAAGTTTGGACCATCAGGTTATGGTGTGTCGAACAGAGGTTTGCTTTCAGCCTCGGATTTTGGGCAGAACAGTTCACCTGAGTTGATGGGCCTCAAAATGTGACCAAACAAATTCCTTCTGCCAAACCAGCGTAGTTGGAGAGGTTATTGAGTCTAGATGACTGTCCGCAGGAATTTTTCATAAAACTCTTTTAAGTATTGGCCGAGTTATGGCCTCGAGAAGGTGAGGTAGTCAAACTGTCCACGAGACTAGCTTGATAATGTTGACTTCAAAGAATTATCTAACCAAAGATACTAAAAGGAGCTAAAGTTTGGATGATATGATGCATATAACCTAGATAAAAATTTCATGCGAAACTTCCATATAAAAAATATTTTTCACATCCATTCAACAATAGTTCAAGAACGAAGAAAATAATATATCATCAAAGGCATTAGGTACATTTTTCCTACTTAGAGACACATTGCTATAAAAATACGTTAAAAGGGGACATGTACTCATAGGAAGCACGATAGACCAGCATAAATCCCTGAAAGTAGTTCATACACATGTTTTTTGTAATTATCCACTAAGAAAAGAAATGTGGCTAAGAGATAATCGAAAATCAATGAACGTTGGGCATACCCAGTCCACTTCTAACTATCCTAAGCATGCTTCATATCAAATTTAACTTAGGATACATATGGATTAAGAGATTAGATGAAAACATGGACATGTGTTCATATGGAATAAGATCAATGTTGTCAGAATCGGATCGTTTTCGTGGATCAATTTTGTCTTTGTGAATTACGTCGGATCGTTGAATTTTAAGATCCAATAAGGCTTTTTTATAGGAAAATTTTTTTAAAACTATATAATAAATCTAAACAATTGCAGTATGATGATATTTTCCCAAAGTGAATTATATAATGCCATATATAGTATAATATTCACATTTGACAAAACATGTACCATATATAGTTGGTTGAAATTGGTTTTTTAAATTGCCACCAAAGCTAGAAAACATCACATGTATTTCGAAACCCTTTGAAACAAATGACATCAAAATCCAAGCCAGTATGAGGAAGATTTTTCGAAATGAATGGATAGGTTTTTTGGAGAAGAAGATAAAACTCTAGAATGTTTTGGCCTTATTCTTTTATTTTTTGAAAACAAACAAAATGCAAAATCGTGTTCTTGGTTTCTTGAGACCGTGAAACTGGATTTTGTGGTCCAGCAGGTCCGGGATCCGATCCAGCAATCCTGCTGGAGTGTATCTGATCATGGGTCAAAATCTCAGACGATATTGGTACGTATTGGCCGATACGTACTTGTATCGCTGGCCAGCGGTACACGATACGTTGGGTATGCATCGTTGGCCAGTGGTACATTTTTTATATTTTTGATTGTATCGCCGATACATTGAATGTATCAGTGATACCGATACGTATCGTCCCTGTTTTAATGGTGGACGATATGTATTGGGAAACAGAGATTTTGACCCATGTATCTGATCGTACAATCCGGACCCTGGATCGTACTATCCGACACTACTTACAATCCGGCCCCAGGATCAGATGGCTGAGGTCATGATTCGATCTGAATCATGTAATCCAGATCGTGGATTGTACTATTCTTATAACACTGAATAAGACAACTGTTAATAATTCTCTAAGAAAATATTATGAGCATGACATTTTAAAGAGATGATGAAGACGACTACAGAAATCCCTAGCCCATTGAAGATTTAGGCATTCGAACCAAAATCTATCCTAGGCATGCTCCTTGATCTAGATTAATAAGGAACATTATCTAAATCATATGATCCAAGTATCCTAACCAATTGTGGCCATACACATAACAATTACATTCATGAAACCAAAACAAAAGAGATTGGACATGAGAAGAAGAGAACCAAATTAAATGAGACTACATCTATCCTAGATTCCTAACCACACTTGATCATTATATGGCAATGATCCTATACCAAAAATATGGTAGGATACTTGCAAGTATCGCTTTCTAGATTGGTTTCCAAAGATTTCCAAGCCTCCAAGCTCCTACCTCTTCCTTTTTCCTTCAGTATATCTCTAACTTATCTCTAACTTATCTCTCTCTCTCTCTCTCTCTCTCTCTCTCTCTCTCTCACACACACACACACACACACAGAGCTTCTCTCTCAAATGTAAAAGCCAAGGGGAAATTCAAGTGGCACGTAATAGAAGTTGGTTATATGGTTTTTAAAATTTGACATGATGGTTGACTGTTGGGGAAGTGTGATTTGATATATGGATGGATGTGAGTGATGGATGGGGGTTGATACACTCAAGATGTGCCTTGCGAGGCACAACCCCACAACATGCTTACCACACCACACTCCACCATACAATCCAAGTGAGCACCATCTTGGAGTGGGCGCCACATTCTCTCTCTTCCAAGGTTGTTCACAAAGGGTCCATAATACTTGACCTCCCTAAATTCATGGGTCCCAAATTCTGTGAGGGTAAAGGGCATCAACTAATGAGTGTTCTAGAGCTTTCTAACCATCATTCAACCACTTTAATATTCGTAGGGTTCAAAACTTATATGTAGGTCAAAGGTCAATGTGGCTTTAATGGTCCATACACTCTAACCAAGTAAGGACCTTGTGTAGTTTGTGGGTCAATGAGTCAATCTTCCAATGTTGTTACTTATGAGATTGGCTCAATGTAATTGACCTTGTGGCCTCTTTATGATGAGGCCCAATATTCACAAAGACCCATTGGGTAATGCCTAGTAAGTCATGGACCCTATAAGACCAAAGATCGAAGTCATGTTCGTAGTGAATCAAAATGAGACAGTCAAATTTTGACCCAAACTCAGTCATTCAAACTTCCAATATAACTTCGATTATGGAACAAAAGCACAAACATTTGTATTTGGTTTCGGACAGTTTCAATAGTTAGTTGCACACAAAAAATTCATATATGCACACCAACCTAATAGATACTCGAGACGGGCATTACAAGCTAAGCGTAAGCGGGCTACACCAAGGTGGGCGGAGCTTTTGACAAGAGAACCACTTTTGTATTTAGCTACATTTAATTCGAGTACAAGTATTACTGCATTAGTTTCCTCCAATTTGTAATAGATTTACTTCTGCACTCCCTCTCTAAGCCCCCATTTTCCAATATATAATCAAATGCTCTACTCTAATAAACCAAAATCCATCCTTATAAATTCCAAAGATTTTGATGATATTTCTGCAGCTAATAAGAGGGGAAAAAAAGAAGACTGATTTCATTTACTTACCCATTATGCTATTTTTCTCGAAGCAAGCATTTGACCTGTGGCTGGTTAGTCATTTTGACTGAATCAAACTAACTGAATAGTTAAAAACGTCCATATCAGCATATGAATAATATTTTCATGTAATTTTACACCATTGGTTTATTGTGCAGTCTACTTGTCAACCATGTTGTCTTATTAAGCCATTTCCTACTATTCGTAAATCTATTATGTGTAATATTGTATCTTTTATTCACCATTTTATCATCAAATTGCAGTTTGTCATTCTTGTTGCGGGAGCACTTGGAGGAAGGTTTGATCATGAGATTGGAAACATCAATGTTCTCCATCGGTTTTCAGATATCCGGATTGTTCTCTTATCTGATGATTGTTTGATTCAACTTCTTCCGAGGACCCATCACCATGAAATTCAGATTCAATCACCCGTCGAAGGCCCGTATTGTGGCCTCATTCCCATCGGCACACCATCCTCAAGCACCACTACCACTGGCTTGCAATGGGATCTCAGTAAGTACAACAATATTTACCTAAAGACTTATTGTAAGACTTTAAGGTGCCTGATGTGAGTGCCGGCTGCAGCATTTGGGTCAATCTCAAACACACAACCTTGGTCAATATGCTGAAAGCACCAAATCGTTGGGAAGTCCAAAATGAACTTTCACTGATTTCTGTGCTCATAAATTGCAGTGCAGCTCTCAAGGCTTGACCATTTGGACAAAAGGAGATTGACCTGATTGGCACTGCTGGCACTTGCTGCTCTTACCTAAATTGTGCTAATGTTTTATTTCTGGTGCACTCGTTCGTTTAGCATATTTTCTATTTTTCTTTGGAGTTTTTAATCTCAGATTGTTGCCAATATTGAATTGTCCGAACTGTCACTTTGGAAATGGGTTGATTCCAGCTGATACGGAGATGAAATTTGGCGGTTTGATTAGCACATCAAACATTGTACGCGAGGAAAAGATAACTGTCCGATCGGATTCTGATCTTCTCTGGACAATATCCATCCGAAAGCCAACAACCTGAAGAGAATTTTTACTTTGTCTACATATGGTAAATGTAACTTTTTGTTGAATTTGAGGTTCTCCTCTTTATTTTCCACTTTTCATAGGTATTTACATACTGTATCTATATCTCAATGGAGCACTGATTATTTGTTTTAAATACCACTGGAGAAATACATGACAGAGAGAACCAATTGAGTTGTGTGTATCAAAATAATACTGGTCAGATTCACACACAGATAGTGGTCCATTGAGTAATCAACATAATTATTTGGTTAAGTAATCGACATAATTCTTTTTCTGTAGCTATCTTACTAATGTCATCAGAACAGTCCAGACCAGACAAACATCTTGGCTGCAGTCCTACCTGAGCCGTGATGTTCTGAGATCCAGTCCGACTAGGGTTGGAAGTTCGGTTTACCAAACCTAAACCGAAACAGAGATTTCATGTTCAGTTTCGGTTTACTCAAAAACCGTAGCTGGACCGAAATTTCTCCGTTTCGGTTAACCGAAGTCCATGCCCTGAAACCGAATCAAACTCAGTTTTCAGGTTCAGGGAAAAATTTTATTTGTTGAAAGATTTTTTTTTTCCTAGTTTTCTCTCCCTACTCAACCAGTTTTCAGCACCCAAAACCGAAACCCAGTTGATCCAAAACCGGTTTTGGGTTTCGGTTCGATTTCAACTCTTTTTTCAGTTCGGTTCATTTGTTTTCAGTTTTTCGGTTTTTTTCCTGCCCTAAAGTATGACACTAAACTATGATCTTGCCTTGAAAACCACAAGGGATGACTGGACTGGAAGATCTAAACAAGGGTTGTGTAACGACCCAAATTTTTTTACTTTCTTTTATTAGTATTAGATGGTGCTTTGTACCCTGCATGGTGTTAGTGCTCAACACCGGAACCTACCCTAGTTGAGAAAATACACATTTTGGTTTTTCAAAAGGTTTTATATTTAAAATTGTCTTTTTTTACACAAGTTGTGTGGTGGCCTAGCGATTGAATGACTTTGGTTATAGACAAGAGGTCTAAGGATCAAACCTTACTACGTGAGTTTTACCTAAATCACTATTACAGGAATTCTTCTTAAAAACTCTAGCCATCACTCCATCTTCTTCTATAGCCACATTTTTCTAAAAACTCTCAAATCTCTTTTAAATCTCTTGTGTGTTCTTCCACAAAGAACACTGTGGTGTTTTTCTACCGTCAAATCGTGGTGGAAGAAGGCGGCGTAATCGTGGACGGACCATCGTGTGGGCACCGATCTCTATCGCCCTAACTACCGTCGATTTGCCGATCACGCTTCAAGAGGTGGGTACCCATCAATCCATCTTGTTCTTCTCAAATCTCGTCGCTTAAGATGCGTTCGATCGCGCATCGACGAGTTTAAAAATCTTATTTAAACTCAAATATCTCATAAATTAATAGACCTATATGTTTAATATTATGTTTTCCCTTAAAAGTTGTATATTCTGTATGTCGGGTTTATATGTTATTTCTCTTTTCTTTTCAAGAATCCTTTTTGTTTGGGCCATTAATATTTTACCTTCTATTAGGTCTGCATATTTAATATGTTTACTTCATCTTTTATATCTGTAAAATTAATTAAACTCTAATATTTATAAATTTGATAGATTGACTTAATTGGCATAATATCATATTGATATTGTTTATTTTCAAATCTATATAATTAAAAATTTATCCTTCTACTAAGACTATAATAATATATATTATTGTTGCAAATCTATATTATTATTTATTGAAAATTAATTATGCTCAAAAAATTAAATTATATATTTATTTGATTTAAAAGAATAATAGATTGCACTATTTTAAAGTTTCGGGTCTGAACTCACGGCTACGAACCCAAATTCGCGTCCACGAACCCGAGCTCGCGACCATTGATGCACCTGTCCCGATATTTTAGTCATATCTTTTTACTCCGACTTCGGATTAATGTGATTCTTGCGGCATTGGAAAGAAGACAACGAGCTTTACAACTTTATGTGAAATAGTCATTTCACGAATCTTACGTTTTAGATGTCAAAATAGAGTAGCAAGTCGGGTTCAATTTTGAATGACTTAAAACTATTCGAATTTAATGTTATTTTTCAATTCTCATTATCAAAATTCCTGTATGCATTATATCTTAAGGTCTTTCGATCGATGGTCATGATAAATCATAACTTAATAATTATAAATACCATTTAATTTAATTATCTAATTATTATATATATGCCAATTTATCGCTTCAACGCGACCTCTTCGATAATACGAAGTGTTAGGAATTCGATACATCATGAACATCGAACCCCGATCTTTCCATTATCAAGAATACACTTATAATTATCCTATTCTATGTTGTATTGGAATGTGTGTAAATAAATGTATATATATAAATATAAGATAATCTAATATAAATCTTTCTGTATGTCTGACCTTCTGTGTTTCAATCTTAAATTACATTATGAGTTATGAGTAAGTTATGACATATGTACGAGAGTATATGAGATCATGCCTACGCTTGGGCGTGATGACTCACTGAGATGGTATCGAAGCGAGGAATACACCGTATTCACATGCCTTACAACTCATGATGGAATAAGACCCATGACGAGTTGGGTGAATGCGAATTCAGTGTAACCTCGTATACGGTGGCATATACGGTGACCTGATCACCCTGAGTTTAAATATGATAGTATAAATTGAGTTAACTTATGAGGTTCGATCATAGGCATTAGCTGTGGTGAAGTTTCTTTTACCGTCACGTGAAACTTGAAATATTGGCGTCCATGTACAGATGCAACACCTCTATGGTAGTATAGACTACCACACGAAGTACATCCAGATTATTACAGAACTTTTTTCTTGGGAAGCGTAAATTAGGAAAATTGTCTCACTATAGTTATCCTAGGATTAAGTATAAGAGTATGATAAGATATGAGTATGAGATAAGATAAGTTATGATACGAATACGATAATAAGATATCGTTGTGCAGGCCAGCAAAAGATAAAGAACTTAAGTCTCTATGCGTGTCGTTCCTTGCGTAGTCACCGTAAGGGCAACGTCTTTCAGTCAAGACGGATCTCTGGGAGAGATTATGAGTATGAGTATGTTATGAGTGACTTTGGCCATTATGTCTCCTCATTAGCTGGATGGTGGAGTATGAGTATAACACGAGGGCGTTATGATATGGTGGTGTGATACTATGTTGACCCTCCCATGGTAGCTCGAGCAGCAACTCTGACACATGTCGTTTAGGATTTTCTCGAGTATGTTAGTTACGCTCATGCGATGCATAGACGTATGTGCGAGAATGATAATAAGACATGGTATGATATGTTATGAAATATGGTAAGGTACGTTAGGATATGAGTGTTTAGATCATGGTCTTGCATTTATGATATAATATGAGTTTCACGATATGCATATGATTTTACCTTTCTTCTGCTATCTGCTTTGAGATATTATATTTATCACTCACTTAATGCACCCACAATGCACCTGAGTAATATGGGGTGGATTGGTAGTGTATCCACTGAGTTTACATGACTGAGTAAACTCATCCCACGATAATTTAACAGTTGCAGGTGATTACGCTGGCGGAGTAGACGCGAGCCATCTAAATCTCGCTGTCGTTGATTTCATTGATCACGCGAGCGTTGAGTACCAGGAGCCTTTGGAGGGCGACGCTACCGGTTATCAGGAGAACTATGGTGTTGATCTTGATTCGAGTGTCGGTTATTGATCATTGTGGACTGGGCATTGAGTTCTATTGATACCAGTATTATGGATTTTATAGTTTATTTTATCGGATTTGTCTCCAACTGAATTTACATTTTATTGGTGGATTGTGATTTTATCATACTTATTCAATATTTATGATTGCATTTATATTCCACCATATTTATTAGATTTCACAGATTTCGTGAAATCATTATTGCGCGAGAACTCTGATTAGGTGTATGTCCGCTTAGCATATCCGGGATATGTGCGGGTCATAACACGGAATTATAGGCTCTCGGGATAGAATAGAATTTCGGGTCGTGGCAGACTTTCAATGGGTAAGTTGGGCCAACAATCTCTTTGCCTGGACTCTTTGAGACCCCGACAATTAACGGTTGAGGATTTTGCATTGGCGCAATTGATGAACTCATGCTCATAACCACTGTGACATTGATAAATATGTTTCATTTCGCCTTTGGAAATGAGGTATTTGTTTGATTTAAAATTTGTATACATTCGTGCGGGCTGAGAAGGCTGATTCCATCTCCTCAATGGTCTGTCCTTGTAAATGTATCTTTTATGACTAATACAAAAGTTAAACATATAATTATCATAGAAACAATTTTCTCTGAAATTTTTAAAAATTTCTTAGAAAGACACTGAAAAAGGGTTTGGACGAAGCAGAAATTTCAATGATTTCTCCTAAAATTGCTAAAATTTCATTAATTTTGTTCAAATTAAAGAAAATTTGTTGAAATTAGCAAAATATTTTAATTTTAATCATTTTTTAAATAACTTTTTTTTTTATAAATATTAAATATAATTTATATATGTTTATTGTACTCCCCAAATTTTTCTTGTAACTTTTTTGAATTTTTTCCTGAATTGAACTAAAATGACTCCGACCGAAAAATTGTTGAAAACAAAATTTGTCACAAGGATAATCACTATTTTTTTATTTTATGATTCTGCATTAGGAAAATACTATCTCCCAATGCAGGGTATGCCAAACTTTATTGCCCCATATTGGAGGCATTCGATACCTCTTGGAACGACATATCGTGATAAATCTCCAAAAATATAAAAGAACTTTTCGAATGTCATCATTGGCACTATGGAATGGTGTTATATAGAAATGTGCCCATGGTTCAAAATTTCGGATTTCATTGTATAGGTTTTAAAATTTCGGTTTTGAATTTCAATGTATGGGCTTCAAAATTTCAGCCGAAATTTTGGTTTCGGTCATGCCCAAAACCAAAATAATATCCGACATTTTGATCCTTAGCTGTACAAGGAATAGATGAATACGTATAACGTCAATATGTCAAATCAACAGGATGATTTTATTTAGCAGCAAGGACTTGAAGATGCTTCCCAACAGAGTTAAGGAAAAAATCCCTTAAGAAATTTGAGATAAAATTGCTAAAAAAAGAAAAATACGAACATATTATTATAGACACTATATTTGCTACTCCTCGTCTTGATTATCAATGAACCATTTAGTCATTAGATTCAAATCTACATAGTTGATTTGATGATTGCAATCTCGGAAATCTCTTTGATTGCATCCTCAATCTACCACTAAATCGTTGTTTTCAAATATTGGTTGTGGGCTGACAGCTCTTCAGGTAGGTTTGATTGCCAAATGAAACGTGTTTTAGGGTTATAATTGATAGGTTGACTGTGAGCGGTCACTTGATAGATCAAAGAGACGATGCATTTCGATGCTTTTTAGCTTACGATTACAAAAATCGTATATAAAGATCCACCCTTGTATCACCTCGTCGTTACACGTCATGTGTAACGACGAGTGCCAATTATAATCATAAAACGCGTGAGCAATCAAACATGCCTTTTTTATTGGTCGATTTTTAAGTTTTTTTCTAAATATAATTAAAATTGGACATTAATTACATATTTCTTTTTACATGTTTTGGATTGTGTAGTAATGTATTTCTTTGTAAGCATAAAATAAAAAAATTGAGTTCAATTGGAGCCTCCAAAGCATGATCAAAATAGCGTATGATACCGATACGTATCGGACGATATGTGTCGGTGTCAGACCCTAATGATATGGTACATTAAATGTACCATATCGTCTTATATATATGTAAACGCCTGGATGATACATTCAATGTATCGTCCGGTACATTACTCTTCTGATATGTATCGTCCGATAAGTATCGGTCTTTTGCTTAGACGATACGTACTGATTTTCCGGCATTTTGATCCATGTTCCAAAGTCCAAATACATATTTAAATTAATACAAAAAAACTTGAGATTTATATACGACTGCCAAACAAGGGTAAAATCACTTAAATACTATTTGAGTACCTTTATTTCCCACTCACAGATTCTTTCCATCCACCCAAATAAATGAGTGAATAAAAAGAATTTGTTGGTGAAAATAAAGGGTACTCATATATTATTTTTATTGTCACTTAGAGATTCTTTCCATCCACCCATGTGGATGGATGGAAAGAATCTATGAGTGAAAATATAGGTACTCATACTATTTTAGTGTTTAAGTGATGGCCAAGAGAGCGGATTGTAGATCTTTAGATTATGATCATACCATCGAACGACATACATGTTGACTTCAAATGATATGCAACTCAAAAATTTGGTTCTCTTAAAAAATAAAAAATAAAAAAATAACTCAAAATTTTGGTAAGCGACCCATTCCCCAATCCAAATTTCGAACAGGTCCTCTTCGATTTTGTTTATTTTAAATTTTTTATTTGGAATTGATCACTTCTCTTGCATTTGGGGCATTATTTTCCATCGAACCTATCATTTATTGCATTATTTTTCATTTAAAGGTATTTGGTGTCAAAGATAATACAAATAAAGAGGAAAATGAAAGCTTAAGGAAGAAGAAAATGGGGCCAAATAGGGCTGTCGAGTGGCTGGCTTTTGCATTGCCCTGGCGCCCTAGCCCTAGTGGGCTTTAATATGGTTGGCCCTAGCCCTAGTGAGCTAGGGCCAAACTTTGGGATTTCGAATATTTTTATTTTTATTTTTTTATTGTTCTTATGCTATAAAAAATATATATGATACCCATTATTAAATAATTTTAAATATAATTTATAATATAAAGTATAAAAGAAAGATAGACCTATTTTTTAAAATTATTAAATTTAACCTTCAATTCACAATCTATTTATTAAGAATGATAAAAATATATAATAAATATTAAAACACACACACACACACATATATATATGAAAAGGTGTTCGCCACTGTACTCCAATGTTCCAGGTGCAGGTCAATGTGGCATCCAAAGCATTGTTTCAATACCACATGGACAGTGGATGCATTGTTTAGATCATTTTTGGGAAAAAATAATTTTGAAAATTCATCTCTACAATGTATTTTTTGAGCCATTAAATATAGACCATTGAAACTAGTCAAATATTGACATATGCTTTTAAAAAGTTTTTTTTTGAAATTTTTTTTTTTTTTTTTTTAAATTGATCTAAACCATCCACTCATGCTTCACGTGGTAACCAAAGAGTATTTTGGGTGTCATGTGTACCTCCACGTGGACCTTAGAAGACGGTGACCATTCTCCTATGGAGGACGGAACCGGCTCCCATATATATATATATATATATATATATATATATATATATATATATATATATATATATATATATATATATATATATATAAGTCCGCATAGGCCCTGACCGTATCTTAGCCGCTATATATATATATATATAAGTCCGCGTAGGCCCTGATCGTATCTTAGCCGCTAAATTTCAGGGCTTTTATTTTAAAGGCTCAAGCCCCACCCTAGGGCCCTCAAAATTAGGCCTTAACCCTAACATTTAGGGCAGGGCTAACCCTTGTGACAGTCCTAGAGCTAGGTCTTTTAAGTGAGTGGTACCATATAAAATTTGGCTAGATGTCTTTGTGACATGCACAGACTTCCATGCATTAGAAGTCCATACACGTCACGCAGTCACATGCAAGTGGGATGTTGTGTCCACCCATGATTGGTGGACACCCATTGTAGACTAACTCATTTTGAAATGCTTCTCCTTGATTCCGGAAAACCCTGCTACACTATATTTGGAGGGCTGCTACTAATTCTCATGAAATACTAAATATCCCTCCCTAATCATAGCTGAAAAACATTAATTGCTTTGAATCAGATGATGGATATTGTTTTCATCTCAATCTTCCACACAATGAATTTTGGAATAATGAGCGTACCATCACATGGTTAGACTTTGACTCCACATGGCACCATCGCAACGTTTGATGTATGCCATGATTAAGGTCCATTGTGTGAAAAATTAGAACGGAAAATAATCATCATCCGGAATCAACTATGGTTAGTGGGGATATTGAGTATTTCATGGGCGTTTAGTAGCAGCCCCCAATATTCATAATCTCCTTTACAACAAGCTTACAAGTTTTGTATTTGGATTTAATGTTAAGTCTATTTCAAAAAATTTCTATAATTACAATGGACATCAAATTTGTCTTTCCACGAACATTTTAATGGCGGAAATTCTAAATAACCAATCAAATATTTCACATATACTAATACACCTGATTCGTTGGTTGAGATGTATTTCAATCAAGGATCAAAATATTGGATTATGTTTCGGTTTTGGTCATGATCGAAACTAAAATTTTGGCCAAAATCTTTCTCTAAGTGCATTCATATCAAACGGCACATGATAAGGTGTGAAATATGATCATATATCACACCCTAAAACCTACATTTAGTCATCCAATAAAAGTTATTTAATATGTTTTATATAGTTTTAGTGATTTACAGGTATAGAGATAAGTTAAACATAAAATAGTCAAAGAGTTAGAAAATAACGTCAAATTTGTACAACCTTGGATCATTTAGAACTTATCCCGACTTAAATTTTAAGTTTGACTCTTAAAACATCGGATTCGCGAATTGTTAAAACACCAAAGTTATAAAGCTTGTTATTTTTTTTCCAACGATATAAGAATCGCCTCAATCCGACTTCGGGGTAAAAAGTTATGACCAAAATATTGAGATTGTATCTGTTGAAGAATTGGGCTGAGTTTCACGAAAATCTGAGAAACTCGTGGATCGAACAACAGACTCAATCAATCAAGTTTGGACCGAATCTTTATGTTTTTAAAGTCGAAAATGAGTCAAAATTGGGGGGGAAAAGGTTGGTTTCAAAATTAGACCCTATTTAAGGAAAAATTGAAGTTAGGGTCAAGAGTCTCTCCCTTTAGGGAGCCTTTTATTTTTCTTAGCATTGTTTTTTTCATTTCCTAGTTTTAGGTCCTAGATTAATTTAATTTCTGCATTTGAAGAAGGATTGTATCGGATTAGCTTAAAGCTTTTGTGAATTTTGTTGAAGCTCTTTACGGTATTTAAATATCATTTTTAATTCATATTTTTATTTTGTCATTTATCTCTATCATGTGTGGCTAATTTCATTGGGAATGAGGATCTAATAAACTTTATCCAAGATGTTCATTCATAATAATACAAATCTACAGGTTCAAATGTGAGATTGTTTTAATGACCCTTATGCTATTATCGATATGGATATAATCCGATTGTAATTTGAGATCTAGGAGCTAATCATGCCCTGTGATTTCAAATCTGCAATGGTGATTCTAATCTAATTACTGTCTTCTCTGGGTTAAGTTCTACCACTATCTGAGGTATGAGTGTTAATCATACACTCATGAGATGTTAATCATACATTTCCGTAATCTTAGATTGATAGTGTAGACTTTACCCCAGGAGTAAGTTCCAATTATCATTCAAAGTGTGAGTGTTAATCATACATTCATGGGATGTTAATCATACATCTCCTTAATTTTAGATCAATAGTATGAAATTTACCTATAGATTGGGTTCTAAATACTATCTGAGGTGTGAGTGTTAATCATACACTCATGAGATGTTAATCATACATCTCCGTGATATCATATCTGCAATTTAGAACTCATGTGTGTTTGGGGCTCATGTTTGCACATAGATATCTTTTGTGAATCTCAT
The DNA here is from genome assembly GCA_021018995.1 of Chloranthus sessilifolius. NCBI lineage: Eukaryota > Viridiplantae > Streptophyta > Magnoliopsida > Chloranthales > Chloranthaceae > Chloranthus > Chloranthus sessilifolius. Next base: position 2,860,432 of record CM037588.1, on the reverse strand, counting down.
ATCTTAATCACAGATTTGTATTGTATGAATGATGAATCTACGATGGGAAGATTTAGTATCCCAATCATTATCTTTCAGTATCTGTTTAAATTCTCAGTTTTTTTGTTAGTATTTATCTCATCCACCAAACTCTTAAAATCATTAAACTACTTAAATATTGTGCTAGATCTGCAGTATTTTTTTTATTAATTACTATTTCATCTTTTAAATTTTCTAATCAATTATCGTGGGAACGATCTCATATTTCACACCTACTATCTGCAGACCGATTTGTGCGCTTGCGAGTAAAATAAGATAAAAATCACAACAACACACATATCCATATGGCAGACATCTTAAAAAGTGTATCGAGGCATTGATTTTAAATAGCGGCTGAAACTAATACATCTCGGCCTATATGTATGGCTTCGGCGCGAGACTCAAGTTGATATAAAGAGCGGATGCGATCTCGTATGTGATATCGGCCAATAGCAATACAGATCGGTTCATATACCAGTCGATAGTATCAATTAAAATATTTATATCAATGGGAAATGTCTTACCTCTTTGTGTGCGTAATTGAAAGTAATGAATTAGTTTTACTATAAAACCTATAAACCAAAGTGGCATTAGCCCAGTTGGTATGTTCTCTCTAATGTGAGGGAATAGGTCGTGAGTTCAATTATTGTCCTCCATGTTGTTTCTCGCTCGTCTTTACAAGGTATGAGTTGGGTTCCATTAGTTAACCATCCCCACTATAATTGGTGCTTCTTTAGGCTGCTCCGCAACTGTTATATGTGTATGCACCTTGTCGCTCACATGGATCAAATTATCAGCTGAAATATATCGATTTTAGTTGGTACTAAAAGGAAATTTAAGACAAAAATTTCAGGCTTAATAATATATGAAAGGCAAAATTTTGCCCAAAAATTCAGTCAAATTGCAAAATTTCGGCAACCTTTTGACCTACAATGGTAGTCAGAAAATAAAGATTTTTGTAAGTTGCCTTATCTAAGTTTCCGAATTTGCGAGATTCCTTACCCAATTGTTTTAACCACTTCAACTGTCGTTAAAGGACACTAGTACCCTTTCCTTTTGCCCAACTATGCGATAACCAGCGCGGTCAAATCTTTTCACCTACCATAAAAAGGAAATGAAGGAAATGTCAATCTAGCAAATGCCCAATTAATATACAATCGTAATTGTGCAAAATTCGGATACCAATTCTTACCTGATCAGTTACCGCATCATAATCGGGTGGTAATTGTGCGGTTACCATATGGTGATCGTAATTTTTTATATTTTTTATTAGAACCGAGATCTTTCAATTCTTACTTAATAGTATCAAATTATAAGTGGCATACTCTTATATTCTTATTTTGTGATTTAAGAGAAAATAAGAAAAAAAAAAGGTCACGCTTATCTTAAAACTTATTAAGGGGTGTAAGAGAAAATAGAATACTTATATTTATTAAAAGAATGTGAGACTAAAGAAAAAAGTCTATTCGTCCGTCAGAGAAAATAGGAAAAAGTCTAATTTTCTTACACCTCTTAAAAAGTTTAAGATAAGCATAGACATTTTCCCTCTTATTTTCTATAAAATTACAAAATAAGATTATATGAATGTATTACTTATTATGGGCAAAATTTAATAATAATTAAAATATCACAATTACCATGTAGTAGGTATATATGGTACCAGCTTGGTAACCGTATAATAACCGTGCGGTAACCATATACTCACCGCGTCTTTGACTGCACGGTTACCACACGATTAATTATTTGGCTAGGTGGATAGATGTACGATTAGTTTTCGCCATCCAATTGATTGTGGTCGATGAGAGATCGGACGGTCAAAAAAAAAGGAACCATTAATTGTTAAATGCAATTAACGTTAATTGCTAAAGGCAAGGGTAATGTTAGTTTTTTGATATTTTTCAGATAGCTAATACCGGTTGAAACGGTTGGATAAGGGATTTTATCAATTCCCAAACTAAGTAATGAATCTTACAAATTAGAAACTTAGTTAAGGCATCTTACAAAATTCTCTAGAAGATATCGCTCATCAATGTCCAATTTTTCTCTCAATTAAATCAATTTAAAATTTGGCTATCTCTAATGGCACCACGGTTTGGAATTTCAAAAATCCGAGTTGTCTGAAACGCTTCCAAAACCGACACATATTGCACTTCCAAGACGATGCATATTGCATCTCAAGGATATACTGTGATATGCTGAGATAAAAAAATGATTTATTTTAAATTTAAATTAATCAAGTATTTATAATAATTATATTTAAGTAAAAATTTTTAAAAATATATATATTTTAAAAATAAATAAACATATATAAACTTAAAAACCACTTGAAGAATCCTCGGAATCTCGGTAATGGCCCTAGATTGTACTTTCTTTTAGAGTTCCATCATTGCTTTATTTACAACTTAAGATTCTTCCTTTTTAATCTCGATTTTATATGCTTATTTCTTTGATTGCTTTGAATCGGATTATGAAGATTTCTTGATTGTTTTAATCTTTGACGCAATAGATCTTAAGATCATGATTTTTTCATCAAATGGTCAGAATTTGATTTCACATGACATAACTCCCGAAAAGTCATCTGAGAATCATGTTTGATATATGCTCATGATCATGTGTCTCGTATCGGCCAATACATATCGGGTATCGGCTGATACCAACTTTATTTGATTTTTTTAAAAAAATAAAGATATATCGGTTGTGGTATCGGTGTGTCGGTTCCTTCATGGACCAAAACATAAAATCACGGCCGATATGGGTCGTAGCGTCGGTAATAACTCCTGACCTGCCCGTCATTTATCAGCCGTCAGTCGTCACCCGCCACTCTTTTATTTTTAGCGGGAACGCGGTCTCAAAAGGCGGTTGGAGTAGACGACGAGTTAGGGTTTTTTCTCAAAGGTATTCTTCTGTCCCTCCAAATACCTAACAAAAATATTTTTTAAATTGAATCTGGCTTTCATACTCGTAAAATTTCAGAAAAGCTCTACAATCGGGACACTGAATAACTGAATACCATTGTCATCTTTAGTGTTTTCGTGTGGATTTCGAAGTCGGATTTAGATATTCCACAGTTGCAAATTTCTTACTGTTCTAATTTAGTACGAAAATACTATTATTGATGTGAGATTAGTTAATTTATCCATTTTTATTTTGAATTGTGTACGTATTTTATATGGCGAATGATAACGTGAGGTGCATTATCGAGAGGAGTATTTGCGATCTTACACCGTGATGTCAGGATTAGATGGTGTTATTTGGTTAAATTTCAAGTTACAATATTTAATTTTTTTTTCCTCATTTGCAAGGTTATTGAGGTCATCATCATCTTCATTATCACCATCGCAACCTAATCCCATCTATTTCACATCGGCTTTGTGAGTCCTATTTCTCCACTCGTTTCTGATCAGAGCTAAGCTCTCCGTAACTTCACAATCTTTCATATCCTTTGTCACAACTTCCCTCCAGCTCTTCACTGTTCTTTATCTTCTCCTACTTCTTTGTGCTTGTAGCTTCTCACATTTGTGCAATGTTTGCTTCATGCCTCTGATGAACATGTCCAAATCACCTCAAGCGGCATTCCATAATTTTTTTTCTGTTAGAAGTGCCACTCTCTATCTTCTCTTATGTACACATTCTGAATTCTATCATTTCTTATTACTTCACACTTTCATCTCAACATACACATCTCTGCCACATGCACTCTTTCTTGTCGTTTTTTCGTAGCCCAACATTCTACACCGTATAATATGGCAGGTCTAACAACCGTCTTATAAAAAGGCCCTTTCAATGTAAGAGGAACTCTTGGGTCGCACAATACTCCGCTTGCTTGCCTCCATTTTGTCCGGTTTGCATTAATTCTATTTGAGAATTCCTCTGCAAGTTCATCATCTGATTTTAAAGTCCACCATCTAATTTTAAAGTAGAGCCTAAATAGCTTATCTATTGCCATGTAGCACTAAATGATTTTCTATTTGAACTAAATACTACTCGAGGCTATCATGTAAACCAAATTTGCACTCCAGGATTCCATTTTTGTTATACTAATTTTCAAACACCTTGATTCCAAAGCTTTACTCCATAATTCTAGCTTATCATTTATTTATTTCTTTGCTTGTGATATCAATACTATTGCATCCACAAATAACATGCACCAAGGGATCTCTCTTTGTATGTTTATGGTCAATGCATACATGACTAGGGTAAGGCTCACGATAGATCCGTGATCCAGCCCAACTCCGATAGGGAACTCACTCATTTGTCCACACGTTGTTCATACCTTAGTTACCGCACTCTCTACATGTCTTGGATAATCTCAGTATATAACTTTGAGATGCCTTTCTCCCTCAACTTTCACCAGACTATCTGTCTTGACCCTCTATCATAAGCCGTATCTAAGTCAATAAAGACTGTGATGTTGGAGATAATCTATTCCATGCGTGCCTAAGTTAAGTATAGGTAAGTATGGCTAGTTATGTTGTCCCTCATTGATTGTAAGTGGGGTTTATATGTAAGTAGCCGTCTATATATAGAGGCCATCTCATGTTGCTCAATTCTTACAATTAGTAATGTAGTCCATTAGTGTCATTGCTGTCTCTCTCCTCTCTTCCTATTCTTCTCCATCTTTTTTCTCTCTTTCTCTCTCTCATAAACCCTAAATGGGATTCTTCTCTTATGCTGTTTCCTTTATTATGAGAGTATATTATTTTTAACATTGTATCAGAGCGTGTTGGTCCTGCGAGTCTTGTTTAGGGTGGTTTCATATGACATATGCTCTGCACATTATCGCATAGACGGATCTTTGTGCATCAGAAATCGAAAAACCATCGTTTGTTCCATTGTTTTGTCTCTCCAACATTTGTACCTCCTTTCACCTCCATCTAGAGTTTCGATTTTGCATTATTATAGCCAATTCTGGTCTTGTGTAGCCACCATCCAACCTCTTATTGATATGTTTTACCTTTTCTCTCCCAATATTGTTTGTCTATGTATGTTAGACTTTTTTAGGGGGAGAATAGGAGGAAAAATGTGAAGAAAGGTGTTGTTGTCAAAGGTGCTGCAATAGCAGTCATGGAAGAAGAAAACGTGTAGAAAAAGCTGTTGTGCAGCCAATAAAAAGAGAGAGGATGGTAGGTGCAATAGCAGCTAGAGAAGAAGGAAGAATAAAAAAATTAGAATTTTTTTTGGTTGGCTGACGTCAGCCCTAGGTCAAATTTTGACCAGGGTTGAGAAAAAAGGTGTTTAGAAGAGAACTAGAAGGGAAAATTGTGGTTGCTGATGTCAGTCATGGTCAGAGTTTGACCTCAAAATGAAGCCACAGTGGCTCAGATAGGATCGGTTTTTCCTTCTTAGCAGCTTTAATAAAGGAGTTTTTTATGTTTGGTGATGGTTGAAAGGCATTTGAGCAGATCTTGCTTGTTGAGAAGATTCACATGTTTTTGTGTAACTGATCTCTGTTGGATCGAAAAGGTTTGAGATATGAAATGGATCGGATTACACTCTAGAATCTTCTTATTGTTTTGGTTTGCTGAATCAAAGAGAATCTGGGAGGTTTTTTTATTTTTTAAAGCTTACACGTTACAACTATTGCACGGTTTTCAATGACCTTGGTCTCTGATCTCGATCGTCCCAATTTCTTCCATCTATCTGCATTGGAATCTTGTTCTCCTTCTTTTGCATGTGTTCTCCTTCAATGGTGAGGTGTTGAGAGAGTTGTGATGGCGTGGCTACTAGTGCAAGAAGAAGGAAATCAGAAGTGGTTGATCTTGCTGCCAGAAGTAGTGGGTTGCTTGTGAATTGTAGAGACTTAATATCTTGTTGTTGTGCATGATGCATCATGGAGGTTGAGTTGTGGTTGGTGACAGGCGCATATCTTCTCGTGTTTATGGCTTTAGTTCTCTCGTATCCTCTTATCCTATGAAAGTAAGTTTGACAAAGGTATGGGCTTATGCAGCCAATTGTATGTGTATCAAAGGAAACAAAAGGGGTAAGAAAATGAAGTTACGATGACATGGTTTGAAGATGTACATTGAACAAGGTTGTACAGCCCTTCGGGGCCTGCCGGCCCCGAACCCCCTGCCCAATGCAAACATAACCGGGTGGTTGTTATGCGGATAAATGACGTGGCTATAGTTCTCTCTGGTGGATGGTGCTTATGGTGTTCAATGATAGATGGTTGACTGCTATGGTGGATGGTGAAGGAGTGTATGAGCTTATAAAGTTGTTGTATATTGCCATGCCCTCTTTGATGTTGTTATGTTTTATTGTTTAGGCCTTGTGGCCATGATGTTGGTGCCAAGAATGTTGTGTAGCTAAGTGTTTAGCCATTTGTTTGAGTAGTAACCATATCAAGTCAGGGGGAGATGATGGGGTAAACACGTACCTTTGTTTATGCTTTTGTGTGCAAGTTGGACATCCATGTCATGGATGCCCCAACTTGAGGGAGGGTGTTGGAGATAGTATTAGTTCATCTGTGGCTAAGTTTAAGTATAGGTAAGTAGGTCTAGTTATGTTTAGTCCCGCATTAGTTGTAAATGGGTTTTGTATATAAGTAACCCTCTATATATAGAAGCCATCTCATGTAACTCAAGTATGACAATTAGTAACAATCTAGTCCAGTAGTGTTGTTGCTCTCTCTCTCTCTCTCCTTCTCCATCTCTTTCTCTCTCATAAGTCCTAAATGGTTTTTCTTCTCTTTTATTATTTCCTTTATCATTAGAGTAGATTATTAGTTTTAAAACATATGTAGGTTCTTCCTTCTCTATAACTTGCCTCAATAGGGAAATAGCTCCCATTGTTGATCTTCCTAGCATAAGTCCAAACTGGTTCTCTGCAACACATTTGATTCTTGTCTTAGTCGTTGTTCTACCATTCTCTTTCATAGTCTGGCTCATTAGTTTAATGTCTCGATAGTTGTCACGATATTGGATGTCTCATTTATTCTTATAGAAAGGGACCACAATGTGCTACCTGCATTCCTCACACACTTTCTTCCTTTTTACGAAATAGTTTAGTCAACCAATTCAGTCCATTCTTTCTCAACACAATCCAAACTTCTATAGATATTACATATGGTCCTAGCGCTCTTCTTTTCATCTTTGCTAAGGCTGCTTTTACTTCAGATGGTATTGTATGGACAAATTTCACCTTACAATATCTATTTTTTTCCTCATTTACTAGTTATTAAGGTCATCATCATCATCATCATCATCACAGCCTTATTCTTTCTATTTGGGGTCCAGTTTGCTAGTCCTATTTCTCCCCTCATTTCTGATCAGGGTTAAGGTCTCTTTAAGTTTGCAATCCTTCATTTGCTAGTTATTGAGATGAAATGACATAAAGTTAGATGAGCTAACTTAGTCTAACCCCTTTTACGTTGCGTACTAGGTTTATTGTACAATTGATAATGATTTTCGTCAAGAAACATAGATAAAAAAGAGAACGAGAAGACAATTAGAAAAAGAGGAGAAAAGATGATTTGAGGTAGCTTGCCTAATAAGAACTGATCCGAGGTGGCTGGAACCTCCTTAATGCATTTTAATTAACTCTTTGTTAATGTAAAAAATGATGGTTCATTATAATATATTCCTCACCTATGCTACTCTACTTAAAACTTCTAATTAGATTTTCTGTACCACCTAATCTATCTCCTAAATAGGGATGCAAATGGGTCGGGGATAGATCTAGACTCGACCCACGTAATAGTCTGATCTAGATTTTGGATTTATACCTGCCCCAGTTAGTAATGGATTGGCTCTGGGTTGTGTTGAAAGTAGAATAAGTAGACCCATTCAGGGCTTTCTATTGGGTGGGGTTAGGGGAGACCCAGGCCTGATACGTATATTAACGGGTCAGGTTGGGTCAGAAGAGAGATAACGACCCAAGGTAAGCAATATGTTTTTATACTTTTGAAATACTTGTACATAATTAAGGAACTAATGGAATCGACTAGTAAGATTATTTTAGAACTTTCTAACAAAGTGCATTATGAAGTGTAGATGGAACCATAGTTGAATTGAATGGTGCCGACTATTGAACACGAGAACAAGAAATGTGTTTTAGATAGAAATATAAATAAGGTGTATGGGTATGCCCCAACCATGGTGCACAGGTCATATATTTTGGTACATCAGGTTTGTTAGTTAAGATTTCCAGGTGGCAGAACAACATTTAGAATGGACGGTCCAAAATTCATTTGTTAGAGGGTTCATAACCATACAATCAAAGCATTTTGTGCCTCAATGTTGCCCATTTCTCGTAATATTTTGCTGACCATTTGAATTATCTTGTAGGCTCTTGATCGAACCGTAGAAATTATTCAGTGGCGCAATCTTTGAGTTGAATCTAATCTAAACTATGACTATGTCTACCACATGTTACAAAATTGGTGAAATTTATTTTATGCGTATAAAATTGTGACCCTTGCACCACCGATCATGTAGTTGAACTTTTCTATGCTTTTATAAGCAAAGAGCTTAATAACATGAGAGAAAAGGGATTTAAGTTGAAAGTCTGGTGTTAAGAGAAAGATGTGTAGAAAACGTATATATATATATATATATATATATATATATATATATATATATATATATATATATTAATTCTTTCGGGACCTTGGCTTGTCACATGAGTCTGAATTTCATATTTCCGGATGTGAAAAGAAGTATAAATATCTCCATATACCAGGCGTTCGCTAATGAGTACCGCGTCTTCAGAATTGTAGCCTTCCCATGGCATATAAGCTACTAATATGTTTTTTCCCAAAGCGAGTTCGCCACCAACGGTAGACGCACCCCCCGCTAAAATTTGTCCTTTTTTAATGCATTTACCACGCTGAACCTGAGGGTTTTGATGCATACAAGTATTTTTGTTGGAACGTTGATACATAACCAATGGAATGCTTATAGTATCTCCATTACCTGATAAAATGATCTTGTTAGTATCGATATAGGCTGCATGAACTGAGCCTCTATAACTGTGATACTTGATGTGACACTCAAAAACATAGTTGAGTGCCAAGTGGAACAAGGGGCCATTGCATAGATCATCTTGAAAAAAAATATTCGAAAACTGATCTCTACTATGTGATTATTTGGATTGTAAAATGGTTGGTGCCAATGGAAGTGTTCCAACAGTCCATTTTCCAACAGTTCACACAGTGGAGATCAATTTTTTATTTTTATTTTATTTTATCTTTTTAAAGATGGTCTATGCAATGCCACTGCTCCATGTGGCACCGAACCCATGTTCAGTTGCAATATGGACCAATAGGGATCCATTTTAGTGCTCGGCCTGTCAGCCAACTTATGTGTATCTGATCCGAGTCTAGGCCCAATCGTGAGAAAACCCTGACCTGATCCATATTTTAATCAGACATGGGTCAGGTCGGGTCCAACTTTATGTGACCCGGATCCGAATACAATCTCCAGTCGGGTGGAAACAGGTCGGGTCTCAGATCCAATTGGGTCAAATTCAATCAGGTCCAATTGGATTGGGTTTCAGGTTGGATTCAGGTTGACTCGATCCATTTCCAACCCTACTCATCTTTCTAGTAAATAGCTCTTCCAGTAAAAGAAAATGGAATTCTCTAAAGATAACCATCCCTTGCAACCATGCATTCATGTTGGTCACATGACCAACTGGGGTGACAACACTTCCTCCCTAAAAACCTTTTCCCTCAAGGATTAAAGTCTAGGTATTGGTGTGGAGAACCTTGCTACGGTATGGACAATGTCTCACCAAGGTCCTCATATTCTTGGTGGTCCAAACTGGACATGTAGTGCAAATGTGAATTGCAACCAAACCATAAACTTTGATCTTAGTCTTCTTCCATTTATAGCACCGTATGGCATCACCCGTTAGGTGGACAAAACCAATCCTGCCATATGGTCGTATAATATACAATTGAGTTTTGGAAACTGTTTAGAGGTCCTACATATCTCATAAGTTCTTCACTATCAAATTGAGAAAATCTATCCAGACTGCTTGAACCTAGATGGACATGCTTCCAATGGTGCTACGATAGATTACATGTTGTTCCTCAATCAATGATTTGGTTACACATTTCTTATTACATGCTTGCTCGAAGTTATAATGTCATCCATCTTGCAATCAAGTTCTTCTAGCAAGGTTTTGATGTCACAAACCACATGCAAACCTAGCTATAAACCTATGATACCATTTTCTGTGATACTGGGTATATCATAAAGGTAATAATAATCTTTTTAAGAAAAAATAAACAAAAAAGAGAAAAAGCACAAGAGCCGATCTGAGGTGGTTGGGCCTCATAAGAGCCGATTCGAGTTGGCTAGAACGTCCTTGATTATTTTAGTTAATTATTCACTAGTGTATCTCTCATCTATCTTTGTCCACTTGGGACTCCTAATTGGACTTATGCCATCTATTCTACTAGTTGAAATAAAAATAAAACTCTTTAAAGATGACTATCTGATGCAGAATCGAAGCCTACACGTCGAGATTGTAACCGGATAAAGAGGAGATATTGAAAGAGAAAGTGGACCCGCGAATAGGTTTTTAAAAGGCCCGTTAAAGACCCATTGTACATTATTTTAGACATTTTATCTAGGTTTAGTTTCATTTTATTAAGATTCTTTTAATAAATAGTTTGTTTTAGGATTAGTTTCCTTATTTGAATCATTTAATGGTCATGCGCATATATGTGATATGCGACTGTTAATTTCGTCACTTTCAACGCAACCATCGAAAAAGTAGTCATAAGTTCATCAATATATGTCGGAATTGTTTGATTCTTGTCTTGTTGGAAAGCTATTTCAATAAGCTATCAAAGAAGACCAATTTCAAGTCAATTGGACATCGTTTGACCCTTCAAAAGTGGCCACGTAATAAAAAATGGATTAATGGTGAAATTAATTATGATCGTTAAATTAAAAAGTTTTAATAGTTGATTAGGAGTTTTAATTTTAATAGTATTCTTAGGGTTTCTTTTCTTTATAAATGCACATTATAATCTCTTATTGAATTGTGAACGGTTAATGAAAATTTTCTTTGCAAAAATGAGAGCTTTGAACAAAGTTTTCTTTGAGGGTGCGATTCTCTCAAAACTTAGAAGAGCGATCTTCTTTCTGCGTGCGGTTTGGTGTGAGGCCAACTATCTTTCTTGGAGCGATCCCTTGGATCTTCTAGCCCTTTTCTATTTTATCTTTTGATTATTGTCAGGTAATGTATCTAGTTTGTTTCTTCTATTGAAATCCCATAAATTCAAAATATATTTTCCTTGTTATATTGTTGCTGAGGTTTTGTTCATAAATTCCTAGCCCTTATTTGTTGATTCCTTTTGAACGATTTAAACCTGTCGGGATTTAAATTATTTAAATCCTAGCAAAATGTTAAGAGACAACATCGAGATTGTTGTTTGGTGCCCTAAACTAGATCGAAACTAGAGTCTATCTTTAGTCCTATTTTCTAGATCAGAAAGTTCATATGCTAACATAAGTTAAATTGAATCAATTAAATTTCCCTAATAAAGTTATTAAATAGTTTATGTGTTTTGAGATTAATTTTTAAATCCCCGTTGTTCAATTAAATCTCAAATTGATTTTAAAATTGCATTACTAAGGCTTTAACATTTTTTTCTGCATCAAATTGGTATCAGAGCACAGTTCTAGCTTAGGGTGTTTGCTTTGGGAATTTTATTTTGTTTGTATGCTATGTCAGATAGAGTTGGGGGATATCCTCATCATTGTGAACATAGCCGTCTGCAAAGAGAAAGCAATTTGGGAAACATCAAACATGCCTCATCAAGTGCCTAATCGAGGTTCCTTATATATTATCTGTAACCTCCGCGATGAAAATCCATGTCAGCCAAAGTTCGAGGTCGAACTTCAGAAAGTGGACATGCGAATGGGTTTTTAAACAGCCTGTTAAAGACCCGTTGCACATTATTTTAGTCATTTTATCTAGTTTAGTTTCCTTTTATTAGGATTCTTTTAATAAATAGTTTATTTTAATATTAGTTTCTTTATTTGAATTATTTAAGGGTCAGACATATATATGTGATATATGATTGTTAATTTTGTCACTTTCGGCGCAATCATCGGAAAAGTGGTCATAAGTTCATCAATATATGTCGAAATTGTGTGATTCTTGTCTTGTTGGAAAGCTATTTTGATAAACTTTCAAATAAGACCAATTTCATGTCAATCAGACATTGTTTGAACCTTCAAAAGTGGCCGCGCAATAAAAAAAGGGATTAATGGTGAAATTAATTATGACCGTTAGATTAGAAAGTTTTAATGGTTGATTAGGAGTTTTAATTTTAGTAGTATTCTTAGGGTTTCTTTTCTTTATAAATACACATTGTAATCTCTTATTGAATGGTGAGTGGTTAATGAAAATTTGCTTTGCAAAATTGAGAGCTTTAAACAAAGTTTTCTTCGAGGGTGCGATTCTTTCAAAACTTAAAAGAGCGATTCTTCTTTCCGTGTGCGGTTTGGTGTGAGGCCAACTATCTTCCTTGGAGCGATCCCTTGGATCTTTTATCCCGTCTATATTTTATCTTTTGATTATCGTCAGGTAATTTGTCTAGTTTGCTTTTTCTATTGAAAACCCATAAATTCAAAATATCTTTTCCTTGTTATATTGTTGTTAGGATTTTGTTCATAAATTCCTAACCCTTATTTGTTGATTCCCTTTGAACGATTTAAACCCGTCGAGCTTTAAATTATTCAAATCCTAGCATGAGTCAAGAGACAACATTGGGATTATTGCTTGGTGCCCTAAACTAGAATGAAACTAGAGTCTTATCTTTAGACCTATTTTCTAGATCAGAAAGTTCATACGCTAACAGACTCTAAATCGAATCAATTAAATTGCCCTAATAAAGTTATTAAATATTTTATTTGTTTTGAGATTAATTTCTATTTCTCCGCTGCTCAATTAAATATCAAATTGATTTTAAAATTGCATAACTAGGGTTTTAGCTTTTTTTTTCTGCATCACCATCTCATGCATCCATGCATACATGTTGGTTTCAGCATTTCAGCTCAGATTGGTTTCTTGAAGTACGATTCTGAGGTATTATTTATTACATTATCTTTAGCCACTATTTATTGTTTCTTGAAGTAGATTTGTTTCTTGAAGTATGATTTTGAGGTATATATTACATTTCAGTTTAGGTTTGTTTATGCTGATTCTCCTCACCAACCTGATTCTCCTTACCAACCTCATAAGATTATCAAGCTTTGAATGTAATTCTAGCTGCAGAATCCTGTCAAAAGCTGACTTTTGCGGATTTCTAGAGGGTCTGTCATCCAAGAAAGCTTTTGACAGAATTGCTGGGGTAAAAGGTGGTTTATCATAATTTTGATAATTTTATTCCGGTGACACTCCAATAATCCTTTTTTTTCCTCCTTACATTTGAGATGTTCTTTTAGATTTGAACCTGCATTTATTTATTTATTTTTAAGCTCAACATAGAAATATGTATTCTCATGCATGGTTTTTCTTTTCCTAGACATATTTCATGTTATAAGGCAATCGTGGAGAACAGTTACATTGCATATTTTCAGCAGTTTATATGGGGTGATGACTATTACACATCTGAGGTTCAAAGGGTTATGCTGTCTCTCATTCTAACAGAAACTAGGTGTTCTCCTGTTCTTCAATACTCAAACTATATATGTTGAATAATAGAGTATTTCATGTGGCAAATTAATTTTTGTTTCTTAATTATAGGTGAGAATGTGAGTTTCTTTATACTGGGAATGAATGGAAGGAGCAGTTCAATCTCCAACCATTAGGCCTATCAATAAGGGGGTGATACACAGGATTTGCTCCGGACAAGTAATTTTAGATCTTTCATCTGCTGTCAAGGAGTTGGTAGAAAACAGCTTGGATGCTGGTGCCAGCTGTGTTGAAATAAGTTTGAAGGAGCAAGGTGAAGAATCCTTCAAGGTTGTTGATAATGGCTGTGGTATTTCACCTAATAATTTTCAGGTATGGCTCAAAAATGGCAATTTCGGTTTCATTTTTTATGCATCCACCTTGTCCTTTTCCTGTTCAATATTAACTTTGTTTCTTGATGCTGAATTAATGAGGGAAACAAATGTAATCTCATCGTTTTGACTCTATAGGAATTTTTTTTTAAGTGTGTGTGGAACAATTGACTCCTATGATGGATGTATGGAGTAGCAAGGAAGGTTAATGTAAAGATTGAGTCTAGGAGGAAGTTTTAGGCATAGACACAAGTTTTAATAAAAAGTATATCATAATATATTTGAAGTTAAAAATAATGTTTTAATGAAAAAAAGTATAAAATAGGCATGATTCATTAATAAGCATTATCATTCAAAAGTAATCAAATTAACCAAAGCATCAGACATTCAAACCCATCAAAATAAAAATAATTGTTCAAATGTCAATGTATAAAAGATAACCACCATGAAGTCATCAATCTGTATAGGCATAATTGCTGAACCAAAAAAAAAAAATTAATTGTTCAATGTTCATCAATCACTAGTACACAACTAAACTAAGAAAGACAATCAAACTCACGAATCAAAATCCAACGCTCTTTGGTCGCGAGCGATATCGCCATTGTCTAGATCAATGCCCTCATCATCATAATCATTGTCTTCATTTTCAACATCCACAACTTCTTCATTGGCTGGTGGTGGAGGTGTTGTAGCTGCTGGAGCAGGAGGATACAACTCAAGGAATGCAACAAAGTTCTCCAAATAAATTGATTCTGCCTAGTGCCTTCCCCTCTTCCCCTCTTCGTTTTCTCTTAATCTTTTTTAAGTGTACGTTTATCCTCACACACGCTAAATCATGTAGTGTTTTTGGCTCTAGTTTGTTTCTTTTCTTTATATGTGCAGCCTAGAATTCACTCCAATTTCACTCACAAGCTGATGCGCTACATAGCTGACTAAGCAATCTCACAGTCATCTTCCGAAGTTCTGCAAAACTAGGATTCACTTCTTTCCTCCAATCAATTAAACAAGATATATGAAATTCGTAAAATAATCATACGGATATATGAACTATTTTTTTTTATCAGCGATACTGATATATGAACTATTTTTTTACTACAAAAAAATAATAATGAGAACTTGCCTAGATTGTTTTTTGGAAGAAGGGTACGTGTATGAGTGTAAAGATAGTGGGCTTCATGGCATTGTAATTGGTGAGTTGGCAATTGGATGCTTCTTTCTCCTCAGCAGGAACCATTTTATCCATGACATCTATTATGCCTTTGCCAGTTTCGGCATCACGCTTCACTAATCTATACCAATACAAGTACGGATTCAAAAGCACAACTGCTGCTGGAGAGGATTATGAATTTATTTGTTCCACCTCTAATCAATTTTATTCCAATACTCATTGTATAAGGCATGTTCATTATTATAATATTTCACAGTTGCCTCGTTTGCCGTATCCATTGCTTCATATATGTATTCAAGAGTGATCCTTCTCCATTTGCCATCCTCAAAATTTTTATTAGTGGCTCTTCCGTTTGTGATGATTTTTCCTTCTACAGTTCTTGAAGCATTCAAAATTTTCCACTCAGATGATCCGACCATAAATTGAAATGATTGTTCTTCTTCAACATAGATTGCAACATCAAAAATTGATTGCATCCTCATTAGAGCCAAGATATGTTGTTTACTATACAAAACTTGAACAACAATTCTTCATTCATCTATAATTTCCTTTTTATATTAGCAATTTATCTAAATCTTCTAAAAGGAAATCCAAGCAATGGGTTGCACAAGTGGTCTTGAGCATGTGGGGGGCATCAATTCTTCCAAACGAAGACTGACAACCCCATAATTTTCAGCATTCTCCACAATGATTTGGACAATATTTTCTTGACATACGTTGTCATCAATCCCCTTTGGTTTGAAGTTTTAACTTTACTTGACAGATTCTGCTGATTTCACTTATGAGGGTTTGTCACTACGTGTAATCCAAACTCATCCTCTCCTTCAATAATGCTATTACTACCCTATCTTTTAGTTATATGTTGAAACTAAAACATAGTAAATTAGGCATTCTTTTAAAGTTGGTTATTCGTCAATAAGAATACCTGCACTTGTTTTGTATTATACCTGTAATTTCCTATGCGTTAAATTTAGTAACATTCACCTTGATGATTTATCTTTCTCTTCTATAATCTATTAGTTGGATCTCTTATTCATATGTTTAGTTTAGTTCTTTTTATTATGTTTCTTTCCTTCCTAACTTTTCCTATAATCTATAATTTGGCCTGCTCTGACTGTCTTGGCAATATGGGCAATCTGGATTTGGAAAAAGATTATTGTAGTACTTTTCTATTTAATCTACTTTTTACTGCGTCCTTTAGTTTTCCATCATTATTTATTCTAACTTGTTGCAGGCTATTGCGCGTAAGCATCATACTTCCAAAATAGTTGATTTTCCTGATCTTCAGTCTTTGACAACGTTTGGCTTCAGAGGGGAGGCACTGAGTTCCCTTTGTGCATTAGGGAATTTAACTGTTGAAACAAGAACAAAGAATGAATCAGTTGGCACACACTTGACATTTGACCATACGGGTTTAGTAACATCTGAGAGGAAAACGGCACGCCAAGTTGGCACCACTGTCACCGTTGAGAAATTGTTCTCCACTTTGCCAGTGCGAAGTAAAGACTTTGGTCGAAATATACGACGGGAATATGGAAAGCTTATAACTTTATTGAATGTGAGACAGTTTTTTCTCTGCACTCAAATTAATTTTATTATTTATTTAGCTATATTCTTTTATTTTAAGCTTGTTGTACTTTACTGTATTTTCAGTGATCTGGGAATTTCTCTTGTTATTGAGATGATATGATAATTTTTGTACCTATAGTTGTTGTCCAATTGCTTGTTCTCCTCCACTCGTTTTCCTTTGCCTTTCTGTAGGAGTTCCACTTTGTTTTTTTTTTAATATAGGGATGGGGACCTCAAAATTTCAGAAAAAGATCTTTTATGAAGGATTGAGACATTACAAGCATTAGGAAGTAGAAGAGGAACTCCTTTGAAGATCTGGAGGGAATCAGTGAGAAGCGACATGAAGGATTGCGGTGTTATGGGGAGCTTAGCGCTGAACAGAAACGAGTGGAGAAATAGGAGTCGCAAAGCCGACCCACCCCAAATAGACGGGATAAGGCTACCTCAGCAACCCCGTATAAGAGCATGCAATGTGACCTATGATATTCTAATATCTCTTATTGTTGAGATGATCATATGTTTCTTATGTCGCTTCACTTCTTGGCCAATTGCTTGTTCATGTACTTCATTTCCAGTGTCATCTTCATTTCTTTCAACTATTTCTGTTTTGGAAGGTTTCATGCATTCTCATGTTTCTATTGAGTAAGAATATGCCTCAAATATATGGTGGCTTCAAACCTACTTTGATAACTGGATTTATTTTCCCTTTATACATTTGTAGGCATATGCGCTTATTGCAAAAGGAGTACGATTGGTCTGCACAAACACAACTGGAAAAAATACGAAGTCTGTGGTGCTTAAAACCCAGGGAAGTGGTTCACTTAAAGACAATATTATAACATTGTTTGGCTCGACTACCTTTGCATGCTTGGAGCATTTGAGTTTAGGCATCACAGACATATGCAAAGTTGAGGGATTTATTTCCAAGCCTGGGCATGGCAGTGGGCGTAATTTGGGAGACAGGCAGTTCTTTTATGTCAATGGTCGACCAGTGGATATGCCTAAAGTCAACAAGCTTGTCAATGAATTATATAGAAGCTCAAATGCCCGGCAATATCCCATTGCAATTATGAATTTTACTATATCAACTAAAGCATATGATGTCAATGTAACTCCCGATAAGAGAAAAATATTCTTTTCTGATGAAGGCTCCCTAATACTTTCCCTAAGAGAAGCAATAGAAAAAATCTATTCCCCGAACCACTGCAGTTACTCTATTAACAGACTTGAGGCTGAGGATGAAAGTAACTGTGAGGTATATGTTTCCCCTGGAGGATCATATGTGTCATCTAAAGAAATATCTCCTAAAGGAAGCAAACCGAAGGAAGCAGCATGCAGCCCGGAGAAAATCGTGGATGATATTCCTCTCGTAAAGCTCAAAGAGGGTGTCCATGACTCATACGTGAATGGAGAAGGTGTTCAAGGCAAGGAAGAAGATTCCTTATCAAAGGATTTAACTCTTAGTAACTGTGACAATGGTGGAATGTCTAAAAGTTTATCGGGCTATCCACCTAAAAAGTTGAGAACTTTCCCCATGCCAAATATAACAATTGATAAGCATGCGCCATCCGATGTAAGAGCAGTGAAAAAAGATGCGGATTCATCTTCTCGTTCAAACTTACTCCAGTCTTCTCTTACCAAGTTTGTCACTGTAAATAAGAGGAAGCATGAGAATAGTTGTATGGTATTGTCTGAAGTGCCAGTACTAAGAAATGAGATGATGCCATGTCAAGTAAGGAAAACCAGTTCGGAAATGCATGCTGCAATCTCAAGGTCCCTTATTAATCACCATCTGGGTGATGATCCTACTCAATTCCAAAAGGGTGAACTTTCAGAGCAGTTCGAAGCACCTCGTGGCATGAATGAAGTGGCAACTCCTTTCTCTGATGGATGTGATGTTCATGAGGGTGGACCTGGAGAGGTATGTGACATCATATATGCAAATTTGTTTTCCTAAACCTTTAATTTTAGCATTCCCTAAAAAAATTATGTGCATTTTTTTCCTTGGCATAAGGTATGTGCAAGTATTAGCTTATACCACTACTAGCATAAATGTGCTTGTTTTAGAACTCAGAACTGCATCCTCAAAGGCTTTCATTAGTTTATATAATTACTAAAAAAGATCAAAAGAAAATAACAATTGAATAGAGGCTGTGTTTGGGAACTGGTATTTGGATTTAGGGATTTCAAATTCAGAATTCGAAATATTTGGATTTGCAAATCTACTGTTTGGATGTTTAAGCACTGTATTACGATTATTCATTTGGCTATTTTAAAGAAAAGGATTTAAATTTCACTGGCTTCCTGCATTCTATGTAGGGCTGTCAACGGGCCAGGTCGGACCAAAATTTTGGCTGCTCAATAGGACAATGACAAATGCGTGACCCGACTTGATGGTGCGCCCGATCCGACTCGACCCGACTAGTTGGTGCACTCGACCAGACCTAAAATCTTGACCCGACCCAGTAAAAACCCCAAGTCCGACCTGGTAAACCCCCCCTATTTTCTATTATTTTAGATATAAATTATCTGATCAGGTTGGATGTCTCATGCCCGACCTGATGGGTCAAGATTATGTATCCAACCCGGTAAACTATTAGGTTAGGTCGGGCCAAAATTCCGGTTGCCCAATGGGAAGGTATATACCCGACCTGACCTGATGGTGCATCCAATTGTGTCCGGCCCAACCCGAAAACTTGACCCGACCTGACTCCCGATCCAGAAACCTGAGCCAACCCGGTTAAAAACCCTTATTTCTGTATGTATAAAATATCAGTGCCGGCCCGCCCATCCGAGCCAGCCTCGTTAAAAACCCCTTACGTTTCCCTGATTTTATATATAAACTATCGGTTTGGGTTGACCCGACCCAACCCTAAGGTCGGGTCGAATGCCTCATTCCCGACCCAGCCAGATGGATCAAGTTTCTGTTCCCAGCCCGGTACAAAACTCGGGTCAGGCACCCATTACAGCTACCATAGCTATGGCAGCACTGGATAACGGCCTTTTTATTTTCATATAACATAAGTTGTTAAAATGTGATACATAAACATGACATTAAGTTTTCATCAATGTGATAACGGCCTTGTTATTTTTATATAACAGAAGTTGTTAAAATGTGATACATAAACATAACATTAAGTTTTCATCAATTTGAACCTAACTAACATATTATGTGCTGGTGTAAGCTTTGGATTTCCAAATAACATCTAAGAGGCACTATTTACAAATCCACTTTTTTCACTAGATGCATGAATTTCTAAATTCTAGTGGATTTACAAAATCCAAATCCAAACAGAAAAATGTGGAACCAAACGGTGGATTTGGATTTAGGTGATCCAAAGCCAAATTCACATTCCCAAACGTGGCCATAGAGAAAATATGAGAAGAATGGTCGTAGTGTGTGGTCTACCTCAATTGCATTAGCAGTCACAAATCCAACTCTACGTTCTCAAACGTAGCCATAGAGAGAATATGAGAAGAATAGTCGTAGTGTGTGGTCTACCTCAATTGCATTAGCAATGCCAATGGAACTGGGGAGCAACGATAAGTCTCTCAGCTATTGGTGTAAAAAGGACCACCAAACCTTCTATTACTAGACCATTTCTTCTGTAATGTTGTTATGGAATTGATTGATAAGAAAGAGGGATACAGGAACACTGCAGGCTGCTGGCACTAGACTTGATATATTGCTGACATCAAAGTTATGTTCAAGCTCTGAGGCAACCCAAGCATAAAAAATCCAGTGTGATGGTGAGAAGTTTCTGCAGATGCTCGTCCAATCCCTCAGTTGGATTGTTAACTCTGTGGAAACCAGACCTGGAAGCACTTATCAATGATACTTCTTCAATTATATTATTCCTCTGATGACCTCACAGTTTGCTCCTGTCCACCTGGACATCCTTGAATTCTGCTTCCTCCATATTCCGCAAAGTACCAATAAAAGAGGATATACCATAGGCACTTCGCATGCCCTGCACAGAAAGCCCACATGTCCCAAGGAATCACCATGGGATTACTGGTGGAAAATGACAGTATGTTAAATAAATTGAAAATGAAAAGCCAAACTTTTTTTGCATATACATGGAAAGAAGGCCATCCATTTCCATTGCTAAGTGCTCATGGAAAATGGACGGCTATGTTCCTCATTGCAAGCTCACAGCCAGAAATATTTTATTCATTGAAGTGCAATCCACTGAAATAAGGTTACATCTATCAAGTAGGTAACGGGTCTGGATTTGTATGACATTAAGGTTATTGAAGGGTTTTCTATTTGAATGCTTGATTCTTCTTCTTCATCATCATCATTTCAACCTTATCCCATCTATTTGAGGTTGGCTTTGCGAGTCTCCTTTCTCCACTCGTTTCTGATCAGCACTAAGCTCTCTATAAGTTTGCAATTCTTCATGTCCCTTCTCATCGTTCCCTCCAGATCTTCACTAGTCTTCCTCATCTCCTACTTCCTTCTGCTTATAGCGTCTCAAACTTTCATATGGGGTTTGCTTCAGGCCTCCGCTGGACATGTACAAACCACCTCAAGCGACAGTCTATGATTTTTTACTTTATGGGTGCCACTCTTAAATTTCCTATTATGTGCCCGTTCCGAGTTTTATCCTTTCTTCTGGCCTCTTGATTCTGTTTTCTGTTTGGTTTGACTTTTGGTAGTTTATACTATCCATATTAAAATAAACACAAATTCCATGATATCATAATTGTTTTATGCTTTGGAAACTGTAGACTTTGGGAAACTCCAGCTCTACGGTTATTATGATATTGTACCCTTTCTATTTTTATTAATGGATTCCAATCACTTTTGCCACATTATTATGATCCTACACGTGTAATTTCATGAATGCCATTAACTACCACAAAAATGTAAAACCAAACAGAAGTATGCACGTCACACTATGGTTTTAGATTTCGGCCAGAATGAAACGTCTTAGATGAACCTCCTCAGGTTTCAGGCATGGACAAAACAAAGTGAGTACATCTTTTAGGTGCCACGTGAAGCTCCATGTGGACCTTGGAGTATGGTGAAGGTACTCTAGTGGAGTATGCAAGATCAGTACTCCAACATCACGGTGACATCCACGTGGCTCCCAAGAGCACTATTTTGGGGTAGCGATGAGCTCCAACAGGCTGTATAGATCAATCTAAAAAAAATAATCAAAACTGAAGTTTAAAATTGGAAGTCAAATATTGACTGTGATTGAACTATCCAGATTTAACTCTAAAAAAATATGCGATGGAGAAGTTCTTTTTAAAAAAATTGGAAATGATCTAAACAATGGTACCTTGCTCCACGTGGCACCCAAGACATGTTTCGAGTGCCAAGTGGAGCTCAATGTGAACCTTGGAGTACGGTGAGGGTATTCCACTGGAATACCTTCCAGGGATCCTATATATATATATATATGGAGCCCTATGTATGTGACAGGTTTTTGGGTGCCACGTGGAATCTCTTTTTAGATACTTGGTCCACAATGAAGGTAGACTGCTGGTCTACGGAATCTTTTTCCTAACAGTTGTAAGATTTCCTCTTTGGCTTGGCCCTTTTTGTTTTTGTTGTTTTTTTTACTCTATTTTATTCAACGCATCTTTCTGATTGCTAATATTTAAAATATATATAGATAAATAAAATAAAAAATCTAACTGTCTATCTCCAGATATGAAGCATATGTTACAACCGTTGCTATCTATTTACTTTTCATTGACTGTTATATTTGTACATTCTCGGTAGAAAGAGTGTTTGAGCACCTGTATCCCCTAAGCATAAAGTAGGAGTTTGTTTCTTGATAAAAGTGTTTGTTGACATCTGGTTGTACTTCCTCTCTTTTTTTTGTTTGATTTGAGTATATCATTTCCCGTAGAGTATTGAAATTCAGGAAGCTTTACCTCTTGATGATGGGTGTTCAAAAGCTATGTCTGGGAAAGATCTAGAAAGTATATCGGAAGATCTTTCGGTCGAAACTTCATCCCTAAAATCATCCAACATGATTTTGGATGCTCCAGTGCCTTCTGGTTTAGAGATATGTTCTGTTCTTCACTTTAATATTAAGGATCTTAGAGCTAGGAGGTGTCAGAGGCTATCAAGCTTGCTTTCCAAAAGTCTCACATATGGAAGGCGGAATGTCCGAAGGTCAATAAATTTTTATTCTTTTGTTCTCGAATTGTAGAAAGTTTATTTGATCCATTTGTATGGTCATAAATATGACTTTATATATTCTCATCGCTTGATCTCTGTTTATTCTGCCTCAGGTGTTATACTGCTTCGACATTAGAGAATTCTCAACCAGAAAATGAGGAAGGAAAGGTGAAGGCTCTAGCTGCGGCTACTACCGAGTTGGAAAGGTTCTTCAGAAAGGAAGATTTTGGAAGAATGGAGGTTGGTATATATGATTTTTGAAATTTTATTTGGTGACTTTTTTAGCGCCCCATCCCAGTAGGAGTTGTGAATCAACTAGCATAAAAACTGATTGGATATGGCTAATATGATGCCAGTCAACCAAATTTGGTACTGTAGTGAAATGTTTCTTATATATCCAAATTTCCAGCCTTTATTTAGAGCTTGTTTGTGATTTATTTAGAACTCTTACATCCTATAGTGTTAGTGAGCTACCTATAAGCCCCTCAAGCCTAGACCGGGTGGTTCGAATGAGAACTAGATCAACTTGGCCCAGGCTTATATATGATAATATGAAAAAGGTTATGGACTACCTTACATTGTGGTCCCAACTCTATTTCACGCTCCACGTGGCATCCGAATGTGGTTTTGTTTGCATGTGCAGCACAGCACGGTGACATTGCATTGATCAATTTAAAAAAAAAAAAAAATCAAAATATGTTCTTCACTACCATTTGAAATTTGGACCATCCAACGTAGTCAAGTTTTAACTTTTGGAAAAGAGATGAGTTTTCAAATTTGTTTATTTGTTTATTTATTTTTTATTTTTTTGAAAATGATCTATGCAATGCCCTCATACTCCACGTGGCACCCAAAACCAAGTTTGTATGCATCGTGGAGGCATGAAATGGAGTTGGACCACTGTGTAAGGTGGTCTCGGGGACCATGAAACCAGGACTCCTTAGATATGTACGTGTGTGTGTGTGTGTGTGTGTGTGTGTGTGTGTGTGTGTATGTATAAGTTATATATCAGAGACTTTAGAAAAGAGTTGGGACCGAGCTCTCCACTTATAAAGGTGTGATCAGTCCTCCCCATTAAGGACTTTCTTTCCTTATTCTATTGTGATTATGAGTCATCATGGATGTTTATGACGATGACGATGAGATAATGATTTTGATGAATGTTAATGATGGATGATGATGATGATTGTGTTGATGAATATTTATGATGGCGATGATCATGGATGTTTATGATAATGATGATGATGATCATCGATGTTTATGATAAGGGTGATGATGATCATCGATGTTTATGATGATGATGACGACGACGATCAACTGATGATGATTATAAAAAAATATCATTTTCTAAGAGACGTCCAGATAGAATACTATCCTCAACACTAGAAGTGATTTCACAAGACATTTTTAGGTTGACAGACAAGCCATCCAAATAGCGGAAACCACATTTTCATTGAAAATCAGATTTCCACGATCTTTATTGAATTTTAGAATACATATATTTGGTCTTATATATAAGACCAAATATATCAGTTGTTATTCTCTTAACACATCGAAATAGCAACTCTTTATAATGAGATTGATTTTATGCCATTCAATGGTCAACAGATTTTCCATAGTGAATGGCCTCATATAGAAAAAAATATAGCAAAGAAGGCTAAATAGCCTTAATGAAGATGTTATCTAGCTGCTCAGAAGAAGATACTTTTGGTGTGTCAATGATACCAGCTTGGAGTTTCTCGCGAAGAAAATGAGCATAAACTTCTGTTGTTTTATGAAGCACAAAGTTAGAAGCAATGCTAATGGCCGCTTGATTATCACCGTTCAGGGGCATAGGAATATAAGGAGATCCCAACTCATAGGGGAATGAGAGAAGGAGCTTGCATATGTATGAACCATAGCCCTATACTTTGACTTGACACTAGAGTGAGAGACATCATCTTGTTTTTCCTTTTCCACTCTACACGGTTGCCTCCAAGAAAGGCACAATATTTAGAACTAGAATGCAGATTATTAGGATCTGCAGTATAGTCAGCATCACTATAGAAGCTTATGGTTGAATGCACAACATCAGAATGAAACATACTGCATCCCGGAGAGACAGGGACTACTTAGTCTAGCGAAGTATGCAATGGACAACAATAAGATGTGGAACTCTTGGAGAATGCATAAATAAATATTGTTCCTTATTTTGCTACTGTCAGTTTAACTCCTGCCTCTACTGCACCTTTTCCTTTACCTGTTACGGATGTGCTATTTCCGCCACAACAAAAGAAGAGTGTACTTATGTTCACAGGAGGCAACATGGTTACTCCTCTATTACACCTCCACCACCAACTACTCATGTAGTGGCTCCCATAAGTATTTCTCCCCCTGAGTGCCCTGAGCACTTCTCTGCTTCTACTCCTATAATTCTTAATACTCCCAACTCCTATCTCTGATCTAGATATGCCTATTCCCTTCGCAAGGGTGTCCTTAAATGTGCTAGACCTCACCCTCTGGAAAAATGTGTGTTATCAAGTAGTATCTCCTTCATACAGAGCGTTTTTTGGCGGTTTTGACACCCTTTTCTAGTCCTACTGTTCGAGCTGCCCTGGATCACCCTTCTCAGAAAGTTGCCATGTTTGAGGAAATAGAAATCTTGCAAAATAATCGTACTTAGGACATGATCACTCTTCCTCCAAGAAAGAAAACTATTGGCTATAAATGGGTATTTGTTATAAAAAATAATCTTGATGACATTGTATCTCGGTATAAGGCTTGCCTTCTTTCAAAAGGCTTTACGCAAGTATGGAATTGACTACGAGGCTATCTTTGCTCTTGTAGTGAAGTTGACTTTCGTTTAGATCCTTATCTCACTTATTGTCATCCAGAATTGGCCTCTTCATCAACTTGACGTTAAGAATGCCTTCCTTAACGGGCATCATACTGAGGAAATATATATGGATGCGCCACTTGGTTTTCTGTTTAGGGAGAGACAGAGGAAGTTTGTCAACTTTGCAAATTGATTTGTCACTTCGAGTAGACGCCTAGAGCCCGGTTCCAACTTTCAATGAGATTCTTATTGGTATGAGTTTCGAGAGGTCCCACGCAGATCACGGTGTCTTCATTCACTCCAGCTCTAGTGGTCGTACTATTCATTCGGTTTACGTCGATGGTATTATTCTTATCGGTGATGATGTTACTTTTGAAATGTGAGCTTGACGGCATCTTTGAAATAAAAAATCTTGGTAGTTTACAATAATTCCTCACTCTAGAGGTTGCTCAATCTAGAAATGGAATTGCTCCCAACGAAAGTAAGCCAACTACTTCTCCTATAAACAAGAAACACTCCTTGCATGAGAATGATGGAGATTTACTTCCATACCCACATGCGTATTAGCATTTAAGGGGATGCCTGATTTATCTTACTCTCACGAGACTTGACATTATATTTTTGTCAGTTCAGCTTATGCATGCTCTTTGCACAATTCATCTTGCTGTTGCCCATCGCATCCGTCAGGACATCAAATCGAGTTCAGGTCATGGTTTGGTTTATCGATCTCATGGTCATATGAGCATTTTAGCATATACTGACATAGATTGAGTTAGGTTGGGTTTGTTGCTAATTGTCGATCCATGCCTTTCTATTGTGTTTTCTTGGAAGCAGCTTAATTGCATAGAAAGTAAGAAGCAGCATATTGCTTCCAAAATCCAATGTTGGGGCCAATTATAGAGCTATCACTCATGAGACTTTTGAGATTTTATGGCTCTACTCTCTCCTATCTGAGCTTGCATTTTCTATTCATGTTTCCGTCCCTCTACATTTGATAGAAGTTGCTGTAAAAATTGCATCTGATTTGGTTCTACACGAGCGGACCAAGCATCTTTAGGTTCCACGCGAGGGATGATTCCTTAAAGCTTGTTGATGTCTCTTTATGTCAACAACTCACAAATATATCGACTAAGGCTGTTGGTCCTAGACCTCTTCAAGATGTTATGGTCAAGCTCTGCATGATAAATGTTCATTCTTCAACTTGAGGGGGAGTGTTGGTGCTTATCCTATGTATAATGTGATGTGTAGATGGTATGAATGAGTGTGTGTTAATATTTTATCCCTTAATATAAAACCTAGCGAGTCCGCCTTTTCTCATTAAGCTTTCTCCGTCAGTCTATTTAATCTTTTTCTCTCTTCTCTTCTCTAACCCTAAAACCTAAATCCTTTAACCCAACCCTAAAACCACCTACCAAACCCCAAATCCACAACCCATAATTAACTTCTGACTCTAAGCATTTTCCTCATGAGAGCGAGAGTCATCTTCTTTCCAATCCCCAAGAGTATCAGCACCTTGTGGCTAAGTTGATTTATCTCACTCTCACGCTAGTTATCATTGTTTGTTGTTAGCTTGGTTAGCCAATTTATGCACGCTCCTCATGCCTCTTATCTTGTAGTGGTTCATGGTATTCTTCGATATACCAAGCCTAGCCCCCCATCGCGGACTTGTAAATCGTACCAATGGTCAATTGGATATATTTGGATTATATGTATGCAAAAGCAAAAAAAACAACTTTGATATGTTTGGGTATTGGGCCATTGCACTTCGCTTGTGCGAGCTTTGTCGCTTTGCCCTGTTATCCTTGAATTAGGATTCCCTTTCAATGGCCCTATTTATTGTGAGAATAATGCCACAAAAAAGATTCCTTTGGGTTAAATCTTACATGGCAAGGCCAAAAACATTGAGGTTGAGGTGCATTTTGTTAAGGAGAAGATTTGACACAATGCCATGGAGCTCATTGTTGTTTCCTAGCAGCTTTTGAATATGTTTACTAATATTTCTATCAAGCGCTAGGCGTGCATGATATTTATGTTGCAACTTTGGGGGGTAGTGTGTCAGTGTCCATGTGTTGTTACCTCACTTGTGAGGGTATGTTGTAATAGTGTCATCGCATACTAATATAAGGCTAGAGGCTGCCTCCAATTCCTAAAGGCCACTAACTCTCATTTTCTTCTTCTTCTTCTCTTATTTCTTAACCTTGTGACTATTATCTCTCTTCCATCATCAAGCAACTCCAAGTGGATGCATGGAATAACAAGAAGGATAAAATTAGGAATGAATTCATAAGAGGAAGTTTAGGGGTGACCCTAATAAAAGAGAATTAAATAATGTTGCTTGAGAGAGGTATCATCTTTATCATCATCACTTTCTCTCATTTATTTGTTGTTACGTTTTGTGAGTCTTAATCTACTGAATTCTATTTAGGACTAATGATTGCTGAAATTAAAGTAATTAATGAAGCAATTATACTAAAATTAAAGCGATACCTTAGGGTTTCATAGATTTTCGCTTAAGTGGCCATATTAGATTATGTGGGTGCGATCCTAGAGATAGAACTCTAGCATCCTTTAGGTTTTGGCGTTCGATCGTCGCTCGATGTGGAATCACACAGCTCTTGGCTAGGGCTTTGAATCAAACATTGATTGATCGCAAAAGGAGTGATTTCGAGCCCAACAACGGTTGTGGATCTATGGGTATCATATAGAATCGATCCACGAGGATGGATATCAAGATAGCTCTAGATTTAGAATTTTTGGGGTTTTAAACAATCAAATGGATGGAAATAAAAACAAGAAAGCAAAATAGGGAAAAGAAGTAAGGAGAAGATCAAGAATTAAATGGGTATCTCACCCTTGGCCTCTCACCAAACCCTGATGGGGAAAGAAGAATCACTCTTCACAAGCTCATCTCAAACTCAATGTAGGGCATTTTCATTCATTCATTAACAATACCCAATTTGGGTTATATAAGGACATTATATAGTGGGTGTAGGCACCCCATTTTTGTTCTCCCAGAGTATACAACAGTGTTTGGTCGCCATCTCACCTTGCCTTGTTTTTTGGAAAAGCCAACCTTTAACAGAAATCCCCAAAACCCCTACTTTGGGAATTATACGCTGCGAACTCAGCGTATAATTGATTATACGCTGAACAGTCAAAGTATAATTGGACATGACCAGATCCCGGCCTGCTTGCCAATTATACGTTGAACTCCAGCGTATAATTGATTATACGCTAGACTGCCAGCGTATAATTAGTCCTCTTTGGACTAGGAGACCCGTTGGACCCGATAAGCTTTAAGTCGGCTCAGCAGAGCCGGTTCCTATCCAACTTCTCGATTATACGTTGGATCTACAGCGTATAATTAGTCAAAAGCTTACGAGGACTCTGAGTCCAAGCTCAACCAGCTTTGTTAGCCGACTTCCCAGTTGCATCCTGAATTATACGTTGAAAAACCAGTGTATAATTCATTATACGCATGGTTTTCAGTGTATAACTCGAATTATACGCCAGACTTCCAATGTATAATTCTGAATTATACGTTGGACTCCTAGCGTGTAAGTGGTCGATACTATAAATAGGTCTCTACCCCCTTCATTCACAACACACATTCTTTCATTTATTCTCTTTGGAATTTTCGAGGTTGACTCTGATATTTCGAATTAGAAAAAGTTGAACTCTAAACGTTGGGTTTAGAACTTCGACTTTCTTCTAGGGATCTCGTTGAGAATTCGTTCTAGCTGGGGTTGGCCCTCCTACTTCGATTCTCTTGCCTTCCAAAGAGAGATGAAATCAGCCCTTAGGCACCCTTTCCAAATTCTCAACCCTAGTGCCAATCAGGACTGACACACTCTTGCAAATGTTTTCAAAAATCATCATAGCCTTTAAACCTATTTGCCCAAGGGAGCAACGGAGGGTACTTAGGAACGGGTTTGATCCTCCCGCGCATAATGGGCGACCACATCCCTTTTAGTTTAGGTCTCTTAGATTAGAATTCCGAATTAGTTAAAACCTTTAGGCAACCCTAGCTGCTAAAGCCGGCAGGCCGGTATTTAGTATAGGAGCCCGACCCACCATCTCTCTATCCTCGCAATTAATGAGATTCTACATCGTCGATAAACATCTGTAGATGGCGATCACAACAGCCTCAGGTATATTCATGAAATCACTTGCTACTAACAAAATTCCTTGCAGGCTCATAAATAGCCCTAGTAGTTGTTAGTACACTTTCACCCCCCTTTCAAATAGAGTCCCAAGTGACCACATTGGGCCATTTTCCCGAATTCGAGAGGGTTCCCGACGAATACGCGTACCAACAGTGGGTACCAAAGAAACCCAACCCTAAAATAGCAAAAATGCTAAACTACCCAAAGTAGAAAAGTACATTTGGAAAGAGAATCAAGGACAAAATGGACAAATATGTGACGTAAAATCACTTGAATTCTCGCTTTGGGCGAGATGGATTCTCGTCCGAGCGAGAACTTAAGCGATTCTTGCTCGGGCGAGAACCTCATTTGATATTTGCATGCATCTGGTCACTTGGGCAACCAGTATCTTGTCCCTCTTCACATAGCTCGAAATCTGGTTGCTTGGGCGACCTTTTCTTCGCCTGAGTGACCATAGTTGGATTTTGGACTCCTCTAGCTAACTTATGTAGCCCTCCGACTCCTTGTTTCTTTCCCTGGTCGATGTCCCGTGCCTTCTACGCTTCTTCTTCCGCCGATAAACCCGATGTGGCTCGAATCCAGTGTCCCTGCCAACTAAATTTTTTGGTACCCCACAATCCTTCATCTAGTTTTCTCACTACTTCTATCCAACTCTTTATTAGTCTTCCTCTTCTCCTCCTTCATTGATTTGACTTTGTATCCGGTCCACCCCTCCCAACACCTTGTACGTACAGGAATAATACTGGGTAATGGCCTTTATCCATGTTGATTTGACCTCGAATGAAGAGTTTAGAAATCTAGGTCCTTAGGCAAAACTTTCAACATTGTCAGAATGTCAGTGTTTTCATGCATATTTTAGTATGCATTCATGTTGATTTAGTGATTTTCATGCATATTTTTCAGTGTTTTCATGCATATTTTAACTTAGTGGTTTTCATGTTGACTAGATAACAAATTGTTGAGCAAAATATAAGTTGAAAAATAAAATTTGCAGTCATAGAGTTGTAGTTATAGACCATTGAATGATGTACTGTTAAATTTAGTGTAGCATCCATGAATCATTAACTCATCATTGTCCTCAATAATTCATAGTTCATAATTTTATATAAATTGGTGTGTAATATTTGAAATTATATGCAATAGCCATATAGTCCTACGACTGTCACACAGATGGTACCGGCGATGGTCTCACAGATGACTCGACAATTGTCCTCTTATTGGATCTGAAGTTGGTTCCTACGATGGTCCGATTGATAGTCCTAAAAAATATTATGTAATATGTCCTTTGTTATTTCTAGTCCCAAGCCTGGATGAAA
Source organism: Chloranthus sessilifolius (assembly GCA_021018995.1). Classification (NCBI taxonomy): domain Eukaryota; kingdom Viridiplantae; phylum Streptophyta; class Magnoliopsida; order Chloranthales; family Chloranthaceae; genus Chloranthus; species Chloranthus sessilifolius. Next base: position 2,829,271 of record CM037588.1, on the reverse strand, counting down.
AAGGAGTAGGGTTAGTGTCAGGTCGACAGCCTGCTGTAAAGACCCTTGTTAGTAACTTTATTGGCAACACATATATGTGAAGTTTTGCCAACCTCAGAATGTTGTGAACATAGGTATTGGAAATGAATGATGTAATAAAAATATTCAATGTACTAAATAATCCACTTTTTACTATAAGTTTTTTCAAAGAAATAAATTCATGTCATATTACCAATACCAATATATATGTATCAGTCCTTTAGAGGGAGGAGGTTAAGGGATGGCAGATATTGCCACTCCGAGTTTTTAAACCTTGATTCCTAAAGACGTCAATATTTATTTATTTATTTATTTTCTGCTTGGTTAAGGAAATTATTTTAAACGCACCTCAAAAAATACAATGGGGCACTTGATCCAGCGAGAGGCTAGAGGCTAGAGGCAAGCAAAACCCGACCAAGCACAAAAGCCCCAAAAAAACCAGCAGACAAACCTAAACCCAAAGAGCAGCCCCAAAACAGTGGGGGACCTCCTACAGCGGGAGGGGAAAAGGTTACAAGTGCAGGCCATCCCATTGCAAGGAAGCACCTACCCTCCATGTTTCTCTCCCTAGGACCCAGCCGGATCCAATTAATAACCAAATCACGCACATTCCTCTTAATTAAACCCACCTGTCTTCTAATTCTGTTAAAAAACCTATTATTGCGCTCATTCCAGATATCCCAAGGAACATCAAAGACCAGAATGTCCCATAGTTTCTCTTGAGACCTTCAAAACTAACCCCATCCCAGGTGGCTATCAAAGCTCCAAAATCCTTCGAAAAACCCAGATCATATTCAAAGAATTAAGAGCCGTATGCCAAACATCTGTGCCACCCAACAATGAAGGAACAAATGCTCAACAGATTCCTCCTCTTGAAGGCAATGAGCACATCTATTTCTCAAATGCATCCCCCTTTTAAGAAGCTGATCAATGGTGAGAATACGGCTCCAATTTACACTCCAACCAAAGAATCTCACCTTGAGGGTATTCCGATCATGGTTTAAAAACTCGACGACCCGACTCGACCAAGTTCAGAGTTGACTCGCCTTAAGACTCGAATAGGCTTACAAATCGATCGACTCGCCGAGTCAGATCGGAAACTCGACTGAGTTTGTTGACTCGGTGAGTCGACTCAAACCATAAAGAGGACTGGTGGGTGTATTTTCGTATTTTAAAGGGTAAAATCGTAAAAGTATTAATATAAAAGCAAAACGATTGCTTTTTCATCCTCACTAACTCTCTTGCTAAAACCCTCTCTCGTCCGTGCAAACCCTAATTCTCTTGCAAGAAGAAGAAGAAGAAAAACTTACAAAAGGTACGTACCTTTTTTTGTCTTCTTCTATCTCTTCTTCAAAGTAGGAAATGGCCTTTTTTTCTTTTAATTCTGAGCAAGGGATTGAGGAAGAGATTGACCCCTGCGCTTTTTCTTCTATTTCCCTTATTTTCCCTTATTCAGAGCAGAAAATGGCTTTTTTTTTTTAATTCTGAGCATGGCATAGAGAAAGAGATCAGCCGCTGCACATCTTTTCTTCTTGTTCTTCTTCTTGTCCAGATTTCCCCCATATTTCTCTCGGTTGAGGGAAAAGTTCGCTTCAGAGTTTATGCTTTTGCTTTTTTTCTGCCATATATATCTTCAAGTCGGAGCGAGTCGAGTCAAAGTGAGTTTCCGATTTAACTATACTTGGACGACTTCCGAGTCGAATCAGAATTTTCGTGTTTTCAAACCATGATTCCGATACGCCACAGTTCACTCCAGATCTGAAGACGTCAATATCTTAGTCTCTGAATTGTTGAATCATTCTTAAAACTAGCTGAAATCTTGACATATGCTCATAGACCAAGAGTTTTAGCATGTTGAGGTGATCATAGATACATAGGTTTGTTAATATTTATTTTACTTTTGACTCTAACTATTCTTTTTCTTAGGTTATTGGACAGTTCAATCTTGGTTTTATAATTGGAAAGGTTGATCAAGACTTATTTATCGTTGATCAGGTACTTCCTTTTTTCCCTTCCAGCTTTAAATTGATACATGTACATGCACCGACACTTATGTTATTTTTCTTGCTCAACAACAGCATTACTAGATGCATTGTGAGCTCGGTAGAGTCATCGCACCTGCATATTAAATTAGAAGTGGTATTCTAATACTCTCCTTATGTACTTTCAGCATGCTGCAGATGAGAAATACAATTTTGAGAGACTCTCACAATCCACTGTCTTGAACCAGCAGCCTTTGCTTCAGTGAGTAAGGAGTTTGTTACCTCGGATCATTCTTATTGAAAATCGTATTTCCCTATATCCGAACATTGATTTTAAAAGAAGAATTACCATAAAAACTGAAAATTAGCCAAATCCTGTAGGGGATGATCAATCTCTTAAGGCCCTGTTTGACGTGGATTTTGAGGGCATTATAATCACTTTTGAGCCGTGGGAAGCGATTCAGGCTCGCAACGGCTGTTTGGATGGAAATCAAATTTCAGCCTATTTTCATCCAAAAAAACTGAATATCATCTCTTTCTTCCACTTTTACATTTGGTTTTTGCGGAAATCTGACGGAACATTGCGGATGGTTTTTGTTTTTACCAAAGATATCCCATATCTTTAGTTAAATAACGAACATATCCTTAAGTACCTTTTTACCATAGTTTTCTAAAAGAGGGTCTATCTTCCAAGGTAGCTAAGGCGGTGTGGTGAGGTCATGGCGAGGAGACTCACGCCATAGTGAAGCCATGGCGAGGCTATTTATTATTGTAATTTAAAAAAAAAATTATTGTATTTATTAATTAGTAGTATTCTTTTTTTTATATAAGAAAAAAAATTCAACTACTAAACCATCATACTATGATTCTAATAATGAGGATTTCATGTTGTAGGAGTAAAAAAATATCAATAAATATAAATCAAATATGGAACATCAACAAATTTGCAATATGGTAAGTATAAGTAGATAAATATGAAATATCAACAAATATAGAATATTAAAAAATATAAAATATTAAGTACCATACGGTAGTGTGCCGTCGACGCTAAGGTTTCAGTGGCGCTAGTGTTGGTAATTGCTATGACGAGTGAGAGAGTCGAAGATTTCGTAACTTATAAGTTGAGGTTTTGTGACTTGTAAGTAAACATTTGTAACTTATATATTATAAAAATGTCAGAACTTATAAGTATTATACGCTATTATTCAAAAAATAAAATCACGTGCATAACAGCGCCATAATGCTATTCCGTCATGGCGATACTATGGCGTCGCTATTTAGTAATCATGACTATTTGGTTATATATGGCGTTTCTCATCGCCATTCGCCATGGCGAGGCTATAACGAGGCCTTGACAACTATGCTATCTTCTTCTCCAAGTGAATAGATAAGTCTTTTCTCTCAGCACCGCCCTAATCGGAGAACGTGATCAGAGGTCCTCCCTCTCTCTGTCTCTTGGAATCATAAGAAGCAACAATGAACATTAAAATGGTTTTTGCTGTTAAAGATGAAGATGAATGATGAGTTACTAAAACTAATTTCTTCAATTTTGCCATTTTTCTCTTTTTCATCTTCATTGATGCAGTATCTTCTTTTTTTTGTTGAAATGGGACCCTCTTGTTCATGTGAGGAGGTTGTAGAATAAGAATGGTAGCAAGAAATCAAAGCTTTAGGTTGCCCTTTGTCTCTTAATCGAGCTCACCCAGTCTCATGATTCCAAGTATAATTTTTTTTATCCAAACAATAATAATTAAAAAATGAAATTTAAAAATTTCATAAAAAGGCTCATTATTTACTTAGAAACAATGTTTAAAATCCTAGTTTTGGTACCAGAGCTCTAACAGTTTGTGATTCTATAAAGACCAACATTCCAACAGTTTATTGGGTTTCACAATGCCAATAGAGGAAATGCTCCAACAATATATTGGGTTAAATGTTGTTAAAATTTTATAGAGATTTGGATTGATGAAATATTGAGTTTTTTTATCGACCAAATTATATGTTCATTGGTTTAAACTGTACCCAACAATTTTTCATTTCTTTGCTATTGATCTTTGGCTTCAGAGCATACCCACCAATTTTTTGTTGGTTACTGGTATTTGCAACCATAGATTCTTTCTCTTCAACTATTGATTTGCACATTGGAAACCGTCGACTTCTTTTAATAAGATGTTGGGGATCTTTCTTCGGTCCACTCTTCCAGAGAATAGAACTTGAGATCATGGGTTTACCATTAGACGGTCAGATTTTGATCCCACATCCCAACAACGCGAATACGATCATGGAAAACTATCAAACGTGGTTCTTAAAACACTTTCTGAGATATGTGCCAAGTGGAATCAAAATTCACAGTAAGGGCTTTCACACATGAAAACCATTGACTGCCTTGAATATTCATTGATGTATTTTTACCTAATTTTATTAAAAAATAAATATAAGGGATATAATAAACAAATACCCATGTTCTTAAATAGCACTTATGCGTTCTTAGAAAACATATATAGGGCAACTTATGTAAAATCCTGTGAACCTAACTCAAACTCGCAAAACCGGCTTGTAAGGTGAGGATTGCCCAGATTATATATAGCCTAAGGCTTCCAGCCCACAGGCGATGCGGGACTATCATTCACGCCCCCTCACGTGTAATGTGTCTCTCTACATCCCTGTGATTACCTCCTCTAATACCCTGTAGAATCCCATGAGGCGAACTTAACCTCAGAAAACCGGCTTGTAAAGTGAGGAATGCCCAGGTTATATATAGCCTAAGTAATACAGAATTGAAGCCTACACGCCGAGATCGTGGCCGGATAAAGAGGAGACATCGAAAGAGAAAGTGGACCTCGCGAATGGGTTTTTTAAAAAGGCCCGTTAAAAGACTCGTGTGCACATTATTTTAGGCAATTTTTTTATCTAGGTTTATTTTTCTTTTTTTATTAGGAATAGTTTAATAAGTGGTTTGTTTTAGGATTAGTTTCCTTATTTGAACTATTTAGGGGTTAGGCACATATATGTGATATGCAACTGTTAATTTTGTCACTTTCTGCGCAACCATCGAGAAAATTGTCATAAGTCTATCAATATGTATCGGAATTGTGTGATTCTTGCCTTGTTGGAAAGCTATTTCAATAAGCTTTTGAAATAAGATCAATTTCACGTTAATTGGACATCGTTTGACCCTTCAAAAGTGGTTGCGTAATAAAAATACGGGATTAATGGTGAGATTAATTATGACCGTTAAATTATAAAGTTTTAATGCTTGATTAAGAGTTTTATTTTAAGTAGTATTCCTAGGGTTTCTTTCTTTGTAAATACACATTATAATCTCTTATGAGAAATCATTATTGATGATGAATGAAAATTTGCTTTGCAAACTTGAGAGCTTTAACAAGGTTTCTGTGAGGGTGTGATTCTCTCAAACTTGAAGAGTGATTCTTCATCCCGCGTGTGGTTTGGTGTGAGACCAACTTTTCTTCCTTAAAGTGATTCATTGGATCTTCTTCTACCCCTATTTTCCTTTTTGTTTTTGTTTTAATTGACGAGTGAGAACCCTAACTCCTATCTTGCGAGATTTACGCTATTTTAGGGTTAGCATGCGATTTTTCTGCATCACCAAGGCTTTCAGCCCAAAGGCGATGTGGGACTATCATTCATAGTCATATATTTACAATATGAGGGGTAGGAGTTATTTTTACGAAACAGAAAACACCTCCTACAACTGATTTTAGAGATCTGGAAGTTGTCTCGGATAAACAACTTTCTAGTAACTCCACTTCTTATAACAACTGCTTTTGATAGTAGTACGTCACTGGAATCACTTTTTAAAAATCTAAGCCACGCCAAACAGGGCCTAAGCTTGTTATCGAACTGGTTATTGTGATGGACTTGGTTTTTCAAGATCCTGCCCATTTTGAGGACATTGACACCTTGCAAATCATCATATACATGTTTTTGCCTTCCAACATCATGGAAATATTCAATGTTTGAGAAAATAAATAAATAAAAATTGGAAGTATTAGAAATGATATGAACTAGGGTGTTAGTTTGATTTCCATAGTGATGGGACTGAGTATATGATTCTTTTTTAGGTCATTGTCCAAGCGAACCAGTTCGCAGTTTAGTTTAGTCCGATTCGGCATGACAAGCGAATTGACTGGTTAATGCTGAGAATTTTGTTTTAAAATGAAAATTTGAAAGTGTAAAGAGGAGATTTGAACCTAAGACTATGATTTTTACATTTGATAGCTAATCAAGTGATCATTTGTATTTCTTTTAATAAAGAGTGTCAATTTATATTACATGTTTAATTAGTACTGTTAAAATTCATCTTACCTCTAGCGAATCAAGTTCGCTTGCTAGTAGAGAATTACGAATTCGAACCGAGCAAACTAACTTTGGTCCAAGCAACAACCATATCTTTGCTTTTAGTCTCAACTCTCAAGAATGATATCCATACATGAACATAACATGTACCACCAAGTACTCTTACTTCTTTTTTTCGGTGTTAACATGGTCGACGTAACACAATACAAAGTAAAAGAAAAGAACTTAGAGAACTCCAGAAGATCTCTGCTAAGTTGCATTTCCCAAGAGAAATGTCAAAATGTAGTGGACAGCACTTCTCCAGAGACAGAATAATCTTCCATCTTCTCCGCTCAAGTCCCTGAGTTTGTGAAGTCCCTTCTGTAGTGGTAGCTAAGTACGGGTGATTATTTTAACTGGTATCACAACACAACCTTTTGAAGTTGCTAGTTGATTCACCTAGTATATCAATGATTAGCAACAGTGAAAATAAATTACCTTTGTTTGCAAATCAAATGCCAAAGGCATTTCTAACTTGCATTGCTCGATGCTGCCAAGAGGTTTTGGTCATAAATAGGTTCATGATGACGGGCTCATGAAAAATGCTCAAAGACATGGTAACAGATGGTAACTCTTTTACCATTTCGACTTTTAACAATTAACATAGTTCTTGAAGTGGTGGCTTCTCTTTCTGTTTCATTACTTTCATGTATTTTCCGTTCATTGATAATTCTTCTCTATTTTTCTGATGCATTATTTTAGACCAATGAGATTGGAGCTATCACCAGAAGAGGAAGTAATAGCTTCAATACATATGGATATAATCAGGTAATGTTTATTTTTATCTTCGTACACCTATAAATTGGGTACAAATGAAGAACTCCATGTTATATATGGTGAAATGTCTGACTTAAGTTTACTACTTGTGTTCTACCATTCTAAAGATGATCGTGATAGTTGAGGTCTTTACATATCTTTGATTGTTTTTCTCTCCTCTTGTTGAGATTTCTTTCATAAGTTTCTATTTCGATTTATTATTATTATTATTTTTTGATCGGTATTTCGATTTATTATTAGACTAGTGATTTGTTTCGGTGGGTAGTTGTCTCTTATAGAGACTTGTATTCTCAATCAGCCGAAAGAAAATAATCATAAGATAACAAGAATTGCATTAAAAGCCATTAAAGTTCAAAAGAAAGAGGATCTAACATCGTTTTAAGAACCATGAAGCCACTTTTGCCCCTTACTAGCTAATGCAACTGCAAGGAATTTACTTTCATATGCATGTGAACCACCTTATGAACCTGTCAGCTAGCTCAACTGAGTAAAAAATCTCTGAAAATAGGGATAATGGCTCCTAAACGACATTTAAAAATCAAAATGGTGTTTAAATGATCTTTCACCACTAACATATCACTTTTTATCTCCCACCGTTGAAGTGTGAAGTATCATTGTGCCATGTGGCACACATTTATGATCAATCTAAATTTCCCAAGTGGCAATCCATTGTTGGAACATGTCCTAGCCAAAGGATCATGCTTCTAAGTGGATGTAAACCATCCGATCTGTGAACTTTAATATCAGCCATCAAAATTAAGAACAACTGTTGGTATTAGAGTTCACAGATCAGATCATTTGAATCTCCCAAAAAGTGTGATTTTTGGACCCATAGCCTTCCAATTGGTTATATATGACTTTGACAGTATGGATTTTCAAAATCATTAGCCAATAAATGGTGCAAGTTCGCTTAAACACCATTTGGTGTTTAAATGACGGTCAGGAGAGTCTCCCCTGAAAAAATGGCTCCTGCTTTCATGGGGTTACCATTTGATGGGGATTTGTGGTATTAATATTTAAAAAGGCTTTTTTCTTTAAATAATGCCTTATCCTGTAGCAGAATGCCAAAGACCTCCCTCCCTTGTCAATATTTATATATTTCCCTCCGCTTTCATGGATCAATGGGCCAGCCCAGCCCATTGCCACCTAAGGAACAGAGGGATTGTTACACCATATATCATTATTCTTTGGAGAAGTTTTCGTGTAGCTTCGATCATAATGTAGTGTGGAGTTTACATGATGGTTGGAAACTTTGAAAACATGAGTTAGCGCCAAACTTCACTGACTCGCTAGATTTATAGTTCTGACACAGGCTGAAAGGAATTATATAAAACACACTGACTAAAAGGATTGAAATTGATGTACATTAAAAGGACTGAGATGAAGGTGCACATACACACAAACTAAAAGTTCAGTGATTAATCTGCCTTATCATTTTGATCACAATTCAATAATCGCTACCACTACTATTCTTAGTGACACTGGCCTAGATAAAGAAGAGTTTAGTGAAGAAATTAGGGTTAGGGTTTGAAGGAGGAAGAAGAAGAAAGATGGAGGAAATTAGGGTTGAGCTCACTCAAACCCTTTTTTTTTTTTTTTGAGACGATAACAAAGCTAATATATGAAAAAGAAAGGAGAAGAACATACCTTAGCAGGTAGTAAGACACTACCCAAACAAAGGCCCTCCAAAAAACTCACCCGGGAACCCGAGCAAGGCCACGACGAAGCCTATCCCCCAAAGTCACAGCCGCAGCACTCAAACCCTTTTATTATTCGTATTTATCTAAATATTTACAACCACACGTATATCAAGAAACTTGAATTAAGTAAAGCTACTTAAGTGACTAACCTACTATACACCCTCAATACTCTTATGTACGAACCACAGTTTCTCATTTTTTCTCCCACTTCCCCTTGAGTTGGTGCATAAATGTCAATCATGTCCAACTTGGAAGAGACGTCTTTCATTATGATTCTCCGAAAAGCTTTGGTGAGAATGTCCGCCAACTGATCTTCGGAGGCCACATGTGGTATGCAAAATTCTTGAGATTCAACTTTCTCTCTCATAAAGTGGCTGTCGACCTCTATGTGTATGGTTCTCTCATGGAAAACCGGATTCGCGGCAATATGGAGTTCGGCTTCATTATCCCCATACAAGGCCATCGGAAGCCGAACTTGAATTCCCATGTGATTCTGAATGAAGATACGTATTCTTTTACCATGGGACATGGCCCTATACTCGGCTGCTGCACTTGTATTAGCAACAATTTGTAGCTTTTTGCTCTTCCAAGTGACAAAATTCCCCCTAGAATGGTCACATAACCAGTAGTAGATTGCCTGTCACTAACTGACCTAGCATAATCAGCATCTGTAAAGACTTCCATGTCTAAGTGCCCATTGTTACAGTACAGGGGCCCTTTTCCTTGGGGGCCGGGAAAATTTTGGTAAAAAAAACAATAACAAAATGATCGTTATCCAGAAACTATTCAGTGAGGACAAAAAAATTTAATTCAGGAAAAATCGAAAATAAAAAGTACTAGAAAGTTGTGAAATTTGGGATTTTTGTTAAAAAACATTTCACTTATAATTGAATTTTAAAAATAAAGAATGAAATGAAGGTTTACACTAGAGACTTATAAAGATTATTTGCTACAATTAATTAACAATGAAAACTGCAATTCATGAAAAAATTGTGTTTAAGAAGTAAAATTTGTGATTTAATAGCCAAGTTCAGAAAAAATAAAAATATGAGAAATTTTCAATAAATCCCTCTTAGATATTGAAAAATGTGTTTTAGCAAAAATTCATGAATTGAATGAGACTGATTAAAAAAATTGGTGACTTTTGTTACTATTAATTAGTGATCATAGACTGAATACACTAACCACCCTCTTTTACCTTGATTGTGGTTGTAACTAGTTCATCTATGGCAATCATCAATGTGATCACTCCCTAAACATAATTTTTTAGGGGCTTGAAATCACTCACTTACAAATTGTAGCAGAACCAAGCAAAAAATGGTCATTACTGGCTGTCATAGCTGAACCATTTTCATTGGAATCACATTGATTACTCACTAATATGTTCACAGTGATCAATAAACACAGCAAGTTACTCACTGACAATTCATAGTTAGCACTAAACCTGGCAACTCACTCACAAGTTACATTTAGCAGGTGAATTGCTCAATAAATTCAAGTTAATAAATCACTACTTAGCAACCCACTTAATCATTGAATCATAAGGTTTTTTTAGGATGTATGATGGGATTGCACCCGAGACCTCAAGATTTGCAATATTTTCAACCTTCCAGTTTAGATACAGGCCAACCCCTGAAATTATAATGGAGCATTCTGAGAATTTAACCCTAAGAGAGAATCATACAACTAGGCCAAATGCCCATTGGTAAACCAGCAAGTTACCAAGTCACTAAACACATCACTGTGTTCACAGCATTGTTATCATTAAAAACGGCGAGTTACTATGTCACTGAACACAGCAGTCACTGGGTTAATAAAGACAGCAGCTCGCTCACTGTACACAGTAATCAAATTGGCTAAACACGGTAATTGAACACAGAGCAAGATTTATTGAGCCCGGTGATGGCTGTCATTTTCGCCAGTATGACTGAATCATCTTTGTCTCAACTCAACCATTTTCGTAGCTAAACAAGTGATGATTTGTTTAGTCACGACAGGAATGACTGCCATTTTCATTACAATGTGATTTAAACTAGTCATAGCTGATCAAGCTGATTACATTAATGCAACACAGTGGTGACTATCATTTTTATCAGACAGTGTGAGTTATCTTCAGTGGCAGACACAGGATTTTCTTGAAAGGGGGCACCCGATGGTTGCCGGAATCAATATGGAATATGAAACAAAACAACAGTGGTAGCTCCATTAGCGCCTACGCACTTACTGAGGGCACCTACACTGAAAATCCACTGACTGCATTGAATCGGACGATGGAGATCGATTTCATCCCAATCTTCCACACATTGATCTTGAGAACATGGGTTTACCATCAAACGACAATATTTGTATTTCACATGACACAAATCTCAAAAAAGTCTCAAAAATCATGTGGCACACATCACCCTCAAAACAAGATCTTAGAATCACTTTTTGGGATCTGTGCCACATGGAATTAAAAACTAGCCATTTGATGGTACACCCGTGTTCTCAACATCAATCGTGTGGAAGATTGGGATGAAAATCGCTCTCCATCGTCTGATTCAATGCAGTCAATAGATTTTCAGCATAGGCGCCCTTAATGAGTGGGTAGGCCTTAATAGAGTCACCAAAACAACTATGATGATGCTTATTGTGTCAAATCGAGAAGAGAGAGAGCACTGCATGGTCTCAAGATTAAATTTTTTTTAATCTCTTTTTGGGACCTGTCCCACATGGAACTAAAAACTAATTGTTTGATGGTACACTCATGGTCTCAAGTTCAATCGTATGGAAGATTAAGATTTTAATCAATCTCCATTGTCTGATTCAACCTAGTCGATGAGTTTTCAATTTATGGCCCTCAGTAATTTGGTAGGCGCGGATAGGGTTACAGGATGTGAGAGAGAGAGAGAGAGAGAGAGAGAGAGAGAGAGAGAGAGAGAGAGAAGAGTTGCTTGGCAAGAAAGGAAAGCTTTAAAGAAATCTTTTAAATGAGGAGCCCAAATTCTGAACTTCAAGGGGGGATTGCAAAACCCCATAGAGCCCTATCAGCAAAATCTCAAAAATTGGGGAGGGGGGGAGGGGAGTGCACGCCTATCCCTGAACGTGAGTCCGCCCCTAGTTATCTTTTGAGATGTTAATTCACCATTCTAGAAGCAACACAACCTACATGTAAACGATGTTCACGGTGATCGAAGTTATCACTCACTATCCACTGATCAGATTGATCATCAAATAACACATTCACAGTGATCCCATTCAACACTCACTAACACGTTCACAGTGATCACTGAACACAAGAACTCAGCCCATTGACAGTTCACATGATTGATCTCTCTCTCTCCCTCTCTCTTAATTGTGAGAATCATTCTAGTTAGTTTGATTGAATTGATCTCTATAACTGTCATACTTCTCTTTGTAATGCCTTTTGAACTTCAATTAATTTTTATTTCTTGATCAATAACGAAATTATTGTTACATATATAGGATGTTTTATCCTTTGGTTGATAATTCATGGTGTAATCTTTTCAATTATTAGGAGAAATGGGTTTACTTTGATAGAGGATTTGCATGCTCCTCCTGGCCGCCATTTTCTGTTAAAAGCTGTTCCTTTTAGTAAAAACATAACTTTTGGCGGAGAAGGTAATAATTTTTTGTTGTTTATTTTTTCTGGATGTTTAGAAATTCTTCTAAATATGAACTTGTATTTCATAAAAGTGAAGGCATCTCAATTAAATGTCCTGCCTGAGGAAAAGCAGTAACTTGGTTCGTCTTCTGTGCAGATGTCAAGGCGCTTATCTCTATCCTTAGTGATAGTCAAGGGGAGTGCTCAATTATCAGTAGTTACAAAATGGACACTCCAGATTCTATTTGTCCACCAAGAGTCCGTAGTATGCTGGCATCTCGTGCTTGCCGGTCGTCCATTATGATTGGTGATTCACTAGAAAAAAGTACGATGCGCAAGGTAACAACTAATATCTTATTCAAATGGTCTATGGATTGGTGGAAATATGCTCTTGTAAGGTCATTATTTGCATCAGAAACTTAACTATTCGTTCTTTGTTTTACTTAGAGGCCAGTAGTTGTTTTACTTAAAACCTTCAAGGGTGAAGGTAGCCTGGTACCATGGACCAGGTAACTTATCTGGTCCCATACTAATTTGCAGCCACATGGCACCCAATCTCATGATCGGGTGTGATGGATAGGAGAGGCTCGATGATCATAACTATTTTGTAAATATATATATATAACTGCATAGTCAATGGCGTCAACCATAATGAGAAATGAACGGTAAAATCAAATGTAATTTTACCATTTATTTTCCGTGCAATTGACTCTTTTGATAGCATGGTTTTATATATCTTCATTTTAATTTTTTTGTCACTATGATTTGAAACAATCCTCGTACGAAGGATTGAAACAACACAAGTGCAATGGCTCAGCTTACCTATATATAAATAAAAAAAATAAAAAAGTAAAAACAGCATGAGAAAATGTGGAGATATAAAGAGGTCAACTCTAGATAGAAATGAGTGGATAATAAGACACACAAAGCCGTCCCTAAATTAATGGAACAAGGTGATGATGAATTGATGATGATTATTATTTTCACAAAATGATTTCTTATTTCTACAGTGTAGCTTCAATACTTACCTAAGATCCATTTCCCCTCAATCATATGTAAATTGGTCATTCACGATGGTCCCTTGTTTCTTGGTTTCTGCAGCTATATAAACGTGTCATAACTTGAAATGTTCATGTAAATTTTGGTTTAAAACTTCCTGATATTTCCAAATCACACATCGAGATACACCTAGAATAACCTAAAAACGTTTGACAGAATCAACTATTTAAAAACTAATCAGCGAACTAGTCTCCTGTTAGTTCAGTTCTAGTTCCATGTTCTTGATTTTCATGACTTTTCTTCAGTTGGACGAATTTTCATGCCTATTGCTGGTAATTCAATGTGGTAAGACCAGGGTTACCTAATTTGCTAGGTTACCTTGCGAATCGCGAACCTAGTCGGTGCGAATTGGTGGCGGTTTGGTTTGCTCCCGTTCCCTCAGTATGGGCAATTACAGGTTTTTTTTTTCTTTTATGTATAATGAACGAAAAAAGCTCACAAGGGGATTTGAACTCAGCCCTATTAGTTTGAGACAAGCTAATGACCAACTCTCCGTCATTGCGATTTGTATACTACATTCATATATTATTTTATTTTGTAAATTTAAAAGTTACATGCATAGTGAAAAATTTCACCGAAATTCGGCGAAATTTGTCGAAAAGGAGGTCAAACGAAAATTTCGGTATTTTCCGGTAATTTCGGTATTTTTCTGCGAAATTGCGGAAATTTTGATACTTTTCAGTAATTTAGCAATTTAGTATATATTTTAGTAATTTAAAAAAAAAACGTTAAATATATTTTTTGTATATTTTTAATTCCTGAAACTTTTCCAAATTTTTTCCAAAAGGTATCGAAATTAATCCGAAATGTACCGAAGGGACCCCCCACCGAAAAATTACCGAAAACGAAATTTGTCACTGATTACATGTAATTAATAATTACATTGATCATTATCCAAATATTTTTATTATTTTATTAAAACTCATCCGTCTCCTAGCAAACGGGGTTCGTTTGGAAACCGTGAAATACAAACCCTACTTCAAACCGAGTGAATCAGCGAATCAAGTAAGCATTGGGTAAGGCTTGTTTTTCTATTTGCTTGTATTGATGACACTAGAACTTCTGCAAATTTATGGCACATTATTTTTTAACGTCCTGTCTCTACTTTCATTTATCTCTGTTTCTTTGTCCTCCGTGGTAATGATATGGAAGCAAAGGGCAGTGGTCAAGTCCTACTAAGTAGAACCGGATTTCCAGTCCTACCCCATCAGCTGCCCTTGGAAATAGGAGAATCTTGACTGCACGTTTTGCTATAAAAAGTGAAAATCAAGAAAGTCAAAATTCTCCGATTTCTAAGGGCACCGGATGAGGTAGGACTGGAAATCCGGTTCTGCTTGGTAGGACCTGACCATTCCCCGGAAGCAAATGTATCAAACAGTCTTTAACAATCTTCATCCTTTCTTGTTCTTCAGATACTTCAGCATTTGGCAGATCTTAAGTCTCCATGGAATTGCCCGCACGGCCGGCCAACCATGCGGCACTTGGTCGACTTGACAACTGTTCACAAACGGTAAGGTCAACAAGATGCTACCTATAACCATGTCTGCCTAAGCAGTTTGCAGGTTATGCCTTTTGTCAACTTAATGAGGAGTGTTTCTTTGGTTACGTGCACTGTTGTATTATGGTGATTACAGAACTCTATAAAACCATTGGAGGAAGATCCAATGGCAGTGCAGTGGGTCGCCATTATATATTAATGATGAGAATCATTCCTTTGCAAAATTTTCGCATGATGAACTTGATGAACTGAACTGCACAGTTTTGAGTATGAGTTGGCGATAGATGCATGGTCGGAATCTGAATCAATGTTACCAGGTTTGCTGGTTCAAATTCAGGTTTGTGGTTCGTGGATCGCCACTCTCCAATGAACTTGGTTGGCTAGGCCGAAGATGAGTTTTAACTAAAGTACTAAAATTACGAGTACTTATTATAAATATAAATATGGGATAATGGCTCCTGACCAACATATAAACACCAGAATGTTGTTTAAATAATCTTACACCATTAAATGTATACTTTTTTATCTCACGCCGTCAAAGTGTGTTTTATCATTATATCATGTGGCAAATTTGTAACCAATGAAATTATCCATCGTTAGAACATATCTTGGCCCAAAGAAACATGCTTATAAGTGGATGTGAACCATTTGATTGTTGAACTTTAACACCAGTTATTAAAACTAAAAATAACAGTTGATACGATAGTCAACAGATTGGATAGTTCAAATATCTCAAAAAGTTTCATTTTTGGGACTAGTGCCCTTCAATGTATGATCTACAAAATCTTATGGTGTGGATAGCCAATGTCTTTAAACCTTATTGGTGCAAGATCATTTAAACACAATTTTAGTGTTTAAGGCTGTGTTTGGTATTGCCCTTTGGAAGTAGTAGAACAAAGCAGCCGGTGTTCTTTGTTACAAATGAATATGAGAGAAAGAATAGAGAAAGAAAAAAAGGGGAGATTGCTCTTTGAAACATGAAAAATATTCACTTTTAAAAGAACATGAAAACCATGCTCTTTTAACAAATGACATTTTTCCTATCTCAAACAGCAGTCTTTTATCTTCCTTTCATTATCTCTATCCCTACTTTTTTTTTTTGCAATAACAAAGAGCAGTTGTAGCTCTTTTTCACTCTCCCAAAGAGCAATGCTAAACATAGCCTAAATGACGATCATGAGAGTAGGTACGACAAATGTTTTATACCTTTTGCAGAGAAACTTGGTCGGAGTAGCTGGTTGGCATGCTACTTGCTTATTATGGCCCGTTTGGATAGAACCTAGAACTTGGAGTACAATTGATTTTTTTACCGCGAATTCCTAACTTACAGGAATCCTATGGTTTAGTGCATTTATCACTGTTTGGTAGCAATCATTTGTGTTAGAAAGGCATGAATATTCAAAATCCAGTGTGTGGAAGATGTAAGTCTAGAAAACACAATAAAATAGAGTAAAATGATATTCAAATTACTTTTGGGGATGTGCACTATATGGAATCAACATCAAACCCTCTGCTAGGCATGCCATGATCTTAAGATCTGTGGTGGGAAGATTGGATAGGACATAATCTCCATCCTTTAATTCAAATCAGTCAATGACTGAAAAGTTGTGGTACTTGCTCCGAAAAAAATCACTAGAGAGAAAGAAAGAATTGTTTTCGGAAGAGCTCATCTCTGAGATGGATCCTTCAAAGCAAATGAAGGAATGATTTTGGATAGAGTTCATCCTTGAGATGGACCCTACTAAGAAAAAAAAATTAGGTTTTTCTTATTCATAGTATGATATATAAATTATTATTTTTAGAAGAGATAGGCATCTGTGTACACTCGCCCATGCCTGGCTACGTCCCTGATAATGTCTCACATCTAACAAAATTAGGATTTTACATAAAAATGGTGAGAGAGAGAGAGAGAGAGAAATAGAGAGATGAACTAGCGCCGCCCATCTAAAAAAAATAAAAAATTTGTAGCATAGCTGTGATCATAATGACAAATTTCATTTTCGGCAACATTTCAGTAGGAGGTCATTTCAAATAAATTTTGAGAAAATTTTGAAAAGTTTTGGAAAAATTTCGGGGACTACAAAAAATATTAAATACAAATTATATTTAAACTTCATACAAGTTTTATTTATTATTTAAAAAATGACAAAAATCAGAAAAGATTTATTAATTTCACCGAAATTAATGAAATTTCAGTTGTGATGGAGAGAGAGAGAGATTTACCACTTCATTTCTCGCCTATTCTTGAGAGGAGGGGTCGTATTCCATTTTGGAGTTTTGTGGTAAAGCATATCTATTTACCATCCTTTAAAAATACCCAAACAACTGAATTTATGTGATAGCGTATTTCTAGCCTTTGAAGAGATTGGTGCAAGGTTGGAATTCTTCCATTTCCCTTTTTTCAGTTCCTCAATAGTGGGTGAACCGGGGTAAACCGAACCTCAAGGGGTTTGGCGAGTTGGTTAGGTATCCGCCTCAATTAGAAGAGCTGAGTTCGAATCCCTTCCCTTGAGGCCACCCTAAGGATTTATATCCCATGTTGGCCTGACATGTGCTAACTTAGGGCACGCACGTGCCGTTGGGATTAGTCGGGTGCTGTAAGAGGCCCAGCCGCCTAGGTTATATAAATAAAAAAATAAAAAAGATAATGGCTCCTGAATTAAACAGTAAAATGGTTTTTAAAGGATCTTCCACCATTAAATTAAAAATTTTGATCGTACATCATTAACATGAGGTTTACGATTATGGCATGTGGTGTATGTTAATGATCAATTTAAATTGTCCAAAGGACAGTTCATCATTGGAACATGTCAGCCAAAGAATCATGGCTATAAGTTTTGTAAACCATCTGATTGGTGAAGTTTAATATCTGCCATTAAACTAAGAACAACGGCTGATATTAGAGTGTATGGATCTCATGGTTCATATCCTTGGAAAAGTGTGATTTTTTTGGCCCGTTGTCTTTCAATGCTTAATGGATTGCTTTAATATATTATAAATGGTGTAGGATCATGTAAACACCATTTTGTTGCTTAAATGACGGCTAAGATAGTCTGATCTGTATATTGAAGGGATAATGGCTCATGATCGACATTTAAACACCATTTTAAATGATTTGACACCATTAAAATTAGACTGTTCATCTCACACTATTAAAGTATAATTTATCAGTATGCCATGTGACACAACTATGACCAATCTAAATTGCCCAAGTGGCATTCTATCATTGAAATATGTCTCAGACCTAATAAAATATGTCGATAAGTGGATGTGAACCATCTGATTTTTGGCCTGTTGCACTTTAATCTATAATCTCTCACTTTGACGGTTTCTGTTCACCCACATCTTAAATTATTGATGTGTAAGATCATTTAAATACCATTTTGAATGTTGCTTAAATGATGGTCACAAGAATCAATCCCCATATTTAAAGATGTTGAACACCATATGATGTTCCCTCTTTTACCTTGAGATAATATTATATAGAGGGCAAATTTTATGCAGACAAACTATAGGCAGTTGCCAAGCGCGGTGGGGCTCAATTAATATAGATCGCCTGCTGCCCATTGCATCGCACCACATCAGCCGCCTGCACTTTGCCGCCAATAAATCTTATCCTCTATCTATGATGTTCGTTTTACTTTTGCATCCAGCTGCTTCCCACCGACAACTAAAGTCCAATAATTGCACCACCGACTTCTGAGGAACAAAAGAGGGATCAAATATGAGAGTCGGTATTTAAATACCTGTGTGCTGTTTTTTTATTTATTTATTTTTAAATACTATTTTTTTTCTAAAATTATAATAAATTCTCTGACTTTATTATAATTTTAGAAAAAAAAGATAGAATAGGTGGCCTTGAACTTTTTGACGAATATTCATTTGGATCGTCAATTCTTTGAATATTTTAATTTTTTTTTAAATTCTTATCACTTTAATATATGCTTTAACCATACTGTAGGATAATGGCTCCTGACAAATTTCTACAATGTTCGAGTCGGATGATATTTTTGGTGATTTCTCCGAAATGTTAAAATTTCATTAATTTCAGCAAACCTCAACAAAATTTCTCCGACATTAATATTTTATTTTTTAATTTTAGCCACTTTTAATTAATAACTAATTTTTTATAAATATTAAATACATTTTATATACATATTTACTCCCTGACTTTTCGTAAAACTTTTCAAAATTTCCCAATAAAATATTACTGAAAACAAAACTTGTCACTATGCTCTTGACTGACATCTAAACACTAACATGGTGTTTAAATGATCTAACACGATGAAAATTATACTTTTTATCTCACATCATTGAAGTGTGATTTATCATTATGCCACGTGGAGCGCATTTGTGGCCAATTTAAGTTGTCGAAGTGGCAACATATCTTTGAAACATATTACAACCCAAAGAAACATGCTTATAAGTGGATGTGAACCATCTGATTGATGAGCTTTAATATCAGCCATTAAAAATAGAAACAATGATTGATATTATAGTCAATAGATCGAATGGGTCAAATCTCTCTAAAATACCATTTTTCGGCATATTGTACTTCAATCTATGACCTATCACTTTGATGGTACGAATCACCCATATTTTACTGCTGATGGTATAAGATCATTTAAACACCAAAAATGTTGTTTAAATGACGGTGATAAGAGTCACTGTCATTTAATATTCCTTTTAATACATGCGAATTATATAATACACACACACACATATATATATATATATATATATATATATATATATATAAAATCCTCGAATGTTTACCAAGTTTTTCTCCAAATCTTTCACGAATGCTGACACCCCTACCAAATTATTTATGAAACCAAACTTTGTTGCTATGATCTCTGTACACAAATTGTATATGGCTCATAGCCTCATACGAATATTACTACACCTATGTGATGATCCAAACTTATACACCACAATATTGGCTGATTTTGGGCTTAAGTTCTCACCCAAAACACATCATGATATGTAGCATTCGCAATGACATATAACCCAGGGTCAAAACTTTTCCTTATCCAATATGGGACTATTACAACCTCTCACCTTATAGAAAAGCCGTCTGCGGCTCTAATACCATTATGCGACAACCTAGACCCACATGTCACAATATTGTCCAGTTCTGGGCTTAGGTCCCAGCCTCTGTTTTGTTTCTGGCATGGGCTTAAGTCCCCACAAAAAACGCGTCATGACATGTAGCGTCCTCAATCACATATAGCTCAGGATCAAGACTTTTCCCTATCCAATGTGGGACTATTAGGATGTATGACGGCTCTTTTGAGACAACCTAGGGCTATGTTTGGGTTAGCTATTATAAGAGCAGAAGCAGCTCTCTGCCTGCTCTGGTATAAAGCTGTTAGAGAGGAGTTTGATCATAAAAATAGCTCTCTTCCTGAGTAAATGAGGGAGGAGCCTTGTTACCAAATGTAAAAATAGTTCCTTGTCAAAGCCAAAGAGCGCAAGAGCTACTCTTGCCTTGAAAGAACTAACCCAACGCAACCTGTGGCTCACTTAGAAGCATGGATTCAATCTATAGGACTACTTACAGGCGTGGTTCTTTGGTTTAGCCATTTATATTGGCGGACTATCACTTGGACTAGTTAGATTGATCAAAGATATGTGTCATGTGTAAGGCTGTCAATTGGGTCGGGCTGGCCTGTCAGCATGCTTGGCTCGGCTCTAAAATCTTAGAGCTTGGGCTCGAAAAATAGGGTGAGAGAGCGAGGGATCAGGGATCAAGTTATGTAAGAGCTTAACAATTTAAATCCCCCTAGGCATAACACGCATATCATTTATTGTTATTATCAAATACTATATATATATATATATATATATATATATATATATATATATATATATATATATATATACACACACTAAACCCTGCACGTGCGATGCACGTGGAACCGTTTATTCTAAAGAATGAACGTGTATGAATCATCCAATTTTTCTTGTCTTTACAATACATTTTTTTTCACATGGAACAGGACAAATGCCCTAAGTAATGAAAACACGTACTTTCACATCAATACAATAATAAAGTGATAAATGAACTTGATTCATGAGCAATGAATAAATAGAAGAGACCAAGAAAAACTCTACGCGGCATTTTCACAAACACCTACAGAGATACCTTTATGTGAGTAAACAGACACTAATGATAATATCAAATCTTTATCAAAGAAGTCAATTGAAGACTTGCAGAAATATTTGTAATGAGTTAAGACTTGCACACCTTTACTCGATCTTGTTAATAATGAAATTTAAAAGTTGAAGGCTACGTTCAATCTCAGCTTCTTATAAAGTAAAAAAAAAGTTAAAAAAATGTATTTAAATGCCAATTAAATCTTCAATTACCATCAATCCACTGTATAATCATTGTTGATCCATCTTTATGACAGTTATTCAAATAAGGTGGTCCATATGCTTTGAGCATCCTAGCACTCGACAGAATCTACAAAACATGAGACCAAGTGAATCCTTATCATACAACCAAAATAAAAAATAAACATCGCCATGTATGGAATTGAAAACACCTTCACTCGATTTTGTTAATAATGGAATTTAAAAGTCGAGGGCTACGTTTAATCCCATCTTCCTATAAAGTAAAAAAAAATGTATTTAAACGCCAATTAAACCTTCAATTACCGTCAATCCATTGTACAATCTTCATTGATCCATCTTTATGACATTTATTCAAATAAGGTGGTTCACATGCTTTGAGCATCCTAGTACTCGACAGAATCTGCAAATACATGAGACCAAGTCTCTTCTTGTCATACAACCAAAATAAAAAAGAAACATCGCCATGCATAGAATTGAGAAGAGTCTAATCTCTCTATAAACTATTATAGATCGCTCTATAAAGCTTATTGGAAACAAAGAGACGTAACAAGATCCACCATCTGAATCATGATTTAATCCATAAATAACAACTTCAAGAGCACAAATAGAAAGAATATGAGTATTGGTGTTTGCTATATAATATATAGATAATTATTAATTATAATAAGCAGATGAATAAATATGAGAAATTCATCTCAATAAAAAATAAATAAATACAAAGAGATCACTTTGTTGACCACTTGTAAACAAATAGCACCATAATTATCATTAAACTTAAATTTATACAACAAACTAAATATACAGACGCTAAAAATTAAATCACATAAAAATCAAATAGAGTATAAACCTAAACAAAAGAAGACAATACCCGATTCTTAAGCCAAAAAAGGGAAGTTGATACCTAGTTCTCAAACCAAATAAATCAGGGTCATAAGAATATAAAAATAATTAAAAAAAAAAAAACTTAATTGTATGATTGTAGGTCAAGATTGTCCAATAAAATGGAAACTATATGAGAGAAGTTCAAATTTGTAAGTTATCCAAGGTAGTTTCGAAGTTTAAAATGAAGCCTCAAAAAACCATTTATCATAATGCTTAGGATCCATTTATGATTGACAAAATTCTCTAAAATAAGGAATGCATATGAGACATGAGTGTTTTATCAAATCTATGACATGCAACTTCGTGTATATATATATATATATATATATATATATATATATATATATATATATATATATATATATATGGTAAGTCATAACTAATCTAAGAGAGAAAGAAAATAATATATTGTTCATGTTTTCATGAGCAAATAAATGGCCGAACATTTTTTAGATATAGTAAGTACAATAAATTCACTTGAACCTTAGACCCAACGCACCACCTTCTAATAATTCTTATTGTCAAATAAAAATCTGAACAACAATTTTCCTTCATATAAAACTACTAATTTATAGGTATCAGGGACAATATTGAGAAAGCTAAAAGAAAATTTTCTAGTATTCATTTTGCAAGAGCTTTTAGACCAAAATATATGAAACCAAAATTTTTAAATAGACAAAAAAAAAAAAATATCATTCTTGGACTTGATCTTCTATGTTGCTGAGCAAGGAATAAAAAATTTTGAATATCAAACCCTATGTTACAATAAAAACTCTAAAATGCTAACACATAGAATTGTTAAGACAAAAAAATAAAAATCAATCACAAATAATCATCTATAATCATTTAAAGTAAAATAGAAAATCATAAAAGTCCTACAAACCCCGAAGTAAAAATAAAAAAATAAATAAGAACCCTAAAATACAAAGACATCAAACCCCTAAAATGAATCACAACTAATCATGTAGAATGATCTAAACTTTCAAGATAAAAAGGAAAAATCATAAAAATCCTACAAACCCCCATGTTGAAATAAAAATAAAATAAAAATCTCAAAATACTAAAACATCAAACCCCTAAAATAAATAATAAATAATAAATAATCATTTCCAACCAATCATAGAATGACCTAAGATTAAAACACAAAATTATAAAAACCCTACAAATCCCTCAATTAAAAGTTCAAAATAAAAATCAATTTCAACGAATCATATAGAAAAATTTAAGATATAAACACAAAATAATGAAAAAAGTACAAACCCTCCTGTAGAAATTAAAAATTAAAAATTAAAAAAATCTTTAAATAGTAAGATATCAAACCCCTAAAATAAGACATAAAAAATAATCGTAACTGATCATCGTTCTAAAACATGATGAAGCTAGGAACATCCATTAAAAAATTAATAATAAATAAATAAATATATCGATATGTTTTTTACAAAGATTTAAAAAAAAAAAAAAAAAAATCTTAAATGGTACCTGATTCTTAAGTTATTAAAAAATAGCTGAGGTAGTAGTGAACGATGTTGGTGCATTTTCCTAATAAGAAAAGTTTTCATCTTCTTCTGTGATAATTTTCTCTTTCAAATAAAAACCTTAGCAGAAAATTCATATAAAAACCTAGCAGAGAGAGAGAGAAAAGGGTTTAGAAGTTATCGTTGTATATTTTTCGTAACCTTAAAAGAATGAGGCTTTTATAAATTACACCGAAGTATTGCTAACTTGCACATAATCTTTGTCTTCATATGATAGAACAGAAGAATATTATTTATCTATGAAGGAATCAAACCTATACTAATTTGACATTTTCCTTTCTATTTTATATACAAGGTATATATATATATACATATATTTTTTTTTTATACAACCATGACAGTTGTAGAGCAGCGTGAGTTCATAAATCTCTAAAATCAGTTTTATTGGTTCATTTTGAAGTTGACAAAATACCCAATTGAACAATTATTTGTGACACTCATACAAATTTCTTTGTTGAGGTGTAAGTTATCATCATTTCTAATCTAATCTTCTAATTGAAGTGGAAGTTCTATTGTTTACTTTGAAGGAAAATCAAGTTCAAAATTGAGCTTCAAAGGATCCTCTGCAAAAGGCTCTCATCAAGAGAAGATCCTCCAAAATAGATCAATATACTAAATTATAAAATTATATTTAATTTGAACTAATAAAAAACTTAATACAATAAATGTGAGGTTATTTTGCATTCTCTTTATGAAATATGGGGGAGTGATAGTTCCTCAAATAATTAAAGAAATAACAAACTTTTTAAATTGGAGAGACCTATGTCAAGTGTCACAATATGAAGTTACTCTTTATCCAAGTTTTTTTATGAATCAGATCAAATTTTATGGCTCATTCATGCTGGGATGAAGTCTCCTACCTCTCTTTTACAACTTGGGCTGAATATCTTCATCCAACACTATGACAGTACCCTATATGAATCAATTAAAAAAAGAAAATAAGAAAATCAAACATTAATTATTATTGAAATCCTTATGAAATTAGGCAACTAATCAAAATACCTAACAAAAAAGTCTAATGATCCGCTATGCATGTTACCATTTTGCAAACTTCTATTTCTTGAACATGAATTTCATGTACAAGTTGTTATTGAAGTTTTTGTTGCACCAACTGATTTTCCAATGTTTGTGGAAACCTCATGACCTTTGGTATTTCATTAGTTATAATAAAAAATACTTTCTTTTACTTATTTACCTTTCTCAAATGAAGTAAATACCAAGAAGTTTGATGGTTATATAACTTATGTACTAATTAAATCAACCATAAAGTAGTGCATTTGCAAAAAAAAAGTGAATGAGATCCTATGCATAGGTAGTGATGATTGTATATATGATAATATTCATGACACATTATTGTAAAATAAGAATTTTTTTTAAATAAAAAAAGGTGTCCCAAGTTTGTGCTTGGAATAATCTCCTATGAAATGCCATCGCCCCTACAATGCCACGAGTATTTCAAGATTTACGCACCATACATGGCACCCGTTTATCATAAAAGGAGGGTCGCTTCGAACTCACGACCTTCTTGAGCAATCTAGACTCGTCAATTGTTGCGACAACCCCTTGGTGGCTAAATTCAGTCAGGATCGGAAAATGTTACACTTGCTAATATTACATAATTCAGTTTGAAAGGTAATTAACATAAAAAAATTGCCGATGTTTTTTATAGGATTTATTGCGTAAAGGGCAATTCACAATTGAACTACTTGTTACGCCTTTGAGTCTTTTAATTTATTTTATGGAACTCTAATTTCTTCAAAATTAGATTATTGGAGGTATAACTGTACGAAACTTTTCTTTTTGTTTTCTTCGCAAAATGCTTGTAAATATCATTAATAAATAAAAATTTAAATCCATGAACAACACAGAAATCCATGAATCCTAAATAACATTTTATAGCGAGTGTAAATAGAGAATACAACTTAATGATTAATCTAGAATCAATGACAGAATGCATTGAAGTTATAAATGCATGAAATAATTTGTCACAAATTGTCTAAAAAGACTGATTATAAATAAATTTTATTATCAAGCCTAAGAAACACACTAAATGGAGAAGTCAATAAAGCGGTTTGTTTAGAATTCAGTGACATTTTTAGACAAAAAATACTACCTTACAATAGCATTAAATGATACCATGAAATGAACATGAATAAGAATCAAGTCTCCTTATGCATACAAACCTTAGTCATTTGATAACAACTATGATGCGAAGTATTGATACAGGTATTGAGTATAAAAGGGTATCTGGTAACTATGTTCAACCTCTAAAATACCTATTATATCCTTAGGTTTTAAACCGTAAACCATATTATATCTATTATATAATTTCAAAATAGAAAAAGATGACAGAATTTAAATTTTGATAGAAGAATGCATGCACTGAAATATTTACTGTCCCACATACAAGTAGGGTTGTGTGTTGTCAAAAAAAAAAGGGTTCTGCAAAAAACCAAACGAACTGCCTGACCGGTTTGGTTGTTTCGGTCGATTTTAGTGTTTATCAGTTGGGTTTCAGTGTGAATTTTTTGGGAAATCGGTTTATCAGTTCGGCTATGGGTTTAGGGTTATTTTATCCGAAACCGAATCGAACCGATAAGGGGTGCAAAGTGCAAAAAAGAAAAAATCGGGTTGCTTAGTTTTTAAAAATTAAACCTAAAAAGTAAACTTACGAGTTAAAAGTTAAAACCCTAGCTCAGTTCCCACTTCCAGCATCCCTTGACATGAGTTGAGATTTTTTTTACTTTTTGTTGTTTTTATATGACGATAAATATTCACGTTTAAAAGCCGAAAACCAACCAAACCGATTGGGAACAGTATTGGGTCGGTTTGGTTCTGGCAAACTTGAAACATACACATATCGGTTCGGTTTCGGTTTAGCCTCAAAACCGACCGGACCTCATCCAATAACACCACTACATACAAGTATGTTGCCACTCTCATTAGCTCCAAATATCTATCCATATATTGGATTGAATATATATATTAGACACTCGATGGCCTTGTGAAGTCAAATATCTCTAACCAACAAATCATCCTTTAAAAAGATCTTTGTACAGACATGAAAGATCTTTGTATACATATGAAAGAGAGATGAGAACAAGATCTTTGTACACACATGAAAGAGAGATGAGAAAAGCTTCCGCAAAAAATAAACCTAATAGCTAATACTATCAATGAAAATTGCTAACATCAACTTCTAGGATATCAACCAACCATGCAATGTGACTCAAATATGAAACATTTTATGAGAGTTCTATTTTATATGCTCTTTTCCTGTGCAATGATAAAGCACGAGGTTATTTTTTGTTGAACTTGACGCTAATGAGGAAAGAGAATTAGTTTCCTAGAATCTAGGAGCTCAACAAATTCATAATTTTAGTTTTCAAGTATGATTATAAGCTATTCAACAAGATTCACTCAAAGAACTTTTATTGCAAGACAAGATTCATATGAAGAAAATTTAAGTACTCATAAATGAGGCAAAATTTTAAAACTTACCTTGTAATTATGAAGAATTATGCATAGCCAATTCTCCAAGAAGCATTCCACCCATCAAAATGCTATGAAAGTATAGACATAAAAAGTACTCAATAGCAATATAATCTACTTAGAAGTTGTAAAATGAAATATATTTATTTTGATTAGGTAAAATTAAATAACACATTTCATATAGTTGTCTCAATTGAAAAGTTTGTGTACTATATAATATATAGTACGAATAAAAAGACAATGTAAATACAATAATACTAGCTTGTTCTCTGCCCAGCTACAGAACAGTGTTCAAAGTAAAGTGGTCTTTGTTAGATATTTAAAAGTTTATTAAACTTGTCTTTTCCCAAGAGGTGTGTCTTTTCAATTGAAGTGTCTTTCCAAAGTGGTGTGTCTTTTGAAAATGAAGGGTCTTTCCAAAGTAGTGTGTCTTTTCAAAATGAAGGGTTATTCCAAAGTGGTGTGTCTTTTCCGAAGGGATGCGTGTTGTACCTTTTCATAGGAAAATGGTGCATTAACACACCACTTGACTTCTATTTAAGGAACCTAAAATCAATGTTTTAAAGACCACAAAAAAAGTCTTCTTTCTTCTCTCTTGTTATATCTTTAAAGGTTTTGATCAGAGCGTTCTTGCAATATTTGGTATTCGTATAGCGTGATCGGATTCGCCAAATCCTTCACAAGAATACATAATCGATTCGTTGTATCCTGAAACCAGTTTGTCGGTAACCTGTTGGTGACTACTTTGTCGAAGTGGTGGGGCAAATTTTGGTTTAAAGATAACGATATTTCTCATGCCTCAAACCGGTTCCCTGTATTATTTCGAATCAACTTCCCTGTATTATTTCGGATCAACATTTCAATTTTTCCAACAGTCTCAAATTCCTCCATGGATAATGACAAGCTAAATGCAGTCTATGGGATTAAGTTCCTCCATGGATAATGACAAGTTAAATGCAGTCTATGGGATTTCTAAGCATATGACAATTTATCAGTCTTCACACTTTAAAGTTTATAAACCTATTAGTAAAGCAGATGGCAGGTCGTTGATATTTAAGTCCAATTACTTATTTTCAAAAAGAGTCATAGAGTCCCAAATCAATTCAATGTGCTGGCCAATGGAGCTCTATAGTAAAATACTTTCCCTAGAACTGACTATAAAACACAAAAATGAAGCAAAAAAAAAAAGATCTAATGAAATCTTAAAAAATCTATAAAATCTTTTGAAAACCATTAAAAAATCTAGTACAATGGTTTACAATGGTTTACAAGTATATATACCAGTCATACAAACAATGACCATGCAAAACCATAAAGACACATATATTCCTTAAAAACTATAAAAATCACTCCAAAAAAGTTACAAAAATCTTATAGATGTGATATATATTACGTGGAACACCTACATAGTTGCCTTATTAAACAGTAAAAATTTCAGAGCGACTACGCCTGGAATGCAACAATTCAGCAGAATTCTTCCAAAATACGGCGATCAATCAAAGCATAGTTAAGGGCAGAAATATCTTGCTCCAAGGGCATCAGGGTGAATGCACATTTTTTCTGTCATAAAAATATATAAAAAATAATTAAAAACTAACTACAAGGTTTACCATATATTTAATTTTGATCCCAAAAAAATCCCATCAAAATCGATAAAATAAAAAAAAATCAAAATCAATATTAAAAAAAATCTTTTAAAAAATCCAAATATATGAAGAAAAAATCCCCTAAAAAAGAAAAATCAATAAATAAATAAACCCATAAAAATAGAAAAAAAACCCTATAAAAACTATCAGAAAATTACATCAAAATTGGAAAAAAAAAAAAAAAAAAAAAACCCAAAAGAACTCAATATCAACTAAAAATAAATAAATCCAAATAGCAAAAAAGCCCATCAAAATTAATAAAAAGAAAAATAGACAAAATTTCCAAACAAAAACCATACAAAACTTGAGAAAAATCCATCAAAATCAATCAGAAAAAAAAAATAATCAGAAATACCCCCCTTAAAAAACCCAAAATCCATGACATAATATCAAAACAAAAAATCCACAAAAGTCCAAGAACAAAGATTGGAACTAACGTAAGATGGAGATCATGGACGTAAATCCCTTTATACTTAGTTTCTCATCTATCTAAAGGAGCTCAACTTCTCTTAATTTCACATCTTACAAATGAAAAACTTGTATATTTGCAACATCTTGTAAATCGGGAGCTCTAGATTTTATAGTTTGCAAACCTTCTATTAAATAAGTGGGGCATCAGAGGCAACATCACTTATAAAGTACCATTTAACCACTGAATCCCATTAAAAAGTTGTTTGTCATATATTACAGAGATCTTGAAAGTTGTGACAGTCAGATTTTAACAGGATTCAATACCCAAAAGGCACTTAATAAGCTAAGATGCCTCTTGTGAGTAAGTCTCTTAAATAGTATACTGAATTTACTTCCAATTGTGCTCTTACTTTGCTTCTTCTAAAATTTTCTGCTCTTACTTTGCTTCTTCTAAAATTTTCTACATTCATATAAAAATTACTCATTCTTCCATATTTGATTATTACATTCAATAGATATTGAACCCTAAAATCTAAATTGCACTCCTACACACAAGCCCATTTCAATTCAATGCAAAGCCATCAAAACTTTCGATAAAAAGGAGAACCCATATAAAAAAAACGAAGTCAAAAATAAATAAATAAATCATATCTTTACTTAAGTCCTGCGAGCCATTGAGACCACTTGACTTCATATCTTACTCTAGATAACACTGCTATACACAAACCTATTTCAATTCAAGAAGAACACATCATATAAATTCAGCTAAACTTTCCAAAAAAAAAAAGAACCAAGAAAGAAAATGAAAACTAAACTAAATAAATCACAACTTTACTCATGTCTTGAGCTGTTGAACCACTTGGCTATATATCGAATTCTAAATTATAAACTACCCTCTTATACACAAACACATTCCAATTCACGACCAAAACACCATACAAATTTATCAAACTTTTCCAATAAAAAAAAGAACCCACATCAAAACCCGAAACCAAAAATAAATAAATAACACAATTATTTAACTGTAAACGATTCTCATATACAGAAGCCCATTTCAATTCAAGGCCAAAGTACCATACAAACACATCAAAATTTTCCCAAAAAAGAAAGAAAAATAACCCACATAAAAAATAAAAACCGATAACAACTACACAAATGGCAATTATGTAAATGTAACTTACCCTCATGCACACAATCCCATTTCAACTAAAAACCAAAACAACTAACAAATTCATCTAACTTTCCAAAAAAAGAACCCATATATAAAAAATGAAAGTGAAAATAAATAAATCACGGCATTACATAAGTCTCGCAAGCATATTTAACTCCAAATTTTCCTCCTATCACAATCCTCTCTCAATTCAAAACCAAAACAACATACAAATTCATCAAAATTTTCAAAAAAAAAAATTAGTTAAAAAAAATGGGAAATTACAAACTCTAAATTACCCTCCCATACACAAACCCAATTCAATTCTAGACCAAAACACTATACAAACTAATCAAACTTTCTAAAAAAAAAAACCTCCCAGATAAAAAAAGTCAAAAAGATAAAAAATAATAATAATAATAAGGAAAGGAAGAAAATTTCACCTAAGTCTGGTGAGCTATTGAGACCTCTCAGCCTCGTCTCTGATCACAAAAAACCCTAGCAAAAGAGAGAGAAAATTAGAAACGCAATTCAATTGTAGACCAAAAGACTATACAAACTAATCAAACTTTCCAAAAAAAAAAAATCACCTGAATAAAAAAAGTCAAAAGGAAAAAAAAAAGAATGAAAGAAAGAAAGAAAATTTCACCTAAGTCTGGTGAGTCGTGACTTGAAATCTCTCAGCCTCGTCTCTTATTACAAAAAATCCTAGCAAAAGGACATAGAAAGATAAAAGACAGCTTATTTTTTAAAGAAAAAAATGAAAACCTCACCAAATAAATTACAAATATTGGCTTTAAAGGAAAAAATTTAAAAACTAAACACAAAAAAAAAAACCCTAACAAAAAAAAAAAAATCATTCTAAATAATAAAATGTGAGGACCCAAAAACTCTAAGAAGGCTCTAACAAAATAGAAGCCAAAAATAAAACTCTCACAAAGGGGCATAAAAAACCTAATTTATAAAAAATAAAACCCTAATGAACTAAAAGTAATTCTAGAAACAAAACTTGTCACATAAAAAACAATCAATTAAATAAAACCTTAATGAATTAAAGAGAAAGAAAGGAAAAATCCACAAAAGTCCAAGAACAAAGATTGGAACTGACCTAAGATGGAGATCTTGGATGTGAGCTGATTCAATTCGATCTTCAGAGACGAACCAGAGATCTCCGATTTAAAAATTGACTCGTCGATCGGTTCATCAGATCTGATTAGTACCAACAAGAGCGATAACACGTCGAGAGTATGAAGAAATTCGAAAACGCTTTTACCCTTCTCTCTCTTTCTCTGATTCATAAACAGTAACTTACTAAGATGTATGGGTTTTGCTATAATGGGTTTTGCTATCGTGCGCTTTAAGCCAAAGCTTTGCTAACTTAAGTTGTTTTATCTTCATTTGATAGAACGAAAATAAGAAATTGAAGCTATCTTTTTCCTTCTATTTTTTATATAAAGGTAAGAAAAAATAAAACCCTAATGAAATAAAAGTAATTCTAGAAACAAACCCTCTCACATAAAAAACTAGCAATTAAACAAAACCTTAATGAATTAAAGAGAAAGAAAGGAAAAATCCACAAAAGTCTAAGAACAAAGATTGGAATTGACCTAAGATTGAGATCTTGGACGTGAGCTGATTCAATTCGATCTTCAGAGACGAATCAAAGATCTCCGATTCAGAAATTAACTTGTCGATCGGTTTATCAGATTTGATTGGTACCAACAAGAGCGATAGCACATCGGAGTATGAAGAAATTCGCAAACGCCGTTACCCTTTTCTCTCTCTCTCTCTCTCTCCGATTCATAAACAGTAACTTACTGAGACGTATGAGTTTTGCTATCATGCATTTTGAGCCAAGGTTTTGCTAACTTAAGCTGTTTTGTCTTCATTTGATAGAACGAAAATAAGGAATTAAAGCTCTCTTTTTCCTTCCACCTTATATATATATATATAATTGCTTTATGGAAAAAAATGAGGTTGAGGATATGCAAAGATCCCATGCTTGCATCTAAACAATCAAAACTTTACCAGTAATTGAAAACTAATCTTAAAATTAGCATAACAGAGTTAATAATGCTAACAAGCATTTTATCCCTAACACTGCATAATCAGAACTCTCAACTCTCAAAACTTATACTGAGCCACAACGAAAGCAATGACAGATCATTAGATGAAGGTTGGGTTATGCTTAATACAGAGGAGTTAAAATTTGCACAAAAGACTAAATTCGGCAGCATTCCAAGAGGACTTCAATTGAACTCCTTAGCATCTTATTGCCCACTAAATCCATATACTCTCTATAACCCTAATTCAAGCACAATCCCATCTTCTAAACCACAACAAGATTTCTAAACAATGAAGAAGTGAAATCACGACCTTTCTCACCATTACATTTCAGAAAAATAAATTTCTACCTCATCTAAACTTCTTTTTTTAATGAATGTAAGAACCATAGTTACTTGTTTCCATTAAAATTTAGTGCAATACGAACCAGATTCTCTATACCCCATAAACTAAACATACAATTATTTCAGTAACTACGAAAGAACAATCATACAAGAAAATTCATAAAAACTTGATTTAATGTATATATATATATATATATATATATATATATATATATATATATATATATATTAAAAAACTTCTATCAAACAGTACGATTCACATATTAGGTAAAAAGATAAGTGTCCAAATATTAAGAAAATAAGCACAAAAATCCTTCAGAAGTTCGATTTCATCAGAAGAACACAAAAGAAAAAAAGAAACCCGACTTACTGATTGAGTTTCGTAGAGTTTGAACTCATGTAGGTAGCAGTTCCTCCGATCGTGCACCGCTTGAATCTGAGCCTTCCGTTCGTAATAAGAAGGCATGGGAGAGAGTTGAGGGATTTACTTCTTCTTCTTACAAAAGTAGAAAGTTCAAGAAACATTCTATTATCGTTTCTATAGCCAAACTCTCTTTTAGCAGAAGAGTCCTAAATAATTAGAGTTAGGGGCATAATCGGGAGTATATGAGTTAGGGGCATTTTAGGTATTACAAAATGTGATAGAAACTATTTCTACTTTTATATAATAATAAGGATAATAAGGATATATATATCTATATATATATATATATATATATATATATATATATATATATATAGTGTTCTTGTCAAATCTTTTACATAATAATATTTGATTAAAAGATATCTTAAATTAGAAGACTAGAAATTTAGAAGCATCAAAAGATTGAAATATAATTAAAGAAAAAAAGATAACTTGGAAAAAATATAAAAAGAAAAAAATTATAATAAACCTTACTTGAGGCAAATGCCCAAAGATTGAAATATAATGAAGGTTGTGTTTGGGAACGTGGAATTGGATTTGAGAATCTGGATTTGGATCTCCTAAATACAAATCCACTGTTTGGTTCTCCATTTTTGTGTTTGAATTTGGATTTGACCTAATACTAAAATTGACCCGAATCGATGGTACCCAATCCAAATTAAATTGAACAGAATCGAGCTGAACCGATGGTAAAAGAACTGGATTGAACAAGTACCAGACCAAACCAAACCCGACCCGACCCAAACTAACCCAACCCAAGCTTAATTAGTTACTGCAATGGCTAGAAAACTAGCCATTGGGCTGCAACGGCTAGTTTATGGCTGTTGCAGCCTACCTTTGTATAGTTCACATTGAGTGCAACTAAGAGATTGTTGGTTGCACCCATTTCCATTTTTTCAATATTTTTTTTTATTTCTCTTTTTGCAACCCACCTTTTGTATAGTATACTTTAGGTGCACCTAAGAAATTGCTAGTTGCACACATTCCCCCATTTTTTCATATATATATTTGTATTGTTTTTATTTTTTTTAGCCCATCTTTGTACAATGCACTCTAGGTGCAATCAAAAAATTGTCGGTTGCACACATTTCTAATTTTTTTCCTTTCTTTTCAATTTTTTTTTGTTTCTATATTTGCGGCCCACCGTTGTACAGTGCACCTTGGGTGCAATTAGGAAATTATTGCTTGCACCTATTTTCGATTTTTTCCCCCTCAACCCAAATCGAAGCAAATAAAATTGAACCAAACACCGAAAAATTTGGTTTTAGTTCAGGAATGGTTTATGTGTTGGAGGAATTCAGTGTACCGAGACCGAAACTGAAATATTTCGGTTTGTGGCGTACCGAACCGAAAACCGAAAAAATTGGATTCAGTTTAGTATACCGAACTTGCATCCCTACATATATAAAATGAAGGAAATTAATGAAATATAAATTCTTTTTATAAAAAAAAATAGTCAAATGAAGTATCTATATATTCTTGGGCCAAATCTTAAGGCAATGCTTAAACATCCAAATAAGAGATTTGCAAATCCAAATATTTCTACTTTGAATTTGAAATGTCCGAATCTGAGATACTTAGAATTTGAAATCCCCAATTCCAAATCCAAGCAGAGAAATGAGATGAGTTCAAAAAAATATTATAATAAAATTTACTTCCCTCGAAGCTTTCACTGGACTCAGTAGAGCCGAGCTAGTGCTCGAGATATTTGGGCTCGTCTCGTATAAGATAAAGCCGAACTAGAGTTGGCCCAAGCTTGGACTCGTCTCGGCTAGGATACAGCCCTAAGGCTATATCATCAATTTCTACCTGTATTTTTACGAAGATCAGGACCGTCCAATTAATAACGTGGTATAAAAACTCTTTTAAAGTTTACCACACTTCCCTCAGTAATAAAGAAGACGTATGTTCTTCTCTTTGATTTTCAAAAACATTTTTCAAGGAGCTACGGAGAGGTATTTTTTCCTATTTATTTATGATCTCGTTTGAATCATAAACTATGGTAAATTTTCTAATATTTCTAGTAATCTGATTTATATTTGTAAACGATTCCTGATCTCCTCTACTTGTTCTGAATTTGATGTTTTGCAGGCGCTGGAGACAAAATGGTGTGTTTTTAGTTGCCCTAATTTGAATTTGCTTGGGGTTTTTAGGGTTTTGTTTTCTGTTTTTTTTTTTTTAGGGTTTGATAAAAATTATACTGGCTAGATTTGTTCTTATTCTGAGATTTTGATTTGCTGTAATCTTTTTTTTTGTTACTTATTTTTTTTTTTGGGATATCTGTAGCTTCCTCTTTCACTATTGAAGACGGCCCAAGGGCATCCTATGGTACGGACTTCATCTCTGCTGATGAAATGGTTTTTTGGGTTTTTGATTCCTATAGCAAATATTTATGCTACAACTAAGGTTTTCGTTCGTTGTTTCCTGGAATATTTTTCCCTGCGTTCGGTATGAATCTGCGCTCATGAGAGCGGTGGGTGGGGTGCACGTAGTTGTTGGCGTGTCTGGGTTTATATGCGTGCCTGTGTTACATGGGTACGGGTACGCATCTTAGGTTTCTTACAGTTGGTGGGTTCTACTATATTGGCTGACTAATTTTGATGCGTATGCTTATTTGATTTATTTTAGGGTTTACACCTAAAAAAAAATCGGAAATACCCCATATTTTCATGGTAAGTAGTTTTGTAACATTAACATTTTATCTAGGCACACCGCACCGTGCCAAAATATATGTTGATTGTTAGACTTTTTTAGTGTAGTAGCATGTATGATTATGTATCGAAATGTGTTATCATGTTTAAATAATCAATAATGTGTTATTTGACGGGAAATATATGTTGATTGTTGGACATTTTTAGCAAAATAGTATGTATAGTTATGTGTGGAAACAAGTTATCATGTATAAATGTTCAATATTTTTTTCTTATTACTTAAAAATATGTTGAAAACTTGGAGTAAATGTCTAATGTGTGTGGAAACAAGTTATCATGTATAAATGTTCAATAAAATTTTCTTATTGCTTAAAAATATGTTGAAAACTTGGAGTAAATGTCTAATGTATTATTTTTTAATCATTTTTCATGATTTTATTGTCTTTTTCCTGATTTTGGTCTCTCCTTTTTTCGGTCCTTTTTGTTTTTTTCCCAATTTTTTTACTTGCCATAATATTCCAGTATCTTGCTCGGTGACTATGTTCACAGCAGATGTTCGGTACCTGAGGTGTTAAATGTTGGTTTGCATTAAGATGGACCTTCTCTTTGTAAAAAATAAAAGTTGATCACCTGAGGATGAGACCTGAGTCAAGCGTGTTCATTAAAATTACTACTAAGTAGGGCAATAATGGGATCTTTTACCATTTTCATTACTTTTTCATTGGCTAATATCTACAGGCCTTTTAGTGAAAGAGAATCCAATAGTTAATGTGCATTATAATATTCATCTACTAGTACCTAGGTTATAGTGTGCTCGGAACCCACGTGTATATACCTATTACAAGCATTATTTGGGTATATAGTTCAAAATTTTGAGGAATTGGAGACTTTTTTCCTTGGTAGTAAATGCAAAATTTATTTTAGAGAGAGAGAGAGAGAGAGAGAGAGAGAGAGGGAGAAGTGAACGCAGCTGGTTTCAGCATGATACTAGAGCACAGAATCAAAGAAACAAAAAACTAGAAACCCAAACCTGGCTGGCAACCATACCCCGTAAGCAAGGGAATGCAAGCTCATTGAGGGTCTTTCATGCATTGGACCATGTCCGCTTTAAGCAAGGTTGCCCAATCTCAACCATGTCACCCACTCAGTCCATAATACACTCCTTAGTAAACTTCACTACCATTCCACCTTAAAAAATGTGAAAGCTATGTTGCCTTTGATGTTTCTGCCTTGATTTCTATGTAATCTCAATATTTGTGTTGCTTGAGATTTGTGGGCCACGATATGTCTGCCTGAAATATGTGAATATGCTGCTACTATCTGCTATTGTTGTTGTTACCTACTATCATGGATCAAAATATCGTCCGATACCGATACGTATCGGTTTTGGACCTCACCGATACGATACAATAAGTTTTTATCGCCCCCCTGAAAAAACAGTCAATGTATCCTTCGTATCGTCCATATCGTTCAATGTATCGTTTGTATCGGACGATAATTTGAAATTATCGTCCGATAATTTCAAATTATCGGTTATGATATTTTTTTTGTATTTTTTTTTTTTTGGGAAAAAATCGGAGAGTATCGTCCAAAACCAATACGTATCGTCCGATACGTATCGGTTTTGGGGCTGAACGATATGTATCGAAAAAACGAGATTTTGATCCTTGCCTACTATTATTGCTGCCTTAGGATCCATGTCTGCTACCTCAAAATTAGTGCTAGTGTTGCCTTGAGATCCGTGAACTCACTGATGCTGCTGCCATGAAATCTGTGTTACTGTTGTCTTTTGATTCTTTTGTTCTTGCTGAAGCTGCCTACTCAAGTTGATGCTATTGTTTCGGGATTAGTTGAGATGTTCCTCGAAATCCATGTTTACTGCTCACACTGCGATTAGATGCTGCTAACTCTCTATAATTCTTCCCCCTTTATTCCTTCTCTTAGGCATGGTGTTTCTATCATACCCTTTTGCTGCTTCTTGTCCCTTCTTACATTGATGATGTGTGGCTTTTGCTTTTGTGATATGCGTCCCTTCAATGTAGATGTCCTCACATTATTGATTGATTAGTGGATGTATTTTCCACTTTTTAATTTTTTGACCTTATGTTCTTTCTTTTTGCCCTGTCAGTGTCAGTGGGAGATAGTTCAGGCGCTGTTCTTTTATCATTGGCAAGTTGAGCATCAAGGATGCTCAACTCGAGGGGGAGTGTTGGATATAATGATGAGAGATGTATGTATGTGTGAGTTGTGTGTTAGTGCTTTGTATGGTGTATAATATGTGAGAGTAGGTGGCTAGGAATTTTCTCACATCGTGTAGGTGTCTTTTTGTCTTCTAGTTACTGCTCTATATAAAGAGCTAATGACTTGTATCATCTTACAAAAACAACAATGTAGCCTCTTTAAGGTACGCCGTGTCTTTTCCTTTCTTCTTTCCTACTTCTCTCCTTCATTCTTTATACAATAATAGTTTAGTATAGTTTCTTATTTGCAACTGATCCTTGGCCTTATATCTCGATTCGATAGACTCATGTGCAATAACTGCCACCTCCATCAACTCCCTCCCCATGACAGCAGGCCCTTGCGAAACCGAGACGTATTGCTTGATACTTCTCGTTACTGGAGGCCAATGATACAATTGTATCGTTCCATTACAACTCAATATTGGTTTTATTTGCCAACTGTATCACTGATGGTGATACCAAGATGATATATATTGGTCTCGGCTCAAGCCAATATGGGTACGATACCCAAGATATGGAACTTTGTTTGTCTATGACACAAGTATGAGGTGGGTACTATTATGGTGTTATACTAGGGGATGAGACCTATTTTTTTGGTGTTTCTTGTCCCTTCTCACATTGATGATGTGTGGCTATGATATGCATCCCTTCAATGTAGATTTCCTTCCCACATTATTGATTGATTAGTGGATGTACTTCCCACTTTTTTATTTTTTGACCTTATGTTCTTTCTTTTTGCCTTGTCAGTGTCAGGGGGAGATAGTTCAGGCGCTCTTCTTTTATCATTGGCAAGTTGAGCATTGAGGATGCTTAACTCGAGGGGGAGCGTTGGATATAATGATGAGAGAAGTATGTATGTGTGAGTTGTGTGTTTGTGCTTTGTATGGTACATAATATCCGAGAGTAGGTGGCTAGGAATTTTCTCACATTGTGTAGGTGTCTTTTTGTCTTCTAGTTGCTGCTCTATATAAAGAGCTAATGACTTGTATCATCTTACAAAAGCAACAATGTAGCCTCTTTAAGGTACGTCGTGTCTTTTCCTTTCTTCTTTCCTACTTCTCTCCTTCATTCTTTATACAATAATAGTTTAGTATAGTTTCCTATTTGCAACTGATCCTTGGCCTTATATCTCGATTCGATTGACTCGTGCAATAACTGCCACCTCCATCAACTGCCTCCCCATAACAAAAGTCCCATGCGAAACCGAGATGTATTGCCTGATACATCTCGTTACTGGAGGCCAATGATACAATTGTATCGTTCCATGACAACTCAATATTGGTTTTATTTGTTAACTATATCACTGATGGTGATACCAAGATGATATATATTGGTCTCGGCTCAAGCCAATAATGGTACGATACCCAAGATATGAAACTTTGTTTATCTATGACACAAGTATGAGGTGAGTACTCCAAATAAACTTTTATTGCTAAGAACTCTCATTGCATTCCAAGCACTTTGAAAGGTGAATTTACTAGAACTAGAAGGTGTCCAGGCAATACGGTCCTTGACATTCCCACTTGGAATAGGCTCCTTTGATATATATATATATATATATATATATATATATATATATATATATATTTATCAGTAATGTGTGATATATATATATATATATATATATGATACGGTAATGTGTAATATATTGAAATCAGCAAGATGCTGGAAGGTACAGTACATCGACATAACCATCAAAAACGGAAAAAGTCGAAAGACTGATAAACCCTCCTTTGATATTTTATCTCAAACTTTTTGCATTCTATACATGATGAAACTCGGTTCTTTCCATCTATTTTTTTCAACCAAATCACTAACCAGAGCATTCGGGTGGCTGCCAAATTGATGAATAGTTCGATAGCAACAATTGAACCCCCTTCAAGCCATGGATCTCGCCAAAGAAAGGTAGAAGATCCATCCCCAATAATAATGTGAACGTGTCTCATAGCATCTTCTCGAACTTTTAGAATATCACCCCAAGCCCAAGAGCAATCATTTGGCTTCACACAACTCCAGAGATCCCCATTTCCAACGTACCTAGCTTTGGTCCATTGAGACCATAGTGATTCATTGTTTGAGGCCAAATTCCAAATAACTTAACCAAGCCAGTTTTGTTCCAATCTTTAATTTTCCTAAGACCCAATCCACCTTCCTCAAAAGGTCTGCAGACTTTGGTCCAGCTAATGGGATGCAATGATCTAGAAAGAGAGGGTCCACACCAAAGGAAACGGGCAAACATCATCTCTATCTTCTTGATCACCCGACGAGGGAGATAAAAGGAAGCACTGCAATAAAGTTGAAGGCTATTAAGTATAGCTTTAATCAGTTGAAGTCGGCTAGCATATGAGAGGAGAGCAGCCTTCCACCCTTCAAGACGCTTTTGAATACGGTCAATCAAAGGTTGGCAGAGAGCATAAGTCATCCTAGTAGAAAACAGAGGCAAGCCCAAGTACTTTATGGGGAGATGTCCTTCTACAAAGTGGAGATTTCGAATGATTTCCTCCTTGTTCTTGCAAGTTGCACTAAAAAACGCAACTTTTATTATCATTAGCTTGTAAGCCCGATATTAAGTGAAAATCATTTAGGAGTTTTCTGATACCCATTGTCGATTAAATAGAATCATTTGAGAAGAAAAGAATATCATCGGCAAACAGAAGATGAGATACCGAAGGGGCATTTAGGAAAGAAGGAGCTCTGATATCTCCTTTTGATATCCGGTCTTCAAGAATGCATGTGAAGGCTTCCATAACCAAGGTGAAGAGATAAGGTGATTTTGGGTCCCCTTGTCGCAACCCACATTCGCTAGGAAAATAACCATGAGCCGAGCCATTAATAAGAATGGAAAACTTTGGTTCCTTGATCCAATTAATCCATATGTCACTGCATCCAATTTGATTTAGTAAGGAAAGAATAAAGTTCCAATTCACCCTATCATTAGCTTTTCTCAAATCAATTTTGGAGAAGAAATAGGATGGTCCATATTGAAGATGAAAATTTTACACCATCTCATGAGCAAGAAGAATATTTTCATTTATTCTTCTTCCCTTAATGAAAGTTGTGGAGAACCTTACCAAGAGAGGTATGATTCTCCCTTCGAGATGTGTTCTATGTTGGTCATCCGGAGAGGATAACGATCATATGTTTTTTCAGTGCTCTTACTCGAGTTGGGTATGGAGGTCTGCTCTTGCTCGGTGTAATTGTCGGATTCCTCCTACTATAGGAACTATTGAAGTTGAAGCGGGCAGGGTCATGAATTCTTACAAGAACACAACAACTTCCTTACTGATGTGTTGAGCGTTTCTTTTAATGCATGAGTGTATTTTCTGTGGCAAGAACGAAATTTGAGGATTTTTGAAAACAAACAAACTCATAAGAGAGAGATTCTTAAGAGAGTAGAAGGGGTGCTTCAAAATAGTCTTCATCATTACAAGATTGAGGAGGATTCACAAGTAATTTTTCTGAACATTGCTGATTGTTGGGGGTGTTGTGTTTCAGTTTCTTTTGTCTCAAGTGAAAGTTGTATTGGGCCTAGGGGTGATGGCGATGCCGAAGTTCCTAGTGATCTAGTATAACTTTTGCCTGTTAGCGTTTTGTACTCTATTCTCTCTCTTTTCTAGTTAATGATAGGGTGAGGCCCAATAGAGCCTCTAGCTTGCATATCACAAAAAAAAAAAAAAAAAGGGTATGAGGTGAGTACTATTATGGTGTTATACTAGGGGATGACACCTATTTTTTTATGTTTCTATCATACCCTTTTGCTGCTTCTTGTTCCTTCTTACACTGATGATGTGTGGCTTTTGCTTCTGTGATATGCATCCCTTCAATGTAGATGCCCTTCTCACATTATTGATTGATTAGTGGATGTACTTCCCACTTTTTTATTTTTTGACCTTACGTTCTTTTTGCCCTGTCAGTGTCAGGGGGAGATAGTTCAGGCGCTCTTCTTTTATCATTGGCAAGTTGAGCATTGAGGATGCTCAACTTGAGGGGGAGCATTGGATATAATGATGAGAGATGTATGTATGTGTGAATTGTGTGTTAGTGCTTTGTATGGTATATAATATGTGAGAGTAAGTGGCTAGGAATTTGCTCACATCGTGTAGGTGTCTTTTTGACTTCTAGTTACTGTTCTATATAAAGAGCTAATGACTTGTATCATCTTACAGAAGCAACAATGTAGCCTCTTTAAGGTACGCCGTGTCTTTTCCTTCTTTCCTACTTCTCTCCTTCATTCTTTATACAATAATAGTTTAGTATAGTTTCTTATTTGCAACTAATCCTTGGCCTTATATCTCGATTCGATAGACTCATGTGCAATAACTGCCACCTCCATCAACTGCCTCCCCATAACAGAAGGCCCTTGCGAAACCGAGACGTATCACCTGATACATCTTGTTACTGGAGGCCAATGATACAATTGTATCGTTCCATAACAACTCAATATTGGTTTTATTTTGCCAACTGTATCACCGATGGTGATACCAAGATGATATATATTGGTCTCGGCTCAAGCCAATATTGGTGTGATACCTAAGATATGGAACTTTGTTTGTTTATGACACAAGTATGAGGTGAGTACTATTATGGTGTTATACTAGGGGATGGTACATATTTTGGAGCATATTATGAATATTTAATCAGATTGTAATTCCTAAGAGGCCTTCAGCAAATTGATTACACTTCCACAAATTTTTAATGATTTTTTTTTTAATTGAATAAAATATAGAAACAATTAAGAATAAGAAATGTGTGAATCCCATAGTGACAAATTTCATTTTCGGCAATATTTCGTTAGGGGTCATTTCAGATAAATTTTGAGAAAAAGTTGAAAAAAATCGGAGAGTAAAAAAAATATATAAAAATCATACGTAAAATTTATATAAATATTATTTTTTTATTTAACAAAATTACAAAAATTAAAAAAGAAGTTATGCGGAAAGTTTCATCCAACCCTCGTTTCGGAAATGTGGGTGAAAATTCATAGAATTTTGCCAAAACTTGTCACTATAGTGAATGCTAGAAAATATTACGAATAAGAAATGTCTATATATATATATATATATTGTGATTTGTTATATAAATTATCATGACATTTCAACGTACTATATATTATAACAAACTATATATATAATCCTAGCTATCATTTATCGAAATGTAGCCTGTATGTTGTCATTTCGTTTCCTTTATGTTTATAGTATAAAATAATTTACAATCATCGAAGTATTGAACCCCATGGTTCCCATCTAAGTTTAATTTTGAGAAAATAGTATGATTTATATACCATTTTTGTTAAATAGGTGGTTTCAAGTTGAATAATTTATTATTGGGAATTGATTCAACATCGTAAGACTTGAAACTTATATTTTAGGTTTTTCCCCCTTTTTGATCTATGAACAAATAATTTTTATTAAGAAAACAGGAATAGCAAAAATATCACACCAAAGCAAGTAGCGTAAGGATAGCCAGAACAAAATATTTTGGAGTGAATGGTTGACATAGGGTGCTTGTGGGTATGACTTAAGGATGTAGGAGATTTGTTAGAGTGAAAATTTTTGAACCTCAGATATTCGGAATTAACTGTTCTTTTTGTTTTTCTCTCTCTTTTTGCCCCCAGAAATGCCCGTAGCAATATGTACACATGTACATATCATTATGAAGTGCAAGTGCAACCCACCATCTGAAAATTGAATAAAGAATATTAACTTACCGTATAAAAATA
Source organism: Chloranthus sessilifolius (assembly GCA_021018995.1). Classification (NCBI taxonomy): domain Eukaryota; kingdom Viridiplantae; phylum Streptophyta; class Magnoliopsida; order Chloranthales; family Chloranthaceae; genus Chloranthus; species Chloranthus sessilifolius. Next base: position 2,785,356 of record CM037588.1, on the reverse strand, counting down.
TTTTAATATCTACAGTTATGCCATACAGTACTAGAATAGTTCAAAGTAACTGCTGGAGTATATTAAAATTAAACCTTAGCCTTAGAATTAGTGGAATATGAGAAATTATTAGTTTCTATCATCGAAAAAAAGTCGGGATACGGCAATAATTCGGCTAGAGTGAAATTCGGGAAAACTTGGACAAATTCGGTAAAATTGGAAAGACAAAAACTAGTAAAAATATAACAATTAATTGTAATATATTTCAAGTTTAAAATAATTTGTTTTAAAAACAAAATAAGCGATAAGGTGTTCAATGCTAGGCACATCCTTGATTACATAATCTATGCCACCATATAAATTTATAGGTATGATTCATCTCGGTTAATTTGATAAAATTTGGGAGAATTTTTGGAATTTTTTAGTTTTTTTTTCAAAAAATCGGACTTCATATAGTCCTTTAGCTAAAAACAAAGGACAAAATAGTAAAAGTGCAATGATATGTGTAAGTACGACAAAGTTACAATAGGACCTCCGCAAACACCAATCCCATTATCTATACTCTTCATTTGTAGAATCAGTTAGGGCGGTTGATTGATTATCCACTCGCCTAAGGAACCAAGTTGGGGTTTCTCTAATCGAGATTGATGCATTCAACCTTTTCATCTCGAATGTGCTGGGTTTACAACGTACAACCAATCCCTGATCAAAGACAGACGCAACTACTAGAAACGTGAAAAAACACAAGGTTCCATGAACAAGATGTTATTCTCTGTTGGGCGATCAACAGAAAAAGGAATTGGAGGTAGGGCTGAAATTTACAAAAATGACACTTTTAACTATTTGTCATTTGCTTTTTATCTAAAGGACAAAAACCTTGGTTTTTTGCGGAGTATTTATGGAAAAAGTGGATTGTGAACAATGCTAACGTCCAATACTTGTATTGAATGCGTGTGATTGATAGGTTTATGTCTGTTAGTGTGTGCTTACTGCCTGAAAAAATATAGCAGGTAAAGGGTGCTAAACAACTTAAATAGAACTTTAAGTCTCAATCAACAAATGCCTGTTTTTTCTTATGATGCAAAGGCAAACAAAGGTCTCAAAGAAGTGGTCTAACGTCCCTTTATTAGGACAGCATGAGTTCAAATAACCAGTTCAAAAAATAAAACTTGTGTCTAAATAAAATCCATTTTTTACTTTGATAGATAAATAAAACCTCTACTTTAGCCTGATAAAGAGTCCTAAAGAAAACTAATAAATTATTGAAACAAAAGGATGAATAAGGCTTGAGAATTCATGCATGGTTCATTACTTTGGTGGAGTTTCGATAGGGCCTATGGTTGTCAAATCGGAACGATTTATGATTCAAACTGGATCGTCCCTATTTTGAAACATAGATTCAAAATGTAATATACTTGAATCGTAAGATTCCAATCAAATCGTACGTGATACCATGGGCATTGTCCCACAATGTCACTTTTTTTTGTTTTCTTTTCTACTAATAAGCTTATAAATCCTACTCCATTTTATTTTGTGCTTATTGCCCATCTTTTTAGATTGTAAAAAGCTTCTTGAGAAAAAAAAAACTAAATTTTCTTAGGGCAAACACTATAATTTAAATATCTCCTCGGTCGTTGACCAAAATCATCTTCCATATATTTACTTGTTTTCTACATTCAATAGGGAGCAAAATGACATATTTTTTGTAGGGATTAGTGTCTTAAGAAAACTCTCCATCAGCCAAATTTTTAGATTTTGTAAAATAAACTTTTATGTCATCTTATATGATTGAACTCTTGAAGATAGTGAGAGGTGGATTTCTCATGGGAACATTATCTACAACTAAATGAAGGAAATTTGGGAACATTACGACACTTCACAATTAAATACAATAAGTGAAGAAGTTGTGGGCGGCATAGATGATACTAGAGAGGACGAGGAGGAAAATGAGGGTGTAGAGTTCATACATCTTTTTATTATATGGATAATTGTTATCTATGGGTTCTTTGGTTTTTGATACACTTGGGAGGTCATATTCATGCCATCTTAGACTCATCATAGTGTCATAGGGATGATTGCCCTCTATGGGTTTTTGTGGTTTTTGATACGGTCATAGAGTCATACTCATACTATCATAGGGCCATATACTTGTCACATCTTACGCATGGATATCACATAGGATGTCATACCGAACTACAAGAGAAATTAAATGATTGGACAACAATATGTGAAATGAAGAAAGGGATATACTGTTTTGGCCTTTGGGGATTTATATGGGTTAGAAATAGTTGAAATGTTATATGTATTGCACAGGGTAGTTATGGCGGTGTGGCGAGGTCATGGCAAAGAGGCTCCCTATGCCATGGTGAAGTTATGTATTAATTCTTAAAAAAAATATTTTATCTATTAATTAGTAGTATATTTTTATATTTTTATTTGTTTACTTTTTTTATATAGGAAGAAATTAGAGTCTTTAGACGAATGCCACTTGGGCAACTCGGATTGTTCAAGTGTCTTTGTGCACCACCAGGGATGCACGGGCATACCCGCACACTTAATACCAGCTGTCTTTTCCTTTTCCTTTACTGTTGCTTTTCCTTTTCTTTTGTGATCATGTCAAATGGCATGGTATGGGTATGGGATCCACAGTTATGACTTTGGCATCCCAAATAGTTTCTAGTAGATATGTACCAAATATTCAGAAATTAAAAGATAATTGAAAATTATTAACTATAAAATTGTTTTAATATAAGAAAAAAAAATTTATACAAAAATATATAACTGTGTCTCTTATTCCTGAGATTTTCGGGTTAGGGACCCTGACTCCTAGATGTGTACAGGGGCAACAAATGTGGAGTTTGGGGGGTGAGGGTATATAAGCGGGTAGGGACCATTTGATGATGCCATTTCTTCTTTATACTTTCTTTGGATTTATATGTGGGGTTTGGGGGTATACTAATTATCAATTATTGTTACCTGATTAGTTCCTTTTTTTTTGTGACAGTTAGTGGAGCTGAAGAACGGGGAGACTTACAATGGACACTTGGTGAATTGTGATACTTGGATGAACATTCATCTCCGAGAAGTCATTTGTACTTCCAAAGTAATGTTAATTTTTACTCTTATGGAATACTAGCGTTCCATCACACAAATTGTCTTTTCTGTGCAACTGGAGCTGAGTGAACTTTTTCTGTAGGATGGAGACAGATTTTGGCGAATGCCTGAATGTTATATCCGAGGAAATACAATTAAATATCTTCGAGTCCCGGATGAGGTGAAACTCTTGATAAACTCTAATTAGTACTTCTGCTATTTGATTTTTTTTCCATGTGTGCCTCTTCTTTCATTTCCTTTCCATAGTTGGTGCAAACTCCATTAATTATTTTGATGGTGGATTATGCTGAGGATTAACTCCCTTGCTTTCTTGTATGATGGAGCCTTATATCATAGTAGGTGTCCTTTTTCCAAAATAATGATCCCCAGTAATGTTAGTGTAGAACATATAACCTAAGTGGTATATGTATTTTCCTGTTTGTGTTTGGCCACTTTTTGTGAAGGATCTTCGACGAACTTAGGATGCGAAGTAGATAGAGAAGCAATATTTGAAAACTGAACTGGAAAGAGACCGAAAAATATGGTTGCTCTGGCTCAAACTGGTTTGACTGCGGATCAACTGCAGTCAAACAAAAATATATATAAAAAAATTAGTTCATATATTATATATAATTGTATGTATATGTGTATTGAAACTTGTATTATACTATAACAAGTTACATAAAAGATTATGGTGTCTATTTGCTTTTTAGAGTGAGATGTTAACATCTCTGTGAGGGAACTTTTCACAAAAAAAATTGGTTGGAGAAGAAGAGGAAAAAGAAGATTTGCCCAATTCGATGTTGCTTCTCATCCATCTCTCTCTGTGCAATTTGTGGCATTAAAATCGCCGGATGTCGTGTTTCAAATAAATAAAAAATAAAACCTGATTCAATGAGATCCCTGCCCAGCCAGAACTGGACATTCCAAATGATCTAGTGATGGGGAATTTAGGTCCGTCTGTCTGGACCGTGGTCAGGCCAATCGAAGAAAGTCAACAAGGAAGAAGTGGACCCATAAATGGGCTTTCAAACAGCTCGTGAAGCAACACCGTTAGCTTATGATGGACATTCGTGACCTCAGGACGGACATCCGTGAACATAAGCACTCACTGGTTTAGTGCGCATCGTAGACGATGGACGTCCGTGGACACTTGACGGACATCCGTGAGATACACCCTAGATTTGACGGAATAACGGATTTTGTGGCGAAAATCTGTCATTTTGATTTTATTTGTTATAGGACTATTCTATTTCGAGTTTTATGTTTTTAGTGTTTCTTAGCCTATATAAAGGCCTGTAAAGACATTATTAGAGGATGAATGATTGAATAAAAAAAGAGTTTGCTTTTGTGTAAACCCTAGAAGACTTGCGATGAGTTTTGAACCGAGGGAGTGATTCCTTCAAACTTGAGGAGTGGATCTCCATTTCTAGTACAACTTGGTGCGAAACCGACGTACATCCTTGGTGTGAGGCCTCAGAATCGTTGGTGTGAAGCCAACAAGTCTCTCTGGAGTGAATCCGGAGATCTCCTATCTTATTCTTCTTTTATTTTATTTTTGTTTCAATCGAAGATTAAAGAACCCTAATCAACCCTCCGCACAGGATTTACGTTTTTTAGGGTTAGCATGCTCCCGTCCCGCTTCATCTAGCAGTTGGGCTTCCAGTACGACAGTTTGGAATGGTCCTATCTAGGCGCGTTGTTCAGCACTAGCCATTTATGTTGCTTTTTTTTTTTGTAATTTGATGTTGCAGTTCCAAATCATTCTTTAAAACTTGACAATGGCCCCACCCATATGGTTGTTCATTTTTTTATGTCATTAGCTGGACATATATATATGTATGTATGTAAGTATGGCAGCGGGGAGAATGCCCCCGGTGGCCAGATCACATGCCACGTGGCATGATCAACCCAAAACAACTCCCGTTTTTGGTTGATCAGCCATGGGACATGTGATTAAAAAAAATATATTGTTTTGACTTTTTTGCCCTCCGTTTGATGGGTCGAAGATAAGGTAATGCCCCAAGTATTTGGGCATTGATTTTCCCCAACTTTGAGCACGTTTTTAACTGTCAGTTGGCCATCATGTGGCGTCCGTCACTAGGATCGGATGCCACGGAAACTTAGGCAAGGTTGACCAGATCCGATTCATTGATTATATATATATACTGATATGCATGGTTAAGTGCCATCATCGATTACTTTCCTGTACTTGTGCTTGAACAGGAAAGATTGTATACAGCTCAGATCGATTATTCTCTTAAAGACCTGGAGTTCAAGTCTTATTTTTGTTTATCATTTATACTTTATAGTGATTAATGTATGGAATAATGGCATCTGACCACCTTTTACAGATTTCGTCATGACTGGCCGCTTATTAGGCCACGATGGCATGTGGCTTTGAGCAATCCAAGTCATTAAGTAGTTCTTCATATATTCAGCTAAAGTCAGCCCAAAACTCACTCATTGGAGGAAATGAACCATCCAATCTATCCATTTTAAAATGAATGGCTGTTCATATACTGTTAACAGTAAAAATTAAAGTTCACCAATCAGATGGTTAGAATCTTCTAATAAGCGTGATTTTTAGGCATAAAATGGACAGTCGTAGCACTATCTGTTTTAAAGCGGTCATAGGATTCAACCTCTTTAATTTATAATTTTTTATTTTTATTGTTTTGTCATTGACAGTGACGATCCTGCGAGGGTGAGGTAACTCCAAAAACCTGTCCGAAGTCCTCTATTAGTTTATGTCTGAAGTTCATACATTTAGAGTTTAGGGCATCATTATTAAGTATGAGCCCTTTTCTTTCTTTTCCATGTATGTTGTGTCTTATTTTCTTAGTGAATGCATTCTTAGAAATTTGGAAGTCTATGTATTGAGTGCTGGATTATCAATTGGATACCTCTATTCGCGCCTACCAGATTACTGGTGGGTGCCTACACTAAAACCCGTTGATCACCTTAAATCAGACTTCCGTGATCGTTTTTCATGCCAATTTTCGACATAATGGATCTTGAGACCATGGGCGTGCCATCAGACAATCAAGTTTCTGATTCTTCGTTGCACAGATCCCTAAACGTGGCCCTAAAATCACATTTGCATGGCACACATCACACTCAAATGTGATTTTAGGGCCACATTTTGGGATCTGTGCCACGTGTAATCAGAAACTTGACCGTCTGATGGCACGCCCATGGTCTCAAGATCCATATTGTCGTAGATTGGCAGGAAAAATGATCACGATCATCTGATTTAAGGCGGTCAATGGGTTTTAGTGTAGGCGCCCATTAGTAATCTGGTAGGCGCGAATACATGTACCCCATCAAATATTTGACTTTCTAGTAGTTCCCTACACTGTTGTTTGGAACTTCAAATTTACTCAATTCTTCAAGACGCCCAGGTTTTGAAATACATGTGTACTGGGATGATGTATCATTAGCCAAATCAGACATTTGAGTGCTCCTTGAGGCTGTCTGATGAGCTTCACCTCTACCAGTGCTTTTGGTGGAGGCATATCCAGGATCTTAGCCATGCACTTGGTGGAGTTGAGATCAGAAGCCTTTGGTAGAAGCGGTTATCTCTGATGATAAAATTGAGATGGGTTGCTCGCTGACCAGACATGTTATATTGAATCCCTAAAAACATTTTATATTTTGACATACTTGCCAGCTGTTAAGCTTGTACTAATCTGACTGATTATTGTTACTTTTTTGGGATTAGTGGGGCGTCCAAAGAATCATCACTTATGGAGTGCCTTTTATCCATGGAATCTCATTAAAATGTAATCCACTATGGATTTTGGAGGCCTTGAATAAGTGGAAGACACCTTTCGACAGGATTCAATGAAAAAAAGGTGCTTCATAATATGATGATGCCTCTTGAGGACAGTTAAATCTCTACCTCTTTTGGTTTAACATTTTGACATCTGCCTAGTCTCAATGGACCTTTTGATTGTCTGTTGATTCCACTTCAATTTACACAAGCCCTTGTGAAAATCAATCCACAAAAACTACCATGGAAAGGATAAAGAGTTGCTTGCTAGTAACTTCCAAATTTGATTTGTCTGTCAAACATGATATTGAGCCTGTTATTGTGTCTGAATGAGTTATTTTTTCTTATAAAGCCTTTAGTTTTTTAGGGCTCATGTTCTCTTTTGGAAGTCTGTTAGACTCTTAGTTTGATTTTGAAGGCATCAGATGCCCTTTTCTTTTACCTCTTTGGTCTTAATTTTCTAGAGAAGACAGCACAAAGTAATAAAAGATTTAACTTTCAAATTTGATTTGTCTGTAAAACTTGATATTGGGGCCTTTTATTGTGTCAGAATGAGTATTTTTTTCTTATAAAGCCTTTTGTTTTTTAGGACTTATATTCCCTTTTGTAAGTCTGTTAGTTTGGTTTTGAAGGCATCATATGGCTCTTCTTTCACCTCTTTGGTCTTAATTTTCTAGAGAAGACGGCCCAAAATAATAAAAGATTTAACTTTCAAATTTGATTTGTCTGTCAAACTTGGTATTGGGCCTGTTATTGTGTCTGAATGAGTTATTTTTCTTATAAAGCCTTTTGTTTTTCAGGACTCATGTTCCCTTTTGTAAGTCTATTAGTTTGGTTTTGAAAGGCATCATACGCCCCTTTCTTTCACCTCTTTGGTCTTAATTTCTAGAGAAGACAGCCCAAAAATAATAGAAGGTCGAACTTTTGGTCAAGGTTTTAGGCTTTTTAATCACAGAGAATATGACCAACCTCTGAATTTTGTGTTGCATTTTAGGTTTAATAGCTAGCACTACAAGTAAACTGACTGCCATGATGCTGTACACGGTTTGAAATAATTACGTTGTAGGATACTTTTCTATGTGACAAATCAGGCATTCTAACTCTTGTGACTTCTTGACACACATCCTTGTACGGTATATCTATCATTGTTCTTTTAGTTGATGCATCTTGGTGACCTTTAATGAGCACTGGATGGCTATGTAACATGGACATGGGCATGTTTGTCAGTGTTACACAGATACAAGGTCTCACATATAGGATCCCTGGATAAGCGGGTATGACGATTGTGTACTGTTCAGAGAGAGATTATTTGCAATTATTAGCTCATATGCCTATATATATACATGAGAAATGGGAATATGCATTCAAACGCATGGCGGTGACTGTGTGTTCGACTGCTAGCTCACATGGCACGTGGTGATCCTGAGTTACACCGACACTCTAAGGGTTCACCCAGTCCTGTAAAGCTTTAAAAAAAAAATCCGGACCATTTTTCCCCTCAAATCTCAGTTCAGTTTCCATCTGCCGCTTGAACCTGGTGCATTGAAATTTTACACCTTTGACAAAGTTTTGAACGGCGGCTAAATACCCTTTAAAAAAAAAATAGATATGACCTGATCAGCCTTGGGAAAATTGTTGTGGCACCCGATCCTCAGGTTAGGTGCCACGTGCCGCTCAGCTGGTTCGACCACATGGTTCAACAATGCATTCGGAGTATGCATAGTTTGAGCCTCGATATATGTACATGGGTAAGCTCGAGCTGCAATTGGATGGATGTCACATCAGGTTGACTTTTTAAGTCAACCTGATGTGACATGCAGCCAATGGTAGCTCGAGTTTACCCATATACATATATCGAGGCTCGGCAGCCAATGGTAGCTCGAGTCATGGGCTTATATCCCATGACTCGAGTCATATAATCATTTTCCTATATATATATATATATTATATGTGTGTGAGCTGACCACAAATAGATGGGACAAGGCTGTGATGCTGATGATCTATATATGGAGAGGGGGAGAGAGAGAGACTGTGCATTCCAACCAGTTGGGTGGCACCCAACACGAGGATCGGGTTCCACGGAAGCATTGATCAGCTACCATCTAAAAAATGTGAAAGAAGGCATTTCCATCATTGAACTATGGGCCAAAGGTGAAATTACCATGTTTGGGTGGCGAAAGAAGCTTGACTTGTGATTTCAGGGGCAAAAAAGTTCAAAAAATAATTTTTTCCCTAAAATCCTCTGGGATGGGCTGAACTCTTAAGAGTTCTTCCCATTTTACTTCATGAGATAGCTGAGAGAAGAGGAGTCTGAGAGATAAGGGATTTGTTGTTTCTAGGATAAGATTAGGGCTTTAAGTTTATATTACAATTTGTATGATTTCTTAACTAAAAAAAGATCACGTATTAAGCACTTACATAAGAAATTAGATTTTAAATAAAAATTAACTTAAAAAATGTCTTAACTAAAGCAGGTCATTTTTCTAAAAGCCCCTTGCTTTAAGAGCTTTTTTCCCTCTAGGCGCCCGTTTCAGTTTTCGAAGTGAGCACTTTGGGTAATCCACTATAAGCGGAGCGGCGCTACTCCTGGAGGCAAAACGGCTGCCCAGGCACTGCATTTGACAACAATGATATATATATATATATACATACACACAAACACACACACATACTTTTATTTACTTTTAAACTTTAGATTAGAATTAGCTAGGTCTCTTAGTTATTAGTAGGTGGTATGCGGCTGAATTTTGTGTACTCTTTTCTTCTTTTATATATAAAACTTTCTCGCTCTTCAATATATATTATATATTTATACATACACACTTTTCAAACTAAATCTCTAATATGGACTGTAATTTATAATATAATAATAAATGGATGTTAGTGAATTGGAGAAACAAATATTTTGAATGAAGCAATCTGTAGTTCTGTTCCGTTCCAGCTATGCCTACATCATCTTACTAGTAAGCCACAAGTTTGCTTATATGCATCCCATGCCAAAGGTATCGATTGAAGAAGTAATTAGAGGCTCGAGTTTCCTCTACTGACTTTATTGGGCTGGCTTTCCAACCAAGTCTCTTCTTTTTGGTGGTAAATGAGCTTCAGCTATATGTGATTCTTGAAGGACTGTACACATTTTAAAGATAAGGTTTGCTTCATGGAATTAATTACTTTAGTGATGAATAAAGAATACTAATTTATCCGGTTTATGCACAGAACCATTTTATTGTGGTAGTAATCATCATCCAGTCCTATTTCTGCACTTGTTTCTGATCAGCTCTAAGCTCTCTGTAACTTTGCAATCTTTCATGTTCCTTCTCACAGCTTCCATCCAAGTCTCCACTGGTCTGCCTCTTCTCCTACTTCCTTGTGCCTATAGCGTCTCAACCCGGTCTGCTTCAGGACTCCAGTGAACATGTCTAAACTACCTCAAGCGTTATTTCGTAATTTTTTCCTTTTATAAGTGTCTCAAATTTCTTCTTATGCACTCGCTCCAAATTTTATCCTTTATTATTATACTCCACACATCTATCTCAATATACGCATCTTGGCCTTATGCAAAAATACATAAAGAAGCATAATTATTGTAGTTATTGCTCTTTTGTTCAAAGAGGTCTATTAGTCTCCTTCAAGAATTAATTCTGTCAGCTCTATTGTAAACTTACGTGAATTCTAATATTTAGTCATCTATACACTGCTGAGAATTCCGTTTGTATATAAGTTTCAATTATGCTCTCCATTTTTGTTTTCTTGTTAAACTATTTCAGTGATTATGATAAAATTTGATTTGCTTCCCAGGTAATTGACAAAGTTCAGGAAGAAACCAACAAGAGCCGCTCAGGTGTCCTTTCCAACTCTACTTTTGTCTTAATTAAAAGGGTCTATGAATTTCCTGATGTATCTGTGTCAACTATAATGTCTGATACGTTCTTAAATGAAATTGCATCCTCCATGTCTTCAAGGTAAAATTCCCAGAATTTAAAAAATAAATAAAATCAATACGTAGTGTAAACCTTTTGTTTAGAATTTGCAAATATTCGGTTTGGAAACCCTATGAAACTCTGAACTTATGAATGCTTGGATTACAACCCATTCATGAATTTTCCTGTCTTCTCCAGATCAAAATGATTTTCCTTTATAATTATTGTCTTTCGTTCTTGACTTTGTATTGTTTGACTAGTTTCTGATTCATCAGACCATCGTTGCTACTTGATGGCATGGACCTGATGTCTTCATGGTCCCAGAATCATTTCGAGCTCCCAAATTAGCATCTCTTGCTAACTAAAGGAGAACAAATGAAACGAAATCTTACTTCTTTGATTGGTTTTATTAGATCGGAAACCACCTGGAGTAGGGCGCGGAAGAGGAAGAGGAAGAGAAGAGGGTGGCAGACCTGTTAAAGGCATCGGGCGTGGGCAGGATGATGCAGGTGGTAAAGGCATGGGTGGCGGCCGGGGCAGGGGAGGTCCGGGAAGCAAAGGCGGTGGCAGTAGAGGTATGCTACTTTCACTTTATCAACTTGTGTTCACTTCAAGAAAACATATGACTTCAAAAAAGGGTCTTTCTAAAATTGTTCTTTCGTGATGGCAAACTTTTGAATTGAAGACATTAGAAATGTTGTGTACATTTTTGTCATTTCTCAGAGATAGGTTGTTTCTAAACCACCTTACAATGAAATCGTCAATGGCCATATCAATGATTTAGTATTAGGTACCCAACCTGAGTGCCAGCAGTCAGTTAAATTGAACTTTCACTGATTTGCGTGCTGATAAATAACAGTGCCCACCTTGAGCCTTGATGAATTAGAAAGGAGATTTGCCTGAGTGCCACTGCTGGCACTTGGGTTGGGTAGCTAATACCAGCTCCACATCATTCATTCAGCAAGCGTATACATACACAGCAGCAGATGTATTATATCAGTAATGGTCAACTATTTGACCAAATGGAAGGGTGGTGTTGTCAATATCACCAACATACCTTCTAATCATTTCTCCTTGTCAATATGATATCTGAATTTTTTTAATTTTCTTTTGGTTATTTTTGTTCATAATAACAGGTGGAGGGCGCGGGCGTGGTTGATGAAAGTTTGAGGGTTGAACATGCCGTATTTTTAAGGCATTTTACTGTTTACTTACACATCATATGCATCAATGTGATGGATGGAGGTAAGATTTCTTCACTTTTTATTGGCTTTTGGGATCTCATACTCCGTGAAAGATTATAAATGGGTGAGAAAGAAAGCGTATCAAAGATGTCCAGATTTAGATTGTAAAAAGGAAAGGGGAGCCTAGTTGTAGTATTGTTTGACAGTTTGTTATATTGTCTTCACAAATCAGGCAAATATTTGATGTGCCTGTGGGTTTTTTGTGTATTTTGATATCAAAAGTTCCCTGAAAATCTGAAACCCATACTTGATTTGGCCATTTTCAGAAATCAACCTAAAATTTCTGAAATTTGAGGGTCTTCCAAAAATAAGGCACAGTATATGTCGTAGTTATCTTAGCATGAAAAAACCATATCAATAAATGGGTATCTCCCATTGGATAAGTGGAATGCTGGACTCCACACCTCCTGATGTGATGCTATATGAGCCAAGCTAAGCAAGTCAAGCAACTTTGCTTCAGTTTTCGACATTCATTGTGATCTGAGTATTCCTCGGAGACCATAGTAAGACCTTGTTACTATGTTTGTTAATGTCACTCGATTCAAATTAGAGTTTGTAATTCGCAATTTGTTGCTTTCCCTCGAATCTGATTCACTAGTGGTCGGTTTTGTTTTTTGTCTTGTTGGTAAGCTAGCTGGGATAAGATATTATTTTTATATTTTATCACTATCACTAAAAGAGCTCTCAACCCACCGCAAATATGTTGCGGATTCAAGTATCGGCATCCTTTGTTTAAATAAATTTCAGCTTAAGCAAAGACTGGTTCCTAACATGTTTGCCATTTGCTGGGTAAAACAGCAAATTAGTTAACGAAGGGTCTGTGTGACTGTATGACTTGCACGGACTTCTATGGATTTGAAGTCTACACCTCAAGCAGTCACACATGCCGTTGTTGTGGACTAACTCGTTTTTAAATGAGTTAGTCTACAGTGAGTGTCCGCCTATCATGAGTACATACGGAGGTCCACACATCTGCATGGGAAGTCCGTGCAGGTCATGCAGTCACACAAATGTGTGAACTGCTTTATAGCACATGATGGGTGGACACCCATTGTAAACAAACTCTTTAAATTGGGTGGAGACACTTGTTGAGAAAAAAAAATTTATATAAAAAAGAGATACATAGATATTGTCGAAAGAGTAAGGGATAATGGGGCATCAGAGACGTAAAAAAATTAGTTATAATCATGGTGCTGCAGAGTCCTGTGAATATTTGAATATGCCAGATTTGAAAGCTGAAGCTGAACAAGGTGTACCTCTATTTGCGTGACAAATGGAATGAAAAATATGTAGGCGTGAGCATAATTCAATTACAGAGCCAGGAAGGGACCGCACTATTTGAATTTTAGCTTAATAAGTGAGGTAAGGCTTGCATATTTGCTTACTAAGATTTCCATAATGGGTTAACTATTTGGGCAACGAGGTTACCGATTTTCTACATGAGTTTGATTCTACTTTTCTAGCGACTTTTGCATTTCTAAGAAGGAAATGCAAAAACGCTGATTATCCATTTACTAAATAGAGCCATCAGCAGTTCCTACACCAACTGCCTTGTGCATTTAGGAACTCAGAAAAATTCTAGAAATCATTAAAACAAATGAAATCATAACTTTTTGTTCTGATGCCGGCCTTAGGATGATTCGGTAGAGTTGAGTCGTCAATCTCTTTTCGGTGTATGACGCCCATCAATCATGCTATAATTGCATATCTTATCAATAGATGTCCAAGTGGCAGATCGGCAGATCATGGTTGAGGTGAGGCTTAGCTAAAGGTATCAAGTATCGGCCGATACTGAAACGTATCGGTATTTTGGCCAACTGATACCGATAACAGTATCAGGGTGGTATTGGTATCAAGTATCGGTATCGATTGATATTGCACAATAGCAGTCGATACGTATTAGGTATCGGTAGATACCTACCAAATTTGAAAAAAAATTGTTTTTATTTTAAAAAATATTTCCTTTTTATTAAAAAAAAAACATATAGTTTAAGGGAGCCATTACTTGCACTCGGAAAGTTAGTCCTTACATCGGATTTAAAAGAAAGACTTGCAAGTTTGGCGACCTCTTCTATGTGAAAACACCATCTAAGCCATTTGATTTGAAAGGCGTGATTTAAAAATATTAATTGCAAAAGATTAGAACAAAGTATAATTTTCATCATTTGATTAAATGGAGTCAAAGGATAATATATGATTCAACAGTTGACTACAATAGATCATATGACAAGTATCATGTTTTACTCCAATTTTATGTACCGGAGATCTATTGATCATGAACTTCAAATCAGATGACTCATATTACATTTTTACATGTCACGTGCCCCTAAAATATCAAGTCTTTCTTTAAATCTGGTGCAAGGGCCAACTTTCGAGTGCAAGTAATGGCTCCCATAGTTTAATTATAGGTCTTTTACGGTACGCATCAACCGATACCAATACATATCGATTTGATACTTTGGCTTTAGCTAATACAATATCTCTGGAGGATCCACTTTATGCATCCATACTTCAATTGCCCATACTTTGTGAGCTACTTACGCGATAGCAGGCATTGCAGTTTTCCAAGGTGCCTTTTGGGTTGAGTACTGCATGATGGTCTGCCCCTTGGATATGTTGTAAAAAGAGGTAACCAGGTACAATCACGGTTCAAAACGAAAACTTAAATTATCGGGTATTTTCAGCACTGTAAGAAGATTTCGGCCGAAATTTAGGTCCAAAATTTCAGTTTCGGTCTCCACAGTAACCAAAAAGAAATCCGATTTTTTTATCCTTGGGAATAATTGATTTCTTTTGAACATGAATGCCTTTAATGAGCGGGCTGCCCATTAAAGATGATGAGCAGCACATGCATGACCCGTACGCCACACAGACCTAGTGGCGCACACGGATCTCCATGTTCTTTATAAAGTTTGCATGCGTCAGTCCACGAGCCTCTTGTCCACAATGACCGGTCTCCTCATAGAGTTCTTTGAAGATCTCTGAACCGTACGCTCTGAAAAAATGGCAGCCATCAGAACGAATCCAATCGATCAATGAAGCAGTCAAATTGCTGACTAGAGCCGAAACAACTTCAAATCCCCCCTGATGCACAAGAATATAAGCACAAGTTTAAATCTCACCTACAGTTTCAGTTATGGTGACAATGGATGAATCTCACCATAAATTTTCATCTATTTACTGTTTATTTTTATACTGTTAGATCGACTGAAAATAATCTCCTTTTCCAGACCTCCTGCTGATAAATTCCCTAAAAATGCGGAGGTGAGGGGATCGGTCCAATGTCCCTTTATCAAGCACTGTACTGCTGCCACAACATTTCATGACCTCGCCGGCTTGAATTGCCCATCGGAATTCTCATCCATTTAATGGGATTTTTGGTCCCAAAAAGAGTAATAAACAATCGATCTCTATCAATAGACCTGCTAAAGACAGAACCACAGAGTAGCTAGCACAGGCGCCACAGAGATGTTTTTATTTCTCACATTGAAAATCCTCCTTTATTGGAACACATGATCAGAGAGTAGCTAGCACTGGCGCCACAGAGATGTTTTTATTTCTTGAATTGAAAATACTCCTTTATTGGAACACATATATGATCAGATGCATGCTATAGTTAAAGATGGTTTGTGTTTGGCATATATTTTCAAGGCCATTAAATTGATGGGCAAATGTTTTTGTGGATCTAACGGATGGCCCAGATTGATGGGCATGCCCACTGATGAGGTTCATCAACAGAAAAAGAGATTAAATACAATGATGTGATGCATTATATGCTGTGGCTCCTGCGAACAAGAATACCATCATACTATTTCCCAAAAGGCAACACTCAGCCAAAACATGAAATCAGATAGCAAGCAAAACTGCAAAAGCGACACAAACACCAAAAATTGAGTAACACTAGATCAGTTACAGGAGATAAATAACACGATACAGTAACATCTATTGGCATACCATCCGCGAAACCCACCCGAATCTATAATGAAACCGGCTTTGGCAATATCACTAAATTTCACAACTTAGTGCTGGATGAAGCAGTGAAGCTCCTAAACAGTAAGTCAATAGTAATTGAAAATGAAAAAAACCCAGGCTTAAAAATAATTGTATATATGTATCCAAAACCACATGCACCAGCTTCTCTACTTTGACAAACACCTTACCACAGTTCTTTTTGCTTGTATATCTGGTAGCCGTTCAATGCTAACCCACATACTCTCTAATTGTCGTAAGATCTTCACCAAGACCCTCTTCATGTGTTTGGGGTTGCCTCTGCCTTTATCTCCTCTGGTGAAGCTGTTTCAATATTTTCTGCTTCTTGATCTAGAATAGATGAATAACAGAAGGGTCAATCTTTATTCTTTTATTTTTTACTTGTTTTTAAATAACGGGAGTATCTAGCCTCTTAGAGCACCCAAGACCCCAGGTACGTGTAACATCCATATATCACACATACCAGTCAGTAGGGACCAACAAGGGGTGGAATTTGAACTCAGAACCTCCGCTTCTTGAAGCGTGGTCCTGGCCACTGCGCGTGGCCAACCCCCCCTTTGGTTGTCAATCTTTTATATTTTCTCTTGTACTTTTTTATTTGAGTGTGTTCCAGGTGAAATTACTCGGTAAAGTGTTGGGGATTAGATCAAAGAGATTGATTATCGAAAGATACCTTCGTCATCACTAAAATCAAGATCGCCGCCCATGCCACCATCCCCCATGCCTTCCAAACCACCCAAGCCTCCCAAACCGCCCATGCCTCCCAAACCGTCCATGCCTCCTAAACCGCCCATGCCGCCCAAGCCTTCCATACCGCCCATGCCTTCCATACCACCAAATTTCTGCAGGATAGTACAAGTACTACTATTAAGTTAAATTCCAAAGGCATGTCAAACAAATAGAATCAAATCAGTCGAGCATTCCCTACCGAGAAATCCATGCCTCCCAAATCCAAATCAGATGGACCTGAATGAAATAACAATTAATTTTAGCAATTTAAGACAGGAAGGTGTGAAAACTAAAAGTTCCAAGAACGGAAAATTAAAAAAAGAGCAGACCCTTCTCGTCATCTTCATCCACCCATTTGTCCCAATCAACTTTCACATAGTGTGGTGTCTTTTCATCTCCATGCAATAGTTTCTTCCACCAACCCTTTTCTGCCTTCTCCACTACACAGAAAATGCTCCTGACACCAGTGTTTATTTTGCTTTCCTGATATGGCCAGAAGTTTGGAAACAAAAGTAGAAGAAACTGAGAATGAGGAGAACTAATAATATTTTACCAATCGGCAAGTTTTCTATCAGTCAAGGAAGTAGCCTTACCTCTACATTCACCTTATCAAAGAGTTCCAACTTCGACTCATATAAGTGGCCCTCTGCTCCAGCAGTCGCAGAGAACATAAAAACTCCCTCAGGATCAAGATTGACCTTAGAATTTTTAGCATCAGGCAATAGCACTGTAATATAAACCTTGTCCTCCCTCTGTGCCCACTTGACCTCCGGGTGACGGCTACAACACGAAGCATTACACAAAAGGTAAGTCGAACTGGAAAAAATGAAATATAACATATAAAAAGAAAGTAAAACAAAAAACACAACATCCTTAATGGAAGAAAGAAATTTTGAAAGGAGGCTGAACACCAATAAAACATTGGAACAGATTCTTTCTGAGAATGTGAGCATCTTTTATAACATATATTTTGACTCCGGCGCACATGTTTAAAATGTTATTTGTCTGCTGCCACTGTGGTAGACCAAAATAAAAAGTAAATGAAAACTATATGTGAAGTCCCAATGAGAACTATCATTCATGGTATACAATTCACCATCATGCACATGACAACCAAGGAAGAGCAATCACAGCCATAGTTACAAATTCTGGCGAAATTCGCAGAAAGAGGGGGGCTGGACAAAACATTCGGCGAAATTTGGATGATTTCTCTGAAATCACGGGAAATAAAAAAATAATAATTTTATCCATTTTAAAATAATAAATATATTTTTTATAAATATTATATATATTTTTATACTCTCCGAAATGAACCGAAACGATCCCCTACCAAAATATTGCCCAAAATGAGGTGATTTCTCCTAAATTACCAGAATTTCACTAATTTCGGTGAAATCAACCAAATTTTCTGAACTTAATGATTTTTAAAAAATGTAGCCATTTTAAAATAATAAATATCATTTTTTAAATATTAAATAATATATTTATATTCAGGTATTTTCCCGGGAATCCGATATGAACTGAAACGACCCCTACCGAAATATCGCTGAAAACGAAATTTGACACCATGATCACAGCTGACATCAAAATGCCAATGACATTTCTCTATACTAGAGGAAAAAACTACAATGAACCAACATGTAAGTAAATTAACTGATAATGTCGATTGCTCCTAAATTTAGTGCAAAATCATGTTCATTATCTCTTCTAGCAATATACCACATGCAAACGCAGATGATCTCCAAAGGGCTACAAAATCATACAGGCCATGGCCAGTAATAACAGAGCACTGTAAAGCACTAATAATGTACCGGCAGCTACAATGTGAATTTACATTTATCCGATTGTACTGGCAGGTACGTAGCACAAGGCATGGACATTTCAGGAACAAGCAGCAACCATCCATGGATTGGACAATGCTACGAAGCTTCATTTAGCTGGCATAGGCCATGAAATCTATATAACTGTTGAGATGGACCATGCATGGTTTAAAATACTGGTTTTCTGGTACGTATCGTCCAGCTCCAAACCGATACGTATCCGTTTCGGACGATATATTAGTATGTATCATCTGATACATAACAATATATTCAAAGTATGGTACTGGTGACCTCTAAAACCGATTCCCTATTGTCCAGGACGTAACAGTTTCGGACGAGATTTTGAACCATGGGAGCATACCTTCTTTCCTTTTTAATGGATGAAACTACATACTGGAGGATGTCCAGCATTTTGAATCCATCTCTTAGAACAGCTACTAGCCATAATAATGCTCAAATTCCTTCTTAGATCACCCCAAATTATAGACAAAATATTCATGCAAGCCAATGCCCACACAAATGATACACTCGTTTATCAGACCCTCCAATACCCCTTCACTCTATCTACTTATGTCCCGAAAATTCTATTTTCACTCGATCACTGCATCAGCACTAGCTTCCAAATGATTTGATCCCTAGGCAGGAACAGTCTCGTTCCCCAACCTGCTACAAAGCAAAAGGAAACACCAATTCAAGGGGAATTTTCAACACACTAATTCATTATTTGGATGCCGCAAGGAGGTGAGAAATCAGAAACATATAAAGAAGTTCTAAGTCTCTACAGTCCTGTGCAAGAAGGTATGGGTAAAGACCTAGCCTCAGAATTGAAATATGGAGATTTTTTGGCTAGCGTTGTTGCTCCTGTCAACGTCAGAAAATAATTGTTCTTGGTTTGCAGCAGCCCTTGATGGAGAAACCTTGCAAAGGGAATGAATTTTTTCTTAGAAAGCCATCTCACAATTGTTTGTGGAATATCTCGTTATTCCCGTGTAGGGGAATAACGACTATAGGAATTCCAAAAAAGATGTACTAGTCACAGAGTTTAGAGAGGTGAACAGCCTAGGGGACACTTGAGCAGGTAACTGTGCAGAGTTCGGAACTTAACAAGACGTGAGTTGATTATGCCATTGGCATATCGAAAATTAATAGAAGAGGATAGTGCAAGCATCAAACAATTTGTATGGTTGTGACTTGTCTGTTTGATACAGTGCATAAAAAGGAGCTGGATTAGAAGCTGAAACAGTGGATAAATGGGGCTGGAATCACCCTAGAAATCAGTTGAATAAAGGGCCAGAAATTAATATAAAAAGGGGAACACAGTTAAAGGCCCAATAGGCCTTAAATAAGAACGCCAAGTGGGCCTTGAGAGTGGAAGTAGAGGTCCATGTGACAACTTTAAGTGGCCGCATGACCAGGGAAAACACAAGAATAACTCTCATGATATTTATTTATTTTTATAACCTGGGTATCCGGGTATAACTCTCATGACATTCAGTCACGTGATCACTTCAAGTGAAGTTCTTTTAGCATAATAAAAGATAGAGTATCTTTATTTGCACCTAGCGAATCATTGAGGGCAACTACGCCAAAATCCATTCACTAATTTGAATCAGATGGTGGAAATCGTTATTCGCCTCAATCTTCCACACAATGGATCTTGACATCATGGGTGTGCGCGCCCCATCAATGGTCAGTTTTTAGTTTCCTGTGGAGCACATCCCAATATGTGACCTGAAAATCACGTTTAATCGTGATGTGTGCCACGTGGTTTTTCGGCCACTTTTTGGGATGTGTGCCACATGAAACCAAAAAATAACCGTTCGATGGGACACCTATAAAGATCTAGGCGAAAAACAATCTCCATCACTCGATTCAAAGCAGTCAATGGTTTTTCACTTAGGTGCTGTCAAAGATTCAGCTGGTGCAACTAAAGGTAGCCTAAAACATTATATGCACTCAAAAATACAATTTAATAAACTCGACTAACAACTATCTGAAGAAGTAATAGTTACACTAATAAAAAATAACGGATAGAAAAATAAATAAACATCATAACTAATTAAACATTGCGTGCATTAAAAATATAATGTTAACTAATTAGTAATTCTCTAAGTAAGAACTAATCACTAAGAACTATCAACTAACAAGCATTATGCAAGTTAAGCAAGTAAAAGGTCCACATCAAGTTAATTATATCTAAGTAGCCTATAAGTTACTTCAAAAAATAATGTTAACTAATTACTTTCTAACTTCCATATAAACATCCACATTCCATCTCTCCAAAAGAAACCACAAGCTCGGAGAGAATCTTTATCTCAATAATTGTACTTTATAACCTTCTATCATTTTAAAGTTTGATACCATGTCAAACATTAACACCTAACCTTAAAGTAAAAAGAAAAAAAACAAAAAACCCTCAAAGGTGATTTATGATAACCACTTAAAACAATCTCTACCTTCAAAAAAATAATCATTTATCTTTCATAGGCACGCTCCACCCTTGCTGTGACAGTCTGACAAAAAATTTAATCGTGTCTACAAGTTCATAAAACTAACGTTGTGTTTGGCATAGCTCTCTGCCAGAGCAGGATTTACCTGCTTTAGTAGGTTCCCTTTCTCTTTGCTAAATTGCTGCTACCTGCTCTAGCAGGTCTCCCTTCTCCTTGCTAACTCCCTGCATGGCAGGATTTACCTGCCCCAACAGTTCTCCCCTGCTCTATGCTCAGTCTTTGCCAGAGTATATTTATTTGTTTTGGCAGGGAGTTAGCAGAGAGCGAGGGATGTAGCTGCTAGAGCAGGTAAACCCTGCTTTGCAGGGAGTTAGTGGAGAAATGGGGGACCTGCTAAAGCAAGTATATCCGGTTTTGACAGGGAGCTGACAAAGAGCTATTATACCAAATGCAGCCTAAATCATTTCCTTCGTAGTGCATCCTCGCTTGTAAAAGCCTCATCCATGATCCACATCTATAAGCAAAAGTCATTGTATTTGCCACTAGTGATGAATGCAACATCATTTTCCTTGCATGAAACAATTACTCCACAGATACCTAGTATTCCCAACAACATCTATTGCTAGGTTTCTACCATAAAAGCCAATTTCTTTTGAGACATTAGCTTCTTTATTCTTGTTAATAATTGTCACACTTATGGATTCATTATTTATGTTAACCTTAGTTGCATTAAAATATTTGACTAGTCTCTTTAATGACTTTGAGGTAATATTTGATTTTTCTTAAAAGACTATGTCCCCAAGATGGCATGAGTACCAAATCAAGAGCGATGACTGGGTTTTAATCTCAGAGACAACTATTTTTTTTAGGTCCATGCAACCCTGTGAAGGGTGAGCGGAAGGAGCTAGGGACAACTCACTTGTATGGCTGTCCTATGTGACTGACCACAATTTATGGCATGGAGTTTTCCCTACCATGGGAATAGACATTTCCTAGTTCACATAGGACCATGAGTTTGCACGTGTTGGATAGGATCGTATCATTCTACACTGTTCAGTATAAGTGCATTTTTTGTAACAATTGACACATGTTGGATAGGATTGTATCATTCTACACGCTCAATGAAACCAACTAAATCTGCCACTAAATTCTGGCTTTTTGTGATTCATCCTTATAATTTCTGTCACCCATAAGAATTTGGGTTAGAACCAATGCTTTAAAATGAATGAAAATTTGATATATAATATTATAATCTAAATATAAATATTAGGATATGAACCAGGTGGTATTCGGCGTGAAACTCTCTAGAATTTTACTTTCTCTATGACTGTGAATCTGGCCACAATAACATCCAGGTTCAAGTCGCAATATTTAAGTCATTGTGTTAAGCATCCCTAGCGGTACGAAAATAGAGGTCATGATGATATCATCTCTGTCCATACTCCATACCACTCTTTGTGGACTAGATCCTACATAATCCTATTTTCATAAAGGGTTTAGAAAGCAAAAATAATCAAAATGATTGCTACAGAGACTCAATGGAAGCTGTTCTAACGAATGGAGTTGACAGCGTTGGTCAGGGTTTCCTTCTATCGACACAAAACACTGTGAAATGACTTGAAAAAAGGAAACAACTGAATACGGCCAGTTTCAGTCCCAGAGTGTAAGAACAATGTGTGGATTCGCACCTTATATTTTTTCTTCAGATTAAAACCATATCTTACCATTGTGGTTTCTAACCCTAAAAGCATCAAAGTTCATACATGCATAGATCGTAATCCAAATACTACAAAGAAAGAAATTTCTTGATACCCAGTAAATAAAAACGCTAATTTTAACAGTAGAGATCAAATCTAGCCATAGTTCACACAGATTCTAAACTAAAATAGCAAAACCCAAATCCAAACTCCAACCATTGCTTTCCACAGTTATGAATCAAAAATACAAACCTAAAATAGAATCCACCATGGGTTTCGCAGTAAAAACAAAAAACTAACTAAAATTCATACTAAAAATTTAAAATAAATATATAAATAACCAGATCATCAGTATAGGATAATATACATAAATAACTTTTAAATCATAATATATAAAAGTGAGGAAGATCACCTCATCTCGTATTGGTGCCTTTTCTCTGCGAGAGAAACAAGAACCCTAGAAACCAATAAGTATTTTTTAAAGTAAAAGCTCTCTCTCCACTAGGTTTCAACTTTGCTTCTCGAGAAAGCTAAGCACAGCAGCTACATATATAAAAAATTATAAATATCGACTGCTGCGTTTGGAGGGATTATCAGCTGTGAAACACATATATATTTCTCGGCATGCAATGCTGATAACAAATGTATAGGAATAGAATAACGAAGCCCATTTAGGTTATCTAAATCCTTGAAATCCGTGAAACTTTTGAAATTTGTGAATGCTTTGGAGGGAAGATCAGTTGTAAAACAGATATACATTTCTCGGCATGCGATGCTAGTAAGAAAATATAGGGATGAATCACAAAATCTAGGAGAAATCACTCCACGCTTAAGTTATCTAAATCCTTGAAATCCGTGATAACTTTTGAAACTTTTGAGTGCTTTGTAATCATTAAAAAAATATAAAAAAAATATCCGATTAAAAAGTGATCGACTTCTTTTGGCGTTTATGAACTCACAGCTTCTAAGCCCACCTTAAATTTACTCTAAGTAGGCGTTGTGACGAAAGTGCCCTTAGATTTCTACTTTCGGCCATTATATAAAAGAAGAAAGAAGAACTCACATTGTTTTGTAATTTCACCTTTAACTTATTTGCTTTAATCTTTTGGTATTTAACCAAAGTTACAAATAACAGGTCCCTTGATATTAGGGAGCAGCTGTTAAGATTATCTTAATTTAAATTTAAAATACAACAGATGGAGAGACGAAATAGGAACGGCTCTAGCTTGAGTCTAGAGTGAGTTAGATTTGGTTAAGATTGAATCCGACATTGGATCCGGTGTACGTCCTCTATTATACACCCTCAAAATCATTGGGGAGGGACGAACCATGAGCTTGTCTCTCAATATCTGAAATCGAGATGAAGATAACCCTTTGATGAAGATATCTGCCACCTAATCAGTGGTGTGAATATAACGAACATCTAATTCTCGTCGAACTACCTTTTCACGTACATAATGGTAATCAACTTCCAAATGCTTTGTCCGAGCATGAAAGATAGGATTTGAAGCCAAAGAAATTGAGCTGATATTGTCACACCAGATCAATGGAGCGTGCAACATGGGAAGCAGTAGATCTCGAAATAAGAACCGAAGCCACGAAAGTTCAGCCGCAGTAAAAGCAAGTTGGCGATACTCGGATTCAGTGCTTGAACGAGAGGCAGTGCTCTATTTCTTAGCACTCCACGAAATAGGATTGAAGCCAAGATATACACAATATCCACCAGTGGAACGACAATCCATCAGACAACCAGCATAGTTCGCATATGAATAGGCTTCAAGTTTTAAAGAGCTCAGGCGAAACCACAAACCATGAGCAATAGTTCCTCCTTTAACATAACGTAAAATACGTTTGACGGCAGCCCAATGAACCGTAGTGGGGCAATGCATAAATTAACAAACCTGATTGACGGAGAAAGCGAGATCGGGCCTGGTGAGAGTCAAATATTGAAGGGCCCCGACAATGCTACGATAAATCGTTGGATCGTCCAATCGAGAGCCATCAATGAGATCTAATTTCTTATCACTACTAGCAGGAGAATTAAGAGGTTTGACATTTTCCATGTTAGCCCGACGAAGTAAGTCAAGAGCATATGACGCTTGAGATAGGTGCAACCCAGTAGAAGAAAATACCGCTTCAACACCCAAAAAATAGTGGAGCGATCCCGAATCTTTCATTGCAAAAGCCTTACCCAGAGTTTTGATCAAGCAAGTAAGATAAGCAACACTATTGCCCGTGATGAGAATGTCATCGATGTATACAAGAAGAAAAATAACCACCCCATGATCATGATAAGTAAATAATGAATAATCTGCCTTGGAGCACACAAAACCAATAGCTTCCACAAAATCTGCAAAACACTGAAACCAGGCACGAGGAGCTTGTTTCAACTCATAAAGAGAACGGTGTAAGCGACACACACGGTGTGAAAATTTTGGATCAACGAAGCCCCGAGGTTGCCGCATATAGACTTCCTCATTCAAGAAGCCATGAAGGAATGCATTTTGCACATCTAGCTGCCAAATAGGCCAGCGATGATGAATCACAAGCGCAAGAACGGTACGAATGGTCGTGTGCTTGACTATGGGACTAAAAGTCTCAGTGCAATCCAAACCTTGCCGTTGATGATAACCGTTCGCGACAAGACAAGCTTTGTAACGTTCGATTGAGCCATCTGATCGACGCTTGAGCTTGTACACCCACTTATTTGAGAAGACATTCATGTGAGACTGATGTGGCACAAGGGACCAAGTGCCATTTCTTAATAGTGCATCAACCTCCTCAGACATGGCCATTTGCCAATGAGGATCAGTAACGGCTTTGGAGAAACACGTTGGCTCGCTGGGAATAGTAGTAAGAGTGGCCGAGAGAGCATATTTGGGATTGGGTTTGTAGGTACCAACCATGGAGCGTGTGATCATTTGGGTGCCACCTTGAGCATGGGAAGAATTAGATGTGGGAGTTGAGTGAGGTAAGGATGAGATAGGTAATGAAGGTTGTACAAGCTCAAGTACGGGTGGATCAGGATGGGTGGATGGTGTAGTAGGAGAGGAAGTATTAGAAGTGGGAGCATTGGTAGAAGATTGGGATTCAAAAGATTGAAGTGGATGGTCAGAACATGTATTTGGTGTTAACGGTGCAGTAGAAAGGAGTAATTGTTGTTGTAAAGGGAGCACAATAGTAGAGGCACTAGGCAAAGTGGGAGTGAATCCCAATATCCGATCCTTAAAAGGGAATTGTTCTTCATTAAATATGACATGGCGAGTCAAAAAAATACGGCCAGATTCCCGATCCAAGCACTTATATCCACGATATTCAAGAGAATACCCTAGAAACCCACACGGTTTTGATCGCATTTCTAACTTGTGTTTATTATAAGATCGAAGAAATGGAAAGCAACAACACCCAAAAACACGAAGAACAATGTAAATAGGGGATTTTGAGAATAATTTTTCGTAAGGCGAGATAAATTTAATAATTTTGGCCGGAAGACGGTTGATTAAATAGACGGAAGTGTTAAATACTTCAACCCAATAGAAAGAGGAAATACCAGTCGTATTTAAGAGGGTTAAACCCATATCAACGATATGACGATGTTTGCGTTCCGACACTATTTTGTTCCGGAGTGTGAGGGCACGTCAAGCGATGAGTAATGCCTTGTTGACGTAAATATTCTTTAAATCGCAAGCTCGTATATTCACCCCCACCATCAGATTGAAGAGATTTAAATGAATGAGACAGTAAATTTTCGACATATTTTTTTAATTGAACTAAATAATGAAACACATCACTTTTGTTGCACATAGGAAATATCCACGAATAACGAGAAAAATCATCCACAAATAAAACATAATATTTAAATCCTTGCAGAGAATAACAAGGAGAAGTCCACACATCAATGTGAACCAGTTCCAAAGGGGATTTTGCAATAGACGTAAATAACTTAAAAGGAAAACGAGTGCTTTTAGCAATATGACATGGATCACAAAATTGAAGATTTTTAATAAAGCCCTTAAGCAAAACATTATTATTAGATATTAAACAAAGCAAAATAAGAGCGGGATGTCCCAATCGGAGATGTCATGTTGAAGCAAAAACTCGTTCGTTGAAGAAAGTAGTTGGCTGAGAACTCTTATTTAATGAAGAACGATGAAGTCGAATCGGATAAAGGCCATTATCACTCCGTCCATGGAAGAGCGTCCTCCCCGTTGCGTTGTCCTTCACACAAAATCCATCAGCAGAAAAAATGAAATGACACTGATTATCACAATGTGAATTGATTAACAGAAAATAAATTTGCCGCAATATCAGGACAATGAAGAATTTGATTTAAATGAAATGAAGACGAGTTGGCCTTAAGCATTGTAGAGCCAACATTGGAGATTGACAAACCTAAGTCATTCCCAACAGCCACCGTGTCTTGTCTATTATACTCATTGTAAATAGATAAATTTGCAAGATCCGGAGTGATATGTGTTTGATGCACCAGTATCACTAAACCACTGTTGATCATAGAACGATGGTGATGAAGAAGCGACCATCGCCGCAAGCTTCTTAGTAGGTACACGCCCTTCATAAGCTAAATTCAAGTGATTGTAGCAGTCAATCACTGGATGACCGGAGCGCCAACAAATTTGACACGTCGTGCGTTGCGACTTTGCCATGGATTCACTACTAGGGTTGATGCCAGAACTATTGTTGTTACTAAAGTTATTGTCATAGATGTTGCCATTGTTGTTGTAAAGGTATTGCTAGAGGTGTTGCGGCTGGTCTGATTAGAAGGATAATACTTCTGAGATCGACCACGACCGCGCTGATTATTTACTTTAGGAGTATAAAGAGCCGTAATAGTAGGCTCTGTGATGAAAGATTGCTACTCCGTGTGTCGCATTTCGGCACTCAATAAGAGTCCTATCAAATCATCAAGAGAGATAGGAGAATCACGAGCAAGAACAGAATTAATTGTACCTTCATATATAGGGCCGACACCATTCAAGATTACAGCAACCAAATCATCATCATCGATTGGTTTTCCGGCAAGCGCAAGATTGTCGGCAATCTGATTCATTTTGCCCAGATAATCAGAAATCGACAAATCACCACATTTGGTGGTCTGCAGTTGATGTTTCAATTGAAAATTTTGTGATTTCGACTGAGAAGCAAACCTCTTTTCAAGAGAGGTCCATACAACATATGCAGTGGAGTGACGAGTAACAGTGGATAACATGGTTGGAGTCATAGTGGCATTGAGCCATCCCAACACTAGTTGATCTTGTTGCTGCTATGCAAGATAACTAGGAGACACCGTAGTGGATGTAGTGCCAGCCTCACAACCCACGAATTTTGGAGGACACGGTATAGTACCATCAGCGATTCCAAGTAAACCAAAACTCTTAAGAACCGATACCATCTGAGCCAACCACACCGAGTAGCAATTCCAAGTAAACCAGAACTCTTGAGAACCGGTACCATTTGAGCCAACCACACCGAGTAGTTAGATCGATCTAACTTGATCGAAACCATATGCGTGATATTACCAAGAGAGGTAATGGTTGATGAAGGACCAGACACCA
This sequence comes from Chloranthus sessilifolius, assembly GCA_021018995.1. Taxonomy (NCBI): domain Eukaryota; kingdom Viridiplantae; phylum Streptophyta; class Magnoliopsida; order Chloranthales; family Chloranthaceae; genus Chloranthus; species Chloranthus sessilifolius. Next base: position 2,757,086 of record CM037588.1, on the reverse strand, counting down.
TTGAAAATCGAAGAGAAAAAAAAATTAAATATAAAGAAATCAATTATCGTGAGACAGTTCTGCTCTGATACCATAGAAGAAAGAAGAACTCACATTGTTTTGTAATTTCACCTTAACTTATTTGCTTTAATCTTTTGATATTTAACCAAAGTTACAAATAACAAGTCCCTTGATATTAGGGAGCAGCTATTAAGATTATCTTAATTTAAATTTAAAATACAACAGATGGAGAGACGAAATAGGAACGGCTCTAGCTTGAGTCTACGGTGAGTTGGATTTGGTTAAGATTGAATCTGAGATTGGATCCGGTGTATGTCCTCTATTATACCCCCTCAAGATCAATGGGGAGGGACGAACCATGAGGTTGTCTCTCAATATCTGAAATCGACGTGAAGATATCTGCCACCTGGTCAGTGGTGTGAATATAACGAACATCTAATTCTCGTCGAACTATCTTTTCACGTACATAATGGTAATCAACTTCCAAGTGCTTTGTCCGAGCATGAAAGTTAAGATTTGAAGCCAAAGAAATTGAGCTGATATTGTCACACCAGATCAATGGAGCGTGTAAAATGAGAAGCCGTAGATCTCGAAATAAGGACCGAAGCCATGAAACTTCAGCCGCAGTAAGAACAAGTTGATGATACTCGGATTCAGTTCTTGAACGAGAGACAGTGCTCTGTTTCTTAGCACTCCACGAAATAGGACTGAATACGGCCAGTTACAGTCCCACAGACTGTAAGAACAATGTGTGGATTCGCACCTTATATTTTTTCTTCAGATTAAAACCACATCTTACCATTGTGGTTTCTAACCCTAAAAGCATCAAAGTTCATACATGCATAGATCGTAATCCAAATACTACAAATAAAGAAATTTCTCGATACCCAGTAAATAAAAACGCTAATTGTAACAGTAGAGATCAAATCTAGCCATAGTTCACACAGATTCTGAACTAAAATAGCAAAACCCTAATCCAAACTCCAACCATTGCTTTCCACAGCTATGAATCAAAAATAGAAACCTAAAATAGAATCCACCATGGGTTTCGCAGAAAAAAAAAAAAAAAAAAAAACTAACTAAAATTCATACCAAAAATTTAAAATAAATACATAAATAACCAGATCATCAGTATAAGATAATATACATAAATAACTTTTAAATCATAATATATAAAAGTGAGGACGATCACCTCATCTCGTATTGGTGCCTTTTCTCTGCGAGAGAAACAAGAACCCTAGAAACCAATAAGCTTTTTTTTAAAGTAAAAGCTCTCTCTCCACTAGGTTTCAACTTTGCTTCTCGAGAAAGCTAAGCACGGCAGCTACATATATACAAAAAAATTATAAATATCAACTGCTGCGTTTGGAGGGAATATCAGATGTAAAACACATATACATTTGTCGGCATGCGATGCTGGTAACAAATGTATAGGAATAGAATAACGAAGCCCATTAGGATATCTAAATCCTTGAAATCCGTGAACCTTTTGAAATTTGTGATTGCTTTGGAGGGAAGATCAGTTGCAAAACAGATATACATTCTCAGCATGCGATGCAGGTAATAAAATATAGGGATGAATCACGAAAATCTAGGAGAAATCGCTCCGCGCTTAGGTTATCTAAATCCTTGAAATCCGTGACAACTTTTGAAATTTGTGAGTGCTTTGTAATCATAAAAAGAAAAAAAATATATCCGATTAAAAAGTGATCGACTTCTTTTGGCGTTTCTGAACTCTCAGCTTCTGAGCCCACCTTAAATTTACTCTAAGTAGGCATCGGGACGAAAGTGCCCTTAGATTTTCTACTTTCGACTATTATACACACATAGGCTGTGTTTGGGATTACTTTTACTTTAGTAAATGCGTGTTGGTTGAGCATCTCCAACAATGTGTGTTGGTTGAGCATCTCGAAGAGAGAGCTATCTCGAAGGTGTGAAAGCTGTGCTACAGCAAGAGCGCATTTATTAAATATTATTACACTAATAGTTAAATTTAATTATTATTGTAGCAATAATTAAATATTAAAATAATAATTTTTCTCCTCTTTTTTGTTCTCTTCTCTCCTTTGTCCTCTCTTATTTAATAGTAAAATAATAAAATAAAAATAAATTGAAATTACACATAAATACGAGGGTCTCGAACCGCACCGAAACCCAATATAAATCGGACCGAGCTAAACCCCAATTCGGTTCGATTTGGATAGCTTGAAAGCGAAAAAAATCTGAAAAAATAAAAAATATACCTTAAAAAAATAAAAAAAAACTATGTATTTTACCTAGACCAAACCACACCGAAACCCGACAAACCGAACCAAACCGAACCCCAATTCGGTTCGGTTTGGGTGGATTGAAAGCGGAAAAAATTAGAAAAAAAATGAAAAAGCCAAAAAAATATCCTAAATAAATAAAAAAAAGTAGGTATTTTACCTACACCGAAACCCAACAAATAGAAACGAACCGAACCCTAATTCGATTCAGTTTGGGTGGATTGAAAACAAAAATAATCCAAAAAACAAAAAAATAACCCTAAAAAAATAAAAAAAGTAGGTATTTTTACCTACCCCGAACCAAATCGATTTCGTTTCAGAAAAAAAAAAAATGAACCGAACCGAAACCGACACAAACCGAACAGAACCCCAATTCAGTTCAGTTTGGGTGGCTTGAAGCCGAAATAAAACCCGAAAAAAAATGAAAAGATACCCTAAAAAAATAAAAAAATAGGTATTTTACCTACACCGAACCAAACCAAATCGATTTCGATTTCGATTTCAAAAAACAAATTAAACTGAACCAAATGGGTTTTGATTCGGTTTCGTTTGGGGTGTACCGAACCAAACACCAAAAATTTCGGGTTTGGTTCGGTTCGGTATACCGAACTTGCATCCCTAAGTGTAGGTAGTAAAATATAATAAAATAAGAATGAAAAAATAATATTTTAAATAAATGAGTAGCTAAAATAGAGTGTCTGCTAGAGTGATTTTTACTGTAGCAGTAGCTAAAGTAGTGTTTAGCTACCCAAATTTAGCTCTCCTTGCTGGAGATGCTCTAAGTTGTAAGTGCTCTTAGCTAAGGTAATAAAATGGGTATTGGTTTGCTGAAGATCATTAAGACTCAGCCGATACCAATACATATTAGCCTATTTTTTATTTTTTTTTCAAGAAAATTCATGTCTCAGTTTACTGAGATATATCGGCTGATACGGTATCCGATACCCGAGTTTGGATATCAATATGGATTGGGCTGATACGTATCAATTTGCCGAGAAACTGATACATTATAGCCAATAGATATCAGTATCGGCCGATTTTTTATACCATGCTCTTAGCTCTTTTGGAGAGTAAAAGAGTTACATTTGGGTCCCTTTAAAAGAGCGCAATTTAAACCCGCTCTTTTAAATGGGTTGCTCTTTGCCTCTAAAGAACAATCCCAAACACAGCCATATGTCACCAAGTCGGGGTTCAGTAATATAATTCGATGAGGTTAAATTCAGAAAAATCTAGCAAGTTCGGTGAAATATTCGGAGGAAAATCATAGAGAAAAAATTAATAATTAAAATAAAAAATATTTAAAAGTATAAATATTTTATAAAAAATCAGGAATTATTTGTGAATTTTAAAAGTGTACAAATTTTTAAAAAATTCACGAATAATTCAGGATTAATTCGAAGACCCTTAAATTCACAAATTTTTCAAAAAAAAATTGGTGATTTTTGTCACCATAATTATACAATGGGGCTTAGCCGATTAGGACAACGGAAAATAATGGTGCTTCTCCAGGGTATAACACATTACACATGGTATTATAAAATGCGATCTACACCGTTAAATAAAAAATGCCTCTTTGACGGATCATTTCGAAAATGGACAATGGGTTATGACCGCACTCTTAAACGGTAAACAGGTTATTCTCTGAACGTTTATTGATTGAGTCACGTGATAGATGACTTTGATGGCTTTGAGAATTTTTATTATTAATATAATAATTCATATATTGAATTAAAGTGGATCCAAAAATCACTCATTACAAATTTGATTCAGTCATTCTATATATTTTAAAAGTTGTCGTTCAAACTTTTTAATTTGTTAAAATTAAAGCATGCCAATAGGATAATTTAATGATTACAATTTTCTATTAAGGGTATTTGTTTGGCTGATACATGGAAGAGATAGGCCATTAGTTGACTATTCGGATTCATCAAACATGAATGTCGCGTGCCTTGCAAGTAGACGGCTTGGGTTAATATGTTTAAAGGCAATTGTAGGGTTTACTGTCTTTAAAATAATAATAATAAATAAAATTGTCTAAAAAATTCTTTTAAATTGGCATGTCTCTTATCTCGATCATCCCATTACCAATTTCAACCATGGATCAAAATTTCGGTTAATAACTAAAGTTATCGGCCGAAACGCATCGGTTTCAATGCATACAGAATTGAAATCGAAAATCAAATTTATCGGTTTATAATGTATGGGAATGAAGATTTCAGCCGAAATTTCGGTTCAAAATTTCAATTTCAGTTCAGTCTGAAACTGAAATGAAATCCGAAATTTTTATCCTTGATTTCAATAGTTGAAGGACTTGAGATGAAAATATAAAGCATGAACATATTGCTTCAAGCTTTTATGCCGGCACTCTAAATATTTAGAAAGTTTTAATGTATGGGTAGAGATATAAAAGAGTCAGGCTGGCCCGATACTCGATCGGTCCGACACTATATTTTATTGGGTTGGGGCATTAAGCATCTGACTCAACCTTCAGATAAGGTTAGATCAACCGAAAGTTGGGTCAGCAAAAATAGGGTCGGGTCCTGTTGAACCAATCCAACTTGATATTTATGTATAAAATAAAGGAAAATAAAAAGGTTTTGAATCGGGTTGAGTTTTCGAGTTGGGTAAAATTTTTTGCTATAGGAATATAATCTTACCCTTCGGCAACCAAAATTTTGACCCGACCCAACCTAACGTATTGGCACTGCATAAGGGAGAGTTCCAACAAATAATCTTAATGGCAACCCTTGCAACATATGATAACAACCCTTTGTAGAGAGGGTTAGTCTGTAATGGGTGTCCACCCACCATGTACATTAAAGCAGTCCTCACATTTCTATGACTGTGTGACATACACGGACTTCCCTGCATTGGAAGTTCGTCTGTCCCTACACGTCACACAGCCATACAGCCGTGTGGACTGCCTTATTGTAGACTAACTCTTGTAGAAATAATAGAAGAGAAAGCTCTTTATCACCAACTTAACAAAGAGCCTATCTATTAAAAATGAAAAATATATGAAAAATTAAAAGTATTAGACTGTTAAAGAGGATAGCTTTCTTTTCTTCTTCATTTTCTTTTTCTTTTTAATAAACTTTATTTTTTATTTTATTTTTTGAAAATTGTAAGCTTCATTTTCTTTTTCTTGTTATGTTGCTTTCCTTCTTCCCTCTCCCTTAAGCTTGTATGAGTTGTTTCCTCTTCGTCCATCCCTCTTTTTTTCCTTTTCTTTTTCAATTTTATTTTATCTTCATTTTTTGTTAGCATTTAGGTGTAGGGTTTCTTAAGTGTTACTCAAATCGAGTTGCACCACATGATCCACATCCTCTAGGGGTTCACCAAAATCTCTATAAAAAAATATATAATAAAAAAAAAAAAACTTTTTTTATCATCATTTCATAGGTTGAGGTGCATCCAATTTTTTGCTCTTAAAAATTGTCAACATTTGGCCGAAATATTTTTTGCCTTTTTTTGTTAGACCAACCTTTTTTTTAAAAATTTTATAAGCTAGGTATTTGGGCCTCTTAGAGCACCCTATCACGGGGTCGCACTTCCGCAACCTCAATCCCGTGCGACACCTAACGCACGCTTCGCTAGGTCAGCCTACTTCTGATACCAACTGTCGCGGGAGCGTCCTTCGACGCGCTTTCAACCCGCGCGGTGCTTCGCTATCGCGTGCAACGAAGCCAACCTATCTGCACATCAGCTCTGATACCACCCGCCTAGAAGACGGGAACTCCCCCAATATGGTTGCCTCTATTTCATGGCCTACCATTCGGCTCATCGTATCCCTTACGACACGCCACTTGCACCGTTGCGCTAACTTGGCCTGCTCAAGCTTCACCCTGTGCACTGCACTAGTACCTCGCTCGCAACAGTCTTGGCATGTAGCTTCCCATGCCACCATGTCTTGTTTACATACCGAACCAAGCCCACAGCCTTGTGCCTCGCGCCCGCGTGCTCCACTGAGTCTCATGCAGCGCCTTGGTGTTCTCACGCGAGGTTTGCCCAGTCGGGTATGCACCGCGACGCGTAGTCCGGAGCCATACATCAACCTTACTCGGGTTCCACACGGCATCGTTGCGTCGACGTCCTAGGCCCACCCTTTCAAGCCTAGGAGACACTTGTGCCCCCTCTGGTAACGCAAGGCCCCGTGTGTGGGGGAATAGCTCTCTAGCTTCTTTCCCCTATATAAGGGTAAAACAGCCATTCAGCCAGAATGACAGGAGAACCTCAAACCCCTTGGTTTGACATACCGCAGCGCCTCCTGCGTCGCTAGCCCACCTTGGCTATGTCGCGACCGTGACGCTCCGCGTCCTACCCTCATGCGGCCGTGTCGCGTCCTCGCAGCGCGACCATGTCGCAAAGCCAACATGGCCTCATGTCGCGTGCCCTCCTGGCACCACATGTCGTGTCACACGCACCATGCTGCAAGCTCGAGTATTGGCCCCGTCACAACCCGCCTAATCTCAGGGGCACATCCGCACCCCAAGATACACATGTCAGGTCAGCATGGGATGTAAATCTCTAGGATGGCCGTAGGGGAGGGGATGACCTTGTGGATGTTTTCGTAGGCTTGTAGCACCTAATCCTCGTATCGGACGCCACGGGACACCCAAATGACTCAAGTATAGAGTTCAACGATACAACTCACATGCAAGGTTCAATTGTATTATATATAGAGATTTTTTCTTTTTCAATAAACTTCATGAATTACACCTCAACTAGCTCTTTCCTCCTCCTAATAGTAATAATAATTATTATTATATTACTATTATTATATTTTATCATCCAATATAGATTAACTACAAATATGATGACACTGGCATACCCCATGATAACATATAAGAGTTTAGACAAATGGGCAACAAACACAATAAGCCCAAATCCAACATGCTCTATGAGACAACCTAATGAGCTAGTTCAGCCAATTGTGACACCTTTTTATTCCAAGCAACAGCCACAACCACCATATTTAGTATGATTTACTCTCCTCACTATTATAATCATGAAGGTTATGAAAAGCCTTTTATCCCTTAAACTTGTTAATTTGAGTTTAACTTAATTTTAAGGCATTAATATCACTAAACAGTCGACTTTTAACAATTTACTACGGTAAAAGGATTTTCGTCACCTTGTAAAAGTTTATACTCGGAAATATGCCATAATCAACTTTTAACAAAATTAGGTTGCTACAAGGTGCTTCATTATTGTGATTAGGAGGTGCTTTATTATTTTGAATAACATAATTTGAAAGTAACACTTATAAAGGAAAAAAAAATTTGTGTGTCGTTTGAGGTGATTTGGATATATTCATTGTAGGCTATAAGCAGATCTTAGACGTGCGAAGGGTTGAGACTCTACAAGCACAAGGACGTAGGAAAAGAGAAAGACCCGTGAAGACCTGGATGACAACCGTTAGAAGGGATATGATGGATTGTGAAGTTACAGAGAATTTAGTGGTAATATAAACTAAGTGGAGAAATAAGAGAAATAAGACTCGCAAAGCCGACCCCAAATAGATGGAATAAGGCTTTAATGATGATGATAATCTGTTACTGTTAAAACGACCCATCACTTCATATTCTCCAAAGGCTGACAAAACATCAAAAATATTTATTTATTTATTTATTTATTGTATGTGAAATGTCTAAGATAAGCTTCTATCATGTCCAGCCCTCCTAGCACTCACTCCATATGTATGTGACTGCCATCGGGAATGCATTTTCTAGTTTCACCTATTTTATATTAATTGTAAATAGCTTTTAGAGCATCTTCAAGGGTCTATCCTTTTTTTTGGGAGGCTCACGCAATAAATTTATAAGATGAAAATTTGAGACATTGGACCATGTATCCAAAATTTTATTATTTTATTATCCTTATTACTATATAAAAGTACAAATAATTTCTGTCAATTTTAGTGTTTTCATATTTTTAGTAACAAAATACTCCTAAACCAAAATACCCTCAATCTATTCCATCTACCCTCATCTTCTTCCTTATGTATCCCTATCCTTACTACTATATAAAAGTTAAAATAGTTTCTTTCAATCTTTGTTTACACACTTGCCCCTATATACACTCCTAAGCCGTGACAATAAAATTAAAATGGGTATCATTATTTATCATTCAAAAAATTGTAACTTCATCTCACCTCTTTCAATCTAAATATATTGATCGCTTTGAATCATATGATGGAGATTATTTTTCATCTCAATCTTTTATATAGTTGATCTTGACATCCTGTTTGTATCATCAGGCAGTAAAATTTTTATTTCACTTCACACAACCAAAAAAGTAACTTTAAAATCAAATGACATACATCACTCTCAAACATGATTTTAATATCATTTTTTAAAAAATCGACGATCTAATAATACTCTTATGATACCAAGATCATTTAGGTAAAAGATGGGGATAAAAAATGATCTCTATCTTCTAATTCAAAGCGGTCATTTCATACCTATTAGAGGATATTGATGAGATCATAATTTTAATGGTTGCAAATAATGATACCCAAATAGAATCTCTTTTCCAATGGGAATACGTAAATAATGGTATCCCAATAAGTTCTCTTTCTTTCCTTATTTTTAGCACCTTCAAAGAAACCCATAAAGTTAAGAGAAATAACAATTTTGCTATAAAAGTTATCTTTCCTTCCTTATTTTTAGCAACTTCAAAGAAATCCACAAAGTTAAGAGAATTAACAATTTTGCCCTAAAATATTTGACTTGCTTTGAATTATGTGGCATAGATCACATAAAAATAGCTACAAAATTAAATTTAAGCATGATGTATGTCATGTAAATTTAGGGCCATATTTTGTAATTTGCACCTTCTGAAATAAAAAAATGATCGTCTAATGGTAAGCCAATGATATCAAGATCCCTTATGTGGAAGATTGGGCCGAAAAATGATCTCCATCAACTAATACAAAGAGTCAATGTTTTTTTGCATTTGTGCCCTCTAAGATTCCGCGGGTGTTAATAAAGCTACCAAAATAATAATTTACTCGAAAGTTGAAACCCTCTGAGCCACGATTAATGTACCCCTGATTAAATCTTGTCATCTTACCTGATCGAATTACTTGCACTCATACGTATGTTGGTCGTAAGACTTAGGGGAGCACTTAACTTTATATGACTTAGACAAACATATGATACTTCTACGTAAGGCTCTCAATAGATTGACTTTTTTATTGGGCTAGGTACTAAACTTGGGTTATTCTGCTAAGTCAGGCATGAAGTGTAAAACACAATCTATAGATATAGTTGGGTCGGGTTAAGGAAAAATTTGGTTGACTAAGCTCGAGTTACAAGATTTTATATTGACCGCTTTGAATCATACGATGGAGATTATTTTTCGTCTCAATCTTCTATATAGTTGATCTTGACATCCTGTTTGTATCATCAGGTGGTAAAATTTTTATTTCACTTGACACAACCAAAAAAGTAACTTTAAAATCAAATGGCGTACATCACTCTCAAACATGATTTTAATATCATTTTTTAAAAAACCGACGATCTAATAATACTCTCATGATACCAAGATCATTTAGGTAAAAGATGGGGATAAAAAATTATCTCCATCTTCTAATTCAAAGCGGTCATTTCATACCTATTAGAGGATATTGACGAGGTCACAATTTTAATGGTTGCAAATAATGATACCCAAATAGAATCTCTTTTCCAATGGAATATGTAAATAATGGTATCCCAATAAGTTCACTTTCTTTCCTTATTTTTAGCACCTTCAAATAAACCTATAAAGTTAAGAGAAATAACAATTTTGCTATAAAAGTTATCTTTCTTTTCTTATTTTTAGCAACTTCAAAGAAATCCACAAAGTTAAGAGAATTAACAATTTTGCCATAAAATATTTGACTTGCTTTGAATTATGTAGCATAGACCACATAAAAATAGCCAAAAAATTAAATTTGAGCATGATGTATGTCATGTAAATTTAGGGTCATATTTTGTAATTTGCACCTTATGAAATAAAAAAATGATCATCTAATGGTAAGCCAATGATATCAAGATCCCTTATGTGGAAGATTTGGCCGAAAAATGATCTCCATCAACTAATACAAAGAGTCAATGCTTTTTTGCATTGGTGCCCTCTAAGATTCCGCGGGTGTTAATAAAGCTACCAAAATAATAATTTACTCGAAAGTTGAAACCCTCTGAGCCACGATTAATGTACCCCTGATCAAATCTTGTCATCTTACCTGATCGGATTACTTGCACTCATACGTATGTTGGTCGTAAGACTTAGGGGAGCACTTAACTTTATATGACTTAGACAAACATATGATACTTCTACGTAAGGCTCTCAATAGATTGACTTTTTTATTGGGCTAGGTACTAAACTTGGGTTATTCGGCTAAGTCAAGCATGAAGTGTCAGACACAATCTATAGATATAGTTGGGTCGGGTTAAGGAAAAATTTGGTCGACTAAACTCGAGTTACAAGATTTTATATAATAATTAATAATAATAATAATAATAATAATAATAAAATAGAGTGTTTTCAACCAGGTCAAGTCAGGTGTCAGGTCGGGTTGAGCATATACACTCAACCCTTCAGATTAAGGTCGGGACAGGTGTCAGGTCGGGTTTGGTCGACTATGCTTGAGTTACAAGATTTTATATAATAATTAATAATAATAATAATAATAATAATAAAATAGAGTGTTTTCAATCAGGTCAAATCAGGTGTCAGGTCGGGTTGGGCATATACACTCGACTCTTCAGGTTAATGTCGGAATAGGTGTCAGGTCGGGTTGGGCATATACCCTTGACCTTTCGAGTATTAAGTCGAATCAGAGTGCACCATCAGACCAGGTCAGGTCAGCATATGCCATTTACCAATCGGACAGTCAAAGCTTTAACACAACCCATTGGCAACCTTACTTTTAAGTTCTAAATTATATGTTTATTTTTATTTTTTAATGTTATCATGTGAATCATGTGGCTTTAAAATGATGGCATGCATATAAAATTAAGATTAAAGATTTTATATATGGGATACCATTTTGACACCATGTACTGATATATGGTGCAAGTGATTATTATATATATTCTGTTGCATTTTTCATTTAAAATTTTTATTTTGGCACCATGTGTAATGCACATGCATTTTTATGAGATTTATAGTTAATGATTCTAAGTTTTTAACTATATAACCAATAAATCGATTGAATGTTAAATGACATGAGGTGGTCTGCCAATTGCATGAACCAAATTCTTATACATGTTCCAAATATTAGTAAGCTACATAACTCTTTGCCCTTTTGATGACATGCCTATGATCATATTTTCGTGTGTCACATGATTTCCAATTATTTTTTTGGATGAAAGATTAAAATGAAAATTGAACCGTTCTAGTTATAATGATCGAATTTTTAATGGTACTATAACCGATAACCATTAACTATTGTGAATCAGAAGATAGAGATCATTTACCGCACAATCTTCCCCATAATGTATGAGATCATGGGAGTACTGACAATCAACTTTTTATTTCAGGTGTTGCACGTTTCAAAATGTGATCGAAAATCATGTTTGAGCATAATGTCTGTCACATGGTTTTCAGTTACTGTTTTGGGATGTGTGTCACGTAGATTAAAAATTGACTGTCTAATGGTACACCATTTATCTCAGGATCATCATATAGAAGATCGAATAGGAAATCAATTTTGAATGACATCATAGCCGAATACCATTGACTGTTTTGAATTAGACAATAACGGTCGTTTTCGTCCAAATCGTAGATATTGAGATAATGAGTGTACTGACAGTTTTTATTGCATGTGGTACACATAAAACATCCCAAAAAGTGATCGAAAATCACGTTTGAGTATGATGCGTGCCTCATAATTTTCGATCATTTTTTTGGGATGCATGCAATAGAAATCATAAATTGACCGTCTGATGGTTCACCATTGATTTCAAGCTCCATTATATGAAAGATTGAAAAGAAAATTGATCTCTATCATCTGGTTTACATCAGTTAATGATTTTTCGAATATAGTGCACTAAAAATCTGATTGGTATAATTAGAGTTATCCTTTAAAGGAAAGACTTGGTGTTCGAAGGACTTATGCCAAGTGAAAACTTCATCTTAGCCATCGGATTTGAAGGTCATGTACTAAATATGTTTAATGCAAAAGATTTGTATAAAATAAAATCTCTATTATATAATTCAAAACAGTCAAATATGGATGAGATGATGACCATTTATTATGTTAAGTCATATGATAGAGATCGAAGACGTTAGAATATGACATTTAAATCAGAAGAATTCGATGGTATCTTCACATTTATATTAACATGTGCAACACACATGTACTTTTATTAGTGTTTTTAAATATACTTTAAATAAATTAATATATATCTAAACAATATAAAAGTATATTAAAAGAAAAATGTACATTAGAAAAAAAATTAGAAAGCTTTAATATATATATTTTTTTAAAAGTTGGATACTTCACTTGGTATACTCTATATATTTGATATAAAGTTGGGTATCTCATTTCCACGTCACTTTTGCGATAACCATTGTTGGTGTAAAAAGCAACTGGGTATTATAAAAGTAGGTGTTGGTCTCTGCACGTTACTTTTGGGTACCCCATTGGAGATCTTATTAGCCACCAAATCTTATCAAAATTTGCCCTACAACTCTCAAAGGCTGTAGTAATCGTACAAGTGAGCTTTCGATTCTGAAGATATTTTCAGTAAAATGTCTTTTACCTAATTATGTGTTTGGGAACCTCTATTGGCAGCCACCTATTTATTTTAAGAGTTCACTTAATGAAAGAATATGCCCCACTACACTCCAGACCATTATTAAGTGGGCGCTTTCACTAAGAAGGTGGGCGCGAATAAAGGTTTCCAATATGTTTATATAATCTGACACTATTAAAGATGTTTTGCAGTATGTCCATTTATTATGGCATGTTTAGTGTCTAGGGTTTAGATGTGATCCATTACATAGATGAAATTTAATAAATGAAGGAGTTGAGTCTCAAACTTAAATCAAAATATGTTTAAATGATATCACATCATAGAAGTATACTTCCGATCATATACTATTAAAGTATGTTTTACTATCATTCCAAATAATACATATGTGATTAGTAATAAGAGAGCCATTAGTGAAAGGGTAGCTCTATTTACGCCCACTTATTTACAAAGAGCGCCCACATAATGAAGGTGTGCTCTACCACCAACACACAATCGGACATAATTAAGTGAGTGCTTTCAGTAAACAAGTGGGGTGAGAATAAGGGTTTCGGTGCTATAGAGTAGGGAGCATATCCAAAAAAATTGTGTCACACCTAAGTCGAAAGAGTGACATACTATTTAAACTTGTGTCATGGTAAAATACCATCTAAGCCTTCTAATATGAAAGGATATTTAGGCTAAAGATTGACAACCTTTATTTGCACCAACTGGTTTATCGAAAGCACGCTTAATAATGAAGACAGGTAGTCTGTTAGCGAAGTGTGTGCCTTTATTAAGTGCTTTGAGTAAATAGATGAGCCGGAAAGAGAGGTTCCCTAAGATAAATACTCTCTTTTGTGCCCATCTTAGTTGTTTACCTTTTTCTTTCTTTTCTTTTCTTTTATTTTTTTATTTATTTTATATTTTTATGCCTTGTTTAACAAAACTCATGGAAATGATTTTTTTTTTTTTACTTTATATGGGCGTATAAATAAAAGAACTCATGAGAAGTTTTATTTTTAAAATTTTACAATAGTTTGATTTTTTTTTTTTCAATTGTTTAGTTACATTGTGTAAAATTATTTTGCTAAGGCACTATTTTTCACACCATGTGAACATGTAACCTTACCCCATCTTGACGGGCCAAAATGTATTAATCGGTTTGAATTAGAACATGCAATGTTTTTTTTGTTTCAACTTTTTACAAGATGGGTCTTGAGATCATGGGCATACACTTTGATAGTTAGTTTTTTATTCAGCATGGTACAAATTCCAAACAATAACTCTAAACTCGTGAGACATACATCAAGCTCATATATAAATCACGGGTCATTTTATGGAATGGGTGCTACATGAAATGAAAAAATCATCTAATGATATACCTATGATCTCAAGATGCATCATGTCAAAGATTGAGATAAAAAATAATCTCATTTGTCAGATCCAAAGCATTCAATGCATGTTGGTCGGAGGAGATGGGCGAAGTTATGATTTTACAATGCAAATAAATAGTACAATTATGAGGTGAAGCTGCATCTAAGCCGTCTGATATAAAGGTCATGATCTACAGATCTACGATGCAAAAGAGTGGTGCAAAACTCAATCTTTATCATAGGATTCGATACAATCAATTGTTGAATCGGATAATGGCTTTTGAGTGCATTGAGTCATATGATAAAGATTATGCTTGGTGCCAATCTTTTCACTTATGATCTTTAGATCATGGCTATCAAATTAAGTGGCTTAGATGGTTGAGTTATATTTATTGGCGTCACTATTTATAGGTACCTCTGTTTGTATCCATGTATTCTCTGAAAGCGCCCACGTCCCAGACCCTTGAAGACTATTGATTGCTTTGGATCAAATGAGGTTGATTATTTTTCACCCCGATCGTCAACATAATGGATCTTAAGATCATATAGCACCTATCGGACGGTCAGTTTGTGATTCCATGTGTCCCCTGTCCCCAAAAAATTGCAATAAAGTCACGTTTAAGCATGATGTGTGTTATACGATTGAAGAGTCATTTTTTGGATATCAGTGATACAGAAAATAAAAAACTGACCAACAGATTGATACACTATGAACCCAAGATCTATTTTGTGAAAGATTTTTGTTAAAAAAGATTTCCATCATCTGATATGACGAAATCAACGTTTTTTTCAAGGGTTTGGGACATAGGCGCTTTCAAAGAACGCGTGTGCGTGAACAAAGAGGTATTGACATGCGTGCCACATCAACGAAAAATTTGAGCATTTGATGATAAGCTCATGGTCTCAAGATCCATTGTATGAAAAATTATGGTGAAAAAAAAATCTCAATCGGTTGATCTAAGCATGAAATATCCAAGTTGAGAAGAATGAATTTCGCCAAATTTTGACTAGAACTCGTTCTACCAAACAAGGCAATAGAGTTTATTTCTTATTAATAAAAACAAAATTTATTTATTTTTGTTTTAAATCAAAGCTTTTAAATTAGACGGCTTGGTGATATTTACATGTGGAGGCAAAAAAATAGGGTAGCTCTATTCGCCAAGCCTTTCTAAAAGCACCTACTTGTATAACATCTTCAAAATCATTGATTGCAAGGATCCAAATTTTGGCCGAAATTATCGGTTTCGGTCCTCACCGAAACGATAATTTGGACTGAAATTTCGGTCATATTTTGTATAGGACTGAAATTTTCGATCGAAATTTTGGCTAAATTATCAGTTTTCGGTCCAAATTTTCGATTTCAGTCATGCCCAAAACTGAAATTTTTGCCGATATTTTGATCATTGATTGATTGTGTTGGATTAGATGATAGAGATCGTGTTTTGCTCCAATCTTCCACAAAATGGATCTTGAGATCATATTGTACCTATAGATGGTCAATTTTGAATTCCACATCTTACAAATCCTCAAAACATGAACCTTGTGTACAATGGCAAACATCACACTCAAACCTGATTTGAGGGGTTTTTTCTTGGGATTTGTGTCATGTGAAATATAAAATAGGCCATTTGATAGGTAAGGCATGATCTCAATCCTTTGTATGGAAAATTGAGATGAAACACGATCTCTATATTTGATCTACCCAAGCAATGCGTTTTAAAGAACGCGCGTGCGCGTGTGGACCTATCACAAAAAGATGGTTTTCCTTTAAGCTTAGGTGCAACAGCACAATATTTCGGTGCAACTAGTTGCTCACTGCAAAGTAATTTGAACAGCAGTGCCTATCGCAGCCAGAAACCAAACTATTTTCAGTCTCTGTAAAGGCGGGAAAAAGCCACGAAATATCATCAATTCACAGACAAATTCTGTGATTATTGTTTTGATTATCGATCCATCTTCTACGTATTTCCACCACAAAACCCTAATTTTTCTTCATTTAAAATTCCCATTTTTTAGCTTTTCTCTCTCTCTCTCTCTCTCTCTCTCTAGCAAATCCTAGGGTTTCGAATTATCCAGTTCAGTCAAAAAATCTCAAGGGTGTCTTCTTCCTCTGTAGGTTTTGATTCTGGAAATTGGAACCTTGTTTAGGGCTTTTGTTCATCTTCTAAGTAATTTCAGCAACAAAACCCTAAGTTTTTCTTCATTTCAATTCTCTAATTTGCAGTCTTTCAATCTCCCTCTGATGCATTTATAAGCTTTCACATTATCCATCTCAGTTAAAAAAAATCGATAGTCTCTTTTTCTTCTTCTTCTTCTTCAAATAGTTTTGATAGAAGGTTGGTCTGTAAATGGGAACCTTTTTTAAGGTTTTTAAGGTTTGTATGGTATTTAGAATAGCATTAGGTAGCAACCAGTGGGTGCCCTACCAAACAAGTGGGTTCCCTAACAAACAATCTGAACTCTTTGAATGAGATTATTAGCTTGATTTTTTTTCCATTAAAAATATAATTTTCCTTCATTTCAATTTTCCATTTTTGAGCTTTTCTGTATCCATCAAATGCATTTCTAGGGTTTCACACTATTCATTTCATCTATTAAATTTCTAGGGTTTCTCATTCTTCATCAGGTAATTTTGATAGAAGGTTTTTCTGTATATGGGAACCTTTTTTTAGGGTTCTTAGAGTTTCCATGGTATTTAAAATAGCATTAGGTAGCAACCATTAGGTGCCCTAACCCTAACAAACAATCTGAACTGTTCGAATGAGATCGTTAGCTCGAATCTTCTGTTAACACTTCCTTATTCTTGGAATTCCGTTGATCTTAATCCTTCCGTGACATCCACAATTTCATCTATGCCACCCGATCAGGATTATTTTGATAGGAACCACGGATTTCCTCCCCCTACTCCTTATCGTCGATCTGTTCACGCTCCCCAGAGAGTGATAAAGGTATTCAAATCTCTGAGTCCATGTACAAAATCCCAATTTGAGGGTAATCTTGCTGTTGAAATGGGAAATTTTATGGGTTTAGATCGTTGGAGTCGATTACACAAGGCTAAGGCAGAAGCATTAGGTATTTTCCGTTCTAGAAAAGATGAGACGATTGATATTGATCTGAAGGGTCCGAGTTATGTGATATCGGAAGGGTCTAGTGCAGATGGAAACATCGGATTAATTGGTGATCGAGATTATTATTGTTTCAAGCCATCGATTGATTATGAATCAAAATTAGCTGAGAGCAAGTTTTTGGCCTTAAATTTCATATCGAGAGGTCAAAAAAAGAATCTAGAGGAGGTAAAATGTTCTCTACTGCCTCATTTTAATATGTTTTCGATTTGATTATAGAAAGAATTTTTTCTATACCTCCCTGTTATAATTGCGAGGAGGTTGTATTTTAAGTGGTTGTATCTATCGATTTTGAATTTGTGATACAAACATACATACGATGATATTTAAATGAATAAATATTTTATAGAGATCAATCACATATTCCTTCAAATAGGTTGGGTTGAGATGTGATTAGGTTAGGTATTAACTAGAAGGATAAAGGCCGTCTAGTACCAAGAACCAGGTAACTTACCTAGTCCCACATTGGTTTGCTGCCATGTGGTATCCAATCATATGTTCGGGTGCCATGTAAAGGAGCAACTTGATGATCATAAGTATAAGGAAAAAAAAGAATATATAAAATTGTATGGTCAATAGTGTCAACCGTGTGAAAAATGAACGATGAAACCAAATGTGTTTTTACTGTTCATTTCCTGTGCAGTTGACTCTGTTGACTGCACGATTTTATATGACTTATTATTATTTTTTTTTCCCAAGAATAGTGTTATGATCATTGAGCCGCTCCTTTATGTACCATCCGATGATGTGATTGGGTGCCATGTGGCATCAAACTAATGCTGGACCAGGTAGGTTACTTGATCCTTGGTACTAGGTTACCTTTATGCTAACCATAATCTTATCCGATTAGCAGTACCTTGAATCCGTTCAGGTCACGTTGAGCTGGGTTAGTTCAAAAATAAAAATAAAGGGTAGGAGTCAGGTTGGGTTGAGAACCAGGACATCATATGTAGGGATTTGCTGCCCAATCCGACCAAATCCGATGTTTTGGGGTGGACCTGAACCCGACCTGTGGCGGGTCGGGTCATTCAACATGTCCCACCCAACCCACTTGCGGCCCTATTCCTTCTTGATGGATGATGTGAATTGACAGGCTTCTCTTCAAGATAAAAATTAAATTTCCAAGAGGATGATGATACTTTTGGCTGCTCAAGATGGTAGATGCCATGGCATGCAATGCTTATTTTTTTTAATATGAGTAATAAATAAATTGCATTAGAGGAAAAAATATGTAGTACAAAGTAAAGCCTTAGCTAAAACTGTCAAGTACGCATTATAAAAAAATACTTAAATTAAAATTTTTCTTTCAAACTAAAGTTCTATATCATCAGAGGAGACTTATTGAGTTTGGAGAATTCTCGGTAGTGTTACCTAGACACGTGGCATAGGTGCCAAGTGTCAAGGTGCCAATAGATATTTGGCACGCCAATCTCTAAAAATTCAAATACGGCGGCACGACCATAAGAAAAATAAAATAAAAAAATAAAACATATATAGAGAAAAATTGTAGGGATATCTTAGAGAACTAATTTAGATGTGTAATGAAAAGATTCATAATATATGTCGTGAACCTAATAAACATATATTATAGTATAAAATTGTTTTCAACGACCCAAACCTTTGTTTCAGTAGTTACTAAACTTTACACAATTTTCTTTTGAAACAAAGTTCATTTTATCGTTGTCAAATTGATAAGCATTTTAATAGTAATATGAGGTTTATCATATATGTCTAGAAGTTTCGTGTTGTTTGATGAGTGCCCAAGGGTCGGCACAGCAAAAATCTCAAAAGTAGAAGTGCCAAGGTAACACTGGTTCTCGGACATGACGAAACTCTAGATTCACCGAGCTGCCAAGGTCCAAAATACCTTTCAAAGCATTTCCAATCTCATGAACAACAAATACCACTCCTCATTGATCAGATAACAAGCAAAGAAGAAAGAAAGAAGTCTTGTTGCACACAGAGAAATGTGAAGTATGCAAAAGCTGTAATGTAAAAATAAAATTGAAGGTTAAAAATATATATTATGTAAATGACCATTACCCAGTGTTGGTCCAGAAATATGGGGTGCTGGGAGGGGTGGATGAGATACCGACCTAATGACGTTGGACAACGACCCTAAAGTGAATATGAGATGATAATTGCCAAAATTAAACTATAATTGAACAATTAATCACAAATTAAAGCTATACCTTAGGGTTTCGTGGATTTTCGCTTAAGTGACCAAGCTTGGTTCGGCTAGGGTCCAATCCGTTGCGCTAGATCCGTTTACACTTGCGGAAGGTACGATCTTAGAGATAGAACTCTAACATCCTCTAGGTTGGGGTGTTTGCTCATTGATCGATATGAATTCTCATAGTTCTTCCCTAGGGCTTTGAAGGGAACGATTAATCGGCACAATTGGAGTGATCTTGAGCCTAACAACGGTTGTGGATCGATGGGTATAGAAGATAATTAGTCCACAAAGATGGGCATCAAGATAGCTCAAGATTTAGGGTTTTGAGGGATTTAGACATTCAAATGGATGGAAATAAAAACAAGAAAATAACAAGCGAAATAGAAAAAGAAGTAAGGAGAAGATCAAAAACTTAAATGGGCAACTCACCCTTGGCATCTCACCAAACCCACATGGGGAAAGAAGAATCACTCTTCACAAGCTCATCTCAAGCTCAATGCAAGGCATTTTCATTCATTCATAAGCAATAACTTCCCAATTTGGATTACATAAGGACCTTATATAGTAAGTCCCAAAAGGAGAAAAACCGTGAAATGGCTAAGTACCGTAATACCCAAAGTAGAAATTACATATGTAAGGGAATAATCCCAAAAGAAAAGAAAGAATCTCTAAAGGACAAAAGGGACCAAATTCGTGATGTGAAGTTACTTAAAGTGACTTGAATTCTCACTTGGGCGAGAACCCATAGCTTATGTGTATGCTTGCTGGTCGCTTGGGCGACCAACCCCTTTGATTTGTGGATGAATCTGGTCATCTGGGCAACCTTAATCTCGCTTGGGTGACCGGTTTGGCTTCCTTTTGGTTTTCCAACTCTTCAAACTCTACTAGTAGTTGCTCATTAGCTTGCTTCTTTCGCCAATATATGCGATGTGGTCCAAACTCAAAACCTATGATGTTGGCGTCTCCACCAATTCTCCCAAACCAAAAATGTTTCATCACTGATGAAACTGGCTCGAGGCATCAGTCGATTTTATAGGGAAGCGCACGGTAAACCTCTTCTCAATGATCCCAAGAAATCTCAGAACCAAGCTTGCCAACCCACTCTATCAAATATTAATGAAGCTTCCCACCGGTTCTCATGGACCCAAAAGACTTCATCACCGATGAAGTGTGATCGTGATATCGGCCAGAAATATAGGAACTCAAGCAGCGAACTTCTTTTTGATTAACCCAAGTGCTCCCATAATTTGGCTCATTAACTCTCTTTAGCTCATAAATCGGAAACTCTCTACTGCGGGTGAATGCCACAAGATCATTCAAGACCTCGCTTTTCATCTTGCTCGGAGGAGGAAAAGATAGGGGTTGTGGGATCTGGATTGGTACACAAGGAAATAACGTTTGAAAATGAATTTTCGGAAGTGGGGTTGCGCCTAGATAAGGAGCTAGGTCTTCCACATTGAAAATTGAAACCATTCCTTGAGGGAGCTCCAGAACATATGCTCTAGGTTCGCTCCCGTCCAAAGTCCCAAGAGATCCGGCATCGCAGGTTTGGAGCCTCTTCGTGATTCCCAATGAGAATCGTTTAGGTCTAACTCGAACCATCTCATGGTCACTTAGTTGGAATTCTATGAAAGTCTTAGGTGAATTCATCGATAATTTGAAATTTTTATTGCCCAAATTAATTTGAAGCATAATTTCGGCATGCAATGCGGAATGTGACTCAAAACTTAACTCACAATATGCACACGAGTCACGTGTAATGGACTCTACTAACACTAGTGACTCATGTGCACTCGACTCTATTACCAATGGAGACTCGTGCCCAATCGACTCTACGAACCCCAATGACTCATGTGTGGGTGAATCGATTAGCTCATGTGTACGCGATTCGAGTGATTCATGTGGGGTTAACACGATGTCATTACCCTCGACGGAAATAGAAGTCTCTTCAATACAACTTAGACTTTCTTCGATTTTGTCTATTTCCTCTTCACTCACCACAGTACTAGGGTCATATACACTTTCTTCCACTTTCAAAATTTTCGACTCCTTAGAACTCTCTCTTTTAATCAATCAAGTTGGAGTGAGAAATTTTGTAGGGCATTGATAGGCAAAGTGCCCAAGTCCTTGGCACTTGCAACACTCGTTATGACTACTAGTTTTGAGATTCTCATTGATTGCTCCTTTCCCGTTATCGATTTGGGTATTCAGAGGGGTAATCACGGGTTTCGATGGTTGAATCCCGAAATTATCTCTCTTGGGCAATTCCTTTCCCCTGATCAATTTGTAGCTTCGTAGGAGTATTCCCGGGTTTCAATGGTTGAACCCTAGAATTAGAGCTCTCTTTGGTGTAGGTGCTCCTAGACTCAAATTGCGAAAATCATGACACTTATCCATTTTGGTCTCCGAATGCCGTAGGAGGTGGCAGTGCATGAAAGGAATATACTTTTCAATAAATCGCTCCTCCATTTCCTCCCATCGTGTGATGGGTTTAATTCGAAGTGACTTGCATCGGTACTTCACATTAGCCCAATAGGTTTTGGCATGACTCACCAACCTCGTCTTGGCTAACTTAACCTTTCACTCATCCAACACATCATACGAGTCAAAACACTCCTTTATGCTAGACAACCATCCCACGAAAGATTTGAGGTTCTCCGTTCCCTCAAAATTGGGACCTCAACTTGAATAGCCCTTAGAAATTTTCTATCAAGATCATATTTGGGTTTATAGTGATGGGAGTGTCCCCTAACTCTAATCTCACCTCGACTTTCGGAACTTTACCTAGGATTGTGAGTGTAACGACTTCCTTGTTCGGCTAGTTCCCTTTCAAGACGGATAAGTAACTCATGTTGATGCGCAAGAGGGTTGTGCATGATGATGAACCACACAACAATTGATCGACACAAACACAACTTAGACACGAATTTTAAAATGCACAAGCAATCATGAATCACACAACAATTGAGTAATTTTAACAAGCACCAAATGAGCACACAAATGCGAACTACACAACAAGCAAGTAGTTTAACAAACACAAGATGAGTGCACAAATGAACACACAAAATGCTCTAACCTAGCACCTAAAGCCCTGGTATCAAAACTATCGCGGGACAATGACCCTAAAATGAATATGAGATGATAATTGTCGAAATTAAACTAATTAATCACAAATTAAAGCTATACCTTAGGGTTTCGTGGATTTTCGCTTAAGTGATCATGCTTGGTTCGATTAGGGTCTAATCCTGTCGCACTATATCCATTTAGACTTGCGGAAGGTGCGGTCCTAGAGATAAAACTCTAGCATCCTCTAGGTTGAGGCGCCTCGCTCACTGATCGATGTGACTTTTCATAGTTTTTCGCTAGGGCTTTGAAGAGAATGATTAATCGGCAGTTCGGCACAATTGGAGTGATCTTGAGCCTAACAACGGTTGTGGATCGATGGGTATCAAAGATAATCAATTCACAAGGATGGACATCAAGATAACTCAAGAATTAGGTTTTTGGGGGTTTTAGACATTCAAATGGATGGAAATAAAAGCAAGAAAATAGCATGCAAAATAGGAAAAGAAGTAAGGAGAAGATCAAGAACTTAAATGGGCATCTTACCCTTAGCGTCTCACCAAACCCACACGGGGAAAGAAGAATCACTCTTCACAAGCTCAATGCAAGGCATTTTCATTCATTCATAAGCAATAACTTCCCAATTTGGATTACATAAGGACCTTATATAGTAAGTCCCAAAAGGAGAAAAACCGTAAAATGGCTAAATACCGCAATACCCAAAGTAGAAATTACATATGTAAAAGAATAATCTCAAAAGAAAAGACAAAATTCGTGAGAAAATTCTAAAGGACAAAATGGACAAAATTCGTGACGTGAAGTCACTTAAAGTGACATGAATTATCGCTTGGGCGAGAACTCAAGTGGTTCTTGCCAGGCGAGATCCCATAGCTTATATGTATGCTTGCTGGTCGCTTGGGTGACTAGCCCCTTTGATTTGTGCATGACTATGGTCACCTGGGCAACCTTAATCTCGCTTGGGCGACCAGTTTGGCTTCCTTTTGGTTCTCCAACCCTTAAAACTCTACTGGTAGCTGCTCCTTGGCTTGCTTCTTTCGCCAATATACGTGATGTGGTCCAAACTCAATTTATGATGTTGGCGTCCTCGCCAGTTCTCCCAGACCAAAAATATTTCATCACCGATGAAATTGGCTCGAGGCATCGGTTGATTGTATCGGGAAGGACATAGTAAACCCATGGTTGTCAAGGCCATACTATAGCCTCACTATGGCCTCGCCAGGGCGAATGACAATGAGAAACGCCATATATAACCAAATTGCCATGTAAATAGCGACGCCATAACGTCGTCATGACGGAATAACATTATGGCATCGCTATGCACGTTATTTTATTTTTTGGATAATAACGAATAATACTTACATGTTGACATTTTTATAAAATATAAGTTACAAAAGTTAACTTACAAGTCGCAAAACCTCAACTTATAAGTTACAAAATTCTCGACTCGCTCTCATTTTAATATACTATAATATTTATTTATTTATACTTACCATATTACAAATTTGTTGATGTTTCATATTTGATTTGTATTTATTGATATTTGTTTATTCTTAGAACATGAAATCCTCAGTATTAGAATCAAAGTATGATGTTTTAGTAGTTAAATTTTTTTCTTCCTATTTATATAATTAAAAAAAAAAAAAGAATACTACTAATTAATAGATTAAATAATTAAAAAAAAAAATTACAATAATAAATAGCCTCGCCATGGCTTTGTTATGGCCACACCATGGCGTAGCGAGCCTCTTCACTATGACCTCGCCACACCACCTTCACTACCTTGGGTAAACCTCTTCTCGAAGAACCCGCCCTCTATCCATTGTACCTCTACCTTGAATTCTCTTCCCATAGTGGTCCTCCTACACGTACTTCAAAGCTACAATCAATACTTGCTGCAGGTCATGTCTCGTTTCAAGATTCATCCAACGGAATCCCACTTACACTTAACTTCGATTCCATTTGGATATGGTGTAGACGTATCATGCTCGAAACCAGACTTGCCAGCCCACTCTACCAAATATTTTTGAAGCTTCCCACCACCTAACCTTCGGCTTTTACGCACACAGTGGCTGCTCTCCAGAGTTGAAACCATGTTCTCACGGTTAAAAGAGAAAAATTAAAACCTCTCCTACTAAAAGTCGGAATGGAGAACGAACAGAAAATGTAAACAAAGAAAATTAAAAAAAAGTAGTGTGAATGCCTAATTGCGTAAATAAAAATTGAGTGTTAAATCAGCACCCTGCCTTAAAAAATGTATATGGATTCCTAGTATTCAAAAAGAACGGAAAGATTTATGTAACCCACTTCACAAAACAATTTCTTGACATGTTATCAAATCACAATGTCTTTACTTTGTTACCACAATATTTTTTATTTAATCTTCCATGCTCTACTTGTATTGGGGCTCAGCTCTCTTGAAAATTGGAATCAATAATTTTGCAATAAAATATTGTACTTTGTTATGAGCTTCCGACAATTTTTAATCCTCCTTAAAGGGCTGGTATGCTTCTTGTGCCCCTCCATTGCTCCACTATTGTAGTGTTGGGAAGCTTAAGAAAACTTGCTAGTTATGATATATTGTAATTGCATGTTGACTCACATACATAAGCTAAACATTTAGGATATTTAAAGCTTTTCTGAGTTATGGAATCTATTTAGGGTGCCTCTATTAGCATCTACTGAATCGCTGGAAGTACCTACTTATTGAAGCACCCACTTATGTGGCAAAAATTGCTGAAAGCACCCACTCATGTTTCTTCTTCTTTGTCTTTTTCCCCATAAAAAAAGCAACCAACCGAAGCACCCACTTCTTCTTCCTCCTGAATTCTGGCGAGTCGCAATGATATCACCGCAACACCCTCTTCCTCTGTCTTTTTCTTCTACCTCAACTCCGATGAGTCTTCTTCCTCTCTGACAAGGCATAGACCAATCAATTCTCTCAAAAATTTAAAAAATAATTAAAATTTATGACATTGGTACACACCCACTGCCAGATGTGTTAACTTGACGGTGCGCACCCATTGCCATTGTCACAGACAAGTTCTGTTTGTGATCTAAGGGTGGGCACGCACCGTCAGATGTAAAAAACTGGTGGTGGGCATTCATTGCCAGGTTTTTTTACTTTTGACAGCGGGAGCCCACTCTCATCATTATTATTTTTTAAAAGTTTTCTTGTGAGATTTGGTTGGTACTTTGGTGATGTTGTCGCCGTTGTTCCGACTCGTGATGTCATCGTCATCGTTGCGACTTGCCAGAGTTGAGAAAGGAGATTTTAGGTGGGTGCTCTTATAAAATTTTGCCACATAAGTGGGTGCTTTCAACACTTCTAAATAAGACATTTTTTACCTCGCACGTGCAAGTGTATGTGCTTTCAGCGATTCAGGAGGAATGCATCTATTTATTTCCTTAAATCAAGCGTGTCGTGCAATTTATTGCAATTTTGTTTTTTTTAATGAATTTATCATTGTATTATCTTCTAAAGTTGCTCTATGAGGAGCTTTCCAATCATTTTCTTTGTTATGAATCATGATTTGGGCTAGAATCATTTCTTCAATGGGAAAAGAGTTGTTTCCGAATTCTCTAAACTATTAATAAGCATTGTCAGGATTTTTTATTTTTATTTATTTTGGTCATAGAAAGTTGCAGGAATTTATTTGTTGAGCAAGTATTGATTTTTTATAAGTCATAAAACACGTTTTGACATTAATTGGAAGATTAAATATTCCCTTGGTATTCAAAAGACAAGCAAATATGGATATCAAAAGGATAATTGTTTTGAAATAATCAGTGCAATGGCTGGAGTTAGATGCTTCCATTTGCATAGTTTGGTCAGTCTATTTGGCCTTAATCATTATGTTTATACTTTATTCATGTTAAATATTTTCAGGATGTACTTCATGGATCTTTTCCCCCTCTTACGGACGAGGAAGAGGATCTCGTATTCCATGCTTTATATCATTCCGATAGGTATGATACATTTGCTAAGTTATTCTTATTTATTTATTTAAAGATAAATCTTAATTGGCATAGGTTACCACTTTTGCTCCATGTATATAATTACATATATCTTTTGGTAGTGTTACTGAATTTGGCATTGTCCTTTATAGGGAGGAAGTTTTAACACTGCACAAGAGTTCTAATATTGAGATTACAAGTGGTATCTTGCAGTGCTTGAAACCCGATGAATGGTTGAATGATGAGGTTTGCTTTTTCCTTTTTTTTGTGTGTGCACAATCTTTTGATACAAACCATTGTAATGATCGGTGAAACCTAAATCCAGATTATATCTACTTCGTTCCATTCTTCCATATTATGCATGCAAAATCTTCTTTTGTAGGTCATTAATTTGTACCTTGAATTGTTGAAGGAGAGGGAACAACGAGATCCAGAGAAGTTTTTGAAATGCCACTACTTCAACACTTTCTTTTTTAAAAAGGTTGGCTAATTACTTTGTACCTCCCTATTTCCTACGACCACCATATGACTAGTTGAATTGCCTCATATTGGCTTGATTTTTCCGTACAACTTAATTGCTTTCTTAATACCCATTATGCTAACACCACCAGTGCAGCAATATTGTCTTTGGGAAGTAAGGGAAACGGGAGTTATGGTATCCTAGAAGACCTTTTCTTCTATTTGTTTAATTTTTGTGAGTAATGTAAAAAATATCCTTTTGTGGTTATTTCATGCTTCTTTTTCTGTGGTAAATGTAAACCGAATATTTGAAATTACTTTATTAGGAAATTGAGACAAGTTAAATCATACAAAGTTGTTAGTTTTCTGAACAATTTACCGTCATATTTGTGAATGTGAGTTTTAGCTTGTCTTTCTGTGCTTTTATTATTCTTTAGTGATTTTCGTTTTTTTAAACTCCTTTTTGCGGAAATGCATTATCTGTTAGTAGTTATTGGAGAAGTAAGTTGTCTGACATGAGTTTGCTGTACTTTTGTCATGGAGCTAAATGAAAATATTTTATTTTTATAAAAACAAGCTTTAAAGAGCACAGCATCAGCTGAATGTTTTGGAGGTATAAGCGAGGCTCACAAGTATCAAATTGTATACAAATTTCATATATTATTTGAGATGTTCACAGATGCTAATTCCACAATGCATAATATGGCTGCAAGGCAAGGTCGTCTCTTAATTGTTTTAGACCCCATTAATTGTGATACTCTGAATGTGATTAGATGGATCAGAAAGAGAGTGAACATTCTATGGAGATTGTTCATTTTCCTAGAAGAAATCGTCACTTTGTGTGCAATCTCCCTTATTTCCCTTTGGCATGTTCATAGGAAGGCTATTTTTGCACCGAATTGTTTGGCTAAAGAAGAGAGAGAGAGGTTAGGTAGGATTCTCCTGTACCTCCTATTATTATTGGAATTCCTTCATTTGATGCTTTGCTTGTCTTTTGCCTCTCTTTTTTACATCTTGTTGTGTTTTCTCTTCTTTCGCAATTTCTGAGTTCTTTTCTAAGAAATTATTGTTAACCAATCTCATTAAAGTACTGAGAGTTTTCTAGGATCACTTGTTTACTCTTACACATGATGTCCATGCATGCTAACGTTTCTATTTGATCTTGAAGATTGTATGTCTTTGCTACATACCTTTTTTTGCTCCTTATTATGGTTTAAAGTACTATAACTATCGATAGATACTTATTGGTGTCATTGGTACGTACTGATATTAGTAGGTTAATTTTTCTATGTTTATTTATTTACTTTTTTTTTTCCTTTGTAAATTATATGATAACTTCTATAACGTTATTAGTAACTTAAATTTTTAACATAAAAGTGATGTTTGACAAAGGGTTTCATGTTGATTAACTTTAATCAATATTTTGGACATCTCGGGCACTTAGGGAAGAACTTTCAGCACTTTCAGAGTTTTCAGCCTTATATTTATGTTCATGCTCTTTTTATTGTCTTCTCATTTGTGTTTTGGTTAACAATTCCTTCTTTTACATTGGTGTGTACTACTTATGTGCAATATGCATAAAAATACTAAATATTCTAAAATTATTCACTTATTTATAATTAAATTATTGATTATTTCTCTTCGTAGAAATTATTTATAACACCTAATTATGTGGGGGCGGGTGTGTGGCTATTGATACCAAGTTTTAAACCTTGCTCATACTAGACATACTTATGTATCATAATAATTAGTTTCTATTCTTATTTTTTTATATATGCATATATTTTATTTTTTAATTAGTATTTTATACAATTGCTCACTCTCAACTTCCTAATTTTTTTAGAACGGGTTGGTTTCCATTTCTGTACTCAAATCTTGTCCAGCTTCGCTTTGGTGCAAGTAACATTTGCTGTTGTACATAGTACACCTCATGGACCTGGAATTGTATCTTCGTTTGAGTTGATTTAATCAAGGTGTTAGTATCGGTCCATCTTGGAGCGATACGTATCGGCCAATACGGATACAGTATTGCCGATACCATATCAGCCGATATTTTTTTGTTTTTCACATAAAGTAAAAAAATAGGAAAAGAGTTGTGTTGGTCAGTATCGGCCTATATGGAGACAGCCGATACTAACACGTATCGGTCCGATACCTAGACGGATACCAACCCGATACCTGTATCAAGGTGGTATCAGTATCAGTCCTTGACGAAACCAATACGTATCTCTTGTACGTATTGGTATCGACCGAGTTTTGATCGAGGTGTTAGTATCGGGTATCGGTCGATACAGATACTGTATTTGCCAATACCGTATCGGCCAATATTTGTTGTTTTCGACCGATATTGACACGTATCGGTCCGATACTGATACCACCCCGATACCAAGGTGGTATCTGTATTAGTTCTTGACGAAAGCAATATGCATCGCCAGTACGTATCAGTATCGGCCGAGTTTTGATTGAGAGTTAGTATCGGTATTGGTTATTAGTCAATACGGATACGGTATCGCCAATACGGTATCGGCCGATATATATATATATATATATATATATATATATATATATATATATATATATATATATATATATATATATATATATAAATTAAAAACAGAAAAAAGAGTTGTATTGGTCAGTATCGGCTGATATTGACACTTATGGTCCGAGACTGAATCGGTATCCGTTCTTGACGAAACTGATACGTATCGCCGATAAGTATTGGTATGGGCCTAGTTTTGATACCATGGATTTAATCTGAATTGTTAGCAATTATCCCCATTTTAAGTTAACAATTTCTTTCTTTCTTTACTGATATGATCATTAGTTGATTAGTGGGAGGGATGGTTATGACTTCAAAGCTGTCAGAAGATGGACTAAGAGGATACCTTACAGCCTTATGGATTGTGACAAGGTAAGGTCATTATGCCCCCTTCTATTTATATTAAGTCTTTTGACTGGTATATTCTTTTAATCTTTAACTTGATGTTACAATGTCTTTGTAGATTTTTGTCCCAATACACAAAGAGATACACTGGTGTTTGTCGGTTATCAATATAAAGGAACGGAAATTCCAGTTTGTTGATTCTCTTCACCATGGGGGTGCTCAAGTACCAAACGGCAGGGAAGTCAAAATTCTAAAAGTACTGGTATGTTTGTCAAATATATTTTTTCAAAGGAAATATGTCATTATAAATTTTACTATTTACGTTTAAAATTGTTGTTTGAGAAGTGTGCTGAATTTCGAAAGGGAGCCTATGCTCGCACCTACACGATTCTGAGGGCGCCTACGTTTGAAACCCACTGAAACCTGTTGACTGCTTGCAATCAGACGATGGAGATCGTTTTTCACCCCGATCTTCCACATGATGGATCTTGAGACCATTAGCTTACAATCAGACGATCTGTTTTTGATTCCGTGTGGCACATATCCCCCCAAAATGGCCCTAAAATATCCATGTGATTTTAGGGCCATTTTTTGAGTGTGATGCATGCCATGTGATTTTAGGGCCATTTTTTGGGGATCTGTGCCACATAGAATGAAAATAGACCGTCTGATAGTAAGCTCATGGTCTCAAGATCCATCCTGTGAAAGATTGGGGGTGAAAAACGATCCCATCTGAATCCAAGCAGTCCACTGATTTCAGTGAGTTTCGAACGCAGGCTTGCGAACAGAGGCTCCCATTTAGAAATTGAAAATTGTATTTTAATCTCTTGAGCTCCTCGTCGATACCTACTTGTTATTCGACTCCCTTATTTGATAAAAAACTGCTCTTTTATATTCACAGCTTTGTGGACTCGCCTTCTGCTGTGGTAATCCCATGATGACAGGGCCCTTTTGATTTTCTGTTTGTTTTATGGGCAGAGGATGGGGCAGTGCCTAGTGTTAATTACATTTGGGTCTTTGTGCTTGTTAGGACGAAATAATATAAAAAAATGACGAAATGATAAAACAAGAAAACATGAGAGATATCCCATGAGAACTCCAAGGCATAGCCAATTGAATTGCCCTCGTCACGCACTTTGAGAAAATTGAATAGGAAAGGGATAATGACTGACCGACATTTAAACACCATAATGGTGTTTAAATGATCTTATACCATTAAAGTTAAACTTTTAATCTCACATCATTGACGTGTGATTATCACGATGCCATGTAGTATACATCTGTGATCAATCTAAATTGTTCAAGTTGCAATCTATCATTGGAACATGTCTCAGCCCAAAGAAACATGCCTATACTGATTGATGAACTTTAATATCAGCCATTAAAAATGAAAACAACGGTTGATATTAAAGTCCACAAATCAGATGGTTTCCATCTCCCTAAAACACCATTTTGGGCCCGTTGCACATTTATCTATGATCTATCTCTTTGACGGTATGGATCACCCAAATCATTGATGGTGTAAGTCTGTAAGATCATTTGAACACCATTTTGGCGTTTCAATGACGGCCAGGAGAGTCGGGCGGAAAAAATAGCAGTTAAGAGCTGGTACATAATTATATCAAGTGATAGGATTTTTACACCACAGAAACAAAGCATTTTCAATTGGTATATTGAAGGATTCCTTTTAGTCTAAACAGAAAAGTACATCCACAAGGAATCTTGTGTACCCATCAAATAATCTGAGCCTGGTTTTTATAGAAATAAATGCATTTCTGAAATTGCACGGAAAGAATAAGATATTCAATATTATGGGTACTTTTTTAGTTAGTTATGGCATAGTCTTGTACTTGTGGTGCTAAAAATATCCTAATCTTTCTCATTTATAACGGCAGGTCAGATACATCATGGATGAAGTAGAAGACAAGAGTGAGAAGGACGTTGATGCAAATTCGTGGGAGCTAGAATACGTTGTTGACCGTCCTGTACAGAGTAATGGGTATGTATTCGTACATACCTTTTCTTTTTTAGTGTTTGAAAAAAAAAAAACCAAGGTTGTCATGCACACCGTTTGACCTTTTATTTATTCCTTTCTCTTATAAAAGACAGATTTGTTTATAGGGAGGGGGTTTCAGAAGTTAAATTGTGCATGGTTGTTTGATGATGTAACTGATAGTTTGTCGTTCGTAAGTTTTTTCTTTGAATTAGTATTTAGTAAGTGGCCCGAGTGCTAGGTGCCTTGGTACTCGGGTCAGTTTTTGGGATGTGTGCCCTGTGGGGTAATCATGTGTGCCATCTGATACGTGTGCCATGATCTAAAGATCTTTGGTGCAAAATATTGGGATGAAAAACAATCTCCATCACCTGAGTCCAAGCAGTCAAACACCATCTAAAATTAGTGGCTACCATGTAAATCCAATATACTGTTAATTTTAGATAGCTTTTGACCGCTTTGAATCAGAAAATGGATATCGTATTTTGACCCAATCTTATGCACCATAGTTCTTGAGGTCATGGGCATCAAATTGCATGGAACACATGGTGGTTCTACAAGACATGCATCCCAAAATGTGATCCGAGTACCAAGAACGTCGACGCTTGGGTCAGGTATCTAATACCAACTAATTTTTATTGAAATGCTAGGCATAGTAAAAGGTATCTACTTAGCAATTTGCTGGCATTTTAGGTTTGCGATGGCTTACACAAACCTCAATGTCTGAAAGGTTTCTTTCCAATATTGACAGGTCGGACTGTGGCATGTTCATGATTAAGTACATCGACTTCTACAGTAGAGGATCAAGACTTTGTTTCACCCAGGTAAGTTATATCATCAACGCCTTGTCATTGAGTGTGCTATTTCTTTATTCATTATGTTTGAGAGCGATTTCTCCTGTTGACATTAAACAAGAGTATATCTATTTAAAAGGGGCTGAGCACTGTTAGATCTGTACATGTGACACTTTTTCCACCTCTGAAATTGCGTCATTGTGATTTACCATGAAACAAAAATGAACAGCTAAAACATTTTTGGACAATTTCGTGGTTGCTTGATTGAGGTGGTTTTATGATGCACTATTGGAGATTGAATCTAATGCATATGATGATGTCCGTATACACCACATAGAAGTTTTGATGAAAAAAGTGCCACATCTACAGATCCAACCCCAGTGGACAAATTATTTCTATTTAAAATCTGTTTGATTCCCTTAAAACTTTATGTCTAGGTCTAAATTCTGTTAGAATCCTTCATGTAACTTCTTACTAATTCCCTCCAGGTCATCATCTTCATCATACACTTTTCCCATTTATTTGGGGTCGGCTTTTCGAATCCTATTTCTCACCCATTTCTGCTTAGTGCTAAGCTCTTTGTAATTTCGTAATCCTTCATATACCTTCTCACGACTTTCATCCAGTTCTTCATTGGTCTTCCTCTTCTCCTACATCCTTGTGCTTCTAGAGTCTCAACCCATCATGCAGGGTCTGCTTTTGGCCTCCGATGAACATGTCTAAACCACCTCAAGTGACTCTCCGTAATTTTTCCTTTTATAGGTGCCACACTCAAAATTTTATATTTAATATGTTATCTTTTCTCGTTACTCCACACATCCATCTCAAATACGCACCTCAGCCACATCTACTCTTATCTTGTCATTTTTCATAGCCCAACATTCATAATATGGTAGGTCTAAACTCCGTCTTATAAAAATGTCCCTTTAATCTAAGTGGAATTCTTGGGGTGCATAATACTCCCCTCTAGCTTGCCTCTATTTCATCAAACCTGCATTAATCCTATTTGAGACGTCATCTTCAAAACCACCATCTGATTGTAAAGTAGAGACTAAGTAGTGAAATCTATGATAATGTTACATTAAATGATTTTTTGTTTGACTAAGTCCTCCTCGAGACTATCCTACACTAAATTTGCACCCATGTATTTTGTCTTTGTTATGCTAATTTTCAAGTCCTTTCACTCCAAAGCTTTTCTCCACAATTTCAGATTATCATATATTTATTTGATTCTTTCCTTGTTTGGGCAATAAGTACTTCGTTGTCTGCAAATAACATGCACCACTGGATCTCTTCTTTTATATCTATAGTTAATGCATCCTTCACCAAGGCAAACAATTAAGGGCTCAAGGAAGATCTTTGATGCAGCCCAACTCCCACATGGAACTTACTCATCTCTCCACACATCATTCTTACACTAGTTATTGCCTTCTCATACATGTCTTGGATAATCTCAACATATAAATTTTGGAGTGCATTTTTTTCTCAGCTTCCACCATATTATCAGTTTCGACATTCTATCATAAGCCTGCTCTCAATCAATAAAGGCTGTATGTAGGTTTTTCCTTATTTCTCTGAACTTTTCCATAAGTTGCCTCAATAAGAAAATAGCTTCCGTTGTTGATCTTTCCAGCATAAATCCAAACTGTTTTTAAGTTTCATAGTTTGGCTCATTAGCTTAATGCCTCTATAGTTGGCACAATCTTGTATGTCTCTTTTGTTCTTATAGAAGGGGACCACAATGCTCTTCCTCCATTCCTCAGACATTTTTTTCGTTTTTAATTCCCACTAAGTAAGAATCATAAAAGTCCAATCAACATGGCCATTTCTTAAAATTCTCCAGTCATGACTCAAAATCATGGTAGTCCGATTTCATTCGCCTATCTATTTTGTGAACTGCTACTTGTAACTTTATTGATTTTCCCAAAAGCAGGGGGTTGATCAGAAATTTAAACATCCAATCAATTATTTTATTCGCTTCTTGGGCTATGGCCTATCCATAGGGCTGCTGATTGAATGCCATGCACACGTATTTCTGTGGAACGTTCTTTGAAACGGGTAATGGTTACTAGGTTAGGAAGCTTATTCAGTATCTTCTCTTTTTAGGAACACATGCCCTATTTCAGAAAGAGGACAGCCAAGGAGATTCTGAAGCTGAAAGCTGATTGAACCACAATCTGAGTCTATAGGTTTGAAAATGACAATCAATATTATACGAGAGATGAAAATGATGAGTTGAACAGACGGTTCTCAGACAATTATATAAAAAAAACAGACGGTTCTCTGGCATCCACCATTGTATTATGTCGGTGGAGGAAAGAATGGCCGTTCCATCGTACTATTTATCTGTTGAGGGTGATGTATAGCCGTGATTACTAGTTTATGCGTGCCTAACACTGGAGTTCACTGGATATGGTATGTGTGATGGGAATCATAGGGTGGCTTTTGTATAGATATAAGCTTCAAGCCGCAGAAGACATGTTTTGATCTTGGAATTTTTTATAGGGAAATGTGTGTGTGTGTGTATATATATATATATATATATATATATATATATATATATATTTGTTACTGGTTTGAAAGAGTATTCATCAGGACAAACTGTATCGGCGACCAAGGAGATCTACAGCTAAGGGCATCTGCCTACAGTGCACTTGAGATTGCTAGTTATGATAGGTTTTGTAGTAAAAATTGTAAATATATATTTTAAATTTTCAATATTTATTTCCAAGAATCTCCAGTTTGTAAATGATTTCTAATACTAATGACGTGTTTATGTGATACTGATTGAGTATTTTTGTTCTCTTTTATTTTTATTTTTGAGCTGTAATAAAACCTATAATTTTGAATCTGGGTGCCTGACCATCTGGAGTGATGTGAGGACTCAGGCACCAGGAATTTAGCTTGAACTGAGCCGATACAAACTAAAAGATTGTACTTCCTGTACCTTTAGCTAGTCCGATTAACGGTGTACAGTGCATGCCCTAAAATACCGCCTTCGATTTTTTTGTTTTATCTCAACACCATTGCTAATCATAAGCTGGGATGCCCGGGTGAGCAATGAGGGTTTGCGTAAGCTATAAAAAACACACGTTAAATCTCTGGGCGTATTTTAAACGTTATCAAATATTCTCTCGTATAACTTGGAAGTAAGTAAAGACTGGACGCCAGGCATAGTCACCAAGTCAGGGTCGCCAAGTTTGGTGAATTGCTCGGAGGAAAAATTGGAGAGAAAAATAAAAAAAATAAGATTTAAAATAAAAAAAATAAAAATCACATTTATTTTGAAAATTTGGGAATTATTCGGGAATAATTTGTGAATTTTTGTGAACACGAATTTTTGAAAATTTGTGAATAATTCATGACTAATTCACATAACCTTAAATTCCCTAGTTATTCGCAAATTTTTGAAAAATTCACCATTTTTGTGACTATGATGCCAAATAGCAGTAGCACTATATATGACTTAAAATTGAGAAGGTGGGGTGTTTTATCTTTAGAATGGAAGGTCACAAGAGAGCTGTTATAAGTGAAAAAATAAGCTCCATTAGAGTTGGTAAAATCTGCCCTTGTGAGTTGGTGGAGATTGCGTGGAACTATGCAAATGCGCTAGGGCTTTCAATGGCCCGAACTGGGGTTTTTTTTTCCGGGGCCGGATTACGGGATTTTTTTAAAATTAAAATTTAATTTAAAAGAAAATCAAAGAATGATTAATTAAATTAATTTTTATTTTTTTTAAAAGTTAGTCTATGATGTATGTCCACCCATGGTGGACACGTCAGTCCATACCTTAGTGTCTATGTGAAGTACACGGACTTTTAATGCATGAATGTCCGTGCATGACATGCAATCACATAGATGTGTTGACTGTTTTAAAGGACGTGATGGACGGACACTCATTGTAGACTAACTCTTTTTATATTAGGCTTAATAGCTTTGGTCGTATTTTACTAAAGTACCATTTAACAGCTTAAGCTTAGGAATTTTAGTAAAGTGCCATTTAATTAAAATCAACTATAAATATATAATTATTATATATAATTTTATATTATATTAGTATATAATATAAAAATCGGGCCTGGCCAAGTCGGGGTATCTAGTCTAAGCCTGGTTCATTTTAACCTAGGCCGGATCATGCTTAGCTCGGGTTGGGTTCCGGGCTGGGCTTACACACCTAGAACCTTACTATTTCTGGGCCCGTTCCTAGTTGAAACTCGGCCAGCCCAATTATAGATGAGAGACTTAGGGCTATCAATGGGTTGGGTTGGACCAAATTTTTTGCTTGGTAGGGCATATTGCCTTACCTAAAAAACTGACCTCGACCCCATATTTTCCTTGATTTTCTGTATAAATATATAGTCACCCAATTTTGGGCGATCCAGCTTGACCCGATCCGACCCCAAGATGTATTGGGCATCACAAGGTCGGGGGTACGTGCAGTTAGAGGTCTCAATGGGATGGGCTGGCCGGGTTTTAAACGGACCGATTATAATCAGCCCTATTGGAACTAAACAGGCAAGGTCGAATCGGCCTACCTACCTCAGCTCATACCCGACCCATTTTGGGCTTGGTCCAAGCTTCTGGCCACCTGACAATTTATGTATAAATTCTATAGAGATGATCTCAAATGACCAAGCTGCGTTCTGGCTGAGCTTAAATGGGCCGATTTTTTTATCGAGCTTTTAGGATTAGTCTATATTCGGTCGGATACGGCTATTTCTCACCCATTTACTAGTAATTATCACACCTAATTTTTTACTCACGAAAATCATTGACCGATTTGAATGAGTCAATGGAGATTGTTTTTTGTTCTAATCTTCTTCACGATAGAAGTTAAGATCACAATGTGCCTATCACACGGTCAAAT
Organism: Chloranthus sessilifolius; assembly: GCA_021018995.1. Classification (NCBI taxonomy): domain Eukaryota; kingdom Viridiplantae; phylum Streptophyta; class Magnoliopsida; order Chloranthales; family Chloranthaceae; genus Chloranthus; species Chloranthus sessilifolius. Next base: position 2,719,383 of record CM037588.1, on the reverse strand, counting down.
GTTGATTCCACATGGCACACATCCCTAAAAGTAACCTAAATCATTGGTAAAGGAGTTGGCCTTCACTTTTAGGGACGCCTACCATGCAAAATCAACACCTAATCATCTGGTAGGAGCACCATGATCTTAGGATATATCTTGAAGAAGATTGGAACAAAAAAATTCTCCATCCTTTTCTTCAAATCAGTCAATGGTTTTCGTCCGTGAAAAAATTGTGTCGTACTTACTATTAAATGGGTGAGAGTAGTGTGCCCTGTCCGGTCCCGATATATTTCGGTCCGGTCAAGGGCGGTCCGTTTATATCTCCCTCCCCCCTCTACGTTAGCCAATATAGGGCCGGACCGGTCGGGCCTCAAGCACGGCCTGCTGGGACCTATACGTACAGTTACCTTTCCCGCCCACCGTAACCGGGCGCCCAATATAGAAGAGAAAGATTGCTTTGGCGACATCATTTTTTGGGGAGAGAGAGAGAGAGAGAGAGAGAGAGAGAGAGAGATGGGTGGTTCGCGAAGGAAATACAAGAAATCGAAGCCAAAGGTTCGCGTTGGTTTGCCCAAAAAGAAGCCAAACGTATTCAAACCAGCTTTCTCTGTCACTCCAAAGCTAAAATCTATCATCACGTTCGTCTTCTCTTCGTTCTCTGTAAACCCTAATCAAAATACAACTTTCTGATTCTCTATTCTGTCCTTTTTTTTGAATCAGTGATAAGAAATGGGACGAAACAGCTACGGTTTTGCGAAATTACAGAGCCTTTGGCGTCGTCTCAAACCCTAATCTGCTCGGTGTTCGAGCTCGTACCGAGCACATAATCGAGAGCGATTCGTTGCAAGTTCCGCCGCCTCCTGAGAAATTCTCTGTTTCGGAGTTCGCACCACTCGACAGTGGCAGCGATCTTGAAGAAGATGGTAATTTGTTTTTTTAGTCTCTGTTTATAAACCCTAATATTGGTTGATTATTGAGTTCAGTTTATTGTGAGCTTATTTTTGTTGGTAAAATATGATATTTTTTTTTGCTGGACTGTTTTCACTTAGCTTGCTGTTATATCTGTTTGTTGAGATTTTTAGGGTTTTGGGTTTTTGAGTAGAACCGGTTTTAGGGTTTTGGTTTTTTTTTGCTGAATTAGTTAAGAGTGTTAATGTCACGCCTCAAATTCTGAAATACTATCCATTTCGGCACATGAACAAATTCAATAATCAAAATTCAAATAAAGGAAACATAATGGTCCTAACCAACTTTAAACTAGAATTCAAAGTTACATTTATTTCATTCCCAACTTTAAACTGCTCCTAACCAAAGCTAATTCAACAAGTTCTCTAGACTCTCTTCCTGAAATGCAGCTCCTGAGCTATGAAGTCCAGTTTCTGAAATTTAAATAGCAACGGGAAAAGATAAAACCCAACAAGTAACCCCCAAATAAGTAATATAATTCTTACAACAATTTTATCAGTTTCAAATGGAGAACTACATATCATAAGAGAAATACTATCATTTATATCGTTTAATGATTCAATATGAAGAACAAAAATAACTTAGTCTACAATTGTACTATATATATTGTACAATTATTAAAATAATAGCACTGATCCATATGCAGTTGCATTCATATTATCATCCATCTTGGATTCCAGTCACAAAGGATCCATGTCTTTTATCAATCTTATTGCCAACCATGCCGATTCGGCTTGACGGGTTTATTTCGTATTACAGAAGTACACAAATGGACTCGTTCGTCCAATACTACCATGCGGCCATGGGTTAAAATATCGGGTTACCGATTCGTATCGTCCGAGCTCCAAAACGATACGTATCGGACGATACGTATCGGTATCGGTATGTATCGGATGATACATTCAATGTATCGTTCGAGTCCAATACCGATACGTATCGTCCGATACGTATCGGTATCGGACGATATTTTGATCCATGCATGCGGCCCCATAGGGATCTTATTCAAATATCATATTTATTAAAATCTTTATATCATGGCATTCATCATTTTTATAACCTTTCATATCACTTTCTTTTGAAAACTTATCCAACATTCATATATATGCTTTATCAATTCTCATTCTAAAACAAATCTATATTTCAATGTAGAATGATATCATGTGAAAGTTAAAACTAATAAATGATGCTTACGACGATCATACGTTATGAGACATTTTACTAATCACAACTTGATTCAATTAAAATAATTATCACTATGCGAGACAAGTCTAAAGTCATCAATACCATTAGTAGTCATCATGGGTTAAAATATCGGGTTACCGATACGTATCGTCCGAGCTCCAAAACGATACGTATCGGACGATACGTATCGGTACCGGTCTGTATCGGACGATACATTGAATGTATCGTTCGATACATTCAATACATTTGAATGTATCGAACGATACATTCAATGTATCGTTCGAGTCCAATACCGATACGTATCGTCCGATACGTATCGGTATCGGACGATATTTTGATCCATGGTAGTCATTCAAACATATAGTTATCTTAATGTTATAGTATAGTCTATCTAAAGAACAAGACATCATTATCTACTAAGGTACTTGGTTAAACCATGCTATGGGATAGGTTACTTGCCTCAATCGTTGGATTCAAGGGTCTCGTTAGGACAACGTGAACTTTCACAGTTTCGATGGTTACCTAGGCACAGGGGAAAAGTGGTCAACAAGGATGTTGTCGAAGCTTATCTAGAGAGAGCGAACTAAGGTATGGTCATCGAAATTAGGTTGGATTCTATCGAGTTTATTTCAAATCCTTATTTTGGAAAACACTTGATTACCGAAATCCTTAATTCAATTCTGATTTGTAATCCAGTTTTAAAACCCTTAAATAAAGTCTAATTTAATATTAAATAGAAAATCTGATTTATTATAATAACAATTTTTAAATCCCTTTAATTTCAGAACCTGATTTATTATAATCATATTTTAAGAAAAATCTCCCTAGTTTCAAATGAAAGCCTGTTTTATAAAATCCAACATTAAAAATCTTAAAACTTCCTGATTTAAAATAAGTTCAGAAAATAAATAAAACTGATTTAAATTCCAGTTTTAATCTATTTAAATACATTAGGGATTTACTACATAATTGAAATTTACGATTTAAAATTAGGATTAATTCTACAAAAATAAAGAGAAAAAACTCACGCTAGATGGGGATTATAACGGCACAAAAATGATGAGTGTAGGCGTACTACGATGCTCATAATCACTATTATCATGGCTGGTTGGGACAACGCGATGGTCACTGGTGATAAATCCGGCGACCGGAGGAGAAAATAAAATACAAAACCAGAATCAAAATACAAAATCAGAATTTTAACTAAAATAAACTAAATAAAGGAAAACGTACCTTAAGGAAAAGAAGAGAAGCTTGAAGAGGAACTTGTTGTGAAAGAGAGGAGGAAGAGAGTTCTATATATAGGTTCGGGTGGGGTGATCGTTCGGATTTGAAATAAATTGGCGAGTAATGGAGGCGTTACAGAATTGAAGAAGAAAAACGAGAACGGCGATTTTGGGATTTAAGTTTGTAATGGGAAGGTTAGGGCGTATAGCCTATGCAAGAAAGTGTGTGCTCATGGGTCGAAAAGGGTTGGGTTGGGTCGAGTAATGGGTCGGTTAAGTTGGGTTGTCACAGTTTAAATTTTATAAATTTATAGGGATAATGCTCCTCACCAACATTTAAACACCAAAATGGTGTTTAAATAATCTTACACCATTAAAATTTTACTTTTCTCTCACACCATTGAAGTGTGATTTATCATTATACCATGTGGCGCATATATGTGATCGATCCATCATTGGAATATGTTTTTTAATCAAAGAATCATATCCATTAGTGGATGTGACCCATCCCATTGACGAACTTTAATGTCAACCATTAAAACTAAGAACACTGGTTAGTATAGGAGTCCACAGATCGGATGATTCAAACATCCCAAAATTTTGATTTTTGAGTCAATTGCCCATCAATTTATGATCTATCACTTTGACAGTGTGGATTATCCACATCTTAACCATTAATGTTTAAGATCATTTAAACACCATTTTGGTGTTTAAATAATGGGCAGGAGAGTTGCTTCCAAATTTATTTTATTTGATCTACTGTATGCAGTAAATTCAGGTCCTACTTGATGAACCCCTTGTATACAAGGGATTTTTGGCATGCACATAATGCTTAACTCTTTCATAAAATTCGTTTGCGCACTCACTTTTTTGGCAAAAAAAGAAAAAAACACTATAAAAATGGAGACTTTGAGTGCCAAATGAGTTTTATAGTCAATGAAAAGTTGGTATTAACTACTCATGTCAATCTCCCTTTGCGAACGTTAGGAGATGCATGGATATTCGGTGCCAAAATTAGGAAAAATATTTAAATACAATTTCACTTATCTGTGCGTTCGTAAATATTTGTCCAATTCTAAATGTCTTAACTTGTTTCAGGAAGGGAGATTGGGGTATGAATGCATGGTCATACTCCTAATACAAATTTTTTGGTTTTGTTGAGTGTTTTAGGGAGAAAATCTGATTAGCATTGATGGAGGGAAGGGGCAAAATCTTTTGAATTAGTTTGTAGACAAGGGTTGGTGTGCATAAAGGCAAATTATAATAGGTTCAGAGAAGGAGATCGTTTTCCTTTCTACCCTACCTATATACAAAAGGCAGCGTATGTACCAATATCCATCGGTCAAATAGGTCAATGTCAACCTTAGGAGTATATGTATCGAGTCAAATTCGAATAGGGCTGACGTGGCATCCCTACAGAATTTTCATTTTTTTATTTACAAAGACTACTTTTAGAAAAAATTCCCACCGAAATGGCACAACCTATAATTTCCACCAAAATTTCAAGTGATAAAACCTTACAATTTCCTCACCGTCCTATAAAACAATGCAATTCTCTCGATTCCTTCAAACAAATCCATTCTCTTATGCTCCCCATTTCCATAGACAATGACAACCATCTCCTTTTCAAACTCATCAAACCTCAAAAACTTCTTTACTCCATTTTCCATCGAAGGAAAACTTTCGACTAAACACATTGGCCCACTCTTTGGCTTTTAAGATCAGGTTGGACACCGGTTATTGGGTGCTCCATTCGATGATCGCTATGTATTCCAGGTGCAACAAATTGGGTTATGCAGTTAGCTTGTTTGATGAAGTTAGCGAGAGGGAATTGGTTTCTTGGAATCCAATGATCTTGTGGGACGTGCAGTGGGGTTTTCTATAGATGCTATTGGGATGTTTCGAAGGATGAGAGTGAATGGGTTTGAACCATATGTGGGATCCTGGTGAGTGAGTTTTCATAGGGCTGTGGGGATTTGGGTATTTGAATTTGGGGAAATTGGTGGCGGGTTTTGTGGATGAGAAATGGCCTCGAGTTGAATTCATTTATGGCTCTTCTTTGTTTGATGTGTTCGGGAAATGTGGGGACTTGGACTCTGCTAGAAGGGTGTTTAATAGAAAAACAAAAGTAATGACGTTTCTTGGAATGCTATGATCACAACAAGTAATTTGTTACTTATCCCTCTCTTTTTATTTATTTATTCCTAATTTTTGTAAATATGTTTTTAAATATGCACAAAGAATAATTAAAAAAAGAGCTTGGGCCTGCAACACAATGGAAGGTTGACAATATTGCAACCTCAAGGTTGCAGGTTCGAGCCCAGCTTACCCAACAAGAAATATTTTTTTGTGCAATAGCTATCCATTATCAATATGATGTTTTTTTTTTAATAAAATATTTCTATGGATGTGTTGGCGTATTCGATATATATTTCTTCGTTGAAGTTATGTTGTTGGTTACAGTATCATTAGAGTTGAGTGTTGACATGGCTGGACTATATATATATATATATATATATATATATATATATAAAATTTACCCATATCATATACAGGTTAAAGTACAGCACGCTTGTGCTGACATAGAGACACCATATATTTTGACATTTTCCTTTTGAAAACATAAAAATCTCCTTTTATAAATAAATACCCACCCAAAGGCAGTCTAATACCCAATTCTTGAATGATGGACTCTGTTTTTTTCTTCTTTCTGCACATTGCACTTTTCTTATTATATTCTCCACTCTTAAAATAGTTATCATTTTTAGTTATTATAAGATAAAAATAGCACTTTTGAAAGAATGGCATCAAAGTCCTTTGCCCAATAAAAAAGATGTTCAAGTTTTTTTAAAATAAATTTCACCCCCCCTCCCTTCGATTTTCACATGCTCCCCTTTCTTGCCCTATACCTCAAAGGTATGTAATCTCTCTCGAAAGAGTTTGTAGTAACATCACATTTAAGCCAAAGTAGGTGCATGAATCAATCCCCCCCACCACCAATTTTGTCAGACATTTTTCTTATTCTGTCTTTTCTCTCATGGGCTTTGCAATTGCTTTCCACATCAGAATTCCTTTTATCTAACGATTTTAAAACCAGGTGAACCCGATGTAGGGATCACCCAGTTGAATCTGAACACAACCCTCCATATCATGGGTCAAAATACTGGAATTCCATATCGTATCGTTCAGCCCCAAAACCGATACGTACCGGACAATATGTATCGGTTCCAGACGATACATTCCGGTATTTTTCCAAAAACAAAAGAAGCAAACAAAACGATAATTTGAAATTATCGGACGATCCATTGAGCGATACAGACGATAATTTGACTATTTTTTAAGGGGCCTGAGACAAACCCAATTTATCGTTCGTCCAAGTCCAAAACCAATACGTATCGGTATCAGATGATATTTTGATCCATGCTCCATGTATAATAGAGTTATGATCAGGGACTTCTCAAGCCTGGTTAAAATCTGATGGGGGCAGGTTATCTAATGTTGTTATTTAAATAAATTAGAATAGTTAATGATCTGATATTGTTCTACTGAGTACTCATTAAATAGAATAAGGGGACAGTTCTTTGCTGAAGACAATAGGAATTAAAGTCTAAATGATACCATATACACGCACGGAATGATCTTGCCTACTTAAGTGGCCTTTGCAGTTGCTTGTGGCCATGGTAGGGCTTTTTGGGTATGGTCTGTGTACTTTATATACATATGCATGAGTTTCAATACTAATATGAGTGCAACTGATTAGCTCGTAATGTGGGAGCCCTCTGCACCTGGTGCTGCTCCCCCTTCTAAATAATTTTTTTTTTTTTTTTGCGTTTCAACCAGTTACTCTTATTATTAACATCTAGTGCAATCAATTTCTTATCCTTTGTAATTTTGTCATTTTCAAATATATGTTTACAATCTATAACTACCATCACCAACACATTAGTTTTTATATTTTGTTAAAGGGATAATGGCTCCTGACCTACATTTAAACACCAGATGGTGTTTAAATGTTCTTGTACCGTTAAAGTTAGACTTTTAATCTCACACCATTGAAGTGTGATTATCATTATGCCATGAGGTCTACATCTTTCATGGTGTAAGCTCCATCGTTCCAGAGATGTCTTCCTCCATGGCCTCTTTTAGAGATGAATTGTTCAAGTGGCAATCTATCATTGGAATATGCCTCAGCCCAAAGAAACATGCCTATAAGTGGATGTGAACCATCCAATTGATGAACTTTAATATCAGCCATTAAAACTGAAAACAACGCTTGATATTAGAGCCCACAGATTGATTGTTTTAAATCTCCCTAAAACACCATTTTTGGGCCTGTTACACGTCAATCTATGATCTCTCTTACAGATCACCCACGTCTTAAACCATTGATGGAGTAATATCACTTAAACACCATTTTGGTGTTTAAATGGTGGTCAGGAGAGTCGGCCCCTTAAAACATAAGCATGTATATATTTATTTATATAGATACTTCCTAGATATTCATGCTTCCTGAGTTTTTTGAGTGTCAATTTTTTTACTTTAGATCTAATTTGAAACAGTACATGTAATTTGAAAATATTGTAAACCATTGGTCAATTGAATTTCTCCATGAAACTGAATGAATCTTTTGCATCTTGTAATCAGTAATGCACTAGCTTGTTGCTTTGGTCCTTCTAGATCTAAAAGAAGTACTTGGAAAGAAGCGTAGAGATGGAAAAACTGCGCCTGTGCAACCATTGACTACCATGCAACGTGTTTATGTGGGTCGATTGATTGAAAAATATGGTGACAACTACCAGGTACAAAGATACTTCATCTCAACCACATATTGGTCCAGCAATGCTTTCTCCCGCAAATCAATAAGATATAGAATTGGTATAGGGTCACCGACTCCCTTGTTAATAAAATAGGGGGAATGGGTCACCAGATTAGGACACATGGCATTGCTATTTATCAATCGTGCCACTTGATGTAAAGAACATGATACTTAGATTTGTGGTATCAAAGATTGCGTCGAAAAAGCATCAATAGGGTGGTTGACCAAGTGCTCAAACTCCTTTAAAATGATCAGCTAAAACAGATTTTGAAGATTTACATGGTAACCGTTCATTTTAGAAGTGTTTAACTGGATGTTCAACTACCATAGAAAAGTTTTTTCTAATGCAATATTCAACACCACAGATCTAAGCATTGTAGTCTTCTCATCAAGTGGCACGCTTGAAGAAAAATAGTGCCACATGTCCTAATCTGATGCCACATTTGTCCCATTTTATATTTATTATTTATTTATTTACTTTTAAAGGGTATAATCTGTGTGTTATTGTTGCTTGCAGAGCATGTTCATGGATACAAAGTTAAATGCTATGCAACATTCTGTTGCTGCTCTGGAGAAATTATGCAAAAGGTATTATGCCCAGCCAAGCAAGAATGCTTTGATATTGCACTAATAAAGATGGTTCTTTGTTCAAGTTGGAAACAGTCATTGAAGTTTTGCTTGTATCCTGTGTTTGATTTCCTTTTCATCCCTGGATCAGTTTTGTTTTGGTCCGAAATTTCTCTCCTTAAGGATGCCACCATTTGGGAAAAAGACTTCAATGTTATTTGCACAAGAAGAAATCATCGGGTATTGGATAAGTAATTTTAAAACATGATTGGATACAATAAGGTTTGTAAATCTTGATGCTGTCCGATCAACTTTGCTTATGCTCATCGATCTGCAGTTCTGTAACTGTTTAGCACAAATGTGAAAGTTTAGCTGGAAATGAAATGATTTCCAATCCTGATTTCTAGGGGAAATACTTTCTAATGGAAATCTGATTCTCAGCTTGGATAGCTTGTCTGTCAAGCTGAAATTCTGATCATTTCTGATGTTTGGATAGCCTGTCTGGAAATCTCCTAGATAAGGGCAGTTCTATCATCATCGTCATGCCAGCGAGTCGATGAGATTTATAGATATCCATCAATGGCATCTAATTTTCAGCCTCCTTTTGTTTGGAAATTAGTTGTCATTTGATAGAAATCGATAGAAATATGGCAGAAACCCATCGGCAATATCCATCCAACCTCTTTTTTGTATTTAAATGGTAGACATCAATTTTATTTCCACCTATTTCCAGCCTCTCCCACTCATTGAAACAAACCTAAGATGTGTTATTGCCCAAATAATAATGCCCCAATTTTTTTTCAATGAGCTTTTATTATTATTATTATTATTATTTTGAGACGGTAACAAAATATATATTAGAAAGAGAAAGAAAATAAATTCATACAAACGTACCTCGACTGGTAGTAAGATACTATCTAAATCATAGGCAAGAAGTAGAAACCAAAAAGAAACTCACAGTGACAAACGTTATCCCCCTAGAGCGCCAGGCTCCAGAATCTGCAGCCAGAGAGAAACGAACTCCCAAATCAGCAAGAGCAAACCCCTACCCGCAGCCATCCTCCCAGGCCCTCAGCAAGTATTTGGCCTATTCATGTACCTCGGAATCTTACATGCAGTCTAGTTAATTAATATGTCTCTGATCTTTCTAGTAATCAGCGAAAACGGCCTAACTTTGCGAGTAAAAATCTTGCAATTTCTTTCCAACTAGATCGCCTGGAAACTCGCGTAAAATGTAAGCGGCTAAAGCTCGTTCCTTGGGTCTTCTAGCGAGCTATCTCTATCCACATTTTCATTAGTTGGCCAAGCCACCTTGGCATGACCCACTCAATTTCGAAAATTTGAAGTATCTTACTCCATATAGATCGCGCAAAAGGGCAATGAATCAGAATATGGTCGACTGACGCTACCCCCCTCATGAGCATACATTTATTGATGACCGGAATATTTCTTCTAATAAGTTGATCCCTCGTAAGAATTTTTCTTTTAGCGACTAATCAAGCAAAAAACTTAATTTTAGGGGGCATTTTTAACTTCCAAAAACCTGCCCACAAGGCCCCCTCCTAACTTTCTCTATTTCTTGCTTTAAAGTTGTTGTAGAAAGACTTAATTGTGAATCTGCCTTTGGTAGAGTGTTTTCACTCCCATATATCTTCGCGACCAGAGTGTAGATTCATCCCCCTCAGAAGACTCATCAGATTTGAGGATTCTTCCTTCTTCCATTCCCATAATCTGCGCCTCAGCTGGATATTTCATTAGCCGGAGTTTCCCGAAGTTTAGACAGCGCTATATACCACAGCTTCCTTATCAATCGCAATACCAAAAATAGTAGGGAACCTTTTATACAAAAGTTGGTCCCTGCCCACACGTCTTTTCATAACCTGATTCGACGCCCGTCATCTAACGAGAATTTAGTCCCCTCTATTAACTGCTATTATCGACTATATTGAGAAAATTTAGTTCAACTGTAAAGGGCGGCGATGACTCAGACAATCTAAGCACGATCTGTTTGATTTATGGGTTGATCTGTCTCTTACCCGCGGTTACACCGTTAAACTGTCTAGGTCAATGGTCTCTGTGTGGATTCAGTAGAATTGTAGAAATGATTTATGCTCGATAGGTGTCTGTGGAAGACAGCACTTTTCTCTCCAGGTATCCACTTTCTTCCACTCTGGGAAGTAATAGAAAAGAGCAGAGAAATGGCATCTCCGCCATGGTTCAAAATTTCTGCCGTAACTCAAGTTATCGGCAGAATGGTTTCGGTTTCGGTCCCTACCGAAATGATAACTTGAACCGAAATTTCGGTCCAAATATATATGGAGGGGAAATTTTTTAGTTCAAATTTTCGGTTTCGGTTATGCCTGGAATCGAAAATGAAACTGCTATTTTGATCAATGATCTCCACTGTTTGATTTAAAGCGGTATAGGGCACCTAAAATTTAACCGAGTCCAAATAGATGAGATAAGACTGTGATGATGATGATGATGATGATGATAATGAAACGACACCTAAAATTAACGGTTAAATTTCTAGGGTAGCTGGTAATTTTAGATAGCATTTGACTACGTTGACTGAGATTATGATCCACGAATGTTACAAAATTTAATCTCATGATTTCCAATATGCTTTTGAATTTCTAAACTTTGATAGGCTGTTGATAAATGAGTTGATTTTATGTGGAGGTGCATGGATCACATTTCACTTGGAATACTTAATCAAATTTCTGTAACATGTAATACATGTGGGAGCTGCTCGGGTGATTCTCCTTCTGTCGAACCTCGATACACAGGCATTTTTTGAGCCTACAAATCACTGAAGTTGTGGCTCTCATTGAGGTTGGCAGAGTGAGAATGACCCGTGCGCAGTTCCACGGTGCATGGTTCAGGTACCTAATATCGATTCTTTTGATCAAAAGCTAACAAGAGCCTTTAAGTGGACGTGTATAAACTAGCTCTTGAACAAAGTAAATGGATGGCTTAGCAACTCATTGATTGCAAAGCCTGCTAAATTAGATAGATAGTTTTTTGGCCGATTCTCAATTGATGAACTAGTTGCACAGCCAGAGCTGGTGCATCTCGTGGAGGTCCATTTAGCACACGGCCATGCCGTACACCAGTGACTGGGCTTGGGTTGGGTCCGTTGGACAGACCCGATATTTTATTTATATATATATATATATATATATATAATCATGGAAAATAGGGGAGTTTTACCGGGTTGGGTCAAATCGGGCATATTCCCTTGACTCGTCAGGCCAGACAAAGATTGTACTTTGCCCTTTATCTAATAATGCCTAGGTCTTGGAATATTTTGGTCATCTCATCTCAAAAGAATATTACTTCAATGAACCACGAAGGGGAAAAGTACTAGTTTACAGGAAAGCAATTTCTCTTCTAAACTTTGATGTGAACCTTAAACAAAAGCTTTATGGAAAATAAAATATGTTTGGAATCCCTACATGACTATATCCCCACTAAATCAGGGGGATTAGGGAATAAGTCAACTATGAAGTACGAAAAATATAATAAAATATTGAAAAAAAAATCGAGATTTAAGGAAAAAGTTGCAGATTGATAACCACTATTTTTTCTTACTTGTTTCTGAACCTTGGTTCCTTCAAGGGAGGCTGATACTTCCTTTGTTTCTTCCAAGATGGCTGGCTTGACTGTTTGTGTTTTTTGCAAAAAAATTTCAGAAAAATAATCACAACTTTTCCCAAAAAGTAGGTGATTTCAATGCATAAATACCATGCAATTTTTAAAAAAAGTCAGATTTCAAGGCTCATGATCCAATGACAACTTTAACTTGATCTGGTGGCTAGAATAGTACTGCATAAGTTGTGATGCCAGTGAGGCCCTTTAATAAACTGATTTCATATTATAACACAAATCAGTATTTTTTCCTTCCAAAAGGAATCACATACTACACAAGAACAAGAATAAGGTTCTGATAAAACAAGAGACTGAAGCAACGAAAATGAGACACTACCGATATCTCTGCCGGTCTTTTATCCAAATGTCTAATATAAGGAGGCCGACCGGATCATTGGCACTAGTTGTGTGCCTTGTGGACTCTGAAATGCACAAACTTCTATGCTCTTTTAGTCCTTGTGCATTTCAAGGTCACGTGGCACACTGCTCAATCTCTGAACTGGTGAGAGTCGCCTAATACCAGCTCTTATCTGCCAATAAACAGCAACTTGAAGAAGAAAAACACAGCTCATCAATAAATTATAACACACATAGAAAAAGAAACACACCACATCAAGTTCAAAATGGAAACCCAGAACACCATCGGAAGTTCTCATAAAACAGGGAAAAAAGCAACTTCACCTCTAGCTTCAATCGCCTATCCAATCACCGAAAACAGTTCTGTTCGCAAGCAAAAATAGGAGGCTGTGATAGAGCAACGGGAGATGTAAATCTCCACTATGAAATCGCCAATGTACATTATATATGAATTGGAATAGTAACAAATAACAGATGATGTATAGCTGAAAGATACATAAAGATTTTGACAGGTTACAGGATGGGGCTTCATCGCTACAACATTCGGTAGGAAAACGTAACGGCGAGTCGGCGACGACTCCGCAGCAATTGACTAACGAGGAACCTTTTTCCGGGTGAGTATCTCTTGTTCCTTTAGCCGATGCTGGAATCTGGCCAGACGAGCCTGGAGGCTAACCAGGCCAGCTGCCTTGCGGGAGAGCACAAAGCTCAACTGAGTCACATAGTTGTCAATGAGGCTGCCCGGTTGGTCCACTTCTGCCAACAACTTCATCTCCTGTGTCAAATTTAACCAACCTTGATGTTAAGCAGCACAAATCATAACCAAATCAAAATTAGGTAAAGTAAGATCTAAGAAATGGTCGGTATTTGGTCATCTGAGTAAAATGGAAAATTGCAAATGGCAGGCAGATTTTCTGCAGGCAAAGTGCAGGCGGATGGCGTGGCGCTACATGACTGGCTGTCCCAACCTGCATTGCTTGGGCCCCACTTGACTTGCAGCCAATTGTGTCACGCCACGTCAGCCATGGATCAAAATTTCGTCCGATACAGTACATTGAATGTACTGTATCGGAGCTGAACGATACAGTACATTCAATGTACCGTATCGTTCAGTTGTATGGCAGATACCGAACGATACCGATACGTATCGTTTTGGAGCTCGGACGATACGTATCGGTAACCCGAGATTTTGACCCATGACGTCAGCAACCTGCACTTTGCCTTTACAAAACTAGCCTGCTATATAACACTGTCCGAGTAAAATTGATGTAAGGATTAAGGAATGGGTGGGACTCGACCCCAAAAAACCATGCCGATCAGAATATCCCAACCATCCCATTTTTGCACAGTAAATGTGGGAAGTCACCAATTTATCTTTTAATGTTCCACTCACAGGCTCTTGATCAGATGATCATGATCATCCAACCTTTGTGATTTTTGGGATGACTACCATGAAGTTGACATTGCCCGTGAGCAGAATAGCTCAGATAGATCCAATCGACCAGATACTAGAGGGATTTCTTGCTTTCGTCCAGTCATTAGTAACGATAATTTTTAAAAATTATAAGTAGAAACAACGCTCATTCAGTAGACCCAGGTCAACCACACTAACTTATGTTTTATGAATCTTGTTATAGTAAAATCTCCTTTTTTCAAATCAATAACTTGAATAGATACAAACACGGCTACAATTCGGTGATGCAATCACACCATGGTGAGGCTGAAGCAGGAGCACCTAAATTTAACTCTTTTAAGGAAATGGCTTTGCTTTGAAACACCGTTATCTAAATAAAATGGGTAATTCTATTCCAGCCTACCTGAGTACTGGTGGGCGCCTACATTGAAAACCCTTGACCATGTTGAATCAGACGATGGTGATAGTCTTCATTCCAATCTTCCACACAATGGATCTTGAAACCATGGGCGTGCCATCAGATGGTAAATTTAATTCTAGTGACACAGATCCCAAAAAGTGGTCCTAAAATCACATTGGGCAGTGATGTTTGCCATGTGATTTAAGGGTCATTTTTTAAGATTTGTGCTGCATGGAATAAAAAACTGCCAATTTGATAGCATGCCCATGGCCTCAAGATCCGTGTGGAAGATTGGAATGAAAAACGATCATTATCGTCTGATCAACAGAGTCAATGATTTTCAGTGTAGGCGCGAATAGGGACCTAAATTTTTTTAGTGAAAACAGCTTGTCACTAAATCACCACTAACACATTATTGAATATTTACAACCAAGATTGTCAATAGAATGATGGCCAAAGATAAGATGAACCGTTTTCCACATCACCAACTGAGATTTTGAGGCTGCCTATGGAAGTTGGGTGGGTCTCCCAACAAGTCTCTTTGTCACCCAGTGATTGAGAGGGTTGAAGAGAAATTAGGTAAAGATGAAACTCTCTTTCTTTCAGTGGCTATTTAGTCTCTCAAACAAAGTTGTCTTTTAAAAATCCAGTTGGAAAAAAAATAAAGAAATATCCTGTAAGAGTGACAAAAATTGCCACAAGCATCATTTGATTAATGGTTTCAAAAATGTTTGCCACTTGAAGAAGGGGAGTTGGATGAGTTTTAAAAGGGGTTTAGATCAGGTGTCACTAGTAAACATAGGAAGGAGAACTAAACATGATTATATGGTCATGTGCATCAAGATACAGTCGTCGAACAATGGCAAACAGTATCAGCTGCCTTTAGGTCTGCTATCTTCTTTAGGCTAGATACTCTGTTTCTATATAATAAATCATTCTACAATGACATGTTTGATGTTACAAAAATATTTTCTAGAGATCTCCTGTAATTAAGGGTGGAAGAAAATGAATTTCAACACGTACTTTCATATGTACTTTCTTGCAAAAAAGAACCAGAACAAGTAACAAACCATTGTTAAAATTTATATAACATAAATATTCAAGAAAAAATCAAATATAATTTCCATGATAGAGCAATATATAAAATACTACAGCTAGTTAGAAATGACACTCGATACATGGTCAGTTAAAATAATAGTAATGACCTGTAATGGAGCATCCGCTATCAAGAAACATCTAATAAAATTTAACTAAAATAGAAGTAGAAGCAAAAAAGGGCACGCAATTTGAATTAAAATTGAAGCAGAAAGCCATTGAGGCAGACTTACTTCCCGCACAATCTCCATTGTATCTTCAATTTCTTTTCTGTGAGCAGAAATTAAAGCCTCTTCTTCCTACACAAATGAAGACAAGATGAGTTCCACACTCCGAAGGCAATTTGCATGCAAAAAATGCATATGACAACTGTATAAATATGAAAATAAGAAATTAGAACTTCGAGTGCTGTGATGCCTACCTCAAGTATTGCGTTGATGTCTCCATCATGACTTGGGAGTAAGCGTTCATGTTGTCTCGATCCAACATTGTTTAAGTTAGAATCGTGCATATTCTGCTGTTTGTAACTCATTGTTGACAAGTCGGACCCGCCATCTTTTCTGGGCCAGTTATTCTGTTTTTCAGGTTTTTCTTCTCTAAAAACTTTTCTGCGAGGAGGGGAAACCTTTTGCACTTTCTCCTCCTCCAGTGTATCCATAGAGTTCTGCACAGAGGGTGCAGAGGAATATAACTTATGACTAGTAGATCCCCCATAATTATTCTTTTTGTCAACCCTCTCCCTGTCCAGAGAACCAGAGTTCGCCCCACTTTCCTCTCTTCCATTGAGGGCGTAGTTCGATTGCAAACTGGAAGAATGCTTGTCAAAATCAGCAGTAGAGTTATAGGAGAAATTTTCTAGCACTTTCCTACCCGTATCTGCCACTTTTGCTTCTTGAATTTCGTCATAAACATCCTCTGACTCAACAGGAGCAGGAAAAGACGACACTGATGAAGATTCCTTGCTAGCAGCGGGTAATGAACCTGGGGCCTGATCTTTTTTAGCATTACCACTCTTGGATAGGCTTTTAACCCTGTTCAAACCAACAGTTTCTGATTATTAAATCTGGAAAAATACCTCATCATTTCAGAAATATCATGTTATTGTACATTCGTAATAGGACTGGTCATGTATTACCTATCAGCATATCTCAAAGTATTGAGTGTGTGCTCACAAGATCCTGCATTTGGGGAAATGCAAGAAATCATAACAGTCCTCGAGTTACCAACGAAAGAATCACGAAGCACTTCTGTTAATTTGCTTCCCCGAAATGGAATATGTATCTGATCATTGTCAAGAGCACGAATGCATTCCTTTAGGGCCAAAAGACTCTTGTTGATCTCTGCTCCTTCAATCCTGCCAAAGAGAAACAACCAGGTAGCTTCCTCTTAAACCATGATAATGACAATGTTCACTGCTTTCAATGCAAGCATCAAACAAGTGACAATTATTTACAAAGCATTTGATGTAAAGACACATCTAGCAAGATGCTTTGAGAAACTAAATATATATCATAATTTATTCAACCTGAAGCCATGCATAAGAAACATAGAAAATAACAAGTGAAAAATTACATACCGTGTTTGTCGGTCATTATCAGTAGTATCAGCACCTCGCTCACTACCAGCAAGATCAATAAAAGAAATCTTCCCAATAACCTTTCCACTCTTGGATTCATTTCCGTCATTGTGTCTTTTGGATTCGTTTGCTTCAGTGTGCTTCTTAATGGCAAGTTGTAAAATTGCATGAGATCTTGAAGATTCCTCATTGGCACCAGTAGATCCTGTACTTCTTGCGGCATTCCCTTTCTCAATAAATTCTTTAACAATCTGTACATCTGAAACCTCAAATTCCTGTAATCCGACAATGCATACTTGTTGCCGACCATCTTCCCTCATGCATAGTTTCCTGATGAACATTAAGATAAACTTATAGATTACCCTAACGTTGATATTTACAAAAACATTTCAAGTAATTTAACTAGTGACCTAGTACTGCACAGACAGTAAGCATAACCAATAGGAACATGCTTTAATTACTATATCTACCCAGCAATCAACCTTTCTAGATAGCTAGTTATACACGTAATATACATGTATCTATACATTGTTAAAGCCTAAAAATCTACAATCTTCCCCATCTAAGTGCATGTAAATATCGCCCAAACATGACAAATTTTCAACATACAAGATCAATTCATCATCCTTGAGTTTGTGAATGGTAGAACCTAAGAAGCATGGATACGGGATAAAGGTACGATACAATACGGGTACAGTGATACGACAATTTTCAAAAAATCAAGCTACGATACGGGGAGGATACGTGCATTTAAAAATTATTATATATATATTTTTAGGTATATTTATGTCAGTAAACATAAGAAAAAGAAGAAATGAACCAGAAAAAAAAACTTGCAGAGACTGATTTCAAATGAGTAGGCTACACGTTGTAGGCTCCCAAGTAGGCTCTCTCGATTTCTTCTTCTTTTATGAAAAACCCTAAATCTCTATCTCGCTATCTGATTTCTTCTTCTTTTAATTTTTTTCTTCAAAAATGCCCAAGATACGCATGCAACTGTATCCCTCAAATATCGGTATCCAATACAGATACAATATGGCAGTGTTCTCAGAGGCGGCTCCGCCTGGGTGGTTCGGACACCAGATTTAGCCTTGGGTGTCGACCCGGGCGAACCGGATCTGGGCCGCCAGCCTGGGCGATTAAAGTCGGGATGGGGCAGGTCTATTTTTAAAGAAACGTGTTATTACCGAGTTGGGGCAGGGCGGGTTGGGTCGATTTTTAAAGAAACTTGTTATTACCCGGTCGGGTCATATTATAAAAGGGTTGGGCATGCCATATTTTATTGGGCACAATCGAGCCCGACCTGTTGATAACACTGAAGTTTAAAGTCCCTATTAAAAAGGATAGTGTTACTACCACACTACTTTATGTTATAGCCCACCTCACTTAAATAAAGGAAAACCATAGTCACCGTTTTAAATAAGTGAGGTAGCTGTAAACATTAAGTGGTGTGGTAGAAACATCAGCCATCAAAAACTTAAACCCTTAAAAGGGGGCTAACCCAAACCTGATACCCATCTTCCTCTCCTATGAGTCGTCATGCACAAAAGGAAAGAAAAGAAGAAAAAGCAGCCGTCAAAATGCAGGTACCTCTCGCTCCACCCAGCCTCTCTCTCTCTCTCTCTCTCTCTCTCTCTCTCTCTCTCTCTCTCGTTTCCTTCTCTTTGTTTTTTTTTTATTGGCAAAATATGGGCTCGTATTTATGCGATTTTCAAGATTTTTAATATGCTGGTATGATTGTATGAATATATATCATCCCAGCTTGAACCAGTAAAAGGCAAGCTGACCCTGAAATCCATCCATGTGTCTAGATTTTTGTTTTTTTTTCTGGCAAGCAAAAAGCTAATTGTATGGATGATGGTGATTTTGTAAGCTTTTGTATTTTCTCGGACTTAAGTTGAGCTCCTTGCTCAGCCTCTGCCTCTTTCCCACTTTTTTATGAATCGTGGTTATTCATCAAAAAGCGCACACTTTTTCAGTCCTATGTTTTATCACAAGCTCAAATAGTGAAAACCTGAATTTTTAGCCATCTGAAGGCAGCAAGCACGGCTGTTGTAATTTCAATTTATTTTTATATTTAATCTATGTTTTGATGTTTTACTGAATAATGATGTTATTTCAAAGAGTTTGTATAAGGTGCATGAGTCATATTCAGTATGCTCGTATCTAAGCGGATTTGTGATTTTTTTTAAAAGATTACAAAATGGGTTTTGAAGAATTGAAATTAGCTCCTGATTTATGTAGAAATATAGCATTTTGCTTCTAAATTGAATGTATATTAATTTATACACATTTATGTAGAAATAAAGTATGTATCTCACTATGTGTGTGTGTGTGTGTGTGTGTGTATATATATATATATATATATATATATATATATATATATATATATATATATATATATATATATACACACACACACTTCGGGACCGGATCTTGGGGCGCCGCCCGGCGACTTTAAGAACATTGTGATGTGGATACATTGACAAAAATAGAGTATCTGTGCTTCCTTGGGAACAACACACTACACAGGATCCTTTAACAGGAACAAAGCTGCTTCCTCACACCAAAAATCCACCCAAAACACTCTTGCCCACTCCATATCTTATAAGGTTGCAAGGAACCCAGTCCTCATATATGACCTTCCAAAACCAGATCCAAATCCTCTTCCTGTTGCTTGAATTTCTCAACTCCATTCTAAGGAGTCACACCCTGGCAAACAAACAATACCACAACACCTATTCTTCCACTGCATTACTCCAAAACTACATTCCCATAGAGATTGATTCCAATGCATAAGAAAGTTGAAACCATTAGGAAAAAAGGAGTGTTATAATTGTACTCTGCCTTTAATACATGCCTCTTACCCACAAAAAGTTACTTTCAATGGTTATGGGCAAACAGGAACCGACAAAAAGAAGCAAAGAGAGGGTGCTTTTTTCAGGAAATCATATGGCAAAGAGGCAGATGCTCCCTTTATAACTAAGGATAGTAATTCCCAATCATTTCTAATCACACTACATACAGGATCAATTTTTAGAAAGTTTTGACAAGTTTATTAAGCATCTGAAATTTTTCACACTGATATTGATGAGAGGTTCTAAAAGAAATAGGAGCAGAGGAGTGGCAATAATAAACAAAAAAATAAGCTATTTTATTACCTAAAGAACTATGAGTCGTCAAGAAATTGATGTGCCTAGGTACAAGACTTGTGCAGCTATAAGGTAGGGTAATGGAAGGGAAAAAACATACTCAAAAGTCTAGACGCATAGTGAGGAGTGGGGAGAGTCAGGTCCCAACGTTGGGAGTGAATGGGATATCTGAAAGTACATATTACGTTGTGCACATAAATAAAAATATATCTGAAAAAGATATTATGCATATAATAATTTCATGTATAATTAATTTATTCCATTTTCAACATTTTGAGATTTTTTTATTTTAAATATTGCATTTAATACTTGACAATGAATCAAATGCTTGCACAGAATTCTTACCTAAAATGGTTTCTGGGGATCAATGGGGCCTTTTGGAGAGTGAGCCTCTCTATGCTCGTCTGTAAAGTGTAGACCATATGGCTTGAAAGGAATGATAGGGTGTTTCGTAGAGTGAGGAGACCTATTGTCTTTGCCATCAGGTCCGCGAGAGATTAGGTCTAGAATTGGGTGGCTCTGGATAAATAGGCTGATGCAAGGGAGGACAGGGAACTTATGGATATATGGGATGAGCTGATTCTGGTTTAGGGGCTCGACCAACTGGGTTCTTTCGGAGGGCATTTTTCTTTAGATTTTGGGCTTTTTTTTCTTGGCTTTCTTTCCTTTCTTTTTTTTTGGGCGCCAGCCTTCTTTTTCTAGCTCCTCGCTAGGACACTACTTTGTATTTCCTTTTTGCCTTCCTAATATATTGTGATTACTGATTAAGCAAAAAGTCCTAACCTACCAAGCCCGAATAAGGTTATCTTTTAGACATTGAATAGCAACAAAGGAATCTTTTTTTTTGTCTGAGTGGGGGGGTGTGGCCAGGAGGGGGGGGGGGAGGGGGGGTCGAGATTAATCTACATAGACTGGGTACCATTTTTCAATTTTATTTTCCCATTTTTTTTTAAGTTTTGAATTCAGATCATAGAGTGGTTTTAACTGTGGCCAATTGTTCCCACCTTACAAGCACAGGAGACCCAGAATGAAATCCAACCTCCTGTCTACTAGAGTTAAATCGGTGATATTGATAAGGCAAATGGGAAATAAAGACTAATGTAATTCTCCAAAGGAAGGTGCACCGCAACCATGAAGTTGCAGGTTCAATCACAACTTACCTACAAAAAAATAAAAGCTCTCCAAAGAGTAATTTAATGCTCAACTGTGTAAGAGGGTGTAGATTGAAATAGACAATCAAAGATTGCTGATAACAAAATAGCTACGGAGGAATGAACTAAACAGAAATAAATAAATAAATAAATAAGAGGCTCAAACATAATGCTTTTCCATTTTTTTAATGAGTACGTTCTTCCATAATCACATAGAGAATGAAGTCATGTCACTGAGCAGTTCAAAACATCTGATTTTCCTTAACGCACAAGGAAGCAATCAAAGCCAAAAGCAGAGAATACTGACCTTCGATCACTAAGAAGGTCGTAGAGTTTACCACCATATATCTCAAAATAGCTAAGCCACAATCTAAATTTCTGATTGCGATAGAATGGCTGATGCAACAATCTAACAATGTCTTCTGCAGCTTTGATGGGTAAAGGTTGCATAGTAAATGTCTTACCACTACCTGAAAACCAAATAAATCCAGATGCTTTACAAGCTGCTCAATTTCAGGAAGAAGCAGTTGCAAACTTCATAAAAAATTATGCAGCACATGAATGAAATCTGGAGAGTCACTGATATTCAAATCAATATTATTGCTGCTCATATTAGATATTTAAGTTAACAATTATCATATTTTAATTCAAAAAGAAAAGAAACAAATGAAAAGCTGGAGTAATCATCTGTGAGATTTTCAACTGAGAGAAGTAGAGTACTGAGCAGAAAACCCTGAATTAGCATATCCCAATACTTCTCATTTACTTAAATTAATAAAACAAGTTAATTGTGAACATCAAGATGTGTCCTGCAGCTAACTGACCTATCTGTATTATTATCAAATCAGAACAAAACCCTATTACAAATGAACTTCTCATTTGCATTAGTGTGCAATAGAGAGAAGGAAAATTCAAATTTTTACCCACCTGTTTGACCATATGCGAAGCATGTTGCTTTAGTTCTCTGAAAAATGGTAGGAATAATCGGCTCTACAGTAACACGATAAACCTGTTCATCAAATCAGTATGGCAAGAAACCATCAAACCTTAAAAAATTAAACAATTCCAAAAACGCACTTATAAATAAATTACTGCCCACTGTGGTATCAAACAAACTACTCTGAGGAAATAGAAGACTAACTGGCATCAAACGCAAATTAACAGAAGCCATAATACAAGAACATGATAGACAATAAACTTAAATAAATTAGAACAATAATCCAAAGCAGATGATAATATCCATATAAGAAAGTTTACCTCCTCGTTAGTGACATGCTCATTAAGCACAGCATCGAAACAAAATTCATGCTTCTCCACATATGCAGTCAAGTCGACCTTCCACATTAAGACTTGCAATCAGTTCTCCAAATAAAATATAACCGCAACATGTAAAAAATTTCATGCTATCATCAATGTGATTTCCTAGCCATGACCATCATATTGATTTGCATGTCATTATCAGTCAAAAACCAGAAGCAATCATACAATTGTAAAACACAAATGGATAAGCCATGTCAACCATGTTTATAAACTCCAATTTAGAGTTTCTACAATCTTAACTGTTAGTTTAATTAATTTTGTCTGATGGCCAGATAAAACATTTTTCTGCATACTTACTTTGTACTTTTTACGCATGCTAGAGGTATACATTAGTATTCTTTCGGCCACATAGTTATACAGGCGGTTCCTTCTATTTCCTCATGTATATTATAATATGCTTCATAAGTCCTTCCTGTAACATGTTTATAGATGCCACACTCAGTATTCATTGGGGATATGGCTGGTGTTAGTCTGCATGCTAGGTCATGGAATTTGGGTTACACGGATTGGCCAAGGGGGATATATTAACTGAACTATAGCAATTCCTTGGTTGCTACAAGGGAGAAATCTGTTGTTGTCAGATTCCCATGGATTAGTCTACAGGTGAACGATGTTTTTTTTTCATAGGTAAGCTGGGACTGAACCTGCGACTTTAGAGGTTGCAAGATTGTCAAGTGTCAACCTTCCATTAAGCTGTGGTTCAATCCCAGGTGAAAGAATGTAATGCTGTCGAGGGGCATCATTGAATCCCTTACCCTTATGTTTTGAAGACTTCCATGCGCACTCTCTCGAATGAGTAGCTAGTGACATGACTAGTATATATGAGATCACTTTTTTTAGGAGAGATTATGCCAATCGCATTAGCTTTTAGTGTTAGGACTCAAGGGGTAGAAATACAATGGGAAATATAAATTGTAAAAAGTCTCGCGAAGTTCAATAGCGTAAAGTGCATCACAGAAATTTGTTGAATGTTAAGCAATAATGAGTATGTACAATAGTGTCTGCTTCTTTTGAGACCAAGATAGTACATGTTGTAGTTGACTTTTGACTCTAGGGTTTAGTCAAAGGATTAAGGTTAGAAAGTTAGTGACGCGAGACAACGACCCTAAAATCCGTGAATGCCGATGATATGCCAATTTGTTGAAATTAAACTAATTAATTGAGTAATTAACTACAAATTAAAGCGATACCTTGGGGTTTCTCGGGATTCCCTTAAATGACCATGCTAGGCCGAAATTGGGTCCAATCCAACGCGCGAGGTCCGTCAAGAGATGCAGAAGAGGCGATTCTAGAGATAGAGCTCTAGTTTCGTCTAAGTTGGGGCGTTCGTTCGAAGTTCGCGATGAAATCGATAGCTCTTCGCTATGACTTTGAAGGGAAGCGATCAATGGCATGAATCGAACATGCTCAAGCCCAACAACGGTCGTGGATCGACGGGTTAGGGTCGGATTCAATCCACAAGGATGAATATTGAGGGTATTCTAAATCTAGGGTTTGGGAATTAGAACAATCAATGGCAAGGGGAAAATGGATGCAAGATATTAGGGGAAAATAGGAAACAAACAAGACAAGAAATCAAGAAGATCAAAGATAAATGGGCATCTCACCCTTGGCCTCACACCAAACCCCAAATTGGGAAGAAGACTCACTCTTCAAAGCTCCTCACAAGCTGAAATGCAATGCATTTTTATTAATCAATAACCATTGCCAAAAATGACTTACATTTAACCTTTTATATCAAGTATCTAAAAGTGTAAGAGTCATCAGCTAGAAACGTGAGTGTAAGAGTCATTGGCTAAGCGAACCTGTTGAGATAAAGAGTGTGGAGCTAATGAAGAAAATAAATGGGACTCACCAATCATATGATTTGTGGCACCAGAATCAATGCTCTTAGTAGAAGAATGAGGAGAGTACATGGCAAGGCAAGTAGCCCCTGGAGAAGGGTCAATCTAGGAAACTAGAAGTATCACCTAGAAGTTAGCAAGCTTGGTGCGTAAAGAATACAACTCTGCTATCGGGTTGGAATCCATCATCGATCCCAAAATGAAGCTATAAAACTAATATTCAATAGAATAGACACACCTCAACTCTGTTGGAAACACATCCACAAATGTTGACCGATGCGGGAAAAAACACCAACCCAAAGAAACAGTCCAAAATTTTCAGTGCACGGATAGTTCCAACACCAAACTAATCCGAAAGAGATCCAACAACCAATATAATGGGAAAAACCTCCACTAATGACCCAAGAAGAGAGTAGGAAAAATGTCTACTCCGGATTAATAGGCAAAACAAAATAAATCGGACCTAAAATGCACGAGGACGTGCACACAAGATCAAAACACCAAAAAAAACCCACAAGCTATTAATCAAACATCTCGAAGTGAAAATAAAATCCTCAAACTACTCGGCTCTAAGCAAACACACGAAAATCTGGGTAGGAAGATGAAAATTGGGTATGTACCGACAATTGCTACAACAAAAAATGACCAAATTTCTCTCAATGTGAATCTGACTACTAAATGGTCAATTGCAGATGATAGATTCGCCATAAACAACCCTTCTTTTCTTTGTATATGAGTAGTCTTAGGCCATCGAAACCCCAAAAAACTGTGAATACCCTGTTCGAGGGTAAAAAGCAAAAAATGATCAAAAGTTCTTGATAAATAGCTTACAACACCATAGGGAAAATGATCGTAGGAGAAAACTGAAGCTCACCCATGTGATCAATAGCAGATTTCAGTTCCACACGAGTCGAGAACACAGAATCAAGCGTGAAGAATCAGATTTCGAAGCCTTCAAAAAGCCTAGATACAGTGCTCCAATCAGAATGGTCCAAGAACAAATGTGCAAGAGAATAAAAAACTGATCAAATGGTGTTAATTTTCCCATTCTGAGGTCAAAGTGTACCTTGCTAACCTTAGCATGAAATTATTCTGACGTCAGCAATGATGATGTGGATTGATGGGTTTAGTAAGGGTGATAAGGCTCTGATACCAACTTGATTTTTTATTTTAGGGTTAGGTTGAAGGATAACGTTAGAAAGTTACGATTACTGCACTAAGACTAAAAGATCCTTATAACACATACAACAAATATTACTCTTAACATACAGTTACATATGTGGGTGAGTACATATATATTGCTCAATTAGAATTAATATTGTGGTCTCAATGGGCCCTGAAAAATATTGCGTTTTAGACTAGATCACAAAATTAATTTTAACGAAGTCCCTTTTAACCTAATATAATTTAATTTTTGTGCAAATTTGTTTCAATTATAAGCACATTATCGTAACTTTCAAGCATGTGACATAATGATCCGAAGATACTACAAAGTGTTAAAAGTGTGTCAAAATTTTTCTACTTTTCTTTTTATCAATTCTTTCAAGGTGAAAAAAAGGTAACATTTAGCAGCTGGTGCATTGCTGAAATTTTCTATTAAGTTGAGAATTGATGAAACCAAGAAATATGGATTTATAATTTAGCTTGGAAATTTAATTTACAATCCTTCAAATTACTTATTAGAATGGTGTTTTTAAATTATGAGAAATCTCTTGATGTCTGAAGATGTGATCCATTTATATATGGAGTAAGATAGCGTGAGAGGCAACATCACACATGAAGTTCCTTCTTAGCCACCACATCCTACCAAAAGCTAATTAACACTTTGAGGGGCCTTGATGTGGGAGCCAGCTTTTGATGAAATTTTATGGCTAAAAGGTGCTTCATAACCTTAAAAACTTTAGATAGCAGTCGGTCCCCTTTAAATATAAAAGTCAATTTTAGTGGAGGTAAATGAAATTTGGTGGGAGCCATTGTAGCAAGTAGGGGTGCAAATGGGTCAGAGTGAGTGGTGCCGAGGCCTAGACCGAACCTAACTAAACTAGAACTGTTCCACAGATATGAACAAACTCATGATAAATATAATATGAGTTTCTGGAGTGGATAACGTAAAAAAGAATCTCGGAAATTATTCTACAGATGAATAACTCGTTGCACGCATCTCGCTCCCCATGATGTTCAGGTGAGTTCACGGATGTGCTTACACCAGAGCACATGTCGAATAGCATAAAGCCTGCCCCCATACCATATTCAGCATGAGCAGAACGACTTTTGCTGGGCTAGCTTCGTAGTGGTGCGTAACAAAGGACCGACCCGGGAAGAGCAAGGCGGGTGAGCCTTGCCCCTTAGAAATGAGAGAGGAGGTCATGATAACAGTTGACGGGTGGAACCCGAGCATGAATGATAGATTCTGAGGAAGCTGAGCTACTTTAACAAAGCGTCGGTCAGCTCGAGAGGTTTGCTAGAACAGTTCAATAATGGAAGACCGGTTAGCCTTTCATTTGCAGAACATTCTACATATCCTAATCTTCTTTTCTCTTCAGTTCTTTTGGCGTTATCCACTCCAGAAACCCATACTATGTTTATCATATGAGTATGATCATATATGTGGAACAGTTGAAGTTTAGTTAGGTTCGACCAAGGCCTCGGCACCATCCACTCTGATCCATTTGCACCCCTACTTGGCTACAATGGCTCCCACCACATTTCATTGCACTAAAATAGACAAATATTTAAAGGGGACTGAACCTAAGCATAGATAATTAGATAGTTATGTCGTATAGGGCAACACTGATGGGGACATCTAGGGGTACAATGTGCATGGGTATAGCGGGAAAAAAAATCAAAGTTTAGAAGCCCTCCTTAGCACACCTCGAGAGGGGATGGAAGACTCCTGTGTACGCGTGAGCACTATGCTAGAATACCCCACATTGGGGAGGCATGCACATGAGGAAAAGACAGAAGAGGGAAGTTAGTTGGAGAAGACAGAACACGCAGGAAAGTGCATTCTGCACAATTTCGTGCAAGCGAGATCACACAGAAAGCAGGAGTTAAGAGTCTATGAAACTCATGCATGCGAGTTTGACTTCCGTGGTCGCGACGACGGCGATTTCTAGAGCGATGTGGACTCTGCGATTCTCGCGTGCACGAATTTGAACCAGATTTGTGGCAGTGGTCCAAAATTTTGGACGAAAACTTCCCTTTTGGGGTGTTTAATTTTACTAGAAGTTTCTATTTCGATAGATTATATTAGATTAAGGTTCTATGCCTATTTAAAACATTGTAAAGACAATTTTAAAGTAGTTAATTGATTCTTAATGATTGGTTTTTGCTTTGACAGAATTCTAGAGAACTTAATTTGAGCTTTCAATGAAAGAGTGATTCTTTCATAGCTGGAGAGCGATTTTTCTTTCCCCGTGGGGCGAAGCCAACTACTTTCCCTGGTGAAATTCCTTGGATCTTCTCTTTCTTATCTCACTTCTGGATTATTTATCGGGTAATTTATTCTTTTAGTTATGTGATTAAAATACCTTGTATTAATTTGAGTTGTTGGAATTTACAAATTGATTTCCTTTGATTCAATATATTATTTTCCCTTTGATCAATTTAAAACCCCTTACAGAATTTTAAATTATTCAAAATCGAGTTCCCTCAACAGAACCCTATTTTCTCGATCGGAAAAGGATCAATTGCAGACGGAGTGCTAAACTGGGCCGACGTAAGTCCTAATCGAATTCATTGAATAATTTAAGTGTATTTGAGTTGATTTTTGAATATTTCCGTTGCTCAATAAAAATGCAAATTGATTTCTAATCGCATAATTAGGGTTTTAGCGTTTTGTCCTGCATTAAACGCTTGAGGAAAATGTCACAACAGGCTTAATGAAACAGAATCTTGATAACATTCATGATACAGGAAAAAATGGACCTTAATTAATCAGATACATGTTGAACAAATTTCCAATTTCCTACAATCTAGTATAAGAGCAAGATTGACTAATTGAGTAAGACATTCTGTAGCAGCAAGGAAACAACCAAACCTTCAACTTTGGCTCATGGACAGCTAAGTATGCATTATCATATACAGTGACAATATCATCCTCCTTTCGAGAAACCTCCTTCTTGTTTAAAGGTCTTTTACGAACCTGATATGCATGTGAGATCATGATCAGCCAAAAAAGTCGCACACAAATTACACAAGTGAATAGTTCAAGCTCTGCTTATCAAGTAAAGAATTATTTAACAATCACAAGAAACAAAGAATGAACATTTAAACCCCAAAAAAAGGGACACATTCAAATTAGACCTTTAAAGAGTGACAGAGAGAGAAGGAAAGAAACGGCTAAACCCAATAAAATGGGAAATGAAAAAGACAGTGTGCAACTCCAGCTATTGGAAGCATGAGCTTCCAAAGAACCATGAAACACAACAATATCAGATTGCACAAAGAAATTAGTTTTAATTGACAGTATCCCTGTCTTGTTAACATGATCCCACTAACTCACCTTCAAATTAATAAAAAAAAAGTGACTGGGTTCAAGAAAATTAAGTATAAATCAAAAGAGAATAATGCTTGTTAATTCAAGCACAGCACTCAGTTGGACAATTTCCTGCATGAAATTATAATACCAAGAATGTGTATGTCTGCATGCATCTACTCCCCAAAAGAGGCATGAATCGCATGATCATGACCTTTTCAAGCTCAAAACATTAACTAAAAAGAAGAAAACCTTGCTAAGAGAGCAGTTAGACATAAAGAATGCAAATCAACATACCACAACTTTAATCTTGGCAACATTGCTCTCCTTTACACTACTCTCCTTTTCAGTAGTTGGTGATCTTATAGAAGTATCTGTTTGCCCTCTTGGTTGCCTGCTAGTCACTGCATCAAAGTCATTATCAATCCCCCTCGTAATAGCAGGCATGAAAGGTGATGGCTCAAAGGGTTCTGATATAACATGCTGCCAAGAAAAATAAAAACTCAACATTACCAACAAAGCAGTCACAAAACAAAAAGAACTACAATGCACATCATCTTTAGACTAAGAATGAAACCTCAAATTGTATACACGCAAGAAGACCTAGCATATCATTATTAGATGACAAAGAATAGCTTCTCAATAAACTATTTCTGAGATAACTGTAAAACAGGTGTTGTAATGCTTATTGTAGGCTTGTCGCATACAACAAAAGAAACTTTTGGAACAGACATAACTCTAGAGTGTCCAAAGGAAGGTTTCAGATGCAGATGTGGTAATCAGGAGGCTTATTAATGGAAACTGCAGAAAGAGTAAGGTACCCTTACTCTTTCTGCAGATAAAATGGCTTGTGTTCATTTCACACTTCGAAGACACTCCATGGTCAATGTTGGTTGCAAACTAGAAGGAGGCTTGTGTGTGGTCTAACTAGCCTCCCCCTTTGTCTAGGCTAAGTAACACCTGGGTTGCTCCGTATGTGTGGTTCAATTTCAATGGCAGTAGCAACAGCACCTTGGATTGAGCTGGAAATGGAGTATATTAACAAATAAAATGGGGGTAGAACCTTTATCTCTTGCTGATCCAACAGATAAAATGGGACCACTGGAGAAAGATGAGGCTCTTCGGACCAGAATAATTTCTTCACACCATTTAGGCCCCACCAAGCATTGGATGGAGAGTAATTCTCTTGTACGCTGTCTCAAAATTATATCTCCACCCCGCAGCATACATACCAAAGTCTAGAGAAATGCTGCGCATCCTCTCGGGCTTAGATGAGACTAGGATCTATCATATTTATAGGGAGGGAAACTCAAAGGTAGCATATTATAATTATAAGCCATCTCATAAATTATATCTCCACCACATACTATATACACAATAGAGTTTAGAGAAATGCTTTGTATCCTCACGGGCTTAGATGAGACTAGGATCTATCATATTTATAGGGAGGGAAACTTGAAGGTAGATATATTAGCTAATAAGGAGTCCATTTGTGCATCTAAAACCTAACACCACCACAGTTATTTGTTCATAGGAGACTATTTTCGGAGTTGTAACCCGTACTTTTTTCCTTTTTTTGCTTCATGTGGAATGTTTCTTTTACTCCTTCAATATTTTGTACTCCGTTTTCTTATTAGCTTATATGTTTGGGAAAAAAAAGGAAAGCGTCTCTACAAATTGGCAATTTGTTAATATGTTTCATTTATTTGTTCATAGGACACTATTTTTGGAGTTGTGAGCCTTACTTTTTTCCTTTTTTTGTTTCATGTGGAGTGCTCCTTTTACTCCTTCAATATTTTGTACTTCGTTTTCTTATTAGCTTATATGTCTGGAAAAAAAAAGGAGCATCTCTACAATTTGCAATTTGTGAGGTAATATTTTTTCGGGTTTTTTTTTTTGTTCTGACCGTAAGCACTTTGCTTTGGTCACTATTCTAATGCTTATCAGCCCTGGTTAAGTTAATAAATTATGTTAGTCATAAAAGAATAAAATAAGATGGATTGAGTTGTTAGAAGCACAAGGAAGTAGGAAAGAGAGAACAGTGAGGACCTGTAGGGAAGCAGTGAGAACTGACATGAAGCATTTTAGTCATAAAAGAATAAAATAATTTAAGATAATAAAATACGATGGATTGAGTTGTTAAAAGCACAAGGAGGTAGGAAAGAGAGAACAGTGACGACCTGTAGGGAAGCAGTGAGAACTAACATGAAGCATTTTAGTCATAAAAGAATAAAATAATTTAAGATAATAAAATATAATGGACTGAGTTGTTAGAAGCACAAGGAGGTAGGAAAAAGAGAACAGTGAAGACCTGTAGGGAAGCAGCGAGAACTGACATGAAGCATTTTAGTTTTCAATATATATATATATATATATAGAGAGAGAGAGAGAGAGTACATCAATTGGCGTATATATTAGTAAATTCTATTTGGTTTTGAAATTCTTTGTCCATTTCCTCCTCTTCTAGCCATAAGCACCTTTCTTATTGTTGCCCCTCATCAAGTTGATACAGCTTGTTATTCATAAATATATATAAATAAATGATAAAAAAAATGTTATAATTTTTAGTATATAATGCAGTTGACATCTATAGTACATCAACTGATGTATTCATGAGTCAAAATCTCAGACAACACTGGTCTGATATGTACCGGTATCAAAAGGCAGTGGTCGATACAAAGGGTTTGTATCGTACCCTTTCTGTATCGTTCAATATCTCAGACGTTACAAACTTGGACTCATTTATATCGTCCGAGATTTTGAAAAAGTGGGTGCAAACCTAAGTAACAGTGTATCATCCAAAATCTCAGAGACTCGGACAATAAAGTGATGGTATCATTTGTATCGTCCGAGATTTTGGCTTTTTCAAAATCTTGGACAATACATTCAAAGTATCATCCGATATTTTAAGAAAAAGTGGCTGATACATTGAATCAATGTATTGGCGATACACTCAATGTATTGGCCGGTACAATGATATGTATCGTCCGGGAGGCCTGGACAATACTTATCGGATTTCCGAGATTTCAATCCATGGGTCTACTATATAATACTTGACATGTTTTAATAAAAACTGTTTGTTCTTTGTTGTCACAAAATTCATATGTGACATGTTAAGAAATTACTTCTAGTGCAAGATAGATCAATGGATTGGAGGAACTCCTTTCCCCTCGTAATGGATGATTAAAATAACAGTCATTACCACCCAAATAATGATATCAACAAAGTATCAAAAATAGACCAATACCGACACATAGGCGACACATATCGGTATCAGACTATCAGTATCATTTTCTAGTTTTTTAATAGGTAACCTGGCTCGAACCTACAACCTGGAGGTTGCAATATTGTCAACTTTCCATTGTGCTACAGGCCCTGCCTGTATCGGCATCGTTACGGCGACACAGTCTCGGTATCGGCAAATGCTGTATAGGTATCGACCGATAGAGTCATATTTTTTTGAAGAAAAAAAGTTGGTTTCGTTATCGGCTGATGTGTATCGGTGCAAAGATCGGGCCAATACTCGATAACGAAACCAAGTTAGATACCTTGGATATTAATAGCACTAATTTATAATGAGAAAAAATTGAGTACTACAGAACATGTGGAAGTAGGAGCAGAGATATTAAAGACATGTTACTAACAATGGAAATATATGGCATCATAAAGTATCAAACCTCTGAAAGAAGTTCAGTGTCATCCATAGCATGAAGATCCAAAAGCCCAGCTCCGAATTCTCCTCTCAACTCCGGTGAATAAAAACCATCTGCTGCTCCCGAATTTTGGGCGGGTGGGGTGTATGGTTCAGAGCCAGACTCCCCATTAAAATTCAAATTCCTCAGTAATTTAAAAAGCTTCTGCTTCTCCTCAGCAGATTGTGCTCCGTAGCCCTACCAACAACATCATAAACCCCCTCTTCAATGTTTCGTGGACCAATATCATGGAAAATATATTGTGCAAGCAACAATAGTGGACATTAAGTAAAATCTCAAACTTCAAAAACCAAAACTGCATTTACCAGGTAGCAACACAATAGAAAATCAAACAAAAAACAATATTCCAACTTCCTAGTTTACTCAAATCCAAAATCACCTTCCATTTCTATGATACTAATAGATAAAGAAGAGGTGAGCATCAATCTAAAAGAAAATAAGTGAACCCAATAAAAAAGCCCTTATGTGGTAGTGTATAATGGTCCCAACATAGAGGGTACAGTCTCACAAATAAAGTTGAAAAGTAAAAGGTCTGTACTAACAACACAATGCAACAATCAAACTGAAAATTTGACGGAAAGAGTTAAAGCTTGATTGTTCCACAGACCTTGACATTCATAGCGTTCAGGTTTGTCAGGATAAATGAACTTCAGTGTTCATGGTAGAGCTTAAGGAATTTGAGAAAATGGTTAAGAGAAGTGAGGAAATATGGAAGGTCCACGGCTTGGAATATTAAAGCTCAATTTGGACAATAGCTCTCATAGAAACCCATGCCCTGCTACTGTCAAAAGACATCATGGGCAAATGACAATTGTTTTCTCAGGCCCAATTTAGGTTCTCCATTCTGTTGCAGTACTGTGTGCTCTTCTTTATGGCTTCTGTCTCTCTGCCATTTCAATACCCCTAATTAGGTGAAAAGGAGATTCTTCAAATGTGAAAAGATGGATAAGCAAAAGTGGGGTTTTTTTTCCAATGGAGGTCACCAAATTTGTTTGAGGAAGGGAAAATGATGTCTTCCCATCATGTTCATTGAATACAATTCAACAGCCAAGTCTTGCCAAACTGGGGTTACCAAGGTATTCCTTGTTATAAGATCAATACTAGCACCACTTTGTAATTTTTTTTCTAGTTTTTTTGGCATGCTATCTTCCTTGTAACCTACTGGCTGATGTAATCAATCATTCACTTTTTTATGGGCCAATAGTCCAGCGATTGCACTGATTTGGTGACTATAACCATCCATCAGAGATTTTCCTAGTGGACTGTTGGACATTTTCAGTGGCCTATGAAAGTAAGCACTCAACTTCATGGTTAAAAATGAACCAGTCTGTGATGTTAGGAGACATGGTTCAACCAAGAAATGGCCCCATTACCTGACAACCTAGATCAAAGTGCACATTCAAAAAATGCTTGTCAAGATATGAGGTAATGCCGTCATTAACGGCGATCATATAACAATTCTTCAATAAATTATTGATATAAATATAAAAAAGCACATCACAATAATCAGATATAAGCAAGCTACAACAAGAAATCCTCAACATTGGTTTCCTTGCAAAATCCTTAACCTGCATTTTGTCAACATAAACATGGATCCAGAGCTAGGTACATAGTAACCATTTTCAGATTCGGTAAACATTCCGTAGAGCGTCAGTTCCGTTTAATTCAGTTTAAATTCAGGAAAGATTCATGGAAAATTGGGAAAAAAATGTGAGGATTATAAAATAATAATAAATTAGTAGAATGTACAGGTCAACTTATTGAAAGTTAAAAAAATATCTTAAATAATCAAATAAATGTATTACATAGTTCCCATGCATTAACAATATACAATCATAAAAAAATAATCCGCAGGATGATTAAAGCATGTATCACAATGATAAAAAATAAAATAAAAGTCGGAAAATTGTTCAAATCAGAGGAAAATTCAGAGAATCGAAGAATCAAGCAATTATTTGGTAAAAAGTTCGGCAGACCACCTATTGAGAGAGTTTTTCGACAACTTTGATTCATTGGGAGAATTTTGTGAGAGAATACTGTGATCCACTTATATATATATATGATGATTATGATGAAATGCATATTAACAAAAAGATCAAGAGCAGTGTTCTCATATTTACCTGCATAAGGATGGTGGGTAGGAGGCGGTGATCGATTCCCGAAGAAGCCAAGGGAGAAGCCAGATGCTGCAACCCAGCGGATTGGAGCCACCGGGCCATGACTGCGTCACCGGCATCGCTCGCAGGCCCAGCATTGTGCAGTTGGCCGCTGCCGCCGCCGTGATGATCGTACAGAGCCGCCGCAGAGGTCGCGGCATTGCTCTGTTGCATCTGGCCACCCATGTGGCGCTGAGCGCGGCGTTGAGGCGCCAATTTTAAAATTTTTAATCCACTGAAATAATTAAAAATAAATAAACAAACAAATCTCAGATTCGGACGAAATAGAGTACAAAAAAAAAGTATCAAACCCTAAATCGACGGAATCAGAGAATCTACTTACGAGAAATTGGATTCAAGTCCAATATAACCGCAATCGAACAGGAATCCAATATAACCGCAATCGAACAAGATCGGATCGAATCCAACCGAATCGAACGTAATGCAAGCGGGTTTAATTTAAATCAAGCCCTAATTCGAGATAAACGAACATGAGATTCAATGATTCAAGGCGTTTTTTCCAGATCGGAGATATGGATAAGTAAAAATTAAAAAGCAACAATGATTACCAGATTCTGAACGAGAAAACCCGTTTCCGAAGTTAAATCGCACAAATTACCGTAATTTCTGTCGGAATCCGAAGCAGATCTGAATGAAAATTTTCAAAAAAAATCCTAATTTTTGCTGCAATTCTCTCCCTCTCGCTCTCCCTCTCCCTCTCCCTCTCTCTCCTATTTCTTGCGAGGATGGCAGAGCAAACACGCTTCAGAATGCCCTCATATGATAAATGAAATTTATGAAGGGGAATATAGGCTAAAAATATTACCGGATATTTAAAACTTTTTCTTTGTCCGTGGGTTATCTGAGATGCCAAAAGACACATTTACCTTCTAAACCGTTCAAATCTACGAAATAGGCCCTTACGTAGTTTTATTTTGGGGTTAGTATTAAGTGCCTAAATACAACATCGTAGATCGTGCTTTTCTCATTTAATTGTAATGGCCACTTTTATTTGCACCTTCCGAGTCTTTGAGGGCACCTGCGCTTAATATCATTGACTGATTTGAATTAGACGATGGAGATCGTTCTTCATGCCAATCTTCGGCTATAGATCTTGAGATTATGGGTGTACCATTAGATAATCAATTTTTATTATAAGTGTCATGCATCCCAAAAAAATTTAACTTGAAGGTAAGTTGGGCTCAAACCTGCATCCTAAAAGTTACAATATTGTCAACTCATTGTGCTATAGGCTCAAGCCCAAGTTTGAGTATAATATGTGATATGTGGTTCTTTAGGCACTTTTTGGGGATGTGTGATGACAGGTAGAATAAAAAATTGATCGTCTAATGGTATGCTCGTGATCTCAAGCTCTATTCAGTGGAAGATTTCTAATGGTATGCTCGTGATCTCAAGATCTATTTAGTGGAAGATTCAGACAAAAAAGAAACTATCTCCATTGTTTGATTCAAAGTAGTCCATAGTTCAGAGCATAGTTGCCCTCGAAGATTCAATGGGTGCAAATAAAGGTACCCTTCTAGAATTAGCACACGTGGTTATCAATTTGAAAAATATCAAAATATATGTCTATGAGCGTGTTGAAGTTTAGTCCACATCGGATATTTATAGCTTTGTCTCTCATCGTATGAGATCCTAGGCCCCTCCACTAAAACCAATTGGTTATGAGATGGATTCCCAAATTTATCATGGTATCTGAGTTGGACCTTCTCCACTCTACATCACCCAATTCAATTATCCGTGTGATTTAGTTCCGTCCCACCAACACATGCGGGAGCAAACCACATCTAGTATTCATAGCCTTGTCTCTCCTATAAGATCTTTGGCCCCTTCACTCATTGCTAATTGATTTTGAGATGGATACCTAAATTTATCGTAATGTAATTTAATTTATTCATCAATATGGGTTGATAAGCAAATAACCTAAAGCAACAATATAGTCTTTCATATTTATAATTGTATGTATATTAGAATCAGATGATTATGATTGAATTTGAGTATGAAAGATGTGGGTATTAAATATTAAAACTATACGAAAGTTTTATGTAGGTTTTTCATGTCAAAATTTATTGGTATCCTCCCTCTTTTGTGAGGCTTGAGGTCGTGGATTCTACACTCCACATATGCTTCCTCCCTTGTATTAATCATAGCCACAAAATTTGCTATTTTTGAAAAAAAAGGCAAATAATTGTGAATTAAAAAAAAAAAAAAAAAAAACGTGTGATCACAAAAATTTGCAAACTATTCCCAAATCTTTCAAAAAATTGTGATTTTTTTATATTATATATATATATAGTTTTAAATCTTAAGTTATTATTTTTTATTTTTCTTGCTGATTTTTCCTCCTAATATTTCCCCGTACTTGTAGGATTTTCTCGAATTTTAAACTCACCTAATTATTGTTGAACCCTGAGTTTTGTTCTGTGAGATTTATTCCTCAAGCGTTGCTTAGAATTGTCATACTCTTTACAATATGTAAGGCACATCGATCTAAGTTATTTATGTGTATGGCATCATTAAAAAATAAAAATAAAAATCATGTGAACTATATATATATATATGCTTAGTGTTAAATTGAAAAGCAATAAAAGAAATAACAAGGGAAATTGTCGAGAAAAGATTTAGAGTTAAGAGGTTTGAAAATGATACTAAGAAGAGGTGATTATAGAGTGCAAGCTAAATGAACATAAACATGAGAAAAATAAGTTAAACTTCTTTGAGCTTGGGCTAATTCCTGTTGCAATGCATCCATGTCTCCTTTTTTTTTTTTGATAGGTAAGTTGGGTTTTGGTTTCGGTGTTCAATTCAAGACTTGCATCCCTCCCTGAAAGTAAGTTGGGCTCGAACCTGTGACCTAAAAGTTGCAATATTGTCAATCATTCATTGTGCTATAGGCTCAAGCCCAAGATTGCGTATGATATGTGACATGTGGTTCTTTAGGCACTTTTTGGAGATGCGTGATGACTGGTAGAATAAAAAATTGAACGACTAATGGCATGCTCATGATCTCAAGATCTATTGTGGGGAAGATTGAGACAAAAAAGAAACGATCTCCATTGTTTGATTCAAAGTTGTCCCTAGTTCTAAGCATAACTGCCATCGAAGATTCATTTGGTGCAAATAAAGGTACCCTTATAGAATTAGCATGCATGGTTATCAATTTGAAGACAGGAAATCGTATTGAACGGAAAAAATATCAAAATATACGTCTATTAGCGTGTTGAAGTTTAGTCCACATCGGGTTTCATAGCCTTGTTTCTCCTCGTATATGATCTTGGGCCCCTCCACTCAAGCCACTTGGTTATAAGATGGATGCCCAAATTTATCATGGTACCTAAGTAGGACCTTCTCCGCTCTACATCACCCAATTCAATTATCCACGTGATTTAGCTCAATCTGCCAACACATGCGAGAGCGTCCCACATTGAGTATTCATAGCCTTATCTCTCCTCCTATAAGATCTTGGGCCCCTTTGCTCATTGCCAATTGATTTTGAGATAGATAACTAAATTTATCATAAAGTATTTAATTTATTCATCAATATGGATTGATAAGCAAATAACCTAAAGCTACAATATAGTGTTTCATATTTATAATTGTATGTATATTAGAATCAGATGGCTAGGACTGAATTTTAGAGCATGAAAGATGTGGGTATTAAATACTAAAACTATACGATAGTTTTATGTGGGTTTTTCATGTCAAAATTTATTGGTATCCTCCCTCCTTTGTGAGGCTTGAGGTTGTGGATTCTACACTCCACATTTGCTTCCTCCCTTGTATTAATTATAGCCACAAAATTTACTGATTTTTGAAAAAAACGAAAATAATTGTGAATTTTAAAAAAAAATGTGTGATCACAAAAATTTTCAAACTATTCCCAAATCTTTCAAAAAATTGTGATTTTTTTATATTATATATATATATAAATTTTAAATCTTAATTTTTTATTTTTTATTTTTCTCTCTGATTTTTCCTCCTAATATTTCCCCGTACTTGCCGGATTTTCTCGAATTTTAAACTTGCCTAGTTATTGTCAAACCCCGACTTTGTGACTATGATATTAATAAAGTGAGGGTTGTTGGGTGAGATTTATTCTCTTATGTATCACTCAATGTAAATGCTTTGTTCTGAGAGATTTAATCCTCAAGTGCTACTTTTGAACTGTCATATTCTCCACAATATATAAGGCACATCCAAGTAGTTTATGTAGTATGACATCATTAAAAAATAACAAAAAAAATCATGTGAACTATATATATATATATATATTGTGCTAAATTGAAAAGTAATAAAAGAAATAAGAAGGGAAATTGTCGAGAAAAGCTTTAGAGTTAAAGATGTTGGAAAATGACTGTAAGAAGAAGTGATTTTAGAGTGCAAGCTAAATGATATTAAACATAAGAAAAATAAGTTAATTATGTCTCAAGATTTTACTTATTTATAACATAGGTTACCCAAATCTCTTTGGGCTTGGACTGATTCCTATTGCAACGCATCCACCTCTCCTTTATTTTTATTTTTTTATAGGTAAGTTGGGTTCGACCTGCAACCTAGAGTAGGAAATTTTGTCAACCTTCCATTGTGCTACATGCCCCGACAATCACATCCAACACCCCTTGTGACACCCGTTCCTGCGAAAGGGTCAATGTCATACCCAAGGTGTCAAACTTAGTATTGGTATCGGTCCATGGAAGACTGATACGAATCGGCCGATACTGAGTTGTATTGGTGACTTTAAAAATCAAATTTAAGAAAATAGAGGTATTGACCGATATCTCTATTTAAGAAAACAAATTTAAGAAAATAGAGGTCGGCCCATATCAACCAAGGTATTATAATCGGTATCGGTCTTGGGTATCAGTAAGCCGGGGCTGATACAAATCGGCCGATACCGATACGTATCAGTCGATTTTGTTAAAAAAAAGAAAAGAAAGAAAACAATACGTCTTGGTCAAAATCGAGACGTATTGGCCGATACATATCGCTTTAGCCGAAAACCGATACATATCGCCAATATGTATCGGTATCGATCGATTTTTGATACCTTGATGTTGACTAATATCCGAGTTGATACTTGATACGTATCGGTTAGCTGAAAAACCAATACCTATCTAAATCGGCCAATATTTAATACCATGGCCGTACCTATAACGTCCAAAGTCGCCAAACCATTAACATATAAATAGTGTCTCAAAATTTGTACTTAGCGAGCAAATGATAAAAGAGGACATCTCAAGTAGAGTAAGTTTTGGCGGGAGCAAAGTTAAAACCAGTGAATAAGGTATAATGGCATCAACAATTATTACTTGAATTAAAGAAAGTTTTTAAAAGCCACTGTTAAGCATATCGAATTTTGGCGAAATTTCGCGAAATGGAGTTCAAACCAAAATTTTGGTATTTTTTGATTTTTTGGTAAATTTATATATATATATATATATATATATATATATATATATATATATATTAAATATTAAAAAAATATATTTTTATATTTTTAAATCCCGAATTTTTTTTGAAAGGTATCAAAATTAATCCGAAATATACTGAGAGGATTCATCACCGAAAAATTCTCAAAAACGAAATTTGTCACTACGCATTTAAGCTATGTGAAAGGAAGACAATGTGAAATAAAGGTTTGAAGGAAAGCATGGTAAAGTAAGGAAGACGATTATAGAGTGGTAGAGATTTCAGCAATAAACAAAAGGGGTGAAAACATAGAATTTGTGAAGTGGACTTCTCTCTTTGCCTTTTATGCCCAATATCAATTCCCAATCTCCAAGTTTTAAAGTCACTTGTGTTCATGTTCATAAGGCTATCTTGAGGTCTAACACTGATATATTCATAGTTTTAATTCTTAAATACTGTTACTTTTTGAAAAAGTTGCGTTTAAGTGGTGGATTTAACGTGGCTTATACGTAAAGCAGATAAATGACATTTTAGTAGCGACTCTTAAAAAATTGCAATTTTTTAAAGAGTCACAAATATCATGATTAAATGGCACTAATTTCACAACTGTTTTCTTTAAATTTTGAATTTCTATTATTTATCTTTTAGAAAAAAATTAAATAATTTTGTTTTTCTTCCCCCAATTTTCAGTGACTATGGATATATTTTTTAACCTTAATGTAGGTGTATATTCATTAGAGACCTGGTGGCTCCAGCGCATAAAACAAGGAATAGATGAAATCTAAGGATAAAAAAAATGGGATTTCGTTTCGGATTCAATCATGATCGAAACCGAAATTTTAAACCAAAATTTCGGCTGAAAACATTCCTTTAGTATATCTGAGTACTGAGATTTAGGATTTCGGTTAAACATTTCGGCTGAAATTTTGAACCATGGATGAAATAACCGTGTCATGAGAGGAGGTATTTGATCGGCTATCTAGATACCTTGCTACTCTACTCCGATCTCTCGCCTC
Organism: Chloranthus sessilifolius; assembly: GCA_021018995.1. Taxonomy (NCBI): domain Eukaryota; kingdom Viridiplantae; phylum Streptophyta; class Magnoliopsida; order Chloranthales; family Chloranthaceae; genus Chloranthus; species Chloranthus sessilifolius. The sequence continues at coordinate 2,677,895 of CM037588.1, read as the reverse complement.
TTCCCATTCACCTCAATATCTATAATCGGCATTTGATAGACGAGCTTTCCAACCTCTTCGTGCTGGTGATTCCTCTGGCAATATGATATCAGTTTGCTTGAGATCGATACAACTCAGTTGATACGTATCGGCCGATTTTTGATACCTTGATCATAATCATAAGGTTTTTAAAACGAGGTGTTATAGGGTAGACCAATCCAAATATAATCTAAGATTATGTGACTGCGACAATTTTATCTCATTGGCACTAATTGTCATGAATTGGTAAAGCTTTATTAACACGCGAAATCGTGGAGAGCAATTATGCAAAAAATTATTAAATACTTTAAATCAAACGATGAAGAGCATTTTTGGCTCCAATCTTCCATATGAGGGATCTTGAGATCATAAACGTATAATCATGCACTCAATTTTTTTTTACGTGACACAGATTCCAAAAAAATAGTTCTAAAATCATGATCAAGAAATTTGATATTGAGCTATGCTTTTTGGGCCTGTTCCATGTGAAATAAAAAAATTGATCGTTGGATGGCTGCTCATGCTCTCAAGATCCCTTTTATGAAAGATTGGGGTGCAAAATGATATCCATTGTCTGATTGAAAGCAATCAATGGTTTTTGCTGTAGGTTCCCTCCATGATTCCGTGAATGCAAATTGGGTGACGTTTAAAATAGTGTGGAAGATTTTAAGGTGTGCATGTTCACACACCAAACTCAAATATATTCCATAATTTAATGGGCATTTTGGTTCAATACAGAATATTAGAATTGGTTGGGACATTGTTGTAAATACATGATGAAGAAGGGCTTTTTTTCTTTTGTTCCTAAGATCATACAAGATTTAAGTTTTTACCTATAAATGGTATAAAATTATTTTTTTAAATGACATTTTCATTTTAAGTGAGAAATATATAACTAAATTAGAGGAAGACTTTTACGAGTTTCGGTGGGATTTTTAAACCGAAAATTCAGCGGAAATCTTCCCCACAATTGAAAAAGATCGAAATTTTTAGTTTTCGTTACGATTTCGATGGGGACCGAAATGGCCAAAATTTTGAACCATGCATAGCTGTCTACTTGCAAGCCATAGCACGCATGTTGATCAATCTAAATGGGTCAATTGGTAACTCCATGATTTATACATGGCTTATCCTAAATTTTATGCCCATTACAAAGAATTAATTATTTATTTTCAAATCTATAATTGAGATGGCTCAAATCCTAAGATAAATGTAAGGGTAATATTATTTGCACCCATTTTTCTTGAGAAGAGCATAAGCATTTTCATCATAAAAAATTATTGATTTTTTCAAATCAGATGATAGAGATTATTTTTCGTCCCTTCCATACAATAGATCTTGAGATTATGACGCACTTATCATATGGTCACATGTTGATTGAATGTAGCACACATCCCTAAAAGTAACTGTGATCATGACAATACTCGTGTGAAAGGTTCACAAGTGTCTCTTTGAGAATGTGTGCCACATGGAATCAAGATATGATCATATAATAGGTTTGCCATGATCTTGATATTCATTGTGTGAAAGAAGATTAGGCTGAAAAATGATCTCTATTATCTTATTAAAGGCGATTAATGATTTTTACGGTGGAAAATAAGTGCAAATAACGCCACCCTTCTTGACCCAATTTTGTATAATTTATGGCTCAGATTGTTGAAACCCACCTGCCACTTGGCTCAATCAGTAGGGGTTCAAACTTCATAGAATGACACGTTTAAGGAGTGTTATTTTTTTTCATATGCCAATTCCATCAAATTATATATATATATATATATATATATATATATATATATATATATATGGCCGACCCTATAATAGAACGGGCATTTGTCTTCTTTGAAACGTCATCTGGCATGAAACTACAAATTTCGAACCGACCCTATTATAGAACGGACATTTGAAATTATTTTATTTTTATTTACTGTGAATTTTAGGAATTATAGTTTTAAAAAAGATAATGGCTTTAGCATGACATTGTTTTTACCGAACCCATGCTTAAAAATAGACCTAAGTTTTGATGAAATTACATAATTACCCTTATGCGGTTGCTAAGCCCCCCGAATGTTTGCTTCAAGTGGAAAGTAGTCTGCTCTAATCTTCACATAATTTTGTTACTGAGTACAGGATGCGAAGTGTTCGCACGGTCGATGGTGCTCTAGCCATCAAAGAGAGTTAGGACTACCTTGACAGTGCAAGAAAACGAACGGCTAAAGATTATGATCCAAATTTCATGAGCAAATATGAATCGATCGGATGGTTACTGACTACATTGGGTGGACTTCTACGACAACGATCTGATGGTCTTTGATGTGAAAGGTTTGGATTTATTATATGGGAAATTTTCAAAATCGATCGTGTCAGATTCACTTTTTCTGTCAGAGATCCTATAGTTTCACCTTTCACCAAACCGACCAGCTCTAAGCCCAGCTGATGCCCGCCTATATGAATTGCCGAAATTGCCCCCAAGGATATAAATAGCCATAAAAAATTGTAAAATCATTATTGCTTTATACTTTTTTATTTTTTTATTTTTTTATTTTTTTATTTTTTTATTTTTTTATTTTTTATATTTCGTTCGAAAGAGGTGACGTTCTATTGTTCTATCTTTAAGCTACCAAACTGGAGTTGATTACGAATAAGTGGATGCTTTTGTGAGTTAAAGAAAGTTATAGAATGGGGGTATCTTCGACTTTTTACTCTTTTCAGGGTTGGCTTGGCTTGGAGCTTGTGGGTTTGGTGAAAGGTGAAACTACAGGATCTCTGACAGAAAAAGTGTATCTGACAGGGTTGATTTTGGAAATTTCCCGATATGGCTAGTGATCATGATGTTTTTATGGCTCATTCTATTCTCTTTACTTTTTAAATCACTATTTAACAATTATTTATTTATTATTTATTATTTTATTCTTTTTAAAGGAAATTTTTTATTCTTTTTAAAGACAATTATTTATTTATTATTATTTTATTCTTTTTAAAGGAAATTTTTTCCCTCGTTATTGATTTTCACTTTGCTAAATGACACAAGTTCCCTGCACCACCTCCTGGCACATATTTTGGATGATCCTGATTTTCCATTATTTCCGATTCTCTTGGGTGGGCCATCAGGTGGAGCAAATACCGGATCCATTGACCTGGGTTTTTTATCAGGTCGAGCACATAAATTTAACTCGTCGGGTTGGGCCGGACATGAAGCATCTGTCCCGAACTTCGGGGCAGGTATGTAGCATTAGCGCCGAACTTTGGGTCGGGACAGGCATATATAAATTCAAGGGGTTTTAATGGAGTTGGGTCAGGTATTTGGGTCGGGTCTGTTTTTGAGTCGATCGGGTATACACTGAATTACATATAAGTGTCTCATACCAAATTCTTTTCCTCCTTGTTCTCACAAACGCCATCCTCAAGAAAATCATATTCTGAGTCACAGAAGCTCGCAGCACGTGATCCTGCGATATGTCGCCTCGAGATTCGTGAAAATTTTCATTTACTGTAATCAATAATGTAACTTGCTTGGTAATACTCAAAACTCAAGAATTACTTGCACACCCAAAGTTGGTTGGAACACAATTTAAATGAAAGGCTTGATATTTTGGGGACATATGTGGCAACATCATTTAAGCCGTCAATTCATCGACTATGATGAAAGATCTTTGAGCAAAAGATTGGTGCAAAACAAATCTCTATCATCTGTTTCAATGCAATCAAAGGCCACCATCTGATTTAATAGTTGACTATTTTAAATTATATGATAGAGATTCTTTTGTTCCAATGTTTTGCTCACGATGTACAAATCGAGCGGCTTAGATGGTGTTATCACATAGTTGAAGTGGCCAAAATATCAAGTCTTTCTTTTACTTGGTCTTGGGCCACTAGATAAGGCTGTCAATGGGTTGGGTCAAACTTTTGATTGTCCAATGAAAAATGACATATGCCCAACTTGATCAAATCCCAATATATATATATATATATATATATATATTAGTAAACATGTATGTGCTTTGCACGTGTTGTTTTATAAAATTATAAAAATAATAATAAATTTATAAAATGGAAAAAGTTTTTAGATTCTGATGTACGGATAAACCTGTAAATTCAAACCTTAGATCATATGTCATGTGACACCTGATTCCAAGATAGTGCATTTTTGGGATCGTGCGCAATGTTGCATGTCATATATTAAAAAAAAATTAAATTTTTTTGTGGTCTAAACTTCAACTAAAGTTTGGATACTACCTCACACATCATAGCACATTGAATTTTTTATCGTTTGACCATATTTTGAATCATAGATGTCCACTCTTTTTCAACAACTTTTTATTCATGAAATGTGATGGCTGTAACATAAAGTAGTGTGCGGTAACACCAACGAAAACATTATCAGATTGATTTGATTTCATTGATTGACTCAATTTAATCTTGGGTTTTAAATGATATTGATATTGATGCAATTTCAAAGTTTAAACCGTTGATGATAGAGATTATTTTTCACTCCACTAATGACATTATATGGACCACTTGAATGATTATCCTGTTCAAGCCATTACTTACACTCGGAAACTTGGCTTTTGCACTGAGTTTAAAACAAAGACCTACAAGTTTCGCGACCTCTGCTAAATGAAAACTCCATCTAAATCATTTGATTTGGAGCCCATCATTTAAAGATATTAAGTGTAAAAGATTAGTACGAAATATAATCTTCATCATGTGATTAAATATAGTCAAAAACTATTATTTGATTCAACGGTTGACAACAATAGATCATATGATAAATATTATGTTTTGCTCCAATCTTAACCATTAAGGATCTATAGATTATGAACTTTAAATCAGACGGCCCAGATTTTGTTTTCACATGCCACATGTCCTTAAAATACAAAGTCTTTCTTTCGGTGAAAGGGCCACATTTCTGAGTGCAAGTAATGACTCCCTTATCTTATATGTCATGTGTAGCTTAGAGGTGAAGCTTAGAGGTGAAATGAGTACCATTTAAAGGTATACAAGCAAAAAACTTTATAGAAACAAATAGTTTTAGTATAAAAATTTGATACAGAACATGAACTCCATCATCAGATCCATCACAATTGAAGATCGTTAAGAATTTGGTGTGAAACACGATATCTATCATCTAGATTTGCATGATATCATTAATTTTTTATGGCCTTTGATTGCGTTAAATGTGATGATTGTGTTAAAGTCAATTTTAAGCGTGCACGTGATGTTAAGGTCACTTTTCTGAGATGTGTGCCATGGGAAATAAAACACTGACGGTCTACTGGTACGCTCATGATCTCAAGATCCATTGTCTGAAAGATTGGGAGGATAAACGTTCTCTATTGTCTGATTCAACGCATTCAATGTGTTTCAGCGTGGGTGAATTCAAAGATTTCGTGGTTGGATTTAAAGGTATTCTAAATTTAAATATACTTATCATCAGAAATCTTGCCTTAATATTTTTGTCTTGAACCAAAATAATCGGGCCGTTAAATATGAGATCAGTGAGAAACAAGCAAGCACTTTCTTTTGTCTTCAATGAGAAAAAGGTTGAACAAAGGTGATACTGATAGACTAAAGAATAGGGAGTGAAGATTTGAGCAATTAACTCTCCATTACGCAAAAGAGTCCTATTTTCTTTTATTTTTTGATACGGCAAAAGAGTCTTACTTTAGAGTTTTGGTTTAATTAGAAGTAGAATTATGAAATGAGTTAGAGACATTTTAGACATAAAAAATTGATAGAAATTCATTTTACTTTTATATGGTAGGAAGGATATATATATATGTTACTGGATCAGGTAAATCCGACTTGACCTATTAGTTGACCTGTCCCGACCCGAAGGTCAGGTATGATCTCTCATGCCCGACCCAACGGGTCAATTTTATGCGTCTGACCAGATTGAAAATTTGGGTCTGACGGGTCGGGCGGGTTGGGTCTTAGATTGACCTGAACTCGTTGACATCCCTACCTTTACATAAAGGATGGTTGACGATATTGTAACCACAAGGTCAGAGGTTGGCTTACCTCATACAAAGAGGGTTTCCTTTGTGCATGCAAGTGATGGCTCCCCGAAAGCAATTACCCCACCAGAAATGAGGACCGGCGACTCCCATCCAAGGTATTAAAATTGGTATCGGTTATCGATTTGCCCGAGATACATATCGGCCAATTAAAAAAAAAATAAATAAATAAAATCTCAATTGAAATCAAGACATACCGGCTAAAATCCGATATGTACCAATTTGGCTGAAAACCGATACATACTGTATCAGCCGATTTTTTATACCTTGATCCGATCATTGCTTGTACACATAGTCACCAAGTCCGGTCCAACAATATTTGGGAAAGGTTAAAACTAAAAAAAAACCCAACAAAACTCGGCAAGTTTGGGGCAATATTCCTAGAGAAAAATAAAATAAATAAAAGTAAAAAGTAAAACACTATTAAAAATCAGGATTTATTGAAAAGATCGGGAATAATTTGTGATTTGTTCACAAATTTTAAAAAACAAATGATTTTTGAAAAAATCATGAATAATTTGTGATTTACTCAAAAACCCAAATTTGCAAATTTCTCGAAAGTTTAGCTAATTTTGTTACTATGCTTTTATAGATAAACACAATAGCCCGCTTTTATGCCAAGTGACGTTCATTTTTTTTTTTTTTTGTCAATTTTAACTAATAGCCCATCATTAACACATGTTTCAACTAAAGAATCACTCATTCAAGCCGACCAGAAGAATCATAGAATGGGCATATTTGATAGAAGATAATTACACAAATTCGTCTACGAGGTTGGACCCTTATCATAGTCACCAAATCAAGGTTCGGTAATGATATGGGGAGGTGAAAATTCTGAAAAATCCAGCAAATCTGGAAAGTTTGAGGAAATATTTGGACGAAAAATCAGTGAGAAAATTTTACAAATAAAAATAAAAAGATTTAAAATTATTACAAAATTTTAAAAAAATTAAAATTTTATTAAGTCACAATTTTTTTGAAATATTCGGAAATAATTCGCGAATTTATGTGATCAGGTGAATTTTCAAAAAATTCGCCAATAATTCTTAATTAATTTAGGAGACTTTAAATTCACAAAGTTTTTAAAAATTGGACAATTTTTGTGATTATGGTCCTTAAATGCTTTCATTGTCACACATAAAGAAGAGCACATTGATAACACATTCCTTGATCAAACGCGTCGCCGAGCTTACTTAGAATCAAACATACCGCTTAATATTGGCCTTCCTTATTATAAGATTTCCATCATCTGATTCAAAGTTGTCAATAGTTTTCAAGGTAGGTGACCTTAAAAATTGGGTGGGTGTAAATAAAGGTACCCTTCTCTAATTACTAATTAGGGTAGCTTCGTAGTTCTTACATATTCCAAGGGTATTTTGGAGAACTTGGATTAATGATGATAATAATAACTAGGTTAATTGTTGGTGGGAGATTCATGTGATCCTTTGTGCATGACTTATATTATATGCAGGATTAAATGGCATTTTTAAGAGCTTTTCTTTGGCTGGCTGCCAACTTGGAAGTTGGAACACTCTAGCCCTCATTGAGTACTATGGTTATAGCTTGTACCAAACAATTTAGGGTTGCTGTTGGCGTACCAAGGGCAGTGCACGGGCCAACTATAAATCTTTGCAGTGGTCAAAATATGACTTTCACACATTTAGATTGTGTTTGGCATTGAGATGGACGGGGCGGTGGCGCGCAGTCCGCTCCACACCAGCTCCCTGCCAGAGCAGTTTTCACCCACTCGGGCAAAACAGTCCCAAGACATGCTCCCTAGCATTGTGCAGCTCGCGCCTGCTCCCATCAGCTTCCCGCGCACTTACGAAATGGCCGGATTAATCACCGGCAAAGGTATCAAGTATCGGCCGATACCGATACTGATACATATTGGCGATATGTATCGGGATTTTGGCCAATTGATGCCGATACCGCCCTGATACTGGTATTGGGGTGGTATCGGTATGAAGTATCGATATCGGCCGACACTGTACAATATCGGTCGATATGTATTGGATCTTGGCCGATTCGACTCGAATATCAGCCAACACCTACCAAATATGAATTAATATATATATATATATATATATATATATATATATATATATATATATATATATATATATATATATTCAAAAAACTATCTAACAGTTTAAATATAGGTCTTTTATGACTATAGGTCTATAACATTTTTCTGATTTGACAAAAAAAATAAAACACCAGAATGGCGTATCAACTGATAACGATATGTATTGGTCCTCCAAGAGCCGATACCGGTACCCGATTTGTCTCTTGGGAGTGTTCCCAAATAGACCCAAGCATGGATCAAAATGTCGGGAAACCGATACGTATCATTCGAGCCCAAAAATGATACGTATCGGATGATATGTATCGAACGATACATTGAATGTATCGTTCGGTATATAACCCATACATATGACTGATATGGTACATTCAATGTACTGTATCAGAGGTCACCGATACTGATATGTATTGGTATCGGACGAAATTTTGATCCATGGACCCAGGCATCCAAATCTGCAACTCTCAAAATGGTTAACCATTTTAGTGTGCATTGACCCGTGCACCGCGTGTGGTGTACAGGTCTGTGCACCTAACATCAACTCTTTAGAGTTATTATAGGCGTTGTGGCGGGCCCTTCCTAAGGCAAGAATGCTTATTATGACCCTAAGGGGGTGGGCCCACATTGCCATGATACCTTGTAGAGCACTTTTGAATAAAGCCTTTGCTTTAGCAGAAAGCATGTTGGTCGCTGGCCTTCGAATGGTGTGCAAATTTGAATTAAGGGTTTAACGGGTGTCACCAACAATTAAAAAATTGTGAAGCTTATCAAGAGTCTTTTGGCCCATCAATCCTGTCAAAAGTTTATATATACTTATGTCAGGGCTCCTAAATATCCGTGAACGTATGCTGTTGACAGATTTAGGGGCCTCAAATGCCATCTTTAAGTATAATTATCATGGTTTCTTCTCATAAGTAGGTATTGCATCCTTTTATTTGGTTGACAGCGATTATGTAGCTCTCTACTGCTGATAATTAAATTTATAATTTCATATTATACTACAACATAATATTATATATATATATATATATATATATATATATATATATATAGAGAGAGAGAGAGAGAGAGAGAGAGAGAAGCTCGGGACTTTGCGGCCAAGTGTAAAAATATTTTTGCGCCTATTAATATGGGCGTGACATATAGCACATTTTTGTAAAACAATATGTGTTACTTTATAATCATCTAATCATGTTTTAACTAGAGTTATCTTGTTTTTTTAAAAATAGATAACATTTTTTAAATATTCGACACTTTGCTACTGAGGTGACTTCGCCACTCGGGGTGCAAGCGCTTCACTATCGAGGTGTCAGTGCTTTGTTATCGGGGAGCTAGCTCTTCGCTAGTCGGGGTGTCAACGCTTCTCCATCGGGTCATAGTGTGTCACGACTCAAAATCTTTACCCGATCTCGAGGGCCTAGAATTTTGTGTTATGGCACTACACGTTTGTTAAGGCGATAAGCGGACATATACCTAATTCTTAATTTGATTTAGTATATGGATTGAAATATTTAATAATAACATTTAAAGATAAAAGGCTCATGAATTAATAGCGGAAAACGTAGATGACAATAGTAATGTGATAAATCCTAACCATGTATCTATGATAGAAAATAAATTGAGATTTTACGTAGGGTAAAACGGTCTCAAACGTAAACCCATAAGTAATACTGATAAATAAAAGTAACTAATAACAAATCTATCCTGAAAACGATAAAAACTATAACTAAAGAATCTCTCAATGCTTAAAGTAGTCCGTTGGGTCTACTCTCTCGTCCAAATGATAGCCGACGTCCTCACCTTCATATGAGTCACATCCGGTACAGCAACATTCCTATCCTCAATGATAGAATAATCAGTGTTCTCACCTGCAATTATTAGTTTTGGGGAGGGGGTGAGTTTATTTAGCGAGTTGCACAATCGATCCACCATAACATACCCAGGTGATTGTGTGTGCAATTGCTTGAGTTGGGGTGAATAAATCAAACAACTATAAATGATTATAAGCATATTTAAGATCTCATAACATATCATATCGTAACTGAAAGACATAGTATAAAATGAAAAAACATAACATAAAATGAAAAGGCCTGACATAAAATAAAATGAATAATGATGCATCAAGTTCTAATACCTTTTTATATCTACTTTGTCGACTTATCTTACGTGTCATATCTTAAAATTTCACATTGCTCCATATGCTTACACAACACATTTCACATCTTACTTAATTTCTGTATACAACCCGTGCCAGGGCTGCTGCTCGAGCCTATCACGCGAGGTTTACGTGTAGATAATCACATAACCTTCATATCATATCGTATACCACCATCTAGCCCGATGAGGTTGTATGTATTTAAATCAGTGTCCCCTTATGTTCGGGCTACTGTCGTTTCATATAGTCCTTAAGACCCTTTTTGGTTGCAGATGTTGGATCTTGTGGTGGCACGCAAGACATGACACGTGTAAAAACTTATTTTATATTTTGCTAGCCTTCACAGCGTAATTTATCCGTATTCTTATTTTTCTTTATCTTACGCATCGTTCCTTATCATTTACTTATAACTTAGTTTGGAGTGAGTCACAGTGTGATAAGATTCACAAAATCACGTTTTCCTAGGGATGAGCTCCATAGTAACCTGGATGTACTTCGTGTGACAACCCATACTCCCATAGAGGTGTTACATCCGTACATGGATGCCTATATTTCAAGTTTCACGTGATCGTGAAAGGAAATCCCACCATGACAAAGGCTTAAAAGTCGTGTGACTTATTACTTTTTAATCATGCGTATGCCCTATCGTGATTTTTCTATATGATGCATGTCATATGATGGAAGGTCTTATCTGACTAAGTGAACTAGTTCATACGCCTTACTTGTGACCATAATATCATAATTAAAATTTGAAAAGAACTGATATTTCATATCTAATTTTGGAGAAACCTTTATAGGCCATTAAATTACTGACGGAGCAATCAAGCCTGTTGTTCTTAAAGTTTTCTAAGATTTTTGTGGTCTCTGCATCGAGACACCTTTTTCTAGTTTGACCAAAGAGTGGGTCAAAGAGACGGGTCAAATAAGCTCTTTAACTAATTGTACAATGGTTCCTACCTTTTGCCTAATTTTCCAAACTTGCAGACCTCAAAACGTGTCTTCGAAATTTTAGTGACACTTTTCTGAGCCGTTAGATTAAATTGCGTCATTATCAAGATCATTTTGAAGTTAATCCTATGGGCCAGTTGGGAATTGATTATCAAAATTTAAGTGTCAAAGGTAGCCCATGACATTGTTCCATGTGGCACATAGGGTTACCAATAAAATAAAAGAACTTCGAACCATCCATCATCTAATTTGAACCATTAGATGGTCAGACAATAAAATTTTATCTAAAGTTAGGTCTTTGGTCCCAGTCCTGTTCCGACCTCTAGCACACTAGATCCTTCAGTCAATATTTTACAAAAATCTAGGAGTCATGTGCACATATAGAGTACCTTCCATGTGGCGATCTAATTTGAACGAACCCGACCCATCAGATACTTAAGAAAGATGATTTTGAGATGTTAGGTCTTTGGGCCCAATTTATTTCGGTGTCTAAGGCCTCAGATCTAAGGGTCAATCCTTTCGTGTTTTATAGTATTAAATGATGTTTTAATTTCTTGATTTTTTTTTATATCGATTTTTCTAATTATGAACCGTTAGATGTCTTAAGAATTTTAATTTGTAAAGATGGTCCATCTCGGCTAATTTCTTGGGTTGGGCCCACAAAATCCAACTTTAATCTATTTAATTTAAATCCAGTGGTGCCAAGAAATGATTGCACCAAATTAACCATATCAGGTAAATTCTCTAAAACACCCAACTACAATGGTTGGCATGGGCAAGCTATCACCGACATTGCCGGCGTTTGGTCGGTCCGATCCCTGGACTTCAATTTATACTGATCGGGGAAATTATATATATATATATATATATATATATATATATATACATCTTTAACCAAACAGAGGGGTTTATTGAGAGCTTGGGTCCTCTCTCTCTCTCTCTTTCTCTGTGTTAAGTTGGGCCTCTCTCTCTCTGTTTCTCTTTCTAAATTTTTATACTAAATCACGTCTCTCTCTCTAGATTTCTGCTAAAATCATGAGTTACTCTATTCTCTCTCTCTCTCTCTCTAAATATTCCTATTGGAGGTTGGGCCTCTCTCTATTTCTCTCTCTAAATTTCTGATTATAACTATGTCTCTCTCTCTCTCTCTCTAGATTTCTGATTATAGATTCCATGTATCAGCCTGAATTTGCCACTCAACTTAGTATTTTAAGAAGCAACATTCCTAAGAACGATTATATATTATGTTCAGAGATCTTATCTAACCTGGTTTCCTATTCTTTAAAGTAATAATAATAATAAAAAAAATAATAGAAAAGACACAGGTTCTTCTTGTTTTATATATATACAATGGTTGGGAGTTTGATTGTTTGTAAATTTGATGGTAGATTGAAGAATTAGGATGCTATGTTTATTAGATACGTTATTAATTCCATCTATGTTCCACAAGAAATCAAAATTTAAATTGCAAGCCCCTATTACAGAGACGTGGAGAACGCTTGGGCATGGAAAAAGAAGCAGACCTTAAAAAGAGGGAGGGGGTTATGGTCCCTGCTAAGCACACGCAAGTTTAAATATTTGCGTACGTGCGTCTTTATTATTGATTTATGTTTATTTACTGTTTATATATATATATATATATATATATATATATATATATATATATATACTTAAAATTCCTGTTTTTGCAGGTGAAACCGAGGAGAAGAAGAGGTCGGGTCTCCCTTTCTGCCATCGTTTAGTTATCATAATGTATAACAACCAACACATATTATGTAATATATATAGTTTATTATTACTTATTTATTTAATTACTTTTTATTCGGTCTTCTTCTTCATGGTTAAGCAATAATTAATGGAGCTTCATATATAAAAAGTATTTTTCAAATAAAAATAAAAGTAAAATTGAATATTTTAAGATCGATCGAGGGGCACCCACCTGTTGGAGCGTGCTCGTGGATTCAGGTTGGCGTGGATTGCTGTTCGGGCGTTGATTTTTGAGACAATTGGCGTGAATCGATGGTGAACCACGATATCACTGTGGATTGCGTCTCGGAGAAGGTGAAGACGCAGTGACTGATTTCAAGCGAAGGTAGTCGCAATAGTGACTGTTTCGCGTGCGATGACGAAGATGAAGTGGAGTTATTGCGAGATAGAGAGATGGTGTCGGGTTATGTTTTTGAAAAGAGAGAGGGGCTGAATATATCCCATTGTTTATCTTGCATAACGGATTTAATAGGTGAAGTCAAACAAAGAAGGGCTTGATTTGGCAAGTGACCTTGTACAAAAAGGCAACCACTATATTTATAAATTTAGTATATACCTTAATATATACACATATATTTATATAATATAAATATAGAAGAGAGGGGATGGGGGTTTGCCTTAGGCTACCGATTTGGGATTTGGTGCCAACTAAGGTGACTAGATCCTAAAAGCTTTTTTTCTATAAAGGTGTGGGCTGGGTTAGTGTGTGGGCATGCACACCGAGTTTGGTGCTCCACTGCATCTCACGCCATTGAATGACCTCCCTATGATCTGGGTCATAACATTTTTCCCCCTAAAAAAAAAAATTTCGTCTCCAAAAATTACGTACTGATTATACAAAAAGTTATGGATATGTTGCTTTCATGTCGGCTTCGTCCTCCCAAGTTGACTCCTTTGGCGTGTGATGTTACCATTAAACCAACACCAACATTATAGTCTTATTTTTGAAGACTTGCACTTTTTGATCGAGAATTCTGATAGGCCTTGTAATGATTGATGGGCTCGATCTCCACTATGTGTGAGGGGTCATATACGTATCGCTTCAATATAGACACGTGGAATACATCGTGAATCCCCGAGTATTGTGGTGGTAGAGTGATTTTATAAGCAACCTCGCTCACACGTATGGTGATTTCGTAAGGCCCTACGTATCTGGGGCTCAGTTTCCTTCGCTTTCCAAAGCGCATAACTCATTTGGTCGGGGAGACGCGAATGAACACACGTTCGCCAACTTGACAAAAGATTTTTCTATTCAAGATATGAACAAAATTTTAATGAAATTTAAACTTTCAAGTCAAAATGTTGTACCTCGAATTCTAAGTTACGACGGTGGGGGTTGGCATACTTCCTCTGACAATCCTGGGCTATTTTAAGCCGTTCAGGTATCAGCTTGACTTTTTCAGTCGTGATTTGGACTAGTTCGGGTCCAAGCATCTTTCTCACTTCGATTTCATCCCAACAAAAAGGTGTTCTACAACTTCTACCGTATAATGCCTCGAAAGGGGACTTTCTGATGCTCACCTGATAACTATTGTTATAAGAGAATTCGATCAAAGAGAGATGATCGTCCCAATTCCCTTGAAAGTCGAGCATACAAGCTCTCAACATATCTTCGACTATTTGGTTAACCCTTTCGGTCTGTCCATCAGTTTATGGATGGAAGGCAGTACTGAAGTCTAAAGGAGTACCCAAAGCTGCTTGAAAGGTAGTTCAATATTTTGAGGTGAATTTCGAGTCTCTATCGGACACGATGCTTACTGGCACGTCGTGCAATTTCACGATTTCCTTCAAGTACGTCTCAACGAGTTTTTCTCCATTTGCAATAGTTTAAAATGATAATAAATGTACAGATTTTATTAATCTGTCAACTATTACCCAAATGATATCGTTCTTCTTCAATATTTTTGGCAGACCAATGATGAAGTCCATTGATATATTTTCTCACTTTCACTCCGGAATCGGTAAAGGTTGAATGAAACCGGCCTGTTTTTGATGTTCCGCTTTGACTTGCTGGCACACTAAGCATTTGAATACATATTTGACTATTTCTTGCTTCATGCTCAGTCACCAGTACCAGTTCTTTAAATTTCGATACATCTTAGTGCTGCCTGGGTGTACTGAGTACCCTGATTTGTGACCTTCATCGAATATTTTTTTTTTAACCTTAGGGTCATTAGGCACGTACAATCTCCGTCTAAAGAGTAGTGTTCCATCTGCTCTGAGACTAAAATCAGGTTTCAATTCTTTATACACGGTTTTAATGATTCTTAGAATTTCTGGATCCGTTCACTGCAGTTCCCTGATTTTATCCACGATGAATGGATTTATCAGATATACACCTTCTTCGATTTCTTGGAGATAAAAATCTTCTTATGCTAGTTCATCGAGGGGCCTCCGAGTTTTTAATCGGGCTAAAAATCCTGACGTCTTTCTACTGAGTGCATCTGCGACGACGTTCGCTTTACCTGGATGATAATTAATCGAACAATCGTAATCCTTCATGTACTCGACCCATCTGCGTTGTCTGAGATTCAAATTTTTTTTGAGAAGAGGTACTTGAGGCTTTTATGGCCTATATATACTTTGAACGTTTCACCATAGAGATAAAGTCGTCACAATTTGAGAGCGAAAATGACTGCAGCAAATTCTAAGTCATGAACTGGATAGTTTTTCTCATGTGACTTCAGTTGTCTTGACCCATATGCAACGACCTTCCCATCTTGTTGCAGTACACAACCAAGTCCTTGGTGAGATGCATCAATGAATATTTAAAATTTACCCTTGTCTGTGTTAGAGGGTAAGGTTAGAACTGGTGTAGTAGTAAGCTTCTTCAACTTCTTGAAACATTTTTCACACTCACCAGACCATACAAATTTTGTATTCTTCTTAGTGAGGCTTGTAAGGGGCAGAGCAATTTGAGAAATTCCCTCAACAAAGCGTCGATAGTAACCTGCGAGTCCGAGCAAACTCCTTATTTCGATAACACTTTTTGGTGCTTGCCAGTTCATCATTGCCTCAATCTTAGCAGGGTCAACAGTAACACCTTCTGCCGATATCACATGCCCTAGAAAGGTCACTTGTTTGAGCCAGAAATCGCACTTGCTAAGTTTAGCATACAATTGGTGATCTTGGAGTGTCTGAAATGCGAGACTAAGGTGTTCCTCATGTTCTTTCTTCGATCGTGAGTAGATGAGGATGTCATCTACGAAAACAATGATGAATTCATTAAGATACCGCCTGAACACCCGATTCATTAGGTCCATGAATACAGCTGGTACATTTGTTTGTCCGAAGGGCATGACTAAAAATTCGTACAACCCATTCTTGCAAGCGAAAGCGGTCTTTGGAATATCCTCTTCTCTCACTTTCAGCTGATGATAATCTGATCTAAGATCAATCTTAGTAAAACACTTGGCACCTTAGAGCTGTTCGAACAAATCATCGATATGTGGGAGGGGATATTGATTTCTGATAGTTACACTATTCAACTGACGATAATCGATGTATAGCCTCATCGAATCATCTTTCTTTTTTATGAAGAGCACTGGGGCTCTCCATGGTGCTTGATTGCATCTGATAAATTTCTTATCTGACAGCTCCTTGAGTAGTATCTTCAATTCCTTTAATTCTGCAGGGGCCATCCGGTATGGTACCTTGGCAATTGGAGCGATCCCTGGGATCAAATCGATTTTGAACTCGATTTCTCGGTCGGGTGGTACACCAGGTAAGTCCTCATGAAATATGTTAACGAAATCTCTGACGACTGAAATTTTTGTAGGATCGACTGTCTTGTCTTGCTCATCATCTAATGCTGCCAATAAAGGTTCTCCCTTCTTTTTTATTCCCTGAAATCTGAATGGAGGCTCTCCGAGTGGTTGGAAGGTGACCACTTTAGAGAAATAGTCAACCGTTGCATAATAAGTGGCTAGCCAATCCATGCCTAATAAGATATCGAAATCCTGAAAGTCTAACACGATGAGATCTACTGGGAGTTCATGACCCTTGATGTTTATGATAGTATTTCGGCATACAAGGATAGCCATCATCTTGCTTCCTGACGCCGTTAAAATTACCAGTTTATTCTCTAGGGGTATAGGTATAGTTCGTATCTCTGACACGAATTCTGGGGTAACAAAAGAGTGTGTGGAACCCGAATCTATGAGTGCGAGAGCTAGGTGTTTATCAGTATTCTCTAGGTGGATGACCAATAAATTATCTGTTTGTATAATATGAGATTAAGAATATTATTAATCTTATGTTGATTATGGAAATTTTAAATTTAATAAATTATGTTAGTAACTGAAATAGAAACTTTTACTAGATAGTTGTACCTTGGAACACTTCATTGCTAGCCAGGGTGTCCTGCTGCGACAATGCGAATACCCGTCCTTAGTTCGAAGGCCTCGTCAGTAGGCCTTGAGATTTCTCCCGACATTCTTTAGCAATATGTCATTCCTTTCCACAGTTATAGCATTTCTCGGTGCCTTGCATGCACACACCCGGTCGATGTCTCTTGTTGCACTTAGGGCACGGTTCGAACGGTACATAACCCCCTTGTGGTTGCTGTGAAGGTGGCATGATATTTCTTGATTAGAAGGCAATTGTTGGTTGAGTTTGTTGAGGTACGATTTGAGGCCTTTTGTTCACTGAAGGGTTAGTGTAGGGCAGAATCCTCTGATAGGATATAGGTGTCGACCTCTGAGAAACAAAAGGGACTCGTTGGACCACCTTATTTTTCTGAGCCTCAATTCTAACAACTTTTCGATTCATCATTTCTCCCGACTCTCTCCTGGATCTGGGCACGTTCCATAAGTTCTCCATATGTTTCAATCTTTATAGCGGCTAACTTCTCACGAAAGAAAGGTCGTAAGCTGTTCTGAAATGCGAAGAGTTTATCGCCTTCGTCTGCAATCAGATTCCCAATAAATCTGGATAACTGGTCAAACTTGGCCTCATACTCGGCCACGGTCATATTCCCTTGTCGTAGGTCCATGAATTCCTTCCTCTTTTGAGCCTTAGTGGCTGCAGAGATATACTTTGTGAAGTAAATATCCCTGAACTATTGCAAAGTCCATTCTTCTTTATTGTTTCGATCTGCAGCTCTCTTTGCTGCTTTCCACCAGTTCTCTGTTTCTTGATCAAAGTAAAATGCTGCCCACTTTATCTTTTTGTATTTTGCAGGTAAAGAGATTCCGAAGAACTTTTTGATTGTACTTATCCAATCTTCAGCGGTGATTGGGTCGAGCTGACCATGGAAATAGGGAGGTCGAGTTCTGCTGAATACTTGGAATCTGGTAGGTGCATAGGGTGGAATCTCCCATCGAGGAGAAGGCTGGCACTGAATGACAAGCTCTTGGACGGCTTGCCTTTGCTGCTCTCTTTGCACCTCCATTTCGTGCAGTAGTTGAGTCCTTTCCTGTTGGTGTGATTGCATCAGCTGAGTCATCTGCTAACTGAAAGTAATCGCCATCTCGCGTGAGACCGTATTCACATGCCTTACAACTCATGGTGGAATGGGACCCATGACGAGTCGGGTGAGTGTGAATTCAGTGTAACCTCGTATACGGTGGCATATACGGCGACCCGATCACCCCGAGTTCAAATATGATAGTATGAGTTATGAGTTAAGTTATGAGGTTCGACCATAGGCTTTGGCTGTGGTGAAGTTTCTTCTACGATCACGTGAAACTCGAAATATTGGCGTCCATGTACGGATGCAACGCCTCTATGATAGTATGGGCTGTCACACGAAGTACATCCAGGTTACTACGGAACTTTTTTTCTTGGGAAGCGTAAATTAGAAAAGTTGCCTCACTATAGTTTGTCCTAGGATTAAGTATAAGAGTATGATAAGATATGAGTATGAAATAAGATAAGTTATGATACGAGTACGATAATAAGACATCGCTGTGTAGGCCAGCAAAAGATAAAGAACTTAAGTCTCTCAGATGCTGCTCACGTGTAGCCACCGTGAAGAGCAATAACGCTCTTCACAAGACGGATCTCTAGGAGAGATTATGAGTATGAGTATGTTATGAGTGAGTTTGGCCATTATGTCTCCCCATTTGGATGGTGGAGTATGAGTATGACACGAGGATATGGTGCTATGATACTATGTTGACCCTCCCATGGTAGCTCGGCGGCGACTGCATGGTCGTTTAGGATTTCAGAGTATGTTAGTTACGCTCATGCGATGTACGTGATAAAGCGAGAATGATAATAAGACATGATATGATATGTTATGAGATATGGTAAGGTATGTTAGGATATGAGTGTCTAGATCATGGTCTCGCATTTATGATATGAGCTTTACGATATGCATGTGATTTTGTCATTCTTTTGCTATCTGCTTTGAGATATTATATTTATCATTCACAAGATGCACCCACAATGCACCTGAGTAATATGGGGTGGATTGGTGGTGTATCCCACTGAGTTTACGTGGCTGAGTAAACTCATCCCACGATAATCTAACAGTTGCAGGTGATTACGCTAGTGGAGTAGACGTCGGTCATCCAGATCCGTGGCCGATTTCATTGATCTCGCGAGTGTTGAGTACCAGGAGGGCTACGGTGTTGATTTCGATCCGAGTGCTGGATATTGATCGTTGCAGACTTGGTAGTAGATTGGATCCCTATTATTATCATTAATTTTATGATTTCCTTTATCGGATTTGTCTCCAACTTCGAATTATGTTTTATTGGTAGATTTGTTGATTCTATTGCATTTATTCATTATTTATGACTGCTTTTATTTCCACCTTTATGTGTTGGCTTTCACGGATTTCGTGGAACCATTATTGCGCGAGAACTCTGATTAGGTGTATGACCGCTTAGCATATCCGGGATATGTGCGGGTCATAACTCGGAATTCTAGACCCTCGGGATGGGGTAGAATTTCGGGTCGTGACATATATAACCTGATTTCCTATTCTTTGAAGTAATAATAAAAAATAAATAAATAAAAGAAAAGACACAGGTTCTTCTTGTTATATATATATACAATGGTTGGGAGTTTGATTGTTTGTAAATCTGATGGTAGATTGAAGTATTTGGACGCTATGTTTATTAGATACGTTATTAGGTCCATCTGTGTTCCACAGGAAATCAAAATTTAAATTGCAAGCCACTATTACAAAGACGTAGAGAAAGCTTGGGCATGGAAGAAGAAGCAGACCTTGAAAAGAGGGAGGGGGTTATTGTCCCTGCTAAGTACACGGAAGTTTAAATATTTGCATATGTGCGTATTTATTATTGATTTATGTTTATTTACTGCTATATATATATATGTACTTAAAATTCTTATTTTTGCAAGTGAAACCGAGGAGAAGAAGAGGTTGGGTCTCCCTTTTTGCCATCGTTTAGTTATCATAATGTATAACAGCCAATACATATTATGTAATATATATATATATAGTTTACTATTACATATTTATTTAATTACTTTTTATTTGGTCGTCTTCTTCATGGTTAAGCAACCATTAATGGAGCTTCATATACAAAAAGTATTTTTTAAATAAAAATAAAAGTAAAATTGAATATTTTAAGATCGATCAAGGGGCACCCACTTGTTGGAACGTGCTCGTGGATTCAGGTTGGCGTGGATCGCTGTTCGGGCGTCGATTTTTGAGATAATTGGCGTGGATCGATGGTGAACCACGATATCGCCGTGGATCGCGTCTCGAAGAAAGTGAAGACGTAGTGACTGATTTCAAGCGAAGGTAGTCGCAACAATGACTGTTTCGTGTGCGATGATGAAGATGAAGTGGAGTTATTGCAATATAGAGAGATGGTGTCAGGTTGTGTTCTTGAAGAGAGAAGGCGACGAGAGGGGCTGAATATATCCCATTGTTTACTTTGCAGAAGGGATTTAATAGGTGAAGTCAAACAAGGAAGGGCTTGATTTGACAAGTGACCTTGTACAAAAAGGCAACCACTATATTTATAAATTTACACATATATTTATATCATATATAAATATAGAAGAGAGGGGATGGGGGTTGCCTTAGGCTACCGATTAAGGATTCGGTGCCAACTAAGGTGGTTAGATCCTAAAAGCTTTCTTTCTATAGAGGTGTGGGCTGGGTTAGTGTGTGGGATTGCACACCAAGTTTGGTGCTCCACTGCATCTTACGCCATTGAATGACCTCCCTATGATCCGGGTCATGACACAGTGCTTCGCTATCGGATGCCAGCGCCTCCCTATAGAGGTGCCAATGCTTTTATCTCAGGGTGCTGGTGCTTCACTATCGGGGGTCCACATTTTTGAGTAAAATAGACTTGAAAAAGTATGATAATTCATTTGAAAAAAGGGAGAGAAGAGAGAGAAAAAAAAGAGATCTCTAAAAAAGTTAACTATGACGATTGAAAAGGAATATAACTTTTAAAATATTTTAAAGGTTTTAACATTAGTGAGTAGAGTAGGTCCCATGCCACATGTCGTTCATAGAGCAATCTGGGATTAGAAAAATCTCTACGTTCGACGCACCCCCCCCCCCTCACACAAATATATATAGGCTAGAGACTATGTGCTCGAATGTAGAGATATTTCTACGCCTATTGATATGGGTGTGACACGTAGCGCATTTTTGTGAAGCAATGTGTGTTACTTTATAATCATTTAATCACGTTTTAACTAAAGTTACATTTCTTTAAAAAAAAGTAGATAACCTTTTTTAAATACTCAACGCTTTACTACTGAGGTGGCTTTGCTAGTCGGGGTGTCAGCTTTTCGCTATCGAGGTGTCAGCGTTTTGCTATCAGGGTGCTAGCTGTCATGGGGTCACTCGTCTAGCAGTGACCACCCGTGCGGCACCTAACACCCGAAATGTTAAGTTAACCTGTCTCTGATACCAACTGTCACGGGGTTGTCCTTCGACATGTCATCAACCGGCGCGATGCTTCGCTATCGCATGCAACGAAGCTAACCAATCTCTTCATCAGTTCTGATACCACCCGCCTAGAAGACGAGAACTCCCTCTCGTAGTTACCTCTTTTTCAAGGCCTACCATCCGATGTATCGTGCCCCTTACGACACACTCACTTGCACTAATGGGCCTTGTGCTACCGTGCTCCACTGAGTCCCACGCAGCCCGCCTGCATGTGCGTTCCAAATTACTAGCACACGTCCATACCTAGCCCACATATTATCGTGTTCAACTGAGTCCCACACATCTCTCATGAAGTTGCCCAGTAGTATGCACCGCGACGCGTAGCTCGGGTCATACTTCAATCTCACCTTGGGTGCCACACGACATCACTACGTCGACGTCCTAGGCCCACCCTTTTAGGCCTAGGAGACACTTGCACCCCCTCTGGCGATGCAAAGCCTTATGTGGGTGGAAGACATCCATTCAACACCTCTCCCACATAAATGATCCAAACACCATCTATGGGTAAACAACCCGAGGACCTCAAATATGTTGGTTTGACATAACCCCATAGCACATGTCTCCTGCTCGTGGCACACAATGTCATGTCCTCAGCCATCATGCCCGTGACTCCTCGCATCGTCTTTCTCTGTGACCGTGTCGCGACCATCACAGTACGACCACGTCGTGAGGCCCTCTTGGCTCCATGTCGCGTGCCCTCCTGGCACCACATGCCATGCCGTCCCGACACTAAGATGTTGCGTGCCCTCTTGGCACCACATCGCGTGCCCCAAGTATCAAGTCGTAAGGCCCTCATGGCCCATGTCGTGTTCCCCGCTGGCACCACATGCCATGCCGCCTAAGCACCAAAGTAACGAGTGGTTGTTGTAGAAGGCTTAGATAGCTATGTTGCATTCCCTTGTCAGACAGCGCTTCGTTATTGAAGTGTCAGCGCTTCGCTATCGGGGTGCCAGTGCTTCGCTATCGGGGCCCCACTTTTTTGAGTAAAATAGACCTGAAAAAGTGAGTCTGACACTTCCTTGAAAAAAGAGAGAAAAGAGAGAAAATTCAAGTACGATGACTGAAAGATAATATAATTAAAAAAATTATTTTAAAAGTTTTAACCCTAATTAGTAAAATAGGCCCCATGCCACATGTCGTTCATAGAGCAATCTGCGTGTAGAAAATCTTTTATATATATATATATATATATATATATATATATATATATATATATATATATATATATGAGGCCCGGGACTATACGCCTGGGTGTAGAGATATTTCTGCGCCTATTGATATGGGCGTGACACGTAACACCTTTTTGTGTAAGGATGTGTGTTGCTTTATAATCATTTAATCACATTTTAACTAGAGTTACATTTGTTTTCAAAAAAGTAGATAACCTTCTTTAAATGCTTAGCGCTTTGCTACCAAAGTAGCTTCGCCAGTTAGAGTGTTAGCGTTTTGCTATTGAAGTGTCAGCGCTTCGTCAGCCAGGGTGCTAACACTTTTTTATCGAAGTGTCAACACTTCGCCATCGGGGTGCTAACACTTCTCTCCCGGGGTGTCAGCGCTTCGCTATCGAGGTGCCAATACTTTTCTATCGGGGTGCCAGCGTTTCGCTATTGGGGCCCCTCATTTTTGAGTAAAATAGATCTGACAAAGTGAGTTTGACACTTCCTTGGAAAAAGGGAAAGAAGAGAGAGAAAAGAAAGAGACTTCTCAAAAAGTCAAGTATGACGACTAAAAGGGAATATAACTTTTAAAATACTTTAAAAGTTTTGACCCTAATTAGTAAAATAGGCCCCATGCCACATGCCATTTATAGAGTAATCTGGGTGTAGAGAAATATCTACGCCCGAGCGCATTCTCTCCTCAGCCCACACACATATATATATATATATATATATATATATAGAGAGAGAGAGAGAGAGAGAGAGAGAGAGAGAGAGAGAGAGCTAGTACTATGTTCATAGGCTCGGGCTTGTGAGCTACCTTCGTGCATGGGTGAGGCTGTTAAAGGATCGGGTTGGGCAAAAATTTTGCTTGCCTGACGGGTAAAGGACATATGCAGACCTGAGTGTGCACTCCGACCTGACCCGATGGGAAAACATACATGCCCGAACCAGCCTGAGAATTTATCTGATCTAATGCCTGCCCCCAAAACCCAACCTGACCAGGTTAAAAACCCCTTGTCTTTCTTCAAATTTATATAGAGAATATTGGGTTGGGATGGCTGAGCCCGACAAGATTTTTGCTGCACCTGACCCGATGTATCAAGTCTATGTTGATGGATCTATATGAATCTATTGATCCGACCAGCCAAAAATATGCCCTAGGATCTAGGCGCATGATCAATCAAAACAATAAATAAATAATCCATAATTAAAATATATGTGCGTACCTTAAGTGTGAGTCATGATAATAGGTCGCCGATCTTCAACGATCTCTTCGCTCTCAATACCTCTTAGCATAATGGGGATGCTTTTCCTAATAAGGAGGGTTGAAGTATGTCGAGCAATCGTTGGGACCAAGCATCCCTTATATTTATAGCCAAAGAGTCCTTTCCCATTAAGGACTTAAATTACTAATTATATTGTGATTGAAAATCACAATCATACCTTAACTAAAAGACTTAATTATTAGTTGCTTATTCTCTTTAAATTCATCGAATTAGCAACTATTACATCACAATATTGATCTTACACCATTCATCGGTCAACGGATTGACCATAGTGACGGCTACCAAAATAGAAACTTTTAACATATGTGCCTGCCAGTTAAAATCTCGTGTAGAAGAAGGGGGGGGAAGGAATATCTAGTTGACCCGACCCATTGACAAGCCTACACCATAGAAATCCTAGTCATTATTTGAGATATCCAAGTGGCAAGTCTCTCTCTCTCTCTCTCTCTATATATATATATATATATATATATATATATATATATATATATAGGGTAATGATCATCAGACTCAAGTCACGCATGACTTAAGAAGCGGAAGACAGCTAGATCACATCGCGGACAACATTTGACTACGATCTGATGGTCACCAGCTCGAGTCACGCATGACTTGAGCGTGACTCGAGTTGGGTGATCATTGCCTATATATATGCGACTAGATCTAAAATTTATAATTTTTAGATGTTTCTAACCATTTGATCAAATCACTTATTTTGCTTTGATGTGCATCTTTGCCTGTACAACATTTAAATCTTCATTTGAAGGCTTTTGGAGGATTTTGATCCAACAATAGAGCCTGCTCAATCACACAATTTTTGCGCTAATCTAAAGGATGGCACATAGCACGTGCACTAAATTGTATAATTAGTGTGTCAGGGCATCATTTCCGTAGCATGTGGTGTCATGTGATGCACAGGGTCATCATCCAAGTCTGAATCTTTCTTCTATTTTTAATACAAATGAAGCAATGGTTTCTTTCTATTTTTTGTATCTAATTTATAGGTTTCACTTCATGTGATAAAGAGCCTACGAGCATCGATAACTAAAATTAATTTGAGTTATTGCATTGAAGTCACTTAATTTTTGCCGCATTTAGGCTCTTCATATTACATGATAGAGCTAGATTTTTTTTATGCAGTCATAAGATCAGATCTAATTTAGACGATTGCCCTATGCTCTTCATAACAATGTAGTACTAAAATAGTGCCATGTGTCCAAAATTGATGGCCGATCAACAACGTTGATTCCAAAATTGATGGCCGATGAACAACGTTGATGGCTGATATTAATAGAAGGGCTACGATTCAAAATATCACACTTTTTGAGAGATTCCAATCATTGGAGTAGTGCACTTTAATATTAATGATTGTTCTTAATTTTGATGGCTGATATTAAGGTTCACCCATCGGATATCTTACATCTACTAATAAGCATGATCCTTTGGCTAGGATATGTTCCAACAATGAATTGCCACTTGGGATATTTAGATTGATCATAGATGTGTGCCACATGGCACAATGATAAATTACACTTCAATGTTGTGAGATGAAAATTAATATTTTAATGGTAGAGGATCATTTAAACATTATTTGGTGTTTAAATGCCTCTCGGGAGCATTATCCCTAAATAATTGTGTCCCTCGTGAGGTTTGACCAGTTAGATGGAATGCGATTAACCTGTCACCCTCAATAACTAAGTACAAAGCAAGACTAAGTTCACTTTTATTCTAGGGGAAATTAGAAAAACAACCTTGAAAAAGAAACGTTTTAGCCTATTATACAGACTGCAAACTTTTTAGATAAAAAGGTTTTTACATTTTTTTTTACTTCTAATTTCTGTGAGATGGAAAGTCACTTTACTAAACTACCCTTCATAAAGGGTAGTTTAAGGGCAAAAAATCTGGGCGTTCTTCATTTTCTTCCCTTGTACAAAGAAAAAACAGAGAGAAACCAGAGAGAGAGAGAAAGTAGAGAGAAAAAGTGCGATTTTAAGCTCCAAGCTGCCGTTTTATCGTTTCTTATGATTTCTGCCATTAAAACGCAATTTCAAGCTCAAACCCTCAAATGGTTTCCGCCATTTTATCGTTGTTTATTATGGTTTCCGCCATTAAAGCACGAATTTTTCGTGATTCGGCTACCAAGCATCCACATAAAAAAATAAAAAAATAAAAAAGATTGATTCTCCACATTGTATTCATCCATGAAAAAAGGCATTAACATCAGTTATCAGATATCTGATTGGGTCTCCGAATCATAATTCAGGTGCCACTAAAACCAAACGGTGCGCTAGATTTTTCCATTCGAATGTCCAAACAATGAAGTAATTAATATACTCGTCATTCGATTTCGGCCATTGAATATCAAATCCGAGGTTTGGTAACAAAATGTAATTATTTTTTTCTAACAAGCGATCTAGGTTTAGGGTTAGGGTTACTAATGATTAGTGAAGACAGGGCTTGTTTCTGGTTTGGTTTGAAGAGCCGACGGTTTTTTGCCTTTAAACTACCCTCTTTATAGAAGGGTAGTTTAGTAATCTCACAAATGCAAGCAATACACAAGTGTGTCTAATTTGGCAATCTCACGAAAATTAGAAGTTCAAAAAACAGCAAATGCCTCTTTCTCTAATACGTTTGCAGCCTGTATAATACGCTAAAACGTTTCTTTTTCAAGGTTGTTTTTCTAAAGTGCCTATTCTAATACCAACAAATTTTAAAATAGGGGTACCTTCATTTACAATTCAAGATTCTTTCTTCTCAACCTGAGTTTCATGTGTTGGCTGCTCTGAATCAAACCATGGAGGCGGTCATTGCGTCCCAATCTTTTACATAGATCTTGAGATCATGGGCCTATCGTTTGACTGCCAGATTTTTATTTCATGTGACACATCTCAACAACTAAACATGATCATGACATACATTAAATGTGATTCTCGGATCACTTTTTGGGATGCATTCCATGATCATAGGCATACATCAAATTTTACTATTGGAA
Organism: Chloranthus sessilifolius; assembly: GCA_021018995.1. Taxonomy (NCBI): domain Eukaryota; kingdom Viridiplantae; phylum Streptophyta; class Magnoliopsida; order Chloranthales; family Chloranthaceae; genus Chloranthus; species Chloranthus sessilifolius. The sequence continues at coordinate 2,650,585 of CM037588.1, read as the reverse complement.
GAAAGATGAAGTGTGCATCATCCAATCATAGTATCAAATATCGGCCAATAACGATACGTATCAAGTATCAACTCTGGTATCAATATTGGTATCGACTGATATAGTATTGTATCGGCTGACACCTCTATTTTCTTTTTATTATTATTATTATTTTTTAAATGATACCGATACAATTCGATATCAGCCGATATGTATCGATTCTCCATGGACCGATACCCGATACCGAGTTTAACACCTAGCATCAGTAATTTCCAGCCTTCCAAATCTCTGGGAAAATAATGTTAAAATGATAACAAAGGCCCCAAAATTTGAGGAAGTCAGGCTCCAAGTGACCCAAAGCTCATAAGTTGTACTGCCGAGAAAGAGGTGAAGCGTTAATTAAAATACAGGCCCTATGATTAAGTTAAAATGCCAAATATTAAAGGAAAAGGAAGTTTCCTTACGTTTTTGTTTGATAGAATTATAAGGATCACGGTGCAATGGCAAGTGTCGTCTGCTTCGAGTCTTGGAATTAGTCCCTCTAAAATGAGGGTAATGTTGCCTACAATCCACCTCTCATAGATGCCGTTGAAAGCGGGAGCCTTCGGCACTAGGTATGACTTGTTTTTGGCATTATAAGGAGATGGAAAAGAAAGTAAATAGGCTCATCCAAAAACTCGTTTCCATACACTAAGACATTTCAGAGAGAAGTCGATTCAACCTTTCAAGTGGCTGAAACTGAACTTTTCACTACTACAATTCGAGTTTTTTCGTCATTTCAACACTATTTTGGTAAAAAAATGGGGCACTTTAAAAAAACAGCCTTCATTTACAAACTTTTTAGCCTATTATATCAAAACTCAAGTTTTTAGCTAAAAGGGTTTTCACAGATATTTGAACTTCAGAGATTCGCGAGATGTAAATTACTCAACACGTGTGAGTGCTGGTTGCAGTGGTGAGAATACAAATTTGCCCTTCTTCTATGTAGAGGGTAAGGGTGTTTCGTCTTCTCCCATTACCCAATAAGTTTGGGTCTTCTCCAATTACAGAGTGGAAAGCACCGGCGATTCTCCGATCATCTCCCAAATCTTTTCGGTGATCTGATTTTCCGACATATCTAAATCTGCAAGCCTGTTCATGCTGCAAATCGAGCTTGGAATCTTATCGGAGATCCAGTTCCGGCCAAGCAAAACTCTATTGACCATTCTCAACTCGCCGAAGTTTCCGAGAATTTGGTCGGAGATTTCGTTTTTGCTTAGATCGAGGTGCTTGAGTTTGGCGATATTCACAATCGATGCCGGGATATTGTCGGTGATCTGGTTATCGACGAGATTGCCTACGGTGAGGTGCGCTAGTTTTCGATGTCCGATGGGATGACGTCGGAGATTTGGTTTATGTGGAGCGAAGAGAGTGAAGTGATGCAGGCCGAGATCTAGTCGGAGATTTGTTTCCAGTCGGCGATGACGAGTGACGTCAGCTGGTCGAGTTTGTAGATCTCCGGCGAGATTAGGCCGGTGAGTTTTGTGAGTTATGATTTAGAAAATAGTGGAGAAGACAATCAGAAGGGCAAATTTGTAAATTCACAAATCTACTCAAACTCACGTGTTGAGTATTTAAGATCTCACGGATCTCTGAATTTTAAAAAAATGTTAAAACCTTTTTTTCTAAAAGGTTTGGGTTCTGTATATTAGACTAAAGCGTTTGTAAATGATGGTTGTTTTTCTAATTTCCCCAAAAAAATGCCTTTTCCGTAAACTAAGGGTATTGTTTTACGAGCTGGCCAAAACAACCTCTTGCACTCTTTGCCACGGACTACTAATCGAATAGAAGAAATCAATTTCCAAACATCCTAATGAAACAACAAAATTTTCATCTTCACATGAAATCATATTATTTTTTCTTTATCGGTCACATGAAATCATTTTAGAGGAAATCAATCAGGAATTTGATTTCATTTCCTGTTTGGAGTTTCCTTACTAATAAAAAAAACGCTTCCATAAGAGTCGGAAAGGTCCAAACTAGTAAGCAAGATGAATAAACGTTATCTCTTATAAACTAACAAAACTTCAGAAAACCCTTAGGAGCTAGATGTTTTCATTGTATTATGCCAATGACGAAGAATAATAATAATAAAGAAATAGGAACCACGATAAAATATTTTCGACATCTTAAATTAAAATAGACTACAGCAGCCACCTTTGTTCTTCAAAGTTGGGCACTACCTCATCTAGCATTTGACCTCCTCCAGCCCATGGGCGAAGTAGAGGAAAGTGGGATCTGTGGCACCTTCTTTGTAGTAGGCAAGCACCAGGCTGCTGTCATCGTTCATGCTCTCTCCCACAAAACTGCAAAGCAAACTTATTCATAAGCCCCAGATGACTGAACAAGATAGCAAGTCTAAATTTTAATTTTTTTAATCGACAACCAACATGCCCAATGCACAAACAAATGTGGCATCAGTGTTCAAGCCTTTGATCAGAAGGTGGTGGTGTTGGAATACAAACCCAAGTAAAGTGGGTCTTGGGTTGCACACATTGAAAAACTATTTTGGGACATGCTTAAGTAACTTTTTCAAGTTATAAGGTGACCTTTCATTTCTCAAGAGAGAAATAATTATTTTATTTTGTTTCCTAGAAGTCATTTCTTAGGTGTCCTTTTATATTTCAAAGTATCTTTTACTTTCTTAATGTACTTTTATCCTTATATATATCGGTATACAAGTTGAATCTTTTAAATAAAAAGTAAATTTAAAGTGTTAGTAGCTAGCAAGCTCTTTTAGTATAAGAAAATCCTTTGTAGTGCAGTAACACAAGCTGATCTATTTTATCTCATTCAAATTGGTATCAGAACTCCGTTCAATTAAGTAAGATGGCGAATATGATTTAGCCCCAAATTCCAGCCTTAATAAAAAAAATCTATGATAATTGGAGCATCCAAATGAAAGTCTTGCTAAGATCGCAAGATTTGTGGAACATCGTCGATAACGGCTACAATAAATCGGAATCACCACAAGCGGAAGCAACACTTACGACAACTCAAAAAGAGGCATTAAAAGAAGTACGAAAGAAGGATAAAAATGCACTTTTCTTAATCTACCAAGGAGTTGAAACATCAATTTTTGAAAAAATATCAAATGCCACATCGTCTAAGCAAGCTTGGGAGATCTTGCAAAATTCATTCAAAGGAGTTGATAAAGCAAAAACAGTTCATCTTCAAACTCTTCGAGCTGAATTTGAATCCATTCGTATGAACAAAAGTGAGTCGATTTCAGAATATTTTTCTCGCATTTTGATTATTGTTAAGAAAATAAAGCGAAATGGTGAAAGCATGGAGGATGTGCGGGTGATAGAAAAAATTATAACATCGTTGATACAATGATTTGAACACGTTGTGGTGGCGATTGAAGACGCGAAAGATTTGTCCACTCTTTCAATTGATGAACTCATGGAATCACTTGAAGCCCATGAACAAAGAATGAAATAAAACTCTAATGAAGAAGTAGAGCAAACTTTGTAAAACAAATTTGTCCTTAAAGAAGATAAAAAGAACTTCAGAGGACGTGACAGAGGATATCGAGGCAGATGTTTTACTCGTGGTGGCCGTAGTAATTACCATAATAAAAAGGACGTGGTGATCATGGTAGTTTTTTAAATGAACGAGGACGAGGCGAAAGAGAAAGAGGTCATAGAGATCTTTCCAATTCATCATACAAGCTAAGGTATGATAAATCACATATCAAATGTTATAATTGTCAAAAGTTTGGTCACTATAGTAATGAATGTAGAACAAGCTAATCTCTCTGAAGAAAAGGTTGATCAAGTAACTACTGTGTTACTTGCATATAAAGGAGATGAATTAAGAAATCAAATCACTTGGTTTCTTGATACTGGGGCCAGTAATCATGTGTGGTGAAAAAGATATGTTTACCGAGTTTGATGAGTCGGTAAAAGGTGATGTGACGTTTGGCGACTCATCTAAAATTTCAGTAAAAGGAAAGGGAAAAATTATAATTCAATTAAAAAATAGTGATCATCAATATATTTTCGATGTTTATTATATTCCCGCAATGGGAAACAATATTCTGAGTTTGGGACGACTCTTAGAAAAGGGTTATGACATACGCATGAAGGACTATACCCTTATTATTAGAAATTGCAATAATGATGTCATTGCAAAGGTGGAGATGCCAAAGAATAGACTTTTCATTTTAAACATCAAGAATGATGCAGCTAAATACTTCAACTCTATTGTGAAAGATAACGCTTGGTTATGACATTTACGCTATGGGCATCTTGGTTTTAGCGGGCTAGAGTTGTTATCTCAAACTAATATGGTGAAATGTTTACCTAAAATTGAGCATCCAAAATAATTATGTGAAGGATGTATTTTGGGTAAACAATATAGATTGAATTTTTCGGTGGGAGAATCAAGAAGAGCTTTTGAACCTCTTCAACTTATTCACTCTGATGTTGTGGGTCCAATGGAGGTTACATCAAAAGGAGGAAATAGGTAATTTCTCACTTTTATCGAAGATTTCAGCAGAAAGACTTGGGTGTATTTTCTCAAATAAAAATAAGATGTATTTGAGACTTTCATGCAATTTAAATCAATGGTGGAAAAATATAGTAGTTACTTTCTTAAAACATAAGATCTGATAAAGGTGGTGAATACACCTCAAGTGCATTTCAAGAATTTTGCAGGTCATATGGAATCAAACATCAGTGGACGGCTGCATACACTCATCAACAAAATGGCATCGTAGAAAGGAAGAATCGCACCATCCTTGACATTGCAAGGAGTATGCTCAAAGGAAAGAACATGCCAAAGGAGTTTTGGGCAGAGGCAGTTGCTTGTGCTGTCTATTTGCTTAATAGAAGCCCCACCAAAAGTGTCAAGTTCATGACACCTCAAGAAGCATGGAGCGGCTACAAACCCGGAGTTGGACACCTCAAAGTGTTTGGATGTATTGCATATGCACATATTCCAAGTCAAAGAAGAACGAAGCTTGATGACAAGAGAGGCAAATGCATCTTCCTTGTACATGATGCACTTACAAAGGATTACAAATTATTCAATTGTGTAATCGAGAAGATCATTATTTCTAGATATGCTATCTTTGATGAAGAAACATCTTGAAAATGGAACACACGTGAAGAACAAAGTAAAGAAAAAATTCTAGTTAATGAAGAAGTCATCAAAGAGAATGATAAGGAGAATCAAACTCCTCCTCCAACTCCTCCTCAAACTCCTTATTCATCATCATCATTTTCGTTGGCCGATATTGCATCATCAAGTAGTCAATCAAGGGCACCGATAAAAATGAGAAGTCTCAATGATATATACGATCAAGCGGAGGTGGTCGATTTCACTTTATTTTGCCTTTTTGCGAATTGTGATCTGTTGTACTTTGAAGAAACTATTATTGATCGTAGATGGCAAAATGCTATGGATGAAGAAATCAAAACAATAGAAAAGAATAACACATGGGCACTTACCACTCTACCAAAAGAAAAAAAGGCGAAAGAGTGAAATGGGTCTATAAGACAAAAAAGAATAAAAAAAGTGAAGTTGAAAGATACAAAGCGAGGCTAGTCATCAAAGGCTAGAAACAACGTCAAGGCATTGACTATCAAGAAGTGTTTGCACCAGTTGCAAGATTTGATACTATAAGGCTCCTTATAGCCTTACCTGCCCAAGAGCATGGAACACTCGCTGTGTACCGATTAAAGAAAACATTGTATGGGCTTAAACAAGCACCACGAGCATGGAACACTCGCATCGATGAATTCTTTCAAAAAAATGAGTTCATAAAATATCCATATGGGCATGTCTTATACACCAAAACAAACAGTGTTGGGTATATAATGATCATTTGCTTGTATATTGATGACATGATCTTCACAGGAAATTATCTTCCTATGATTGAAAATTTTAAAAAATTCATGATCAAAGAATTTGAAATGACCGACATTGGAAAGATGTTATTTTTCCTTGAGATAGCAGTAAAGTAAATAGAGGGAGGAATTTTTATCTCACAAGAAAAGTATGCAAAAGAAATTCTTAAAAAATTTAAAATGAACAATTGCAATTCGGCAAACACACCTATGGAAGTGGGTTTGAAGCTACAAGAGGAAGAACAAGTCTATTCGGTGGATTCTACACTCTTCAAAAGCTTGGTTGGAAGTCTTAGATATTTAACAGTCACTCGACCTGACATTGCTCACAGTGTTGGAATCATCAGTAGATTCATGGAAGCACCAAAATACAGTCACTTCTTGGCTGCTAAAAGGGTTTTGCGATACATCAAGGGTACAATTGATCATGATTTGTTTTATAAGCCTACCAATGCTTTTTTGATCTTGTAGGATTCACAGATAGTGACTTTGGTGGAGATCCTGATGAAAGAAAAAGTACATCAAGATATGTTTTCAATATTGGTTCAGCTGCAGTCTCGTGATCATAAAAAAAATAACATGTTATTGCTCTCTCATCATGTGAAGCTGAATATATAGTTGCTACAGCATGTGCTTGTCAAACTATTTGGTTGAAGAATTTATTAAAGGACCTGCATCACTCTACAAGCCAACCAGCAACGATCTATGTTGATAATAGATCAGCCATTTCATTAGAAAATATTCCTGCGTCTCACGGTCGAAGCAAACATGCAAACATATTGACACAAAGTATCATTTTATCCGAGATCAAGTGAAGAAGAATGAAGTCACGCTCATCTATTGCAAGTCTGAAGAACAAGTTGTGGACATTTTTACGAAGCCTTTAAAGTTTCATACGTTTCATACATTTCAAGGATTGAAGACTTTACTTGGAGTAACTTCGAAACTTAGGTTTGAGAGGGAGTGTTAGAATACAAACTCAAGTAAAGTGGGTCTTGGGTTGCACACCTTGAAAAACTATTTTGGGACATGTTTTAAGTAAATTTTTCAAGTTATAAGGTAACCTTTCATTTGTCAAGAAGACCTTTCATTTCTCAAGAGAGATAATTATTTTGTTTTGTTTCCTAAAAGTCATTGCCTAGAAGTCATTTCCTAAGTGCCTTTTCAAGGTTCTAGGTATATTTTCATATTTCAAAGTGTCTTTTACTTTTTCAATGTACTTTTATCCTTATATATATTGGTGTAACCGAGTCTATTTTATCTCCTTCAGGTGGAACCTGTCACGTGCAATGGTTTTGATTCTTTGCAGTCGCAAGCAATGTCACAACCACTGATCACTGTGATTATAAATCAGATGGTGATGCTGGTGGAACTTTTGGAGCTCATAGGGAGGTGTAAACCTAATCGTTTAGGTATGGATACGAGGTTTGGAGGTTGGAAAGCAAAGGGGGTCTTCTCGGTCCGCTCTTTCTACAACTAGTTCAGCAACCTTTGGTGCAGTGTAATTGGGTGGCAGTTTGGAAAGGTTGTGCTCTTGGGGTGAGATTTTTTGGGTGCACTTCAGCATGGGGTCGTAACCTCACGATCGACCAATTACTTGAAAACGGGGGCTTGAATCTTGGGATTAAATGCTAATCTGATGCGGAGTCAGATTGATCATCTTTTCATTCACTGTTGGTTTGCTAGAGAAATCTGGACTATTGTTTACAAGATCTTCTGACTAAAATGGGTTATGGCACTTGGCCCACGTTCTTGTGGGACTGACATATTCCGAGGAAATAAAAGGTCTTTGTGGAGAGCTACGCTGCGTGTGGTGCTTTGGGTTGTTTGGTTGGAAAAAAAACGATCAGATGATTCGAAAGACTTGAAACCTATTGCCTTGGTGATTCAGAGTAGTAGGGGCTGGGTTCTAAACTGGGCTCCGTTGGATAAAAATGCTATGGGTATAGAGGAGGGAAAGGCGGTGGTCGCTTGGGATGATTTAGTTTTGGTTTGAGGGGCTCTAGGATGTTTTGATTTCCTCCGGGAATTTTTGGTTTCTTTTTTGTATTTGTTGCCTTTTCCTGTCTGTGGTTTAGCCCTTTGCCATCTCGCAAGTTTGTATTTTCTTTCTTTTTGTTTCTAATATATTGCTCATTCCGAATGCAAAAATATTAAAAAAGCACATTAGCTATAAAGCTTTCTCTTTCCATAATTTGAATCATATATGGCATATTGAGACCACAGAGAATCAATGGACAGTATGATGGTTATAAAAGTCTTAGTCAATTGTGATACACAGATAACACGTCCATGTTGCGCTCAGCTAAATTTACGTGGCCTATTTCTGACACAGCATAGACCAGTGAAAGATGTGTTGAATCACGGATGGTTTCCCTTTGCCGTGGCATAGTCTAAGGAAGCCAGAACCGTTAATGCTACATTATGAAGGTAAAGTACCATAGCATCATTCCACATGATCACGACCATGCAAGAAGAACCATGGTTTTTAATCAAGGAAGCGCGAATACTCCATTTTTGGCAATGTACCCGTACCGAATATGTATCGGATACCAATACTTGACGGATACGGCTGCATGTATATCGTGGGCGTTTCCCGAAAAAAAATAAATTAAAAGAAGAAATCAAACTGCGAGTTTGGGATTTAGGATTTTTCATAAAAGAAGAAGAAATCGAAGAAGCCTACCTCTTTGAAATCAGTCTCTACGAGTTTTTTTTTCATATTCTTCTTCTTCTTTCGACGTTTAATAATCTAAAATATACCTAAAAATATATAAAAATAATTTTTAAATACATATATCCCGGTCGTATCTTATCCAATTTTTTTACAAGTATCGTATCTTTGTACCCATATCGTAACGTACCCATGTCCCGTACCTGTGTTCCTACTTCTAATTACAGGAAACTGGACATCCCAGACAAAATATCTCGATATCGGGACTTTCCAAGATGCAACCCGAATCCAAGATTTAAATCCATTGCAAGAATAGAGGATCATCCTAAATGTACTTTCTTTTGTTATGTGGTACGAGATAGCAAACAAGAATGAACTTCCCTGAACTTTACACACTAGAGGTTGCCCCTAAAATAATGTTTCTTAAGAAACTCATTTCTGTTTTCATATCGCTCATTCAAACAAATATATATATATATATATATATATATATATATATATATATATATATATATATATATATATATAATGAATGTATCACTTTGTTCAATGTGGAGCTCAATGTGGAGCCAAAACACTGTTTGGTGCCACGTAGAGGAAGGTTATGTTGTTTAGATCATCTTTAAGAAAATTCATCTTCACCATAAGTTTTTTGACACTAGAAATCTGGACCATTGAAATCAGCCAATATCCTAACTGTGTCACGTTGTTCCATATGGAGCTTTGCATTGCTTAGACCATCTTTAAAAAAAATTCAAAAATTCATCTCCACGTGTGTGTTTTGAGGCTTGAAATTTGGACAATTTAAGTTGGGCACTGTCTGATTTTTGCCTTCTAAACTTTATTTTATTTTAAATTGATCTCAACAATGCACATAAGGTCCACGTGGACATTGTTATACGCTCACAGTATAACATTGGGCACCTTACGATATCATATATATATATTAGTTGCTCCGCTCTCATGTAAAGCATGGGCAGGTCGTATGGATAAACTAAAGAAAAATGAAAGTATATTTTAATGGGGAAAGTAAAAAAATGAGTGAACTTCAATTGCTCAAGCCTCAAAAACATATGGTCCTCATGCATTTTTGAAATTTTTTTCAAGAGATGATCTAAACACTGCAGCCTTGCTCCACATGGGCCATTGAGCAAGGTGAAGGTGCTGCACTGGAGCACCCTACTGGGGTCCTGGGATGGTACCAGTTGGAGGCTACATGAATGTGCACAACGCGTCCCAAAACCTGGGACAACTGGTGCTGTCCGAGGGTTCAAACCTCAGATGTTGTCCTAGGCTCCTGGGGTCCATATATGCGTTTCAGTGCCACATGGAAGGGGTCCTGGGGGCATGGTGTAGCATCCCAATTTTGAACTCTGGGATGGTACCAGTTGGAGGCTACATGATTGGGCACATCGCGTCCCAAAACCTGGGACAAGTGGCGTTGTCCGAGGGTTCAAACCTCGGATGCTGTCCTAGGTTCCTTGGTGTCCATATATGTGTTTCAGTGCCACATGGATAGAATGGAATGTTGTCCTGCGTTCCAACCTGGGACAGTTTCCCAGGCTCATGGTGTCCATATATGTGTTTGGGTGCCAGATGGATGCAATGGGACGTCGTCCCAGTGTTCAAACCAGGGACACTTTCCCAAGTTCCTGGTGTCCATATGTGTTTGGGTGCCACAAGGATGCAATGGGAAGCTGTCCCAGTGTTCAAACCTGGGTTGCTGTATCAAATTCTTGGCATCCATATGTGTTTCGGTGCCACATGGATACAATGGGACACTGTCCCAGCATTCAAACCTGTCGTGGCATCCCAAGTGTAAGCAATCCATATATATATATATATATATATATATATATATATGGGAATGCTAACCTCACCCTTTTCATTGTGAGGGTAGCATCGTCCCCGGTCAATAATACCCTTGTTAGAGGGCATGACATTTTCATAAAATTATGAGACATTTTAGTAAAGTTGAACTAAATAATAAATGAGGTGCATGTAGTTGCGATAAATGAGGTATCCCCATTTATTAAAAGCACCTAATTTTTTATCTAATTTAATTTTACTAAAATGTCCCTCATAATTTTACGAAAATACCCTTTAATAAGGGTATTATTGTCCGGGGAGGATGCTAACCTCACAATGAAGAGGGAGAGGTTAGCATTCCCATATATATATATATCCAGCGAAGGGAAAATCAAGAAGGTAGGTAGTTCATACAATTGGAGATCACTAAGCTTGCTAAGTAGGAACTTCGTTGCCTCCTCAATGTGCTTCTTAAATTTCTCTTGATTCTCCCCTTCCAACTTGGGTGTAAGCAACTTTATATATCGCTTAATGTAAGTTATGAACTGCTTCTTGTCAAAAGGAGGTTGTTCCTGCAAATAAGACCAACAAAGTATCAAACCCAACTGTCTGTTTCAGACCACAGCTAGGAATTTGGGGTATTCAAGCAGCAGAAATTGATTAAAAAGCACAGGAGAGCATAAACCTGAAGCCGGAAAGTGTCAACAATATCAACCACTTTAACAGTCTGATCATCAACTCCCTCATCTTCCTCAGCACCTTCTGCAGAAGGGTTTGCCCCAATGTCTACATTGACAGCTCCTTGAACAACCCACTGCCAAAATATTGAAGGCATTTATTATAATTCCCACTGCCAAAGATTCTGGATCGACCAAATTTATTTTGAAGCGCTGATCTTCATATATAACAATACATCTGGTATACTAGTAATTTCATATGGAGTAAAAGCATAAACAAGTTTCTGTATTGGATATGTAAAATGCATTAATTCCACGTATCCTAATGTGAAAGAAAATGTAAAAAGCCGCTCGATTCATCATTGGAATCCGTGGAGTCGAAGCATTTCATATATCCCATAGTAGAAAGCCTCAAGTCATAAATAAATCCATTCATAACAAAGACTACTATGAGATATATGCCCTATGACAAATTATGGTAAATATAAAAGCGAAAAGCTTATAATCAAAGAGTTAAATCTCACAACATCGTGCAAGGTGCAGAAAACAAAGCTTATAAGCTATACACCTGAGGACTTTCAACTTCCAGAAAGTGATTGTATATATATATATATACTATAGAATAATCAGGATATAAGCTGTTCAAGACACATGTTTTGAGCCTTTTGACAGGTCACAAAAGCCAAGAATGTCTGCCACGCAATTACTCCTTGATCTTGATTCATATGATCAATTACAAAAACTGACTATCTTTGCCACCTAAAGCCTAATAGTGATTACTTGTTCATGATTCAACCATATAGATGCGTGTGACTGTGTTTGTGTATGAGAGAGAGAGGGGGCTTCTCACGGTATGTTTTATCCAAGATTTCTCACAAAAGCGAAAAAAAATAAAAGGTTTTTGACCATCAAAATTTTGACTTCATTAGTTTCTTTTTGTTAGTTTTATTTGAGTAATCGAGTTAAAGTAGGAAAGTTACAGTTAAGGACTAGTTTGCTTTATACAGACAGCTTTGTTTAGTAGGATTATTGTTTTAAGAACTTGTATGAAATCGAGATTTACCGGGCGTGAAATTTTTGTGGGGTTAGTTCCAAACCCTATCTATCAAGTTTGAAGTTGTCTCTATTTGTCTGACGATAGATTGTTAAAGGTGCATTGATAATGTGTTTTTATTTTTCTCCTCTATTAGTGCACATCTTCCTAACTTATCACATCATTGTCATTGACCAAGAACAAAACAAAAAACAAGAAACACAAATTTCACAAAAATAATCCTTTTCTACTATGTTTATGTTATTTTTTGAAAATAGACAACTTCCTTTTAAATAGGCCTGACCACCTCCAGCCAAAAAACAAGGATCCAATCATCAATATTTTTTTGAACATATTGAGGGCCCAATGTCAAGAACTTGTGAAAAGAACACTTTCTGAAGGACCAAATCCAGAACAATGTTACTCAGATGATTCTACTTTTTAATTTCTTGTTGGGCCAACACCTTGTCACACACTTGGCCACTCTCCACATTGCATATATCATTTTTTATCACTAACAACGAAGTAACCAGCAAACTAGAAAATAAGGTGACACTAACTAGACATGTATGGCTCTTCTAGACATGAGAGGACAAAGTGTCATGTGATGTAATCAAATGTGTCTCCAAGTCAACCAGTAGATGGTGTGCCCCTTATAGGAATTTTCAATGTATTAGCAACTACAAACAAGAATGTTTGGATGATCACCACCTTGTTTAATGCAACAATCTGATAGATTTCAGTATGGGTACCATTATTCACACCTCATGAAACTGTAACCTCACACCATTTCTTCCGACTAGAATGCATTGATCACTTTGAATCAGACGATGGAGATCGATTTTCGCCAACTCTTCCACAAGATGGATCTTGATATCGTGAACATACCATAAGAGAGTCAGTTTTTTATTCCACGTGGCCACAATCCAAAAAGTGACCTAACTCACGTGGCACACGCTCAAACGTGATTTAAGGACCACCTTTCGGGATGTGTGCCTTGTAGAATAAAAAACTGATTGTAGGATGGTACGCCCATGATCTCAAGATCCATCTTCTGGAAGATTGGGAAGAAAAACGATCTGCATTGTCTGATTAAAAGTGGTCAATGCATTCTGGCCGGAGGAGAGGGGTGAGGTTACAGTTTCATGGAGTGTGAATAATGGTACCCTTTCATTATTTGCGCTCTACTATCCAAACGGATAATGGTTTTGCAAACGACATCTCGAACAGGATCAATGCCAGGTGGTTGAGGTTTTGATATGCAAGTGGTGTGTTGGGTGACTAATGAGTGTCACTTCCCCCCACAGGGATTTATCCCTACTTACTTGGTATGTGTGATGTGCGGCTGTTGCACGTGCCCGGGCACTTAGTCGGGTGCTCTAAGAGGCCCGGATACCCTGTCATCGAAAAGAAGAAAAGACAAAAAGAGTGTCACTTCGAGTGAAAGGGTATTACTACATGGCCTACATTATTATCATGCAAATTGTTGGGCCAAGAAGAAGCGATAAGAAGAAAGACAAACTGTAACTAAGATGTGAGCGCTAAAGTGGATGCATTGAGTAACAAGGAAAGAATTAGGACTGAGCGCATAAGTGACCTCAATAAATGAGAAAAGCATGTAATGAGTTCATTTCCCATTCAATTGATGTTCCTTTAAGCTATGATTTGTCAGGTAGTTCTTGGATTGGAATTTTTTTTTGTTGAACTAATTATTTGCTAGGAAATTATATTTGACAATTAAGTGAAATAATTGTTTGATTATCGTGTACACTATTCTATTATATTGATCAGAAAATTAACTAATTGGATGGCAGTTTTCCCATATCAATATTTTGGAGGTTGTCGTGCTGGGCATGCAAACACATGGAAAATGTGCCATGAATCAAGGTAACACTGCTCCACGATATTTGCACAACCTCAAGACAACGGTTTTTTTTTTAGCATCCATCCAGTGATGAAGTATTGGTCATAAAAATCAACAATCAGTTAGTGAAACAAAAAAAAAAAATCAAGTAGTTCAACAATGCTAACCTTGCCCTCGATTTCCCACAACATCCCATTCAGGATTTCTTTGTATGAAAATGAGTCTGAGAGAAGCTCATCACCTGTTTAAGGATAAAATAATAAGACTCAATGTTAACGACAAAAAAAGATTGTCCAAGCGAGACAATTGCATCGAATAGAAGAGACTGACTCATGATAACATTTATATGGAAACCACAAATGCAAGCAGCCATACTTTTGCAGGTAAGTTAAGAAGAGCAGTAACGGTATTATGTATAAGCATGGAACACAAAAATTAGATTCGCCCCACCTCAAAAATATTATAAACTAATATTGGCATCTTGGTAAGAAGATATCTGAGGTAGTAGACTCTATAAGTTTCAGCAACTCTTCAGAAGGTTATTCCATATTTCTCTCAATTTCATAAAAGAAATTACATGGATGGATGCCTTAACCATTCACACCTATTTTACTTGAGTGGCCAGACCATTTGGAGAACACATTAAACCCTCATCGGTAACAAAGAAAACTTATCGAGATGTTACATCCAAAGCAATCAGCTGAAATTGCAAGTGAAGACAACTGAAAAGTGTAGCCAATGGCGATTTTATTTCATGGACTGGTTTTTGTTCCTGAGACACAGAAGCGAAGGGGGAATGTCCATTCCCAGAATTTTAGAACATTAGTGCTTTCTAATATTACAAGATTATCTTAATTGTTCCAAGGAAAATATTTTTCTTAAGTAATAATAATGATCTCTTTAAGGTTTGCTTGTTTTTTAAATTTCCAACCGCTCCAATAACTTCTGAATTTGCATGTTGTGGGCACAAGCTTTTCATTTTTCGATACAATGCTCTATTTAATTTCATTTTGAAACCTTCTCTTAGTACACCATAGCCCCTGTTACCAGTCAGTTCTAGAATTTTTCCGTGTATTGGTCTGTATGTGTATATTGTTCTAATATTTATAGGTAAAATGTAGTAGTATCATTTTAATGTGTGGTACCATTTCAAATATAACAACTGAAGGCCCTTAACTTTATCAAGATCTATATTGAATTAGCTGAGCAGTAGCGAACATCATTTTGATTGTAATGGGAATAACCAAAGCTACATATAATTCTTTTTCCATTTCCCCCATTTTTTTAAATTATGGAAAGAAACAGGGGAAGATGACAAACAAACCCATTAGATAACTAAAATAAATCCAGCCAGTACAACATGCAGGTGAGGGCATAAATCCAACACCTATTTTTTATTTTAAATATGTTAATTGCATTACAAGTGGAAACTTAAGTTTAAAAAAAAAAAAGTTGGCAAAATTTATTTGGATAAATAGCTAAAAAGTTTCTCATGCAAACTCATAAATCTAACAGACTTCAAGGAAGCAAGGTGCTAGGCGCACAGCAACACACAAAGAGCAATGATCTTTTGGTGACTGGCAACATTATTTATGTCATACAATCATTGGCCAAACTTCCAACAGTGGCATAGCAGTGTCACCACCATAATATAAGTATCCGCTATAAAATTAACGTCACAAAATCCATATCAATTGAGAATATTGACAATGAGATAATGCTGTGGAGTGTTTTGTGCTTTTTAATTCAAGGAGCAATGTGAACAAACTTTAAATGATTCAATATGATTCCCTTTGAATAGGATAGCTATCGATTACACAGGCTGATGAGTCACTACTTGTATCATTCTAATTATAGAATGAACTTTGGACTCAGCGGGCTGAGGAGTTGCCACTTATTTACTAGGAAAATCCAATTGATAATCGTTAAAAAGCACTTTATATTCAATGTTGAGTTAGTCCACAAAACAAAATTTTCCCCATCCTCGTAAGGCCATTGTCACATATGAGATATTGATTGAGAAGTGCAATGAGCTGTCTCACGGGTAACCGTTTGAAACTTAATTCCAAGAGACATCTTATAAATTCGTTTGGCAATCTCGAGTTATTCTTTCCTAGGGATGGCATTTTTTTTTCATAGGGATGGTGCATACTAGGGCTCTCAATGGACCGAGCTGGTCTGGATTTATGCCCGGACATGGCCTAGGGATGGTTTTTTTTTTCATAGGGATGGTGCATACTAGGGCTCTCAATGGACCGAGCTGGTCTGGATTTATGCCCGGACATGGCCTAGAAATGACTTTTTTTTTAGGTGTAAACCCAGCCTGAGCCCTATACCGGGTTAAGCATGATCCAGTCCGAGTTAACTCTGGTTGGACTTGGACTAAATGCCCCAACCAAGGTAGTTAAGGCGGTGTGGCGAGGTCACGGCGAAGAGGCTCGCTACGCCATGGCAAGGCTATTTACTATTATAATTTTTAAAATTATTTTTATCTATTAATTAATAGTATTTTTTTTATATTTTTTATATAAGAAAAAAATATAGGAAGAAAAAATTCAACTACTAAAGCATTCATACTTTGATTCTAATATTGAGGATTTCATATTCTAGGATTAAGCAAATATTAATAAATACAAATCAAATATAGAACATTAACAAATTTGCAACATGGTAAGTATAAATAAATAAATAAATATGAAATATTAACAAATATAGAATATTAAAAAATATGAAATATTAAGTACACATACGGTAGTGTTGCCGACGCTGAGGTTTCAGCGACGCTGGTGTTGGTAGTTGTTGTGACAAGAGAGAGAGAGAGAGTCGAGGATTTTGTAACTTATAAGTTGAGGTTTTGTGACTTGTAATTTAACTTTTGTAACTTATATATTATAAAAATGTCATGACTTATAAGTATTCTATGTTATTATCCAAAAAATAAAATAGCGTGCATAACGACGTCATAATGCTATTCAGCCACGGCGACACTACGACGTCGCTATTTAGCCATCATGGCTATTTGGGCATATATGGCGTTTCCCATCGCCATTCGCCATAGCGAGGCTATAGCGTGACCTTGACCTCGGCCTGAAATATCTATATAATATAATATGAAATATTATAATATTTATATATATACAAAATGCATTTTCCTAAAATGCCCTGAGATTAAACCATTGAATAGTTTAATCTCTAGGCATTTTAGTAAAATGTTACCATTCCCATTAATAAAAATCTCATAGACTAGCCCCCTTATATCAAAATTTTTTTCTATGTACTCTCTTCTGAGTCTTCTCTATATTCTCTGTCTCTAGTCCACTCTCGGCCGATGCTCACGGCTCTCTCTGGTCTCTACACTCTGTCTCTTCTCTTAGTTCTCTATACGCACATCCCAGTCACCGCTCCCTCTGACTCTGCTCTACGGCAGCAAGTAACATAATCACCTTCTCTATATTCTCTCAGCAACACTAGTGCACCACCACTGCTCAATCAATGACCACCATTGCTCCACGACAACACCAACACAACACGCATGACCTATGCTCGATCGGCGGCCACACCACCACCACTACGAACTTATGATTCCATGTTCTCTCTCTTTAGTCTCTACGCTCTTTCTGATCTGAGGCTCAGGTGTGATCTATTGATTTCTTTTGTTAATTATTTTATCACTGCAAAGTTTCCACTGCAATCAATTAATTTTTTTTTGCTTAAACCCTAACCCTAAATCGTAACTAAACCCTAAACACTAAACCTAATCGAAACCCTGATATCCCTAAATCCTATTTAAACCCTAATCTAGTGACCCTAAGTCCTACCTGAAATCCTAACACTAAGTCCCTAACCACCATTGCTCCACAACAACACCAACACAACACGCATGACCTATGCTCGATCGGCGGCCACACCACCACCACTACGAACTTCTGATTCCATGTTCTCTCTCTTTAGTCTCTACGCTCTTTCTGATCTGAGGCTCAGGTGTGATCTATTGATTTCTTTTGTTAATTATTTTATCACTGCAAAGTTTCCACTGCAATCAATTAAATTCTTTTTGCTTAAACCCTAACCCTAAATCGTAACTAAACCCTAAACACTAAACCTAATCGAAACCCTGATATCCCTAAATCCTATTTAAACCCTAATCCAGTGACCCTAAGTCCTACCTGAAATCCTAACACTAAGTCCCTAACCCTAAACCAATATCTTAATTAAACTACCTAAACCCTAATTAAACTCTATACGCTAACCCCAATTCCTAACCAAACCCTAATTCCTTATCAAATCCTAACCCTTAACCTAACCGAAACCCTAATCCTAAAACTAATTCCTAATTAAACCCTAACCTTAAGATTGTCTAATATTCTGATTATTCAGGAAAGCCTTTGTGGCTAATATTCTAATTTTTTAGGAGATTCTATGACTGTCTAATTAATTAGGAAATATTCTAATTATTATTGTCAGTAATATTTTGGGAATAATAGTATGATCATCTAATTATGTGATTATCATTATTATATCACCTAACACAACATTATAAATAATAGTATCATCCAAGGATCAAAATTTCGGCCGAAATGACCGAAATTATCAGTTTCGGAACGATAATATGGGACCGAAATTTCGGACATTTTTGTATAGGGTTCAAAATTTTGGATTTCGGTTTCAGTTTCGGTCATGTCCAAAACCGAAATTTAACCCGAAATTTTGATCCTTGGTATCATCTATATAGCACAAAATTAATATAAGCTATTTAATTATTTTAAATTAGTTTGACCTTCTTAATAATAAAAAAATTATACAAAAAAATTTAAGATTATTAGTTAGGGACCCTTCCATTTATACAGAAAAAAAAAAAAAAAAAAAAAAACCACAACCCGGCTCAGACCCAGACAGGCTTGCAAAGGCCGGGTTTGGATTGAGTAGGGCCGGGATGAAAAATGCTCTAACCAGGCTCTGACACGGCCAGGCCAGTTTTAACCCTGCCCGCCCCTACCTGATTCTTTACAACCCTCTCCATTTTGAAGGACTTCTTTCTTACCTAAGTGCTAAAGCACAATATTCATCAGTTCCTCCAACGTTTGAAGCTTTTCCTGTTGGGTATTTGTGACCCACACACTAACCTATTTCTTTAATTATTAAAACTTGAATTGGTGAGACTTTCTAAACGTGGTACAATGGGAATCACCATGCAATCTGGTGGAATTCCTAATTTATAGGGTTGTGGTAATCCCTTTTATAATGTGACACATCCTCTAAATTTAGTCTCCTTGATGGGCTAGGAGACTAATCAAGGTCCATTTAAGGAGGACAACGTCCCCTCTTTATTCATCCTCAATATTATTCCCATCAATAGAGATAGAAAGAAAGAGAGGTGGTTTGTTCTAAGGGTCGTCATCTCATAACAAGGATTTGCCGTTCAAGCACATATTTGCTACCGTCTGATCAGGTAAGTAAGGTTTATCTTACTAGATTATTGTTGCACCTTATATGTTGATCAAGCGATTTTAGCCTAGATCTAGAAATCTCCATCATTTCCCACTGGCAAACATTAGTGAACATCCTACTGAACATTACAAATATAAAAAATAATAATAAAAATCATAAATTCAAGTTAAAAAAATCTGATGGAGTGTTCAAGGAAATCTCAAACAGGTTCAATGCAGAGTGGGCAAAGTGGAGACAAGAAAGAAGTGTGTCGTGAGATCGATGAGTGCTACATCGATTGAAGGGACATTTTATGAAAAAATGACAGTAAGACCTGCATTACTATATGGAAAAAAGTGGTGGGTTATGAAGAAGCGACTAGACAAAGTTCACATGGCTGAGATGTATATGCTGAGGTGAATGCATGAAATACGTGAAAGGCTAAAATTTGAAATGAATACATAAAGAGGAAGACACCTGAGATGGTTAACGATTTAGACATGTCTAATGCAAACCTGAAATAACAATATCCAAAGGACTGAAACAATAGAAGCATAACAAAGGAGGAGAAGAGGAAGATCAATACAAGTTTAGAGACATGTATTAAGAAATGACATAAAGGAATGTGAAATAACAGAGAGCTGAGCCCTGAACAAAACTGAGTGAAGAAATAAGATTTTCAAAGCAGACCCCAACTAAATGGGCCAAAGATGATCATGATGATGACGAAAGTTAATAAAAAAAATCAAATACAGAAAAATAATACTCTAATGAGACGGCATCTGATCAAGGATATACAAACTCTAGACCAAATTTAATCAAATCAAAATTAAAGCTTACAAACA
Source organism: Chloranthus sessilifolius (assembly GCA_021018995.1). Classification (NCBI taxonomy): domain Eukaryota; kingdom Viridiplantae; phylum Streptophyta; class Magnoliopsida; order Chloranthales; family Chloranthaceae; genus Chloranthus; species Chloranthus sessilifolius. The sequence continues at coordinate 2,630,383 of CM037588.1, read as the reverse complement.
GGTATAGAACTATAGCTGAAGAGAGATTAAAGTCCAAAAGTTAAAATCTTAAAATTAAAAAAAAAAAAAAAATCCAAAAAAATAGAGAAAACTAATCAGAATCAGAATTTCGAACACGAGATCATAGAAACCTAAATTAATAATTCTAAAAATAGACGAGGGAGATTGAAGAGGGGATCACCTGAGAGGAGATCCTTATAGACGAGCATGTTTGCAGAGCTTACAAACAATAGTAACACCGAAGAAGTAGAAAAAAGGAGAAAGCTCGAGAACGAGAGAGGGTTCTCCCGTTTAATGACGACGGCTATTTATAGGCGAAGGCTTGCGTGAGGAAAATATCACTTGTAGACTCAAACATACGTATGATTCTCTTATAGTAGTCTATGCACGTGCAATGCTCGTTTGGAGAGAAGCGCGAAAAACAAAAGGGTGAAAGAGGCGAGATTTGGGGAGACCGAGATGAAACGATAGACGGTAAAAGATTTGGAAAAGGGGGTCAAACGAAAATTTCGAGAAAATTTTGATATTTTTTGACAAAATTTTGATAAATTCGGGAATTATTTATTTATTTATTTATATATTTTTTTAATATTAGTAATTTAGTATATATTATAATTTCCCAAATTTTTTTCAAAAGTATCAAAATTAATCTGAAAGTACCTAAAGGATCCTCCACCAAAAAATTATCGAAAATGAAATTTGTTACCATGTGTCCAACTCTCACCTCGTGTGTGTGTGTGTGTGTGTGTGTGTATATATATATATATAATCATGAATCATCATCATTGTCATATTATAGACTTATCTCAACTATTTGGGGTAAACGTTCCCAGTCTTACTTGTCTCCTCATGTTTATTTAGCGCTAAGTTCTTTGTAATTTTGCAATCCTTCGCATCTCTCTCACGACTTTGTAATTGTGCTCTTCTCCTATGTCTTTGTGCTCAACACGCTCACAGCTTCCGTCCGAGTCTTTATTGTTCTTCCTCTTCTCTTATGTCTTTGTGCTCATAGAGTTTCAAACTTTCTTGGAAGGTCCATTTATGGCCTCCAATGAATATGTCCAAACCCTCTCTAGTGACACTTCAGTTTTTGACTTACTTATTTCGTATTTTATCCTTTCTTGTTGTTCCAGGCATCCATCTGAAGCTCTCTTAGTCATATGTACTTTATTTTCTTATCGCTTTTTTTAGCCCAAAACTCTCCACCAACTAATATGGCGGGTCTAACGATCGTCTTATAAAAACATCTCTTCAATCTAAATGAGATTCTATCGTCACACAATCTCCACTAGCTTGCCTCCATTTTATCTAACCTGTATTAATCATGTTTGGAATATAGGAAAGATATCAATTTTATAAAATAAATAAATAACTAAATTATCTTATCGCTAAGGTGCAATTGGGCATCATCGATATGATATACTGTGTAGAATGGGGCTACGAGAGATCTTAGGTCTAAGTGGGTTGTATGTAGAAAATATCTCAAAAATTAATTTTAGCTTTGATTATGTTGAGAGAGCCATTACTTGCACACATGAAGTTTCCTTAAGCACACGAGTTATAAGAAGAGTTAGTCTACAATGAGTGTCCACCTATCATGAGTGGACATGACAGGCCGCATATCTGTGTGACTGTATGACATGCACGGATTTCTAATGTATGGAATTCTGTGCATGTCATACAGTCACACAGATGTGGGGAGCGCTTTAATGCACATGCTGGGTGGATACCCATTGTAGATTAAACTCTTAAAAGAAAGGCTTGTTATTTTAAGGACTTGTACAACGTGAAAACACCATCTAAGCCATCTAATTTAAAAACGAAGATATAAAGATTTTGATGAAAAGCTTGGCACCGAAGACGATCTCTATCATATGATCCAATGTAGTCAGCTTTTGAATGATGATGGGCTTTCACTTCATTGAATCACATGAATCATGTCATGATACATCATGTTTCATGTCAATCTTTAGATAATGGTCTTCAAATGATATGACTTATATAGTGTTTCCCCAAAGCATAGGTGCCCAAAATAGCAAGTCTTTCTTTGTACTAGGTACACAAACTAGTTTTGATGTGTGCATGATTAAAGTGTACTTTTATAAAGGGTACCTCTGTTCGCGCCCACGCATTCACCGGAAGCACTCACGACCCAAACCCCTTGGAAATTGTTGATGCTTTGGATTCGATGATAGAGATCGTGTTTTTACCCGGATCTTCCACAAAATGGATCTGGAGATCATGACACAATATTAGACAGTCATTTTTTATTCCATCTGTCACAAATCCCCAAACCATGACTCTAAAATCATGTTTAAGCGTGATGTGTGTCATATGATTGAAGATCTATTTTTTGGGGATCTGTGACACATAGAATAAAAAACTGATCGTCCAATAGGTGCTCCATGATCTCCGATCCATTGTGTGAAAGATCAAAGTAAAACACTATCTCCATCATTTGATCCAAAGCAATCAATAGTTTTCGAAGGGTCTGAGACGTAAGAGCTTTTAGAGAACGCATGGCGCGAACAAAAGTACCGTTTTACAAATATCATAAATAATGCGAGCCATTACTTGCACACGAGAAAAGTCCTCATAGTTGGGCAACCTATGCCACGTGAAAATACTATCTTAGCCGTCTGATTTTGAAGATCATAATATAAACAAAAAACATGATCTCTATCACTGCGGTCAACTATTGAATCATATATTGACCTTTAACTGCATTGAATAATATTATAAAGTTGGTGTGTCATGCTAATCTTTTGCACCTAAGATCTTTAAGTATAGCCTTCAAATCTGAAAGATCTTAAGATCTTAGATGGTGTTTCACATGGTGCAGTTCACCAAAAGGGTACCCTTTGTTTGCGTTCACGCATTCTTTGAAAGTGCCCACGTTTCAGACCCCTTGAAAATCATTGATTGCTTTGGATTAGATGATAGAGATTGTGTTTCAGCCCAATATTTCATACAATTGATCTTGAGATCATGACACACCTATCAGATGGTCAATTTTTTTATTTCATGTGTCACAGATCTAAAAAAAATTAACCTTGAATCATATGGCACACATCACGCTCAAACGTGACTTCAAGGCATTTTTTAGGGACCTATGACACATGGAATAAAAAAATGGTCGTCTAATAAGTGCAGCATGATCTGAAGATATATGTTGTGGAAGATCAAAGTGAAGCACAATCTCCATCATCTGATCTAAAGCAATCAATGATTTTCAGCAAGTCTAAGACGCGAGCGCTTTCAAAGAATTTGTAGACGGAAATACCATAAAACCTTTTTCACTACACAGGGAGGAAAAGGGCAACTGTAGAATCGGAATTTCAGGCCTACACTTCCGTTGCCCTTTGAAGTAAGAGAATCTTGACTACACATCATCCTATAAAAAGTAAAAACTAGAAAGTCAAGATTCTCCTATTAAATCCGGTTATACCTGGTTGGACCTAGCCATTGCACAAACGAAAATATGCAAGTTGCATGTGCATTGGCCAATACTTAGTTCCTTTATTCCACAGCCACTAAGGCTTAGAAGGAATATCTTTATTCTTAGGAATATTTTCATTTCCTTTCACAACCTTTTGTGATATTATATATAATCATATATTCCCACCAATGCGTTGGTTTCGGCTATCAGACCCGCACATCACCAGTTGTGCTTGGGTTAAATTCCTCTCAAAATGGTCGGCCTCAGAGGTGCACAGTTATTATGAGCACTCAAATCAGAGACAGTCCACTTTTGACCTTATCCCGATTTGGCAGTCAAACGTGCTTTGTGCCTTTATCACTCTCCACGAATTGTGGCTGTGATGATTTGTTCGTTAACATTATTGCCAAACAACGCAATAGCTATATTGCCAATACAACTGTTATAACAATGGTTTGAAATCTCGGATTTTTGAGAGGTAGACGTCTCGCATCTTGATGAGATGACGTGAAATGAAAATAATTAATCATCTTACACCATTAAAATAGGCATTTGATTTTATATCATTAAAAAATACTTAATTGTTATGTCATGTGGTAAATATTTTGGATCCATCTAAATAGTTCAAGTGGCTATTCATGATTGAAACACATCCAAATTAAAGAATTACACTGATAAATCAATTGTATACCGGCCGGCCAAATATCTTCAATCCTAACCGTCAAAAAATAAAAAGAATAATAATATTAATGTGCATAAATTTAGACACACAGTGATCATCAAATAAATTGGAAGAGATGATGAAACCCTACGCCCCATGCCCCAAAAAGTGACCCTGAATTATTAACACACTAGTCACTAGGCGCTCCGGTTGGATAACTGATGCCAACTATTTGATTTATTTTTTGATAATGATAATGATAAAAAATAAAAAAAATAAAAGCATAGTCACAAAAATGGAGTACGGGAAACAAATGGTAATATAAAAATTCAAAAGGATAACATACGGTACACATGGGAAATAAAGGGAAAAAAAATATAGAACTTAGTAATAAATATATATTAAACTTTTTAAAAAATATAGAAAAATACTTAGTTAAACATTTTTTTTTTCAAGTAAAACATGTTTATACGGAAAGAAAAAAACAAACAGAGCATAAATTGTATTTTAAACGTTTGAAAAAACATGATTTATATGTTTTTCCTTATAAACCCATTTTTTATACGTTTCTTAGAAGAAATGTGTTTTATACGTAATACATTATTTAGCTCTGTTTTGCACTAAATTTGTTACATTTAAGATTGGTATGCCTACCCACATTTCTAATAATAGTGTTTAATTTTTTTATTTTTCCATTAATATTGGTAAATGCAGCGTTATTTTACGGCAATGTTCAACGAAAAATTTTAGATAGGCAAACTGGATTCGAACCTACGACATTGAGGTTGCAACCTTCCATTGTGCCAAAGGGCCAAGCTGTTATATGAAAGAAGCTGGTTCTCCTTGATGTTTTTATTAAGATGACACTCGTTGTTTCACTTTTATTTGACTTGTGTGAACCGGCACTAGGAATCCAAGTTTTAAGCTGAGATTGAACCTAATTTAAAAATCGGCCAAATTGAACTAGTACGAGCTTGACCGAAACTAAACCGAACGAAACTAACTCCGGTTCAGTTCACTTTTGGTTTTAGGTGGTGGAAATCCATTAGTTAGAGAATTGAAAAAAATCAGAAAAAAAATGGTTTAGAAAAAAGTTGAAACTGAACGGTCATTTTCCGGTTTCAGATTAGTTTCAGTTTGGGATATTCCAACAAAAAAAATGAACCAAAATTGAACTGAATTGATTTCAATTCAGGCTCAAAAGAACCAAAAATCAAAAATTTTGTTTTCTATTCGAGAAAGATCCATGACAGCCCCATTATATGCAATGTGGCAAATGTTTTTGAGTATCTTATCCATCGAAAACTTATAAAACTTATCTCAAATCATACGTTAAAGTCTCGCTTTTCTTGTATGTCTAAAACTAATGGATATTGGTTTTGGACTTGGACCAAACATAGTATGTATCAGATATGTACTTTCTTCTGAAACCAATCAATATGTATTAGAGGATAGTATTTGAGGATACATTTCTCCTGGACTTTTGACTTATGTCTCGTGTATTAAATTCAAGTGGGCTCAAAAGTTACTAGGTATTTTAGTTAAAAAATTTAATTTATGATGCCGATGGTGCATATTTTTATAATGGTCAATATTATAGTGTGCCAATAGGACATTAATTCATACACAATTGTAATCCTTTGGCAGAGATGTGCTAGTGATGGACTGCCATGTAAATTGCTTGGATTGTTCAAAGACGTATGCCAAATGACAAAGGAAAGATTGACCCAAGCACTGCCCTTGGTGCATATGACATGGGCCAGTAAACTGTAAAATACTTGTCAATTGGCATGCTTTGGTCCTCTAGGTCATGAGTTCAAGTAGCAGCTCCCTCTTCTACGATAAAAGGATGCCTCGGAAGGTGTGTAAATTGTAAAATACTTTTGGCAAGGTGGGGGCTAAGGCATCCATTTGGGATTAGTCCAAGCATAAACTTGGGATACCGTAAGGCTGTATTTGGGATTGTTCTTTTGAGTCAAAGAGCAAAACACTTAAAAGAGTAGCTTTAAATTGCTCTTTTAAAGATAACCAAATTTAGTTCTTTCACTCTCCGAAAGAGCTAAGAACACTTACAATATAACACTGACTCATACTAAAGTGCTTTGCGCCTAAGTAGAGAACTGCTCTTTGCTTCCAAATAGCAATCCAAATACAACCTAAGTCATCAAAGGACATAAGGGAGCCGGAATACTGAACTTTTTTTTTCGTAAAAAGCTTTGTACTTCCTTTGTCATAAACTTCCTCATTTTAGTATTTCCTATATAAAGAGAGCAGATTTCATCCTCCAAAGTAAACTTAAAGCTCTACATGGCACTTAAAATATTATTTGGGTGCTACATAAAGCACGAGTGTGTTGTTTTGATCAATGTTTAAGAAAAAAAAATTCAATTCTTTTTTAAAAAATAAGTCAAACTTTGACTAATTTCAATAATTCAAACTTTATGACTAAAAAGATATATGGTGAAGATGAGTTCCAATTTTTTTTTTCCAAAGATGATATGAATAATGCACTTGTGCTCCATGTGACATCAAGCCAGCGCTTCAGGTGCCACATAGAGCTCCACGTGAAACTGTGAGGGACGGAATCCTTTTCCATATATATATATATATATATATATATATATATATATTAAACTTTTGAAAAAAATATAAAAAATATATTTATTCAAACTCTTTTTAAATAAAATGTTTTATACCAAAAACGTATAAAAGAAAAAAGGAAAAAAATATGTTTTATGATTTTTTTTCAAGAAAATATCATTTTTTGTAATTATGTGTAACGAGCTACTTTACGTGTGGAAGTATTGCAATCTATTATGGTAGGGTACCCATTCATGATTATCCGTCTAAGATATATAAGTTTCTACACCATATATTTCCTTATTTTGTACCTTGTGCAGCGGTTGTTTTGTGTCACGTTTCAATGAAACAGGACAATAAATAGAATATTCTCGTTGCTTTTAACCCTTGTTAGAGATCACCATTAAAAAGAGATGATTCCTTGCTCGTAGCGCACTGAAGTTGCTGAAAACTGATTTCCTAAAAGTAAAGGGTACCTTTGTTCACGCGTACATGATCTTTGAAAGTGCCTACGTTCAAAACCTCTTAAAACCCGTTGGCTGCTTGATGGAGATCACTTTTTACCTAAAATTTTCAACGTTAGGGATCTTAAGGTCATGTTTTTTTATTCTATGTGGTATAAATTTTCAAAAATGACCTTAAAATCATATGACACATTTCACGCTCAAACGAGATTTTAGGGTTATTTTTTAGGATCCTTGTCACGTGATAAAACAGATTGTCTAATAGTACATTTATGATTTTAAGATCTGTCACGTGTAAGATTTTGGTGAAAAAAGATCTCCATTATCTTTCTAATACTCAGTAGTGAGTACTGCTGCTCCACACACGCACCACTCCTCCACGCCCTCCTCATTACCACACAAAGTTGACGTCAGAATTCAGAAAACAAAAAGTAAAGGGAAATTTACCTGATCGACCCTGTCAAATGTATCTTTTACATCAGAGGCCCTATAGTTTCACCTTTACCCAAACCGACTAGCTCGAAGCCGAGTCGACCCTAAGGAGAATAAAAAGTTCATATTACCTCATTCTCTGACTTTTTTTAACTCACGAATACATCCCCTTTTTCCTCATTTTGATCTGCGCTAGAGTTACTAAGAAGCTAGAGGTGGTGAAGGTGACGACGTCTTCTGCCTCAGATCTGCTACCTGGAAGAAGAAAACAGAGGTTTGAGAGAAGAAGCTCTTGCATTTTGCCATTGAGAGTTGAGGATCCTGCAGTTTCCTATTTCGACGCGAGGTATGTTCAGATCCAGTGTAAATCATATCGAAAGTTATTTTGGAAAATTGATTTTATTGGGTAAATATATGCAAAGAGTCGATATCGATTACATAAAATCGTCATCAACTGTTAACACAATCGATATTGATTGTAAATAGAATCGATATTGATTGTTAAAAAAATCGATAACGATTGAGTATCCAATCCGTATCGACTGCATACACAATCGTTACCGATTGAGTATCCAATCGATATCGATTGTAAAGAGAATCGATAACGATTGGATACTCAATCGGTAACAATTTTTTATGAAGTCGATACCGATTGGATAAGTAATCGATATCGATTGTATATCAGTTGTTTTGCTATCAATTTGTCATTCCTTTTGTTCATCCGTCTTATGACTTCTTCCTTCTCCTTCTTAAACAGGCGATGTCTGGTGTGAAAATTTATCTTCTCTGTCACTTTGATGGCCATATTGTAAACGATGATGGTTTGTATCAAGGTGGCCGCCGGAGGATTATTACAATTTCGATGGGTATATCTTATGAACGGTTCAGAGGACGAATTTCTGCTATCAGTTTTGCGAGAGCAGATGAAAGAATTTTCATAAAGTTTTCTATGAAGATAGTGAATACCCTTGTGCTTGCCGGCGTTTTGGATTCAGATGATTTGGCCACTCTATTTTCGTTTTATAAATCCGGGTCGAACATTATAAAGGTATTCATCATTAAAGAACCATCCTCCTTCCGATTCGAAGCTGAACAAGCACCTATAGGTGGGACTGATTTTATGAGTAACCATTTATTTCAGCCATGTAAGTTTGAGGAGGAAGGACCTACATATGATACTATTTAGTTAGACGATGACGGCGATTTTATAGCAAACATATCCACCATGAAGACAACTATTGATCTAAACTATGCCCCAATTGAATCATATGATAGCCCACTACAAAATATGCATGGGGCACATTGTACTCAAGAGTTAGACTACACGTCTCTAAGAGTGGAGGATGAAAATGATTTTCATCATATCTTTTCCGGTGGATTCACAACTTGGCTGACTCACAAATTATGTTCTACTATGTCATCGATGTGGCTTAACGAAGGAGCCAAACCTTATTTCTATACATATAATCACCTCTTCGATAAAGGGCCTAGTCAATCATGTCAAAACTCGTTCAGTGAAGGGCCTAGTCAGCCATGTCATGACCCGTTCCGTGAAGGGCCTAGTCAACCACATCAGAACCCCTTCAGTGAAGAAGGATCTAGTGAACCACCTCAAAACACTGCTAGTGAAGAGAACGTCGAAGATTATGATGACAAATCGGATGGGTTTATAAAAGAGGATCCGAAATGTTTTATGAGAAGCATTGATAATCTCTTAGTAGATTGAGCTTACGAAGTGTCAGAGAGATCGGACGAGTCTTCCAATCAAGAGGTGAAAATCGAATATCGAAATTAGACGTTGAAGTTGGAGAGATCTTCAAAGACCAATAAACATTTCAAAGTGCATTGAAAGAGCACGCGGTGGAGAAAAACTTCCAAATTCGGCCTTTGAAAATCGCTAATTACCGAGTGACAGCCGCATGTTACGAACTCGGTTGTTTATGGCGAATACATGCGTCTAAATTAACTGGGCTCGACACTTTTCAAATCAAGACGTTCAATAGTACTCATATATGCGGGGCCGCTAAGATCGGACCGCACCGTCACCGTAATGCATCAATCTCCTTCGTAGCCAACTATATACGGGAGAAACGTATGGAAGGATTCGATTACACCCCGGCGTCCATAATATTTGATATTGCAAAAGCTTATAATGTGTAAATCTCATATGTTAAGGCTTGGAGGGAGAAAGAACTTGCTCTTAATGATATTAGACGCAATTGGAAAGGATAATTTGTGGATCTATCAGCCTACGTGAAGGAGATGGAGAGGGTAGATTCTAATGTACAAGCATCCTTTCAACTAACGCTTGACGGTAAATTTTAACGATTTTTTTGGAGTTTCGGCCCATACATCAGAAGCTATGGCAATTCACTTCGTCACACACTGCTTGTAGATGACACACACCTACGGGGACGTTTCGAAGGGATCCTACTTATCGCCTCAGGGCAATATGGTAATGACCATATATTATCGTTAGCATTTGCCGTCGTCGAATTAGAAGAAGAGGATACGTGGATGTGGTTTCTTGAACGTTCGTGATCGATGAGTTTATCGAAGATTTTATTTTTATCACGAATGGGTCGAATGGTTTAATTAAGGCGGTCAAACATATCTTCCCTAACGTACACCACAACTATATCATGTGACATATGACACAAAATTTACAACACAAGTATCCCAAGAACAATGTGAAGGGTTTATGGTGGTCCGCCGCGCGTGCATATTCAGTAGAGAAATTTAATTATTTTATTAACAAAATGAAGGAAGATCCTGCTGATCCTCAGGCCGTAGAGTATATTTTGAAAATAGACCAAAAGCATTAGACACGTGCACATATGAAAAGAAGGCAATATGATTCCCTGACTACGAATAATGCTGAAAGCTTAAACAACGTACTAAAGATAGCTCGAGAGAGACCAATTATCGACTTAATCAGAACTACTAGAAAGAAAGTCGCCGATCATTTTTAAAAGCGTTGACAGATATCTGAGAAATAGATTACCCTCCTCTGCCCAAAAGTAGACGAGCACATAAAAAAGGTGCTGCAATGGGCCGGTAGAAAAAGAGCTCAACCATACGGCGCGATCAATTCCAGGTCAATTCTGGAAATTTCATTCATCACGTCGACTTGGAACACAAGACGTGTACTTGCCGCTGTTGGCACATTCATGGCTTGCCTTGCTCTCATGCCATGGCGGCCATCAATTGGAGAAGTTATGATTACCATAACTTTTGTGAGAAGTGATTTTTCACTGCTTGCTTTAGACAAACGTACGACGAACAATGTCTTCCCACTCTCGATAAAAGCCAATGGGCATTCCAAGCTGAGCAACTGCCTGAAAATATGAAAGTGAGACCACCCTATAATTGTCGAAAGTAAGCCGACCGTCCGAGAAAGAGAATGATAAGGTCTAAGGGTGAGGTTAGGGCCCTCTGATTATGGCGGTGCGGTGAGTATGATCTGTCAGAATTGCCGATGGTGGCCGATGAGTTGATAGAGTACAAGAAGTCGGCTATATATTCAACTACACGCCACAGTCCACTAGCTATAAATTAAAAATATAAAGAAGTATATTTTAGTAAAACTTTTAAGCATTTTCCCAACGTTTTGTCAGCACAGATAATCGATATCGACTGTAAATACGGTCGATATCGACTGTAAATACGATCGATATCGATTTTATAAGAGGTCGATATCGAGTACCTTTACAATTGATAACGATTCCTTATGAAATCGATAATAATTGCCTATGAAATCGATAACGATTGCTTATAAAATCGATATCGACTGCGAATACAATCGATATCAACTACGAATACAATCGATATCGATTGTATTTGCAGTCGATAATGATTGCATATGAAATCGAACACGATTGCATATGAAATCGAACACGATTGCATATTCATTCGATATCGACTTCTTATACAATCGATATCGATTATATTCGCAATCAATATCGACTACTTGAGCACTCTTTACTTAACTCTCTATATTTAGTCGACGACTGCCAATAGGGTCTGCGACACGCCTAAAACCAGCCTATTGTTAACCAGCCTATATATTTTTACATACTTGAGATTTAAAAAATTTGAAAAAAGTTGAATGTTGTAAAAATTAAAATTTTTATTTACAAATATCCTTATAAATATCCTTGAATGTTCTGCTTACAACTACATACAATTTTAACTTTTGAAAAAAACTAGGGTGCTGCATCAATTGTAGGTTCTTCATCGGTGGCTTTCTTGGCTTCTCCATCGACAATAAATTTAGCGAGGGCTTGGCCAATTTCTGCCCTGATCTGACTCATATTGTCTTGGCTGAAGTCAAATTTCTTTCCCGTCATGAAGTACTCTATGTACTTCAAAACAAATACCTCACAGTCCCACCCATTGCTCAGTCGGGGTATGGATTTGACCCTGCAATCAGAACCTGACCACGGATAGGTCTCAGTATTCAATGCAGTGGAGTCTCCGTGTACATGTAAAAGCGCGGGAAGATATTTGGTATGTTTTGAAAAGTACAATGTCAGATAATGTTTGATAAGATAAGTAGCTAAGATAAACAAACAGAGAAAATATTTACAACTAACTTCAGAATTTTCTCAGATTTCGACTGTTAAAACGATCGTTATCGACTGCCAAAATAGTCGACATTGATTGTATAAGCAGTCGGCATCGACTGTTAAAACAGTCGTTAACGATCGTATAACTAGTCGTTAACGATTGTATAACCAGTCGTTAACGACTGTTTTAACAGTCGATGTCGACTGCTTATACAATCGTATTCTGAGGGCGATTAAATAAGCGTAAATTAGAAATTAATTGATTTGAAAATGTGGACAATTTTTATCAGGATGTTCATTTGGATGAGATACTTCTCCTTAGAGGGCCTATCCAAAATTAGATCAACGATCATTATCGATCGTTCTAAAACCTTAACGATCCAAACGCCCAATGTAAAGGATCGTGACTATGGACTGGGACAAATATTTGAAATGAATAATATATTAGAGAATACAATGGTAAAAATTATAAACAAAGTTTACAGAGACCGTAATGTACCGTGTTACATTGGTGAGCCCATAGATCCCTCAACCTATTGAAGAAGTTTTGGAGCACCTTCTTGCTTGGGTTGGCTTCTTCCTTAAGGGCAGCCCACCGTTCAATTTGCATGGCCATCGGTTGGCGGTTGAATTTTTCAATTTCAACAAAGAATATGAAATCATTATAATCCATTGCTAAATTTTCTATTGGTCAAAAATAAAATTTGATCATAGATTTTTTATAAAAAAATCAATTTTCTCTCAACCTTATGGTATATAGTAGCATGTATTACCTAACTTTATACTTTACTCTTAAAAAATTTTATTGATCAAAGTTTTACGTGTGGCCAAAGTTTGACTTTTATTAAAGGTGGATATTTGGTCAAATTTGGACTAGTGTAACCTAATGATGAATATGGATATTGTTATGTTAATTTGTAGTTAGATTTTTGTAACTTGTTGGTACATTGTAAAATTTTCTCTTGGTCAAAGTTAAAAATCTGATCAAAATTTGACTTTTATAAAAATTTAATTTTCTTTCGACGTGTAACCTTATAGTAGATACTAGCATTTACAAATTTATTATTTAGCTTTACATATTTTTATTGATAAAAAATTTAAGTTTGGTCAAAATTTGACTTTTTATTTGAGTTTAACTTTTTAAACTTTGACTTTGTAACTTGATAATAAATAGTGATTACTATAATGTTAATTCGTAATATAATAAAATATCATTAAAAAAATTATTGGTTAAACTTTGACTTTGGTTATAATTTTGATCCAAAAAAGTAGGTCAATCTTTGACTAATGCAACATGAAGTGATAAGTTACGTATTTTTCTAAATAAATTTTTTTCTTCTTTTCACACTAAGTGTTTGTTTAAACTAACTTTTACCTTAATAAAAGTAGAAAATATAAAAAATATCATTTTTGAAAACACTTTTGATCCAAACTTATTAACTTATTTTCAAATTCTTTTTCAAACATACTAATCAAATAAGAGAAATCAATTTCTAATGAAAGTCATTTCTCAAACACACTAATTAAACTGTGGAAAATCAATTTCTAGAACAAATTTTTTCCTAAGAAATCAATTAGGAAATTTATTTCATTTCCGCTTTGGACTTTCCTTGTTATCAAACAACCCCTAACCAAAATTGCATTTTCCTAATTCTTTCTTGGTTTCCAAAATATTTAAAATTTCAACTTCTACCGAGAGACACAGAAAGTGGCGATCCTCTGAATCTCTGAAAGAAATGAAAGCTCTACCGACTCTACCCGTAGTTTTCGTTTTCATCAATACTTTGGTAAGGATGGTTTTTATTCATTTCAAGAAATATTTGAAAAAATTTCAGGAAAATTTGGTGGAGTACAATATATATATATATATATGGAAAAGGTGTCCGTCCTTCATGGGAGGACGGTCACTGTCCTCCAAGCTTCCACGTGGAGCTCAGGTGCATTGCTTAGATCATTTTTGAAAAAAATAATTGAAAACTCATCTCCACCGTGTGTTTTTTGAACCGTAAAATGTGGACCAATGAAACCCATCAAACTTTGACTTGTAGGTTTAAAAAGTTTTTTTCCAAATTTCTTTTTTTAATATTAATCTAAATTGTCCACCTGTGCTCCACGTGACACCCAAACAATGTTTTGGGTGCCACATGGAGCTCCATGTGTATCTTGGAGGACGATTACCGTCCTTCATTGGAGGACCTAACCGGCTCCCTATGTGTGTATATATATATATATATATATTTTTTTTTTTTTATGACCAAAATTAAAAATGATTTCGTTAATTTCGGCCAAATTTTTTGCCAAAATTAAAGAAAATAAAAAAATTCAGTGAAATCACCGAAATTTTGCTAAAAGTTTTGTCTGACCCATGTTTCCGGAGTTCAAACGAAACTTTCACATAAATTTCCGAGAATTTCATCGAAATTAGTCACAATGTGTCTACTTACGAACTCCATAAATCAACGTGTTTATAAACAAACAAATTCCAATGAGTTGCTGCATGATAATCCAGTCGATAAAGAAAGATTAAGTGTAAATTGGCCTCAAATTTCCAAAATCCTTAGAAGATGATGCCTTCATATCCCTTTTCTTTCAAAATCTTCTCCAAATATGCTAATAGATTTAGAAAAATTCTTCATACCACTCTTTTATGTTTTTTTTTTCTCTAAAATGTCCTTATAAGCATAGTTACAAAATTCACTGAATTTATGAAAAAAACTTGAATAATTCACAAATTGAAGGTTATGCGAATTAATTCCGAATTATTCACAAATTTTTCAAAAATTTGTATATTTCTAAAAAATATTGTGAATAATTCCCAAATAAAACCCAAATTTTTCAGTAAATTGGTACTTGTAATAAATTTTATATTTCTCATATTTTGAAATCCTATTTTTTATATTTTTCCTCTGAATATTTCTCCAAAGTTGCCAAATTTTGCCGGATTTTTTTGAATTAGAACCTTATTGAATTATTGTTGTACCCGACTTGGGGATTACGCTTATAAGGGTGTTTGGGAAAAAATCTTCGCACCACCTAGGATTTTCTATAGCTTTTAAATTAATTTCAAAAAAGATATATCATCCAAACAAATTGAAAAACCACAGTAGACGAATTTTTAAGCATGCAAAAATCCAATTCCACAAGAAATAATATAAGCGTGTGTTTGGGAACAAATATTTGGATTTGAGGATTCCAAATCCAAGAATTTGAAATGTAGGCATTGCAAATCCTGAATTTGACATATCCAAATTTGTAAATCTCCTGTTTGAATGTTTAATCAGGGTATTTGGATTTGTAAATTACCTAGAATTTGACCTCGTTAGTTTGATAGGGATCAAACATTCATACTTTAAAACTCCCATTGAACCATTATATGGTAATGAACGGTTACAAACCCACAATCATGCTTGAGCATCAATGATCAAGTGGCTGTAGTCAAACAATCTTGATTGAGATATTGTGATCAAAATGTGTATTTGAATTTTGAACAATAACAACCATACAATGAGTGAATAGATATAGTCGAATTGTGATGATCAAATGGTCATTATAAAGAAATTACAATCCTCTGGCTATGATCAACTGGTCATGATTAAATGATTATGATCAAACTATTATGTTAAAACCAGTGCAATTTATCAACCGCGACTAAATAGCTATATTGAATGGATAAGATAAAGTAGTCATGATTGAGTGATCAAGATCATGCGTCTACAATCTAGTTGTCACATATGAATGCTTATGATAAAATGATCACAAATGAAGAATCATGATTGAATGGCTAAGATCGCATAGTGATGATTGAACGCTAACGATCAATTTTACATTATCACGCAAGGGCCATCACATTAAGAGTAGAAGAAATTTCATATGAAAAGCATCTTCAAATAAATACATAAGACAAAATATGAAGGACATGAGCTGATTCCAATCTACACTAGTGGATGGCAATCAATCACCCCTCGCATTGAGGAGCTAAAAAATAACAAACAAATTGACATTTTGTGTTCCGATTTAAACATGCAAAATGGCATTCAAATGGTCATAGGCCATTAATGGTTTAGGATGTGGGTAATCTGGAACATCAAAGTGTTAGATCATGCATTGAAGGGCAATGATCGCAAAAATAGTGTTCTAGAGAGATTCTCATGGTATGCCCATAATCAAGGTCAATTTTGGGGATATGAGGCACATGGAATCAGCATCTACTACAAAAAATAAGACTATTAGCTATTAACAAAAAAAATATTAAAGCTATTAAGATTATTAGCGGCAGTTTTTTTAGTGAAGTGATCGTCTGATAGGTAGGCTATGATTTCAAGATCTATTTTGTAGAAGATTGGGATGAGGAATGATGCCCATCGTCAGATTTATCCCAAAAATAGCCAAACTAAGGGTGCGTTCGGTTCAATGTAAAGGGGGGATGTTACATGTAAAGCTTGTAATATCACCCCAACAGCTCTATTTTTTACACCAAAAGTCGGTCGTTTCACCGTAATTTCTCGTGGATTGTGCCACAAATATTACCTGTAATTTTTTTGACTTACGAGGGTGATGGCTCGTAATATTGAAATATTACCTGCAAAAGTAAAAAGAAAACCTCAAAGGCTCTATTTTTACAAAAAGTGAACTTTACATTGAAATTTTACGATGAAACAAACATATATTTTACATAAGAAAAAGTAAAATCTACATGTAATCCAGTCAGTATCATTTTACAAGTAAAGTAATTTTTACAGGGAACCAAGTACAATGAACCAAACGTACCCTAAATATCAAAACTCAAGGTTTGAACTTTGAAGGCATAACACAAACAAGAACAAAGAAGCAACAAGCAAATACCATATAGAAAAAGACTCCTCCATTATCTTTCTACTACTCAGTAGTAGTACTGCTGCTCCACACACGCACCATATGTCCCTCTCTTCCATGCTCATTACCCGTACCTGACACAAAATTGAGGTCAGAATTCAGAAAGCAAAAAAATAAATAAAATGAATGAAGAGAGAGAGTGAGTGGGTCACATTCATGGGTCAAAATTTCGAGTATTCAATATGTATCGTCCCAGCTTAAAACCGATACATATCGGAATAGTAAAATATCAGACGATACATTGAATGTATTATTTGGGCATATACATACAAAATGGGCGATATAGTACATTGAATGTACCGTATCGTCCAAGTTTGATACCGATACATATTGTCCGATACGTATCAGTATCGGATGAAAATTTGACCCATGGTCACTTGCCATCATGGGTCAAAATTTCGTCCGATACCGATATGTATCGGTATCAGACTTGAATGACATGGTACATTCCGATACGTATCATCCGATACGTATCGGTTTTAAGCTCGGACGATGCATATCGGATACCCAAAATTTTGACCCATGCTTACCATCCTTCGCCTTCCGGGCACTGGATTATGTCACCATCAATCCTTATTCTGGGGATGTGGGCTATGTTGTGCCACTCGTCCCCTACCTCCTTTTCGCACAACCCTATTAAAAGCGGACAATTGTCTATGGTCAATTGTTGAAGGGCCTTAAGGTCTTGCAACTCCTCCCGCAGAGACTCCAGACAAGGACAGTTATCTACGCTTAGTTCCTCTAACGATTTGAGTTCCCTCAAGCCCTCAGGCATTTCTATCAGATTATAGGAAAAGTGAATCTCCAAACTCTTGAGTTTCGAGTTTGGGAGACTTGGTATTGCACTTAACTTCACTCTGTCAGTCTCCAAAATCAACTCCTCCAAGCATGGAAGAGACCAAATTGCCGGATATGTAGCACCATCGTAAACTTCAATGGTTAATTTCCTTAGTGTATGAGGGAAACTATTGGGCAACGCCTTCAGCTTGGGGGCATAGGTAATCTTTAATTCACTGAGACATGGCATCTCTCCATCTTCTATTCTCAAATCCCACTCCACCAAGTTATCCATATATTCCAACTCAAAAACCTCCAACTTGGGGAAAACTCCATCTTGGCCATAAAATTCACGACCTAAACCTTTCACGGCATCCACCCCACATATGATGAGGCATTTAAGAACTCGAAACTTCCCAAATGCAGGCAGATGTATACACTCGCTACACCAATTTAATGTTATATTAACAAGATTGGGTAGCAATGACTCCACCATCCAACTCGGAAACTCGGAACCTTTATAGTACTTTATTTTCAAATGTTCTAAGTTGGCATGCGGTTGGAGAGATTCGAACACACACTTCGTCCTCTCTGCCTCCTTTGTGCTTGGATAATACTCATCATCGTCACAGGACAAAATTAAAGTGTGAAGTTGTTCCTTCATCTCTAGGTTTGCCTCCTTAGCCTCTTCAGCACTTGCCACTCTCTCCAAGTTTTCTATGCTTAATTTCCCTCTAAGAAGATTAAGATTTTTCAGCTCCCCAATTTTCAATTCACTAACACCCCACACGATAAACTTTGAAAGAGTTCGAAGGCAACGTAATCTCCCTATTCCCTTCGGTAGATAAGTTAATGACGACGTACCTTTAATATGAAGATGTCGGAGATTAGACATTTTCCACAACTCAGTTGGTAGTTTCTTAAGATAGGAGCAGGAGTTCAGATTTAGGGTCTGCAAATTACATAGAGTACTACTAATTGATTCAGGCAATTCTTCAATTTCAGAATCGGAGAGATCAAGATATCGGAGAAGTTCTAATGTTTGTATAGAATCTGGCAGTTTTTTAATGGAAGTCCCTGCCAGCTTCAGAGCTCTAAGGCGTATCAAATGATTGAAAGGAATGGTAGGAGCGTCGTAGATCTGCTGGAACAAGAGTGTGCGCAATTCGCTCACACTATTAAGTTGATCGAGGATTTTCAAATCATCACTATGACGCATTCCTAAATGGCGTCTCTTGATGGGATTCTGCAGGTACAGAGTTCTATTCTCCAAAACAAATTGGGCAAGATCGTGAACTATATCATGCATCTGGTACGCTTCATTACTAAAATATGAATTTTCTACGGTTTGTAAAAAAGAGCGCCCCAATAAATCATTGAAATACCATTCACCTTTTTCCTCCAAAAGCCCATTCTCTGAATTTATGAAACCCTGAGCCATCCACAACTTGATCAACTCATCCTTCTTTATCTCGTAGTTTTTCGGGAATACAGCGCAATAAGCAAAGCAAGGCTTCAAGTGCAGAGGCATATTGTAATAGCTCAACAATAAGGCTGGCAAAATTCCGTTTTCCACATCTCCTACCTCCCATATTTCACTTTTCAAAACAAGGTTCCACTCATCAGGTGTCCTTCTAGAGCGCAAGGCACTCGCTATAGTTCTCACAGCAAGAGGCAGTCCATTGCACTTTTCTACGATTTGCCGGCCAATTGTTTTCAACTTGGAACGTTCTTCTTTCGTTTTATTGGCTAAAGCCGTAAGACGAAACAATGACCAACAATCATTTGCTGGTAAATTTTTTAGAGTGATTATGGGGGAGGACCTGCTCATAACATCTGCAACATTCTTTTCACGAGTAGTGGCCAAAATTTTACTCCCCTGTTCACCTCTTTCAAGGGGAAGCCTCAATTTGTCCCACTCCTCGTCTTTGGCATTCCACACATCATCCAACACCAGTAAAAATTGCTCGCCAGCTACACATTCCTTCAAACATTTTTGCAAATCCCGTAATCGTTCGTCGGAATTCTCATTGCCAGTACACTCTTTAATAATTCCTCGCATAACCTTTTTTGCATCAAAATCTTTAGGTACAGAAACCCACCATCTTCTCTTATAATGGTCCTTCACCTTGACATCATTGAAGACAAGTCGAGCAAGGGTTGTTTTCCCAAGCCCCCCTACGCCAACTATAGAAACCACTGGAATATTACTCTCCTTCTCTTTGCTACTCTCGCTTACCAACTTCCTTATTATGCTCTCCTTTTCTTCATCTCTCCCAAACGTCTCTGATATATTTATTAATTCGCCAGTTTCCTCATTTTCCTGTTCAATTTTGGTTTCCACACTGAAACCATATTTTTTCTTATCATCATCAATCTGATTTAACCTTATCCTTATATCTTTTAGCCGATGCGCAATCTGACGACGAAAGAAAATGGTTTTGCAGTAAATAGGAATTGAGGAGATGTGGGTGCATACCAAATTGCAGATACCAATAGCACGATCCCTTTCGGCGCTTTCTGCAATTTGTCTGCGAAGATTTTCCGTCCTCCACTCGTCCAGTACATCGTCCATGTCGTAGGCAGCATCTTTGAGCTTCCCCAGCCAATCTCTCACCGATGGATCTTTGACTTGCTTCACCTCCGCGTTTTCTAGGACGGCTTCAATGACAGTGAAAGTAGTTAAAAGCTTTTGAGCTTCACCACTAACATTCACAAACAAGCTCACCTCTTCTTTTGCATAGGAGATCAAGTAGTCTTTCGCCATGGAAACAATTTGATTGGCCATACTTGCAGTTTGCAAATAAAGTGTGGGTGTGGAAATGAATGATGAGAAGAAACTTAGATGGTGAATAAGTTCTAGCTATCCACCTTTGATCAGGATTTTGAAGTCAACTATATGATAAATAATAAATGCTTTAAAGGCGGAGCACATTGGGGGAAGTTCTGTTTGTGAATTATTGCATCTCTCCATCTAGACACAATGTATCATTGAAATAAATAATACTAAAATTGCAACAATAAAGTTAGAATGGGATTTTAATATATCAACATAGTTAATATATTGCAACTTGCTTGACAGCTTCTTAGCGCAACATGTGCAGACTCTCTACAATAGTAAATTATTTTGGGTACCTCTGTTTGCGCCCACACATTCTCTGAATGCGCACACATAGTACTTTTGTGAAAATAATCTATTTCCCTAGCTAAAAACCATACCGCTCCCACCCGATACCCAGTACCAAACTTTTTTTTGATTGAATTTTTAACCTTACATTGCTGAGTTTACATGTAAGAATAGCTTTTTAAGTTCATAACTTCAACTGACACCTCACACAAAACTAGTGCCATCAACAAATTGTAATGGGTCACTTGCATGAATAACTTTCAAACTTAAGGTCTCCTACCATCCCTTTATTCTTTATCTTATGGTCACCAATCCCTTGACTTTGATTCACGTAAGTGGCTCTCTTGAATTTTGGAGTCTCAATGTTAGAGAGGAGGTGCCCTCACCTATTATCTTTGCATAGTTCAGAAAATCCTTCTCATCCATATTGTAAGCTCTGAGACACCCTTGAGACTATCTTGTATTTTTGCTCTGATGAACTGAGCTGCATAGTGGAGCAGAGGACTCTTCACAAATATTTGTCATATTAGTTTTGCTAGGTTTCATCTTCTTACTATTAGCTAGAGTTTTAAAAGACGGTTGAGGCGTACGCCTCGAGGCGCAACTAAATTGCCTTGAAGCGCAAGAAAATGCATAATGCCACTGAGGC
This sequence comes from Chloranthus sessilifolius, assembly GCA_021018995.1. Classification (NCBI taxonomy): domain Eukaryota; kingdom Viridiplantae; phylum Streptophyta; class Magnoliopsida; order Chloranthales; family Chloranthaceae; genus Chloranthus; species Chloranthus sessilifolius. Next base: position 2,608,814 of record CM037588.1, on the reverse strand, counting down.
ATACACTTCATCAGATGAGGTGTACACCTCGCACTGTTGACGCCTCAGTGGGAAGTGTGTGCTATTTGGAAAAAAACTAACTTTTATGTTTTGAAGGGGGACAATGGGAAATTTCGATAATTTATAAGTGTTTACATTTTTTACTCTTTTTTCCTTTTTAAAAGAGTTTAATTAATTTACCCTTTATAAGTGTTTTCAATGGATAAAATAGTAAAGAGGGATTAAATGACTCAAGTTTAAAAGGGCTTTCTTTGCCCTAAATTGATTAAAAGAAAACTAGAAAAAAGAAGAAGAAATCGCAGAAACAATCGAGAAAAAAGAAGTCTCGCCTGCTATTCACGCGAGACTAGCAAGTCTCATATGCTAATTTCGCCTGCAAGTCTCTCACTGACATTAGGTGTTGGATTATATATATTTTAACTTTTGAGTCATATTTGTGCCTATATAATGTTAACAAGTCATTCGAAAAAATTGATTATTTTTCATAAGTTTCCATCACACCTTTGAAGCTTACGCATCGCCTCGGGGAAGGGTAAAATGCTATGCCTTCACCTTTGAAAACATTGCTATTAGCAATTGAAATATATACAAGTTTCCAAAAGGGAGAGTTAATTAATAGAGTTCCAATTGATGCAAGCATTGAAACTCTAATTAATAGAGATCCACTTGATGCAAACATTGAAACTTTAAAACCGCCAAAAATAAAAGAATCATGCCATTTGGGTTATAGATCACTCAATGATGGACAGTGATGTGTTCCATCATCAACTTTACAGTGATGGATGTGTAATGAGTTGCAACATATATTTTCCCAACTTGATCATCACTCGCCAGTCATGGCTTTGTCCTTTTCAGCATGTGATAGTTGAAGCTTGGGATACAAAGAGATTAAGAACTCCACACTGACCTGGCATAGAGATGCTTGGGATACAAAGAGATTAAGAACTCCACACTGACCTGGTATAGAGATTAAGGCTGAGTATGACATAGCTCTTTGCTAGCCCCTATAACAACAGAGTTCACCTACTTTAGTTGGTTCTCATTCTCTTTTCTAACTCCCTGTAAAGGAGCATTTATCTGCTCTGACAACGAGTGAGTAGAGAGAAGGGTAGATATGCTAAATAGGTAAATCTTGCTTTGCAAGGATCTATCAAGGAGAAGAGGTACCTGCTAAAGCATGTAGTAGAATGTTATCAAAGAGGATGGGAACTTGCTAAAGAAGGTGAACTTTGCTATAGCAGGGGCTAGCAGAAAGCTATGCCATACGCAACCTAAGATGTTGACTACCCACAAGTCCATGAAAATGGTCATGAAACACAAAAGTGGATTTCACATAATCCAGTTTGCAGATGCCAACTGAAATGCAGAACCCAACCTTGGCTTTCATACTTGGCTCTGGTGATATTGAACCAGAGCAGGGCTTGATCCTGTAGCATAATGGAAGGTTGACAATATTGCAACGTCAAGGTCACAAGTTCGATCCCAGCTTATCTACATAAATGAAAGGATATTGAACCAAAGCCAAGCAGAACCATGTTAAAATAGTGAAGGCTACATATCCCCAAACCACTGCCCACATTAGAATAGTGTAATTGTTTCTTTCAACCCCCTCTGCTTTGCTGAAGTTTTTTAGAAACTTAGTCTCACTTCCACCAACGTTCTATATGAATGATAGTCTCACATCGTCTGTGAGCTGGAAGCCTTGGGTTATATATAACCTGGGCAATCCTCACCTTACAAGTCGATTTTGTGAGGTTGAGTTAGGCTCATGGAATTCTACACTATAGAGTTACATACCGGCAAGTCCGACAATGTGCTCTTTAACCATAATTCTTCCACTAAATCTTTCAACGGAAACAAATTTATTGCGACACTTGTTTGCCCCCACATACATCTCAAACACTTTTCAAGTGATGTAAAGAGGTGTGTTACATGTTGCTCCTCAAAATAGTCTCACATTTGTTGGGATTTTTGCCTTGAATCTTGAAAATTCGAGATAAACGATAATATAAGAAGAGAAATAATGTAAATACAACCACAAAATTAACAAAGACGATTTTAATGTGGAAACCCCTTTCACAGGTAAAAACTATGGGATCTCTCTCAGATCCAAGGCAAACAATCCACTATGAACAATACATTCTTACAGTGCTAATGAATAAAATTTCCTTTCACTCATCTCACCAATAATGATCGCCTCTCACAATCATCTCATTCATAATGTAATGCTATTGCCTTCAACCGTCGTCTCTCACGATGGTCCACTCGATTCACACGAGCCCACTCGATTTACACGAGCCAATACATTCTTGAAACGCCAAGGCAAAAGATTCTATGAGATTTACATCAATTATGAACAAACACAAGAATATCTCAAAGAGAAGGGATATGGAGAATTCTTGAGAGAGTTTTTAAAATTGACACACTTTTCCCAAAATCCCTTACATCCCGAATCACACATATCCTATTTATACTATAGGGGCAAGGATGTCCTTGACTAAGGATGTCCTTGACCAAGGATGCCCTTAATCAAGGATGTCCTTGAGACTCTAATTTCCCATAACCGTCAGAACCGCCGAAACACGGACGTCCGTGAATCACTCATGGTCACGAACATTCGTGAGTCCATTCACGGACGTCCGTCCATCCGAACCACTGAATTTACTTGATATATTGGAGCACTTCTAGATTTGATCGTGAATGCAACAAAATATTCGACAAATCTCGTAGCCACAAGCGCCGAGTTTGTGGCCACGTGTGCATTACCAAAAAACTTGCGGGTTCAAGTTCGGGGTCGTGGCCACGACTTTGGTGTGCTCTTCCATCTATGGATTCAATTTATTATGGGGTTACGTAGGGTATTTTCATCATTTAGGTATTTATACTTGTACTATATAGACCTAATTAGTACTTAGGGTTTATGAGTGGGTTAGAAGAAAGAAGAACACTCATTATTCTATAGTCAATGAGGTGAGATCTAAGAGATTTGCAACTCCACCTTTTCACAGATTAGTGAAAGGACTCAGATCATCCGTGGACGTAGGCAAATTGCCGAACCACATAAATCTTGTGTTTGTGTTTTGCTTGTGTAAAATACTTGTCAATTGGCATGGTTTGGCCCTCAAGGTCATGAGTTCAAGTAGCAGCTCCCTCTTCTAGGATAAAAGGATGCCCCAAAAGGTGTGTAAACTGTAAAATACTTGTGGAATGGTGGGGGCCAAGGCATCCATTTGGGATTAGTCCAAGCATAAGGTTGTGTTTGGGATTGCTCTTTAGAGCCAAAGAGCAAAACACTTAAAAGAGTAAGTTTAAATTGCTTTTTTAAAGAGAACTAAATTTAGCTCTTTCACTCTCCGAAAGAGCTAAGAGCACTTACAACCAAATATAGACTCATACTAAAGTGCTATGCACTTGAGCAGAGAACTGCTCTTTGCTTCCAAATAGCAATCCCAAACACAACCTAAGCTATCAAAGGACATAAGGGAGCTGGAATGGTGAACTTTTTTCATAAAAAGCTTTGTATTTCCTTTGTCATAAACTTCCTCATTTTAGTATTTCCTATATAAAGAGAGCCGATTTCGTCCTCCATAGTAAACTTGGAGCTCTACATGACACTCAAAATATTGTTTGGGTGCTATATGGAGCACGGGTGTGTTGTTTTGATCAATGTTTAAAAAAAATTGAGAAAAATTATTTCAATTTTTTTTAAAGGAGTCAAACTTTGACTAGTTTCAATTTTTAGTAGTTCAAACTTTACACCTAAAAAAATACATGGTGAAATGAATTTTCAATTTTTTTTCTTAGGATGATACGAATAATGCACTCATGCTCCATGTGACATCAAGTCAGTGCTTCAGGTGCCACATGGAGCTCCACGCGAAACTGTGGAGGACGGAATCCTTTTATATATATATATTAAACTTTTGAAAAAATATATTTATTCAAACTATTTTTTTAATAAAATGTTTTATACAAAAAGGATAAAAGAAAACACGGAAAAAACGTGTTTTATTATTTTTTTTCAAGAAAATATCATATTTTGTAATTTTATTTGTAAGGAACAACTTTTTGCGTGCAAGTAATGGCTCTCTTCAATTGCATCTATTGCATCTATTATGGAAGGGTACAAATTAATTCTTATCCGTCTTAGGTGTATAAGTTTGTACACCATATATTTCCTTATTTTGTGCCATGTGCAGCGGTTGTTTTGTGTAACGTTTCAATGAAACAGGACAATAAATGGAATATTCCCGGGGCTTTTAACCCTTGTTAGAGTTCACCATTAATAAGAGATATGATTCTCTACTCTTAGCATCACCAAAGTTGGTGAAAACTGGTTTCCTAAAAGTAAAGGGTACCTCTGTTCGCCTAAATCTTTCAACATTAGGGATCTTGAGACCATGTACTATCAAACATTCTTGTTTTTTATTCCATGTGGCATAGATCTCCAAAAATGACTCTAAAATCACATGACTCAAACGAGATTTTAGGGTAATTTTTGAGGTTCCGTGCCCCGTGATAAAAACAAATTGTCTAATAGTACGCTCCTGGTTTCAAGATCCATTATGTGTAAGATTTGGCTGAAAAACGATCTCCAACGTCTGATTTCAAGCAGCCAACATGGTTTCCAACCTAGGCGTGAACAAAAGAACCCTTAGCACGTACATCCAAAACCCCTTGAAACCCATTAACTACTTGGAATTAGACGATGGAGATCGATTTTCACACAATGGATTCTTAAGACCATGATCTTACCATCAAACGGTCAGTTTTTTATTCCACATGGTACAAATCCCTAAAAATGGCCTTAAAATTATGTTTGAGTGTGATGTATGCATTGTGATTTTAGGGCTACTTTTTTGGAGATATGTGTCATGTGAGATAAAAAAATTGATCGTTTGATGGTACGCTCATGGTCTTAAGATCCATTATGTGGAAGATTGAGTTGAAAATGATCTCCACCAGCCGATTTCGTGCAGTCAACGGGGTTTAAAAGGGTTTTAGATGTAGGCACTTTTCAATAAACGATCTCCACCGTCCGATTCATGCAGTCAATGGGTTTGGATGTAGGCGCTTTTCAATAATCTTGTAGGCGTGAGCAGACGTACACCAAAAGTAAATCTCATAGAGAGCACCTACTTGCACATGATATTTGTGTTGTTGCACATAAGTTAAAAACAAAAACTTAATATTTTTTTTTTGGACCTCGACCACTTTGGAACCATAGTCGGATTCGTTAAAAACGTCTTTAAAACAAAATTTCTCTGTCCAAACATATAAAAAGGAAAAATGTATAGAACACAGTGTTTTCGTGTAAAACATGTGGTAAACATTTTTATTTTTCGTGTAAATATGTTTTAAACAAATAAAATATGTTTAATAAAAGCTGTTTTTTATTTTTTATATTCTAATATATATTATGACGTTTTTTCCAATACTTTCCATTTTTTGCCTGTTTTCCTCCTTGTATTCTTCTTGTAGTTCAATTTTTTTCCCCAACTCTTTTTTTTGGTCTTTTCTTATTTTATTCTCCTACTAAATCTTGGAGACTATAATGGAATACAATCTAAGTCATCTGATTTGAAAGTCAGAATGTAAAGATCTTTGGTGTCAAAGATTGACGATAAACACGATCTCTATCATCTAACTCGACACAAGCAAAGCCTAGCATTTGATTTCAAATCTGACAACTTAGATGGTGTTCCACGAGGAAAAGATCCAAAAATACTAAATCTTTCTTTTTATACGACCAAGTCTTTCTTTTTAAACTATGTGCAATGGCATAAATTTTATACCCAAGTAGTCGCTCCCGAACTCATACATTTAGATGTAGGAAGACTGGATACCTGTAACTATGTCAATTGAAAACGCCATCTAAGTTGCTTGATTTTGAAACCCAAGCTCTAAAGATCTCTTTGGTGCAATAGATGATGGCCCTTGACTCTATCATATGATTCAACTCTATACCTTCTCTATCATGTGATTTAACGCAGTCAACCATTGAATTAGATGATGGCTTTTGACTCTATTGATTCATATGGTAGACATTATATTTCATGCCAATCTTTTGCAGCAAAGATCTACCGATTATGCCTTCAAATCAGACGACTCGGAATGTAATTTTTATTGCACAAGTCCATGTCATAGCAAGCCTTTTCTTTAAAATTATATCCAAAACCTCTCATTTCAAAGTTGGGCGATGGAGGTACTTTTCAAGAGACGATGTTCAAATTCTGCCGCTGATATGATAGCTAAGATTGGCTTGTACAAAGGTAGTAATGAAACCTGGATGGAGGAAGCCCCTCCACAGATTAATGATGCAATTGCTTCGAATTTTTTAATCTAATGATTTATTCCTATGAAAATTAAAATAAGATTGCCCATCTCTTAGTGTCTAAGATGCATAAATTCACCCGTAACTCTAATATAACGAGAATTCGTATTAAAAACTCGACCTCAATGTCCATTAGTCCAAATGATTAAGCCATATAGCTTCACAATCATTTAAGTGCACATAAATAAATAAGTGAAACTTCACATTTAAACTTTTCTGTATTTGGTGCTGAAAAATATCAATGTACTTCTAAAATTGGTGGTTTGAGATTGGCTGAAGAGTCGTCATGTCGATTGAATTTGTTGCTATATCAAATCGGTATAAAGCTAGAAAAACGTAGGAGATAAGAAATACCAATAAGACTTGAAGAATAGTATAGTAGTTAAAAAGAAGATGAAAGATTGCAGAGTACCTGTTTTTTAATTAACCTTGGTGTCCAGGTCTCTTAGAGCACCTGGCTAATCACAAGGGAACGTGCACTCCCCAAGTTGGGTCAACACCTGAAAGAATTCCTAGAGTGGCCTTAGGGTCTCCTGCTTCTTGAGGCTGGTATTTGGCCATCACGCCAAAATCTTTAAGGTTTGAGTATTCACCTCAAATAAATGTGACAAGGTGATGGTGATGATGGAGATGCTGTGAGAAATAACGTTATTTCTCACAGCATAACTTCAATTCACATTCAAATATTGTTTGGTCCATTGGTTCTATTTGTGCATTTCCTTATGATGTGACTAATTGGGTGTTTTAGGTATCATCACATACTTTCAATGGCCTTTCGCTACCGCCAGGGATGATTAAAAAATGAACTACAATAATTCCAAGATTCTAAGGGTATCTTTGTTCGCGCACACTTACTGAAAGTGAGCGCTATGTGATGGGGCCAATACTTTGGATAGCAGCAGGAAGGCGTAAGAGCCTTAGAGCTGGCTAGTTAGCAACAGAAAGGCGTAGGAGTCTTTGAGCTGACTGGTGGCATGATTGATCGCGACACGGTTGCGACGCGGTCGCATGGGGAGACGATGCGGGGCGCTATAAGTGTAGTGGTGTGAGGCATGACACTGTGTGCCACGGAAGGAGTCCGTGTGCCATGGGGGTATGACAAACCAATACATTTGAGGTCATCGGGTTATTTGCCCATAGATGATGTTTGAACCATCTATGTGGGAGAGGAGCTGGTGTGAGATTTTCACCCATACGGAGCCTTGCGACACTAAAGGGTGCGCAAGCGTCTCCTAGGTCTGAAAAGGTGGGCATAGGACGTTGCTTCGGCAATCCCTTATGACACCTAAGGTGAGGTTGTCATATGGCCTCGGGTCGTAGTCGCGGTGCACATCAGTCAGTTAAGAGGGAGACACTCGAGGGCTGCGTGGCGTAGAGCACGACAGCATGAGGGTCAAAAGATAACGTGTGCTAGTAACAAGGACTGCATACGATGGCGGACTTGATTCGGTATGACGGCAATACATGTTGGTATGTGACGGCATGAGCAGATGTGCTTGTATGCGTATTGTAAGGGGCACGATGTGTTGATATGGTAGGCCTCGAAAGAAGGTAATCATGAGAGGAGTCCCCGTCCTCTAGGCAGGTGGTATCAGAGTCTGTTGGTTGGATAGGTTGGCTTCGTTGCACGCGACATCGAGGCACTGCACGAGTGTGATAGCCAGTGTCGGGCTGTGCTCCCGTGACAGATGGTATCAGAGACAGATCGATTCGAATGGGGTAGTGCTGGACATCTAGTGGGAAAGTCGGGGGACCTTGGGACTAGAAGGCCAGATTGATTCAGAGGATGATGCTGGGCGAGTTAGCAGGAAGGTGGGGGGGACCTTGGAGCTAGATTGAGCTAAAAGACAGCTAGTTAAGGGGTGAGGACTTTGGGATTAGAGAACCAGGTTAATCAGGGATGGGTGATACTGGGGAGCTAGTGGGAAGGTGAGGACCTACGAACTAGGAAGAAGAGCTTGGGAAACAGAAGGGTGAAGGTAGGGCCGAGGTATCGAGCTATTTTGAAAGCTGAAATTTGTGAAGCCGAATGTTTAGCGCATTACATGGTAATGGATAGCGCTAGTATAAGACAATGTAAAAAATCAGTGTGTTTCTTGTTCATATGAGGCACTGGTATGGCTTCATACCGAGTGAAATGCGGATGGGGGCCAATTTTGAGCTAGCGGGGAGGTGCCAGACCTCGGGGCTAGATATTGGGTGTCAACAAAGTGGTGTGTTAACCTTAATTGGTTAGGAGGAGATGGCGGGGTCAGTCTACTGTGATATTGCGCCAACGCGGATGTTGACATTCTGGAGTAGTGGAGGATGCGACGGTGCCAATACTCTGGGTAGCAGCAGGAAGGTGTGGGGGCCTTCGAGCTGGTTGGTTAGCAGCAGAAAGGCTTAGGGGTCTTGGAGTTGACTGGTGGCATGATCGGTCGCGACACCGTCATGATGCAGCTGCATGGGGAGATGATACGGGGCATTATGGGCGTAATGGTGTGAGGCATGACACTGTGTGTCACGGAAGAAGCCTATGTGCCATGAGAGAATGACAAACCAATATGTTTGAGGTCTTTAGGTTATTTACTCATAGATGATGTTTAAACCATCTATGTGGGAGAGGAGTTGGTGTGAGACTTCCAGTCACACGGGGCCTTGCACCACTAAATGATGCGCAAGCGTCTCCTAGGTATGAAAAGGTGGGCCTAGAGTGTTACTTCGGCTATGTCGTGTGGCACCTAAGGTAAGGTTGTCATGTGGCTCGGGGCCGGCATCGTGGTGCACATGGTCGGTTAAGAGGGAGGTACTTGAGGGCTACGTAGCGTAGAGCACGACAGTATGAGGGTCAGATGATAACGTGTGCTTGTAACGAGGACCGCACACGATAGCGGGCATGGTTCGGTATGACGGCAAGATATGTTGGTATGAGACAGCATGAGGAGTTGCATACTACTACTACTGTTGCGAAGCGAGGTACTAGTACATGGCCAAGGGTGAAGCTTGAGCAGGCTAAGAGAGGCACGGATGTGCTTGCATGCGTGTCGTAAGGGGCACAATGTGTTGCTATGGTAGGCCTCGGAAGAAAATAACCATGAGAAGAGTTTCCGTCCTCTAGGCGGGTAGTAGCAGAGTCTGATGGTTAAGTATGTTGACTTCGTTGCACGTGATATTGAGGTGTCGCACATGTGTGATAGTCGATGTCGGGCTGTGCCCCCATGACAGCTAGCACCTACCACACTACCAGATATTCTTTAGTAGGCACAAATAGAGGTACCCTAATTCCAATGGCCTTGAAATTTGTAGAAAAAGCCTTTAACATCAATCTTGACATAAAATCTAATTAGATTTTATTAATGTTGTCACCCCTTCACTAAAATATTAAAAGTAAGCTACCCTATATTATCTCCCCTATTGATTCTACTTAAAAAGACAATGACCATGATATGAGTTTTAAAACTTATAAGTAGCCTTCAATTAATAGACATAAGGATGCCCTCTTATGATTATTTTAACTTAGGGACAACATCATTAATCTAAGGAATGACTACTTGCAAGTGGTGAAATGCCTGTCCTTAGGCCTTACGACTGTGGTTATAAGGCTTTTAGTACCGGTCTAACAGTGTATACGAAGAGTACATGGAAAGAGGATGAGGGGAAGAATGAGATTTGTACTATTGCACGTAGTTTTAAAAGAAAGATGGTATTTTTGGGACCTGTGTCAAATGCATCTAATCCGTCAGACTTAATGCCATAATGTAAAGGTCTTTGAAATCAAAGATTGGCAATGAAACACAATCTCTATCTTTTGATTCAACATAGTCAAAGCTTTTTGTGTGATTCAATGATTGACTGTGTTGAATTATACGATAGAGACTGTGTTTCATGCCAATCTTGGATAAAGTTCTTTACATCATCAGCTTCAAATCAAATGGCACGATATTCCATGTTGCACAAGTCCCAAATACCATATTCTTTTTTATTACATGCAATGACACGAATCTCGGGCCGAAGTAATTGCTTTATTAATCTAATCTATTTAGATTCTTTTTTTGTTTTTGTTGTTAAGATTAACATTGAAAAACTCTTCTTACTCTTAAAAATTAAAAGATAAAGGTAGCTTGGTCCTAATTAAGGACCAAATAACTTACTTGGTCCTATATTAGTTTGTTACCATGTGGCATTGAATGACTTGATCAAGTGCCATGTAAAGGAGCCACTCGGTGTTTGCAATTATTATAAATAATAATAATAGTATAAAAATTATGGTCAATGGTGTCAAATATGCGGATATTGATCAATAGAAATCAAACGTGGTTTGATTGTTCATTTTTCGTACAATTGACTCCATTGACCATGCAATTTTGTATTACTTATTTTGTTTTTTATTTTATTCATTTTGTTTTTTTGTTTAAATAATAGTTATGATCATTGAGTTGCTCCTTTATGTGACACCAAGTCATGTGATTCGGTGTCATGTGACAACAAACTAATAATGAAGGATCAATTAAAGGGTACCTATGTTTGTGCCCACGCAAATAACGGTCTTTCTCTAAGGGCACACACTTAATGAAAACCAATTTTTTGGGGGTTAGAAAAAGGTGTATTCACTTAACTTCTCTTTCGGGAGTACCCACTTATCTGAAGCACTCACCATCTTTCTTCTTCTTCTTCTTCTTCTTCTTCTTTTCCTAGCACCGGAGTCACCGAATCACCATCTTCTTCTTCTTCGGTGACTCTTCTTCTCTGACAACTCACAACATCACTGACAACTCTTCTTCTTCTCCTGCAACTCACAACATCACCAAAGAACAAACCATAAAATAAAAAATAAACTAAAAATCCTATAAAATAAAAATCTTAACCTATCACACCCTAAAAAATCCTAAAACCTAAAAAACTATTGCTAAACTTGTGACGATAGGTACCCATTGTCAGTTGTAAAAGATTGGCAGTGAGCACCAACTATCAGTCTTTTACATCTAAGAGCATCTCCAACAGGGGCGCTAAACCACTCCCAATCGCTATTTTAGCGATCCAGTTTTCAAAAGATACACTCCAACAAGCGCGCTATCCAAAACGCTAAAACACATATGCGCTACAGTAACAGCTAAATTTAGCTATTATTGTAGCAAGAGCCAAACATTAAAATATTATTTTTATTTTTAAGATAACGCTCTCTCTCCTCTCTTTCTCTCTCTTCTCTAGGTCTGGAACAAGAATGGGGAAGCAGCAACCGAGCAGTCCGGGTTCGATTTTGAAGGTTTTCCTATAATAAAAAAAAATGGGAGAGGGAAACGATCGGAAGAATTCAAGAGGGTTTTCATCTAATCGATTCTGATCCGGGTATGTATCTATTCAATATGTTCTTCGTTGGTTCTCTCTTTTGTTGCACTAAGCTTATGATTTTCAGTTCATTAGTTCAAATTTTTAGTTTATTTTTGTTGAAAATCGATGAGTTTATGGTCGATTGGCTACAGTTCGACCACTATTGGCCAAGATCTTGGTGATGTGATGATATTTTTTTAATTTTTAATACCATTGGGGAATTGAATTTTATCCCTGCTTTATTCATTTTAAACCACCCAAATCATGCTTTCTTTGTTTAAGGGATAAGTTTTTTTTCATTAATTTTCCTTAGTTTTTTGCATTGCAAGTTTAAACTTTGACCCTTTGGATTCTTAAGATTTGGTTTTTGCAAAGTGCTTGTGTTTAGAGACCTTCTTCTTCATCACTTTGATAAGAACACCTGGGTTTCTTCAATATGCTTTCTTTGGTTCGAAAATATTATGAGTTAAATCTATAATGGTAATTATTTTTTGTTCCTTTAAATTTATTGTTGACCTATTTTTATATATCATTCAAAATGGGCATATGTAATTATAGTGCTCTCTGTTTAATTTTTGTCGGGTTGGGAGTGTGTAAATTGATGGAGATTGGAGTGAAAGATCGTCTTTGTTGAGTTAGAAATAATTTGTTTGGCCCTTTCATCAATTTGTTTAGATGGCAATCCTTGCGTAATGAGTTTTGAAATTTTCTGATTAGAAGGCCTTCACTAGTCCAATTGTGTAGAAGGCCTTCACTAGTCCAATTGTGTTGAAGTAGAAAGGTTCATCTACTATCTTTTACCACCTAAGTGGAATTAGTAACTACCATATTCAAGTTATATATAGGGCTCTCAATGGGCCAGATTAGGGCGGGGCTGGGGTTCAACCCGGCCCTAACCTACCCGGGCTGGGTTCCCAAAATTTTCAGCCCGACCCTAATCCGAGCTGCGATGTACTCAGCCCACGCCCGACCCCTACTGAACCAGGCCGGGGTTAGGCTTTTTTCTAGCCTTTTTTTTTACTGTTTTTTCCTAATAAAATTTGGTTGGGCTATTTTTTTGGAGCTATTTTTTCTCATAAAATTTGGTTGGGCTTTGACTGTTTTTTTCTAATAAAAGTTTGAAGAATGTTAAAAAATTAATTAAATAATTATATTAACATTATAGAGGCTCAGGTACATACTTTTATTCAAATATTTCATTTTAGTTTCACAATGGTTATAACAGATAACGGTTGCACAATGATTATAACGAACAACGGTTAATCTCAGGGTATTTAAGTAAATTGTATTTAATTAAAAGATTTTTTTTATAACTTTAAAAGGATAAGTATATAATAATATATATAGGGCATTTAAGTAAATTATATTTAATTAAAATAATTTTTTTTATAACTTTTAATGGATAAGTATAATATATATATATATATATATATATATATATATATATATATATATATATCTGGGCCGGGTGTTGGAGCACTCAACCCAAGGCCGGCCCGGATTGATCCGGGTTGCAACATGTTTAGCCCAGTCCGGATACCAGGCTAGGATTGCTTGATAAAAAGTATCACTTTTTCCGTGCCGGGTGTGGGCCAAAATTTGGGCCAGCCCAACCCATTGAGAGCCCTAGTTATATATAATGTGATCTGAATTTATATATTATATAATATCTTTATTTCAAAGATCATAAATGTGTTGAAAAATAATAAAATTTTGCAGCTATTAAATTTCAATTTTTTTTTTATGCTAGATCACTCGTTGAATGAAATCGCAAATGAAAGAGAACATGTCTTTCACCAATCTCTTAAACAAGAGGTCCTACGCTGACAATAAATCAATGTGATCCCTATAACGAAACGATGGTTCGTTTGACCCTCAAGTTGAACAACAACCTAGCACAAAGAAAATACGGTCTGAAAATGTTAGCACAAAAGAATATTTACTTTTGGTAGATGTGTGGGTAAATACTTTTACGAGCATAATACGAGGAACTGGGCAATCAAAGAGTGTATATTAGTCTAGAGTTTATTCTAACTACCATGCCAATAAGGCATTTGATGTTTCATGGAATCAAGTATCACTATGTAATTCGTTGGCAAACAATTCAGAAGGCGGTCAATAAGTTTTGTGGATGTTTAACTCAAATTCAAAAGTAAAATTTCTATTGACTTTTGGGTTGGATTTCAAGTTTTGTGTATGTAAATTTGCATCACTTGTAAAGTTATTTTGTATATTTACTTTCTACATTTTAATTACACAGATTGCTCAAGCAAAAGAGTTGTATAAGGCGGAGAATAAAGCCTCTTTTCAGTTCGAACATTGTTGGACCATTTTTAAGGAATGTCCAAAGTGGTTGGAAGAGAGGAAAAATTTAGGTAGGAAATCGATTCCAACACTGTCTTCGGAGTCTACTCAACCTTCAGTCAATTTAGGGGAGGACAATATCTCTACTAACAACTTTATAGTATTGGAAAGACCTATGAGGAGAAATGTTGTAAAAATATGATTGACTAAACGAAAGGGCACATATGGTGTTGATGAAAAAAGTTTTATGCTATTACTAACACAGATGAATGAAAGAGCGGAGATTACAAGGAAAAATTGGAACTTATGTGAAGAGCGGATTGTGACGTGGGCTCGCAGCGTGGCCATTTAGGTCAGCCGCAAGGTCACTTGGGCCACTAGTGCGTCAGGAATTGGTGGATTGAAGATGGGGCATCGTCGGCACGTCACCAAGCCCAATGCGTTATCATGCAGGTTTGAAACGCTAGTAGGCTGATCTAGAGAGAGAAAAGCTAGTTGCTGCACGAGAGATTACGTCGCAAAGAGTAACTCCGTGACAGGATGCTCGAGAGGAAGCAAAACTTGAAATTGAACAAAGTAAAATATGTGCTAAGGAGGATAAAATTATGTTGATGGATACAAGTGGATTATCGAAACTCCAAAAAGAATACATTCGTATCTGATAAATGAAGATCATTGAAAAGTCTCAAAGATGAATAATTTAGCCTAGGGTCTAACTGGTTATGACTAGATTTAATAGTTTGCCCTAGGGTCTTATTTTTTTTTTAAGACAATCACCAAGTTAACTTTCTACATTGTGTTTAGATTTTTTTTGTATAAGACCATCGAAGGGTTTCATATCCTAATCCATGTTTTGCTAGTTATTTCATGCTATCATTGAAGTTTATGAGGTTTTAAGGTATCCTTTTAATGCCTTTGTCTTTCTATATAAAGGCGGTATTGTAGATAGTTGTCATCTTTTAAAGAGATAATTGCTTGTTAAAAAAAACTAGTAGATAAATGAGCATTAAAGTAAAAATATTGTCATAGAAACATTAAACATTGATTAAACTTCTAAAAGCAGAAAGAAAGGAATACAACACTTGCAACATATTATTTCATCAATTTTGTCCATGTAATTGTTATAGGTGTTTGATGAGATTCGATTGCAACTGAGAATGATTTTCACTATCCCGAATGCTCAAATGCTTTTGAATGAATTATGCTAATTCAACAGTACGCATACGTGAACCTTTTACGTTGGGAGTCTCATCGACTTGTTCATAGTCAAAGTCAACGGTATCATCACTATTTTGCTTGTCTTCGATGATCATGTTATGCAATATTATGCATATTTTCATAATTAATTTTAGTGTTTGACTATTCCATTCATGTGCGGGTCCACGAACTATTGTGAAACGTGCTTGAAACACCTCGAATACACGTTCAACATCCTTTCATGCTGACTCTTGTGTTGTAGCAAAATATTTTACCTTCCTTCCTTGTCGACCACCATAAATATATACCGTCAATGAGGTAGTATCCTACTGAGTAATTGATAGGAGGAGCATGCACTTTAGTAAGCTCATAAAATACAAAAGATTATTCTAAAATATTGATGTCATTGTGTGAATCGAGAAGCTAAAAAAAGGCATGTCAAATTCATAGATCATATAAAGCCACTGCTTTCAAAATCATCGTTGGTTCACGGGAATGACTAAAAAATTGTCCCTTCCACCCAGCTGAGCAATTCTTTCACTTTCAATGCATGCAATCAATGCTACCTGGCATCCCTGAAAAGCCACATTGTTCACCAACTTCTAACAATTTAATAACGCTATTGTTATTTGGTGACCTTAAGTATGTGTCTCAAAAAATTATAACCACTGCTATAACAAAAATGTCCCAGAGGCTTAATTGTGGCAGATTCTTCAATCCTCACATACTCGTCCACGTAGTCAGCCGCTACTCAATAAATTAGTATTCTAAGTACGACTGTTATCTTTTAAAGGGAGGATAAGTTGATAGTTCGAACACAATTTTTTTGGAGGGCAAAGTATGGATCATAAGCTTCTACCGCATATTGAATATGAAGGAAAAGAGAGTGATTTATTTGAAGCCTCCTTCGAAATAATTTCGGAGGATATACTAGTGAATCAATAAAATAATCCTGAAAAAACCTCCTGGTGGCCTTGCATAGTATTATGATCGATAAGCACACGCCTTAGAATAAAACCATGACATTCTTTGCTCCCTTCCTCTCCATGAAAATGTTCATGTTCCTTAATAATTGTGATAGTTAATACCAACTTATCCTTGGAGTCAGAAGCTTCAACTGACGTTTGATATACAAAATCCTTAGACATTTGAGCGAAAGTGAAGAATAAATGATGTAAAGAATTAATGCACGAATTTGTGAGAAAGAGATGATATTTTGTTTTATGGAACACTAGAATAGATTGACATATTTATAATCGAGCAATCTTATTTTTATTAAGAGAATATGACTGTTGGAAAAATATAGCCGCTATAGAATTTGACCGTTGACTAATATGACCGTTGAAAAATATGACCGTTGAAAAATATAGCCGTTGTAAAAGTGTGACTGTTAGAAAAATATAGCCGTTAAAAAGGAAGACTGTTGATTAAATATGATCGTTGAAAAATATGACCGTTGTAATGACTGTTGGAAAAATATAGCTGTTGGAAAATTTGATCGTTTATCAATTTTAATCATTAAAAAATTTGACTGTTGAAAAAATATAGTTATTGAAAAATATAGCCGTTAGAAAATTTGAATTTTTAAACGTTGAGTGTTGGTTGTAAAATAATAAAACAAGAATAAAAAATAATATTTTAAAGAAATGAGTAGCTAAAAGAGAGTGTCCGTTGGAGTGATTTTTACTGTAGCAGTAGCTAAAATACTATAGCAGTAGCTAAAGTGGTGTTTAGCTAACCAAATTTAGCTCTCCTTGATTGGGATGCTCTAATAGCGAGTTTCCACTATTATATCTGACAATAGGTGCCTACTTCACAAGTTTATATTTTTTTTAAAGATTTTACGATTTTTTTTTTAAATTCTTTTTTGTTTTGTAAGTTTTTTGGGGTTTTCATTTGAGATGAGGGAAGAAGGAGAAGGAAAAGAAGAAGAAATAGAAGATGGTACTTCGATAATGCCAATGTTGTTGTTGTGTTGGAGTTGAGGATGAAGATGAAGAAAAGAAAGAAAAAGAGGATTTTTGGTGATGCTGATCAAAATCGTTATTGTGAAGGTCAGAGTTAAAGAAGAAGAAAAAGAAGAAAATTATGTTACTTCGTTGCAGTTGCCGGAGTTGAGGAAAGGTTGAAGAAAAAGAAAATTTTCTCCTGTGATGCCGACATCATTATTGTGAAGGTTGGAATTGAGGAAGACCAAGAGCGCAATTCAACATATTTTTCGGAGTTGGGGAAAAAGAAAAAGGTAGATATTAGAAAAAAAAGAGTTTATATATGTGGGCCACCGTATAGTAAAAGAGGGGGGCGCTCGAATATTACATCCGACCAAAAAAAATTGTAGGCTTTTTTTTACCACATGAGAATGTAGGAGAATGGCCGGGTGTGAATAGAGTCACCTAAATAAGTTACCTAATGCTTAGTATGCCTAGAAGAGCATTAAGCCAAAGCCTAGAGGTAAAATTGTTGAATGAGGAAAATTATAATGAGTGGACCTCAAACAACAGACTACAATGGACCACTTACATGGTGCGACATAAGTGGATGGCCTGACCTATATTGCTGAGACCAACTGCGTTTGCATCGCGCCACATAATCGGTCTGTTGTTTGCGGTCCCTCATATATCAGGCACTATATATAATGAATTCCAATATCTAGTCTACGAGTATGTGAAGGATAATTAATTATTTTTTCACTGGGTGTGCGGCTAGCAAGATGAGTGCTGCGTGGTCAATAAGACAGGTGCGGAGCCCCATTTTCCTCAAAATCCACTGGCTTCTGAAGTTCCTTGCAGCCCACGGTTTGCATGGTTACGCTGTTGTCAATAATGAGCCGCGTCCTCAGCAACTTCAGTGTTGGTGGTAAACATAGTATAATACTTCCAGAATATGTTTACAACGGGCCTACAGCATATTGCAGTTCATCTTACAGAACGAGCTGATGCGTTGGAGTTTCTTAGGACTTCTTACACGTAGTGGGATTTCTGCGTTCTCCAGGTACCTCTGTTTGAAAGCACTCATGTCCTAGACCCCTTGAAAACCATTGATTGTGTTGGATCAGATGATAGAGGTCGCGTTTCACACCTATCTTCCACACAATAGATCTTAAGGTCCTGTCTTACTTATCAAAGGGTCTGTTTTTTTATTCCATGTGCCATATATCCCTAAAAAAGGCCCTAAATTTAAATTTGAGTGTGATGTGTGTCATTTGATTCAAAGGCCATTTTTTGGAATCTGTGACAAGAAATAAAAAATTAATCGTATGATAGGTGCACCATGATCTCAAGATCTATTGTGTGGAAGATCGGGGTGAAAAATGATCTTTGTCATCTGATCTGAAATAGTCAATGATTTTCAAGGAGTATAAGATGTGGGCATTTTCTAAGAATGAATGGGCACAAAGAGCCATATCCTATTATAAAGAGGAAGACTTCTTACACATGATACTTGTATTGTTGCACGTAATTATATCTATTATAGATAGGAAGACTACTTGCACATGATACTTGTATCGCTGCACCTAATTTAAAAGAAAGACTCAATCTTTGTGGGGTGTATGCCATGCAGAACACCGTCTAGTTTGATTCAAGGATCAAAATTTTGGCCGAAATGATTGAAATTTCATCGAAATTTCGGTCCAAATTATCAGTTTTGGTCCTCACCGAAATGATAATCTGGACCGAAATTTCAGTCATATTTTATATGGGACTTAAAATTTCAGCCAAATTATTGATTTTTGGTCCAAGTTTTCGGTTTCGATTATGCCCGACACCAAAATTTTGATCCTTTGCCTGATTTGTAGATCATGATGTAAAGATTTTTGTGCCAAAGATCTGTTCAGCATGACCTTCAAATTAGAATGCTCAAATGGTAAAAAAATATCAAATCTTAATTGTTTATGGGAGTCATTACTTGCACCCAAGCAATTGGCCCTTCTCATAAATCTTGATATTTTAAGGCCATGATCGAAAAATTCTAGGTGCAAAAGATTGACATAAAAGATGTTATGATAAAAGATTGGCATAAACTTGATATTATATGATTCAATGAAGTCAAAGGTCACTATCTGATCAAACAGTTGACTGCATTCAATCTTATGATACAAATTGTGTTTCATTCTAATCTTTTCCGCCCAAACTATTTAGATGATAATCTCAAAACAGACGACCTAGATGGTGTTTTCACATGACCCCTGCTCAAAATACCAAAATTTTCTTTTTTAATTATGTGCAACATTGTTATCAAAATCAACATTTTTTTTTTGTTGAAAAAACTTATTTTAAATGTATTTTTTTCCATAAAACTTTATGAACTCGTGTTTTTTAAATGATTAGTTTTTGGGTACCTCTATTCGCGCCCGCGCCCACTACTTCTCTGAAAGCGCCCACGTTCTCACATATAAAAAAAAATATATTTTTTTTTTGAGGGCACCTGCCTATTTTTACTTCATGGGCACCCACGTATATAAACCCTTTTTTTTTTTTTTTTTTTCTTCTTCTTCCTTCTCTTTTTCTTTTCTATCAACTTCGGCAGCTACAACGGTGTTGCCGACAAGATCGAATCACCCTCTTCTTCTTCATTTTCTTTTTTTTTTAATCGATAAGTAAGTTCGAGGTTGTTGGGTCCTCATTCTTTGAAAGCGCCGACTACTTCTCTGAAAGCGCCCACGTTCTCATGTGTAAAAAAAAATCTATTTTTTTTCGTGGGCACCTACCTATGTTTACTTCATGGACGCCTACGTATATAAATCCTTTTTTTTTTCTTCTTCCTTTTTTTCTTCTTTTCTGTCAACTTCGGTAGTTGCAACGGTGTTGCCGACAAGATCGAATCACCCTCTTCTTCTTCTTTTTCTTCTTTTTTTTATCGATAAGTAAGTTCGAGGTTGTTGGGTCCTCATCCATCTATTAATCAATAGAAAAACAATATATAAGGAGGTAAAAAAGAATAAAAAAGAAATATGAGGAGAAAAAAATAAATTAAAATAAAATTCCATATTAAAATTTCATAGCTTCAGTATTGCAATCACCCGTCCATCATAATCTAGTGGATCCTAGAATAAATCATATATAGATTCTCATCAACTTTGCACACAAAGTCTGAAGGTAGAAGACTCTTCTTCTTCTTCTTCTTTCTTCTTCCTCAACTTCAACCATCGCAATAACGATATCTGCATCATCGGGAAACCATCTTTCTCTTCTTTAACTCCGGCGCGACGAAGACACCGGAATAATCAAAGCATCATCTTCTTCTTCTTCTTCTTCTTCTTTTCTTTGTTTCTATGACTTGTGCTCCGACTAGATGAAAATCCCGGTTTCGCCACTGACAGTAGGAACCCATCGTTAGCCTTTTATAACTGACAGTGGGTAACCACTACTACAAATTCAAAGATAGTTTTCTTAGGTTTTAGAAATTTTTAGGATTTCTTAGGTTTTTGTTTTATAGGTTTTTAAAATTTATTTTTTTTATTGTAGTTAGTAGTTCGATGGTGTTACGAGTTGCCGAAGAAGAATAGTTGTCAGAGAAGAATAAAAAGAAGAAGAAGAAAAAGAAGAAGAAGAAAAAGAGTCGCTAGAGAAAAAGAAGAGTCTTAGAAGGAAGAAGGAAAAGAAAAAAAGAAAAAATAAGATGATAATTCGGTGATGCCAACGAGTAATGACTAAGAAGGAAGGTGGTCGGAGAAGAAGGTTGCCAGAAAAGATAAAGAAGCAGGTGAGTGCCTCATATAGGTAGATGCAAGGTATAAAAATCTGTATTAGTCTCGAGTACTAGTTTCCCGAAGACCGATACGACTCGGATGATACGTATCGGTCAATTTTTTTTTTTAAAAAGAAGCTACGGTCTCTGTCACGACCCAAAATTCTACCCTATCCCGAGGGCTTAGAATTCTGAGTTATGGCCCGCACCTATCTCGATTATGCTAAGCAGACATACACCTAATTAGAGTTCTTGAGTAATCTGGTTCTACTAAATCTGTGAAAGCTAACAACATAAAGGTAGGATATAAAACAATCACAAATGCTGAATAATTGAGATAAAATGTGATAAGTTCATTAATAAAATGCAAACAAAGTCGGAGACAAATTCGATAAATAAAACGATAGGGTCCACGATAAATGTATCAACGAAGTAGAATACCAAGTCTATCACCGTAAAAAAATCGACACTTGGATCGAACTCATCACCGAAGTCCTCCTGATAATCAACGACGTTGCTCTCTAGAGGCTCCTGATAATCAACGTGCACCAAGTCAATGAAATCGGCGTCGACGGGATCTGAATAGTCGGCATCAACTCTACCAACGTAATCACCTGCAACTGTTAGATTATCATGGGATGAGTTTGCTTAGTCACGTAAACTCAGTGGATACACCACCAATCCACCCATACTATTCAGATGCATTATGAGTGCATCAAGTGAGTGATAAATATAATATAATAATAAAATCAGAAAGAGTATGACAAAACTAAGTACATAACGTAGAACTCATATCATAATATAAATGCAGGATCATGATCTAGATACTCATCTCCTAATATACCTCACCATATCTCATATCTTATCATATTTCATAGCATACCGTATCTTATTATTCTCGTACATAAGTCGATACGTCATATGAGTGCAACTAACATACTCATAAAATTATAAACGACTTGTGTAAGAGTTGCTGCTCGAGCTACTATGTGAGAGTCACTATAGTATCATAACACCCTTATGTCATACTCATACTCTATTTAGCCTAATGGGGAGACATAATGGCCAAACGTAACTCATACTGACATGTCTCTTAGAGATCCGCCTTAACTGAAAGACGTTGTTGCCCTTACGGTGGCTACACAATGAACGATACGTACATAGACTTAAATTCTTAGTTTTTTGCTGGCCTACACAGCAGTGTCTTATTATCATACTCATAACATATCTTATCTCATACTCGTAGCATACTCTTACAATCTTAATTTTAAGACGAATTATAGTGGGATGACCTCAATAAATCATGCTTCCTAAGGAAATGGTTTCATAATAACCTGTATATACTTCATGTGATAGTAAAGAGATCTTGCTACCATCGAGATTTCAAACCACAATAGAGGGATTGCATCCGTATATGGACGCCTATAATCCAAGTTTCACATGACTATAAAGAGATCTCACTACAACTAAGGCCTAAGCCCCGAATCTCATATCATAACTCATATTTTATTCTCTCGTATTAAAACTTGGGGTGATATGGTCACCGTATATGCCACTATATACGCGATTACATTGAATTCGCACTCACCCTATTTGTCATGATGTCTCATACCACCATGAGTTGTAAGCATTGTGAATACGATGTATTCCTTGCCTCAATACCATCTCAGCGAATCACCATGCTCTAGTGTAGACATGATCTCATACACTCACGTACATATGGCCTAACATATTCTTAACTCATATAACTTGCTCAAAATAAAAGTATAAAACTATTACACTTACAGAAAGATTTATACCAAATTTTATTAGGTTTATATATATAATTTATCTATACCTCATCTTAATACAATATATAATATAGTGTTAATCGTGTGTTTTCGATAATATGAAGGTCATAGTTCGATTTTCACGAGACATTGAATTTTTAACACTTTGTGTTATCGAGGTGGTCATGTTGAAACGATAAGATGTCATATATATATATATATATGTCTATATATAGTTTATTATAGTTAAATGCTTTAATTGGAATGACATTATGAGTTTAAGGTTAGGTAAGTCACAACCCTCAATCGAAACTCTTAAGTGATTAGGGTGCATTAGGTTTTGGTCATACAATGTGAATAGTCAATAATAAGTAATGTCTGTTCATACCAACATCGATTGATTGATTTTGGAATCGATCAATCGGTCTTATTTATATTATATAAATAATTTAATTCTGGGCACAGATCGGTCGAATTTAATAAGGTGTATAGAGTCAGTTTGACCCATAATCGATCGATCGATTTTAAAGGTCGATCGATTGATATTAAAAAGGGCACAACGAATAAAGGACAGAAGATCCAATCCGCTAGCTGAAAGAAAATTTGCTCAATATAAATAATATACTGTACATGTATTCAGAGAAGAAATTTTATATTATGATAATAAGGTACTTGAGTGGAATTTATAATATAATCCGCTGGCTGAAAGAAAATTTGCTCAATATAAGCAATATATTGTACATGTATTCGGAGAAGAAATTTTATATTATGATAATAAAGGTACTTGAGTAGAATTTATAATATAATATAAAATCAATGTACTTGAGTGAGATTTAATATATAATATAAAATCAAAGTACGTGAGTGAGATTTTATAATAAAATATAAAATTATAGTACAACAAGTCACACAGGACATTCACATCCAAACAAGGGTCACTACAAAAAATAAGACTATTAGCGGCAGTTTTTTGCACCCAAAAACTGCCGCTATTAACCAAAATGCTATTAAGACTATTAACGGCAAATTTTTTGTTAATAGCGGCTGTTTTTGGTTGCCGCTAGTAGTCTTATTTTTTGTAGTGGGTCAATGATTGTCCACAAAATTAATCGGTCAAAATGCTCCCTCATTTAAATAAAGTATTTAATCAGACCATTGCGCTTTTGAAACAGATTTGAGTTTCGAAACACAGTAATTAACACGAAAAACAAAAATAATTACAGTAATTAAGATCAAACTATGGATCAAGTTAGCTATCTATTCAATCTTAAAATAATATTATTTAGAAAATAAATCTATGGTTTGTTTTATTAGCCCGTCGATACCCGACTGAATTGTATCCTACGCGACAAGATATGAGAAGAACAAGATGGATGGATGGGTACCCACCTCAAGGAAACTTTTGAACGGTTGAATTGGCGACTCCAGCTTTAGCGTTTGACTTCATGCGATGATCGCGTGTGATTTTGGGATACACGAGAGTTCGTGAGACGGTGGTGTTGTCCGGGGATGCGGCTTTGACGGTGGAAAAATGTTCGCGTGCGGGTTCATGGCTTTGCGGCATTGGAAGCGGCTTGCGCCTGGTTTCTTATTTATGGTACGACAATGAAACTCAAATTTCTCAGCCTTGACATCTCCAATGTACAGTTTTAAAGCAACATAAACATATGAAAATGCCAGAGAATCAAATGGTATATGTATCATCCAGTGAAAAAAGCGCACACTCAAATGATTCGAGACCAGGCAAGAAATGAAGATTCTTCAATTTTACTCGGAAAATGATGTAACTCTGTATTGACCAATCCGTGGAATATCAAACTGAGCAAAGGGTGGAAGCACTTTCGCTTCAGCACAAGCTTCTTCTAAGTTTTCCCTGGTTGTCCCTTCTGCAGTTGACTCTCCAATCTCTATGTAACTAGCAGAGAGAGTCCAGAGCCCATAAGCTGATTAAATCTTCCTTTTATAAAGTAGGGCCTTGTTATTATGCTCAACAAGGCAGCCAACGACCATTATCGAGTTCTCATAATAGATTCTTCCAGAAAGGGTGCAAACATCTCTAATCTTCTCTTTCCCTTAAGGAATAATTTGCTTAGTTGGCTCACCACACAATGGATAAAAACTGATTTTTGATCGAAAACGAGGGATCTTCTTAAAACTATTGGGGAGAAGTGAGGGGGGGTGGGAAAGAGAGAGACATAGAGGGAAACTTCTAAGGTCTCGGTGGGTTTTTGAGAGTAGGAGGTATATATATATATATTTATAAAAGAGAGAGAGGCCCAAATAGCAAGTACCAATTAAATAGCTACAGAGTCGTTTGGGACTCAGTCACTTAATATAGTGGGTAGGCGCCTAAAAGCAATCTCATTAAAACGGGTAAGCTTCAATGTTAGGCAATAATAAAATGTAACAAGTATAAAGAAGAGAGAGAGAGAGAGTGGCTGATTGGGCCTTGCATTATTTGAGCAACACGTGGATTCTAAATGTGGCAAGATGGTTCCTTAGAGAAAGAAAACTCTCTTAATATTTAATAACACATTTAGGTGATTGGGAAAGGTGTCATATGACACTCATAATGATTGATGGTGTAGGGCCCAAGTGATGTGATGATTTAGATTGAAGGACGGATTCAAGTGTAAACCAAATTTGAACATGAAAGTGTAATTGTGAGCACAGGTCAAAATCGAGCTCAATTTAGGGATATGGTTGCGTTTGTTATATATATATATATATATATATATATATATATATATATATATTCAAATATTATTTTATAAATACAAAAGAAAGGGCTCGAGTTCGAAAGTTGGGTCGAGCCACGCATGGGTTCACACACTGTATAAAAGGGTGGGTTCGAGGTCACATCATATAAGTCAAAAGTTTGATTAAAGTCAAACTAGTGAAAACAGTCGCGTTTTCATCAAATGTCAACAATTCAACATTTGCGAAAATTCAGATCAATACATTATTTTCTCTTTAAAATATTTTTGTCCTCGAAAATTACGTGCCTACAGTGATCAGTTTAAGTTACTTCTCCGCAATCTCAGCTTTTCATCAAAAGTTAATTATTCAACATTAAAAAAATATCAGGGTTGTTATAGTCTTGATCAAAATCGAGACGTCTCGGCCAATACCCGATACGGTTTCCAATATCGGGTATCGATTTGCCGAGAAACCGATACATATTGGTATCGGCCGATTTTTGATATTTTGGGTGGATGCCCCTAAAGGAGAAATTAAGTAGGTGCACATTTTTCTAATCTCCCAAAAAATTGCATTTCATTAAGTGGGCACCGTCAGAGAAAAACCATTATCTGTGTGGGCACTTTCAGAACATGGGCGCTTTTAGAGATTGCGCACTAGAGGTACCTACAACTTTTTATTAAAAAATTACAATTTTTATGTATCAAACGCAGTTTTTTATTAAAATGTTTCCTGTTTTGTCAAAATAGATTTATTTTTAATAATTTTTTTAATCTTCTCAAAACTTTTCCGTTTTTTTCCTTGTTTTTTCAACGATGCGTGGATGGACCAACTTCTCGTGTGCAAATGGTGGTTACCTTCTCTGAAATATGTGCCACCGCCTAAATATCGCGTGCAAGTAGTCGTTATCGCTTATAGAGAGGCGCAGCTGACAAAACTCAGCTCATGGTTTTCAATGAGCCGCTGCCTCGTTTTAGACAACTATAAATTCGCTAAAAAACGACTGCGCCATCAGAAAACCACCTAATTAAAACGGAAGTTTCAAGGCACCAGCAAGGAGAGCTCTCTGAATCTCTCATAACTTCTCGTTGTTCTTCGATTTCCTGTAAAAAAAAGCTTCGTTTTTCAGGATTCCCCCCTCCGTCCCACCTCCTTTTACCCTCAAATTTGTTAATCGATAAGAACAATTAGGGTTTATGAGTTCGCTGATTCGAATCGGATTACCGGAGGTTTCGTCCATCTTCGATTTCATTTAGGGTTTTCGTATGAAGGTATGGGATCTGGAGACACAGATCTGTCGTTAAATCCCTCGTTGTTTTGCTCGATTTGCCTCGACGCGGTGACGGACGATGGCACTAGATCGACTGCGAAGCTTCAATGTGGTCACGAGTATCATCTCGGTGCGTAAAATTCGTATTTTTTCTTGCAATTTTTGGATTTCAGAGGCCGCGTGGGTTTTTTTTTGCTGTTAATCGTTTGGTTTTATGTAAAAATCTTAACTTTTGGTTCGATTATTTTGTTTTTTAATTGTTTCAGATTGCATCGGTTCAGCGTTCAACGCCAAGGGAGCGATGCAGTGTCCGAATTGCAGAAAAATTGAGAAAGGCCAATGGCTATATGCGAGTGGTCATCGGTCGGAAACTGGCATTGAGGATTGGACTCCCGATGAGGACCTCTATGATCTAACTTACTCTGAATTGGTAATCTGTCAATTTATGACTCGGCATGTAATTGTTTATTTGTTCATATCTATGGGATTCTTTTTTATTTTCTATTTTTATGGTTTCTGATTTAATTTGCCACTGTCAAATATGGAAAATGTTCACATAACAGACGGTATTATTGCATTTCCATACATGCATTATATGTATGGTGCTGTTTATGAGATAGAATAGTTTGTGAATTTTCTGAATTCTGCAAGGCTGTAATTTCATGGTGAGTCGATCTACAGGAAAGATCAATTTATTGTTCTTTTAAGAAGAGATTTGGGATCATCTTTACTCGCTTCTGTTTTTGGTATATCTTATATAATAATTTTGTTGGTAGCTGCTAACGTTTTTTTTTTTTTTTGTTTGATAACGGGGACTTAGAGCACCCGACTAAGTCCCCGGTTACGTGCAATACCCGCACATCAGTAGGAGTAAATCCCTGTGAGTGGCCAGCAAGGGGTGGGATTTGAACCCATAACCTCCGCTACTTGAGGCGTGATACTGGCCACTGCGCCATCCCCCCGTTGGTTTTTGTAGCTGCTATCGTGGCTGTAGCTCAATTTGTAGGTCTTTTTTTTTATATTTAAATGGTCTCCTCTCGTGGGTTTATAGTAGCATAGGCAGAGCCTATTTATGTCTCCTTATCTGCGAACATGCGATATAATACTATTACTACCAGTTATATTCCCTGTGAGTTATCATGATTCTGCTAATGGATGCATTGTTTGGTGAAGATATAAGTTCATGCCTATTGGCCTGCTTGAAGAGGTTAATATAATTAATGCTTCAAGTAGATCTTAATAACATAGCTTATCTGAGGCTTATGAATCTTTTCTTGAGGAGTAAAATGGATAAATGTTGAGAGCTGAGAAGTAATGCCTTTGGGGTACCTTTTTTTTCCTTAAACAAGTGGAAACTTAAAAAATTAAAAGCAACAATAATAAGGAAAAAAATAAGTGGTAACTGTTTATTCTGAGAAGGATAAACCACTTCAAAGAGCTTCCACCCTAACATTTGTAGTGTTTGCCACATGCAAATGATCTTGCATAGGAGAGGCGCTATAGTTCCGTACGGTCACCAAAAAAACCAGCAATCACCTCTGCCTTGCTTGGGTTGTCCTATTGCAGCTATGAAAATTTTTGTTTATCCAACCAGCTTCTAGCACCATTCTAGAAATGAAATAGCCAGCAGCAAAGCCATTTTTTCAACATATTTTTTGCTTTGTTGGTTTTTAGCATTTGTATTCAGTTATGCCATTTTTTTCTGGTGTAGGGTCTGCAACTGCTTGTGTTTTTTAGGTGTGTCAGAAACGCTCATCTTTCTATAGAGGTCTTCCAAGTTGTTTTTCCTCCCTTAGAGCATGCTTTGACATATCCAAAATTCAGCCCTCAAATGATGATGGTTGGAGAAATCTGAAACTGGTTTGTTAATTTTACACGTGTTGCCATGTTTGGACTTGTAGAAGTGTTTTCACCCCTAGAAAGTGAGATTCTTTTTAAAGAAGTGACAAAACAAACCCACTCAACATTTATTACATTCCAAAAAGTCGGGAACCAGCTTCCTCTTGCTCTCTCTCTTTCTCAAGAAATTTATGAGCTTTCTGCCTTGCTTAAGTTCCTGAGCAGGGGCATATGTCAGGTGAAATCGGGTTCGAGATTTAACCTTCCAAAAATTCTCGGGCATTTGCTAGGATGGTTGCTACTTGCGGTAGGATTTGTGATTTTAGTTTGTCCTAAGTCACCTCAAGGTTGGGTTGTTGAGGCTGCCTTGTCATTGACATTATGATGGGGACATCTCACAGGACATGATGGATGGAAAGTACAACGAGAAAACAAGGAAGAAAGAAGAAAATGAAGCAAAGTTCGTCAACATATGACCGATGTCCGTGGCTTCAGAACGGACGTCCGTGGTATTCGGATGGACATTTGTGATTTTAGATGGTTTCTGTTTTATGCATGTTGTAAACGACGGACATCCGTGGTTACAAGACGAACGTCCGCAAGTTGACAGTTTTAGTTAGTTTCTTATTTCGAATTTATTTTAGTTAAGGTTTTCTTAGCCTATTTGTAAGAACATTATTTGAGAGTGGATGATTAATGAAATTGGGAATTTCTTTGTGCAAACCTTAGAGAACTTGTGAAGAGTTTTCACTTGAGAGAGTGAATCTCTCAAAACTTGAGGAGCGAATCTTCGTTTTATTGTGCGCTTAGTGCGAAGCCGACGTACATCCTTGGTGTTAGAAGCCTTGGAACCCTATCTTTCTATTTTGTTATTTTTAATCATTATCAAGTAATTACTTTCCATATTTCCTTTGATAAGATCAAAACCAAAATCCTTAGTTAATTAGTTGCTGAAACTTTATTTACACCTTATTAATTGATATATTTCGATTTCCCCCTTTGATTGAATTAACCCTTTGGGCCTTTAATTCTTCAAATCCTAGAGGAGTCAAGAGACGATATCATAGTTGTTGCTTGGTGCCCTAAACTAGAACGAAATCGAGTTCCCTCATCGGAGCCGTTTTTCTAGATCGTGAAATTTCAATGCATGTGATCGCCAGAATTGATTCAACCTAATTGTTTTAATTAAATCTATTAAATTATTTTATGTGGTTGGAAAGTTTTGAATATTTCCGCTATTCAATTTAATCTAAAATTAATCCTAAATCTGCATAATTAGGGTTTTAGCGTTTACTTTGCATCACATTATAGGACGAAAGCCGAATACGGCAAAGATAAGAGGAAGAGTTGTGGGGAGAAAAAGAAGCTTGAAGGCAAAACACTTATATGAATTGAAGGAATAAAAGCCATTGATGGGAGAATGAGTTGTAAATAGAGGTTGGAGCAGAAGAGGGAAGAGCTTTGCATTTTTGAGTTCATACTAACTGCTGAGTCTGGGTCCTAAATATGGTGCTAGATCACCTATATTCACATGGCACTAGAGTCATCAACCTAAGATGTCACATCCCATTGAGCAAAATTTGATTTAGCCGAAAAATCATTTTGATTAGAGAAGTCTGACTCTATGATCAAGACACTTTGGTGCATTGTTATAGATCTTGTACATACACTCTTTAACCATCCATTTGCAGGCTATTAATCAAACAATCAAGACCATCCAATAGTGTCGATTTTGAATGATTTGAACATGGACAATTTGAACGAGAGAGACGAGTTGAAAATAGAGGCCAATAGGGAAGATAGAAGAACCCTTGTGTTTATGAGTTTGTATTAGCTTCTGGGCTTGGGCACTAACTATGGTGATAGTTCATCCAATAGTGTTGATTTGGAATGACTTGAATATGGAGATCTTGAATGAGAGAGACGAGTTAAAATAGAGGTCGATAGAGAAGATAGAAGAACCCTTGTGTTTCTGAGTTTTTTCAAGGGGTTCTATGCTTGGGCACCAACTATATTGCTAGGTCATCTAATTGTACACGTGGCACCCAAGGTCATAAGCCCATGATGTCCAAGTGGCAACCCATTAAGTAGATTGTATTCAGCTCAATGATAATTTTGATTGGAGGAAGCCAACCACATGGCTAAAACACTTTGTGCATTGTCATCGTTGCTTATACATCTTTACGCTCAGTTGTCGACTTTTTTTTTTATAGGTAATTTGCAGACTCTTATCAGATGGTCAATACCATCCAATAGTGTTGCTTTTGGCTTGAGTCCTACTTACACAATGGCCTGCACATGGTATTTGTTGGAGCACCTAGTTACTGACTCTATTTGTTCTTTTCTACTGCTACCATGTACTATACTGAAGAGGGATACAACTTTGAAACTGGTGTGCTGATTTTATTTTTGGTGTTATGTTTGGATTCTTTGGACTATGCAAGTGAGTCCTTTATAAAAGTGATTTCACCTCATAATAAGCACAAAAAAAAAAGTGAGATTCATTTTTAAGAAGTGATGAGAAAACCCCACTCAACATTATTTCACTTCTAAAAGAAGCTGGGAACTGGCATCCTGTCTCTCTCTCTCTCTCTGAAGCTTATGAACTTTCTGCTCCTCAAAATTCCCAGAGTAGGTCACACCTTAGGGGAGATCAAGGCCAAGATTGAACCTTCATTCATCATGGTAAGGGTCCAAATTGACTAGACGTGACCCAAAATCTTCATTCGTCTTGATGACTTTGGTGATGATGGATGATGGAAGTGAGTGCTAGAGGGATGCTTGCTCCTTGCTGCAGGACCTGTAAATGGGTTGTCTGAATCATCCGATTGCTGGATTGTTGAGGCTGCCATGCCATTGCTATTGTAGAACGAAGGTGAAGGCAAAAGACGTTGAGGGTAAGAGGATGGTTTGTGGGGAGAAAATGAAGTGCTCAGGCAAAACTGATGTGAATTGACGGTTTTAAAAGCTATTGATGACTATGAGAGAATGGGTGAAAAATAGAGGTCAGAGCGGAACAGGGAATCATCTTTGCATCTCTGAGTTGATCTTAACCGCTGAGGCTGGGCACTTACTGTGGTGCTGGGGTCATCCATTTTGTACACGTGGCACCTAGAGGCATCCCTAAAATTATTTTAATTAAAGGAATCCAACCATATGATCAAAACGCTTTTGTGCAATGTTATATATCTTGCTCATACACTCTTTAATCACCATCTGCGGGGTATTAATCAAATAATTAAGACCATCCAGTGGTGTTATTTTTGCCTGGAACGCTACTTACGCAATTGCCTGCACTGACATCTTGAATGATAGAGACGGGTTGAAACCAGAGGTTAGGAGGGAAGATAGAACACTGCCCTTGTGTTTCTGAGTTTGTATTGATGCGCTAGGTTCTGGCACTAACGATGGTAGTAGGTCATCTATATTTTACATATGGAACCCAGAGTCATGAAACCAAAATGTCCAAGTGGCAACCCATTGAATATATTGGATTCAGCCCAGTAATATTTTGATTGGAGGACGCCAACCATATGGCTAAAACACTTTTGTGCATTGCTGTCATTGCTCATACATCTCTATCCTTCATTTATCATCTCTTTTTCAGATGGTCAACACCATCCAATAGTGGTAGTTTTGGCCCGGCTTAAACAATGGCATGCACATGGACATATCTCTCTCTTTTATGACCACATGTGCCATGTGTATAATATGGATGACTCCCTCGAGCAACACTATTTGTGTTTGTTGGATCACCTAGATACCATCTTGTTGCTATCATATACTGTACTAAGAGGGAAACAAGAACATGAAATGACTTTTAAAGGCTCGAATGAATCTTTGAGAGAGTATTTGAAGGCATAATTGGAAAAAGAGAGTGTATCGCCCCAAATACTAAAAGAAAGGGGAAGCGGGAACTAGTCATTTTGAAATGGGGTCCTAATTAATCCAAGACGAATGATCTGGGGGAAGAGGGAACCATCTAGGTTCTCATGCTTTATTGGCCTGGGTTGTGATTGACTGGTTAGGTTCGTTAAGGAAAATCCTATCTTGAAATGTGTGGGGGTTTGGAGATTTGAACAAAAGGGCTGCTATAAAGCAAGCCATTAAGTCTCTAAACCCCTGCGTTGTTATCTTCAGGAGACTAAATGGGAGTCGGTTGACAATCACAAGATTAGCTCAGTCCTTGGTGGCAGCAAATGGGAATGGGAATGCTTAGAATCCGTGGGAGCCTTCGATGACATTATTGTAGCTTGGAACAGTTTGATTATTGAAGGTAGCTTGGAACAGTTTGATTATTGAAGGTTTGGAGGTAGAAGTGGGAAATTTCTCAGTTTTTGGCCTTTTAAAAAAAAAAAGATGGGAGGATTTAGGGATTCAGTGGCGTCTATGGTTCAAATATTGAAGAAAGGATATCTGAGTTTTGGTTTGAGTTAGCTGCTATCTCCAATAGATGAGAAGCTCCGTGGTGAGTTGAGGAGATTTCAATATCATTAGGTACGATCATGAGAAAAGAGGGGGAAGAACTGATCGAAGAGCGATGAGGGAGTTTAACAATTTTATTAGTACTAGTGGTCTACTTGATTTTGAATGCAAGGGGCCGAATTTACTTGGTCTAGTCTTCAAGATGAAGCACTCTGTGTCGTCTTGACAGATTCTTGTGCTCTGGTGATTGGTTGGAGGTTTATTCTGATTTGGTACTTAAGGGTCTCCCTAGGCTCACTTCTGATCATATAACTATCATTCTTAAAGGTATGATCCGAGATGGAGGTCCGACACCCTTTAAATTTGAAAATGCTTGTTTGCAAAATGAAAACTTCAAAAAGTTGGTTAAGAAATGGTCGCAAGAAGATCAGGGCCGGGGTAGACCTGGTCATGGTTGTCAATCTCTTACGATACACGATATTTTAGAAAATGATACGTATCTATGATGTGTATTGTTTTGTAACCGTAGCTTACGCTACACGATAGGATACATTATGATATGTTGTGAGACATGATACAAGCAATACATGTGATTTTGGTCATAACTAATTTTTTATTTAAAAAAATTGGCACTTATTTATCCCAACTCTAATCGCAAAATAATACTAAAAAAGATCAACAAGAATAAAGAAAGAAGAGGAAGTTGTCTACGAGAAGGAAGAGAAATAAGAAAATATGATTGTTTAACTGCTAATGAAGATGCTGGTGATAGTTTAACTGCTAACGAAGATGCTGGTGTTGATATCGGGAATGGAGATGAAGAATTGGGATTTTTTTTTTTTGTACATTTTTTAAAAAAAACTTTGGGATTACAAACTGGTAATGTCAAAAAGCAAATATATAATTTTTTTAAAAAGTAGAAGTTGGGACTTGAAAGACACATTATATAAATATATAATACAAGTAAGCAATACACACTCACACCACACTTATACTTGTGCAACTATAGTGTTTTCTTTTATATAGTGGAAAACTGAAAAAGTTTATGATTTTTTGTGACTGAATTTTTATCTCCACTTTATAAATTAATCCAATGAAATGTGTTGTTCAATTACTTTTTTTAAATTATAATTTCTAATATGACAGATGATTGAATGAGTGTCTTTGACACTTAGTATTTCAAAAATGGTCATATATATATATATATATATATATATATATATATATATATATATATATATATATATTTCGTGTATATTTAGAAAAATGTAAGTGTATCTTACAATACTTGATACAAAAATTCTTGATTACAATACACGATACGGTACACTATTTGACAACCTTGGAACTGGTTTCATTATCTCAACAAAGCTGAAGAATGTTAAATCAAAAATAGAAATTTGGAACATGGAGAATTATGCGAAAGTTGAGAAAGTGAAGGAGCAAATTCTAGCTGAGATCAAGGTCTTTGATTGCACAAAAGAATCAAGAGAGCCATCCCCTGAAGAGATAGAGGTCCGAGTTGCTCTTAAGATCCAAGTCGATAAGAAATGCTTGGATGAAATAAAAGAAATTAAATCAACAGTTTGATGGTTGAAGGTGTTAGAAATACGCTGCCTATCCAAAGAGAAATTGCTCAGTTTTATGCAGTGTTGTTAGAATCTTACGATTCGTATCAGATTGAGACATTTCTGATTTGATCCTGGGATCAGATCCAAAATGCCCTCGGATTGTACGATCCTAGGAACTGGATCTTACGATCCGATACAATTCACAATCCCAGCTGGATCGTATATTTAAAAAACGATTTTTTTTTTTTTGAATAAAAGTAACTTGTAAAAGTTACTTTATGATACAAGTGAACTTTCAAGACCTATTAGACCCACTATCTTGTATTCGACTAAAAATATTTTAGGGTTTTGTCTTCCCCAAAAAAGCAAAAATCCTATTCATTAATTTTCAAATTGAACTTGGATTTTGATGCCATTTATTCCAAAAGCTTTCTTTTATAGAGGACTTTGAAATACATATGAAGTTTGCTAGCTTTGGTGGCTCTTGAAGAAATACCCATTTCAACCAACTTCTCAAGTAAAGCAAAAGAGTTTTTCTTTATTTTTTTATATAGATTCTCTAGGCCTATAATTTATTTGGATTCTCATCAATAAGATCACGCCCTCTCGCTGTGCAAGTCGAAATAAGGCTAAGGGCTAGTAAGCAAGAAGATGTCACATGGGGGCATTGTACTAGAATCTATGGGAAATTGGAATGGGTTTGAATTTTGAACATTGAAGTGTTTTGCTATAGAATTATACATCTTCATTTTGAGTTTGCTACTTCCAATGTTTTATTACATGTAGTCATGTATGGTATATGGTTTATGAAATGTGAATTGCTTACTATATATGGTATTGGTATTATATAATCTATTTTGGATAAATTTCATCGTGTTGCAATGTTTTAGATTTATTATATATTTTTTCTTGTTAAAAAAATCTTATTGGATCTTACGATTCAACGATCCGATCTGATCCACAAAAAAAATCGATCCACCCATACAATTCCATTCTGTCAACATTGGTTTTATGAACTACTGTACAAGTTAGAAGCGTGGAATCATCCTGTGCTTGATGGTCTACCATTCAAGACTATCTCCTCCCAGAAAAGAACCAACTTGGAAAGCATTTTCGATGAGGCCGAGGTTAGAGAAGCTATTATGAGTAGCGGTGGAAATAAGACTTTGGGTCCTAATGGCTATACAATGGAATTCATTCAAGAATTCTGGGATGTAATCGAAGATGATATGACGAACTTCTTTAAGGAATTTTATAAAAAGTGAGTTGTGGAAAGGAGCCTCTACTCTACTTTCATTACTTTTATTCCCAAGCTGGAGGGGGCTGAAAACATTTAGGATTTTAGCCCATCAACTTTCTAGGCAGTGCCTACAAAAGTCTAGCCCAAGTATTAGCAAGCAGACTGAAGAAGGTGATGTACTTATAATTTCTAGTCCTCAGGGTGATTTTACTGAAGGAAGGCAGATGTTAGATGTGGTTGTTTCTGCTCACGATGCGCTTGACTCTATGCACAAAAGAGGAAGACTGGGGATTATATGGAAAGTGGACATGGAAAAGGCCTATGACAGAGGTAATTGAGATTTTTTAAGATACATGATGAAGAGAGTGGGATTCGGTAAAACATATTGTAAATGAATGTTTGGGTGTTTTTGTCTTCTTGATTTTCAGTTATGATAAATGGTAGTTGAAAGGGACATTTTAAAAGCTCTAGAGGTCTCAGACAAGGCTTGCACATATCACAAGTTAAATCCTTTATTTCAATTCTTTGACTCCTATAATTTAGGGTGTCTGGTATGATAAAAATAGGAATAGGATAGTATAATTATCTCTTTCTTTATTTGTTACCTACAGTCCAAATAGGATTAGGAAACTAAGTTAGAAGTAAAATATGAGTCTTCATTGCTTCCTATATATTGGTAACTACCGAGAATGGAATGAGATAGTGTGAATTGTTATTATTAATTTTTTATGAAAAGATTTCTTTGAGATTCATGGGTTTTTACCTCTTGGCTGCTGTGACTCATTAGTCCCCTGCCTGCTGCCATGATATCTGAATCACGAGAAAGGAAGTTTCAAGGGATCCTTCATTGTTACTGCTGAAGATCAAGTCTGATCTGAAAACTCTTTTGTGGTATTGGATATTGCTGTTGAATCTGGTATACAAAATTGTTGTGCGATATTCTACTCAGAAACTGAGTCGGATCTAGTCATACATCTGCTGCGATTATAGTTGCTACTGTCCAAAATTTCACACTGAAAACTGCTGCCACATATTCATATAATACTGCTACTATAAGTTCTGTAAATACGAAAAAAAGTTTGGCAGAAGGATGGTAGGTTCTACAGAATACGAAATTTTTTTGGCAGAATGATGGTAGGTTCTACAGAACTGATCTTCTAGTATTGAGGGCT
Organism: Chloranthus sessilifolius; assembly: GCA_021018995.1. Lineage (NCBI taxonomy): Eukaryota > Viridiplantae > Streptophyta > Magnoliopsida > Chloranthales > Chloranthaceae > Chloranthus > Chloranthus sessilifolius. The sequence continues at coordinate 2,571,995 of CM037588.1, read as the reverse complement.
GCCCAACGTTCATTACTTAGGGGGGTTACTCCGTACCCACACATATTGGTAACCAGAGTAAAGTGGATGTGAACCTACGCTGATTATATTGAAGCACTTGAGCAATTGACTTCTAATCACCATTTTTCTCACATTAACTCTTTGGCCGAACACGCCTTCAAACCATCTCAAAATAACTTCAGTGTTCTCCACTTCTTAGAAAGTTGCTATTAAAGACTAGTGTGTGATGTCGTATTGTAAATCTGTTACCTCAATGTTTCAAATTCGCGTTAGATAGGATATGGTTTAATACTTCTCTATAAGGATTAAAATCTTGGTATCGGTTTGTGCCAATATCATGATGTATCATCTTGTGTCTCAGGTATCTTCTCAGGTATCGAGTGATACATACACTAAACTATCATTATATGTCTCTTAGGTGGCTTCAATACCGAGACGTAACGCTTGATATGTCTCAAAAACCTTTTTTTGTCTAAGAACCACCAATTGGTGTGGTTAAATGCTATTTATAAGTTGACCTTACACACCACTCCACCTTAAATTCTTTTGAACTGATAATGAGAAGCGACTGTCATGGTGTGATGTTCACGTTGCATGGAGGTGCATGGTCAGATAGAATTTGGGCATGTGGCCTCAAGGATGAGTCATGGCGCATGGGAATGTGCCTTTGGACAGTGGGAGTTGTCAGCAAGCGAGTTATGTGGCTCCCGTGGTGAGGCATGTATGTGATTGGTGGAGTAAGTTGACTTGCAGTGTAGGAGCACGAGGACGTCATAGGCTTCCAGTGGTGGGAATGCGAGAGATACACATGGCCCATTGTACGCGAGTTGATGGGAATATGGGAAGTATGCTAAGCTAGGAACTTTAGGGGTTTCTCCTGCTACTTATCAAGGTTTAGCTCTATTACTATATATATATATATATATATATATATATATATATATATGAACGTTAACAAAAAATTCATTAAAAAAAGGCAAACAATACAAGGATACCCAAACTGGAGTGGCGAGCAACTTAAAACAGAGAGCCAACCCACCCCTTACAAAACTCAGATCAGAAAACCCAAGCCCGAAAATCATCTGAACCTGGGATCCCTTCCTAAGGCGGAAGGAAAATTAGTATATGTACAGGTTTCCCATTTCCCAATCATCCAGGTAATTCACCCCTGCCCCCTCGTTCTCCTTAAAAGCCAAAGTAACAAGTAACAGCAAAATCCCTAGCAGGCTTCATAATCATCTGCACATGTCTTGTGATTCTCCTAAAGACCCGACCATTCCTCTCCAACTAGATAGCCCACATCACAACATACTCCGAAAGATTCTAAAAATCACCCTTCAGGCCTTCAAATTTCTTACTAGTCCAGGTAGCATAAAACTGATCACAGTCCTCAGGGAACACCGAACTGACATTGAAAGTGTTTAAAACGACATTCCAGACTTCTCTAGTTACCCAGCAGTGTAGAAGGAGATGATTAATAAATTCCTCATGAAAATATAACATACATTTATTTCTCAGATTTACACCCCTTTTGGTCAACTGATCAATAGTTAGAATCCTTCCCCATGCCACAGTCCACACTAGTTTTTTTTATTTTGGGAGGAATCTTAAGCTTTCCTCGCCAAAGGTTGCTTACATATGAACTGATAATAAGATTTGACTGTGAAAACACCTTTGTCGTTTAGGTTCCAAACCCGGTGATCCCTATTGGCTCTATTTCCGCGACATGAATTCAATAAGTTGAGCAAAACACTGAGCTCCTCACATTCCTCATCTCGGAGGTTCCTTCAGGTGCAAATATTCCAGACAGTAACATCGTTATTAACTTCCACCACCTCACTCACCTTAGCTTTAGGGTCCACAATCACCTGGTAGACCTTCTGGAAATCATCTTTTAACCTCATGTTGCCCATCTATCTATCATCCCAAAACAGAATTCTGTCCCAGCTCCCCAGCTATAATGAACACATTCACAGAAATTAGGAAACCGATTCGACACCCTTTCACCAACCAGAATCTCTATTGCCAACAGCGTTGATCCCCCATCCATTTTCAGTTCTGCCATATTTACTAGAGACAACCTGCCACCAGAGGGTTTTCTTTTCCCTATCATCTCCCAGCCTCCAAAGCCACTTCCCCAAAAGTGCTTTGTTCATTTGTCCCAACCTCCTAATGCCTAAGGCTCCTTCTTGTTTCGAGAATCAACACACCTCCCAATTAATAAGATGAATTTTTTTCTCTTTAACTTCTTCCCTCCCACAGAAAGTCTCTAATGATATGCTCCAGTTTTTTAATTACCTGACCCAGGGCTTTAAACATAAGACATGTAAAAAAGTTAGGGTAGAGAAGGTGGACTTGTTGAGTGTAAGCCTACCCCCATTGCTTAACATTTTAATATTCTAAACCGTCAGCCTCTTCTGCAATCGCACAATAATAGGATCCCTCATAGTAACCTTCATTTTCCCAACTCCCAGAGGGAGGCCAAGGTATTGAATAGGAAGATTCTCTAACATACACCCACTCTTATAAAAAAGAGCCTCCATTATGTCGGTATCAACTCTAATACCAACCCTGCTAGCCATAACATGTTGGAGGGTGCACCAATGGTCTCCTTGGGTTTAAGGTGTTGCCAAAGAACATTGCTTCGAGAACAATGTGCTACAATACCATGCCACACAGATGAGGTTCTTATGTGGTGGATGCTATACATGTCAGTGTATGCATTGATTCTTAGGCAGGTGGCATGCCCAAGTTTGGGTATCTTATGAGTGAGACTCAAATGCGATGCGGCTAAGGTTTGTTAAGCACTTGTGGGAAGTTGATGCTATAGGCTTGCACAGTGCTAGGGTCACGATTGTGCAAGGTAGCTTGAAGTGAGGCCTAGACGAGGGGCTGGATTGGCTTGTGGTTCGATGAGCAGGTTGGAGCCTTAAGCAAGACTACTGTTGGTGTTGCAGGGCAAACACAAGGTGTGATTGATTTGAGTATATAGGAGAGACGTTGGTATGAGACAATATAACGACATATATGTGACTATCGGATGCGAGGGAGCAGTGCACGAGGCACATGGTGAAGCCCAAGAAGGATAAGCAATGGTCAAGGTTAGTGTTAGAGGACAAGCCTCTATTCCAACATGGCATGATGGTGCTAGGCATGATTGACAAGCAAGTCGATGCATAAGGTGTCATGGGGCTGTATGAGGGTTGAGCAGTGATAAATTTCTTCTCAGGACATATGAGATGAGAGTTAGGCTGATTATTAGAAAAGTCAACGTCTCCTTGACACGGAGCATTCATGAGCAACTAAAACCCCATAGAGAGTTCAACAACCATCCACAAAAGATCCTTGGAAGTCTGAATTACCTTATCTAACACCTTCAAAGCCTTTCTGAAAGCAACTTTGGAAGGATTTATAAAGGTCAATTGAAGACGCTAATAGGACAATGGTGTTTAACACCGTTGGCATCCACTTTCTTGGGGTCAGGGCGATACATTTTGTTCATGTCTTTGCTAAGGATGGCCTGGCCGTGGAACTCCGTTGGTACTTCCAAGACTTACATCGTTAGAGGGTCCCAAAATTTCTTAATGATTTAAAGAGGAAAACCCATATAGGTGTGAAGTCTTTACCTTGGTCACATTCGGAATTGTCCCCATGATATCCTCTTCCTCAAATTCATTCTCTAGCTCCATGGAGTTTATACAACCCAAGTAAGAAAACTCATCGACAATAAGCCCTCTATTGAGTTGATTTTTTTTTCTGGAATTAGCAATAGGATGGAAGAATGGATCAAAATATCGGACGAAACCAATACGTATCATCCGATATGTGTCGGTTTCAGGGGTGCCCGAAACGATATATACAATATTTATCGGGCACCCCAAAAAACAGGCAATTTATCGTCCGATACGGGCAATGTATCGCCCGTATCGTCCGCTAATTTCAAATAAAATTTAAGTACGGATGTCCATGAAAATAAAAATAAAAATAAAAATTGTACCAGGCTGATACATTCAATGTATCTGCCGATGCATCGGTACATATCGTCCTGAGACCTTGACGATACGTATTGGATTTCCGATATTTTGATCCATAGGAAGAAGCACTAGTTTTCGTAGCCTTCTTCCAGCCATTTTATTCTATCCGTTTACCCCAATACAACACCTCCTCCCAACGCTTTTTGAACTCAATATTAAAAGAACCTTCAAGCAACAGTTCATATCCCGAGAGACCTTCCACTTCTTCTTTCCAGTCTAAAGCCTTGATATTTTCCAATAAGATCACTTTTAACTGCAAAAACATTACCAAACTGCTTTTAACTCCACTCTCTGATTTTGCTTTTCAATGTCTTCAACTGTATGTGGATGCAATATCCAACTCTTAATCCTGCGGGTTTATTTCAGGCATTCATTATATTTTTCTGTATCAACCTTTTCACCCTTTTAGTTTGCTGTATGTCTTTTCTCCACTTCATCATTATTCATAAAATTTGAGCTTGATTTCCATTATGTAGACTCGTGGTGCCATGAATTATCTTTATGTGTTGCACTTCTACTTTGAATTACCAAGGTTATTTCCTGTTAATTTTAATCTTTATTTTATTTTCTTTCATAGTAACATCCCTCCCCTCACCCACCACACACAAGCACACACAAAAAATGTATTGGCCTTGTGTTAGATTTACTGGATTTATCAGTGCTAATGACTCCATATAATTTTTATTCACAGATTTATGCATGTGAATGTGCATGATTCTATGACCTTTGGAACGTTCTAATTTTCTTCTATTTGCCCCTCTTTTTATTGCAGCCATTTGGAGTTCACTGGTGCCCATTTAGTGGATTGACAAGGCTCACGTCATCATTTGAGTAAGCACACTGGTTCCATCCCTCATCCCATATTTGAATCAATTTTGACTTGCTATTGCTAGGTTGAAATTTTGGAATCACTAGGGACAACTATATCATTGGGGATTGGAATCACTAGATTATGCCCTGGCATCTCCCAAATACTTGCCTGGTTTCTCTATTTGGGTAAAAAATTGCTGATTTGGGTCAAAATTTTAAAAAATATCTATTTGACCTATAATCCAGTGTGACACTTGATAAAAGCAAGAATGGTGGTTTCCCATGGAGCATGACTGATGTCTTTGAAGAGATGACCGGTTTGTGTTATTCTAGGGAGTCGTTGTTCCAACATGTACATCTGGAGCAAATGTGGAAACTGATAGCTTAGCAAGGGAGGTGGTGGATAAGCCAATGCTTGTTACATGGTCAACTTTTCTTTTGACTTATATTCCTAAGTTCCTTGCTTGAGACCATCAATGTTGTATAGTTTTCGTTTTATGTTTTAGTAAAAGATCAGAAAAATATCCCTTGCTAGAAGCAAAATAATCGTTGAAGTGGTCAAACATGTCGGCGAGGTGCCATTGATTTATTGACTAAATCGATGCTGAAATCTTGTTATATTTAGTATATTGATTAACTTTGCATAGTTTTGCTTTATTTCCATGTTGAGTTAATTGGGCTCATGCTAATTTAGGTAGTTTCTTTGGATTTTTTTCAACTTCGGTATGACTCCTTACAATAGAAACACGGGATTTGATTTGCTAAAGCTATCTTTTTCCAGTACCCACACCGACTATTACTAGTAGTTAAGGCGGTGTAGCGAGGTCATGGCGTGGCCATTTAATTTTTAATTTTTAATTTTTTAAATAATTTTTATTTATATATATTAATCATTAATATCTATTTTTTAAAAAAAATTTACTATTTTTTAATTTATATATTTTTTATAGAGGACAAAAAAAAATAGCAATAAATAGAGAGAAAAAATTAATTATGAAATATGAAACATCAATAAAATTGCGACATGAGCAAGTTTAAATATGAAATATCAACCAATATAGAAAGATTAAAAGATATGAAACACTCAAGTACACATGATACATATTGTAGTTTCGTCCATTGCTCAATTCGTGATAGAGGTTGCAAAAAACCTATAAAAAAAGTTTAGTGGTTGCGGAGGCGAAGATCTTGCGCTTGCGAAAGGTGCAAATAAAAAAAAGCCAACTGAGAGAGAAAATGGGCTGAGAGAGGTACTGCACTAAGAAAGAGACGAGAGAAAAAGGGGCTGTGAAAGAAAGGGGGTGCAATTAAAAAAAAGCCAACCGAGAGAGAAAAGGGGCTAAGAGAGGTTCTACACTGAGAAAGAGATGAGAGAAAAAGGGGCTGTAAAAGAAAGGGCTTGCGAGAGAGAAAGGGGTTGAGATTGTAAGAGAGAAAGGAGTTGCAAGCGAGAAAGGAGATGAGAGATAGACGATAGAGATTAAAAAAAATAGCGTACCTATATTTTTTTGTTTGGGACTGCGTGAGACAGAGAAACATGAGAGAAAGAGAGACGCGGAAGAGAAGAGTTGCGTAAGAGAGTGAGAAGACGAGAAAGAGGAGATTTGGTCTCCAAACCCTAAATAACTATTATATATATAAGCGATAACTTATAAAATATAAGTTATAAGTTGTAAATTATAAGTAATTTATAAGTATTATAACTTATAAGTTAATTTATAAGTATTATATTACATGGTATAAGCTATTATCAATTTTGTAAATAGCGCCCATGGCGATGCCATGACGCCATTCCGCCATGACGTCGCCATTTCACCATTGCTGCCATTTATGTTCATTTGGCGAATTCTATCGCCATGACGTCGCCTTGACTACCATGCTTTTACACAATTGAAAAGGACACTTGTGGCTGCCACATCCCATTAGGACATTCATTACCAAATGCAAAGTCTAATTGCATAGGAAAAACGCTATTTACATATGCAATTAGGGTTCTAGACTTTAGTTGATATTTACATAAGTGTAGTACGTGAACATGTTTTAAATGTTGATTTTGGCACATTGTCCAACTTTGTGAATACATGCCACCCAAGATAGATTGAAGGTATTAATTGCATCCGTTGGTAAAAGGGTATCATCTAAACCTCGAAATCTCAATTCTTATAAAGCACCATTGGAGAATGGACTCATAGCCCTGAAATCTTGCACCTATCATTATTTTATACAGTCTGTTCGACGCTTGTCTTTGACAAGCAAATCTTTCTTCTTTGCTGCTTAAGATTATTTTAAGTTACTCGATTTCCAAGTTGTTGCTGTTCCATTTGAGAGAAGTGAGTTTCATTATATGCCTGATAAATCTGTATAATGTGACGCTGCCTCTTATAAATAATTACTTCCTACCTCTGTGTTAGCCGCACGAGCACTTCCAATCGGATTCTGGTGCATGATGGAAAAAAGCATGTTTTGGTACTGCCTTCAGCCAAACAATTCTAAACCAATGTCTTCTTAAGGTCTCTCCTCTTGCAACATCATGAGGAGGTTGTGACGGTTGAGGCTGTCTTTATTTTTTGATAGGTAAGCTGGGATTGAACCTGATACCTAGAGGTTGCAATATTGTGAACCTTCCATTGGACTACAGTCCCTAACATCCTGTGGTAGAGGGAATCTTTAGGTCCTTATTTCACCCTTAAAATTTAAATACAGTCCCAGCATTAACGTGCTAGAGCTCAACATCTTGGTGAAGGATGTGCCCTTTAGATCGCTGGAAAGTGGTTCTGCTTCGGGCTTCTACAAATAGATTTTACTGCTTTTATCTATAAGAGGAGGTTGGAAAATTTACTGATATTGATCAGCTAATCCTAAGATGCTCCACATGCTTTTGAAGTTTCAGGGTTGGCTACTGCTATGATTGCCTTCCCTTTATTCATCTTTGCGTCCTTGGCATAATACAACCCGAGTATTCAATATCTTCTTGGCTAAAGCATGGTACGAGTGTTCAACACATGCTGCAGTTATTTGAAGTGACTCCAGGTAATTAGTATGTGGGTTTAGGTGTAATTATCATATATGTAATCAAGATATGAACGTGACGTGTAAGTGTTGTTCATGGATACACGATGTTCGATGATTTGACTATGGGATATGACTGCAACATATGTAGCGCAGGGCACATGAGTTGGTGTTAGACAAAGACATGTATGCCGGTTGTCTGACACGACAATTCTTTTTATGGGGTGTCCTTGTCATGCTGGTGCTAATCCAATGTCTTTTTATCAACCAAAATACCTTGTGCAAAGGGCATGACTATAGAAGTTCTTATGTACTCCTTTTTATGGAGGCAAAACAAAAGCATACCAATCTCTAATTTATGGGGAGCTAGGATTCCAGCAAGGTTGAAGCATTTGTTTGGTCAGTTGCTAGGGACAAAATTTGTACCTTGGTTCATCTAACATGTATTCTGTGTCTTGTAGATCATGTATGAAACAATTCCCAATTTCCACCTTTCCCTTCATTTTAAGTGGCAAAAAAAGTCGTCTCACTTTCTGTCTTTATATGATATAAATTGGATTATTCAAAGATGTTTAGCGCTCTGCTTAAAAATTGTGCTCTGGTTCCTCTCGGTCCTCTTGGAAGGTTATTGTAGAAAATGCATTTTGCCATTTGTTAAGGAGAATCAGGAGTTTTATAATCCGTTGGTGCATAGTCGAAAAAGAGCGGATGATCGTTACACGGAACAATAATCTGATCTGATTAAATTGAAGTTTGTGGAAGCTCAGTTGTAAATCTGTTTCTGGGCTGACTTGCTGAGTTGGAGGTATTTGAAAGATAGACAGGGTTTTTAAGTCTCTGTAGTCTGTACTCTAGACATACGATTCAAATGAGACTAGGGTGGGAAGGTCCTCTTCTGTTTTCTTCTAATTTTTTGGGTCCAGTAGTTGTGGAGGGGGAAATTTCTTAGAGCCAGTTTGGACAAAGAATCTAATTAGATTAGATGATTGGTGGTGCCGCCTAACGGCCTAAGTGAAAACTATCAAAAGTAGGCTCTCCTATGCTGTTCATGGTAAACAATTCCCCCAAATCACGATCCCTTTTCTTTCAAGTAGGACTTGAAACGACTTATCATGTTGTGGGGAAAATTGTTCAAGGCGACTGACA